>CM037091.1:96552147-97932849 GCA_020916435.1 Oxytropis ochrocephala
CGGTATGCGCGTTCAGTTACGTATTGCTGGGGGTATATGCATCATTATGCTCCTCTGCTTCACTTTCGTATTTTACCGCGTGTAATTTTAGTGAGAGCGACCTGTCTGGCTAGAAGTATCTTAATTTGAAACTGAAGTCCATTAGTGGTATTTGCACCTGCGGGCGTCGTCTTTTAGGTGTGGTTGCGAAGACTTCACCTAGAGTTTGGCTTTGTTCGATGGGCTCGTCACTTGGACGTCGTCATGCCGTCGGCTTAGCCTTCCGGATAAGTCGTTGGCTCACAGGAACTTTATCTAGGGCTTCTTTTAGTGCTTACCTTGAGTACCCACAAAAGGCCTTAGATCCACATCTTAGGAACCTTGTAGGACACAAAGGAGCTTGCATACCTGCATTGAATTTTTGTGAAAATAAACCCGGTGTTTTCCAAAAATGTATAAATGTCCAACACCAGAAAACATTATCATCATTGAAACATCAGAACATCATGCATTCATTCATATCATTTCATTAACTTCATCACTTTAGTTCAAATACATCATTCCTCAATGCATGCATCTTTCAAAAGGAAGGGGCATTGGCATTTAAATACTTTGCGTATCTGCAAAAAATCATCATTTAGAAAAGAATCCCATTCCTGCATCTTTTTCATCATTCAAAAGAAAGGGGCATCAACATTTCATATCTTATGTACCTCTATAAAATCATTTGCATCCTACATGGTGCATCATTTTGCATTCAAATAAAATTCTAATTTTGAATCATTAGTCTTGCATTCCATTTCATTACATAAAAATGAAAACAATTATAAATCTTGGCGCTAAGCATTTCATTTATAATCAAAAAAGAAAAAGCTCTCTCACTTGAAGTTCATCCCAAAACGCGGCATTCATGCATAAGCATTATTTGGAACCGGTGAACTACGTGCGGCTTTGATTCCTCGAGGAGGATCGTGGGGCGGGTCCACCCCGTCAGCTTATAACAAATAAAATTTTCATTTGAAAAGTATCTTTCGCTCATTCGAAAATGCATTTTCGTTTGCGCCGAAATCCGCAAAACCTTTTAGAGCCATTTACACTTTTAGTGATCGTTTCCACTTGCATATCATAGTGTTTTCCATACAATAAAGAGTTTTGATGAGAGGCAGGAATATCTTTAACGATCATTCTTTCAAAATTTCAAATTATTCCAGGCATTGTTCGGTTTTTCCGTGATAGCTACGTTGTATTTCCTTCAAAGAGAATAAAAAAGCATTGCATCTCATCCATTCCATGATAAAAAGTAAACGCTCCATCAAAAAAGTTTTTTATATCATGCTTTAACCAATGTTAACTCTCTGTGGAAAGCGTTCTTCTAGTAAGTATGCATACGTCTGATCTCTGTTTAGTCGATCGATTTCCTTCATTTATCATCATTTCCCATCCAAGTCCTAATCCTTGTCATATAAAGTGCATGTTCTCCACATTGATGCGTGCCGACTTTTGTTTCATTCTCACTAACACTTTGGAGTGCTCCGTGCTAAGTAGTGGCGATCAACTAATTTCACTTGTTAAATATCATATTCCCTTCAGTGCAAAGTCTTTCAAAAAATAATAATAAATGAAAATAAGCTGCAGCTAGGTTGCGAGAAACCCCGCAAAGGCGCTAGACACCTGGCAGTTGGATTGAAAACTTCGCAAAGAGCGGTCCAGGCAAAGATTAGGGCATAAAAAAAAGGAGAGAAAAATGTAAAGAAAGGGCAAGCCGTATAGATAGATGAAGCCGGTTTTCATGATTTACAAAAATAAATAAATGTCGAGGATTTGAAATGAAGTTTGGCCATCTCCTCAAAATCCCGGAAAGTCCACTTTCCTACCACCTTAAGCCCGAGAAAGACCAAAATCCGAAATCACCTAGGCAAGGATCGCCTCGAATATAAAAAAACGATTGCATCACTTCTTATCGGCTCACTAGAAATTCGAAGAACAAAAGAAAAAAAAAAAAAAGAAAAAGAAAGAAAAGGATTCTAAAAATGAAAATCTAGCTAAGGAAAATACAAAGAAATGTAAGTGGTGAGCTGATACATGTTACCTGAGAAACCAAAGAGATCCTTGTCTCGATAAATCTTCCGACACCTTGCTTTGTGTATAAGCTACCCGCTTCTTCCGTAATGCAAACACTTCCTCGGCACGCCTCCTGAGCCATAGCGAGATAAAACTTTGGAAACACCTCGTGACCAAATAACCATCATAAATCTGGCGATCGTGATAGCAGATAAAAATCATCTGCCGTTACCCCCGAATGCTTGATTAAGCTGATCATCCTTCGTCCACAAAAACACCGCAGTCAGAAAATCCCATTGGAGTATTAGTGATTCTTTGTTGTTTTTCTCAAATTTAAATCTTGCGACAGCTATTGCAGTTTATCTGTCTACGATGTGTTTGCTCGAAAGAAAAAAACAAATCGTCGAGAAAAAGAAAGGTAGTGAGAAAGAAACAAACCCTCGGAAAAATGAGAATAAAACAAACGATTGAAAAAGAAAGGTGACTAAAATAAAAGGGGCTTGCACTCAGAAACCCATTCAAGTACGCATTAAAACAAAGGTTTAGTAGTGCAGTGAGGCTTCTTTCACGCTAAAGTCAGACATTTTACTTTGAAACAACTCGAGATCAAAAGATGGGGCCTTTCTCTTCACCTCCAGCCACCACTGGTCTTTGGGAATCATACATTCAATGCCACTCGTATACTCAGGTTGTCAATACCTCAGCGGGGGCAAGGGGCGTTCCCATTCCTTCACCTCATTCAGCTACTACGGCGGGCAATCTACCTCGACTCATCACAAACAAGGCTACATCATTCTAATTGGCGATTTTTGTCGCTATTATGACCAGGTGGCATCGAACTTTATGAGTTGGAGACAAAAATCTCTTCTGCCCCACCTTTTTCATTTCAAAAGCGAGAAGCATTCCCGATTCATGCGTCTTACACTAGTTGTTGTCACCCGCTGAAGCGGGGGCAAAAGTATTCACTCATCAAAGACTGAATTGAGGGCAATCTTGTATCTTGATCCCATGAAGCGGCGATACTTTACATGCATCTGTCATTCCTTTACTAAATCATGAATGTCCGTCAGTGGTAGCTTCATCATTCCGCATTTGCACTCCTATGCATCTTACTAGGCGATGCTTCAAAAGAGAACCATGAAGTTGTTTCGCAATTATACGAAATTCGATCATCATGGAAAGGAAAGAGAAAACAAATGAGGCTATTTGTAAATAAAAACCTTGAAGAACACGGTTGAATCAAATTCAACTTTTCAACGGAGATAGTCGATAATCGTCTCGATTCCTTGCATCCAAAGTCGCATCGTCATCACAAAAATGTTTACCTCATGCATCTAGGCATTTCAATCTATTCATGCATGGCATATGCATGAAAGCATTACATTTGCATGCTTCACATTTTGTTCATCATGCTTAAAAACAAAAAGGTATTCGGCGTCTGTTGCACCATATTAATATTTGCATTTCATAGAGGAAAATAGTAAAGAAAAGCAAAAATCTTTTTCATTGCATTGGCATCGTATTAATGTTAATACTTCATAAAGAGGGAAAGAACAAAATCATTTCATGTCATATCATGCATGAAAAGTATTGCATTTGCATGTCGCATAGAAAGTATAGAAGAATTTCTTTAACTTGATTATCTTGGCGCATGAGAATTCGCCCCAAAGTTGGCAGCTTGTAGGGCTTTAGTGCTCTTTATCCTTAGGATTAGGTTGTATCTTGTAGGGCTTGGTGCCGCCTTAAATCCTTAGGGATTAGGTTGTTATCTGTGGGGCTTTAGTGCTCGCCTTTATCCTTGGGATTAGGTTGTATCTTGTAGGGCTTGATTACTGCCTTCATCCTTAGGGATTAGGTTGTTGTGTAGGGCTTTGAGTGCTCGCCTTTATCGTTAGGGATTAGGTTATCTTGTAGGAGCTTCGGTGCTGTAGCAAATCACTTAGGGTTAGAGTTTATTTATCTGTGGGGCTTTAGTGCTGCTTAGCCGTCCTTCGAGGACTAGGTTGTATCTGTAGGGACTTTAAAGTGTTGACACCGGCAAAAAAAATAAATAAAATAAAATAAAAAAATAAATAAATAAATAAATAAATAAATAGAAGAAGAGAAAATCAAAAGCGTTCCACTGTCATCCAACCCACTCATACTCATTCATCATTTCACAAAACATTCCTTTGTCATTTAATCGTGAACATTAAAGCCAATGCATTTATGTAATGAATTAGCATTTCATAAAAGAAAAAGAACAAAAATCATTGCATCCAAACATGAGCATTGCGTCATATTAATGTTCCGTTTCATGGAAAGCGAAAAAATAGTCGGGGAAAAAAAGTGACCAAAAAGACAAAAGAAAATCAAAATAGCATCTCATAGCATTCATCATTACCAAAATCGCCGCATGGCATGCATTTTGCATAACACACCCTTGCATAACATGCTTTACGCATAACATGCATCCCTGCTCCATCTCGATTCCTCGCGTCGGTGGCGTGTCACGGTACCTCGATCGGTCACGGTAGCATTGGCCATTTGATCAATCGACCAAGCGGGTTAGTGAATCCGCCCGGGTTGGCGTGCGGGACCCGGCGTCGCCGGACTTCACCTGCGTGGTCGGAGCTGCGAGTAAGTCGCCCGGACACCGTTAGGTCGATCCGAAAGGATAAACGTAGCCGGCTTTAAGGCGTAAGCGCTTGATCAAGAGAAATGCTCGAGATCTAGACTTGGTATTATGTCTCCCCCAAATTCGCTCGCGAAGACCGCCTCGCGCGTTGGCAAACTGGATCGTCTGGCGGTTCGTTAAAAGGCTAAGCGACCTCGATTAATAGGTTTGCGGGGCCGTCCACCTTCTTTCTTTGCTTTCTTTACTTCGCTCTTTATTGCCTTATTTCCCTATCTGCACTGGCAGCTTCTTTTGAGGTTGGCACCAATTCATTTCTTGCTTTAAATTCGGCCTCACGAGGTTGTGATTCATTTCTGATATAGCCGACTTCTTAGGGGTTGGCACGATTCATTTCTTGCTTTTGGCCAAACTGCGAGGGTTGACAATTCATTTTCCCACTGCCCTCTTTGGCTTCGCGGGGTTGGCACGATTCATTTCTTGCTTTGTCGGCCTGCGAGGTTGACAATTCATTTCACTTTTATTTGGCTTGCTTCTGAGGAGTTGTGAATTCATTTCTTGCTTTATGCGGCTTCGCGAGGTTGTGATTCTTTTCACCGCTTTATTTGAACTGCGAGGTGGGCACCCGATTCATTTCTTTCTTTCTGGCAGCTTCACGAGGTTGTTGATTCATTCATTAAAAAGAGAAAGGGAAAATTCGGGTTTCTCAAATGGACAAAATTAGTAGATTTTGAATTCTTTATTTCTATTTTACCTTGAAGAAATATGTCTCCATATGATTCATTTCTTGGTAAAATCCAAATAAAGAGAAGCGAAGTATCATTACGATTTTGTATCGGCAAATTAGCTCCCCAATTTTCCCCAAAAAATAAATAAGTAGAAGAACAAAGGCATCATGTATTGCATTTGATTTTAAAGTGTTTCAAGTTTCTAAATCATTTTGGAGTGGAATACACTTTGGAGCAAATTAGAGTTTTTAGGTCCAAAGAATGTTTTGATGTTGTTTTGCAAAAGGTAATTTCTCGGAAAAGCCATGAGACATACATTTTGAGTCCTAAAAAGTCATCTCATTGTTTTTAAGATGATGTTTTAGGTTGGAAGACATGTTTATGCGGAGTTGAGTTTTGGGGGCAATTACGTTTTTGACGAAAGAGGCATTTTGGTCATTTCACTAAGACGATAATTTCTCCAGTAAAATATGCATCTCTTGGGGAATTTATTTAGATTACAAAAGGGTGGAAGTTGTGCATTTTTGTGCACCATTGGAAATATTTTGGCATGAATTCAAGTTTTGAAAACGAAAAGGGCAAAATGGTCATTTCCCTTTGAGAATTAGAGTCAACAAAATCAATTTGGGATTGGTGAGGTCATGGAATTAGAGCCAATCATGGAATCATAGGATAGGGCCCAAAATGGCATGAATAAGAAGAAAGATCTAGAAGAATATTCTACATTTTGAATGATGAAAGGATAAGTTAAGTACAAAATAATGACTCACGAGTTTTCCACACTCATTCTACTCAACTTGTGTCTTTCTTAAATTCTCTCGTTTTTAGCCATATTTTGTGCTTTCATGCCCATGATCCTTGTGAAATGATCCTTAGCCATTGATTAAAATTTTTGATCAAATCTGAGCCATATCAATGTAAAAGGAGCCTAAATGCTGACTAATTTTGCTCTCCAGACCCACTCCAAAACGTACAACCAGCTGATTTGTAGCTGTGAGTGTCCCTAATCCTTGTACATTTGCAATCTTGACCCTCCATTTAAATTCTATCTCAAATCCTAGTAGTTTCTGAAAGCACATTGTCCTGATGCCATAAAATTGGTCCTCATATAAAAGCCCAAAAATTAGAGACTTCCACGACTCACACACACTCTCATTTTGCAAACCTAGAAGAAAAACCTCTCCTCCTCTCCTCCTCTCTCTCTTGAAACCATCTTCCTCTCTCACCCCTCCATTAATTCACCCTTCATTCTCCCAAAAGCAGCCAAAAAACTACCTCTCATGACATTGCCTCTTCCTGCTCTCCTCAAAAACACAAAAACAATTCTTCTCCCCCTTATTTCCAACACAAGGCGCGTAGCCATCTCCATCTTCCCTCTCCCTCTATTTCTTCAATTTCTTCTTTCTCTCTTAGGATTAAGGTAAAACCCTTGATACCTTTGCATAAATCTTGACATTTTGCATTAGAAATTATTTTCTTCTCTTCATCTCACATTTTCTTGTTAGCATATTTATCATTTTCATTTTCATAATGTAGCTTGTTGTTGTTGATGGGTGAAATTTGACATTTCACCCTTAATAAATAGATTTATGGTGCTTTATTGTAGTTTGTTGTCATTTCACTAAACAAAATATATTTCAAGTTGATTGTGTATTTTTCATTCAATGTTGTCATGAGTATTTTACTTTAGTAGTAAATGTTATTGTGTTAGTGGTTGATGATCTAGTCATGTGATTTACCACTAGTGCTTAGGTCACTTTGATTTATGTGGAAGATGACTAGAAAGGATTCAACCCATTACTGCTGATTTGCTATTTCTTGAGATTCAAATTTAGTTTAGTTATTGTTTGATGATCTAGTCATGTGATTTACCACTTAGTGCTTAAGGCACTTTAGTTTGAGTGGAAGATGACTAGAGGATTCAACACATTTGCTACTTTGATTATGTTAAATCTTCATAACAAAATATTCTTAAGTTATTTATTTGTTGCTCTTTGCAAAATAATGGTTAATTTTATTGTTAGCATTTTATTTTAGAGGTTGCTAGTGTTGTTAGTATTGATGATCTAACCAAGATGATTCATCACTAGTACGCAAGGTACTTTAATCCAAGTGAAAGATTGCTAGAAGGGATTCAAATAATATTTGATCATTTGTTCTTTTGGATTATCAAAATTAGCTTATTAATGTTCAAGTTTCCAAGCATAAGTTCACTTTCTACCTTCTTCCTTACATATATAGTTTTGACCTCCAGGCAATTTTGGAGTTGTTCTTGTTAATTGTTGTTCTTCATGTATTCCTGTTTGTTCATGTAATTAGGTTAAGTTTGATGAAGAAATTTGTGGGTTTAGAGTATATATGGATTCGGTTTTAGCTAGGTTTTGATGCACCAGCACAGTTTTACCTACTTTTGTATATATATGGTGGATAATTTGGAAATGAGTTGTTTGAGCCCTTACATGATAGATATGCCACTGTTTTAGACCCTTCATGGGTAAAGTTTGCCTTGTATAAATTGTTGCAATTTGAATTATGATCCAGTATTAAATTGTGTTGATTTTAGTGCATTCACCCTTGTTAAATTGCATGTAATAGCTTTTGGGTTTGACTTGAACTAAGCTAGGTTTTGGTTAATTCTTGTTACTCTCTTGTGAATGCATGATATTTGGGGCTTGATTGTAAGGATTAGGGGTTTCGGCCTTAAGGTTAGAATTAGGAGTTTTGTCTTTTTTCTTTTTCTTTAATTTATTGGAATGTGATTGTGGTTCAAAATAATTTTCTCAAGTTGTTATAACATGATTTGCTTGCCATTTGTAGATAGTTTAAGCGAGATCAATTTCTACCCCCTTAAGCTACATTTGTTTAATTGTTGATGCTTTAATGTCATTCTTGTGCATTTCTTGTTTACTTAAATAATAATGGGCATGCTTGTGTCCTAATTATATTGTGGATTACTTTGTTTGCAATTTAATAAATATTGTATTTGGTTTTGACTTAAAAAAATTGATTGAGATGTTCTACTTTCTTTTCTTGGTGGCCATCACGCCCTCAAATTCTTTTCTTACCCTTTCTAATAGTCTATTTTGACAAAAGCTTTTTCAAAATTGATACTCTTAGATCATTTCATAAATCAATCAAATCCTTTGAGGTCGATAAATATTTTTCAAAAACTCGCAAGGAGGCAAGTGGACGTCTGTTGGTGTTGTCTAAATCCTAAGGCCATTTATGCGGCCTCAAACGTCTTAGAGATACTATGAAGGAATAAAACAAATAGTTAATAATTCCAAACCACTTTTCTAAAAAAATGAAAAGATCAGTATGCTTTGTTCAGTTACGTATTGCTGGGGCACGTCAAATGCTACATGCAGTGGGGTTGTATCTTTGTTCTGAGTCTGTTGGGTGTGCGATGCTAGGACCGAAAACCCCTCTGATAAAAACACCAACACACTTTTCCTCAAAAATCACAAAAGCGTCTTGGTGCCTGGCAGAACTACGTGGCTTTGATCTCTGTCTCGGTGAAGTGCGTAGCAGCGGGTTCTGTCACAAAGTCAAACGCGCTTTTAAAAAATCCTTATTTTTATTCGCTTTTCAAGGATATCAAAAATATTCTTTTTCTCATTTCAAATAAAATATTTTCTCAATCGAAAGAAAAAGAAAAAGAAGTGAAGCGATTGTTTCCAAATCAAACTTTCAAAACCACACATCAAATTAAAGGTTCCACTACCGATTGAAAGGAGGTGCAGAGAATCTTATATACTTCCCGTACCTATGAACCAGAACCTTCATCTCTTGTTTTTGAAAAGACCACGCGCTTGTATAAAAGAAGGTTTTTTTCAATGTTTTTCGATCTCGAAAACTAAAATATTGGTGGCGAGCTTCATATTTTCCACGTTGTACGCCGAGAAGTCCAAGCGGATTTACCGGGGTGCAACGTTTGCGACTCAGCGGGATTAACATCTTTTTTAAGAAAAGCGAGGTCAAGCTTTAATTAATTTGATCGTGGTTTTTAAATTTGTTTGATTTGAAAAAATTTGTTACATCTCTTCTGTTTCTTCGCACTATTTTTTCTTTTTCTTTTCTTTTTAATGCCGTGATGCTTGATAGTTTCTCTTGCATTATCATTTGTGTTGCATTCATGTGCATTTACTTATTTCCTACACTATGCTTGTTTGTTATAACCTGTACCCTTTATGACTTCTGCCCATGCTCATTGCATCATATTCCCCCTTATGTTAGCATGTCCCCTCTTCTTACGCTCATCTTTCTTTGGTAAGTTCATGCATTTTCCCCACTTCTATTATGATCCCCTGCTTCTTAGCTCCTCTTCTTAAGGTAAGTAGAGTTTTAGATGATTGTTAATACCTTAGGTTGATTTCTTGCTTAGACTTGGATGATATGTGCGAAACCCTAGGGTGAGGCGACTCTCTTTTATGCAGGTACATTTACGGATTTTCTTTGCGAGGTGGAAATTATATGCATCATTATGCTCCTACACACACTTTCCAGCATTTTTACCCTTGTGTAATTTTTGGTAGAGACAGCCCTATACAGGGCTAGAGAGTATATCTTAGGCTAGAGCAGAAGTCATTGAGTAGGTACGCACCTTTGAATAATGCGTCTTTTTCGGTAATGGTTCGCGAGACTTCACCTGGGGATTTGGCTTTGTTGATCGAGCTGAGAACGTCGGGCCGATACGTCCATCATGCGTCAGCCAGCCTTTCGGATGAGATGCGTTGGCTGCAGGAACTTTATCTAGGAGCTTCCACTTTTAGTACTTTGGCAGAAGTACCCACAAAAGAAGGCCTTAGATCTGTCTCTAAGGAACCTTGTGAGACCATGAGAGCTTGCATACCCACATCGCCAAATTTTTGTGAAAATAAACCAGTGTTTTTCCAAAATGTATAAATATCCAACTTTTGAAAGGCATTTGTTATCTTTGTCATTCAAGAACATCAGACATCATGCATTCATTTCATGCATCATTTCATTAACTTCATCACTTTGGATTTCAAATACATCATTCCTCCCGATACATGCATCTTTCAAAAGGGAAGGGGGCATTGGCATTTCATACTTTGCCTTGTCTACACAAAAAAAAATCATCATTTAGAAAAAGAATCATTCTGTATCTTTCATCATTCCAAAGAAGGGGGCATCAACATTTCATATCTTTGTCTTGCCTCTATAAAAATCATTTTGCATCACTACATACGTTGCATCATTTGCATTAAATAAAATTCTAATTTTGAATCGTTCGATCTTGCGTTCCATTTCATTACATAAAAATGAAAATAATTGTATCATCTTCATAAGCATAAGCATTTGCATTTATAATCAAAAAAAGAGGAAAAAGCTCTACTTGAAGTTCATCCGAAACATGGCATTCATGCATAAGCATTATTTCAAAAAGGACACGGTGAACTACGTGCGACTGATTCCTCAAGGAGGAATCGTAGGAAGCGGGTCCACCCGAGTCAAGCATAACGAATAAAAATTTCATTTTGAAAAGTATCTTTCTACTTTCATTCAAAAATGCATTTTCATTTTGCATGAAATCATAAAACCTTTTAGAATAATTACACTTTACCCGAAGTGATCATTTTTTCCAGCTTGCGTATCATAGTGTTTTTCACACTCTGATAAAGGGTTTTGATGAGAGAGCCGAGATGGTCTTTATAAAAAGCAATCATTCTTTCAAAATTTCCACGCAAGGTGTTCCAAGGCATTCGGTTTTTCCAAGTATTAGCTCATTTGTATTTCCTTCAAAGAATAAAAAAGCATTTACATCTCATCCATTCCATGATAAAAGACTGAAAGCAGCTCCATCAAAAAAAGTTTTTATATCGTGCTTTAACCGATGTTAACTCTACGTGAGGCGTTCTTCTGAAATGAAGTATGCATGCCACGTCTGGTCTCTACATTGTTTGAGTCGATCAAGTTTCCCTTCATTTATCATCATTTCCCATCAAGTCACAATCACTTGATCACCCATAAAGTGCATGTTCTCTCCCGTGCGGTGCGACCATGACTTTTTGTTTCATTCTCACTGCTGCTGAGATGCTCCAAATGTTTGAAATGATGCAGCGATCCACTTCAATTTCCCTTATTTAAATATCCATATTCCTTGATTACAAGTCTTTCAAAAAATAATAAATAAAGAAAATAAAGCTACCGCTAGGTTGAAAACGCTTAAAGGCGGCCTAGACACACAAAAAAAAAGCGCCAGGTGGATTGAAAAACTTCATGGCGGTCAGGAGCAAAAGAGTTAGGGCGTAAAAAAAGGGAGGAGAGAAAAATGTAAAGAAAGGAGCAAGCACACGTATAGATGGATAAACTTGATTTTCATGATTTACAAAAAAAATAAATAAGCAATCGAGGTTGGAGAAATGAAGTTTTGTGTCTCATCTCCTCAAATCCCGAGAGGAGTCGCTTTCCTGCCCACCATAAGCCAAGAAGACCAAAATCCAAAAAAATCACCCTAGGCAAGGGATCACCTCAAATATAAAAAAAAAGCAGGTGCATCAACTTCTTGCTCAGCTCCACTAAGGTCAAGAACAAAGAAAAAAAAAAAAGAAAAAGAGAAAGAAAGAAAGAGGATTCAAAATAGAAAATCCCAAAGCTTAGGAAAAATACAAAGGAAATGTAAGTGGTGAGGAGTTGATGCATTATTACCCTGAAAACACAAAGAGAATCCTTGTCTCGATAAATCTTCTGACACCTTGCTGTGTATAACTACCCCCTTCTTCATAAATACATGGCTTACTTCCTGCGGCACCTTGCCCTCCACTGAGCCCTTAGCCCAGGAATAAAACTTCCAGACACCGTCGTGAGCAGATAACCATCATAAATCATCGATGCGTCAGATATGGCCCGAATAAAATCATCCTACCATTACCCCCAAATAACCCATTAAGCCCAATCATCCTTCGTCACAAAAAACACCACAATCGAAAAGTCCATTCCGATCGATGAGTGATTCTTTTGTTGTTTTCTCAAATTTTAAATCTTAGAACAATTAAAGTTTATGCAATACTCCCGATGTGTTTACTCGAAAAAGAAAAAAACAAATGATCAGAGAAAAAGAAAGGTAGTCAAGAAAAAGCAAACCCTCGGGAAAAGAAATGGGAATAAAAACAAATGATCGAGAAAAAAGAAAGTGCGTAAAATAAAAGAGGACTTGCACTCGAAAACCATTCAATTTGCATTAAAGCAAAGGTTTAGTGATCGCAGGTGAGGCTTCTTTCACGCAGCTAAGTCAAGGCATTTGCCTTTGGGAACACTACTTCGGATCAAAGATGGGGCACTCTCTTCACCTCCGCCCACTGCTGGTCTTGGGAATGTACATTCAGCCCTCCCGTATCACTCGATTGTCAATACCTCAGGCGAGGGGGCAGGCGTTCATTCCTCGCCTCATTCCAACCTCACGCGAAGCGATCTCTCCGCTCAACTATCCTAAACAAAGACCTGTCTCATTCCTAATTGGGGCGGTTTTGTCCATCATTATGACCGAGGAGCAAAGCTCGAAAACCTGGCGGTATTCGCCAGGAAGTTTCATTAATGGCCGCACTGTGCTTGTGGGTTTCTCAAGCCCGACTCCTCTGACTACTGCCTTTACAAATGTGATTCTCGCCACGATTTCATGGCATAATGTCTTTCCTCTGAGCTTCTTTGAAATTACTTTCCTGCGTCTTTTATTTATACCTTTGAAGCTCCACTCTGGCCCCCTTGAGGATGCCTTTCTGGAAGCCACTATCTTGCTTTATTCTTCCCTTGCTTGAGATGCGTCAGTAGCTCACTTCCACGGCGATCATCACTTGGCTTGGTGTTTTCCTCCTACTAGCTTTTCTTTCTCACAGAGCTACTCTGCTTCTATCTTAGCACTGCAGTGCCCTCTTTTCCCTCTTACTTGCTTTCGCTAATGCGGATTTGACTTCGATTTAGCTCTTCATGGGTAGGGACGTAAGGCTCTGGTATCTCTTCTTCAGGAAAGCATTCAGCTTGAATTGGTGAGTTTGCATTTTGAGGCTTACTCCTTGAGCCATTGATTGAAATTGATATCGCTGACTCTCTTTGACAGCTCTTCACTCCGCTTTTCCGCACTCACAGTTCCGTAGTTTGTTGAAGCTCTTGAAGCTGAGTCGTATGATTCGCGTCCTTATATAGAGGTAAATGCGGGCCCGACCATGCTTTAGGAGGGTGAGTTCCTCATCAGATCAACCGAGCTGCCTCAAGGTCAATGAAGGGTTGTAGTTGATACACCGCAGGTCCCCATGAGAGGCACGTTACGAGAAAACTCCTGTTGAACGCACTACCCGCTGATGCAGCTAAATCCCAATGACATTTGTGTACCGCCGGTTTTGGAGTTCCATTGAGATTCTTCAAATACTCAACCCATTCCATAGAGGTTTTGACACTCCACCTCACTGACTTAGGGCATAAAGATTGGCTCCCTGCATTGGATTCGGTTGTGGATCACGTGGGTGACAACCAGGCGTAGAGAATGTGGGAGGAAAGACATAATTTCTTTGCATGGAGCGGTGATAGCGAGTAAGGCGTGAGTGCGTGCGCGAGGATAAGCGGTGCCGGATTGATAGGAGTTACGAGTGTCTTTGAGCCCGAGAGATGCAGTCGTCATGTACCGTCAACATATCTCTCTGACCCAGGGAAAAAGGACCACCCCGAATATGGTAAGAGAGCGAGCACTAATTTGGGCAGTCCCAACTGTAGCCGCGGCATAAAGATTGTAATAGGTACTCGAAGTACTCTTTGTGGATGCCAGGCTACACCATTTCTCTTTAGCCACGCAACCTCCGAGTTCATCTTGCCCAATCCACGAGCGTGATTGCGATGACTTTTCCATCGATATAGTACTGCCCACGATATTGGTAAGGCCTAGCATGTGATCTGGCGAACCCCAAAGGCGCTCATGCTCCACCAATGTGGGTGACAATGAAAATTCTTGAAGAAACAGCCTCACGTTGAAAGTCGTAGAATTGACTCGAAATTTATAAGCGTCGTCTTGGGCGTTGATTCTGCGGCCGATCCCGAGACATTCCGGTATGCTTGATCGAAGGACTGCTCACTCGATGGGGCCGTAAGAGTGCTACACTGCCTCTGGAGACTCTGAGTCTCGACCACTCTTCATGGCGGGAAGCGAGAAAATGAGCCCGAAGTCTTGCTCTTTCGACTCCATTTTGATGCACCTACGCCGTAGCCGAGTGGTGCATGTTACTCGAGGAGCTTTCCGACAGCCGAATGCAAATGAGATCACGATGTGAATGCGAGTCACTTACAACATTTAATTTTAATGAATGCAAAGCGATGCGCATTATGATATGAATGATGTAATGTAGAGATGATAGAGAAGTGATGCATGGGGATGGAGGTTCAAAAATTCGGGGATCGAGTTTATTTGAAAGAATGAAAATATTTTTGTATTTTCTTGGAAAGTTTTTATTTTTAGGAAAAAGCTCCTTTTTGAGGAAGACATGCCCTAGAATTACCATGCACGACACCTGATTAGTAAGCATGCTCGTGTCCCTGAGAGGTGGGAATCCACAGTTCTAGAGGCGACTTCAAGAGTTCCTCCCGTATGGCTCCTAGTCGCACCTCACGGTAGGAACCATTAATTTGATGTGGTTTTGAAATGTTTGATTTGAAATACGTTGTTCTATTTATTTTTCTTTTCTTTTTGAGAAATCACTTTATTGAAAGCGGGGAAAAGGGGTGTTTTTGGTATCTTTGAAAAGCGGAACAAGACAAAGATTTTTGAAAAGCGTGCTTGCGGGACAGGAACCCGGTCCTACGTACCTCATTTGGTGAGGATCAAAGCAACGTAGTTCTTGTTTTTATGGGTTTTTAAAGATGTGCTTGGCGGGACATGAACCCGGTCCTCACGTACCCTCATTGCGGTGAGGATCAAAGCAACGTAGTTCTTGTTTTTAAAGATGTGCTTGACGGGACATGAACCCGGTCCCACGTACCCTCACAGGGTTTGAGGATCAAAGCAACGTAGTTCTTGGTTTCGCGTGAAAGCGGCTTTGTGATTTTTGAAAGTGTTTTTAGAGTTTTTGAAATAAGACTCGAGGGTTCGCAAACACCAAACAAGCAAAGGCTTGAGTGGCATTCGGTATTAACTCGAAAAAAAAGAGTTGGAGCGGTAATCAAACAAGCAGCGGCCAGTGATTACAAGCGACAACGTCGTATTATTCTTTGAAAATAGTTTTGAAAAGGTGGTGAGCTAATAGCTCATGTTATTTTGGAAGTTTGAGTTAGTTGTTTTTGTTGTTGTTTATTTAATGTGTGAGAGTTTTCATGATAGCCAAACAAGCAAAGGCTTGGTGACTACCACTAGTAGCTCCTCATTAACGATCAAACAAGCAGCGGCTTGCAGTGATGGTTAATGATTTTTATTTAGAAAAATGCCTTAGGTTTTCTTATTTGAAAAAAACATAGGATTTCAAGCTTGAAAAGAAATATAACATTTCAAATTCTTCTTCCAAGTCAAAACCCAAAACAACCATTGGGACACAAACAAAGCAATCAAAAGAGTATTTACAATTTGCTATGAACAATTGGATGCACCATGATACAAGTATATGAGTGCAAGAGTATGCAATTATGGAATGCAAAATACAACATTATTGAATGCATGAGTATTTAATTTATGAGATGCAAAACATGGTACTAATATATGCATATTTAAGAGAGCATGAAAATGCAAAAGATATAGATGTAAATGAATGCATGAACATGTAGGCAAAAATCTAAGCTAACATATGAAATTACCAAATGTGCATCTAGCAAGGCATTATTATTCAACCTAAAAGTTCAAGAAAACAAAATAGTGACTTAAACCTCAAAACCTAAAACCCTAGTCCCAAGAACACACATTAGGGAACCAAAACCAAGAAATCAAAACCCTAACACTATAGAATATGCAATAGGAATTTTATTCAATGAGATGGGCTCATGGCCTAAACCAAGTATGCAAAGAAACTTTGAACATTAAGCAAAACTATGATTAATTCACAAGAACTATTTAAAAGATAAAGTAGAGAATGGAATGACAATTTATACAAGGTTGAATCACTTCTTGCAATCTTCGCCACTTTGAATGAAATGCACTAGGCATGTAGTGAGAATCACTTTGCAAGATCATCAACAAATGGACAACAATATAACTAGTCCACAAGAACACATAAACTATTAAACTATGAAATAGATTGAATCCTTTCTTGCAATCTTCACCACTTGAATAAAATGCACTAGGCATGTAGTGAGAATCATTTTGCAAGATCATCATTAACTAAACAACAATATAGCTAAACCATAAGAACACATAAACACATAAACTATGAAATAGATTGAATCCTTTCTTGCAATCTTCACCACTTGAATAAAATGCACTAGGCATGTAGTGAGAATCATTTTGCAAGATCATCATTAACTAAACAACAATATAGCTAAACCATAAGGACACATAAACACATAAACTATGAAATAGATTGAATCCTTTCTTGCAATCTTCACCACTTGAATAAAATGCACTAGGCATGTAGTGAGAATCACTTTGCAAGATCATCAATAAACAAAAGGTAAATTAAAACACAAGAAATAATGAGTACATAAACTAATATATTAAACAAAAGTCATTTCTAGCTCTCTTCACTACTAAGATCAAAGTGCACGTGGCACTAGTAGGAATCATAGAGCCAAATCCTCAACAACTTACTAAAGAAAAATACCAACAACAAGATTTAAACAAAGAAACAACAAAATCAATTTTGAAGACATTTTAATCATGTATATGCGAAACCTTGCTCTATTTTATTTAACAAGAAAACTCAAAAATTAACATGAAAACAACACTAATCCACTTATTTTAGGGTGAGACAACAAATCTCACCCCTCAACCACAACAAACTACATTGAAAAGATGATGCTATCACGAAAGGAATGAGGAAAGAAAATGAGCTTCAATGCAAAATATTTGGAGATGATGCAAAAAGGGTTATGGATTTTACCTTTTCTCTAAGATGGAAGAGAAAGTTGAAGAAATGGAGGGGAGAAAAATGCAAGAGGGCTTCGGACTTGCAAGGGAAGGAAGGAGATAAAGATGGTGTGATGAACTCCTTGAGTGAGAAAGGAAGGTTAAGGGTGTGAGAGGTGGATTAAAGGTGTTTTGGTGGAGGAAGGTGAAGTAATGGAGGAGGGGAAGGAGGAGAAGGCTTGGCCTAGAGGGTGGAGAGGAGGAGAGGTATGATGCTTGGTTTTCTTGAAGGTGAGAATAATAGCCAAAGATTCGTGAAGAGAGAAGGTGTGAGCTATTTATAGGGATTTTGAGGCTTTAGGGTATTTAGGACTTTTTGCTTTGATTGGGCTCTAGGATTGGATCTTAATTTTGAATGGATGGTTAGGATTGTTGGTCACATGGATCAAGGGTATTTAGAAAACACAAGTGTGTGAGAGAAATGGGTGAAGGTGGCGCATAAAAGGAGGAAAAAGGAAATTTATGAACAAAAAAATCTAATTTGGGAATGGTGATTTTTGTAAAATAGGGTTAAGGGTATTTTGGTGAGGGAATGTTCTCAAAAGGTAAAATGAGGTTTTTGGTGGAAAGGTTAGTGTAAGTGTATGGGTTAATTTACCAAAAAGGGCAACATTGAGGATATGATCAAATTAAAACTTGGTGAGTAAGAAATGGAGTGTGTAGAAGCTTCTTGAGAGAGAAAGAGAGAGGGAGGGCTGCGCAACATGCAGAAAAATGAGAAGGAAAAATAAAAAAATGCTTATTTTTGGTCTTTTGTCTTATTGAGGACACTTCCTCCTTTTATTTTTGAATTTTGAAACTTTTGGGCATGTAAAAATGAAAATGCACCTATTGAAACATGTTACATATTTTTGGACACCATGACATAGTCTCCTAATTGCTCTAGACAATCAAAATTGTCACTTAATTAATTGGGGATTTTTAATGGTCTTTTGGCATTTTTATGCACTAAAAATAGGAAAAATGCATGTTTAATTATTTTGGACTAGGAATTTCTCCTCAAAATTATGCAAAAATTATTTTGGATAGAATAAAATATATTTTTGTGGATGTATATTTTTAACGAGAAAAATCATCTTGTTGTGAAAAATGACCAAAATGCCACTTTACCCTAAAAAGTCCTAATTTGCTCAAAAATGCATTTTTATCCTAAACATGATCCTAAAAACCCTTGGATGACTTTAAAACCCTAAAATGCATGCCAAGCCTTAATTTATTTATTTTTGGTTGAAAGTTAGGTGTGTCGACTTAAGCTAGGACAAAATTGGGTATTATAAATGCCTCTTTATCTAGATTTTAACAAGGAATATGAATTGGCGAAACATATTACGTGGCAAAATAGAGATAAAGAATTCAGAGAATTATACCGATTTTGTCCACTTAGGGAAAAACCGAATTTCTTTTTGGGTGAATGGATATTAGCGAGAAAACGGCGCATGATGAGCGTGGTGCTAACACTCATTAAGCTAACAAAGCGAGGAAACAAATTGGCGCGCGAGCCCTCGGGTGGCGTAAGCAAAGAAGAAGTAAAACAATAAATAGAAACGATAGAGAAGGTACCGTCCTTTGATAAGCGACACCTGCCGTGAGGAAGAAAGTAACAAAAGTGCGGTGATGAAGGAGCGCTCGCCACTCTGAAGGAACACACTGGTTACGAAGGAGCGTCTGCGACTCTGAAGGAGTACTTGGACTCTGAAGGAACACTTGAGCTCTGAAGGAACACTTGGGCTCTGAAGGAACACTTGGGCTCTGAAGGAACACTTGGGCTCTGAAGGAACACTTGGAGGCTCACGGAGGTGGCCTATTCGAGCGGCTTTGAGGTTACTGTATCAAGTTGTGGGGTGATACATTTTACCTTGATGGACTTGCACTATGCTTTACACTTACGGTGGTGAGTGCGAAAGGCCGCGAAGTGCGGGGGCGATCCGTCATGCTCGTGATGACTTGGCGGGATGAAGGTCGAGTTCAAAGTCATTGCTTTGGGTATTGATTTGAACTAAGCCCGAAGGACCTCGGGTGCGATGGTTCGTCGGTGCTCGATAACGACGGGATCCGAAGGGCGCCTTAGTCACGAAGGGATGCACGAGTCTGAAGGGATTTGCAAATCGTTGATTGATCGATTGAGGTGGCCGCTGCATTGGCGTATTGAATTGAGGTGCTGCATATGTCGGTTGATGCAAGGAATGATGCATGAAGCATGGGTGCATGTTATGCAAAGGCATGTTATGCGGGAGTATGTTATGCGAGTGCATGCAATGCTATGATTTTGATGTGATGATGCATGTGGGGATTGTTTTCCTTTGTTTTTGATTCTTTTACGATTGTTTTCGACCCGACTACTGCATTTTACGGTTATTTGTTTTTCATGTTTTTTTTTTTTCCCGATCGCTCTCTTTTCCACCGACAGTTCATTTTTGCTTTTGACAAGGCTTATTTTTCTTGGTTCAACGAGCTTCCGATACTCTGGTATGAGGAGGCGAAAAGCCGAGGAAAGCTGCGAGGCTTGTGAACCGAACGCAGCGTTTGCTCTGCAGTTCGCCATCCGAGCAGTTTGTGAATGCAACTTTTTGTAAGATTAATTATCTTTAGGAATTTGCTTATTTCCCATGGCTTTTAAAGATTTCGCAATGATTTGTAATGCTCTATGATGTATGCACATGTTTTCTGATTCGATATCACCATCATCATAAAAACGCTTATTTTGAGCAAAAAAAACAGAAATATCAACAATCACGATATGAGAAAAGTTGAGCTTTATTGATATGGAAGCCGATCGTACAGAATGTTACGTCGACGGTTCAGTACATTTGAGAATTTTAAAACTACAAAAAGACACGAAAATAAGAAAGAGAACTCAACTCGATCGCCCTCGTAGGCGATCTTGACATTTGTGTCTTGACCTTGATCACTCCCTCATTCAAGTCTTCAGGGGAGTTGTATGCCTTTCTTTACTTTTCATGCTCAAGTTTTCTGACCCTAATTTTTGCCTGGATCGCCCTTTGCGGGTTTTCAATCCACCGGGTCGCTCTGATTTTGCCTAAGTCGCCCTTTCGGGTTTTCAACCTAGCGAGCTAATTCTTACTTGGCTTGTCTTTCTCTTTTTTCGTTCATTTCTTTCAGGCATAATACTTCTTTCACAAGTGCGAATTGGTAGGTTTTGAGGTCTTCGCCATTCATGTTGGTGAGTATCAGCGCTCCTCCAGAAAAGGCTTTCTTGACTACATACGGGCCGTCGTAAGTGGGTGCCCACTTCCCTCGGGAGTCACTCTGAATAGGCAGTATCTTTTTGAGTACTAAATCTCCCTCATTGAACTCACGCGGCCGGACTTTCCTGTCGAAAGCGGTTCTCATTCTTTGTTGGTACAGCTGCCCATGGCACAGAGCTGCAATCCTTTTTTCTTCAATGAGGTTTAGTTGATCCAGGCGAGCCTGTACCCACTCTGCTTCCTCCGGTTTAGTTTCCATCGAGAACCGCAGGAGAGGGTATCTCAACCTCGATGGGAAATCACGCTTACGATCCATACACCAAGGAAAAAGGGGTTGCCCGGTCGATGTGATGTGCGACCGGCACGGTAGCCATGCAAAGCAAAGGAAGCATCTCATGCCAATCCTTGTAGGTCACCACCATTTTACGCACTATTTTCTTGATATTCTTGTTGGTTGCTTCAATTGCCCATTCATCTTTGGGCGATAAGGAGAGGAATTATGGTCTTTGAATTTTGAATTCCTTGCACAAGTCCTTCATCATTTTGCTATTCAAATTGCTACCGTTATCGGTGATGATCTTGTCGAGGCGAGACCATATCGGCAAATCAGATCCTTCTTCACAAACTTAGCAACCATCGGCCTGGTTATCTTTGGAGTATGAGGCGGCTTCAACCCACTTGGTAAAGTAATCAATTGCAACGAGAATGAAGCGATGTCCGTTTGGCGCTTTGGGCTCAATTGGACCTATGGCGTCCATGCCCCACATGGAAAAGCGGCCAAGATGCGATCAAAACATTTAGTTTGGCGGTGGCACATGGATATGATCGGCATAGATCGGCATTTGTGGCATTTCCTTACGAAGCTATAATGATCGATTCCATCCGGAGCCGTAATAACCCGCCCTTAGGATTTTTCTAGCCATGGTGTGCCCACTTGAATGGGTTCGAGCGAGCCTTCATGCACATCTCTCATGATTCTCTCAAACTTCTTCTTTGGCAACACACCTTAGGAGAACCATATCGTAGTTTCTCTTGTAAAGAACCTCACCACTCAAGAAGAAATTCCTTGACAACCTTACGAGAGTTCTCTTGTCATTTACGATGCCCGGTGGGTATTCACGACTAGTGATGTCTTTGCTTGATGTCATGATACCAAGGCTTCTCGTCGGACTCTTCATCTATTGCCATGCGATAGTGATGCGTGAGCGAGCTCGGTCTTTGGTCGATCTTAGTCAAGCTCTTGTCACGACCCAACATTGAACATGGAAGACAATGTTGCTAATGCATCGCCCGGTGATTTTCACCTCGAGGATATCTTTGGAAGGTGATCTCATCAAAGGACTTCATCAACTCTTGCGGTAATCACAATAAGGAATCGGTTTAGGATCTCGGTCTCCCAATCGCCTCTTGCTTGATAAATAACTAGAAATTTGAATCGTATACATCTAGCCTTTTAACTTTCCACTCTACAGAAATTTGCTTGAATACCTAGGATGCATGCTTCGTGATTCGCTATGTTATTTGTGACATAGAAGCTTAGCCTTGCAAAGGCGGGAATGAAGCGATTATCGGGGAGATTAACAACGCCTGACTCCGTGTCCCCACACATTTGACGCACCATCAAATATCATTCTCCACCTTTCACTTTTCGTAGGACTTCCCCTCGTCGAATAGTGCCATGATGTCTTCATCGGAAAATCATGCCGCATTGGTGGTAATCTGGAATCGGTGACATGCCAAATATTCGGTGAGTGTACTACCTTTAAGCGCCTTTTGTGTGACATACGAGGATATCGTATTCGATAATTGCATACGCCATCAGGGCATTCGCCCTGTGAGAGCTGGCTTCTCAAATATGTACTTGATTGGATCCATTTTTGAAACCAACCAAGTTGTATGACTCGATGTATCTTGCGCTTAAGCGATGAGCGGCCCAAACTAAAGCACAACAGGTCTTTTCGGCGATAGAATACCTTGTCTCACGATCGGTGAACTTTTTGCTTAGGTAGTATATTGCATGCTCTTTTTTCCGATTCATCATGCGACCCAACACACGACCCATTGAATTGTCTAGCATCGTAAGGTATAAGATGAGCGGCACCTGCACGCCACGGTGGCATTAAGGCCGAGTGGATTTTGCAAGTACACCTTGATTTTCTCGAAAGGTCGCTTGACAGCGATCATTCCACCGGCTCTTGACTTTTGCATAGCAATTTGAAAATTGGCTCACAAGTAGCGATCAACCGGAAGATGAATCGAGAGATGTAATTCAACCTTCCAGAAACCACGGATTTCTTTCTCCGCTTTAACACCGGCATTTCGAGGATGGCTTTTACTTTGTGCGGATCCACCTCAATTCCTTTTTGGTGACAATGAAGCCTAACAACTTTCCGACCTCACCCCAAACGTGCACTTGGTTGGGTTTAGCTTGAGTTTATATTTCCTCAACCGTTCAAAGAGCCTGCAGATTGACAATATGTTCTTTGTCGGTTTTAGATTTTGCGATCATGTCGCCGACATAAACTTCAATCTCTTTATGCATCATATCATGGAATAAGGTAACCATGGCCTCGATAGGTTGCGCCAAAGATTCTTCAATCCGAATGGCATGACCTTATAACGAGAATGTCCCAAAGCGTTATGAAAGTTGTCTTTTCCATGTCCTCGGGTCCATCTTGATCCGATTATATCACGAGTATCCATCCATGAAGGAAAATAACGAGTCTTTGGTACATCTTGTCTACTAAAACATCAATGTGAGGCAAAGGAAGTCATCCTTAGGGCTATACGATTCGAGATCCGTAATCGACACACATTCGACCTTTCCATCTTTTTGGGAGGCCCGGGACAATGTTGGCAACCCATTGCGGGTATTTGGCCTTGCCGAGAATCTGCATCGAATTGCTTTTTCGCCGTCTCACGATTTTGAGGACATCTCACGGTTTCATCCTCCTCAATTTCTGTTTGGTGGTGGGCATTCGGGCTTGGCCAGGTAGCTTGTGTACCACAATGCCGGTGTCAACCCGGGCATATCGACACGACCATGCAAACACATCCACGTAATCCCGCAACAGCCCGAACTAACTTTATGCGGTCTTCTTCGTTCATGGTGGTGCCTACTTTGACCTCTTTCTTATCCTGCTTTGTACCCAAGTTGATCACTTGATGGACTCTTCGTGTGGTGGATTACCCCTTTCTTCTTGTTTCATTAACCTCAAAAGTTACGGAGGAGTTTCCCGGTCTTCTTCAACATCCCCACGGCTGATTGGCGGGGTGATCAAAGTCAAAAGGTCACGGTATGCGACCTTTGTCATTTTCAGAGACCATTCTTTGTGGATCCGCATTTTGCCGGGCGAAAAAGCGAGAATGAAAAGCGAAACAAGAAAACAAGCAGACAAATAAAGCGAAAAAGACTCATGCAATGAAGAGAAATTGATTTTTATTGATTGAGGAATTCAAAACAAACGTTTTTATTGATGATGATAATTTTGAAAATAAAAACACGTGTGCCCCTAACAACTGGTCCTATGGCCTTGGGCAGAGCCACAGGGTTGCATTACAAATGATTACTTTAAATTAAGAGTCACAGGAGAATCGGCGATCTTCCAATTCTTTAACTCTTCACCGATATACGCAACGACGAACCGGACTCGCCTCGCTTCTTCCGGATTTGAAACATCTCTCGATGGCAAAGAACTTGATTGGGATCCCACAAGCCAGCACTCACAAAACTCTGACTAATGTCGCAAATTGGGATCCTCTGGGGCCATGGATCTTCGCCTCTGGATTTGGCCAACCACCGGCGCTTTCGCTCATCCGCCCTTATCCGCCTTTCCTCCTCACTTGGGGTGTATCCTGGCAGAAAGCGGTCTTTGTTTTCCTTGAGTTGGATAGGAGCTAGAATCCCTTGACCGATCTTTCCCAAGCGAACCGACCTTGTACCCTTGGGCTATCATAATTTTGGCAACCATCTCCTCCTCTTTGGTCTTCCCAAACACCGCATTGGCAATCTCTAAAGATGAAAAGTTTGTTTCCAGCGACTCTTGGTGGCTTCTACATATTTGAACTCGATGGCTTATTAACGAGTCTCTTCCTCACCGAATACTACGACCACCTTGTCATTCATCATGAATTTGACCGTTGGTGTAGAGAAGAAGGAATTGCTTGACCATGTGGATCGAGTGGTCTTCCTAGCAAAGCAACTATATGAGGAGGTGATGTCCATGATTTGGAAATTGATCTGAAAAACCGGGACCAAACGGATAGGAAATTCCATTTCTCCTAGCACTTCCTTTTGGACCCATCAAATGCTCGCACGCCGGTGTCGAACTTGGTTTCATATAAGAACAATCAACATCTAGCTTGTCCATGGTTGACTTTGGCATTACGTTCGGTGAAGACCCGTTGTCAATCGAGACTCGCCAGCGACCACATAGTCCCCCACACTTTCTTCGAGATATGAAGAGCTTGATTATGTTCTTTTCCGCTCGAAGGCAACTCATCATCGGCAAAAGTTAGGTGATTTGCGGCTACCACACTCCCGACAATTCCATCAAAATGATTCACCTGGAATGTCCTGCGCAAGCGTGAGCCTCACCGAGCACTTTCATCAAGGTACGTTTACGTGTGCTCCGAACCGAGCAACGATGATAGCATGGATATCTTTGAGGCGTCTGTTTCAAGTGATCAACTACTCTGTAATCGCTTTGTAGGACAAACTTCAAGAATTCATTGGCTTCTTTTTACATTACTTTTTTCTCGAGCGACCTCTGGCTCCTTTCCTTTATCTTTGCGGCCTCTCTGTTCGGCCTCCCGGATGCTTACGCCGGAGGGTTTTCGGAGCATACACCCTTCCACTACGGTGATCCCACTTGATCCTGCTATGTTGGTCACGGTGGTAGTATTTGGAGAGCGATGCAGTGTATTTCGAGGAAGCGCTTTATTTGACTCATAACGAAGCGGAGTGGTACCTCAATCACTATTGGTGAGCATTTGCTCGCATCGACCTAGGATTGAAATCATAAGGGATCTCAATGGGCCTTACGATTCCTCTATCATTGTCGAAGTCACGGTGTCCACACTTCTCCGTGATTCGGAACCATCCACGATGTGACCACTTGGTCGCATCTTGCTCATCTACCTCTCACCCCATCCGAAAATTTGGATATCTTCTATTCGGATTAGAGCACTTTTCGGAGCATCATATCGACCAAGTAATCAAACTTTCATTTGGGCTCTCTAGAGTATCCCAACGTCCTTCTTTTGTAAGCGACGCATTACCTCTTCACTTATCTCTTCCTTGCATGAGAAGAGGCAGAGTGTCTTCATTAGCTCTTTGGTCGGGCCCGGCTTGAACCAATCTCGTAGCGAGAATGCGTGGATTTCAATTGGCTTTTGGCTCTCTACTTGTCGAATATAGGGTCCACACTTCATCTTCCACACCGTAGGTCCCTATCTGGACCACATACCGATCCATCAGGTCTTGCAGGATCATTTTGAAAGTTTCACAACCTCCCCCACACAGAGAGTCAGCACACCCTTCTTCATGGCAACACCCTTTTTTAACAACCTTGGCCCGGCATAACTCAGCATAAATGACACTTAGAGAGTCTTGATCTCTTGTACCTTTTTCAGCAACTTGCCAACAGACTTTCTATAGCATTGGTAGCTGTTCCCTGGTGACCTGGTAATGGATTGATTGTTGTATTTGGACGGTTCTGTTTAAACGATATCCAACCAGCATCTATCAAATCTTGCACCACATGCTTGAAGGCTTTACAATCTTCCACGGCATGGCCGAGCCCCCATTTTCGTGGAAAGCTGCGGTGGCATTAGCATTGTATCCTCGGGAAATGGTGTTTGCACTACTTTCATGGGTCGAGTATTGATCAGTTATTGGAGGTCAGTGATTAAGCATTTCATTATATGTCATCGAATTGGATCAAAACTAGTCCGCTTCTTGAACTGATAATCTTGAGTCTTGGGACGGTCATCGCCTTCTTTGAGATGGCAGGGCGAGAGAATGGAATAGTTTGGGGTGGAGGAGTACCAAAAGATGAGTTTCCCCACGAGATGACATTAGTTTCTCCTCTTTCTTTTTAGGGAAATGGAAATTTGGTACTTCTTACGGTTGTTGGACCCACAGAACTCCCTGCATTACCAAGGTGATTCAAAATCTTCCCGCTTGAAGGCCATGCTCAAGTCTTTCCGAAGACTATCATGTCGAGAAAGCCCGGTTGAGACACTTGTGATCGACTGTCATAATAGATTCTTTGTGAGTTTCCGGGAACATGTACACCATCTCTTTCTCGATCAAAGGGGTTGAACACAGCGGTGTAGCTTCGCCATTTTGAGCATATTCTTTGAAAGTCTCTTTCTCACCCTTACTCATGTCTTTGCCAGCTGCGACTATCCAGGAGCCATGTCCATGTTGTACTTATATTGCTTCATGAAAGCTTGAGACAAATCTTTCCAACAAGCGGATTTGAAGATTGCAACTTCATGTACCAATCGGAGGAGCTCCCACCAAAGCATTGCAGAAGCAATAAATCGGTAATTTGTCATCATTGGCATAGGGACCCATTTTTGGACGAACATTGTAATGTGGCTCTCAGGCAGCCGATCCTCTCAGTACTTGTCCCCTCGGAGCTTTGAATTTTGGCGGTAGAACCAAATGCAGGACTAGGCAAAGCTCACGGGCTTCTTTGGCTCTAACTCCAGTACCTCCATAGCTCTCACTCTTTCTTCTAGTGCTCGGATCGGATCATTAGGTGAACCCCCTCAAACGCGTGCCCTGCCGGGGGTGACTCCCCATCTTTGTAGTAATACCCCCTCCGGGTGAGAGCATTTTGAAGTCGTCTTTGTGAACCACCGGCGTGGAATTGTGCATGGCGGGAGGGATAGGAGCCGATTGCAGGATCTCGGCGATTCCCAGTGTGGTGGTGATAATTTGATTAGGTGCGGCTACACCACGGAGTAGATCTAACGAGGTTTGGCGGTAATCCGGCGAGCATACCGAGGTATCTGCGTGCGGTGTCTTGGCTTCGACACATTCATTTACGGAGCGAACACGGATGGCCAGGCCCCAGATCCGGAGGGCGTGGTTGCGGCGATTCATCGACTTTGGAGGAGGAGCGAAGAAGTGACCCATCGGACCCCTCACGGCGGCCGGGCGGTTGTCCCACTCTTCAAACCTTGCGGCATTACCATCATTTCATGGACACGGGCCTCCATGGTACCCATCTTATCCTTCAGTGCGGTTTTCTGAGCGGTGCTCAGATTCGAATTTGTACACCCATGTCTTCTTGTTGCAGGTTACTCTCAATTTCAACCTCCGGATGTTTACGTGTAGTGAGCCATTAGCTTGGCTTGCGATCGGGTGAAGTATCGGTGACGGAGAACCAGCGTGCCTTTTTACATTTATTCGGGCATTTATTGCATAAGAAACAAAATAAATTTATGAATGAATGTATGAATGCATGCACAATGTTTGCTTGATGATGCAGGAAGCAAGTGGGATACCTTGCCTTGTCATCATGTGGCGTAAACTTTTTGGTTTACGAATTGAAGTAAACAAGGAATCGAAATAGCACACCGTTCATCAAGATTTCAAAGCTTCACCAATTTTCATTAAAAGGAAAAGACGTTACAATGTTCATAAAAAGAAGCGATACAATATTCTTGAATACAAAGCTCGAAACAAACTCTTAAATCGAAGAATACAAATAGGCAACTTAATTACAAATAGCTCCAAGCTCCCCAACTCTCTTCCTCTTCTTGCTTGCACTTGCACCTTGAGATTGCTCTTTGAATTCTGTGATCAACGCTCTGTGATACTCCTGGCCCGATACACTTGGCGGGGTATTGAAGAAGTGCATCCGACCTCGGCTAACCTCAGATTCTTGGGGATTCCAGCCTTGAGATAGCAGCCGGGCCATCTCGATGACTTTGAGAACTTGTTCTTCCACAGCTGTATCTCATCCTTGAGTTCTTTAATGACCTCTTGATCTTCGATCTTTCCAATCAACTCTAGGAAGCGTTTTTCCCAATACTGGCTCTCTACTCGGACCTGCCTGTAGGCATCTTCTAGACAGCGAAGGTCTCTCTTCAATTCACCAAATATTTCTCTTTCAAAGCTCAAAGCCTGCTGGTATTCCTTGAGAGTTTCATTAATGGCCACCTTTTCTTGCTTGAGGTTTCTCAACTGACTCCTCAACTCTGCCACTAAATGTGATTCTCGCCCTGATTTCATGGCTAATGTCTTCCACTCCTGAGCTTCTTCAAGTGCTTTCCTCGTCTTTTGTTTATACCTTTGGAGCTCCTCTCAGCCCCCCCCGGATGCCTGCAGGCTTCTATCTTGCTTTGTTCTTCCTTCTTGAATAAATCGAGCGCTTTCTTCCACAGCGATCATCTTGACATTGTTTTCCTCTTCTAGCTTTTCTTTCTCTAGAGCTATCTCTTCTATCTTAGCTGCAGTGCCCTCTTTTCCTCTTACGCTTTCGCTAATGCGGATTTGACCGTTTAGCTCTTCATGGGTAGGGACATAAGGCTCTGGTATCTCTTCTTCAAGGAAAGCATTCCTTGAATTGGTGATTTTGCATTTTGAAGCTTCTCCTTGAGCCATTGATTGAAAGTAATGTCGCGATTCTCTTTGACAACTCTTCACTCCCTTTCCGCACTCACAGTTCCCATGGATGTTGAACTCTTGAAGCAAGTCGCGCGATTAGGCATCCCCTTATAGAGGTAAATGCGGGATGACATGCTTTCGGAGGGTGAGTTCCTCATCTGTAACAGAGTGCCTCAAGGTCAATGAAGGGTTGTAGTTGATACACCCCACGAGTCCCCATGAGAGGCACGTTCGAAAGCTTCCACTGGCCCGAACACTACCACCGGTGCATCATCCCAACAAGCATTTGTGTACCACCGATTTGGAGTTCATTGAGATTCTTCAAATACTCAACCCATTCCATAGGGGTTTTGACCTCCACCTCGCGACTTAGGGCATAAGAGATTAGCTCCTAACATTAGTTCGGTTGTGGATCACATGGGTAATAAACCGGCGTAGAGAATGTGGGAGGAAAGACATAATTTCTTTTTATGGAACCGGCTGTAGCGAGTAAGGCGTGGTGCGTGTTAGCAAGGATGGCAGTCTTTGGATTGATAGGGTTACGAGTGTCTTTGAAGGCCAAGAATGCACCGATCGCATCTTCATCAACATATCTCTCTATTTGAGGAAAAAGGACCACCCCAAATATGGTAAGGCGAGCACTAATTTGAGCGGTCCCCACTTCTTAGCCGCGGCATAAGATTGTAATAGGCCCTCGAAGTACTCTTGTGGATACCCGGCTACACCATTTCTCTTTAACTTCGCAACCTCAATTCATCCACACTAATCACGAGCGGCGTTGCGAGCTTTTCATCGATATAGTCACGCCCACGATATTGGTAAGGCCTAGCATGTGATCTGGCGAAACCAAAAGCTGCTCATACTCCTCTAATGTGGGTGACAACCTGAAAATTCTTGAAGAAGAAACACCTCACATTAAGTCGTAGAATTGACTCAAAGCTATAAGAGCATCCTCTTGAGCGTTCAATTGCGGCAATCTCACGAACATTCCCGTATGCTTGATCAAAGGACTCTCTCTCAATGGGGCCCATAAAGGGTTTGCTGCTGCCTCGGACTACCGATCTCAACCTCTTCATAGCGCGGGAGCGAGAAATGAGCGAAGTCTTGCTACTCAACTCCATTTTGATGCACCACATGACAAGGCGGTATGTTACTCAAGGGCTCCGGCAAGCAAATGCAAATGAGATGCGGTGTGAATGCGGATGCTTACAACATTTAATTTTAATGAATGCGGCATGATGCGATTATGATATGAATGATGTATGTAGAGATGATGAAAGCGATGCATAAGGATGGAGGTTCAAAAATTCGAGGATCGGTTTATTTGAAAGAATGAAAATATTTTTGTATTTTCTTGGAAAGTTTTTTTTTTCGGAAAAAGCTCCTTTTTGAGGAAGACATGCCCTAAATTACCATGCAGCACACAATTCGTATGCCCTCGTGTCCTACAAAGGTGGGAATCCTAAGTTCTAGGGCAACTTCAAAGGTTCCTCCCATGTAGCTCTAATTCACACCCTCACAATGGCTGCAGAGCTATAGAATCCCCATGCCGAGGCATCCACAAATGTAGAGAACTACCAAGTGTGAAGCGTCATGAGAAAGCGTACTCTGGTTGAGACTTTCATGAGTATCAGACAGACAAAGGTCTCGAATGACAGTCACTAATCGTCTCCACTCTCCTAGATGTTTGTTGGATCCGGGTATAGGAGCCCACTCATAGAACATAAATCATAAGGTGTGAAAGTGTGTGATCGAGGCATACTTCCTAAAATCTACCCACCCCACTGCAGAGAAACCGAGCAGTCCGGATAAGCAGTTGTCTACCCTAGGGTTCAACATGCATACACTAGTTTAATATACAAACTATTCTAATAAGTCCACAGTAATTACACGCATTGCTTACCTCAAGAAAGGGAGATAAGAAGAAGGGGACATAATAGAATGGGGGAATGCATGTTTTACCTCAAGAAAAGGAGCGAAGAAGAGGGATCATGGGAATTGAGGAATGCATGCATAAGCACAACCATACAAAAGAAGAGAAAAGAAAAAGAAAAGGAAAACATAGTTTTTCAAATCAAAGCGATTTAAACCACATCAAATTAATTAGGCTTGACCTCATCTCTCTTTAAATAAATAAAGAAAGATATGTCCCAGTAGAGTCGCGGTATTGCGCCAGAAAAATCCGGTTTGGGACTTTTCGGTTTGACAACGTTGAAAATCATGAAGCGCCACCAATATTTTATTTTAGGAAAACATTGAAAAAACCTTTTTGAAAGCGGGTGGTCTTTGAAAACTTAGAGATGTAGGTTCGGAAATTCGGTTGCGCATGGGGAAGGTATTAGCATTTCACGCGCCCTTTCTCTACCGAAAAGGAACCATTAATTTGATGTGGTTTTGAAATGTTTGATTTGAAATACGTTGTTCTATTTATTTTTCTTTTCTTTTTGAGAAATCACTTTATTGAAAAGCGGGAAAAAGGGGTGTTTTGGTATCTTTGAAAAGCGGAACAAGACAAAGATTTTTGAAAAGCGTGCTTGACGGGACGGGAACCCGGTCCTCACGTACTCCTGTGTTGAGGATCAAAGCAACGTAGTTCTTGTTTTTATGGGTTTTTAAAGATGTGCTTGACGGGACATGAACCCAGGTCCTACGTACCCTCACCGTTTGAGGATCAAAGCAACGTAGTTCTTGTTTTTAAAGATGTGCTTGACGGGACATGAACCCGGTCCTCACGTACCCTCACTTTGGTGAGGATCAAAGCAACGTAGTTCTTGGTTTTCGCGTGTGAAAGCGGCTTTGTGATTTTTGAAAGTGTTTTTAGAGTTTTTGAAATAAGACTCGAGGGTTCGCAAACACCAAACAAGCAAAGGCTTGAGTGGCATTCGGTATTAACTCGAAAAAAAAAGAGTTGGAGCCGGTAATCAAACAAGCAGCGGCCGAGTGATTACAAGCGACAACGTCGTATTATTCTTTTGAAAATAGTTTTGAAAAAGGTGGTGAGCTAATAGCTCATGTTATTTTGGAAGTTTGAGTTAGTTGTTTTTTGTTGTTGTTTATTTAATGTGTGAGAGTTTTCATGATAGCCAAACAAGCAAAGGCTTGAGTGACTACCACTAGTAGCTCCTCATTAACGATCAAACAAGCAGCGGCCAGTGATGGTTAATGATTTTTATTTAGAAAAATGCCTTAGGTTTTCTTATTTGAAAAAAAAACATAGGATTTCAAGCTTGAAAAGAAATATAACATTTCAAATTCTTCTTCCAAGTCAAAACCCAAAACAACCATTGGGACACAAACAAAGCAATCAAAAGAGTATTTACAATTTGCTATGAACAATTGGATGCACCATGATACAAGTATATGAGTGCAAGAGTATGCAATTATGGAATGCAAAATACAACATTATTGAATGCATGAGTATTTAATTTATGAGATGCAAAACATGGTACTAATATATGCATATTTAAGAGAGCATGAAAATGCAAAAGATATAGATGTAAATGAATGCATGAACATGTAGGCAAAAATCTAAGCTAACATATGAAATTACCAAATGTGCATCTAGCAAGGCATTATTATTCAACCTAAAAGTTCAAGAAAACAAAATAGTGACTTAAACCTCAAAACCTAAAACCCTAGTCCCAAGAACACACATTAGGGAACCAAAACCAAGAAATCAAAACCCTAACACTATAGAATATGCAATAGGGAATTTTATTCAATGAGATGGGCTCATGGCCTAAACCAAGTATGCAAAGAAACTTTGAACATTAAGCAAAACTATGATTAATTCACAAGAACTATTTAAAAGATAAAGTAGAGAATGGAATGACAATTTATACAAGGTTGAATCACTTCTTGCAATCTTCGCCACTTTGAATGAAATGCACTAGGCATGTAGTGAGAATCACTTTGCAAGATCATCAACAAATGGACAACAATATAACTAGTCCACAAGAACACATAAACTATTAAACTATGAAATAGATTGAATCCTTTCTTGCAATCTTCACCACTTGAATAAAATGCACTAGGCATGTAGTGAGAATCATTTTGCAAGATCATCATTAACTAAACAACAATATAGCTAAACCATAAGAACACATAAACACATAAACTATGAAATAGATTGAATCCTTTCTTGCAATCTTCACCACTTGAATAAAATGCACTAGGCATGTAGTGAGAATCATTTTGCAAGATCATCATTAACTAAACAACAATATAGCTAAACCATAAGGACACATAAACACATAAACTATGAAATAGATTGAATCCTTTCTTGCAATCTTCACCACTTGAATAAAATGCACTAGGCATGTAGTGAGAATCACTTTGCAAGATCATCAATAAACAAAAGGTAAATTAAAACACAAGAAATAATGAGTACATAAACTAATATATTAAACAAAAGTCATTTCTAGCTCTCTTCACTACTAAGATCAAAGTGCACTTGGCACTAGTAGGAATCATAGAGCCAAATCCTCAACAACTTACTAAAGAAAAATACCAACAACAAGATTTAAACAAAGAAACAACAAAATCAATTTTGAAGACATTTTAATCATGTATATGCGAAACCTTGCTCTATTTTATTTAACAAGAAAACTCAAAAATTAACATGAAAACAACACTAATCCACTTATTTTAGGGTGAGACAACAAATCTCACCCCTCAACCACAACAAACTACATTGAAAAGATGATGCTATGCGAAAGGAATGAGGGAAAGAAAATGAGCTTCAATGCAAAATATTTGGAGATGATGCAAAAATGGTTATGGATTTTACCTTTTCTCTAAGATGGAAGAGAAAGTTGAAGAAATGGAGGGGAGAAAAATGCAAGAGGGCTTCGGCCTTGCAAAGGAAGGAAGGAGATAAAGATGGTGTGATGAACTCCTTGAGTGAGAAAGGAAGGTTAAGGGTGTGAGAGGTGGATTAAAGGTGTTTTGGTGGAGGAAGGTGAAGTAATGGAGGAGGGGGAAGGAGGAGAAGGCTTCGGCCTAGAGGGTGGAGAGGAGGAGAGGTATGATGCTTGGTTTTCTTGAAGGTGAGAATAATAGCCAAAGATTCGTGAAGAGAGAAGGTGTGAGCTATTTATAGGGATTTTGAGGCTTTAGGGTATTTAGGACTTTTTGCTTTGATTGGGCTCTAGGATTGGATCTTAATTTTGAATGGATGGTTAGGATTGTTGGTCACATGGATCAAGGGTATTTAGAAAACACAAGTGTGTGAGAGAAATGGGTGAAGATGGCGCATAAAAGGAGGAAAAAGGGAAATTTATGAACAAAAAAATCTAATTTGGGAATGGTGATTTTTGTAAAATAGGGTTAAGGGTATTTTGGTGAGGAATGTTCTCAAAAAGGTAAAATGAGGTTTTTGGTGGAAAGGTTAGTGTAAGTGTATGGGTTAATTTACCAAAAAGGCAACATTGAGGATATGATCAAATTAAAACTTGGTGAGTAAGAAATGGAGTGTGTAGAAGCTTCTTTGAGAGAGAAAAGAGAGGGAGGGCTGCGCAACATGCAGAAAAATGAGAAGGAAAAATAAAAAAATGCTTATTTTTGGTCTTTTGTCTTATTGAGACACTTCCTCCTTTTATTTTTGAATTTTGAAACTTTTGGGCATGTAAAAATGAAAATGCACCTATTGAAACATGTTACATATTTTTGGACACCATGACATAGTCTCCTAATTGCTCTAGACAATCAAAATTGTCACTTAATTAATTGGGGATTTTTAATGGTCTTTTGGCATTTTTATGCACTAAAAATAGGAAAAATGCATGTTTAATTATTTTGGACTAGGAATTTCTCCTCAAAAATTATGCAAAAATTATTTTGGATAGAATAAAATATATTTTTGTGGATGTATATTTTAACGAGAAAAATCATCCTGTTGTGAAAAATGACCAAAATGCCCTTTACCCTAAAAAGTCCTAATTTGCTCAAAAATGCATTTTTATCCTAAACATGATCCTAAAAACCCTTGGATGACTTTAAAACCCTAAAATGCATGCCAAGCCTTAATTTATTTATTTTTGGTTGAAAGTTAGGGTGTCGACTTAAAGTTAGGACAAAATTGGGGTATGATGAAAGAGTCGTCGCGAGGATAGAACCGAACTGGTTCGATGGCATACCGCCGGACGACAACATGGAGCCGGACTAGTTCGACAGCATGTGCCCCGTCTGAATGTATGCATCTAGTTGTAGCATGGATGCAGTCCAGTTGTTGCTTAGTTTTTTTTTTTTTGAAAAACAATTCGACTTTAAATTTTTGTACACATTAAAATAATTAAAATTAAATATGAATTACCAAACTAATGAGTAATAAATTACACCAAAATTTGTAGTTCACCTCATTAATAAGACACTAATTAAATTATGCCAAAGTGTATATGTAAATTAAAAATAACTACAAAATAAAGAGTTAAGATCCTCTTAAATACTTGTAGTGTCAAGTAGAAAATAGAGTGATACATGCAATAAAATAACAAATACAGGGGCGACTCCTCTCACTACAATGGTGTAGTTATTGCTACCTCAAAAATAAAAATAAAGGTTAAAATTAGGGTCCTCTCACTACAATGGTGTAGTTATTGCTACCCCATAATTTAATTACATCTAGTCATTTTTATTATTTACCTTTTCATATATTTTCTATTACATTTCTTAATTAAAAGAGTCTTTCATGCTAACATCTCGAAGCTCCTTACTTCTTACACACCCCTATCTACTCATCAGACACCACCAAACCCTTAATATTCCAAAAATACCCTTAATGAAATGCTGCGTTTTTTATTTTTTTGTGTGCATTTAGGACGTTTCGATAGTTAACCATCGAACCGATTCGATGGCAAACTATCAGTATTGTAAAAAAGCGGAACATGGTGTGTGTCGATATTTGAGATGGTTTGATACTTAACTATCATCGAGCGGTTCGATGCTTAAATTTCGAACCTACAGCATCGATCAAAATGGACGAGATTCCAAGTTTCATGTTTTTAACAAAGCGTAAAGGCAGAAAAATTAATTTACACAGTATAGAAATAGGTAAGAACAATGAGATGGAGCGTGTGCTAGAAGGTAAGGTCCCACAGGGTACCCGTGCATGAACCATCATTGACAGTGTAGACTTTTTTACAATGAATTTACCGAACAAATTTGACATGGTAGACTTTTTAATTATAATTGTCCGTTCATTCCAAATTCTTTTTGCGTAATTGAAACAAATTTGAGAGCGAGTGAAGTGTGAGAACCTCGTTTGATTTATTTTAATGCATGCAAAAATAACATCAAATTTGTCTCATTAATGGTGTTTGAAGTCTGTTTGCTAAATGAGTGCTAGAGCACCTAAGGGCATGCATAACAGTGTGTATCTTTCAATCACTTAAGAACTCTCATGTCTAAGTACTCGTTAGATTCACCCCTGAATTTTAAACAGGACAAACTCACTTTATGGGGTTATTTTCCTATGTCTAGATTTAAATAAGATCAACTAAAGTGTCATTTAATTAATATAGTCCATATTAACTCTTGAGCTCAACAAATTAACCTGTTCAAAATTATAATGCAAATACTTGATAAAAAGGTGATCTTAGTTTAAGTTTTTTTTTTTATCAAAAAAGCTTAAACCAGTTTGGAAATATCATATCACAAGAGTTAAAAGTATTAAGCGAACATGTAACATTTAAACCATTCAAAGATTTGTTACTAGTTAAAGAATCCTAACTAAAGAGTTTAGCTCATGATGATGAGCATAAAATCCATTAAAACAAAAGAGGTGTCTAACAACATAAGCATGACACTCAAATTACAACAAAGAAACTGTAATGAGAAGCACTAGAGGACAAAGGGAGAATGACATGGCACAAGGTAGTGGAATGACAACAACCAATCGTAATGCATGACGAACCAACAAAGACAATTGGTGGGAGGAAGAGCGTGAGGACACGCACTAGGAACGTCAGACTCAGAGATTTGGCATAAGAGTGGCGTGAGAGAGAGAAATTGCATCTGATGTGTATTGTGTGAACCTTCTCTCTGTACCTTTCTATTCCTTCTCTCTGTTAGTGCATTTGCACTTTTTCTTGCCTTCAATCAAAGAAGTGCATTGTATTGTATCGCGACCTTCATTCAATACAACTTGCACATTCCATTTATATTTGCATTTACTGTCACTCATCACATTGGTGCTTTCATCACCTCCTGCAACCATGGCTGACAATACTCGATTCAAAGAATTACAGAACGATGTTCGTAAGCTCACAGAGACGGTGGAGAAGAACTATGCAGAAAATCAAACACAAATGAAGCACATGGAGATCGAGAATCAACAAAGGTTTGAAAGAATGGAGCACTCGATACTCAGTTCCGAAGAGAAATTTGCAAAGATCACCGAGATGTTTCACCTGTTGCAGAAAGAGCAAGAGGAAACCTCTGAGATGACGAGCAGTGGGAAGGCCAAAACATCAGCGCTTGGTGGTCATTCACAACCTCGATCAGCATTTCAAGTAAGGTCTATTAAGCTTGATTTTCCTAGATTTGATGGTAACAATGTGCTTGGCTGGATCTTTAAAGCAAAGCAGTTTTTTGCGTATTACAATACTCGGATGCTGAACGCTTGACTATAGCTTCAGTTCATCTGGATCAAGACATTGTGCCTTGGTTCCAAATGATGCACAAGGTGAATCCATTTGTCACATGGAATGAGTTTACAAAGGCATTAGAAACTGAATTTGGTCCATCACCGTATGAATGTCCTAGGGCGAATTTGTTTAAATTAGTACAATCCGGGTCTGTTGCTGAATATTATGTTGAATTCACAGCACTAGCTAATCGTACTGAAGGTGTGTCTAGTGCGGCATTGTTGGACTGTTTTATTGGTGGATTGAGTTCTGATATTCGCAGGGACGTGAAAGCTATGGCTCCTTTAACATTGACTAGAGCAGTAGCATTGGCTAAACTATATGAAGAAAAGTACCCCACGCACAACCAAACCAAGCCTAAACAGCCTTCCTTTTACACCAGAAACCAAAACACTATCACAAACACAAACCAGACCAAACACATCAGCCAAAACACTAAGCCTGATACCAGCTCTCTCCAAACCAAAACACCTAACACTCTACGGCACATTCACAGACCCCCAAACACAAAGCCTATTAACCAGAAATATTCTAGCCTTAAACACATGTCACCAGCTGAAATTCAACTTAGAAGAGACAAAGGCCTTTGCTATTTTTGTGATGAGAAGTTTTCTTATTCTCACAAGTGTCCCAACAAACACCAAGCCATGATGCTATTATGTGATGATATAGAGGGAGAGCAAGAACAGACTAAGGAACCAGTTGATACAACTTCCACGTTTGAAACTGCAGAAACTACAGAGCATCACTTGTCTCTGAATGCAATGAAAGGAGGTACGGGCACTGGCACAATTCGTTTTTCTGGCATGATTGGACACATACCAGTGCAAATCTTGCTTGATGGTGGTAGTTCAGAGAACTTTTTGCAACCCAGAATAGCTCAATTTTTGAAATTACCAGTAGAGGCAGCTTCTAATTTTAGAGTGCTGATTGGAAATGGGGAGGCAATGCAAACTGAAGGGTGGATTCCTCAATTATCTGTTAATGTGCGAGGGCGGGAATTACAATTGCCAGTGTATTTACTTCCAGTGGTTGGGGCTGATTTGATTCTCGGAGCTGCGTGGTTAGCAACACTTGGACCACACTTGGCTGATTATGCAGCAGCTGTAATCAAATTCTTCAATCAAAAGGAGTTTGTTACATTAAAAGGAGAGCAATCCGTGCAACCAACACAAGCTCAATTCCACCATTTGAAGAGAATGCAGAGTACATATGCCATAGTGGAATGCTTTGCAATTCAACAGGTTAGTGCAGTGACACCTGATGATGTGCTGGGTGAGTTACCTACCAACATAGAACCGGAATTGGCTTCATTACTTCACACATATAGAGTGGTGTTTCATACTCCAAAAGGATTGCCTCCTACCAGACCTCAAAATCATGCTATTCCACTAATGGAGGGAGCCAAACCAGTGAAAGTGCGTCCCTATCGGTATCCACACAGTCAAAAAGAGCAGATAGAGATCATGGTCCAGGATATGCTTGACCAGGGCATAATACAACCAAGTAACAGTCCCTTCTCCTCTCCAATTGTGTTAGTTAAGAAGAAGGACGGAAAATGGAGGTTTTGCACAGATTACAGGGCCCTTAATGCCATCACAGTCAAGGATTCTTTTCCTATGCCTACGGTGGATGAACTCCTCGATGAACTATATGGCGCCCAGTTTTTTTCCAAGTTGGATCTCAGAGCAGGATACCATCAAATACTACTGCAACCGGAGGATAGGCACAAGTCTGCATTCCGGACTCATCATGGCCATTATGAGTGGCTAGTCATGCCATTTGGGCTTACAAATGCCCCGGCTACCTTTCAAAGTCTCATGAATAATATTTTTCAAAAAGAACTTAGGAAATTTGTGTTAGTATTTTTTGATGATATTTTGATATATAGCTCATCTTGGCATACTCACTTGATTCACCTTGAATTAGTGTTGCAGACTTTGAAGAAGCATGAATTGTATGCTCGCTTATCCAAATGCTCATTTGGATTAGTGGAAGTAGAATATTTGGGTCATAAGGTGTGCAGCACAGAGTTTCTATGGACTCTGTGAAGGTGCAAGCGATGGTGGAATGGCCAATACCTACTAATATTAAGCGGTTGAGAGGATTTTGGGCCTCACAGGGTACTATCGAAGATTTATTAGAGGTTATGCCAACATAGCAGCTACCTTGACAGACTTGCTTAAGAGAGATGCTTTTCGGTAGTGCAAGCGGTGAAATAGCTTTGAGAACTTGAAAAAGCTATCACCTCGGCCCTGTCTTCGCACTTCCTAATTTTGCGAGCCATTTACCTTGGAGACCGATGCATCGGCATAGGTGTTAGTGCGATCCTCGGTCGGCAAGACGGGCACCCAATTGCTTTCTTTTCGAAGAAAATGGTTCCTAGAATGCAAAAGCAATCTGCTTATGCAAGGGAGTTGTTTGCTATAACGGAAGCATTGGCAAAGTTTAGACATTACTTGCTAGGCCACCAATTTGTAATCAAGACTGACCAAAGAAGTTTGAAAAGTTTATTAGATCAATCACTTCAAACTCCGGAGCAACAAGCGTGGCTTCACAAGTTCATGGGATATGATTTTAGAATTGAGTACAAACCGGGAAGGACAATGTGGTCTTGATTCATTATCTAGAGTATTTTTTTATGGCGTGGTCGAACCTCAAGCAAATTTCTTGAATGAATTAAGAGAGGCTGTTAACAAAGATATGCAGTGGCAAGCTAAGATAAAAGCAATTCAAAAGAGGCGTAAAGCAGAATCTCGATTTTATAGTCGGGGATGCATTGCTTTATTGGAAGGGAAGACTGGTTGTTCAGAATGATGAGAAACTTGTTCAAATGATATTGCGTGAGTACCATAGCTCACCCATTGGAGGTCATGCAGGAATCACACGAACAATTGCAAGAATATCAGCTCAGTTTTTCTGGCCTAAGTTGAAAGAGGATGTCAAGTCTTTTGTGAAGCCTTTGTCGTGCTATTTGTCGCCAAAGCGAAAGCAACTAATTCCCTACTGCGGGGTTGTTAAGTCCCCTCCCGGTGCCAAACCCGGTATGGGAGGATATTGCCATGGATTTTATCACGGGGTTGCCTACTACCATTTGGGTTCAATGTTATTATGGTAGTTATTGATCGCTTATCCAAATATGCACACTTTATAGCTATGAAGAGTGACTATACTAGCAAGAGTGTGGCTGAAGCTTTCATGAATTACATTGTTAAACTCCATGGGGTCCCTAAATCAATTGTTTCAGACAGAGATAAGGTGTTCACAAGCGCTTTTGGCAACACTTGTTCAAGTTGTTAGGCCTTACACTAGCAATGACTTACGCTACCATCCTCGGTCGGATGGGCAATCTGAAATTTTAAATAGATGCTTAGAGATGTATCTCGGTGCTTCACTTTTGAAAACCAGAAGTCTTGGTTCAAGGCTTTAGCTTGGTGAGTATTGGTATAATTGACTTTTCACACTAGTTTGGGAATGACTCCATTCAAAGCACTATATGGAAGAGACCCCTGACATTGGTTAAGCCTAATTACTGCGACCGGATCCGATAGAAGTGGTAAATCGGTTGGGTGATAGAGAGTTGCTATTACAGCAGCTCAAATGCAACTTAAATAAGGCCCAGCAGAGAATGAAAGCATATGCAGATAAGAAGAGAATCGATGTGAATTTCCAAGTGGGGGATAAAGTGTTAGTCAAGCTACAACCGTATAGGCAACACTCTGTTGCTCTGAGAAAGAATAACAAACTATCCATGCGCTATTTTGGACCATTTATGATTATGCAGAAGATTGGTACAGTGGCTTATAAGCTTGAACTACCTGCTGAAGCAAAGATCCACCCCGTGTTTCATGTATCACAGTTGAAGGCATTTCATGGAACGATTTCAGCACCATATTTACCTCTTCCTTTAACTACAACAGAGTTGGGACCTGTATTGAAACCGAAGTCAGTGTTACAGACTCGGGTTTTGTTGAAGGAGGGCTTATCAGTGCAACAGGTACTAATATTATGGGATGATGATGATCATGCAGCTGCAACTTGGGAGAATGCTGAGGAGTTCATGACACATTACCCTTCTTTTAATCTTGAGGACAAGATTCAATTTAAAGGGGATGGTATTGTAATGAGAAGCACTAGAGGACAAAGGGAGAATGACATGGCACAAGGTAGTGGAATGACAACAACCAATCAGAATGCAGCAACCAACAGCACAATTGGTGGGAGGAAGAGCGTGAGGACACGCACTAGGAACGTCAGACTCAGAGATTTGGCATAAGAGTGGCGTGAGAGAGAGAAATTGCATCTGATGTGTATTGTGTGAACCTTCTCTCTGTACCTTTCTATTCCTTCTCTCTGTTAGTGCATTTGCACTTTGCTGCCTTCAATCCAAAGAAGTGCATTGTATTGTACTGACCTTCATTCAATACAACTTGCACATTCCATTTATATTTGCATTTACTGTCACTCATCACAGAAACTTAGCAAGAGTACTATTGTAATGAACTATAGCTCTCTCGAACTGAAAGTGAAGATATAGCTCCTCAACTCTATTGTCAAGAACATTGCGACAACACCACTTCAGCACTAGTCGCTTAAGCTTTCTTCATTAGAGGCAAAGGTGGTAGCTAGAGAAGAAAAAGAAACTATTTCTAAATGTAACCCTAATTTTGAACACCGCTATCTCTTGAGAAAAAACTCTCCTATTCATAGACAATGTGGTAGGCGCATGAGAGAGAGAGAGAGAGGAGTGAGAAATTTCAAATCTTCTCTATTGTCTTGTTTTGCAAAGAGAAAAGCGACATGGTGAAGCATACATATACTATACGTATAAGTAAGCGACTTGTTGTTGCATTACGTATTATGTATCCATGGAATAACTTGCGAACTCGTGCATAAAAATTCACCCTTGTTGAGGTCTGTTTTGTCTATCTATGTTTGGGGTACTCAAGTACAATGAAAGCAGTCTATGGGGATGGATTCCAAGGATGATAAAGAAGTCGATCGAGACTCACTTGGCGGCGTGATCGGAGGCGTGAGTCTTGATGAAGCATAGAGGGTGACTCACTGAGAAAATAGTGTATTTTCTGGACTTATCAAATAGGTTTTTGATAAGAGTCTATGATATGTAAAGGGTTGTGACATCCTTTCTTGCGTCTCTGACGAGTAACTCATTGGATTTTTATTTTAAGAGCAACTCATTAGATTGTGTTCTTAGTCTAGTCCTCCAATCGTGGCTAAGCATATTGTTTTTGAATACGAGAGTTATATTCCTTGTGGTGAAGATAATATTGTGATCAATGATGAATTATTGACTTGTGTTGTTGTATATTATAAAGTAAGTTTTAATTGGTATGAAATTTTCTGGAAATACTTCCAAGAGTAAAAGTTTTCAAAAAAAAGAAATTAACAACAAAAATCGATAAAGAGTTTAAAGTATGTGACTCCCAGAGAGAGAATTATATATAATAATTAAACTTTATTAGAACATCCACGATGGAGTTGTAAAAAAAGTATAAAAATGATGCTATTCAAAGAATGACCAAAATAAAAAAAAACTACTCCGATGATGATTACCTAATTCTAGAAGCTAGTATGACTCAACTTGTTCTAGAAGGATCTATTATGCATTTTGCTAGGGATTAATATATTTTTTTTTTGTGGGAATGCTAGGGACTAATATTAAAGCTTATGAGTAATTATACATTTTAAACATTCGTTACATGGTTTGTTTAAAATACGTGTTGTCCTATGGGTACTATTTCTAAAGTGAGTGGACTCACATAAATTTTAACCAATGTCAAAGAGAGTGTTGTTAGTATTTATCACAACAAGATTTGGAGTATGAATGAGAAATATAGTCAATTTCTGTTTCTTTCATCTCCAACTTCATCTCCATTTAAATTCTAGAGTGTGACCCTATATATCTGAAAACCACTTAAACACTCATAACTCATAAGAATAGGAATTAGGAATTAGGAACTAAGAATTAGGAATTAGGAATAGGGCTCCATCAGACTATCTTTAGTAACATATTTGAAATGAAATTGGCATAACAATTACTCACATGGATGATGGATATATAGAAGAGGTAGGTAGGAGTTGGATGGATTTTAATCTAGTAGATGGGTAGCATTATAGCATGGTAGCTGGGTTTACTATCCATAGCCGTCCCACCCAATTTCCCATTTAGTTCCTATACCTTCCTAAGTCAATCAATACTCGTCAATACCCCAATACCACACCATCAAACAGAACTCTTTTAATTCATTTATTTATTATGTTTTTTCTTCAAACCAAGTTATCCATGCGTCTGTTAGAACTAATCTCCGAAGTATGAGATCTATGAAGCAAAACTACGACGGACACAGACCACGACATAGACACGAACAACATGGACACCGCTAATGTATAAAATGTGAGACACTGGACACCTCATATATATATATATATATATATATATATATATATATATATATATATATATATATATATATATAATTATTTATTTATTATAATTAAATAAAATATGAACATTACCTACAAAAGATTTAAATTGAGTATTTTATTTCATAATAATAAAAGTTCTTAAACAAAATAAGATAGTTTTTCACATTTATTTTCCATCTACTATATCAATAAGCTAAAAATGATGTAATCAAATTTGATATTTTAACCCATTCCTTGATCATTACTACTTTTACACGTCTTTAACCTTGCGAGAAGTGTGGAGGCCCCATTCAAGAAGTGTCTAAGATGTGTCGAATCAAAGAAAAGAAAGATTTTTGGGACAACATGCGATGTGTCGGACACGTGTCATCTGGTGTCGAACAGGCACGTGTCGAACACACGTCTAATCTCAAAGGTGGTGTGCTTCATAGATGAGATCTATTTAAAAAGGGTCGCCTTTCTCACCAAATATTTTTCTATACACATCAATGAGAGATTGAACCCATTATCGGATCTTTAAAGAGTCCAAATATCTACCATTTTATCTTTTGCATCATGTTGGTTATTTATTATATTTATTACGTGAGACCGTTTCTTCCATCTCATACTTCTAAACTAGTAGGATACAGTGCATACGCATACGCGTGTCTTCATCATGTTCTTTTTATGAATGAACTTAGATAGTATTTAAGTAGTCGAATAAAATCCCGTGAAAATAAAAACAAATTTAAAGTAGATAAAAAATGAGTTTCAAATAAAAAATTGATAAATATTAAAATCTAAAAACGTAAAAGTATTATTTAAAAACAATTGTGCATTTATCCGGTGTTTTTTATATATCAGTGCAGTATTTTTTTATGTATCTGTATTGTTATCCCGTGGTTTTATATAAGCGTGTAACTATCCCATGTTTTTATATATATCATTGCTGATTATCCCGTATTTTTATATATCGGTCTGCAACTATCTCGTGTTTTTATGTATCGATTGTAGTTATCTCATAGATTAAATTGGTTATTTAAGTTGATTAGTAGATTATAGTAGATAGTAGATGATCAATATGAAATAATTATCCCGTGTTTTTTACATATCAGTGATAATGATTTATCTTTTTTAGGTATTAATCAGTTTAAATAGTCATTAAGTTTTCTTGTTTGTTTAGATAGTAGGTTTATAATAAACTTCAAAAATTATAGTTATCAATGACAAATATTAATCTCATGCTTTTATATATCACTACAGTTATCCCGTGTTTTTTTTATATATTAGTGAAGTTATCTCGTAGTTTCAATTGATTATTTTAGTTGATTAGTATATTATAGTAGATAGTAAAAGAGAGATAGTAGATTGTCAATAAAAAATATTTATTTTAAATATTAATCAGTAGTTTAAATAGTCAGTAAATCTTTTTGTTTTTTACAAAGTGGGTTTATTGTAGTCTTCAAAATTTTAATTATCAATGACAAATATTATCCTTTGTTTTTTTATATATCGGTCTGATTATTAAAGTGTTTTTTATTTATCATTGCGATTTATAGTAGATAGTAAAAGATAGATACTAGATGATCAATAAGAAATATTTATCCCATGTTTTTTATATAACAGTGACAATTGTTTGTCTTTTTAAGGTATTAATCGGTTTAAATAGTCATTAAGCCTTCTTATTTTTTTAGATAGTAGGTTTATAGTAGTCTTCAAAAGTTATAATTATCAATGACAAATATTATTCCCATATTTTTTATATATCACTGCTGATTATTAAAGTGTTTTTATATATTAGTGCGATTTATCTCGTAGTTTCAATTGATTATTTAAATTTATTAGTAGATTATAGTAGATGGTAAAAGTTAGATAGTAAATTATCAATAAGAAATATTTGTTTAATATTAGTTAGTAGTTTAAATAGCCACTAAGCCTTCTCGTGTTTTTAGATAGTAGGTTTATGATAGTCTTCACAAATTATAATTATCAATGGCAAATTTTAATCTCGTGTTTTTTTATATATATCATTGCGAGTTATCAAAGTGTTTTTATATATCGGTCTGATTATCTCGTAGTTTCGATTGATTATTTTAGTTGAATAGTATATTATAGTAGATAGTAAAAGAGAGATAGTAGATTATCAATATAAATATTAATCAGTAGTTTAAATAGTCATTAAATCTTCTTGTATTAATTTAAATATTAATCAATAGTTCAAAAAATTTAATTATCAATGACAAATATTAATATTTTGTTCTCGTGTTTTTTATTTATCATTGTAGTTATCCCGTAGTTTTAATTAATTATTTTAGTATATTACTAGATAGTAAAATATAGATAGTAGATTATTAATAAGAGGTGATAGTAGATTATCAATAAGAGTGTAAACAGATTTCAGAGAGAAAAGAGAAGATAATTTTAGTAGAGTAGTGTTTGTATAAATTTAGAAATTTAGTTAAAAAAAACTAAAGTGAAGTGGAGAGAAAGAGAATAATTGTTTGTGGAAAAATAAAAGTAAAGTAAAAAGAAAAAAAAAGGAAGAAAGCGAGTGTAGGAGAAAAGTGAAAAGAAAGAAAGAGAAAAAAGTAAGAAAGAGAGTGTAAGAGAAAAGTAAAAAGGAGGAAATAGAGTGTAAGAAGAAAGAGAAAAAATGAAGAAAGAGAGTGTCAGAAGAAAAAGAAAGAGAGGGTAATAACGTTTTTATCACCAAAATGAATATGTGTGCTTATTAATAAGAGATCTAAAGTGATAATTTTATAGGTAGTTTGTTTGTATAAATAGAATAGATATTAGATAGATTAGATTAGATAAATAGGTCAAGTAAATAAAGTTGATGAGTTTTGTCTGTTCACAGTAGGTCCCTCCGTGTAACACTTGTTTCAAAACTCAAATACAAGAATAAGCCACAGAAGCAATCAAACAAACAGCTCTTGTTCATTTCCACTTATCTGAAAATCACTTCTACTACTCCTCCGCTTATCTTAAACATGAACTCGACAGTGATTCTTGCCGCTACTCTTCTTGCACTCATAGCCATCACCATCGCTTTATTCAACCCACAAAACCTCTTTGCACATGTTCCTATTCCTGGATCCAAAGACCACCTTGAAGCTGCTCAGTTACTTCATGTCACCGGAGCCGTCGGACCGGAAAGTCTTGTTTTCGATAGTCACGGTGATGGACCGTACACCGGCGTCGCTGATGGTCGGATTCTTAAGTGGGAAGGTGAAGAACGAGGTTGGACCGAATTTGCTATCACCACTTCCAATAGGTAATAAAATTGTAATTACTATTATACCCATTTGATGTTTCCATTTTTTGAAAAAATCTATGTTTTTTCATTGTGGAGGTTTAATTTTGATACCTGATATTTGGTGTGGTAGTTGAGTGCTTTGACTTTGAGTGCTTGTGGTTGTGGTTGTAGTCCTTTTGAATTGAATAAGGATTTGTGCATCGTTGGATTTAGTACTTGAAAATAAATTGGCTTTACTCTTTTTTCTACTATACGGATTTCTTGAGTTTAAGTAGTTATTCAGTTATACTTGCTTATTATGTTTTCAGTAGCTATAACTCAAGAAAGTCTCCTAGTAGTAGGAGTGTTAGTGTACTGAAACTTCTAGAGTGCAGGGTTAGAAATAATTACGTATATATTAGTATATTATAGATATGTTAACTTAATTCTAGTTTTTATTTTATAAAGTAAGGACTCGGCTAGTACTGTGTTTGATTCCTGGAGATGGAACAAATTGAGGCTACACTTTACTTACCTCCTGGCCCAACTCCGTATTAGTTAGACTATATGAAATACCGACACAGACACGAACACAGAAACCGGTTTTAATCTAAAAAGTATAAGTAATTGAAGCATAGTATCGATTGTCCGACACGGACACGTCTTCAACGGGAAGTATCGGTACTAAAGAGGTTAGACCCCTTTCCCTAAACACCGGAGCAAAGTTGAAGACCTCTGGAAAAAAAAAAGTAGTTTTGAAGTACAATCCATATTTTGCATGTTGTGCATATTTTAAGATACTATAGAGATATATGTTTGCTGCCACGTTAATGCGGTTATAGATCCATGAGCTAGGTAGGACTAAGGTTGTTAGCTAAATTTTCACTTGCAGAAAGGTAATTTAAAGCACTAGCTAAGAAATATGCAGTTTGTGAAGTGTGAACTACATTAGGCTGTAGCAACAACATGACTTCTTCAACTAATTCTAACAAACTGATCATTATGTCAATCTGATATTCTTTGACCGTGATTCTTCCCGGTAAGTTTCACATCTTCACAGTATAAAGATTTATTCTACAAGGCAGTAAGAAACTAAAAAGTGAATAATGCCAGAGGAGGTGTGCAGCAAATCATATGCTGGTGATTCTGTTCAAATGCTAGGACATTAGATCTTAAACAGAATTAATAATTATGAAGTATTTAACTAAGATAATTGCAGTAAATGAAGTATAAGCCACTAGGTTGTAGCAATATGTTTTTCAACTAACTGAACAAAGAAGCATGCAAAAAGCGGAGACTTGCTCAAAGTAACAAAACTGGTCGTTTTGTCAATCCGGTGTCCTTTAAGCGAAATTGTGCCCGGTAGGTCTTGCATCATGGTTGTACTTGTACCAGTTAGTCTTCTTCTGATGAAATAATAATAAATAAATCTCAGTTATTTTTTGGTTGAAATTATTGTTTAAATGGGTTTGTTTAGTCAGAGGAGGTGAACAGGAAGGTCACATGCTGATGATTTTGTTTAAATGCTATGACATTATTAGAGATTTAGATCTAACTCATAACTATATCAAGTTTCCTTTATGAATTTAACTTGAGTTTAGTTGCATGATTTTGTAGGTCTGACTGTGTGCGTCCGTTTGCGCCAGAGTTGGAGCATGTTTGTGGGAGGCCATTAGGACTAAAGTTTGATAAGAAAACTGGAGATCTTTACATTGCTGATGCCTACCTTGGTCTAAAAGTAGTAGGACCTAAAGGTGGTTTGGCGACCGAGGTGGTTACAGAAGCTGAAGGTCAGCCCTTTCACTTCACCAATGACATGGACATCAGTGAAGATGGCGATGCGATTTACTTCACTGATTCAAGCACAATCTTCCAAAGAAGGTATGTTCAGCACTAAAGCTTAGTCAAGTGTGTCCGCATCTTGTAAATACTAAATAAGTAGTCCTTATGATGTTACACTGTCACTTCAGAGTATGAAATGAAACTAAAAATTGATTCTTGCATGTTAGTTCACTGATATTAATATTGCCTTGTTAAAATACTGGTTTTTGAATGTTTAACCATGCAAGAGAGAAATTTCTCACAAAGTATGAGTCACTTGTTCAAGTCAAATCAAAATTGAATGCTTGAAGGTTGAAGATAATATAAAGGAAATCTGTGCTTTTCTGTTAAACCTAAGTAGATATTGTTGGCGGCTCTAATGCCAGCACGATAATCTTTTTGTTATTAACATCTTGTAACAATTTGAGGACTTATTCCTCCAAGCAGGGCTGACCCAAGTGTAAGACTAGACAAGTCTTTGCTTTAGGCTCCTTGCCCACCTCGTTCAGAGTCTTACATACCTCACAATCTCCATTTTGATGGTTAATAAAAATTGCAGATATAAGCCCCTCTAATTATTTATTCACTCTGAGGCAATGTTTTGAAAACTAGATCGGACATCAAGCCAGTGAGATCCTGAATCATGGTTCAACCGCTTTAAATTGCTCAAACCGGGATGAAACCGTGGTTGAACTGCTGAAATAGCCAAACCGTAGACGGTGTCGGTTTATGGTTTAACCGGTTGAACCGTTCACTTGGTTCGTTGTTTAAAACACTGCTCTGAGGTATCACCAAACTTGTCGGGCCAGCCCAAAATACCTATGACAATAAAAATTGTAAATATAAACTATAGACTTCTATTTGCATAGAATTTTTAATGATGGTCACCTTCGTTTGCAGGCAATTTTTGCTAGTACTTCTTAGTGGAGACAAGACAGGCCGGTTAATGAAATATGATAAGTCAACAAAAGAAGTGAAGGTCTTATTACGTGACCTTGCTTTTCCCAATGGTGTTTCTTTAAGCAAAGATGGCTCATTTCTTCTAATCGCTTGAAACCACTACTGCAAGATTCTTGGCTTTGGCTTCATGGACCTAGCGCCGGTGAAGTTGATACTTTTGCTGTTCTCCCAGGTTTTCCAGACAATGTAAGGAGAAACTCTGAAGGGCAGTTCTGGGTTGCTTTGCATGCAAAAGAAACTCCTTTCGCAAAGTGGATTACTTCGAATCCATGGGCGGGAAAAGTGTTGCTAAAGCTTGCAGAGTTCAAGCAATTACACGCGTCATTAGCTAAAAAGCCTCATGCGGCAGCTATTAAGCTAAGTGATAAAGGAGAAATATTAGAAATCTTGGAAGATTGTGAAGGGAAGACCTTAAAGTTCATCAGTGAAGTGGAAGAGAAAGATGGTAAACTTTGGATTGCTTCAGTGTTAATGCCTTATATTGGTGTTTACAGTTTATGAGAATGCATTGTAGATAAGATGGTAATTAAGTTACCCTTAGACTTTGTTTGAGTTATCTTTTAAGTCATGAGAGTTTCTGAATTAAAATAAGGTTCCTAGTTTTTCACTTGTGTAATAGTGCTTATAAATTTTATTGAGATGTAGATGTCAATTTTAACTTTTAAGAGAAGTTTTTGATTAGAGAATTCAGCTATAATGTGTCATTGTTTCAATATTACTTTTTCTATAAATATTTCTTGAAAAGTTCATTCAAACTTATTTTTAGTATTCATGCAAACTGTGTCGGATTGTGAATTACTACGAATGGTTGATGAGGCTGGTTTTTATATAGAAGTTGCGTTCATTGATTCATTCTAAAAACACAATTTGTTGCACTTAAAGGTAAATACTCAAAGTTATGAAGGATTCTTTGTGATTTTTTACCACCAGTTATTGGTGGACGGATAAACTTAATGGGGTTTGATGGTATGGTGTGCCAATAAGTGAAATTACAATTGAGGAAGAGATGCACATCACACAAGTTAAAAAAAAAGTGCTTTCTACTTTCTATGGTGTACCATTGTACAAAGATATATCATAAACTAGCCGTATATTTGTAATTCTAAGAATATTTCTCAAATAAACAATATATGAATATATGTAATATCTAGATTCTTTCCATTGAATTAAGTTGATGATGATCAACTATCAGATAATCACAACTATTCGTGAAGAAATGTAAATATTGTATTTCTATAAATTGAATATACTATACTACTAATTGCGTGATAATGTATATCAAAATTTCAAAGATATCAAAAATATATATATATATATATATATATATATATATATATATATATATATAACACTATTCCAATCTCAGTTATGCATGATTTAAGAATGGAAGATGTGAACGTAAAGCAGGGTTATTTGATCTGTTTAGTAGCTAATATTGGAAAGGTATCCTAAAATTATAGGCTTGATAACACTATAGACTAAAGTATTTTTTACTATCAGTGCTAAGTGCTCACCCCCATCATTTGAAGATCATTAATTAATAATCATGTTGTGATAACTTTATCTTATATAATAAGTCATGAAAGTCAATTTTTTGTTAGAAAAACATTAACAACTTAAAATATGAACTAAATAAGATTATCATCAATCTAATAATCATAAGTAACTCATGTAGAAATTCTTAGAATGTGGTTTATGCGTAACTCAACCCCACAAAACTGGCTTGTAAGGTGAGGGATGATGAATTTTGATACTCAATTAACCTTTTCTTTATTGCAGGGGTGCAAGAAAGCAAACTGGGAGGTGTGAGCATCAATACACAAGCCCACTTTGCCAAGCCCAGTCCAAGATGCAGCGTTCTTGACTGGCAAACAAAAAGAACTCAATACAGGTCGCTGTGGCACCCAAGACCCGGTTCACTTGAGACATGCGGGTTAAAACTTAACCCCAAGTATATATACTTGTTGGAAACCCTACTGGCGTCGTTTGTTGACACTCTTCACTCTCACTCTCGACCTTCGCCGCCGTCTTCATCCTCTCACTCACCGCCCTAGCTCTACTAGGGTTTGCTTCAGTGGTTGATTTCTTGGAGAAATCAACCTGCAATAGCTTCGCAATGGTTCAATCAACAACAAACACAAGGTAATCAACGAAACCCCATTAGTTTTACAATTTAATTTCCACAGAAATAAAAACCCTAAATTTTTTCTTACGAATCTCTTTGTTTATCTGTTTGTATGTGTGTGACTAATGATGATCTCTGGCGATGAACTCAAGCACACTCAAGCGAAGGTATAATATCTTCCTCTACCACTTTGTAAAATTGTTTAGCTCGAACTCAAAAACCCTAATCGATTTTGTTGATGTTTCAGGTACTGAAACAACACCACCAGGAACTCGTCACACTCAGGTAACAAACAACACCACTTTCTTGGGACTTTTACGGTTTAATGGCTTATCTTTTGCAAACCCTAATCTCATATACGATTTTATGTGTTTGCATGTGACTCAAACGTGTTCTTGACTGACACAAACTTAGGCAATACCTTGTGGATTATCGCGCTTTAAAACCACAGAAGGTAAAACTCACACCCTCTCTCTCTCTCTGTTTCTCCTTCTATGCTATTTTAGTCAATGAAAAATAGCTTCTAAGCTCCTTCTTCTCTGTTTGCGAGGTTCAACCACTTTGTTGAAAGGACTCATGGCGAGAAACTAAAGGAAAGAAAAAATCTTGGAGCAAAAAGTTATCTGAGGAGTATAGGGTAGTTAACAACAATCAATAGAACTTTAGGACTTAAGAAAAAGCGTAAAAATGTATTATTGATTGATTGATTGAATTTGTACATGAGTGCTGTTAGTATATGTCTGAAACTTAGAGGTAGTTAGGTTTGTTCCAACAAACTTAACTACCTATTATTCAGTTTGTTAGTAAACAAACCAACTAACTAACTAGGAACCTAATGGTTCAATTAGCTCCCACGGATAGCTAATTGTGACCATTGATTAAAGGATGATCTAAGGGATAGGATTACCTATTCCTCCCTTAATCTTAGGACTTAGATTTAGACATAACTAGAATAGAGAAGAGAATGTAAAACCCAGGACTTGCCCCTGGTTATAAAAATTTAACAAAAGACAACCTAGGACAGACCCCTAGGCATACCTTAGAATGGTTTCTTTCTTGGTTTAGAAAGCAACCAACCCAATCTCTCTTCTTAGCCTAGTAAATACCCCACCCTTCAATGGCTTGGTGAAGATATCAGCCAATTTCTCCTTGGTGGGGCAATATTCAACTTGTAGGTTCCCTCTAGACACCTCTTCCCGTAGGTAGTGTTACCTTGTCTCAATGTGGTTTGTCTTGCCATGCCTTATTGGGTTTTTGGCAAGACAAAGTGTTGTTGTCAATCTATAGGGCAGTTACCTTGCTTAGGTTGAGACTAAGTTCCTTTAGTAAAGCTTCTAGCCATTCTTCTTGGGTGGCAACACAACATGTAGATACATACTTTGCTTCCACAGTAGATAGGGCAACAATTTGTTGCTTTTTAGAGCTCGACAAATAGGAGCACCTTGAAACTTGAATAGGTAAACTGAAGTACTTCTCTATCTAGGTGATCCCCACACTAGTTAGAAGTGCGAGTAAACCAACTAGAGCGGTAGCTTGAATTACAACCTTTAGGAAGAAAACCCCGTAGTTTAGAGTCCTTTGAATGCATCTTAGGATCCTCTTAGTAGCTTGATTAGGTGAATTTGTAGAGGTTCATTCATGAATCTACTTACCATGCTGTAGCAAATAGGATATATGGCCCAGTGTGGCACAAATACCTTAGGGAGCCAATAATCTTCCTATAATGTGTAGGATCCACTTGATTGCCCTTTTCACCTTCCTTTTTGCTTAGGACCCCTTTAGGTGGGTTTTACGCCATATTGAATCTAGTCGATAGCTCCTTAGCATATTTCCTTTGATGTAGTATAATGCCTTACGGAACTTTTAATAACTCCAACACTAGGAAGTAGGATAGCCTTCCAAGATCGGTCATTTCAAATTCGCGCTTCATGGTGTCTTTGAACTTCTGCGATCTCAAAGCATCGCGATCTCGAACAAATAAACAATGCGTTCAAGGTTACGATCGACTCTACGTTAGGGTAAGACTAGGCTCCAACAATTGATGACTTATTTAGAGCATGATAAATATTTGTATTGGCATAGAGTAAAAAGCGGGACTTGATTGTCAAGCGACATGTTTTGGGCACATCCGGACTCGATTGAGCTTCTAAATACATTCCCAATTGTATCGTTGATAGATTCCACATTGAGAACATGTTGATGATTTTTGACTCCCAAAGAAGATAGCACATCCGCTCCTCGGTCTAAGTAGATGACCTACCCCCGCGATTATCAAAAACATCAACTTCAACCCAAAGTAGAAGTTCCACTCCTACTCCATCACAAACATAGAAACCAACCTGAGCTAAAAGTGGAACTCTACTCATGCTACCAAAGAAAGCGACCCAATCTAAAAGTGGAACTCAACCCAGCGATACCAAAGAGACAAACCCAAGCTACAAGTTCCACTCTACCCGATCTACATGTCCCACTCTAGCACTAACTCAAATTCCTTGTCAACCATAAACCCCCTTTGCTAGTCCTGTAGCTAATATTGTTCATCACGGTGCTACTGAACAATACAATAGTGGTATGCCTGAGATCATGCATCGTTATTGAAGATATAGTAAATGTGGATGGTGATGGTAACTGCGGATTTCGGTGCATTGATGCACTACTTGGTTGGGGGGGGGGGAGGATGCTTGGAATATGGTGAGAAACGATTTGTTTGGAGAGCTTAAGTGAGACTTCGAATTTTACAATAAGTTGTATTGTGGGATGACCAAAGTTACCTATCTTATGAAGTCGTTGATGTGCCAACATAGGGAACCAATGGAGAATTGGGATGACTATCCTAGAAGCAGGTTACTTGATCACAAAAGGATACAAAGTCAGACTTGTTTGCCGGTCTATTAAAGCATTTTTCCCATTTCAAGTTGGATCTTTAAAAAATGCACCCATGTTCAACATATGCTTTGTAGGGAACCACTTTGTACATGTATTTTGGAAGAAAGGAAGCCCATTATCCCCAGCCGATTATTACTGGAATAGACACAGAGCAGACATAGCAAAGGATTTGGACAAGCCATTTACGGGACCTTTCCAACAGTGGAAGTAGTTAAATTTAGATCTAGCAACCCCTTGTATTGTAGACTTAACTAAAGATTGATGGTTATTTGAATATGTTGTTAAATTTGATTTAGGGTTTGTATTCAGACAAGACATTTTATCCCTATAATTCATCTTATGTTCGATACAATGAGTTATTTTTTGTTAGGATGTATTTTTAAAAGTAACATTAGTTTATTTTACGGCATATATTGGCGATGTTTTTAGCGATATCGAGATAGGTTGAAGTATAGTTTGAAAATGTTCAGAAATTAACTAACATACACATGTTTGTGACGAGACACTCCTAAAAATATACACGATTTTTAATTAACGAAGCAGGTGCAGGAAGCTAACTCATCAAAACTGGTTTGGTTGCCACAAAACTTAAGCTATGTACGTGTCAGAAAATATACTTCTAAACATTTCATCAGATCAGCGTATATATATGGGTTCCAATCGCGTGTTCTACATGAGGCTATTTTGGAATTAAAAATTTGGAGGTGTCCAATGAATAGGGGGAGGAAGCATAGATCCTTACTTAAAGGAAGGATATGTTAGATAGCAATTCATTTGTCTTTGTTTTGTGCCTGTTGTATAGTTGGCCTTTGGCCCGACCCATTATTGTCTCCATCTGTGTAGAATAATAGTCCATTCTCTATTACTGTCAGTAGTCGTTTCAAGGAGTTTAATTTCTATAAACTTGTTTTCCACCACAATTTCTTTTGGCAATGGCACGGCAAGAAAATAGACATTTCACCAAACATTTTTGCTCTTGAAGTCAACGGTAATTTCAAACCACGCAAAAATAGTAGGATTTTAAGGAGAAATTGAATCAGTAAGCAGTGAGTTCTGACAAGAAAAGGAAAGGCAGAGGATAAGGTTATAATTTCTTTTGCTTTTGGTGTTGATAATTAAATGATGAATAAAATCATCGATATAAATAAATGGATATCATATGCATATGATGCATTGCAAAATTTTCACAATTTCAGTTTGAATTATAATAAGTCTAGATCGAAAGTTTGAATTCGGGAAATGATGTAAGAATGATACAATTTTTAATTTATAATGCAATATAAAGTTTTGGGTTAATATATGGTGTCTAATTCACTGGTGTAGTTGGTCTTAACCCCAAGTAGATGATGGGATCAATCACATTTGGCCAAAAAAGTTGAGCATGTGCCAGGTTAAGGCTCGCCAGCGGTGTAGGTAGGCCCAGTTCATCGAAAGTCGATAAATCTTTGCAGCGTCAATAACTAGCAACCAAAAAAACAAAATGGGTCAATGTAATCTCCAATTATTGATTGCATTGATAATTTCAACGGGAAAATGACGTCAACTCCAAAGTTCGAGCCTGGTATGAGTAGTGTAATATATGTGTGTGGTGTTTATTAACCATTAAACTTTTTTTTAAATGAATAATTGACTATATCTCCCATAGCCTCCCTCTCTTATCCCTAGTTTCTTTTTCATTGAGAAGCGGAAGGAAAGTGACAAAGAATATAGTCTCTGAAAATTGGAATTGATTCTGCAAGAGTGGCCATCACATTGATATTGTGGTTCACACTTCAGATTAGTTAGGTCCTCTTATCTTTTAGAGGTCTGGTTGTTACCTCAATAGGCCCGCCATTCAATTTTGTATGTGGATGAAAACAGAATAACCACAACAACATTTCAGGATTCCACCTCAGCAAACTCCACAGCGCATGCTATCATAATCCCATTATGTACGCCACTCACTCTTTGCGTTTAAGGCTCTCGGTAGCAAAAGGTACCAAATTGCAGATAAATTAGTGGATAACGGATAAATTAGTAGATAACAAATAGGGCAGCGGATAATAAATAAACTAGCAGATTGAATTTAAGCTCTTATTTTGTGTCCCCCACTATGAAACACCATACCCTCACACTTTCCATTTTACCCCTGAGTAAATTTAATAAAATGAATTTATCATTTTAATAGATAAATTCATTTTGTTAATTTTTCAAAACGGATTTATCTATTGGTCAAAAAAACGGATTTATTTATTAAAATGATAAATCTGTTTTATTAAAAAAATGCAAAAACAGATTATTTTTAGTAAAACGTGAATTTTACAATAAAAAATATTTTATTAAAATTTACTAAACTAAAAAGAAAACTTTGAGACACGCTCAATCAAACATCTCTTCCACATTGCACTCGTTACTTTATGAGAATAGCTGATTTTTTTTCAAATACTAATACATAAAGATTTAGTTTATATGAACTGTTAATGTAAATATTTTTTACACAGTCAATAAATTATAATTGGTTATTCATTAAAATTAGTTTAGTATTCATAATTGATTATTCATTATCATTAAACAGGCCCATTAATTTTTTGCATAATTGCTTAAAAAAATTACACAATTAACACATAATAATTAAACTCATAATATAATGAATTTAATTTATATATATATATATATATATATATATATATATATATATCTTAGTATAATTTACTAATAAAGACAGTCAAAATTCATTTGTTTAATGAGTAGTAAGGTAATTTCTTCAACTATTATTTTAAATATTTATATAATAGTAGGAAATTAAATTTAGATGTATATATATATATATATATATATATATATATATATATATATATATATAAAATAAAATTATATATTATAATTTCAAATGGGATGTGGGTTTTTGTCCGGAAAAAGTTTTTGTTTCCTGTCTTATAATGTTTTGTAATAATTAAATGAAGGAAAATTATTGTGAAACTATTCAAACAAAGTACTAAAAGCAGAAATTGGCCCGATGAAAATATGATTATCATCAGATATACTACGAATGAATATATAGAAAAACACATTACTATTACTAATGCCGAAAGGAAAATGATATACGATAATAGAATGTCTCATCTATTTTGTAATATATCTTTCATAATTTGTTTTCGCTAAGCGTGTGAACCTGTGGGAATTCGATTTTATTGTTATAAGCAACACGAGTATACATCTCATTTTGTCATAAATTTTTAAATTATTTTTGGCACCTTTAAAAATGCGGTTGTATGTTTTAGTGTGTTATATGACACGTCGATTTCTTTGTGTAGAAGCTTTTATCCATTCATTATGATATATAATATATATGTTTAAACATTTATTTATTTTTATATACATATATATATATATATAGTGAATATTTTATATATTATTTGACTATTTAAATGTCAATTTTGATTTAATATATATACATTCCATATTATGAAAGAAACTAGCATGGTATTTTGTATATTTCTATAAGAAACTATAAGCGGAAAATATCAATCTAATACTTCAGGAGATTATTAGAATATGAAAAATCTAGTCTTATTCGTAGATGCAATGTTTATATAAAAATCTTTAAGATTATATAAAGGTTAATATCTAAAACCCTAAATAGTAATACATAATCTGTCTATTGATGATAACTTTGACATTTTTGGTATATATTTAGTGAATTAACTTGATGATGAGGAATAAAATCGTTGATGATGTAATTAGTGACGTGTCATCTTATGTGGATGGTGACATGGAAGATCCATGGTTATATATCATAGAGATATAAAATAATGTACCAAGATTTTTATTTTTATTTAAAATAACAATGAAAAATGGTTTAACAATAATGTGTTACTGCTTATGAAACAATGAGAGTTAGGTAGTTGACTTGGTTAAGAATTGCTTTGAATTCAAGAGGATGGGTTCGATTCCCTGCTTTGACATTTTTGGTATATATTTCAGCGATGAATTTGATGATGTGGAATAAAATCGTTGATGATATAATTAGTGACGTGTCATACTATGTGGATGGTGACATGGAAGATCCACGGTTTTATATAATAGAGATATATTATCTTTAGTATACATATTTTACATCATCGGACATGTCATTAAAAATAATTTATTAACAAATAACAATTTTAGGGTAAAATAAATTAGAGCAACTATGCATAACAATTCAACTCTACCATAATCTACCTTTGTCTCAAATTTTTGTTGTTTTAGAATAATTAATTTGTCCCAAATTTACTGTTGTTTTAGATTTTCAATGGAACTTTTAATTTTCTTTTCCACTTACTAGTATACCTCTATGAATTATGACAACTTTTTATATCTAATAAATGAATCACATTTATCTATGTAGAGAGATAAAGAGTTAAATGATAGTAAATTAGACAATACTCCCTACGTTCCTAAACTTTGGTCCTTTTGGTCTCTTGTTTTTGTTCCAAAACTTTGATACTTTTGAGATATCATTGTACAATTTACCTAATTTTTTCAAATTTATCCTTTATTTTTAATTAATCTCCAAATTAAAATTAATTGTCCAATATTCTTCATTTGGAGTCCCAAAATAGTGGACCTTTCCATGCTTATTTTCAATGCACTTGTTTTACTCTTTCCAACACTCTCCCACCATCCATTAAACACTCTCCCACCATCCATTAAGGCTCTGTTTGACAAGCCAAAATCATTTGAAACATAAGCGGATTTGGTAAACATAGCGGATGGAAAAAATTAGAGATGTTTGGCAAGCAATAGCGGATAACGTTTGAGGGTAGCTTATAGCGTTTTTGAAAGCAGCTCACTTGAAATAGCGTTTGAGAACTTTATAAACATAAGCGTTTCATCTTTTAGACCTTTTTATCCTTACTATTTATATAATATTCCCTTTTTGTCCTCAATAAATTAAAATAAATTTTTAATATCTTTAATTTTGAAACTATCAACGTCAACACATCTCATATCATCAAAGTTAGACTTTTTAAATTTTTATGCATACATTATATTTTCTATTTTAGTTGTATTTTAAATTAGACTTTGTAATTAATATATAAATTAGACTAATAAAATATAAATTTAAAATATTATTTTCTAAATATCTTAATTATTTGAATTTATAACAAAATAATTTATACATATTTTATATTGATTAAATAAATCTAACCATTCATTAAACATGCCCTTTTATGTCATTTTTACATTTATAAGCTAGTTGAGCCATTAGTTTTACCAAACACATCATTCATCATCCGCTAGTTTATCCATTATCAATTTAGTTTATCCATTATCCGCATGAGTTAATCCGCATTATCGCATTCTTAACTTTTGCCAAACAGGCTACAATTAAATCACGTGACTTTCCTCTTCCCACCAATCACAATAATTCAAAAAAAAAAAAATACAATTTGGATATTAATGCTACAAAGGGATAGTTTAGTTTTGAGATAATGTAAATTTATGGTTTCTTAATCTGTGTGAAACATCCCAAAAGAACCAAAATTTAGGAACATATGGAGTACTCTTTAAAACAACTAGCCTTCTAATCATTTTTCTTAAAGGGTGTCTTTAGTCTATTAGAGGTGTTGATGGTTCGAGCAAATCCAAACAACCCATAATCCAATCCAAACCGATATGTTTGGTTCAAATATTTTAAGTGTTGAGTCAAACTTCAACAAATCCAAACCAACTCATAGTTGTTAGGTTCGAACAATGATTTTTAAAAAAAACACGCAAACCGGACTAACCCATATTAGGTCATACTAATTTTGTAATTTTAGAAGCACAAGATTTTATTGGCTTAGACTTTTTATCTTAATAATTTATGATTAAGATATAAAATTTAAATACTATAAATTGGAAGACTATTAATGAATTTGAGTTTACTTTGATCTAGTTTTTAATTTTTAGAATTTTATTTGGGCTATTTAGAAGTGTGAGAATATTACAAGAAAAGTGTTAATTTTTATTTTGAAATTTGCTATTTTAGTTTGGCGGACCCAAGACCCTTGTCAGGGTTCAAAAAGAATTAATCATCAAAATTTTTGATTTTTAGGATTGTTTAATTTTTTCTTCAAATATCCTCAATTAATTTAATAAAATTAAGGAATTAATTTATCTAACTCCAAATTTATTTAAGAATAAATCACTAAATTAGTCTCTAAGTTTACACACTCTTTTCTATTTAAGTCAAAGCATATGAAAATAAAAAGTAGTCATAAAAGTATATAATATCGATAAAATTATTTTCTAAAGTTTAATAAAAAGTCAGCTACTGAGATATTAATAAGACAAATTTATTAAATATTGGAGTGCAAATTGATTGCAAATTTAAGGATCTAGTCAAACTTAAAATTTTAGGGGTTAAAAATATTTTATATAGATGTATTAGTACACAATTTTTTTATTCGGTGGGTTCAAACCCCTGAATATAATCATCGTCCGCCACTGATTTTAGTGCATAACCCGTGAGTTCAATCGAACCAATCTATCTAATATCGGATTGTTTTGGTTGGATTTTGGAAAAAAATGTAAAATCAAGCAAATCTAAATCGAGTAATTATAATTGGTTGGACAACGGTTTTGACCAAATTCATTCCAAACCGATTTGCAAACACCCATTAGAGTGTGTAAAAAGCACCTTAACCTAAATGGGACAAATGGAATATACCTCTCAAAATTAAACTTACAAAGAGCTCCGTATATTTAGCAATTCAAACACTTTGTTGCCTAGGTCGTCAACCCATAGTGGCATAGTCTTATACTCGCACAGCAACTGGTCCAAAATATCTCCCCAAATATCTATCCATATGAAGTGTAGTTCTCACGTCACGCTGTAATCAATCATCAATCATTTGCTATCAATGATAACTACAACCACATTCTTCAATAATTTTACTTCCGACAAAGAATATAAACTGCAGGCAGCAGATAAAATCCGATGTTTGAAATAAAAATAATAAACATATGTATGTATTCATTGAAATAAAAATAATACAAATATGTAACGTGTCCCATATAGAGACTCTCACACTCTAACGTGTCTTCGCGCTAGAATTTGGTCACACAGAGACAGAGCCAAAAGATTTGGCAATTTGAGGGGAGTGGGTGTTGTTTCCTGAGCGAAAATGCTGCCTGATGAGTAGAGCTGTCAATGGGCGGGTTTGGTGGCATGCGCCAGCAGTGTCGGGCCAAGCGATAATATATGGGCGGGGTCGGTAGTGATATATTGAATGGGCTTCAAATCTGGCTGCAAGCCGCACGCCAACACCAGCCGTATGGGCGATAGCGCAGCCCCGTGCCACAGCGTATAATCGTTGTTTTAAAATTTTGTATAAATCAAAATTAGAATTTCTAACCATATGTGCAGAGCTTTCAAACACAAATCTTTAAAACTGCGTATCGAGTTGATTTCGTATATATGAAAAAAGGTGGAAAAGCGTGAATAAATTCCCATGATATTCTGAGCTCAAAATTTGAGTTCACCAAATTCTTTATTCGACTTTGCATACAATTTATTTGTTTTCTTGAGTGTGATTCATTAGGATTAGGATTAGGATTTGATTAGGATGTTAGTTGTCTTTATCACAGGAATTGGTATTTTTTTTTGAAATAGGACAATTTGATAGAGAGAAGAAAAAAGACATCTGGAGCGATTATGGATCGGTATTTGGTGGTGGTGTTTTTGTTTTGAGTCGAATCGGCGAGAAATTTATGAATGGAGTTGCGAGCGGTTTGAAGAGAAGGCGAATAGCGATCAGTTAAGCTTCAAAATCGAAGGCGTGGAATAAATAATTGAGCATCGTATTTTGATTGGATAATGATAAAAAGCAGCGTGTATAGCACATCGTATTTTAAAATTAAAAACAAAACAAAAAACAAGCGGGGGCGGCCATGGGCCCGTGGTAGGACCACCTGACTCTTAATCGTCGTACCGGGCGTCGGTAGAAGTAAACAACATCTGATTGATTTTGAAATTTCTTATTTTTTAGGCGCCGCCTGGCATCGGGTAGTTAGTGGCGTTAAGTGGCGGCGAGTCAACAACTCTACTGATGAGGAATGAGTCCACATCTGGGGTCCCACATACATGCCTTTCGATGAATTTTATAAGTCATTGCTATTTGCTAGCACAGGACAGAATTGTGCAGACGTGGATTTAATAGCCATGTTGGACTTCTTGTGTGTTTTCATGCCATATATTGTTAGGCTTTTTTTTTAGCACCCCCTCCTTCTCTCCTACACTCCCATAACCATATTAACCCAAAAATACACTTGTTTTTAAAAAGCAAAAATTAAAAATTTGAATTCATAAAAAGGTAATTGCGGTTCAAAAATAAGGTATTTGATTTACCTTTTGAGCGGAATTACCTTTTTAGAGTAATAATTAGAAATTTAATTTTTTTATTAAAAGTTTGTATATTAAATTAAGATTTCTGCGTGTTTTATTTTTAAAATACGATCTGAGCGATTACGATTTAAATAACAATACATCAATCGGGCTGATCACAAGCGAGAGAAAATGGTGTCCATTTCGAGAAGTCACCGGATCATTTATCATGAACCCCACTATGGCGATAATAATCGTGTTCGATGGTCGCATGGATGTGAAGAAACAGCGATGGCGTTCGAGTAATGATGGGCCGTTTTGACATATTTCCGGATCACGTGAGTCTATTCAGTGTATGTATGCCGAAACCAAAAGGGCCAGTTGCTTAAGGTCTTGGCGTCTCAACCACCATCTCACTAATTTCTACCGTCTTTTCATTTTCTTTGTTGCTTTATGTTTTGTTGTTTAGTTCAGAATTTTCATGTATGATTTCGTTTCGTCATCAAAACGCGACTTTAATTAATTTTAATTTGTTTTTAATTAATTTTTTTAGGAAATATCGTAAATACCACGTAATTAGGTAGGGGTTTGAGGTTTTAGGAATTACCAAAAGCGAGGTGTCTGGTTCACAAAATGTGAAGCCGATTTTTAGTAGTCCAGGAACCTTGAGTTTTGGGAGTTTTTTCGGAATTACCAAAAAAGCGAGGTAATTAGGTTCACATATTATTTATGGGGTGGGAGTGATAATGAGGGGGTGTAAGCCCATATTATTATTCACTAGCTTCTTTTTGGTCACATTGCTTATTTCCCTTATTGATTTGTTGTATCTTTGTATTGCAACTTCAATTCCAATAGTTTTCGTAATAGGTCTGTATTTGGTAAAGTAACCGATAAACTTACATATAGTTTGGAAAGTTTCGATACTCCTAAACAGATCAGCATCTGTACCTGACACGTGTCCAACACCGATATGCCGGGACATATACCCATGTAGTATCCTCAAATAAAATGTCCCCTACATAGAGATACGTAACTAATACTCCTGAGATACGATTGACTTATATGGATACGCACAACATACGACATGCTTATATGGATATGCACAGGATACATCATAGGAGCCTTTTTTCTTTTATTGACAGGCAACATGGCTCCTTTTTTAGTGTTTTTAATTTATATCCTGAAAATAAGCTATAACAAAATATTAAATCCAAAAAAGGGGTTACTACATATGTTAATTAACAATTTTTTCCTAAATGAGGTTGCTACCTTATGAATAAACTGTTGCTTCTTTCTATTCCTCTTTTTTGTTGTGTGGTTTTTTTTTTCTATATGAGCAATTGTAAGTGAATATATCTTTATCGTTATCTTTAGTTATGTTTTATTATGTTTTTATTTTTATATATATATATTTTTATTAAAGTATCCAGGCTGTACCGTATCTTGAATTTCAAAAATTTCTCGTATTCCTGTACTCCTATCGTGTCGTATCCCATATCATATCGCGTTTCACATCGTGTCGTATCCCATATCATATCGCGTTTCACATCATAGCATATAGTTGATAGCAGATAACATATAAATTAGTAAATTGAATTATAAGTATTTGATAAAAACAATTGTGGTTCTTAGCTTATAAATATAAAGTAGTATAAATGGACATCTTAAATCAATGCTTAATAATGATGAGAATATTTATTTAATGATAATAAATGAAGAATTTATCAAACTAGGAAACATAAAAAATGGGAGAAACTCTATCCGCAATCCACTATCCACTCTTTTTTTACTAAAATAGAAAATTTTTAAAGAAAAATTAAATAAAAAATGGGAGAAAAGATAAACGTTACCCATTATGGCATAACAGTTAAAAACTATGATTAGTATTACTCTAACAAATATATCTAATTTATTCATTTTTATAAATCATTCAAAGGGGAGAAATATTATTACCACTTTTGGTCATTTATCTTTGCTTTAAGTTTCACTTTGGTCCTTTATTTTTTTTTAGGTCCGTTTTGGTCCTTTATCTTTCATTTTCGTGCCATTTTGGTCCTTTATATTTATTTTGTTTCATTTTGGTCCTTTATCTTTCATTTATTGTTTCATTTTGGTCCTCTTAAACATAACATTTTTGTCGCGTATTGCATGAGTTATTTAAAAAACAAGAAATCAAAGTGTTATTGGTGTTCTTGAGCACATTCATAGTGTTTTTCATTTTTATTTATTTTTGTTTAAGAGGACTAAAATGAAATAATAAATGAAAGATAAAGGACAAAAGTCAAACAAAATAAAGATAAATGACCAAACCGACTGTGTGAAATGAAAGATAAAGGACCAAAGCTAGGACAAAAAAGATAAAGTACAAAGTGAAACTTAAACAAGATAAAGGACAAAAATGTTATTTAGCCTATTAAAAATTAGGCTTAAATATATGTTATCACTATGCAAATATCACCATTATCCATTTACCCTCTGTAAAAAAAAGTTTTAAAATCAACCTTGAAAATATTAAATGTTTCTAGTTATCCCCCTCGGTTAACTTTTCTGTTAAAAAAAATGATGTGGCAAACAGAGATGACGTCAGCAATGACATCATTTGCCACGTGTCACCATATTATTGGACATTTGTGCCACATGACAATGACATGCCACATCATCACCACATGTCACCCGCTGCTATACAAGCAGCGGCGACGTATGCCACGTCGACAACCAATAGATGGTGCGCCACGTGGCAAATGCTTGGCAATGTGGAATAGTGTCTTACTAAAAAAATAATGTAGGTCTTTTGGCATGGATGGGAATCAATCTCACAACCCTAGGGTAAACCTCACATCTTACTACCACATTTGTGATTAGAAGGCTAACAATACATATATATATATATATATATATATATATATATATATATATATATATATATATATATATATATATTACATATATTTGAAAAAAAAAAAAAACTAAAACAGAATCTGAAACCTACGACAACATCAACTACCTCATATCTTCATCTCCATCTTTCTAATATCTTTAACAACAAAAAACCAATTCTCAAAGCAACAACCAAAACAACCCATGGAAAACGAAATTAATCATCATCAATGAAATTAACACCCATAAACAAATCAAGATGATTGAATAACCCAATATCTTCATCTTCTTCGATTCATCATGATCAAAAAATGAAAAAACAAAATCTGGAAATAGAATTTTTTCGGTTTTCTTCATCGTTTTTCAGTTTGGAAAACCCCTAATCTCATCTTCAACAACAATGCTACATTATTTTTTTAGTAAGACACTATTCCACATTGCCAACTATTTGCCACGTGGCAGCCACCTACTGGTTGTTGATGTGGCGTGTGTCAGTGCCATGTGGCATTGGTGACATGGGGTGTTGACGTGGCATGTCATTGCCACGTGGCACAAATGTCCAATAATATGGTGACACGTGGCAAGTGATGTCATTGTTGACGTCATCTCCGTTTGCCACATCATTTTTTTTAACAGAAAAGTTAACCGAGGGGGGTAACTAGAAACATTTAATATTTGCAAGGTTGATTTTAAAACTTTTTTTTATAGGGGGTAAATGGATAATGATAATATTTGCAGAGGGTTAACATATATTTAAGCTTAAAAATTATAAAAGAAAACAAAAACAAAACTGATCAATACACATGGCCTATAATTTTTAAGGCTTTTGATCTTGGTACCCCCCTCCTTAAACCCTATACCCCCTTTTGTGCAAAACTTCCAAATTTACCCCTTACTAAAAAACAAAAACGAGAAAATCATCTCATAATTCATAATTAGTAGTTGAAGAGTAAGATTCTCTCCCCGATTTTACGGAAACATCACCTAAGCGATAAATCAAGTAGTAGAAATCTTACGGAAACATCATACGCATGATGAATCAAGTGATTCTTCTTCTTTGCAACTTTGAAGGAATTTTGGGAAAATTTACGGAATCATCTTCTTACGATGAATCAGTAGTTCTTTCAACGTCGTATTTACGGAAATATTTACGGATTCATCATGCGTCGATGTTTAAAGTAGTATAAATTTTGACTACGGAATGATCGTTGATGGATGTATCGTAGTCACTCTTCATCATGCGTCGATGTTTTAGTAGTATAAATTTTAACAATGTATGCTCATCCAACATACTTTTCTCTTCCTTTGTGAATCGCCCAAATATTGGAAGTCAGATACATGATGGAGATGGCTTATGATTGTGTACACCACACTAACCTCTACCTTTCAATCCTCATTGGAGGATTCGGAGGTTTAGCTTTTTAGCTTGAATGGACAATCACACTTCTTTGAAGATATCCTTCTACCTTTAGAAGCGATCCAAATCTACTCGGTGTGTTTCCCATGTTTCGCACAACCAAAAACAATCACATTTTTCTCCCACTTTTGCCAATTGCTTTATCGGATCTGCGGATGATAACAACTATTAGTTGGCTTTCCCGTCTCTCTCTAGCCCAGCGTATGAGATCATCACGGGTATGAAAAATCTACAAATAATTTACAATTATCGGATTAGACTAAATTCTAAGTACTATTTAAAATAATTAATGATAAATGCCCACCTCATTTGTTGTAAATGCATCCAGATAGATCAATGCAATTGGGAAGCGTCCCATCAAACACGCATAGCCATATCATGCGATATTAACCATTGAAAACTTAATTAATTAACTAATTAAATAAATTAAAAAAATAAAAAAACACTACGGATTTATCTATCAAGATAAATCAGTATACTTCGGATTTATGTTAAAGACATAAATAAAGTAGTGAGTATTTTAACACTCGGATTTATGTCTTTAACATAAATCGAAAACTAAAACAACAAACCCTACGGAATCATCTAAATATATAAATCAGGAAAAATTGAAAAATTTAGACTACGGATTTACCTTTCTTCGATAAATCCAGGAAGCAGCGCGAATTTTGGAGTCTGCTTTGTGATTTTTGGTAAAAATGAGAGGGTATTTTGGTATTAAATTGTATTATGGGGTATGGAAGGCGATGAGGGTATGAAAATTAAAAGCCAATTTTTAATAATAAGACATGTCAGAAAAAAAAAAGAAGACCGTAATAAGAGCAAAGTCAGGGCATTTACAACATTCACAATTGCATGTGTAGAAATAATATAACTAACCAACAAACAATCATTTCCATTCCATTTCCCCTTTGGTTCCGTGCAAGCGTTGTGTGATTCATGTGAGTGAGGCTAAGGACTCTTTCTTCGTTAATAAAACGAGATTTCCAATTTCAATGTGAAGAAAACAAACTAACGAAAATGGCCATTACAAGTTCATTCAAATTCTTGCTTCGAAATCAAGGTCACTGGCGTTTCTCAACAAACCGTGGTGGTCTTCGCCGTACTCCTCCGCAGCGGTAGCATCTGCGGAACCAGAAAGCACGTATCTGAAAGATTACGCCGATTACAGAAGGTCGCTTTACGGCCCGATAACTCACAAAGCACTTCTCGTTGATGCTGTTGGCACTCTTGTTATTCCTTCTCAACCTATGGCACAGGTTCCCTCACTTCTTCTAGATCAACTATTTTTTTTCTCACGTTTTTCTTGTTTCTTTCTCAATGTAATTATTCTTTTAAATTTTTCAATTATCAAGTGAATTTGTTACTCTAACGGTTTAATTTGTGTTATTATTGTTCTTTATTGTGTTGTAGATTTATAGGGAAATTGGAGAGAAGTATGGAGTTGAGTATTCGGAGGATGAGATATTGCATAGATATAGAAGAGCTTATAGTCAACCTTGGGGTGAATCTCGTCTCAGGCCAGTTTCTTTCTTCTTTCTTTCCAGTTTTTTGCATTGTCGTTTATTTATTTTGCTTTAATTATTTGTATGCTTATATTAATTGCCGTTTTCTAGATTTCTTTTGTGGATTCTTTGTATAATTGAGTGATTCATTTTTTCAAGACAGACGTTTAGTACTTATTATTATTTTTTTATAGTTGGTTAATTAGGTAGGAAGAGAGAATTGATAGTTTTCAGGATTCAAATCTTGGCCTCCTACTTAATTTTTTCCAACTGAGCTGAGCTGAACTGCTTGTGCATTTGGTACTTAATGATATCATTGATATGTCTAATTAGTTGAAAAGCCTAGGAGCCAGGCACCAATAATTCGAATGTAAATATTGGCAACAATGTTTTGATTTTCAACTATAAACTGACAGTAATTTTTTTTGAGAGCAAAGAGATCATGTATTCGGATTGTGATCCCCTGCTGCGCGCATAATGATGCTGCGCGCAGTAGGAGATCCACACACTTATGTATTCTTCATAGTAAAGATGAAGATGTGTAGCTGTAATTAATGCTGTTTCCGGGAACAGAGTCTTACTGTCTTCATTTGTATAATTAAGACTCTTCACTGTCTTCTATTGTGCAGATATGTTAAAGATGGTAAACCTTTCTGGCAGTACATAGTTAGTTATTCTACTGGCTGTTCTGATTCTCAATACTTCGAAGAACTTTATAACTACTATATGACAGACAAGGTAAGACTCAAAACTTTTTTCACTTAATATATAAACTTTACCCTTATTGATAGCACTACTTTTACTTTTATCAATGCAAAAAAATATTAATTGTACGATTTTTACTTTGATCAATGCAAGAATAAATTAGGGTGATTTAGGAGAAAACGGAGGGTGACCTTTTTTCTAAAATGTGTAATACCCCCCCACCCCCACCACCTTTTTTTTCCAATTTTGAGTAGGGTTTGATATTTTTGCCTTGCTATTATCCATAGGCATGGCACCTTTGTGATCCTAATGCAGAAGAAGTGTTCCGAGCTCTTAGAAAATCTGGTGTAAAATTGGCTGTTGTCTCAAATTTTGACACTCGGTTGAGACCTCTTCTGCGGGCATTAAATTGTGATAATTGGTTTGATGCAGTAGCCGTATCGGCTGAGGTCCGTAAATTGCTCATTTCTGTTTTCCGCATTTTGTTTTATCAGTTTGTGTTTACTACAGGTTCTCCATTTCTTCCCCTCTCATCCATTGATGCATGTAACTTATTGTATTCATGTTATTCACAATGGAGAGTATCATCACTGCAAGAAAAACACTTGCAACGGAAATGATGGAAATAAATCTAAGTCATTTACTCATTTTTGTCTGCAAGAAAAAAAGTTTCAAGATATTGAGAGCACATAAACCTTCATTCGTATATGATATCATTCCCAAAATTGATCTTTCGAGTAAAAGCGTGAATTCTCAAGATAATATTGTAGTATTTCTATTTTAGCGGTGGGCTCATCCAATGCAGTTCGAAAGTGTATTGGAGGAGGAAGCGACTCTGAATGATTCTGGGCTGCGAGAATTATGTTGTAAAGATCTCCCCATTGAATAAGACATACTTACATTTGAAATAATGGATTTACTAAAGAGAATTCCATTGTTGGAGATGCATCAAGTGTTGCATGCAAATGAAGAAAAGTTTAGGAAATTTAGTGTAATTGTGTAAATTCAAATGGGAAATTTGATGGGAAACAAGTAGTTGTTATTATTAATGCTTTAGCATTATAGATAGATTTTATGGAATTTTTCTGTTGCATATATTAACTTTCAAAGTAGGAGTTTCCCTGTAACAATAATTTAATTTGTCAAGTACTTATACCCCAAACCTCAATTGCATTTGAGCATCCATGCATTGGCATATTGGTTGTCACATATATCTTTGTTAACCAAAGGTTACAGTATCCTATAATTTTCCTTTTTTACACCATAATTGATTTATGAACTCCTCACATTCAATGTGTATATTTGGATGATTGATTTGACTTTTTAATTAGGTTGAAGCGGAGAAGCCAAATCCAACTATATTTCTTAAAGCGTGTGAGCTATTGGATGTAAAACCAGAGGATCTTTGTTCATGTTGGGGATGATCGTAGAAATGATATATGGGGTGCCAGAGATGCAGGCTGTGATGCTTGGCTTTGGGGAAGTGATGTTCACTCTTTCAAAGAGGTATGTTGGCATCTTCATCTCGTTTTGGTACGTAAAAGAAATTTTACCCGAGACTTTAAAGCGCGGGCAGAATTAGGTGATAATACAAATATACAATATCCTCCCCAAAACGGTTTTTCTGTAGGTACCACCCAAAATCAGGGGTTTGTGTTGGTGCGGATTTGATTCCCAGTTGTGATAGAGTACACAGAATTTTGGTCATGACTGACCAATTTTTAATAACCATTTATAGCTTTATAATATATCAATGGTTATTAGAAGTTAGTCTATCATGTGCCAAAACTCATGGCCATGGCATACCCTCCCTTGATTTCTCCATATGTCATTTTCTCCTTCCCTTGAGATCCCAAATTCCCAATTGAGGTCTCCTTAGTTAGTTACCCAAAAATTAAAAATCCTCACAGATAGTAAAGGAAAACCGAAAGTCTGTCCTCTAGACAAGAAACTCAAGTCTGGAACTTCTCAAGTTAGCCACAAGCAAAGCTGAGAGAAGCTTCAAGTAGTAAGTACAATGCTATCTGTATCAAATCTGGGAAAACAATGACCTCATCATTTGCATTTTATTTCTGTTATGCTATGCCCCTCAGCTCTTTGGTCCTTTTCTAATTATAACTACTTGTAAAACAGCATAGGAAATATAAATGGAAATAATTAACCGAACATCAGTTCTTTCGAGAAAAGGGAACTAAACTATACGAAAGAGAAAGATGAGGATTTTACGATATCACATGTTACAAAAATGAATACCTTATGTGGATGAACTGTTCTGCTATCTTGTTTATGATTTCTAAAGATAAAAATTTTATTTCATGAGTTTTAATGAGGCCTCTATAAATGACTTGAATGTTTTGAATTTTGATTATGCAGGTAGCACAGAGGATTGGGGTCCAGGTCTGAAAAATGATCTCTATGTAATAAGTTCAAGAATGGTATGCATATAAATATATTAGTAATCCATAGGCTCTAGTTATAAGGATGTACGTGTCTGAAAGAGATGAGACTGTAACTCGTGTAAACAGAAATAGAGGTTTGTTGGTAGGATCTTTTATATTTCCATTGATCAGTATGTTTTCCGAAAAGCTTTTCTTTTTTGAATTAAAATCAAGTTAAATAAAAATGCAACAATGTTATTTGGACATTTTATTAGACAAACAAAATAAACAAACACCATTTTAAGCGTGATTAGCCAAGTTTTTAGACTATTTAATGGCCTCTTTTTTTATGAGTTTCGAGGCGTATAAAAAACTTGGTTAATTGATCAACAATTAAATGGTGCAAAAACTTGGTTAATTGGTGTTGTAAGTTGGTGTTTGTCTACTTTTGTCACAACAAAAAAATGTCGAATAACATTTTTGATAAAATGCAACACACAACGTTTTTAGAATGGGGTATATGCCAACAAAAATAAGGGTGTCTTTAGTTCCTTTAAATAAACTCTTTGTGGGAACTTGGAGCTTATTCCTTGATAAACTAGGTGTCTTAGATATTGTATGTCCTAAAAACTTAACATCATCAAGCCAAAATTCACATTCTATTGGCATGGCATACAAATTTTCATCCCTTAAAATTCACGACACTGACCTCAAATGCTCCTCGTGAATCGTAATCCTCGGATGTCTTTGGAGTATATTAATATGTCATCTACGAATACCACCACAAAGCAATCTAAGAATAGCCCAAATATTTGATGGTTTTTTTTGTACCCTCACCCTCTCCCCTTTTTATGCCCACATGCTGAAATCACAAAAATCGGCTGTTGTTATATATATTTTTTTTTTTAAAAAGGCTCATCATATATATATGTCATTTGGGACATATATCGATGTGTATTTTTAAGGCATCGTATATATCTTGCGAAGAAGTATATCACGATTGGCGGTCTACGATCGATCATATATCTTCTTGGGGCATATCTCTCGATGTCTTAAATACTGCATCGTCGTATATCGTCCCAAATGACATATCTCTGATAGCCTAAATCTTTTTTTAATTTGTAAAAAAATTTAGCGATCATGATTTCACTTTAAAAGTTGATCAGCGGTTGATAATCTTTTCACCCATCTATAAAAACTCACTCCCACCATCCTATATATTCACACCAAAAATTCAACTTCCTCCTTCTCTCACACAACACAAGTGAAGAAGATGATGCATCTTGCTAATGTCATCTACGAGCGCCTTAACTCGCCTCTACCGTTCATTCTAATATGGGATTTCTTGATCATCGGGCATCATCTTGAAAGATGATGGTATAAGTTTCGATGGGAGAGATGTTGTTTCGTGTAAGTTAAAACCACGATATATCATTTCTTTGCTCTTAGCGAAACTACTGCGGATGGTTCAATGGGAGAGCAGCGAGCATGATATAATTCGTATCGTTTATCGGAAGCCGGAATGGGTGATGGAAGTCTTCACTTTTCTGTAGTGGATGTCAACACAGGGATGACCTCGAAGCGGATGATGTCAATCATATTATGTTTAAATGGAAGAGTTACATTCATACATGCGTCGAAAGCAGGAAGGGAATGTCATTTGAGATCGCCCGTCGATTAACTCCACCGACTCGATAGTTTCTATTGTATTTTATTTTTATACGCCTATTTTTATTCTAGTTGTTTATGTTTTATCGACTTGTGTATGCTTTGTTTTATCGAATCAATGAAATCAAAAATTCATGGAAACTCGTATAAAAATAAAACATCAGAAAAAGTTAATAATAAAGTGCCAATATAATATCAAATACATGAAAAACAAATAAAAATCCCTAACGGCGTCGCCCTCGTCCTCGTCCCCGTCGTCTAAGCTCCCAAACAGCGTCATCCGGATGTGCCATCCCCACCGACCTATGGAGTGTCCGAAATCGCCCGCGGCGCCATGCGTGATCTCGCCATCACGAATCCCTCTCCTGGCGGTCACTGACCTCCACTTATCCGGTCAAGATCGTCATAAGCGTGGCTCGGGGGCGGTGTCGAGCTGAGCTACAGGTGATGGTGGGCGGTAATAGTGCGGGGATAGAAGCCGGGCGTACCGCTGTAAGTACCTACGTCTGATCGATCGGCCGGCGAAAGCAACGAGTAGTGCGCATGATGTCCTCCACGAGATGCCATGAAGTGGGCGATCGAGAAAAGCGCTTTTCGGTATGACTCGGACGGCCGCCCGAGAGGAGGTCGCAGCGGGATGATCTCGGTGTACCCAAGCTGTCGCGAGCACTATCGGGCATGTATGGAACTCACGAAGTCGGCCCGGTGATGAAGCCTCTGTAGAGGGAGATGCGCTCGAAAAGTGTCTACCACCGGCCTGTCCTCCTCGAATGGTCGCGCGTGAGACATCCCTGCGGCCTCGGCTCATCAAGCATCCTCTGTAGTGGCCCGAGCTTGGTGGTCGACTTCTTCTTCCTATAGCGCCCGACCCGGTGGCTCACACCGGGATATGACCGGCCCGACCTCTCCGCCATCCGAGGAAATACCACATAATCCGAGCACGAAATGCAAAAAAACAACATATTTAATTCACAAAATTTTACCAAGCGTCGGTGTGATTTAACAAAAATACAAGAAGTTAAAATGTGTACGAAATGGTGGCATACCCTCCACCAACTCAGCTGCGTAGTCCTCAAAGCCGCGGTGTTCAAGGATTCATACATGACGGCTAGTTGGTGCTGCACCCCGTGCATAGCCTCGAGAACATACGCACTCGGATCATCCAGTAGTAGATCGACCCAGCAGCCTCGTACATGTCGTCCGGTCTTCGTAGTGAAGAGATTGTAGGTCGAGAAGCCAAAGCGAGATAAGCCTCACGGCCAGCGGTGATGTCACCCCCTCCTCGAGTTACGCTCGTACACTGCTCCGACCATTTGAAGTTATATCGGACCCCCACGGGTGTTGTTAGCGGCCTCGACCCGTGACACACCCGGATATGTCTCGTGAGTTGTGTGGCATACTCAGGAGCTCACGGTGATGGCGGGAGGTGTGGCATAATTCCTACGGATGGGAAGGTGCGGTGAGACGAAGAGCGTCATCGGTGATCGTCATTTCACCCAAATGGCAAGTGAAATGGCGAAGTGTGCGAGTGCCATCTCTCGATAAAAGCCGACATCGACTCATGGTCTCTTTGTGGCGTGGCTGAGTGCGGAGAAGTGGGGCCAATCTGGAGTCCTCACCACGGTGGTGGTGTTGAAGTAGAGGCCGTGTAATGAAGATGGAGTCTAGTATGGACTTTGTTGCCATGAGCCCGTACTTTGACAACATGACGATACTCACGAAATAAAAATAAATAAATAATGTAAGCAAAAAGTGCGGACTATGTGAGTTAAATAAATTATTTAAGCAAAAAATGTAAAACTTACCAGGGTCGGTAGTATAGAAGCTGAGACATGATCTGCGGATCGGTGAAGAGAGAGGCCTCGGGCTCCTCGGTGAGGTGATCCTCCTCACGATGCCACGATCTCTTTGAAATTGCTCACCATACATAGGTAGTCAGAGTAGTAAGTATCGGCTGGGGTGCTCCTGCGATACTCGGGAGGTGGGGATGGTAATGAAGAGGTTCGGGATCGTGCGAGGATTTGTGGATGATACCGAGAGTAAGTGGGAATGATCTTGAGAAGCAGGCCTCCTCCTACATGCGATCCTCTGCTGAGTCTGCTGCGGGTAATCCCCAGATAGAAAGCTCCAGCGTCGATCTTGGTGCCTCGTGGTGCTCGGTGGCTCGGTGATACTCATCTAGTTGACTGTCTCTGTCTCCTCATTTGAAGCATGGGTGATTATCTCTCAGAGTCCTCGTACTCGGGGCGATGGATGACTCCCCTCTCTCCAGATAGGAGATACCTCGCGTCTCCTACATACCCACCAGGACACTTTGCAAAGCAAAAAAAAAAAAATTAGTAAAAAAATAAATTAAATTGCTCATCGTATTTACATCAAAAAGGGTGTATATCGATGCTTACTATTGCTAACAAATGCGTATATAGGGTGTTACGGGCGTATATGCGAGTGGTGAATTTACAGCTGTCGTATATACACCTTGAGGGGTATATCTGATGAAAGTAAAACTTGCTCGTCGTATATAGGGTTGTGGTGGGGTATATGCGATTGGTGGATTTGAAATTTGATCGTATATACGTCTCGTGGCGTATATGCAGTGAAGGTGGTCAAGCGTAGGTATGACCAATTATGTGAAGAAATGGTGATTTTGTAAACAGACAAGGGTATTTTGGCCTTTTCATATGGTGGGTGGGGGTTTAAGGGGAGAGGACGGGGGTCCAAAAAAAACCCATATTTGATTCATGTAGTCCATGAAAAATGCGAGAGCATTGGCCACTCCAATGGGCATCACTACTCATAATACCCAAAAATAATAATAATACCCATACCTTGTTTTAAAAGTTGTCTTAGGGATGTCCTCGTCCTTGGATCTGATGGTACCTTGACCTCAAGTCTATTTTTGAAAATACTGACGCTCCCCTTAACGGAACTAAGAGGTCATCTATCAGGTCTAAGAGGTCATCTATCGTAGGTAAAGAATAATACTTATTCTTAATTGTCGCTTTATTCAATTATCTATGATTCAGTGTTGAATAGTCTTGAGAAGTGCAATAATCTATATCCCTCTGCGACAGTAACAAGAGCGTTAAATTAGAAGCTAAATCAACTTTAAAATAGAAGCTAAATCCAACGTGTGAGTAATTTGTAAAGGCCCATGCTTCGTACAACCCCCTCTACTCACTAGAACCCCCTTTTTGGTGTGAAAAGTCCAAAAACCCTTACTGAAATTTGGTTTTTATTATTTTTTTAAAGTTTATGAAAGGTTCGGCGCACGGTTGATCGCCCCAGTTCGCATCTGGAAGCGGCAAACTTGTCAATCAATTGTCAGACACCCCAAATTGACCCAAATTCAAATTTGACCAAGATCGACCAAGCATGCGCCAAACTGTGGCCACCGTACAATTTGGCACCCAAAATTCAATTTTTTTGGAAATTGTGTCCAACGGTTATAATTTTAACGGTTCTGATCGTTTTAAATCAACGGTTAAATCAACGGCTCACGTTCGATCACACCTATTATAGATAAGTGCAACAAGTAATACAAACCGAAAAAGTCAAAAAACAATTCGTGCAATGAATAAATCGAATCGTTAAAAATCAGTTAAAATTAAACAACTAGTGTTAGTCATACTATTGTTAGTAAAGAATAAATCGAATTGTTAAAAATCCGTTAAAATTAAACAACTAGTGTTAGCTAAGAATAAATCGAATCGTTAAAAATCAGTTAAAATTAAACAATTCAATATCCAGCAACAATCAGGGAGGTTCGATCCTGCAAAGTGCGAGCCGGTTCGGCGCACGCATGGTCGAACCACACTTAACAGATTCGGCACACGCTTGGCCGAACCGTACTTAATGTTTAAAAAAATGTTTTAAATTCAGGGGTATTTTGGGAATAAAAAGTGGCATGGGGTTTAGTGAGTATTTAGGGGTTGTCTGAAGTATAGGCCTTTGTAAAAGAAGCAAAGTCAGTATTGCATTTTTTTTTGGGTTTTTTTTGTACCCCCACCCTTTCCCCTCATACCCCCACCCACCCTGTGAAAATACCAAAATACCCCTGCGTTTTTACAAAATCACAATTTCTTCACATTATTGGTCATACCTACGATTGACCACACGACCACTCGCATATCGCCACGAAGCGTATATCGATTGACCCAAAATTCATCCACTCGCATATACCCCACCACCAGCCTATATATCGATCCATATTTTTACCCATCGTATATACTCCTTTCTGACGTATATACGATTAGCCAGAATTCATCCACTCGTATTCGCCCATGATGGACCATATATACGTGATAACTCTATTTTATATAGAGTATTTCATATGTTTAAACTTAGTATTTGCTCTCTTTCAAGTAATAATAAAGAGTTTATATAGTATTTTATGTGATATATGATATCTTGAGTGATTTGAATGGTTATAGTTATTATTAGGCCATTTTGGATATATTGTGGTATGTTTGATGTTTTGTTGATCTGGTCTCAATGCTAAGCTGTATCAATGCTCTCTGCGATCTGCATCAAAGCGCACTACTTGGTGAATAAGCGACTGTTTCATATGCACCCACATGCAAAGTGATGACCTCTGCTGGTTCTGCGATGCCATCCCACTTGTATAGTAGGTGCCTACCATTCACACATAGCTATAGGCATAGCTTTGAAGAGTCACCAACATAGGGACACATGTTCACACATCAATGAACCGCCCTATTTGATTAGTCAAAGATTTCAACATGGATAAACCTCTGGAAAGCAACTACAACTATGATCTACTCAAGATGACTTCAACATGAAGGAAGGAAGCACCTCACTTGAAGGCTATAAAAGGACCTCACATCTTCATTTAGAAATATATCACAATCCATAAGTTAGATCAAAATTTCAATATACATAGTTAGTTTTTATATTTTTAGAGGAAGAGGAAGGAATTCATAAATCCTCCTTAACTCATTTTCATAGTGTTTGTATAGTGCTAAGGAGTAATGCTAATGCATTGCTAGAAGATTTCATACAAAGGTTTTCAACATTTGTAACTTTACTCTTGTTGTTTCTCTTTTGTGATTTCTATATATATAAACATGGTCTATTCAGTTTATATATATCTTGCAATGTCTCTTGTTAGCTAAACCTTTCTTAGTTGGAATGTTCTAATCATTTAATGAGCTTTTAAGTAAGTATGTTGCATGTATGTATGTTTGTACTTTAGTTCTTGCTTGATAATCTTTTCAAAACTTATTTTGAACTTGATCACTTAGAATAAGTAGATTTGTAAATGACCGAGAAATGGCTTACAATTAAGAACTCAAGAACTAATATGGGTGAGTGTTTTACATAAAGAAAACTTTGTGAAAACCATGCTAAATCCTAGACATAGGATAGTATAGTCCATAGGATAATTGTGGGTACTTAAAATACAAGAGTGAATTCGCTTAAGCAAATTGGATAATTGTTAGGAGGCAAGATTGGCACTAACACCCCTTTCTTTCTTGCATAGAACAAGGATCATAAGAGTGGTAATAATACTCTGAAGAAAGTGGCCCGAAAGGCACATAGCTAATGCAACAACATTGGTCTGTTTGCATCACATCTTGCATCATACACTTATAAGTAAATTACTTGATGAAGACATTCCAACTAGCTTTTCTCTTTTACACTATCAACATTTTTTTACTTGCTTTCTTTCAAACTTAGTTGTGATCATCAAACAAAAATCCAAAATTATTTTGTTACTTAGTGACTTTACACTTTATTACTTTATATTATTTTAAAAGTGAGTTTTTCAATCTCTGTAGGTTCGATCTTTTTACTACTTGTTTTTGGGCGGTGTATACTTGCACCACAAGTGTATGTGTTTTCCATGCACCAAGTTTTTGGCGCCGTTAAAGGGATTGAAGTAAATTCTTTTTAAAATTCGATATATAGTAATTTAGTGTTGTATATAAATTCTGGTTTTTAGAGTTTACATCAACAACGATTACATGGTACTTAGTATATGTACAAAACCGAGAAAGCAGAACTCGAGAATATAGTTTAGATCCGAGAAATAGAAAGAAGATTCGGGGAGATTGCTAAGACTCGAAAGCAGAATCAACAAGCTTGCAACATGTCATTGGTGAAGAACAAAGCTCAAGGCCACACACTCGGTGAGAGGAGGCCACAGTTCCTGACATGCTCTTGAAGAAGAAGTTCATAGAAAATCTCATCCACATGGATCACATAGGTATGATTAATGATAGAGATAGACCTATGAGGATTATGCTCGATTTGATCATCAAAACATGCAAACTAGCATAAATAGACCTCATATTGATGCCATGCATTTTGAATTTAAGCCTATGATGTTTCAAATGCTTCAAACTATTGGTCAATTTGGAGGATCTCCTCATGAAGATCCTCATTTGCATTTAAGGCAATTTCTAGAAGTATGTAGTAATTTTATTTTACACAGTGTCGGTGAAAATGCATTTAGATTAAGGTTATTTCCATATTCTTTGAAAGATAGAGCCAAGGCTTGGCTAAATTCTTTAGAGCCTAACTCTATTCATTCATGGAATGAAATAGTGAAAAATTTTAAGAAAATATTTCCCACCTATCAAAAATGTCGAGTTAAGAAATGATATTACATCTTTTAGACAAAAAGAGTTTGAGTCTTTATTTGAAGCATGGGAAATATGGAAGGAACTTTTGAGAAAATGTCCTCATCATGGTTTACTGTTATTATTCAAATGGAAACATTTTTAATGGTTTAGAACCTCAAACCAGAATAATGCTTGATGCATCATGCGGTGGAGTGTTATTAAATTTGTCATACAATGAAGCATGTGAATTAATTGATAGAATAGCGACTAATAGCTCTAGTTGGCCTACTAAGAGGGTAAGTGCCCAAAAGAAACCATCGAGGGTACATGAAATCAATGATATATACGCCTATCTGCTCAGTAGCCACTCTAGCTAATTTGATGAAAAACTTCATACAGCAATGCTACTACATCTAATGCATTTGCATCACCGAAAGCTCTTATTGCGTGATGAGAACAAGTACCTCAGGCACACCTAGTTGTGTGTCTTGTGGAGGAGGTCACTTGTATGAGGAGTGTTCTAGCAACCCCTATCTCTGTAAATTATGTAGGTTATAATAGGAATAACAACCCTTATTCCAACACTTATAATCACGGTTGGAAAGATCACCCAAATTTTAGATGGAGCAACAATAGTGCACTGCACCTAGAAGCTGCTCCAACTACACCAACCAACCCACGAGATTCCCGGCTCAAAATAACCAAAGAAACTCTCAACCTACCACTTGAGAATTCTCTAGAAACCATGCTTAAAGCATTTATAGGTGAATCTAGAAGCGCTAGACAAACCCAAGATGCCTCCATTAAGAACTTAGAGAATCAAGTTGGTCGATTAGCCACAACTCGTATCAAAGGCCACGAGGGCCTTGCCTTCAAATCTGAAGCTACTCCTTCCCAAACCAAAGGAAAAGAAGCGGGTTAAGGCTATTTCTTTGAGAAGTGGTAAGGATCTTGTAGAGTTAAGCGAGAAGGAAAGTGTAGAAAAGGGAGAAAAAGCAAAAAATCAAAAAGAAACCAATGCGAAGCATCTAGTGCTCTGCATCACAAGAAGTTCAAAGTCCACTACCTAAGTTAGTACACTGAATACCCTCCTCCTCCTTACCCTCAAAAAGTGAAAAAAGCACATGAGAGAAGCGGTTTGGTAAATCCTTAGAGGTACTAAAACAATTACACATCAATGTTCCCTTAGTAGAAGCCCTCCAACAAATGCCAAATTATGCAAAATTTATGAAGGATGTGCTTACTAAGAGAAGAAGATTAGAGTGAGTTTGAAAGCGATTGCCATGACAGAAGATTGTAGTTTGCTTATGCAAAATAAGATTCCTAGGAAATTGAAGGATCGAGGTAGTTTTACAATTCCATTTTCTATAGGAAAATCCTATCTTAGTAAAGCTTTATGTGATTTAGGTGCAAGCATTAACTTGATGCCTAAATCTATTTTTGACTTGATTAGAAATAGGAAATGCAAAACCAACCAACTGTGACACTTCAATTAGGCGATGATCAATAGCCTATCTGAAGGTATCATAGAAGACATCCTAGTTAAGGTAGACAAATTTGTATTCTCTGTAGATTTTGTTATCCTTGACTTTGATGCAGAATAAGGAAGTGCCTATTATCCTAGGTAGACCATTTTTAGCAAGCTGGTAAAACCATAATTGATGTGCGAAGGTGAACTCACTATGAGAGTGAATGATCAAGAGATAAAATTCAATGTAATGAATGCTATGAAGTATCCTGCGGAGGATACGGAAGAGTGTTCATCCTTATTCTCTCTAGATCAATTGGTAGAAAAACAATTTTACAAGCGGTATGATCAACTTAGCCAATGCGGATGCATTAGATGCATTTGCATTGCTAGATGATGAAATACTAGAAAAGGAAAATCGCCAATAGAAAACTCTTGTAAAGAAGTTTGGGCTAGGACTTATGAACCACTCAATCTTGAGGATCCAATTCTCAAGAAGAACTTACCCTCAATAGAACAACCTCCTAAGTTAGAATTGAAGATCTTTGCTGAACACCTTAAGTATGCATTCTTAGGAACAAATGAGACTTTACATTATCATTGCTTACGATTTAACATCAAAGCAGGAGAGTGATCTCATTAGTACTCTAAAGAAGCATACCAAAGCTATAGGTTGGCAAATGGCGGATATCAAAGGAATTAGTCCTTCTATATGCATGCATAGAGTCATTTTGGAAGAAAATTCCAAAAACGACATAGAGAGTCAAAGAAGACTAAATCCTATTATGAAAGAGGTTGTGAAAAAGGAAATCATTAAGTGGCTAGATGCTGGAATCATATACCCATGCTCGGAGCGGTGCTTGGGTAAGTCTGTCCAATGTGTACCAAAGAAAGGGGGTGTGTGATAATAGCCAATGAAAAGAATGAGTTGATACCAACTAGAAGCATCACGAGGTGGAGAATGCTGTATGGATTACTGAGAAAACTCAACAAAGCTACCAAAAAGGATCACTTTCCTTTACCATTCATAGACCAAATGTTAGATAGATTAGCGGGGAAAGAATTCTATTGTTTCCTAGATGGCTATTCGAGGATACAATCAAATAGCCATTGAGCCTAAGGATCGACATAAAACCACCTTTACATGCCCTTATGGAACCTTTGCCTTTAGAAGGATGCCATTTGGCTTATGTAATGCACACTGCTACATTCAAAGATGCATGATGTCTATATTCTCGATTTCATTGAGCAATCAATGGAAGTATACATGGATGATTTCTCTATCTTTGGAGAAACATTTCAAGTTTGTTTAGCAAATTTGGAACAAATTCTCAAGAGATGTGAGGAAACAAATTTAGTCTTAAAGCGGGAAAAGTGCCATTTCATGGTACAAGAAGGCATAGTGCTAGGACATAGAATTTCAAAGAAAGGTCTAGAGGTAGACAAAGCTAAAGTTGATGTCATTGAGAATCTACCACCACCAAATGAGTTAAAGGTATCGGGAGCTTCTTAGGCCATCTTTGGTTTTTATAGAAGGTTTATCAAAGATTTTTAAAAATCTCAAAACCATTATGTATGCTACTGCAACATGATGTAGAATTCAACTTTGATGAATCTTGTATAGAAGCTTTTGACAAGCTTAGAAAGGCATTGGTGGCGGCACCAATTATAGTAACTCAGTTGGAGTAAGCCATTTGAATTAATGTGTGATGCTAGTGACTTTGCGGTAGGAGCGATCCTAGGGCAAAGGTATGATAAGGTCTTTCATTCCATATATTATGCTAGCAAGACATTAATTGAAGCTCAAGTGAACTACGATCGAGAAAAGGAATTATTAGTTGTGGTGTTTGCCTTTGAAAAATTTAGATCTTACTTAGTTGGCACTAAAATTATTGTCTATCTTGATCACTCTGCCATTAAGTATCTAATTTCAAAGAAGGATGCAAAACCAAAGGTGATAAGGTGGATTTTACTCCTACAAGAATTTGATTTAGAAATTAGAGACAAGAAGGAGTAGAAAACCAAGTAGCGGACCATTTATCAAGGATTGAAGGAGAATCACTTGGTACACAAGGAGAAGAAATCAAGGAAAGCTTTCGGATGAGAAACTATTGGCAATCACGGTCAATGCAAAACATGAAAGCGCATTTGCTATAAGCAATGCGGGAGCATCAAATGCACTGCACCATGGTTTCTTGATATTGTAAATTTCCTTGCAAGCAAAGTAGTACCAAGTGAGTATGACATATCAACAAAGAAAAAATTCTTCCACATGGTTAAACAATACTATTGGGATGACCATTCCTTTACAAGATGTGCCCTGATCAATTAATGAGGAAATGCATACGAAGAGGAGCAACAAGCGATTATACGCATTGCCATTCTGCACCTTATGGAGGACACTTTGGAAGCACTAGAACAACGACTAAGGTATTCTGATCTGGTTATTTTTGGCCTACTTTATTTAAAGATTCATATTTTTGGTCAAATATTGTGATAAATGTCAAAGAAGCGAGGAAATATTTACGATAAGCATGAAATTCCTAGAACAAATATTTTAGAAATAGAATTATTTGATGTTTGGGGCATGAATTTCATGGGACCTTTTCCACCCTCTTTTGGCAATTTATATATCTTAGTAATTTGTTGATTATGTATCCAAATGGGTAGAAGCGAGTAGCATTACCTAATAATGATGCTAAATCGGTGAGTAAGTTTCTGCAAAGAAATATATTCACTAGATTTGGAACTCTAGAAGCTATCATTAATGATGAAGGTTCACACTTTTGCAATAAGATCATAGAAAACCTTCTAGCTAAATATGGAGTTAAGCATAAGATAGCTCTGACATACCATCCTCAAACTAGTGGACAAGCGAGAATTATCAATAGGAAATTAAGAGAATGCTAGAAAAAATGGTTAGTCCAAATAGGAAAGATTGGTCTTTACATTTGGATGATGCTTTATGGGCATATAGAACAGCATTCAAAACACCCTTAGGAATGTCCCCTTACAAATTAGTCTATGGAAAAGCATGCCATTTACTGTAGAATTGGAAAACAAATCTTATTGGGCTATCAAGAAGCTAAAGTTCAATTTGAACAAGGCGGTAAAAAGAGAATGATAGAGCTTGATGAGTTAGAAGAAATTAGGCAAACCTCTTATGAGAATGCTGAAATCTACAAAGCTAAGACTAAGAAATGGCATGACAAGAAAATTCTGAGAAGAGAATTGAAAGAAGGAGGACTAGTTACGCTATACAACTCTAGGTTAAATCTATTTCTGGAAAACTAAGGTCAAGGTGGTCGGGACCATTTAAGTTGATAAAGGTTTATCCACATGGAGCGATAGACTTATTTGATAAATCCTCAAATCTGTCTTCAAGGTGAATGGTCGAGAGAGTTAAAATGTACTATGGTGAACATGTGGTGAGAGATAAAACCACCACCTATTTGCAAAATCTCTAAGTGAAAAGAGGTAGTCGGTGACAAGACTCTTAAAACAAGCGCTTAATGGGAGGCAACCCATTGTTTTTAATTATTTTGTGAAATTTTATGTTTTTAGTTGTTTTGCGAGAAATCACGAGGAAACTAATGTTGTTTGCATCAAATGCACTGCATTGAGGAAAAAGCGTGCCTGCATCGAGAAATTTATAAACTTGAAGAAAATTGGTTAAGTGTGAATCATAAGGCTTCAGGAAGGTTAAAGGAAGGTTAAGCAATATTAATGACACATTGGTAGCCAAAGCAAGACACATGGCATGATGCATGCACAGCACGCAATGCTAACGGCTACCTAATACACCCACTAACTTCCTTCTTCCTGAAACATAAAGCCTTAAAGTTTGTTACCGTTACCCTTTCATTCGCAATCCCACAATTTCTCTCATCTGAAACACAAACCACTCTTCACATTTTTATCTCCAATTTTTTCTCAATCACACAAGCAATCAAAAACCTAGAAATTCAAAGCAATTACAATGGTGAAAAAGCAATCAGCACAGAAATCATCAGGCAAGCAGGCCAGAAATCTCCATAAAGAAAAGAAGGTCATGCATGCATCATCATCATCAGTCAAGAAAGGCAAAGCCAAGGAATCAACAGCAAGAAATGATGACAATGTTCATCTACGGAACATGCATCTATTGCAGAGAGAGGTATGATTTGAAGAAGGCTAGCCCATCATTCATGTCAACGATGGCCAATCTCAATTGGGACCACTTCGTGCTACCAAGAGGAGGCTACATTGAAGACATAGTGAGAGAGTTCTATCTTTGGAATCACACACCACAAGAAGGAAGAGAACATTCCTACACTTCCATGGTGAGAGGTAAACTTGTACACTTCCATGCCAAGAAATTGAATGAACATTATATCTTTGAAGTATAATGGAAATGATTTTGAAAACAAAGTGGCCAAGTCATTTAAGAAAGAAATGGAAGAATTAAGGAATAGGATTGCTATACCAGAAATGTATGGGAAAAATTTACACCTAATGAGATTAAGCTTAGAAGCAATTATTTGATAAATGCATTAGGTAATTGGCATTTGTTCATAGCCACTTCAATTCTGCCTACATCACATACATATGCTATGACCAAAGAGAGATTATTCTTGCTAGATACAATTCTCTACGAGGGAAATGTAGACATAAATGATTGATAGCTAGGGGAAATTCTTGCATGCTCAACAAAATCAAAGGGATTTCTGTTTTTCCCTTGTCTTATAACTGAACTATGCATGAAAGAAGGTGTCCCTATAGCTGCTAATGAACAAAGGAAATTTCCCCTTGGTAATTTGAGTGCTGAAGTGAAGGAGAAGTTGAGAAATGTGAGAGGCCTTGCACCTGCAATGCAAGAGCATTACATGCAGAAGCAGAGGGCTGTCTGGAAATTTCAAAATGATCAACATGACTGGCTTCAATTGGTCTTTGACAAGATCTTTGATCTTGTGGGCCAAGTGAATGCCCTTGAATTCCCAAGTTGGGTATTGAAAAGTGAAGGAGAAGAAGAAGAGGAGAAAGAGGTAGAAGAAGAAGGAGAAGGTAAGGAGAAGGTAGAGGAACCTAGCACTAAGAAGAAAGTGACTAGGAAGCAATCAAAAGGAAAGAAGAAGGTTGTAATAGAGCCTGTTGTGGAAGAAATGTATGATACAGAATCTGAGAATGAGGAACTAGAGAAGGAAATGGATGAATAAATAGAGGAAGTTGAAGAAGAAGAAGAGAGTGATGAGGAAGTTGATGAAGAGGAGGAAGAACAAGCTAGGGGTGTAATCCTAGAAGAAATAGCTAGGCAGAAATATGCCAAACAAACACCACAAGCCCAGTGAAGAAACCCCTATCACTTCACGATCACCAAAACACCTATCATCTCACCAAACCAAGAATCCTCCTCCATTCCAAAATCACCATTACCCTCCTCAATGATCCACGGTCCTATCACAATCACCACCACAAACAACCCCTCCACCACCTCTCCAAGAAATGAACCACAGAAAACAACTCACACGGAAGAACCAACCCCTGTTATGCCAGCAGAACAAGCAGTACCTTCTAGCCCAAGCAACATTACTACTAATGTTATTTACGCTCTTGAGAAAGAGATTTTGCGAGGAAAGAGAAGAAGAAGGACTCAACAAAGGAGATAAAGGAGAAGAATCATGCGCTTGACAGAGCACATTGTTGCTCAAAGCTGTTGAGATGCGAGTGATGCTCTGCATCACTTCTTCTTTGCATCACAATGAGCAACAACTATGCATGATGAGGCAACAATCAAATTGGTTACGGAACAAATGGCTAAGCGAGAAGAGGAAGCATTGCACAACACTCAGAAGTTCTTCAAGCAACCTGCAGGAAGGCAGGCAAAATTAACACCAAAAAGAAAGAAATCTGATGCAGTCAGCACTGATGCACCTGCATCAATTCCAGAACAAATTCCTGCAAATACACCAGAAGTAGGAGGTGCATCTGCACCTACAGAAGAAACTCCAAGCAAACCCAAAGAGAAGAAGCAGAAGGTGAAGCACACTCCTCCAAGCAGGCAAAGCACCAGAATCAGGAGTGGAGCAAAGAAATGAGTATCACTTTACAAGTTTTCACATAAACTGCTATAAACTTGTTTTGTTTCTATCTGACTATTTCCCTGGTTGTACTAATCCCTCTCCCCTATTTTGAACAAATGATTTGTATTTCTGAACAAATTTGCATTGAGGGCACTGCAACCCCTTAAGTTTGGGGGGGGGGGATTTGCATGTTATGTTATATTTTGCATGTTATGTTATGTTTTAATATGTTTTTTATCTAATATGTTGTGTGTTTGATTAATATGTTTTATATAGTAAATATATATGTTTTAAGTAGTTTTTAGTTTGTTTAAATATTAGATGTACTTAACAAAGTAGTATCTAAATATTTTAGTAGAAAAGATCAGTTTTTCAAAAATATGGTGAAAGCCCTATGGATGGAATTTTTATGATGAAAAAGAAAAAGAAGCCTTATTTCTCGGAAAAACCAAAATTATTTTTACTTCAACACTTCAAAAGCTGAGTTTGTGAAAAGAACCTTGCTATTTAAAGATCAATCGATGCAAGGGAATTTTTAGTAAGCTTAGGTCAAAACAAAGCTTTACTAAAAAGAAAGAAGAGCTTAAAGAATTAAGTTTGGGGTGTTTTATGAAAACAAAGGCTGAATTTCAAAAGTATAAGAGTAAACAATGTAGAAAAAGAATACAAAAAAAGTGGACAAAGCCATATCACTGAATCTTTTGAAACTATATAGTGTGCCTAAGTACATGAATGCATCACGGAGGTCAAAGACTGTGCCATGCGAGGAATAAATGTATCTGGAGGATAGTTCAAAAAGCTGAACTGTGCCAAAGTGCAAAGAAAAAATAAATGCATCACGGAGGTCAAAGACACTGTGCCAAAGTGCATTTGCATCCGGAGAGTGGAGTGAGGAAGGTAATATGAGCTAGAAAAGAAAAGCATTATTATTAGTCTTTTGCATCAATGTAAAGCGCTGCTTGAAGAGAAAAAAGCAAAATGCAGAAAAAATCAATGCACAAAAACACTTCAAAGAAGTATTTGCATCTGCTCAAAAGATCCACACAAAAAAATAGAAAAATGCATTGGCTCAAAAGCTTTGAAAGATTCAATCAAGCCCTTTGATTTTAAAAACTCCCCAACACTTGAGAAAATTTTGTGAGTCTAAACTCTCTTTTGAAAAATATTTTGGTGTGACCAAAGATGAACCAATCCTTTCAAAGGCTAGGAAGAAATTTTTCACTTAGTCTTGGAACCAATCTCAACTCAGTGGGTTCACACACACACAAAAGAGTTTGAATAGCTTTGGTAGTTTTGAAGAAATAAAGGCACAAGAAAGATTGTTGAAAAATGAAGTTCATAGGGAACTCCTCATAAAAATCCAAAAATCAAGCTGATCTATCTTCTAGAATTTTAGTTTTTATAGTTTGTCTTTGTCATTACTTGCGGACAAGCAATGGTTGGGGGTGTGATAACTCTATTTTATATAGAGTATTTCATATGTTTAAACTTAGTATTTGCTCTCTTTCAAGTAATAATAAAGAGTTTATATAGTATTTTATGTGATATATGATATCTTGAGTGATTTGAATGGTTATAGTTATTATTAGGCCATTTTGGATATATTGTGGTATGTTTGATGTTTTTGTTCAGTGCAGTCTCAATCTAAGCTGCATCAATGCTCTGCTGCGATCCTGCATCAAAAGCGCACTACTTGGTGAATAAGCGACTGTTTCATATGCACCCACATGCAAAGTGATGACCTCTGCCTGGTCTCTCTGCTGCCATCCCACCTTGTATAGTAGGCGCCTACCATTCACACATAGCTATAGGCATATCTTTGAAGAGTCACCAACATAGGGACACATGTTCACACATCAATGAACCGCCCTATGTGATTAGTCAAAGATTTCAACATGGATAAACCTCTAGAAAGCAACTACAGCTATGATCCACTCAAGATGACTTCAACATGAAGGAAGGAAGCACCTCACTTGAAGGCTATAAAAGGACCTCACATCTTCATTTAGAAATATATCACAATCCATAAGTTAGATCAAAATTTCAATATACATAGTTAGTTTTTATATTTTTAGAGGAAGAGGAAGGAATTCATAAATCCTCCTTAACTCATTTTCATAGTGTTTGTATAGTGCTAAGGAGTAATGCTAGTGCATTGCTAGAAGATTTCATACAAAGGTTTTCAACATTTGTAACTTTACTCTTGTTGTTTCTCTTTTGTGATTTCTATATATATAAACATGGTCTATTCAGGTTTATATATATCTTGCAATGTCTCTTGTTAGCTAAACCTTTCTTAGTTGGAATGTTCTAATCATTTAATGAGCTTTTAAGTAAGTATGTTGCATGTATGTATGTTTGTACTTTAGTTCTTGCTTGATAATCTTTTCAAAACTTATTTTGAACTTGATCACTTAGAATAAGTAGATTTGTAAATGACCAGAAATGGCTTACAATTAAGAACTCAAGAACTAATATGGGTGAGTGTTTTACATAAAGAAAACTTTGTGAAAACCATGCTAAATCCTAGACATAGGATAGTATAGTCCATAGGATAATTGTGGGTACTTAAAATACAAGAGTGAATTCGCTTAAGCAAATTGGATAATTGTTAGGAGGCAAGATTGGCACTAACACCCCTTTCTTTCTTGCATAGAACAAGGATCATAAGAATTTGGTAATAATACTCACGAAGAAAGTGACCGAAAGGCACATAGCTAATGCAACAACATTCAGTGCAGCTGCATCACATACTGCATCATACACTTATAAGTAAATTACTTGATGAAGACATTCCAACTAGCTTTTCTCTTTTACACTATCAACATTTTTTTACTTGCTTTCTTTCTAACTTAGTTGTGATCATCAAACAAAAATCCAAAATTATTTTGTTACTTAGTGACTTTACACTTTATTACTTTATATTATTTTAAAAGTGAGTTTTTCAATCTCTGTGGGTTCGATCTTTTTTACTACTTGTTTTTGGACAGTGTATACTTGCACACAAGTGTATGTGTTTTCCATGCACCAATACGAAGCTTTAAAGAGTAAGCATAGTATATACCCCCTTTTTTATGTAAATACAATGAGCAATTTTTTTTTACTAATTGTTTTTTTTCCTTTGCTTGCGAGTGTCCAGTGAAGCATAGGGACGATCGTCGAGAAGGAGATGGGAGGTATCTCCTATTGAGAGAGAGAGGAGTCATCTACTTGCTCGAGTGCACGAGGACTCCTAATCGGGATGGTAGACCTTTGAGCAGATCTCCTATCTGAGGCTTCATCAAGTGGGCTGACTTGAGTTCCCTACATGCACGATAGGTGTCTGCGGCGGTTTGGGTACCAAATCACTACATCCCGTGTGACCTCTCGGAGGTCGTCGAGTCATGCGATTGCGTCTTTCAGATCACCCACTTCATGGCATCGTGGATGACATCCCGCACACTACTACTCGGTTTGCTCGGTGGGCGGATGAGGCGTACCTAGGTACTTAGAGTGAGTACGTCCGGTGCATCTATCCCCGGACTATTACCGACTCCACCATCACCACTAGGCGAGGATGGACACCCTCCCGGAGCTACGATACGACGATCTTTGAGTGGGTGAGGAGATTGTGACCGCTTGTAGGGGAGGATTCGTGATGGCGAGATCACGCGCGTGGCGATCGGGCGATCGAACACTCCATAGGGTGGTGGGAATGGCAAAGACCGGATGACATTTCACGGGAACTTAGGCAGCGGGGGCGAGGGCGAGGCGGCGAGGAGGCGTTAGGATTTTTTTATCACTTTTTGATGTATTTGTACTCATGTTACTTTGATGTTGGCACTTTATTATTACTTTTTTTGGGTGTTTTACACAAGCGATAAAACATAAACAAGCTGGAATAAAAATAGAGGCAGATAAAAAGAAAATACAATAGAAACTATCGAAGTGGTGTTGCACCCGAAAAATCCGGTTTGGACTTCTCGATGTACAACGTGGGAAAATATGAAGCCGCCACCAATATTTTAGTTTTGAGGCGAAAACATTGAAAAAACGTCTTTTTATACAAGGCGGGTGGTCTTTTCGAAAACAAGAGATATAGGTTGGGGGTCGGTTAGAGTGCGGGGGGAAGGTATAAGCACCCGTACCTCCTTTCTACCGAAAGGAACCTTTAATTTGATGTGTGGTTTTGAAATGTTTGATTTGAAACGATCGTTCTACTTCTTTTCTTTTCTTTTGATTGAGAAAATATTTTATTGGAAATGAGAAAAAGAATATTTTTTGATATCCTTGAAAAGCGGAACAAAACAAGGATTTTTAAAAGCGTGCTTGTGGGACGAGGAACCCGCTCCTACGTACCCTCACCGAGATGAGGATCAAAGCTACGTAGTTCTCGTTTGTGCGTCGTCGAAAGCGGCTTTTGTGATTTCTTAGGAAAAAAAGTGTGTTGGTGTTTTTATTGTAGGGGTTTCGGTCCTAGGTATGCAGTCCAATAGACCTAGAACAAAGACAACCCGCTTTGTCTGAGACAGCGTGCCCCACTACTTTTGGAAAATGATCTTTTGATTTTTTTAGAAAAAGGGTTTGGAATTATTAACTATTTGTTTTATTCCTCGCAAGTATCCTAAGGCGTTTGAAATTTTGCATGACTCTCGGTCTTAGGGCGCTAGACAACACCGCTGCCGTCACGTCCAGACTTGCCTCCTTATGAGTTTTTGAAAAAAATATTTATTGACCTCAAAGGATTTGATTGATTTATGAAAATGATTTGAAGAGTATTGACTCTTGGAAAAAGCTTTTTGTCAAATAGACTTATTGGAAAGGGTAAGAAAAGAATTTGAGGCGGCATTGGCCACCAAGAAAAGAAAGTAGAACATTCAATCAATTTTTAAGTCAAAACCAAAATACAATACTCACCAATTTGCAAGCAAGGTAGCCAATAATTAGAACACAATCATACTCATTACCATTTACAACAACAATGCACAAGAATGATATGGAATCATTAACAATTAATGGTATGAATATGTGAAACCAAAACAAACAAGTAAGTTGCCAAGAATGGCACATAAAGAAACATTGCCAAAACTTAATTCAAGTTTTAGGCCCTAAGGCGAATTGAGCATAAGTGAAAATATTTGGTAATCCTTGACATTTGTTAACAATGCATGATGCATAAATGTCTAGTCACTTTACCAAATCAATATGAAAGCATAGACATAGGTTGAATCACTTTAAAACAATCCTCAACATTTAAAATGGAACTTGAAAGTTCATGTTGATTCATCCTACTAAATCATCAACCTTTAACCAATTTACGACCTAAGACAAATATCACACTAGCAAGTTTCAAAGTGACAAAGAATAAGCATTCACAAATTGTCATAGACCATTAACTAGTATAGACAAAAACTTGCATTTATTCATTAGAGTTTAGAAACAAGTTGATTCACTTGAAGCAATCCTCATCACTTATGGTTTTAGTGCTCAAAGCACAAGTGAGAGTCATTTTGCACATCATCAACAATTAAACAATTAACACTTCAAAGGGGTTGAATCATATTGACAAATCCTCCACACTATCAAATATGTGCACTAAGCACAAGTATGATTCACCTTGTCAATCATCAACCAAACAACATATTGCAAGCCAAACATACTAAACAACTTGAAAAACTCATTTTCACAACCTTATGCCATTCGGTTTTACCCAAGACAAACAAACAAACCCTAATTGCAAGAAGGAATGCGAAACCACCCCAAACCCTTAAACCACAATTTATTCATCAACTTTGAAAAATCACACATTCACAAGTTATTCACAAACCCTAGCAACAATTATTCAAGTGATTCATGCATATAAACACTCAAATCAAAATTTATTCATGCCTTTTTCCTTTGTAAACCCACATAATCATAGAAAAAATTATTTTGCAAGTTTTAACATGAATCTAAGCATCATAACACAACAACCAAGCATCAATGGCTAAATCAAGTATCATCAAGCAAGGATAAGCAAGAAAGAAAAAAAAATATATTACTCATGCATACAACACCACTTGCGACCCAACTTAGCCATAGATTCACAATCTTATTTCACAAAAATGCAAAATATCACAAGAACAACATAGAACAATTTATTTAGTGGGTGATGGACCAGCTCTCACCCACAACAGCCCCTAATCTACATTATATGATATTATGAGATGCAAATATAAGTTGAAAAATGGTTTTAATGCAAGAAAGTGAATGAAGATGCAAAGGATTTGATGTATACCTTAGTTTCAAACTAAATAAGAGTAGGAATGAAGATTAAGAGCAATAAAACACCAACAATCCTCAAGAAGTAGCAAGAACAGCTCCAAAACCTTGAAGAAACAACCCTTTTGATAATGTAAAAATGGAATCAAAGAGGAAAGGGAGAAGATATATGAATGTAGAGAGTGTGTTTGAGGTGATTTGGTGAAGGAAAATTGAAAAGATTGAAGAGGAGAATGAGAGAGGGATTTCGGTTTTGAGAGGAGGGGAGGAGGGGAATTCTTGAGCTGATTGTGTGCTAGGTAAAAAATGAGAGAGTGTGTGTGAGTGAGTCTCTAATTTTTGGGCTTTTATATGAGGACCAATTTTAAGGGCATTTGTGACAATGTGCTTTTGTAAACCACTAGGATTTGAGATAGAATTTAAATGGAGGGTCAAGATTGCAATGCACAAGGATTAGGGACACTCAAGAAGCACAAATCAGCTGGTTGTACACGTTTTTGGAGTGGTCTTGGAGAGCAAAAATTGTTGGGGGCATTTAGGTCTTTTACATTGAGTTATGGCCTAGGATTTGATCAAAAATTTTAATCAATGGCTAAGGATCATTTCACAAGGATCATGGGCATGAAAAAGCACAAAATATGGGCTGGAAATGAGAGGAAATTCGCAGCACACAAGTGAGAGAATGAGTGGAAAACTTGCAAGTTGTCATTTTTGTACTTAATCCTTATCCTTTCATCATTCAAAATGTAGAATATTCCCTTCTAGATCTTTCTTTCTTATTCATGCCATTTTGGGCCCTATCCTATGATTCCATGATTGGGCTCTGAATTCCATGACCTCACCAATCCCAAAATTGATTTTGTTGACCCCACCTCAAAGGAAATGACCATTTTGCCCTTTTGTTCAAAACTTGAATTCCATGCCAAAAATATTTCAATGGTGCACAAAAATGCACAACCTCCACCCTTTTAGACCCAAATAAATTCCCAAGAGATGCATAGTGGTTTTACTGAGAAATTATTGGTCTTAGTGAAATGACCAAAATGCCCTTTTGGTCAAAAAGCGTAATTTTGCCCCAAAACTCAACTCTCTGCATAAAACATGTCTTCCAACTCCAAACATCATCTTAAAAACAATGAGATGACTTTTAGGACTCAAAAATGCATGTTCCATGGCTTTTCACGAGAAATTACCCTTTTGCAAAATGACCAAAATACCCTTTGACCTAAAAACTCTAATTTGCTCCAAAAGTGTATTCCAACTCAGAAAATGATTTTAGAAACTTGGAAATGACTTTTAAAAACCTAAATGCAATACATGATGCTCTTTGTTCTTCTACTTATTTATTTTTGGGGAAAATTAGGGTTTTGACCTAAATAGGACAAAATTGGGGTATGACAATTTGCCTCTTTATTTGGATTTTACCAAGAAATGTGAATTCTTGTGAGAGACATATTTGAAGGTAAAATAGAAATAAAGAATTCAAAAATTATACCAATTTTGTCCATTTGGAGAAACCCGAATTTTCCTTTCTCTTTTTAATGAATGAATCAACAACCCCTCGATGTAGAAGCCCAGTGAAGCAGAAATGAATTGGTGCCCACCCTCGATAAGCAAATAAAGCGAGAAAGAATTGTCAACCCTCGATGAATTGTCGACCCCGAAGCAAAAGCAAGAAATGAATTGGTGCCAAACCTCGGTTAAGCCCGGTAAAGCGAAATGAATTGTCAACCCTCGGTGGCCGAAGCGAAAGCAAGAAATGAATTGGTGCCAACCCTCGATAAGCCGACAAAAAGTAGGAAATGAATTGTCAACCCTCGATGGCGACAAAAGCAAGAAATGAATTGGTGCCAACCCTCGGTAAGCCCGAGCAGAGCAGAAATGAATTGTCAACCCTCGATGAAATGAATTGACGAAAGCAAGAAATGAATTGGTGCCACCCTCGTGAAGCCAAACAAAAAGTAGGAAATAAGGCAATAAAGAAAGCGATAAAGAAAGCGATAAAGAAGGTATCGGTCCTCGATGGCGACCTCCTCGAGGCTGCCTAAAGCCTTTTAACGAACGCGCCGCGATCCGAGTTTGCCAACGGGCGAGGTGGTCTTCGGAAGCGGCCGGGGAGACAATACCAAGTCTAGATCTCGATACTTCTCTGGGATTTGCGCTACGTCTTAGGCCGACCACGGCTATCCTTTTCATTGGACCTAACGAGTCGAAGGACTTACTCGTAGCTCGAATACGAGGTGAAGTCCGGAAGGGCGCTTGGGTCTGAAGAGACGCAGGTCTGAAGGGATTCACGAATCTGTTGGTTGATTGATTGAAATGGCCAATGCTACCATGCTTTGGATTGAGAGTACTGCATCGTCGGTGATGCGAGGAATTGAGATGGAGTGTGGATGCATGTTATGCGAAAGCATGTTATGCAAGGGTGTGTTATGCAAATGCATGCAATGCTATGATTTTGGTGTCATGATGAATGCTAGGAGATGCTATTTTGATTTTCTTTTGTCTTTTGTCGACTTTTTTTTTCACGACTATTTTTTCTTTTGCTTTTTCCATGAAAGCATAAACATTAATATGACGCAATGCTCTCGATGTTTGATGCAATGATTTTTGTTCTTTTTCTTTTATGGAAATGCTAACGTTAATATGATGCAAATGCATTGCTTTAATGTCGATGATTAAATGACAAAGGAATGTTTGTGAAATGATGAATGATATGGAGTGTTGGATGACGGGGAATGTTTTGATTTTCTTCTTCTATTTATTTATTTATTTATTTATTTATTTTTTTTTTTTTTTGAGGGTCAACACTTTAAGTCCCTACAGGATACAACCTAGTCCCAGAAGGATGAGGCGAGCACTAAAGCCCTACGGGATAACAACCTAATCCCTAAGGATGAAGGCGAGCACTTTGAAGCCCTACAAGATACAACCTAATCCCTAACGATAAAGGCAAGCACTAAAGCCCTACAGAATAACAACCTAATCCCTAAGGATGAAGGCGAGCCTTTGAAGCCCTACAAGATACAACCTAATCCCTAAGGATAAAGCGAGCACTAAAGCCCTACAGAATAACAACCTAATCCCTAAGGATGAAGGCGAACACTGAAGCCCTACAAGATACAACCTAATCCCTAAGGATAAAAGCGAGCACTAAAGCCCTACAAGCGGTCAACTTTTGGCGACCCTCATGCGCCAAGATAAGCTGGTTAAAGAAATTTTCCATACTTTTCTATGTGAGGATGCAAATGCAATACTTTGATGCATGATATGACATGAAATGATTTTGTTCTTTTCCTCTTTATGAAGAGGCGAACATTAATATGATGCCAATGCAATGAAAAGATTTTTGCTTTTTCTTTTTACTATTTTCCTCTATGAAATGCAAATATTAATATGGTGCAATGAGACGTGGGACACCTTTTTTGTTTTTGCTATGTGATGAATGCACAAAATGTGAAGATGCAAATGTAATGCTTTGATGCATATGCTATGATGAATAGATTGAAATGCCTAGATGCATGAGGTAAACATTTTTGTGATGACGAGATGCGAGACTTTGGATGCAAGGAATTGAGATGATTATTGACCATTCCGTTGAAAAGTTGAATTTGATTCAAACTCTGGTGTTCTCAAGGTTTTTATTTACAAATAGCCTCATTTGTTTTCTCTTTCCTTTCCATGATGACTGAATTTCAGATACCACGTAAACAACTTGTGTTCTCTCTTTTTGAAGCATTGTCTAGTAAGCATGCATAGGAGTGCAAATGTGAATGAGTGAGTCAGTTCACTTGGAATTGGCTTAGGGCATGGACATTTATGGCAAGTGAAGGAATGACAGACATGGTTATTACCGAAGCTCAAGAGGGATCAAGAGATACAAGATTGCCCCAATTCAGGTCTTGGATGAGTGAATAGTTTGCCCCTGTCTAGTGGTGACAACAACTAGGGTGTAGAAGATGATGAATTGGGGAATGCTTCAGCTTTTGAAATGAAAGGTGGGGCAGAAGAGATTTTGTCTCAACCCATAAAGTTTGATGTTGCCCCGGTCATAACAAGGACAAAACTGCCCCAATTAGAATGACAGAGCCTTGTTTAGGGTAGTGAGTTGAGAGATTGCCCCGGTGAGGTTGAATGAGGTGAAGGAATGGGAACGCCCTTGCCCCTGCTTGGAAGTATTGACAACTGGAGTGACATGGGAGGGCATTGAATAGACATTCCCAAGACCAGGGTGGGCGGGAGGTGAAAAGAGTGCCCCATCTTTTGGATCTGAGTAGTGTTCTCAGTGCAAATGTCTTGACTTTTAGCGTGAAAGAAGCCTCACTTGGTGATCACTAAACCTTGTTTTAATGCGGCTTGAATGGGTTTGGTGCAAGTCCCTCTTTTTATTTTGTCGACTTTCTTTTTTTCGATTTGTTTGTTTTTGTTCCTCATTTCTTTTCTTTTTCCCGAGGGTTTTATTTTTTTTTTTCTTGATTATTATTTTCTTTTTTTTTTTTTTTTTTTACGATCATTTCATTTTTTTTTTCTTTTGAGCAAACACATCGTAGACAGATAAACTTAGTTGTCCTAAGATTTAAAATTTGAGAAAACAACAGCAATCAGTCATTGATCGGAATGGACTTTTCGGGATTGTGGTGTTTTGTGGGCGAAGGATGATTGGGCTTAATGAAGTATTTGGGGGTAATGGTAGGATGATTTTTATTCAGCATTGGCTGACGATCGATGTGTTATGATGGTTATTTGGCTTGATAAGGTGTTTGGAAGTTCTATTCCTGGCTAAGGGTTTGTGGAGGCAAGGTGCCGAGGTCAAAGGGAAGTGTTTGTGATTTATGGAAGGAGGGGTAGTTATACGGCAAGGTATTGGAAGATTTATTGAGACAAGGATCTCTTGTGTTTTGTGGTAACATGTATCGACTCACATGTGACATTTCTTTTGTATTTTCCTTTGCTTTGGGATTTTCATTTTTGAATCCCTTCTTTCTCTTTTCTTTTTTTTTTTTTTTTTGATTCTTTCTTTGACTCGGGTGGTGATAAGAAGTGATGCACTATTTTTTTATATTTGAGGTGATCCTTGTCTAGGGTGATTTTTGGATTTTGGTCTTTCTTGGCTTAAGGTGGGTAGGAAAGGGACTTTCTGGGATTTTTGAGGAGATGGCCAAACTTCATTTCAAATCTCGATTGCTTATTTATTTTTTTGTAAATCATGAAAAGCTGTTCATCTATCTATATGTGCTTGCTCCTTTTTTACATTTTTCTCTCCCTTTTTTTATGCCCTAACTTTTGCAGGACCGCTCTTTGCGAGTTTTCAATCCACCAGGGCTTTTTTTGTGTGTCTAGGCGCGCCTTTGCGGGTTTTCAACCTAGCGAGCTTATTTTCTTATTTATTATTATTTTTTGAAAGACTTGCTTTGAAGGAATATGATATTTAACAAAGGAAAATTAGTGATCACAGAATTGCCTGACATGGAGGACTTAAAGTGTTAGCGAGAATGAACCAAAAGTCAATTACGCACTGCGACGATGGGAGAGAACATGCACTTTATGGGTGGGCGGGCGGGATTAGACTTGGATGGGGAATGATGATGATTGAAGGAAATTGGTCGACTCAAACAAGAGAAAATGCACGTGGCATGCATGCTTACTAGAAGAACGCTTCACGGAGAGTTAACATTAGTTAAGACATGATATAAAAACTTTTTTGATCAAACTATTTTAGTCTTTTATCATGGAATGGGTGCAATGCTTTTTTATTCTTTGAAGGAAATACAAATGAGCTATTGACGTGAAAAACCGAGTGCCTTGGAACACCTTGAAATTTTGAAAGAATGATTGTTTTGCAAGACCATCTCGTCTCTCATCAAAACTCTTTATTGTATGTGAAAGCATTATGATATGCAAATGCGTGGAAAAATGGTCACTTGAAAAGTGTAATTATTCTAGAAGGTTTATTATTATTATTATTATTATTTTTTTTTTATGATTTTGATGCAAAATGAAATGCACTTTTGAATGATGCAAGAAAGACGCTTTTTCAAAATGGAATTTTTATTTGTTATGCTTGACGGGGCGGACCCGCTCCTACGTATCCTCCCTGTGATGAGGAATCAAAGCGTACGTAGTTCTACTGTGTCCTTTTTTTGAAATAATGTTTATGCATGAATGCCATGTTTTGGATGAACTTGGCGAGGAGCTTTTTCCTCTTTGATTATAAATGAAATGCTTATGCTATGAAGATGATAATTGTTTTCATTTTTATGTAATGAAATGGAATGCAAGACGAATGATTCAAAATTGGAACTTTATTTACTGCAAATGATGCAATGATGTAGGATGCAAGATACTTCTTTTTCAAAATGATTTTTATAGAGGCAAGACAAAATATGAAATCTTTGATGCCCCTTTTTTTTTTTTTACATGATGAAAGATGCAGGAATGATGCTTTTTCCTAAATGATGATTTTTAAAGGCAAGGCAAAGTATGAAATGCCAATGCCCCTTCCTTTTTGAAAGATGCATGTATGGAGGAATGATGTATTTGAACTAAAGTGATGAGGTTAATGAAATGATGCATGAATGCTATATTTTGAATAAATTTGATGATGATTTTTGTTCATGATTATGAATGAAATGCTTTCTTGTTTTCATTTTTTTTGTGCAATGAAATGCATGATACTCACAATGAAAAAAAAAAAAAAATGCATGGAAAGACATGATTTTTTTATTGAATGGAATTGCATGCAAAATGAGAGGTTAATGTATTATTTTTCATGATGTGTGAAAAAGGAAAACAATGATGCATGAGGCAGCGCTCCTAATAAGACACAATTTTTTTGGATCTTTCAAAAAATTAGGGGAAAAAGCCTTAATGAATGGAAATGCACACGCATTTTGGCGGAGAATGCGCTCTTAACAAACCTTAATGAGATAGAGCAAAAAAATGCATGTATGAATTTTATCAAGTTTTTGTTTTATGCAATGCAAATGATGTCTTTATATGAAGATGACAAAGTGATGCCAATGCGACTTGACATGCATGAACAAATGCATGATGAGGATGATTGAAAGAAAATTATTTACAACATAGGATTTTCAAAAGTTGGAACTTCATACATACTGGAAAAATATATGCATTTTTTCAAAAAGTTTGATGCTGGGTATGCAGCTCCTTTGTGTCCTACTGAGGTTTCTTAGAGAGCAGGATCTAAGGCTTTTCTAAGGGGTACTTCAAGGTAAGCACTAACAAGAGGGCCCTAAATAAGGTTCCTAGAGCCAACGACCTCATCCGAAAGCGCGCGTCGATCGCAGGAGGCGTGCGTCCAGTGATGAGCCCTTCGAACAAAGCCAAACTCTAGGTGAAGTCTTCGTGACCACACGAAAAGGCGTGACGTCCGATTGTGCAGCCACTAATGACCGTTCTAGCCTGAGATATACTCTAGCCGGGTATAGGGCTGTCTCACTAAAAATTACACAAGGGTAAAAGCAAAGTGAAAGTGTGTGTAGGAGCATAATGATGCATATACCCCCCCACGCAAAGAAAATCCGAAGCTTGATCCGGACAAAGAGAGTCGTCTACCCTAGGGTTTTGCACATATCATTCAAGTCTAAGCAAGAAATCAACCTAAGGTATTAACAATCATCTAAAACTCTACTTACCTTAAGAAGAGGAGCTAAGAAGAGGGGATCATAATAGAAGGGGAAAATGCATGAACTTACCAAAGAAAGGGAGCGAAGAAGAGGGGACATGCGAAATAAGGGAATATGATGCACGAGCATAAGTAAAGAAAGAAAGGGTAAGAGAAGAAACAAGAAGCAAGTGTAGAAATAAGCAAATGCACATGAATGCAACACAATGATAATGCAAGAGAAACTATCAAGCATCATAGACAAAGAAAAGAAAAAGAAAAGAAAAGGAAAAGAAGAGATAGAACAAATTTTCCAAATCAAACAATTTAAACCACGCATCAAATTAATTAGGCTTGACCCTCGTTTTCTTTAAAAAAAGGTCCCCAGTGAAGTCGCGGTATTTGTTGCACCCCGAAAAATCCGGTTTGGACTTCTCGATGTACAACGTGGGAAAATATGAAGCCGCCACCAATATTTTAGTTTTGAGGCGAAAACATTGAAAAAACGTCTTTTTATACAAGGCGGGTGGTCTTTTGAAAACAAGAGATATAGGTTCGGGGGTCGGTTAGAGTGCACGGGAAGGTATAAGCACTGCGTACCTCCTTTCTACCGAAAAGGAACCTTTAATTTGATGTGTGGTTTTGAAATGTTTGATTTGAAACGATCGTTCTACTTCTTTTCTTTTCTTTTGATTGAGAAAATATTTTATTGGAAATGAGAAAAAGAATATTTTTTGATATCCTTGAAAAGCGGAACAAAACAAGGATTTTTAAAAGCGTGCTTGTGGGACGAGAACCGCCGCTCACGTACCCTCACCGAGATGAGGATCAAAGCTACGTAGTTCTCGTTTGTGCGTCGAAGACGGCTTTTGTGATTTCTTAGGAAAAAAAGTGTGTTGGTGTGTTTTTATTGTAGGGTTTTCGGTCCTAGGGCATGCAGTCCAATAGACCTAGAACAAAGACAACCCCACTTTGCATGACGAGCGTGCCCACTACTTTTGGAAAATGATCTTTTGATTTTTTTAGAAAAAGGGTTTGGAATTATTAACTATTTGTTTTATTTCTCATAGAAGTATCCTAAGACGTTTGAAATGCATGCTGACTCGGTCTTAGGGCGCTAGACAACACGGCCGTCACGTCCGACTTGCCTCCTTATGAGTTTTTGAAAAAAATATTTATTGACCTCAAAGGATTTGATTGATTTATGAAAATGATTTGAAGAGTATTGACTCTTGGAAAAAAGCTTTTTTGTCAAATAGACTTATTGGAAAGGGTAAGAAAAGAATTTGAGGCGGCATTGGCCACCAAGAAAAGAAAGTAGAACATTCAATCAATTTTTAAGTCAAAACCAAAATACAATACTCACCAATTTGCAAGCAAGGTAGCCAATAATTAGAACACAATCATACTCATTACCATTTACAACAACAATGCACAAGAATGATATGGAATCATTAACAATTAATGGTATGAATATGTGAAACCAAAACAAACAAGTAAGTTGCCAAGAATGGCACATAAAGAAACATTGCCAAAACTTAATTCAAGTTTTAGGCCCTAAGGCGAATTGAGCATAAGTGAAAATATTTGGTAATCCTTGACATTTGTTAACAATGCATGATGCATAAATGTCTAGTCACTTTACCAAATCAATATGAAAGCATAGACATAGGTTGAATCACTTTAAAACAATCCTCAACATTTAAAATGGAACTTGAAAGTTCATGTTGATTCATCCTACTAAATCATCAACCTTTAACCAATTTACGACCTAAGACAAATATCACACTAGCAAGTTTCAAAGTGACAAAGAATAAGCATTCACAAATTGTCATAGACCATTAACTAGTATAGACAAAAACTTGCATTTATTCATTAGAGTTTAGAAACAAGTTGATTCACTTGAAGCAATCCTCATCACTTATGGTTTTAGTGCTCAAAGCACAAGTGAGAGTCATTTTGCACATCATCAACAATTAAACAATTAACACTTCAAAGGGGGTTGAATCATATTGACAAATCCTCCACACTATCAAATATGTGCACTAAGCACAAGTAGGATTCACCTTGTCAATCATCAACCAAACAACATATTGCAAGCCAAACATACTAAACAACTTGAAAAACTCATTTTCACAACCTTATGCCATTCGGTTTTACCCAAGACAAACAAACAAACCCTAATTGCAAGAAGGAATGCGAAACCACCCCAAACCCTTAAACCACAATTTATTCATCAACTTTGAAAAATCACACATTCACAAGTTATTCACAAACCCTAGCAACAATTATTCAAGTGATTCATGCATATAAACACTCAAATCAAAATTTATTCATGCCTTTTTCCTTTGTAAACCCACATAATCATAGAAAAATTATTTTGCAAGTTTTAACATGAATCTAAGCATCATAACACAACAACCAAGCATCAATGGCTAAATCAAGTATCATCAAGCAAGGATAAGCAAGAAAGAAAAAAAAATATATTACTCATGCATACAACACCACTTGCACCCAACTTAGCCATAGATTCACAATCTTATTTCACAAAAATGCAAAATATCACAAGAACAACATAGAACAATTTATTTAGTGGGTGATGGACCAGCTCTCACCCACAACAGCCCCTAATCTACATTATATGATATTATGAGATGCAAATATAAGTTGAAAAATGGTTTTAATGCAAGAAAGTGAATGAAGATGCAAAGGATTTGATGTATACCTTAGTTTCAAACTAAATAAGAGTAGGAATGAAGATTAAGAGCAATAAAACACCAACAATCCTCAAGAAGTAGCAAGAACAGCTCCAAAACCTTGAAGAAACAACCCTTTTGATAATGTAAAAATGGAATCAAAGAGGAAAGGGAGAAGATATATGAATGTAGAGTGTGTTTGAGGTGATTTGGTGAAGGAAAATTGAAAAGATTGAAGAGGAGAATGAGAGAGGGATTTCGGTTTTGAGAGGAGGGGAGGAGGGGAATTCTTGAGCTGATTGTGTGCTAGGTAAAAAATGAGAGAGTGTGTGTGAGTGAGTCTCTAATTTTTGGGCTTTTATATGAGGACCAATTTTAAGGGCATTTGTGACAATGTGCTTTTGTAAACCACTAGGATTTGAGATAGAATTTAAATGGAGGGTCAAGATTGCAATGCACAAGGATTAGGGACACTCAAGAAGCACAAATCAGCTGGTTGTACACGTTTTTGGAGTGGTCTTGGAGAGCAAAAATTGTTGGGGGCATTTAGGTCTTTTTACATTGAGTTATGGCCTAGGATTTGATCAAAAATTTTAATCAATGGCTAAGGATCATTTCACAAGGATCATGGGCATGAAAAAGCACAAAATATGGGCTGGAAATGAGAGGAAATTCGCAGCACACAAGTGAGAGAATGAGTGGAAAACTTGCAAGTTGTCATTTTGTACTAATCCTTATCCTTTCATCATTCAAAATGTAGAATATTCCCTTCTAGATCTTTCTTTCTTATTCATGCCATTTTGGGCCCTATCCTATGATTCCATGATTGGGCTCTGAATTCCATGACCTCACCAATCCCAAAATTGATTTTGTTGACCCCACCTCAAAGGAAATGACCATTTTGCCCTTTTGTTCAAAACTTGAATTCCATGCCAAAAATATTTCAATGGTGCACAAAAATGCACAACCTCCACCCTTTTAGACCCAAATAAATTCCCCAAGAGATGCATAGTGGTTTTTACTGAGAAATTATTGGTCTTAGTGAAATGACCAAAATGCCCTTTTGGTCAAAAACCGTAATTTTGCCCCCAAAACTCAACTCTCTGCATAAAACATGTCTTCCAACTCCAAACATCATCTTAAAAACAATGAGATGACTTTTAGGACTCAAAAATGCATGTTCCATGGCTTTTCCCGAGAAATTACCCTTTTGCAAAATGACCAAAATACCCCTTTGACCTAAAAACTCTAATTTGCTCCAAAAGTGTATTCCAACTCGAAAATGATTTTAGAAACTTGGAAATGACTTTTAAAAACCTAAATGCAATACATGATGCTCTTTGTTCTTCTACTTATTTATTTTTGGGAAAATTAGGTTTTGACCTAAAGTAGGACAAAATTGGGGTATGACAATTTGGTGGAGTTAATTGTGAAGGATCTCAAATGATCCTTCTAGTTTCGACGTCTGAGATGAATGTAACTCTTCCATTTAAACATAATATGATTGGACATCATCCGCCGGAGGTCATCCTCGTTGTTGACATCCACGGCGGACCGAAGAAAGACCTCCATCAGTCCATTCCGGTTCCGATAAACGATACGAATTATCTCATGCTCGCTGCGTTCTGCGGTTGAACCATCGCGATGAGTTTACGCTTAAGAGCAACAAATGATATGCGATGTTTCAACTTACACGATAAAACATCTCTCCCATCGAAACATATACCATCATCTTGCAAGATGATGCCACGATGATCAATGAAACCCCATATTAGAATGAAGCGAGAGTGAGGAAGAAGGCTCGTAGTATGACATTAGCGAAGCTGCATCATCTTGACTTGTGTTGTGTGAGAGAAGAAAGTTGAATTTTTGGTGTGAAAATAGTGATGGTGGGAGTGGGTATTTATAGTTGAGGTAAAAGATTATCAACCGTTGATTTTGTCGTGCAATCCACACCGTTGATCAACTTTGAAAGTGAAATCATTACCGTTGAAATTTTTTTTACTGCAAAAAAAAATACAAATTTCAAACCCATCGTATATATGCTCTTAAGAGGTATATACGATTGGCCGTGTAAGATGCAATCGTATATACCTCTTAAGGGCATATATACGATGTGGCAAAAATTACCATCGTATATATGTCCCAAATCTCATATATACGATGAGCCTTTTTTTTTAAAAAAAATAGATTACAAAGGGCATTTTGGGGTTTTCAAATTTGGTGTATATGGGGATTGGGTGGGGTAAAAAAAACCCTTTTTTTTTGTCAACGTCAGTATTGCATTTTAGAAAGCCCAACCGTGGCTCTTCCCAAGGTGTTTCCTCAACCCATGTATTTACCTTGCCCAATAGGAATTGAAACACGAAGGAAATAAGATACTTCAAAACAAATACTCTCTCCGTCCTACAATACATGTCGTTTAAGGTAATTTACACATACTAAGAAGACTAGTAAATTTTGTTGTTTTTTATGGAAATATTTTTTTTCCAAGAATACCCTTAATTATTTATTATTTCACTCAACATATTACTCTATTTGCAATAAATAGTTAAGGGTATTATTGACAAAGCAATAGTTAATGATGCATTGAACTTTGATGAAGAAACTTGAGGGCAGAAGCAAGTGCCTGATCTTCTCCTTTGGATATTTATAATGCTTGTTCTAAATCGGTCCACATGATCATGGGAAGACCGATCCTCAACGTTCTCCTCGCAATAGTCTCCTACTCGCACCTATGCATCAAGTATCCCCTGCCGAACGGTAAGGTCGGCGTGGTAAAGGGAGACCAGGCCATGGCAAGAAAGTGTTACGCTGAGAGTGTGAAGGTTAAGCTGATTCAGAAAGGAAGCATCATCAACTGCAACAAACCGGACAACAAGCCCGCGACCACAACAACAACCAAGGGAGAAGGCAAGGAAGAGAAACTGACCATGGAGCATGGAGGCTCCAAAAATCTAAGTTGAAGAAAGGGACTAGAAAGACACTAACCCGACCCTCCCCAAAAGAAGAAGAAAAAAAACAATAAATAAGCGTACTTTTGTAAAACGGCCATATAGGCCCCCAATTGTACCAATATAAAAACTAAATAAAGACGACCGGTTTACCCTACTCTTGCAATTCTAGAATGGACCAAAATAACCCTAGACAAAAGTCCCGACAGATAAGAACCGAGCAATGCCTCGACATTACCTTTGGATGCAAAAAACAAATCTTGACATGCAATAGGCTGGCCTGACGAGTCCACGCCCCACCCTTGGGTGAACATTATGAGAAAAAAGCAAGTCTGACACGCTTGTCGCACCATAAGGAATCTCTTTAGAAAAATGGCACAACCAAACGCCGCAACATGATCAGGCGGTCATATTGGTCTAAAGGGGAAGTCTATAAAGTCCTGATAAGTGAAAACTGGTAGAAGTCGAAATACACCCTTGGGCAAAAACGCGGAGAAAAGGCACTCGCATAAAAGATAAAGTCCTCTATGACTAACAGTAAAAAGAGACAAAGAAGTGTCTGGTTCGAGAGCTTGTGTGGCACCAAACCCTAACTAAAACAAATCAAAGACAAACCAACAAAAACGAGGATAAACCAAATCATTACAAACAAAAGGCAGCCTTACGGTGATATCCAGACACGAGGGCCAAAGTCAAAATACATTCAAAAGTGGCACGCAGGCCGAGCAAACAAAACCTAAAAATTAAGGAGTGGCTTCGGGATCATGGGAGTCCATCACTATGTCCTGACGATCGGCATCCGTGCTCGGAGTCTCAAACCTCGGTTCTTGAATCTAGGCACTTGGGTTGCCATCATCGGCCTGAAGCCCCTGGCGATCGACAACTAAGCCAACCAGGGGATCCTCCTGAAGTTGTATCATATCCTCCCGCAGCTCCTCCTCCTCTTTTGGCAGATACACTAACTGACCGTCCACTACAGTCTTGTCCACGTCCATCCCAGTGAGATCAAGACCAGGATGCAAAGCCAGAATATGAGCCTTAGCAGTGTTGAAACCACTGTCGAAATTGGTGACACACTCCAGCTTACACTCCTCCAGACTAGCCCTCAAGGTTTGGATTCGCTCAGATTTCGGTATTGTCGCAGCTTCAGCCTTCCTTAAGTCTTCTTCGGCAACTCTTAACCTGTTCTGGGCCGAGCACAGCTCATCGTCCAAAGACTTAACGTTAGCGAAAGACTCCTTGGCCTCCTTATCCACCTTTGACAGTTTCCCCTCCGACATGCTCTTATAACTCTCAAGTTTCTGCATGTCAGCCTGAAGATCATCCACTTTATTTTGCAACCGGCCCAATTCCCCCCGGCTTTGCCAAATGAAGAAACTTTCTTCTGCAACCGACACAAAATAATTCTTTAAAAATGACATGCATTCTTTAAAAATGACAAACCTTGCGCACAAAGGATAAAAAGATAAGAAGAGAGAGGATTTTCTTGCCACATTCCCAGCTTGGGGAGGATATATAGGGCCAACCCCATAATGGTTAACAATAACATGGTAGCTAAAGAAGAAACACACATCTTTATCCATTTCACTAAAATAGAACTAAAACTAAGTTTCAAAACAATTTCCAAAAACTCCCATCTATCTTTATCAAAAGTTTTGTAAATGTCACACATGAGAGCAACAATACCCTCTTTACCTAAATGTTTACACTCCATGTGATGAAGAACCTAAAAAAATTGTTAATGCATTGCACAAAGGTTGCTTGATTCAGAGAGATGCATGTGGGCATGCAAGACTCTCTTTAGGCAATTTGCCAAGACTTTAGAGAGAATCTTATAAATAACATAAATAACATTGTAAAGAGATATTTGGCGCATTCATAGTTGTAGGATTATCCACTTTATAGTTTATTCTCAAGAGTAACATTTGGGTCATTTAGGCTATCTGGAAAAACACATTTATCTAAGCAGGTACAACAAGCATTATAAATATCCAAACGAGTAGTGGGCCAACTGTAACATCCCTAATTTCGTTAATTTCGAATTAAGAAATTAACGAGTGATTTATTACTCGAGTAGGTAATAAATCAAGTCACGGATATTAGGTTGTCACGAAAGCAATTTATAATTGCTAGAGTATATAATTTAAAATACATAATTGAGTGGAAATTAGAACACTAGGGGTATTTTAGTCTTCATACCACTCACACTAAATGAGCTACAAGACCCAAAATTATCCAAGTACTCTATGATTCCACACACATGTGGATAAAGAAAGGGAAAGTAAGAGAAAAGAGAGAGAAAGAGAGAGAGAGAGAACACGGTAGAAGAAAAGAAAAAAAAAGAGAAGAGTAGAGAGAGAAAGAGTGAACCGAGAGAAAGGGGGAAAAGAGGGAGAAGAAAGAAGAAGAAGAATAAGAGAGGATCTCCATGGATCCTCAAGGTTAGTAAATAATTTCTCCTCCATTCCACTCCATTTTCAATTCTCTTTCCATTGATGTAACTTTTAACCCCTAATTCCTACCCATTTTTGATTCACCATTTTTGCTCAAATGGAGGAAAAGAGAGGTTTTTGTGAAATTGAAGTTTTGTATTGAGGGTGGGAAACTCATCAACTGATTTGGTACTAGTTTTGTTGTAGATTGGGTCGATTGAAGGCATAGGAGAAGTGTGGGGGCTGTTGGGTTTCGATTGGAAGGTTGTTGGAGCTCAAAGTGGAACCATTGGAGAAGATGAAGCTTGGGATAGGCTTGTTTGGGTAGTTGGAAGCTTGGGTTTCAGTTTGGAAGTATTTGGAACGAATTCGGAGCGTGTCGTGTGTTACGGGTCGAATCGAGCCGGAGAGGTTTCGGTATTGCGTGATTTTCATCACGTTAGGTGAGTTTTACTCACGTTTAGGGGTTTGTGTTCTGAATGATTGAATGTGTCGTTCATTTCATTTCGTTCCTTTGGTTTTGAAAATTTTACGAGTCGAAAACCGTTTTCGAAAATTATACTTTTTACGACTTATTCGTTGAACTATATATTGATGTATATATTGATATGTGGATTGTTTGGACTGAAATATTATGTGTGGTGACTGTTTATATGTTGGGGATTGAATTGGATAATGGATTGGACGCGAACGGATTAACGGAAACGAGAAAACGAGCAAAATTAGTATTTTTGTGTGCAGGGGGAAAAACACGGCCGTGTTTCAAAAACACGGGTGCCAGTGTAATTTCTCTCGGGTTGACAAAGTCTCGTTTTAAGCCAAATCTCATTTTCGTGGTTCCGTTCGATTCCAAACCTCTCCTAATTCCTTCCTCAACCATTTTCCAAGTATTTAGGTCTGTTATACCATGACTTTGTGTGTGATTGAACCACATTTAATAAAATGTGTGAAGTTATAAATATTTCGAAAAACCGTAAACTTAGAATACGTGTGGGAACCAAATGTTTTATGATTTAAATGGTGACTGGACTGATTTCATGAGTTCATACCAATGATAATATGTTATTATAACTTGTCATAGAATGAGTTATGGTTGTATATATATGTAAAGTATATTGAACATAGTTGACGGCCCAATGCGGGTACGGTATTTAATTATATCGATTATGGGTGACGACCCAAGAGGATAGTACACTAGGGAGAGGGAAGTCATGAGCCCTCGAGCTAGGCCCATATGAGGTTGTTCACTGTGAGTGGATTGGGTTCACCGCAAACCGAAGAAAAAAAATGGTTTAAGGTGTTGTACTAGATTATCTAAGAGGATAGTGAATAACCATCAAGAATTGGGTTATGAACTATAGATAAGTAATTTAAGTTGTACATAGTCATCCAGAATCGGACTATGAACTCGTATGTAATTCATTTATCGGATTACACATGATTGATTGTATATTGTAATTCTTTTTGAATTACTAATTATGGTTTTATAAATGGACCGAGTGATAGGTAATGGGTCACGGTAAGACTTACTGAGACAAGTTGTCTCACCCTACAAATGTTGTTGTTTTTCAGAGAAACAGGGAAAGAAGTTCCTTTATGGCTCGAGTGGATGGAGAGCTCGAGAAGGAAATTGAAGATGTAGTTCTTCTAGTTTTACTTATGTTTACCCTTGTTATCTTTGTATTCGATGTATATAACTTGAATTTATTCTAAGTTATGTATCGTTTTCGCTATTCTTGTAAAGATTGTAAATCTAAGCAGGAAATGTATCTCTAATGTATGCTAAATAGGTACACTTTAGTATTTCTACTAGATAGAAATATGAGGATGTTACACCAACAATGTTGATAAAAACCTAGATTGAGGTCATATGACCTTGATGATTTACCTGGTTGCAAAGAAAAAGATGCTTAACGAAATTTCATCAATAGTTAATCAAGTTAGTTTAGCAAAATCATCTCAATATCTGTAATTTTTTTTATTGTTTTTCTCAATACTTGGAAAACTAACTTAAAATTAAGTTACTGCTATGAATATTATTATTATATAGTGGATGTCCATCCTTCTCCCTATCTCCTCATGTAGTGGATTTTGATGATTGTCTTCTCACTTAACATTCCACTCCCTATAAATAGGGTTCATATGTTAGTGTAAATTGATACTTTTGAAGAGCATAATGAAAAGACTCTCTAATTATCTTCTTCTCCCTTATTCATCTCTATTCTCTTATATGATGTCTAGTGTTTGTTCTTACTCAAATTTTGGTTATTTTCATAACAGTTACTACCTTAAATCCTTTTAAGTTTTCAACTTATTAGAAAAAATTGTTAATATTAATATGACATATCCCAATTCCACATCATATTTTTTTATTTATAATTACACACTGAAGTATTTATTGTAGAAAGAGGCACATATACAATGAAATAATAAAAAATAGGTTCGATTATTCAGTAGGTCCTTGAATTATTTGAGAATTTTTAAATATGTCCTTAAATTAAGTTACTACCTGTTTACATTAAAGTTAGTTAACAGGTAGCCAAATCTGATGTGACATACACAATTTGTAAGTACGTCCTTGAACTAATTAAAAGTTTGTAAATAGGTCCCTAAACTAGTTTAAACATATAAAAATGGGTCCTCATAAAAATAATGAATTTTTATATATATATATATATATATATATATATATATATATATATATATATATATCCAAGTCACAATTAATTAAAAATATGACCATTTAATATATTATTTTACTCTCAAGATATTAAAGATAATAATATTAATAGTTGTTTTAAAAACCTTGTAAAAATAAAAATAAGCGCACAATATTTTGTTATTTGATAAATTAAAAATTATATGATTATATTTTACAAGCATATAATTTTTTTAAATGAAGAATTATTTACAGAAAATAATAACATAATATTTATAATTAAAAGTGTAAACTATAAAATATACATAATATTATGGTTATTATTGATAATACTCACACTCCAACTACCTAAAAAATTTAAATTAAAAATCATAAAAATATGTAATATAAGTATAGTTTAAAAGATAAATGTTTTTTTGACAGATAAATGTTGTTTATTTAGAATAACGAATTACTCTTTTATCAAAATAATAGTAAAATGTGCTATTTTAGTCACTTTTTAGGACATTTTTGTCCCTCATTAAAGATTCATTGAATTAAATAAGAAAATATTGTAAGCTTTTTTTTTTTATCTATAAAAATCTATTATCAACAAATAACTTCAAAAGAAAATCATAAAACATTTGTAGCATTCTAAAAGTCTATATTTTATTCTTACTTTCTTACTTAAATGTATTTTGCATATATTCTTCTCACAAGTTTGTCACATTTTGTCTAAAGTTTTACTATTGTTCTGATAAAAAGTAAGTTTTATTCTTATTATTTTACTTAAAATAAACTATATTTATCTTTTAAAATTAAATTAAATTACATTATTTTCATGAGAGATAATTTCAAATTTTGCGGTGGTCAAAGTGTGAGATTTAGCAATAATATCTGTAATATTTTGTATATTTTATAGCTTACATTATTAATTATAAATATTTTATTTTAGATTTTATTATACATAATAATTTGTTATTAATATTTTGTAAGCAATTCTTCAATTAGAAACAAATTAAATTATATGCTTCTAAAATATAATTATAGTTTTTTCAATTAATCAAATAAGAAAATATTATATACCTCTTTTTAATTATTTTAAAGTTTTCAAGAAAAACAACAATTTTATTGCCAACAAAAAAATTAATATTACGATTTTTTATATCTTGAGAACAAAATAATATATTAAACAGTAATATTTTGAATTTGTTGTATCTTGGATATATCAAATTATTTTTAGGATGACTAATTTTATGTTTAAACTAGTTTCGAGACCTAATTACAAATTTTTAATTAGTTTAGGAACCTATTTACAAATTGCTAATTAATGTCACGTTAGTGTTGGCCAATTGTTGACTAACTTTAATGTAACAAAAGGTTCTAGTTGATAAAATTATATTAGTTCCGGGATTTTATTACAACTTTTTTAGTTTAATGACCTATATATAAAATTTCCCAAATAGTTCAAAGAGTAGCTGAATAATTAAGCCTAACAAATAAAGAGTAATACACTACTCGAGGGAATAGTACTAGTCCATCTTAATTAATCCTAATTATAATTAAGAGAATTGCCAATGAGGGTTGGCTCAAATGTTTAGGAGTTGGCTCATTCTCCACAAGGGCATGAGTTCTACTCCCGCTGCCATCGTAAAGACCCTTTGGTGGGTGATCTATAAGTACCTCTGTAAGTGCTCAAAGAGCCTTTGAGGCTTGCCCCGGTGAGCTTCCGGAGCCTAATTTACCTAAAATTTTCGATGAAAAAAAAATTATAAGAGAATTTTTCGATCCAATTTGTAAGAATAAATTAAAACTTTTGAAGTGTATTTATTGTTTAGATTACATTTTTACCCTCATTTAAAATGTTTGTCCATAATATTAGAGGTGTATTTAATGTCTCACGACTAGCTATTGAATTTTTAAAATATTTTTATTAAAATATATATGTTTACAGTTTAGGCTCTATTGACTGCACATACCTTGTGGCCTCTCAATCACTTTGAATTGTACCATTATTAGATCTTAAATTTTAAAATACATTCAAAAAACAAAAGTTAGAATCAACAACTTTTTTTTTGACGAATGCCTAGTGCGTCTCTCAATCACTCTGACGAAATTGGTATCGAAATTAAATTTTAAAATAAGTTCGACAAACAAAAAAGTTGGTATCGAGAATTTTTGACGAAATTAAAAATCGAGATTCAAACTATATATAACATCACATTCATTATTATAAATTTAATTTCATTGATAATTTATTGTACTACTGATTTGGTCTCAAGCCAAGATCGTCTTGTGGTTCACAACATTACAATATCTTGGATTAATACAACAAGAGCATGTGTGGTTACTACAAAGGCAATTTGAAGCTGTTCCACTTGCTCCATATTTGCTATTGAATTCTTGAAAGCAGCTGAAGTTATCATGACAATCCGACGACTCTTGTTTGAGACAAAACCTGCAGGACAGTTCTGATCTGCATGAACAAATTCTTTAACAAGTTAGTTTTATTTAGAGCACAATACACTCCATTTTAACCTAGATTCACATTTAAAATAATTTATTCAGTAATATTAACAGCAACATGAAGAAGAAGAAAAATATTAAGTTGTAATTTGGTGTACCAGATCCTTTGGTGAGGCTGAAGAGAGCAAAGACAAGCCCCACTATTAGGAGAATGCTTCTTAGCTTCATAATCATATTTGGTCGCTCTAAAGTGCACAAAATTCTCAACTGGGGCTCTAAGTTAAGTATTGGTGGGGCAATGTCATAGAAAAGGAATAGAGCTCATATATATAGGCACACACACAAATAAAAAATAAATTAATGGTTACGATTATGTCATTCATTACAAGATCTCATTTGATATTTAATATAAAAAGGAAACAATCATACGAGATTTTATAATTAATGACGTAATCTGAACCATTAATTTTAATCTGACAATTATTATTTAATGTTCTCACAATAATATAGTGTTCTCACCCGAGTCATCCCCTATATATATATATATATATATATATATATATATATATATATATATATATATATATATATATATATTATCACACACACACACACCAACTAAATTTATCAATTTAAATTAAAACATAAAAAATAAATTTACGAAATAAAACATACCAAATTAATTTTCCAAAATTAATTTTTACAAATATTTGTATATATCTACACTTACATTTTATGTTTATTAGCAATGTAACAAATAAATTTATACAAAATAATATACACTATATATTAAATTTCATATGAAATAATATTCACTAAATATTCTTATTATTTTTGGTTTTCAGAATAAAATTTCTATTATATATAACCATGGATCTTTCATGTCACCATCCACATAGTATGACACGTCACTAATTATGTAACATCCCTAATTTCGTTAATTTCAAATTAAGAAATTAACTAGTGGATTGTTATGTTAATAAATAATGAGACACATTTTAAAATGAGTTTGTCTCGAATTTAATGAGTCATCGTTAAGTTATAGGATTGAATTGCTTTATTGATTAAATTGTGTGAATTAAATGTGAGAGTTTTGGGGTAAAAATGAAATTAGTGAGATTAGTGAGCCAAGGGCATTTAGGTCTTTCCACCCAATTAGACCCTTGACCCACCACACTACTTTATGGTCAAATAAGAAAAAAAAAGAAAGAAAGAAAAGAAAGAAAGGAACAGAGAGAAAGAAAGAAAGAAAAGAAAAGAAAAAAAAAGAGAAAAGAAAGAAAAGAAAGAAAGAAAAGAGAAGGAGAGAAAGCCGAGAGAGAGAAGAAAGAAAAGAAAGAAACAGAGAGAGAGAAAGAGAGAAAGAAAGAAAAAGAAGGAAACCGAGAGAAGAGAGAAGGGAGAAGAGAGGAGGCGAAGGGGAGAAGAAGGGGGGGGGGGAGATCTCCTCCAATCCAACAAAAGGTAAGGGGATTTTTGTCTCATTTTCTCCCATTTTCCTTCCTCTTTCCAATGATGTAAATTCCATCCCCTAATTTCTACCCATTTTTGATTTGCCATTGTTGAAGCTTGGAGCTCAAATGGAGGTTTTGGTGGCTTGGAAGTTTTGTATTGAAGGTAGGAAGCTCAATAGGTAGTTTGGGGGCTGTGGGTGTTGATTTTATTGTTGATTGGAGTTGATGGAGGTCATAGGAAAAAGGGAGGAGCTGCTGATTTTGGTTTAGAGGTGTTTGGATTTAAGTTTCGGTTTGAGTTTGTAGTATTTCGGAGCGGTTGAACTTCGTGAAGTTTCGGTATTTCGTGATTTTCATCACGATTGGTGAGTTTTACTCGCTTAGGGTTTTATTTTATGCGTGTTGACTGTATGATTTCTGTTATCGTTGAAGTTGCATTCGTTTCGTAAATTTCGAGTCGCAAGAACCGCGAATTTGGTCACGAACTCACTGATTTAGTAATTCTGGACACATGTTCGGTTTTTTTTAAAACTGGGACTGTTTGGTTAGTCCAAAAATTATGTGACTGATATTGTTGGAAAGTAGACTTAACGCCGGTCGTTTTGGCACTGATTTGGTTCAATTGAAGTTGTGTAGCTCGAGTTATGAGTCTCCAAAGTTAGGTCAAATTTCTGGAATTAAATTGGGTATAGGTTCAGTGTTTCAGGTCGTGTGTTCTCAATTGAACTCCGTTTTGAATGATTCTTGTTTCATTTGAAAGTAGACTTAATTACCTACGGAATAGACACTGGTTTCACCAAATTTCATTAAGAAATGAGAAAGAAAAGTGAGTTGCGATTTGGGCAAAAAGTTCTGTCTGATTCTGTACAACAGTGTAGTATTTTTAAAAACTGTATCAACTGGAGTTTTGTTTTGAAAAATGGATATTAAATGTAGAAACTACACTCAGAGATCTTTTCAATGAGTGGTTGTTTGTGGAAATCCGATGTCGTTTGCTATTTTAAATAATTCGCCGAAGTAGGTGCACTGCTGTAGGAAATTATGCACTCATGTCGTGTGTTAAAATAGCGGTTTGTGTCATTCCGATTCTCGAAACGAATGACTTAATGTAATTGCTTGTGATTGATGTTGTTAGGGCTGGAATTTTTGTATATTTTGTTTGTTTGTAGGTTGTAATTGGATTGGAACACGGTTTGGATACGAACGGAGAGCGAAACGAAACAAAAACAAGCGAAGTGTATTCCCAAGTCCCGATTCTTCGTTTCGGCGCTCCTTTCGACTCCAAACTTCCTCTAATCCTTTTCCCAACCAATTGTGATTAGTATGGATTGACATTGTCATTGTTTTGAGCATGATCAAAGTTGTTTTGGAATGAAATGTTTTGAAGTTATAAGTCTTTCAAAAAACCGTAAAACTTAGAACACGTGTGGGGACTAACGTTTTATGAACAAAATTGTGTTTGAACTGATTATATAGGTTCATATTTGTGAGAATATGATATAATAAGATGTCATGGATTGAATTAGATTTCGGTATATAAACTATATCGAATATAGGAGACGGCCCAATGCGGGTGTGATATATAAATTATATCGAGTCGGGGTGACGACCCTGTTTTTGTTAGCATGCTAGGTGAGGGAAGTCATGAGCCCTTGACCTAGGCCTCGGTAAACCTATGTTATGTTGCTAATAGGATTTGCGCTCCTATTAGCCAAGATGGGGTTCACTCTAGCTTGCGGAGTTGGTGATGTGCTAAAACTTCTAAAAGGTGTATATTGTGATTTTGTCACTCGAGCTTCTTTAGGTTGTTGGTGACAAGTCACACGTAATTGATTGTATATTGTAATTCTTTTGAATTACTGATTATAGTTTTATAAATGGACTGAGTGATAGGTAAGGGGTAACGGTAAGACTCACTGAGATATGTTATCTCACCCTATCATATGTTGTTGTTTTACAGAAAAACAGGGAAAGAAGTTCCTTTATGGCACGAGTAGATGGCATGCACGAGAAGGAAATTGAAGATGTAGTTCTTCTTTTGTTATTTATATTTTTCCCTTGTTATCTTTGTTGCGCCCCGAAAAATCCGGTTTGGACTTCTCGTTATGCAACTTGGAAAAAGTTTGGAGCCGCCACCAATATTTTAATTTTAAGACCAAAACATTGAAAAAAGGTCTTTTAGCAAGGCAGATGGTCTTTCGAAAACACAGAGATGTAGGTTCGGGGGTCGGTTATGTGTGGGGAAGATATTAGCACCCCACACATCCTTTCTACCGAAAGGGAACCTTTAACTTGATGTGTGGTTTAGACAAAGGTTTGGTTTGAAAACGACTTGTTTTACTTCTTTTCTTTTCTTTTTATTTCTTTTCTTTTTATTTGAAAGGATTTTTGGAAAATGGAGGAGAAAGGAAATCTTTTGTTATCTTTGAAAGGCAGAATAAAACAAAGATTTTTAAAAAAAAGGGTGGGAAAGAGAATTCTTTTTATGATTTTTTGAAAGTGTGCTTGACGGGACATGAACCCGCTCCTACGTATCCCCACTGTGATGAGGAATCAAAGCTACGTAGTTCTCATCTTTTGCTTTTGAGAGTGGTTTGAGAGTTTTTCGCAATTAGACGAGTGTAACACCCGCTTTCTATTTACTACTATTTAGTCAATTTTAAAATCAGAGTTTTCAAAAATTATTCCACGCAGCTCAAAGAGAATGCTACATTTCTTCAAAAACATAAAACGGCGAATTGAATTTTCATAAAACAACTTGTGCGTGATACATAGCACGTCAAAATGGGGTGAACCCTCAAAAACACTTATTTAGTTATTTACAACATCCTGATTATAAATCACCAAAGACAATGAGAACATCGACCGGTCTCAAAGTATTTAATACAACATCCTATATCGATGAATACATCAAAATAAATTATTAAATATCTAAGACTTCCCCCTTGGTTGCTACATATCGAGCATGACCATCACTAGACTACTTCATTTGCTATCACCTGCAGTTGCCGACATACGAAGCAACACGACCTTGAGAGAGGTGAGTCTCTTTACATAAATAATAGCAAATAGGATAAGAATTATATTAGGGAAGGCAACTAACGTAAATCACATTTAGCATCTAGCATTAAGTATGGCACATCAACTCACAATCATCATCAAGGCAACACCAAACATATGAATGTATGCATGAGTGCAAGTATGCATGGGGATCCATCATCATCGCAATAAGCCTTGAGGGCACACATCGATTTGGCCGAAGCCCACACATCGCTTTGGCCGAAGCCTACATCTTCGTTGAATATGCATGATTTATGTGACACCATGACAATGCACCACAACAGAATACATCTACCACAACAATTATTAACTCATCACTTTTCACTTCGCAACTCAACTTCAATCACAATATAAGCCTTGAGGGCACACACCGCTTTGGCCGAAGCCTACACATCGCAATGGCCGAAGCCTACATCTTCGCTTACTCATCACCGCAATACAACACACCTCATCATTGGACTAAATGTCCCACCAATGACCAACACAACACACAAGGACTAAACCTACACCCCCAGGGACTAAACGGTCACCTAAGGGACTAAAAAGTCACATAGGGACCAAAACAACATCTTAGAAGGACTAAGGGTGCATAGGGACCAAGTTAGCATTTTTGACACTTTGGGCAACATTGGCAACACCCGCACAACATGCTGGATTCCTACAGCAGTACACCTACTTCGGCGGATTATTTAAAATAGCAAACGACATCGAAAAATTACAAAAGACCACTCGTCGGAAAGCCACAGATGTGTAGTTTCTGGATATATCTTTAAAGTTTCAAAACAATGAGCCAATTAGTTCAGTTTTTATAAACAACCCGAACAGCTCCCAGACTGGACAGATTCTGTCCTCCCACTTCATTTTACTCTAAAATGACTTAAACATGACCAAATGGGACAAAACCTTAGCCCGAACAAAAGCAATTTGAGTATAGTTTCTAATAGAAAAAGAATCGTTCAAAACGGAGTTCATTTGGAGACCTAAAACTTGCAAAAACCGAACATACCCACAGTTTGACTCTAGAAATTTGACCTGACTTTGGAGACTCATTACTGGAGCTACACAACTCCGAATTTAACGAAACCAGTGCCAAAACGACCGGCTTTAAGTTTATTTTCGAAAACACTGAGCCACATAATTTTTGAATCAACCAAACAGTACCAGTTTTAAAAATACTGAAACAGTGTCCAGAAACGCATAAAACCATAAGCAAGCAAAACTCATCATGATCAATCACCCAAACCAATTATAATCACGGCACAATGCCTCACACTCCAATTTCAACACCAATTCATTTAGGCAAGTTATCAAGCACCTTGCAATCATCATATTTTCATACTCAATTTCATTGAGGCAATACATCAAACACCTTGCATACATAGGTCATATCATGTTCATCTTAACAACAATTAGCATGGGTTCATCAATTTTAATTCAAACATAACACCAATTAATCCAACAACACATAAACAATCAATTTATTCAAACAACACATAAACAACCATTTAATTACCCTAAACACCTAACCCACACATAATCACTAATCCTACAAGCTATTATGTATGAAAGAGAGCCCCCTTACCTCAAAATTGAAAACCCAAGAAGCTTCTCCTTCAAAAACACAAGGAACCACCAAAAATGGAAGCTTTCCTACTTTGAGCTTCAAAAACCCATCCATGGAAAAGAGGAAATGAAAGGGAATTAATGGTTAAAACTTATACTAAAAGATAGAGGAAGAAAAATGGAGAAGATTGGTACCAAATACCAACTTACTCAAGCAAAGATGGAATTTTCCTCTCCCTCCCTTACCATTCAGCTGCGTGCCTCACTCTATGGCTGTCCCTCTCTCCATTTTTTTCATTTCTTTGCTTCTAATGGGTAGGAAACCCTACCCCTAAGGTTATTTCTTTTAATTTGGGCCTATTAGTGGGCCTTGGGCCCTTTATTTGCACCCCTAGCTACTTCAACCACTCCTTATTTTAATTAAATCACCACTCCCTTATTTACTACCCAACACCTCTTAGTTATATTAAATACTCTTTTATTTCTTTTAATATAACTAATCACTATAATACCTCCTAAATAAAATAAAACTCCAAATTAATTAATTGACTTAATAAAATGTTGTACTTCTCAACTAACTTAATTAAATACATAATTAAATTATTTTGGGGCGTTACAACTCTCCCCCACTTAGAATATTTTCGTCCTCGAAAATCTACGCTAAACTCATGAAATCAACATCCACTCTTCTTATCACCTCTAACCATTCTCATCCATGTTCTATCGTACACGCAACAGACTAAACATCCTCCTCTACACTCTTACTCCCCAAATAGGTATTCTAACCTGTAGGTTGTCAAAATCCTACCCGACTACCCAAACACCGTCTAAGGTTCACCCAAGACACAAAAACTGGAGCAGAGCTCCCGTCACCAAACCATCACCGTAACATAGCTAACTCGTGGCATCATCACCAATTAAGTAGGACCGAATCCTCGTCGTTGCTTTGAGGCGCTAAGTCTACCTCGTTACTTTTAGATACAATTACCTATATCGTCACTTTTATTTTCCTATTCAACGGAAGGCAAACGCATACGACACCAGAGATAATCAACAACCATGGCCAGAGGCCCAACAACACCAACAATTGCAATTAACGCAACAATACCAATTTCAACAATAGACTCAACAACCACCAACAACAACAATAAATACACATCACCAACATTACCAATTCATCATATACCCAACAATATTCACATCAACAATTAACACGACCACAACAACAAAATTCAACTTCAACCTATGCAACAAATTTATCGTTTTATTCAACATTCAAATTAATCTACCTAAACTTAGGTGCAGAAAATTTCTGTAACTATGCGCCTAATTTGACGAATTAATTAAAATAGTAAACGACATCGGATTTCGACAAATAAATACTTGTTGGAAAGCCCTATGGGTCTATTTCTTATCCCTAAATTCAGTTTTTGAAGGGGAGTGTTCAATAGGTACAGTTTTCAAAAATACGCATACTAGTTTCAAAAGATGCAGTTTCTGTTCTTCAAATTCAAGCAGTTCTATAATGACCAAAACTCAATCAAATTGCATGAAACCTGTGCATAAAGTGAGGCAAATTCTGTCAAGTTTTCAAAGAAATTGGATTCGTTCGAAAATGAGCTCTTTTGAAAATGCAGTAGCCAAAACACTGACCCTATGTCCAGATTGTTTTCCAGAATTTTAACCTAACTTGTTTCACCTATAACTCGAGTTCTACAACTCCAAATGCAACCAAATCAGTGGCAAATTAACAAGCATTCAATCAAGTTTTCGAAATAACAAACCGCATAATTTTTCAATTAGTAAAACGTTCTCAGTCACTGAAATACTGAACCCATGTCAGAACATCTCAAAACAGTGAATTCAACAACACAAACAACCATCATAATTCAGCCACCATTACTAATAATTCTACACCGAATTTTATAAAAACAGCATTTTCAGAAAGTTCGCAAAAAGTATGCATAGCTTTATCGGTTTCCATGAGTCTCAACCTAAGACATTGATTCTGACATCGTTTCCACTCTTGAGTTGTATAACAATCATGCTTTCATTCTAAGCACAAAACACTACTAAGGTTCATTGAGGACACGAAAATTATAACAAGATTTAATTAATTCACTGCCTCCAAAGAACACACGTAGAAACACATAAGCATAACCAATCATGCAAACAATTAAACACACAAGTCCGAAAAGATTAAACATGTAGGCATCTTCTTCGATCTCTTTATTCCTAGGGATAGGCTAACATGCGATTTTACAATTTCCCTAGAAAATAACATGAGACATATAATTCTACCAAATTGAACTGATTTCATATCACAAAAGAAACATAACATGCATTATAATACAATTGTTTTGATGCAAGACTTGCTATTAGTTTAAACAATTGAAATTTAATACCCTTGTCAACATTTAGCAAAGAAAACTAATCAAGTAATAGAAGTGCACCAAAGGTCTCGTTGCACAGTGTTCATCATTAGATTTAAAAGCCACGTAAAACAATTTTCAAGAAGTGACAAATAATACTAGTGATAGCAATAACAATGTCATAGTTAAGTCATAAAAAAAAACGAACACAAGTACACAATAGTAGTTCACAGTCATATAGTACCTAAAATTGTTTACCCTCGTTCTCAAGACCTTGACCATCATTATTGGATTCACATTCCCATAACATAAAAATTCTAACTCATCTAATAATGCAATTTATGTAAAATCTCATAATTTTCAAACATCATTAAACCACAACCTAATCGGTTCAAAGGCCGAAATCACGACACATTTTGAAATAAAAATCTTAGAGCAACTTGGAAACAAAATTCAACACTAATTTGACATCACTTTCATTTTCCAAGAGCATAAAATTTCCAAGTAACATTTCTTTTGAAAATCATAGAACTCACAGTTTTGTCCAAAAAGGGAAACTATATGCAAACTCTAATTCTTACTATCACACGAACATGCAACCACATGAACAACTACTTATTAATTCAAAATTTAGTTTCCGACATAAACTCAGAAGGTAAGAAAAGTTATTCATTTCATTTTGACAAATCACATCATGCTCACGAAACAAGCCAAATTGAAACATTGATAATGTCAAAAATTCAAGTTATGCAACCTTACTTGAGAAAATGAAAATATAGTATTACACAACATTTCATTTGAGACACCAACTTCAAAACAATTTAGCACAAATCAAATTTAAACTCATATACACCACAGTAACGATCAACCTATATCAGAGACGTCAATCAAGTGCAACAATATTCAACAAGCAATCCTTCAAATATTGTCCAGTGCATAACTCACCAAGGTTAGGTCACATAAAATTACTTTCTATATTCTAACAAGCTAGTCAAACAATCAATCGAATTAAAATTAGTGCATGCATCCAAAGTTAATAATAATCATGAGTTATTGTCGCCTCTTTCATTGGAGATGAGTTATTGGGGTGATCAGTCCCTCCTACTCATGCAACCAATTAATTAAGGTCACAAAAACTACTTTCTTTCAATCTTATAACTACCACATTAAAAGACTTTTAACGTGATGCAGAGTGCGAAAGGCGTCGTCCACGACTTTCACTCCTTTGAAGTCGTTAGAACTCTTTTAATTACACATATCTTAATGATACAACAACAGTCACAACAACCAAAAGCAATGATACAACCAACGGTTACACATTTCAACCACACATACCTCAATAAATGAATATAATTTTCAATCGTTATCCATCAAATAAATTACAAGGCAGGTCAATGAAAGGATAAACCAACAAGGGTAACAGTAATAAACAGCAACATAATTATGATTTAGAACGAGTACCAAGACTCGAGGGTTAACAGACTCGACAACTTGGCGGACGGACTGAATCGCTCTCGATACCACTTGTAACATCCTGCATCGCTTCTTGAAGCTCGCTGATCGCCCCACGAACCAACACGAGTCTTTTCAGACTGCTTTGTCCTCACTTGCATGCTTTCCGGAAAACTTTCCAGAAGGTCACCCATCCCACTACTACTCCAAGCCAAGCACGCTTAACTATGGAGTTCTTATGGGATGGGCTCCCGAAAAGAAGATGCATCTTGTTGGTATAGGTAGTCCAAATCAATTCTTTTAAGCCTTCCTTCAATTTATGCAGCATCCCCATACCCGCATGACCTCGGGATCCTCTCATTCCGATGTGAATTCGGTTCATTCACGCACCCCTTCGCTTTGAAGCTGCCAGGAGCCGCTCTTTGCCATGCCACCTTTTTGGGCACCGGCGATCACTCCCCACCCTCGTCGGCCCCGGATGTCATAGCGGGCGTTTGTGACGACCAAACAGCAACGGTTTAGAGTGGTCGTACTACTAACTCTTTGAAAATGAAATCGTCATTAATGATCAAACGGCAACGACGTGAGTGATCATCAATGACAATTGGTTTTTGTTCAACGAAGAAAATGTTTTCGCAAAGAGGGTGAGTGTTCATGGCGACCAAACAACAACGATTTAAAGTGGCCACACTACTAACTCTTTTTGAAAATGGAATCATCACCAACAAACAAACGGCAACGACGTGAGTGATCATTAATGACAATTTGGTCTTATTGGAGTTTTGAAGAAGGGTTTTGGGAATGAGTTTTTGAAAAACAAAATAGAACAATTTCAACCAAATTCCAAGTCCATAACCAAATGCAAAATGAATGAATGAAGTTCAAACATATTCAACTAATCAAGCAATCATGAACATGTTGATCATCAACTAAGACTAAGCATGCCAATACAATCAAGAGATTTAATTGTCAAATATGCAAGATAAAGTTCTTAAAACAATTGTGCGTGTGTGTGAGGATTGCTACGGGACGGGCAACAATCTCAAAGGGTATGCATTTATCTTAATGACTCTATGCTACAACAAGTAAGTAGGCTTACGTCTTCATATAAGAGTACATGCATGGGGGAGGAATTGCACACAATTAAATCAAGACATTTAAATGGCATCATGGACGAGAGAATACAATTGATTATAGGCATAAAATGATCTAGGTTAGATGAATGAAAATGCAAGCAATGATGTGCATGATTAGGCAAATATGCAAATGCATGAGCATACGAGACTATGCATGAATGAATAAGCATACAAGACTATGCATGAATGAATGATTGAGCATACAAGACTATGAATGCATGAGCATAGTTATTGTGCAAGGTATGAACATTTGAGTATGCATGAACATGTGAATATGTAAGTTAGAAATGAATGTAAAAGAATAAGTAAGAGGATGCATGAAGTATGCGAAATGTCTTTGGGTTTTTAGGTAAATGATTCATGATTCAAAGTGATAAAAAGCTAGATGAGTTATGGTAAGAAGCTTTGATGCAATATAGTAAAAGAAAAGAATGCAAAGTGATAAAAGCTTAATGAAATAAGTGATAAAAAGTGAATGAAATAAGTGGTAGAAAGTGAATTTGATGGTAAAAGTAAAAAGTTAATGAAATGGTAAAATGTTAAAAAACACAATGACACAACTTGCATTTACTCAACCACAATCAAAATGACAATCTTCAAGCAATCAAAGGGGTAGAAACCCTAGTCATGGGCGAATGCAAGCAAGCATGGAATCATCAACTTATTTCATGCAAAATTGACAACTTAACACACAAAACGACACAAGAGAAAATGACCTAATCTATCATGCAAGTTCCTAAGACAAACATCAAATGAATCATGCATTTATTCACACAAAATCAAAGAAAACAAAACAAGCAACATGAACCCTATTTTTCTTGCCCAAACCCGGGGCTATGTATGGCCCAAGATCAACAATTATTCAACCCCAAATCATAAAATGAACAAGAACACACAAGAACCCTAAAATAGAGTTCATGGCCGAAGCAAATGGGGTATGAGAATGGGTTTTCATTTGATGAAAATTATGCAAACAAGATTTATAATACAAGAAAATGCAAGAAAACACAAGAACAACTCCTTCAAAGCCAAGGAGCCACCTCAAACACCCAAGCCTCCTTAAGTGCTTGTCAATAGTGTTTGAGATGGCTCCTCAAAGCAACAACAACAATATATGTAGGAGTTGAGATGAGGAGAAGAGAGATTATGCAAAAATGAAGAAGATGCAAGGGTTTTGAAGTTTTACCTTGAATCCAAGCTAGGAAATGAGTAATATGAAGAACAAGACCACAAATCAACTAAATCCTCAACAAACTACAATGAAACTTGCGCACCTTTCCTTGATTCTTGAGATTAGATGATGAACAATTAGATTTTAGTAGAAGAGGAGGATGATATGTGAAGTAGGAGTGGGTTTGAGATAGAAAATGGGAGTGAATTAAAGAAGAATGGAGGAGGAATTGGGGGTTGTGTGAGGGTTGTGTGAGTGAGAAAATGAGAGGCCAAAGATTGTGAGAGATGAGCTTAACAAGGTATTTATAGAATGCAATTAGGGTTGAGGGTGTTTTGGTCCTTGCATTCTAGTTGTGCTCTAGGATTGGACCTTAATTTTGAATCAAAGGCTAGGATTGATGATCACATGGATTGAGGACATTGAGAAAGCACAAATGAGGGAGTGAATGGGTGATATGCGCAGCTCATGAGGGGAGTGGAGAGGGTGTGAATTCAATTTCCAAAAATGTTTCTCCACAATTTCATATCACAATATTGCCATTAACTATGAATGAATGGTGGAGATATGCATCTTAATTTGAATGGAGGGTCATGATTGAGATACACTTTGCAAGTAAGGAAAATAAATCAAAAATGGAGGGATAATGGGCTGGTTATGCGCCTCATGAGGAGTGGAAAGGGTACAAATTGCTAGTTGGCAATTGTACTATTTGTCCCCTTCATGAACCTTCCATTATCTCTCTTTTTTGATTATTCCTCATAGGATAATTGCACAAAAATACACCCCATTTAGGCCACATACTAGGAATCTTATGAATATGCCCTTTTATGAGATCACCATGACCAAAAATATCATAAAAATCTCACGTACCTTGCAATTTTGTAGAATATTCCTTTTTGATGCCTTCTTGAATTTGAAATTTTTTACCATGCATACATGCGCCACATATATGCATGACTGAAAATATTTTGCCTCAAATAAACTTCTCTAAAATTGCACGATGATTTTTGACGAGAAATTATCCTTCTGTGAAAAATGACCAAAATACCCTTTTGCCCTAAAAACCTTGTTTTTTGCTCAAAAATGCATTTTCACTCTAAAATGACACTAAAAACCCTAGAATGACTTTTGAAACCCAAGAATGCATGCAAAATGCTCCTCACACTCTTCAAAAGGATGCCACACTTCACAAATTATTTTTTTTTGTGGAAAATTAGGGTTTTGACCCAAGCCGGACAAAATTAGGGTATGACAATCTTTGTATCCGATTATGACTTGAATTTGTTTTAAGTTATGTAATCGTTTCCGCTATTCTTGTAAAGATGTAAATCTAAGCAAGAAATTTATCTCTGATGTATGTAAAACGGTGCACTTTAGTATTTCTACTAGATAGACATATGAGGGTGTTACAAATTACATCACCAACGATTTTATTCCACATCATCAAGTTAATTCGCTGAAATATATACCAAAAATGTCAAAGCAGGGAATCGAATCCATCCCCTCTTGAATTCAGTGCATTTCTTAACCAAGTCGACTACCTAACTCTGTTGTTTCATGAGCGTAACACATTATTGTTAAACCATTCTTCATTGTTATTTTAAATAAAAGTAAAAATCTTGGTACATTATTTTATATCTCTATGATATATAACTATGGATCTTCCATGTCACCATTCACATAGTATGACACTTCACTAACCACATCATCAACAATTTTATTCCTCATCATCAAGTTAATTCGCTGAAATATATACCAAAAATGTCAAAGTTATCATCAATAGACAGATTATGTATTACTATTTAGGGTTTTAGATATTAATCTTTATATAATCTTAAAGATTTTTATATAAACATTGCATCTACGAATAAGACTAGATTTTTCATATTTTAATAATCTCATGAAGTGTTAGTTTGATATTTCCCGTTTATAGTTTCTTTATAGGAATATACAAAATACCATAAGGGTTCTTTCGCAATATGGAATGTACATATATTAAATCAAAATTAACATTTAAATAGTCAAATAATATATAAAATATTCACTATATATATAAATAAATAAATGTATAAACATATATATTATATATCATAATGAATGGATAAAAGCCGGTGTACAAAGAAATCGACGTGTCATATAACATGCGAAAACATATAACTGCATTTTTAAAGGTGTCAAAAAATAATTTAAAATTTTATGACAAAATGAGATGTATACCCGTGTTGCTTATAAAAATAAAATCGAATTCCCACAGGTTCACACGCTTAGCGAAAAAAATTATGAAGGATATATTACAAAATAGATGAGACATTCTATTATCGTATATCATTTTCCTTTCGGCATTAGTAATAGTAATGTGCTTTTCTATATACTCATTCAGAATACATTAGATGATAATCATATTTTCATCAGTTTCAATTTTCGTTTTAGTACTTTGTTTGAATACTTTTATATTAATGTTCCTTCATTTAATTATTACAAAACATTATAAGACAGAAAACAAAATCCTTTTCCGGACAAAACCCCACATCCCATTTGAAATTATAATATATAATTTTATTATATATATATATATATATATATATATATAAATCTAAATTTAATTTCCTACTATTATATAAATATTTAAAATAGTTGAAGTAATTACCTTACAGTGTCAAAACAAATGAATTTTGACCCGTGCCGGCACGGGTAAATTATACTAGTTTAAATGTATTTGACTTAATATTCACTAATGGAAATTATTAATATTAAAAATATACATATTTTTTACATTTTGAGATAGAAACCAAATATAAATTAAAATATAATAATAATTGTAATAGAAAGAATATTAGGTCAAATATAAAATATGCTTTTGACTAATCTAATATATAAATATATTTAATTTTTATACAAATTATATTTATTTTGTCTAGAGGACTTTGACCTTGCTCGTGTCTAGGGGAAAAGTGAACTCGACTTTTTCAAACAAACTATAATATATATATATATATATATATATATATATATATATATATATATATATATATATATATATATATATATATATATATATATATGAGGTAATTTTACCTATATAAAGATGATTACTGAGATAGTTGCTGGAAGGACCAGAGCATAAAAGCAAACACAATAATCTACCACTCCAACCAACTAAACAAGTTCACACTGTGGAGGATCAGTAGTGCCACACAATCGATTTTCCTATCCTATTCCCTGGAAATACACTCTAGGGGGACACGCACCACTCATAATAAACAATGGTTAGACTTAGCCTTAAACAAAAATCAATTACAAGAGTACAAAATGTTGCCTTAGATATCAATGACAACGGTTTTTTTCCCGTTGTTGATTCATTTTTTTTAATTTTCTTTCTGCTGAAATTGTCCAAAGATAAAAATCCTCGAACAACAAAATGAGCTAAAAATAGAAATGGTCCAAGCGAGGATATAGAAACTCTAAAAGAGTATTCAGACATAATTGACATTACAGTTCCAGAAGAACTGATCAAGTACCTGAAAATTTATGAAATTAAAGAGATCTCAATGAATTATGTCAATAATGAAATACAACAGAACCGAAACGAAGTCAACGTTGACGATGTTTTTACTAAATATAGCGCTAAATGTGATAAATAATAGTGAGGATCATGAACCAAAGTCTACAAAAGATTATAGACAATGTGAATTGGCCAAAATTGAAAGATGAAATTAAATCAGAATGAGAATGGTGATATTGTAAGATACAAAGCTCGACATGTTGCTCAAGGGTGGATGCAAGTACTCTTCAGTACTTAATTAGCCTTGTAGCACATGAAAAGCTCAATTTTCACAAGTTGAATATTGCTACAACTTATTTGTTGATAGTCGTAATTGTTTAAAAATCCCCGAAGGATTTAATATTTCAGTGCACACTTTTTGGATTCTTGAGATGATTACTTAAGTTGAATCAGTACCTCCATGAGATGATATAATTTATACACATGTGGCATAATCGTCTCAATTTAAACGAGGTATATAAAAATGACACCACTGGGCCATAGAGTTCTATGAAAAGATCAATACATGAATTTGGTATAGTTTGCTATTATTGGAACTCCTGAAAAGCTTTCCAAAATTATAGATTACACAAAGAAAGAACTCTAGATAATGACCTCAAATTATATCTGATGGATTTTTGAGTTGAACCTGTAGTTGACCTCTACATGAAAAATCCTAGAAGGATTCAAGATACAAAGAAATATATTTCTTTTGAAAAATAAAGACTCATATTGAACTGCAGAAATTATTTAAATTGAGCACATGAGTTGTGTGGTAAGAATATATGGAATATCTCAGTCTCGAAGACTACGAAAACATGCATGCAAATTACCAAATGTTATATCCCTTGATATGATAATATTATGTGATAGTTAGTAGGAATAAAGTTCAGTACAAACAAAAATGCATTAGAAGAGAGCGAGTTTTATATTTTATTTTTCACTATTCTAATCAATAAATCCTTTTATATATGTTCTCCAAGTTAACCATGCAGAAACAAAGTATTTTTCGATCTAGATCAAGTCAGATCTCAAGCCAACTATTATCTTTATGTGGTGACATGAAATATATTATGATATACAAAACAATCTATGGTTCTTGCTTTTTGATTTCAAGCTCATGCAAATGCCAATAGTTCAAGGAAGATGTCCTGAAAATAATACTGACAGCAAAACTCCATTAAAAGATGATACATAAGTGACAGAGCGTAGTATATTTCCCCATAAGCACTCAGGGAGGAACTCCAGATGTTGGAATTCATATTCTTTATTGATGCTTCAAACAGGGGGAGAAAACCTGCATTTTTATCCTTCGCTATGGTTTTTCCCATTGGGTTTTCTTGGCAAGGTTTTTAACGAGCCAGTTCCAAGAGAAAGGATATTGTACTCTTTTTCCTTCACTAGGATTTTTTTCCCACTGAGTTTTTTCTTAGTAAGGTTTTAATGAGGCATATCCTCGATGGACATCCAAGGGGGAGTGTTATGAATATTATTATTATATAGTGGATGTCCATCCTTCTCCCCATCTCCTCATGTAGTGGATTTTGATGATTGTCTTCTCACTTACCATTCCACTCCCTATAAATAGGGTTCATATGTTAGTGTAAATTGATACTTTTGAAGAGCATAATGAAAAGACTCTCTCATTATATTCTTCTCCCTTATTCATCTCTATTCTCTTATATGATGTCTAGTGTTTGTTCTTACTCAAATTTTGGTTATTTTCATAACAGTTACTACCTTAAATCCTTTTAAGTTTTCAACTTATTAGAAAAAATTGTTAATATTAATATGACATATCCCAATTCCACATCATATTTTTTTATTTATAATTACACACTGAAGTATTTATTGTAGAAAGAGGCACGTATACAATGAAATAATAAAAAATAGGTTTGATTATTCAGTAGGTCCTTGAATTATTTTAGAATTTTTAAATATGTCCCTAAATTAAGTTACTACCTGTTTACATTAAAGTTAGTTAATAGGTAGCCAAATCTGATGTGACATTCACAATTTGTAAGTACGTCCTTGAACTAATTAAAAGTTTGTAAATAGGTCCATAAACTAATTTAAACATATAAAAATGGGTCCTCATAAAAATAATAATTTTTTTTGATATATATATATATATATATATATATATATATATATATATCCAAGTCACAATTAATTCAAAATATAACCTTTTAATATATTATTTTACTCTCAAGATATTAAATAATAATAATAGTTGTTTTAAAAACCTTGTAAAAATAAAAATAAGCGCACAATATTTTGTTATTTGATAAATTAAAAATTATATGATTATATTTTACAAGCATATAATTATTTTAACTGAAGAATTATTTACAGAAAATAATAAAATATTATTTATAATTAAAAGTGTAAACTATAAAATATACATAATATTATGGTTATTATTGATAATACTCACACTCCAACTACCTCAAAAATTTAAATTGAAAATCATAAAAATATGTAATATAAGTATAGTTTAAAAGATAAATGTTTTTTTTTGACAGATAAATGTTGTTTATTTAGAATAACGAATTACTCTTTAATCAAAATAATAGTAAAATGTGCTATTTTAGTCCCTTTTTTGGACATTTTTGTCCCTCATTAAAGATTCATTGAATTAAATAAGAAAATATTGTAAGCTTTTTTTTATCATAAAAAACTATTATCAACAAATAACTTCAAAAGAAAATCATAAAACATTTGTAGCATTCTAAAAGTCTATATTTTATTCTTACTTTCTTAATTAAATGTATTTTGCATATATTCTTCTCACAAGTTTGTCACATTTTGTCTTAAGTTTTACTATTGTTCTGATAAAAAGTAAGTTTTTATTCTTATTATTTTACTTAAAATAAACTATATTTATCTTTTAAAATTAAATTACATTATTTCCATGAGAGATAATTTCAAATTTTGCGGTGGTCAAAGTGTGAGATTTAGCAATAATATCTGTAATATTTTGTATATTTTATAGCTTACATTATTAATTATAAATATTTTATTTTAGATTTTATTATACATAATAATTTGTTATTAATATTTTGTAAGCAACTCTTCAATTAGAAACAAATTAAATTATATGTTTCTAAAAAATAATTACACTTTTTTCAATAATCAAATAAGAAAATATTGTATGCCTCTTTTTAATTATTTTAAGGTTTTCAAGAAAAACAACAATTTTATTGCCAACAAAAAAATTAATATTACGATTTTTTATATCTTGAGAACAAAATAATATATTAAACAGTAATATTTTGAATTTGTTGTATCTTGGATATATCAAATTATTTTTATGATGACTAATTTTATGTTTAAACTAGTTTCGAGACCTAATTACAAATTTTTAATTAGTTTAGGAACCTATTTACAAATTGCTAATTAATGTCACGTTAGTGTTGGCCAATTGTTGACTAACTTTAATGTAACAAAAGGTTCTAGTTGATAAACTTATATTAGTTCCGGGATTTTATTACAAATTTTTTAGTTTAATGACCTATATATAAAATTTCCCAAATAGTTCAAAGAGTAGCTGAATAATTAAGCCTAACAAATAAAGAGTAATACACTACTCGAGGGAATAGTACTAGTCCATCTTAATTAATCCTAATTATAATTAAGAGAATTGCCAATGAGGGTTGGCTCAAATGTTTAGGAGTTGGCTCATTCTCCACAAGGGCATGAGTTCTACTCCCGCTGCCATCGTAAAGACCCTTTGGTAGGTGATCTATAAGTACCTCTGTAAGTGCTCAAAGAGCCTTTGAGGCTTGCCCCGGTGAGCTTCCGGAGCCTAATTTACCTAAAATTTTCGATGAAAAAAAAATTATAAGAGAATTTTTCGATCCAATTTGTAAGAATAAATTAAAACTTTTGAAGTGTATTTATTGTTTAGATTACATTTTTACCCTCATTTAAAATGTTTGTCCATAATATTAGAGGTGTATTTAATGTCTCACGACTAGCTATTGAATTTTTAAAATATTTTTATTAAAATATATATGTTTACAGTTTAGGCTCTATTGACTGCACATACCTTGTGGCCTCTCAATCACTTTGAATTGTACCATTATTAGATCTTAAATTTTAAAATACATTCAAAAAACAAAAGTTAGAATCAACAACTTTTTTTTTTGACGAATGCCTAGTGCGTCTCTCAATCACTCTGACGAAATTGGTATCGAAATTAAATTTTAAAATAAGTTCGACAAACAAAAAAGTTGGTATCGAGAATTTTTGACGAAATTAAAAATCGAGATTCAAACTATATATAACATCACATTCATTATTATAAATTTAATTTCATTGATAATTTATTGTACTACTGATTTGGTCTCAAGCCAAGATCGTCTTGTGGTTCACAACATTACAATATCTTGGATTAATACAACAAGAGCATGTGTGGTTACTACAAAGGCAATTTGAAGCTGTTCCACTTGCTCCATATTTGCTATTGAATTCTTGAAAGCAGCTGAAGTTATCATGACAATCCGACGACTCTTGTTTGAGACAAAAACCTGCAGGACAGTTCTGATCTGCATGAACAAATTCTTTAACAAGTTAGTTTTATTTAGAGCACAATACACTCCATTTTAACCTAGATTCACATTTAAAATAATTTATTCAGTAATATTAACAGCAACATGAAGAAGAAGAAAAATATTAAGTTGTAATTTGGTGTACCAGATCCTTTGGTGAGGCTGAAGAGAGCAAAGACAAGCCCCACTATTAGGAGAATGCTTCTTAGCTTCATAATCATATTTGGTCGCTCTAAAGTGCACAAAATTCTCAACTGGGGCTCTAAGTTAAGTATTGGTGGGGCAATGTCATAGAAAAGGAATAGAGCTCATATATATAGGCACACACACAAATAAAAAAATAAATTAATGGTTACGATTATGTCATTCATTACAAGATCTCATTTGATATTTAATATAAAAGGAAACAATCATACGAGATTTTATAATTAATGACGTAATCAACCATTAATTTTAATCGACAATTATTATTTAATGTTCTCACAATAATATAGTGTTCTCACCCGAGTCATCCCTATATATATATATATATATATATATATATATATATATATATATATATATATATATATATATATATATTATCACACACACACACACCAACTAAATTTATCAATTTAAATTAAAACATAAAAAATAAATTTACGAAATAAAACATACCAAATTAATTTTCCATATTTGTATATATCTACACTTACATTTTATGTTTATTATCAATGTAACAAATAAATTTATACAAAATAATATACACTATATATTAAATTTCATATGAAATAATATTCACTAAATATTCTTATTATTTTTGGTTTTCAGAATAAAATTTCTATTATATATAACCATGGATCTTTCATGTCAACATCCACATAGTATGACACGTCACTAATTATGTAACATCCCTAATTTCGTTAACTTCAAATTAAGAAATTAACGAGTGGATTTTTATGTGAATAAATAATGAGACACATTTTAAAATGAGTTTGTCTCGAATTTAATGAGTCATTGTTAAGTTATAGGATTGAATTACTTTATTGATTAAGTTGTGTGAATTAAATGTGATAGTTTTGGGGTAAAAACGGAATTAGTGAGATTAGTGAGCCAAGGGCATTTAGGTCTTTCCACCCAATTAGACCCTTGACCCACCATACTACTTTATGGTCAAAGTAGAAAAAAAAAGAAAGAAAGAAAAGAAAAGAAAGATAGGAACGGAGAGAAAGAAAGAAAGAAAAGAAAAAGAAAGAGAAAAGAAAGAAAAGAAAGAAAGAAAAGAGAAAGAGAGAGCCGAGAGAGAGAAGAAAGAAAAGAAAGAAACAGAGAGAGAAAGAGAGAAAGAAAGAAAAAGAAGGAAACCGAGAGAAGAGAGAAGGGAGAAGAAGGGGAGAAGAAGGGGAGAAGAAGGGGGGGGGGGGGGAGATCTCCTCCAATCCAACAAAAGGTAAGGGGCTTTTTGTCTCATTTTCTCCCATTTTCCTTCCTCTTTCCAATGATGTAAATTTCATCCCCTAATTTCTACCCATTTTTGATTTGCCATTGTTGAAGCTTGGAGCTCAAATGGAGGTTTTGGTGGCTTGGAAGTTTTGTATTGAAGGTAGGAAGCTCAATAGGTAGTTTGGGGGCTGTGGGTGTTGATTTTATTGTTGATTGGAGTTGATGGAAAGTAGACTTAATTACCTACGGAATAGACACTGATTTCACCAAATTTCATTAAGAAATGAGAAAGAAAAGTGAGTTGCGAGTTGGGCAAAAAGTTCTGTCTGATTCTGTACAGTTGTGTAGTATTTTTAAAAACTGTATCAACTGGAGCCTTGTTTTGAAAAATGGATATTAAATGTAGAAACTACACTCAGAGAGCTTTTCAATGCACTAGTAAAAAAAGAGGATTTAAAGTCGGATATTTTGGACATTCAAAGTCGGATGTACATCCGACTTCTATTAAGGGGACTTAGAAAGTTCCGATTCCCAAGTCCCGATTCTTCGTTTCGGCGCTCCTTTCGACTCCAAACTTCCTCTAATCCTTTTCCCAACCAATTGTGATTAGTATGGATTGACATTGTCATTGTTTTGAGCATGATCAAAGTTGTTTTGGAATGAAATTTTTTGAAGTTTTAAATCTTTCAAAAAACCGTAAAACTTAGAACACGTGTGGGGACTAACGTTTGATGAACAAAATTGTGTTTGAACTGATTATATAGGTTCATATTTGTGAGAATATGATATAATAAGATGTCATGGATTGAATTTGATTTTGGTATATAAACTATATCGAATATAGGAGACGGCCCAATGCGGGTGTGATATATATATAAATTATATCGAGTCGGGGTGACGACCCTGTTTTTGTTAGCATGCTAGGTGAGGAAAGTCATGAGCCCTTGATCTAGGCCCCGGTAAACATATGTTATGTTGCTAATAGGATTTGCGCTCCTATTAGCTAAGATGGGGTTCACTCTAGCTTGCGGAGTTGGTGATGTGCTAAAACTTCTAATAGGTGTATATTGTGATTTTGTCACTCGAGCTTCTTTAGGTTGTTGGTGACAAGTCACAAGTAATTGATTGTATATTGTAATTCTTTTGAATTACTAATTATGGTTTTATAAATGGACCGAGTGATAGGTAAGGGGTCACGGTAAGACTCACTGAGATATGTTATCTCACCCTATCATATGTTGTTGTTTTACAGAAAAACAGGGAAAGAAGTTCCTTTATGGCACGAGTAGATGGCGTGCACGAGAAGGAAATTGAAGATGTAGTTCTTCTTTTGTTATTTATATTTTTCCCTTGTTATCTTTGTTGAGCCCTGAAAAATCCGGTTTGGACTTCTCGTTATGCAACTTGGAAAAAGTTTGGAGCCGCCACCAATATTTTAATTTTAAGACCAAAACATTGAAAAAAGGTCTTTTAGCAAGGAAGACGGTCTTTCGAAAACACAGAGATGTAGGTTCGGGGGTCGGTTATGTGTGGGGAAGATATTAGCACCCCACACATCCTTTCTACCGAAAGGGAACCTTTAACTTGATGTGTGGTTTAGACAAATGTTTGGTTTGAAAACGACTTGTTTTACTTCTTTTCTTTTCTTTTTATTTGAAAGGATTTTTGGAAAACGGAGGAGAAAAGAAATCTTTTGTAATCTTTGAAAGGCGGAATAAAACAAAGATTTTTAAAAAAAAGGGTGGGAAAGAGAATTCTTTTTATGATTTTTTGAAAGTGTGTTTGACGGGACATGAACCCGCTCCTACGTATCCCCACTGTGATGAGGAATCAAAGCTACGTAGTTCTCATCTTTTGCTTTTGAGAATGGTTTGAGAGTTTTTCGCAATTAGGCGAGAGTTTGTGACGACCAAACAACAACGGTTTAGAGTGGTCGTACTACTAACTCTTTGGAAAATAAAATTGTCATTAACGATCAAACTACAACGGCGCGAGTGATCATCAATGACAATTGGTTTTTGTTTAACGAAGAAAATGTTTTCGCAAAGAGGGCGAGCGTTCATGGCGACCAAACAACAACTGTAACATCCCTAGTTTCGTTAATTTTGAATTAAGAAATTAACGAGTGATTTATTATTCGAATAAATAATAAATCAAGTCTCGGATAAGAGTTTGATGCGAAAGCAATTTATAATTGCTAGAGTATATGATTTAAATACATAATTGATTGAATTGTATGAATTGAATGTGATTGTTTTGGGGTAAAAATGGATTTTAGTGGAGATTAGTCCTCAAGGGTAGCAAGGTAATTTTCCACCCACTTAACTTCAGCTCAAACCTTTACAAAAGAACATGTTCTCCTCTATTTCACAAATGACAAAAATTAAGAAAGGGAAAGTAGAGAGAAAGAGAGATGGCAGAGAGAGAGGAGAGAAGGAAGAAAGGGAAGCTTGCAATTTCTTTTCATCTCCAAAATCACCCACCATTTGCCTTTATTTCTCCTTCTTCTACTCTCAAAATCTCCCATGAAAACAGAACCCAAAACAATTTTGAAGAAGTTATAAGGTCTCAAAAATCAAGTTGCATGTGGAGGTTTTTGAGAATCGGAGTTTGGGTGGTGTCGGGTTTGTAGGAAAGTCTTCAAGCTAGAGGATTTGAGTTAGGAAGTGCAAAATGGAGCCAAAGTTAGGGTTCTGGAGCTTCACAGTCGTGGGTTTGAAGGCTAGGAAGGTAGGGAGTGAAGTTGTTTTAGTTTTGGAAATTTCAGCTCAAGTGTTAGCATTGAAGAGCTTCAAATTCTGTTTTAGAACTTAAAGTGCAAAGGATTTCGGTTTTTAGCCTTGAATGTTGCATTTGGATCTGAAGGGGTAGCAATAGGAGTTCTCTTAGGCCATTGAAGTGTTAAAGTTCAAGTTTTGGGGTTGGTGTGAATGTTGAATGTGAAGATATCACTCACAAAAATTCTGCAGAAAAACTGTTTTGAGCAGATCTCTGGTATTTCCTTCATAACTCTTTACACAGACCTCATTTGAAGTTAATTTTTGCTTATTTAGAAAATATACACAAAATCCTTCAAGATAGGCACACGAACCACTTGATTTGACTGAGTATTGGGGGAGCAAAGTTAATTACAAGTTTCATTTTTACTGCAGAAACATTTCGGAACCAGTCTCGGTATTTTAGCTGTAACTCCCTGAATACTCGTCATATCAGTGTGGGACTTGAACCATAGGAAAATAGACAAAATTATCTACACATTAGGCACTTGTTTGGATGGTTTTGGTTAGAAATTGAATAAGTTATGCTCATTCAAAAACTGCTCAGAGATGCTGTCCAGAATACATTCGGTTTAGAAGCGGTTGAACGAGTTCGGGATGAGTTCGTGAGGTTTTCAGAATCGTTTGAACTTCAAGAAGTTTCGGTTTTTGTGTGATTTTCATCACACGAGGTGAGTTTTACTCACGTTCAGCGATAAATGGACCGAGTGATAGGTAAGGGGTCACGGTAAGACTCACTGAGATTTGTTATCTCACCCTACAAATGTTGTTGTTTTACAGAGAAACAGGGAAAGAAGATCCTTTATGGCACGAGTGGATGGCGTGCTTGAGAAGGAAATGGAAGACGTAGTTCTTCTATTATTAGTTATGGTTTTCTCTTGTATCTTTGTATTCGATTTATAACTTGAATTTGTTCTAAGTTATATATCGTTTCCGCTATTCTTGTAAAGATGTAAATCTAAGCCGGAAATGTATCTCTGATGTATGCTAAAAAGGTACACTTTAGTATTTCTACTAGATAGAAATATGAGGGTGTTACATTTTGGTATCAGAGCAGTTCGACCTAGTCGGACTTAGAGACCTTATGGTCAAAAGGAATTAGATCGAGTCAGCTAGGGACTTAGACAATTAAATGTCAGAACCTTTCAGTATATTATGTGAAGTATTGAGTCAGGATCCACTCAATGTTTCATGTGAATTACTGAGAATTATGACGATTAGTTGCCTCAGCCCCGAAAATGTCCAAACCCTAAACCATAGGAATTCTATCCTTCTCGGTTTATCAGAGCACGTAGCGGAAGCAAAGGGCTATAGTTGGTGTTCTGAAGTAAGCAATGGACAGCCAAATTGGTTCGAGCAAACTATGGCAGCTGTTCAGTCAGTGAACCAGGTGCAATTGTAGAATTGCAGTGGAAGCTATTGTAGATCCTACAGGGAACTACAATTAAGCAAAGCCTTTGGGCAGAATAATGCCAGTATCGTAAGATCTGTTAAGATTAACTGACACCCCGAAATCCTAACCGTTGATTAGTCAGCTTGTCAGTTACCGAAATACTATTTTACTATAACCTTACTTTATGGTTAGAATAAAACCACAGCTTAGATCGCAGTTAGAAACATTCTTTCAGATAACTGCAAGTATTGATCAGGTTCTTTTTCCTCAAAGCCACATTTCGAAATGCTACGAAGCCGACCTAGTAAACTGTAGTGCAATCTCAGTATCGGGAAGCAGTATCACCTAATTAATGATGATCGAATTAGTTCCGATCACGGGTTGTGAACCAAGCCCCATTGAAGATGAGATCAGTAAGTGATATTAACCGAAATAACCTTATTATTATCACCTCTGGTTAAGAGAAAGCCAGTCTCGGTCTGTGAGAAATTTTTGATAGTTCACTGACTTGTTTTATTCATAATTTCTAGGCCGAAACTCCAATTTTTATGTACTGATATGCGTTGAAAAGCTAACGAAAATGTCTACACATATGAGTAGGTTGAGAACCTTTTGTTCAGTTGTATTCTGAAATGTCTTTCTACCTTACCCTAAATGGAAGTGGGTCATAACTTCATTAGAGGCTTGGGAAGTTGGAAAAGGAATTCTAGTCATTAATATTAGATTCCTAGACACAGGTTTAGAATGATAAACATTGTAGTTTCCAAGAAGTTTGTTTCTTGGAAATGGTCATCAGTAGCTATATCCCTCAGCAGACAATGTAGTTTTCAAAAGCCAATAACAATGAGACATTTTACTAGTATACTACAAGAGTAAAACTTTCAAATACTTAACGTATTGAAAGTGGTGTCGACCTATAGGAAGACTGAATCAAGTGAGTGTTAAATGCCTTACTCATAGTTAGGCAAGACACGTTCTTTACCAAATTGATACTTTAGGAGTTAGGGTTTGTTGTGCCCCGAAAAATCCGGTTTGGACTTTTCGTTTGACAACGTGAAAATAGTAGAGCCGCCACCAATATTTATTTAGGAAAACATTGAAAAAAACCTTTTTCGGAAAAAAGCGGGTGGTCTTTTGAAAACGCAGAGATGTAGGTTCGGGGGTCGGTTACGCATGGGGAAGGTATTAGCACCCCACGCGTCTTTTCTACCGAAAGGGAACCATTAACTTGATGTGTGGTTTAGGAAAAGTTGACTTGAAATGATTTTGTTCTACTTCTTTTCTTTTCTTTTTATTTCATTTTATTGAAAAAGAGGAGGGGAAAAAAGAATATTTTTGGTTAACTTTGAAAAGCGGAACAAAACAAAGATTTTTTTAGAAATGGTGCTTGACGGGACATGAACCCGGTCCTACGTATCCCCACTGTGATGAGGAATCAAAGCTACGTAGTTCTTGACTTTTACGGTTTTTTTTGAAAGTATGCTTGACGGGACATGAACCCGGTCCTACGTACCCTCACTGGAATGAGGGATCAAAGCTACGTAGTTCTTGTTTTTTTTGCATCTGAAAACGGCTTTTGTGTTTTATCTTATTCAATTTTTGGAGCTTTTCAAATAAGACTCAAGTGTTCACGAACACCAAACAAGCAAGGGCTTCGAGTGGCGTTCATTACTAACTTGAAAGAAAAGAGAGTTGAAACCGGTAACCAGTCAAGCAAAGGCTTCGAGTGATTACAAGTGTCAACGTTGTATTATTTTTTTGAAATTGTTTTGAAAAAAAGGTGAGCATCGGTGATAATTATCACTAATAGCTCATGTTATTTTTGAAATTTGAGTTAATTGGTATTTGATTAAGGTATGGGAGTTTTCATAATAGTCAAACAAGCAGAGGCTTCGAGTGACTACCACTAATAACTCCTCATTAGCGATCAAACAAGCAGCGGCTTCGAGTGATGACTAATGATTTATTTAAGAAAATACCTTAGGGTTTTTTATTAAAAAAAACATTTGATTTTTGATTTGAAAACTAGTTTAGGAAAGAATTTGATTTGGAAAAAGATTTTGGAAAACAAGTAGAACACTTCAATCAACTCCAAATCCATAACCAAATGCAAAATGAATGAATGAAGTTCAAACATATTCAACTAATCAAGCAATCATGAACATGTTAATCATCAACTAAGATTAAGAATGCCACTATAATCAAGGGATTCAATTATCAAAGATGCAAGGCAAAGTTCTCAAAATAATTGTGTGAGTGTGTGAGAGAGATGCATTTATCTTAATGACTCTATGCTACACAAATAGTAGGTTTACATCTTCATGTAAGAGTACATGCATGGGGGAAAGGATTGCACACAATTAAATCAAGACATTTAAATGACATCGTGGACAAGAGAACAATTGACCATAGGCATAGAGTGGTCTTAATTAACCAATGAACATAGAACAATGATTATTTGATTAAACAAGCTAAAGCATCAAGGTCGAAATAGACCTATCCTTTGCAACCATCCATGTGGACAAAGAGAATTGCATCAAGACTTGGATAAGTCTATCCTTTGCTCAAACCCTAAACTTTAAGCCCAAAACCTCATTTTTAATTATTCAAGAATACAAATGAAAGGGGTTGAATCTAATAAATGAACATTAAATAAAGTTGAATCATATCTTGCAATCTTCTCACTTAAATCATGGTGCTCTAAGCACAAGTGAGAATCAAGTTGCAAAATCATCAACAAACAACAACTTAAAAAAAAAACAAGAAAAGCTCATAAACAAAGTTGAATCATATCTTGCAATCTTCTCACTTAAATCATGGTGCTCTAAGCACAAGTGAGAATCAAGTTGCAAAATCATCAACAAACAACAACTTAAAAAAAACAAGAAAAACTCATAAACAAAGTTGAATCATATCTTGCAATCTTCTTACTTAAATCATGGTGCTCTAAGCACAAGTGAGAATCAAGTTGCAAAATCATCAACAAGCAACAACTAAAAAGATTTAACAAGAAAAGCTCATAAACAAAGTTGAATCATATCTTGCAATCCTCTCACTTAAACCAAGGTGCTATAAGCACAAGTGAGAATCAAGTTGCAAAATCATCAACAAGCAACAACTAAAAAGATTAAACAAGAAAAACTCATAAACAAGGTTGAATCATATCTTGCAATCCTCTCACTTAAACCATGGTGCTATAAGCACAAGTGAGAATCAAGTTGCAAAATCATCAACAAACAACAACTAAAAGATTAAACATCATCAAGTAAAAAAAAGAACAACAAGATAAATTAAAACCCAAAAAATGCGAACTACATAGGAAATAAAATCACATGTTTATTCCATTAAAATGCAAAGATCAACACAAAATAACAACAAACTAAATTATTCAAGGGTGAGATGCCAACTCTCACCCCAACAACAACAACAAACTACATTTTAAAGATGAAAATGATGAGTATGCAAAAATGATGAAGAGAATATGAGTTTTGATGCAATATATTGTAAATGATACAAGGGTCTTAGAGATTCACCTTGGACCCAAGCTAGTAGGAGTAGGAAATGAAGAATAAGTAACCAAATCAACTAGAAACTCTCACTTGATGATGAAAATGTGAAATAAAAGGTGAAAGGAGGAAGATTTATGGAGGAGGAGTGGATTTGAGGTGATTTGGTGGTGGTTGGGTGAAGAAAAGCAAAAGAATGGAGAGAGGAGGAGGAGAAGGGTGTTCGGCCAAGGGGAGGGAGAGGAGGAGAGGAGGGTAGTGCTAGATTTTGTGTAGGAGAGAATGAGCAAAAGGTTGGGAAAGAGTGAATATGTGAGGTATTTATAGAGTGGGAGTGAGCTTAGGGGTAAAATAGTAATCAAACCAATTAAATCAATTAATATTCAGCTGAATATTAATAAATAAAAAAAATTTGAAACTTGGTCACCAAGTTAGGGGGTATATTGGTCATTGATCTTGAGAGGTGCACTAGGATTAGACTTTAAGTTTGAATGGAGGGTGGAGATTCATCATCACATGGATTGAGGGTGTTGGAGAAACACAAAAAAATGAGGGTGAAAGGAAAGGAGGGCTGTTCGACCAGCTGTGGGAGAGGGAGAGAAAAAAGAAAGAAAAAAAAATGCAAGTTGTCATTGTACTTTTGGTTCCCCACTACCTTTGTAATTATCCTTTCCTTTTTTTTTTTTATTCCTTTTGATTATTCTATGAAGATTTTTTTCTATTTTGGGCCTATCCTAGGAATCAATCATTGGGCTCTAAATTCCATGATATCACCACTCCCAAAATTGATTTGTCGACCCCACCTCAAAGGAAATGACCATTTTACTATTTTATTCAAAAATTTGATTTTTATGCCAAAAGGTTTTTTTTTTTAAAAAAAAATCACAATTAAGCACAAATCTCCCTCAGATAATTCATTGATGATTGCTCAGTGATTTGGGACGAAAAACCGCTTTTATTGTGAAATGACCAAAATGCCCTTTCACCCTGAAAACCCTAGTTCTTTGCCCAAAGCACATTTTCACTTCAAAAATGACTTTTCACCCTAGGAATGACCTCTAATACCTTGAAATGCATGTTGAATGGCTTGTCCTGAGGAATTGTACCTTTTTTGCGAAATGACTAAAATACCATTTTTGCACTGAAAAACCCTAGTTTGTCTAAAAAATGCATTCCAACTCCAAAAATGATTTTAGAAGCTTTGAAATGACTTTTAGAACCCTAAATGCAATGCATGACGCTCTTTTCTCTTCTATTTATTTGTTTGGGGGAAAATTAGGGTTTTGACCTAAGCCAGACAAAATTGGGGTATGACAGGGTTATGTTTGGAGATTTATGGAGTTTGGAGGGTTGTGGGACCAAAGGAATGAGTAAAATAGTGAGAATTGTTCTCGGAATCAACGCTGGAAGCATTATCTTGTGCCCATTTGATTCCGTGGAAGAATCCTTCTATTTTGATTATTTCTTTGATGTTATAACTAGCTCAACTTCGTGATTAATCCAAATATGAACGTACTGCCTAGAGTAGTCAACACTACAGCATGATGGAACAAAGTTCAGAATTTTCTAGTAAGCCTTACCTAGCTAGGAAAGTCTTTATGTATCAAGCGAGAGATCTTTTTTGTTTAGATCTTCTCATACTTAAGTGAATGAATAAGAGACTCAATTCAAGAGAATGGTTGGTTTTGGAATAGTCGGTTGACTTATAGATTCTGAAAAGCCATACATCTGCGTGAGACTTTCCGGATTTAGGAATTGAGTTTCAAAGACTGAGTCACGAGGTGAAGATACGTCTTATTAGTATTTTGGGTTAGCGAAGAAACAAACTCCTATGGGTAAGTAAAGAAATTATTTTATATTCAAATGATTTCAAGAAACTTTTACAAAACATTTACCCATTTGTGAGTGAGTTATGAACACCGTAGTGACAGAGTTTAACCCAAAGTGCTAATAATGTATCTAATAAAACCGAAAGGTGATATTTCCTAGTTTACCACAAGTTGGGGTGTTCCTGTGTTACTTGTTGAAAAGAAAGACGGGAACAGGAGGTCGAGTATGGATTACCGCCAGTTGAACAAAGTTACAATTAGGAATAATTACCCTATGCCAAGCATCTATGATTGGTTTTATCAGGTTCGAGGTGTAGCAGTGTCTTCAAAGATTGGTCTAAGGTCGGGTTATCTTTAGTTAAAGGTTAGGGCTTTAGATATTCCGAAGACAGCTTTCCATACTAGATATGGACATTACGAGTGAGTAGTGATGCCCTTCGGTCTAACTAATGCTCCTGCGGTATTCATGGATTACATGAATCGAGTCTTTCCACCCGTACTTAGATCAGTTTGTTGTAGTTTTCACTTATAACATCTTGGTGTACACTAAGACCATTGTGGATCATGATCAGCATCTCCACATTATTCTGAATGTACTCCGAGAGAAGAAGTGATATACTAAACCGTCGAAGTGTGAATTTGGATGTCTGTAGTGAAGTTTCTGGCATTGGTGACATTCCAGTCAAGAGTGGCAGTAGATCCTAGTAAAGTAGAAGTTGTATTGGATTTGGAGCGACCATTGTCGTTCACAGAAGTAAAGAGTTTATTGGGACTAGTTGGTTATCATCGTAGAATTATCCGAGGATTTTCGCAGTAGTTCTTCCACTCACTTGGTTAACTTGTAAAGATCAGCCGTTGGAATGGGATTTCGATTGTGAAGAATGTTTTCTAGAGTTGGAAGAGAGGTTGATTTCAGCTACAATCCTAATTCTTTCGGATCCGTCTCTGGGATTTCAAATATACAGTGACGCCTCGGGAAGGTTTAGGATGTGTTATGATGATGCATCAACAAGTGGTAGCTTATGCATCCATGTAAGAGAAGCCCTCGTAAGAAGAATTATCCGACTCACGATTAAAAATTGGCAACTTCTGGATATATAGTTAGAATTGAAGATAGCTCAGAGTCGACAAAAGAGTTATGTTGTCAAAAGGAGTAGACCACTAGAGTTTGAATCTGGTGATCCCGTATTGTAAGAGTTTCATCAACCATTAGTAACGGTAGAGCATTGCGGACAAAGAAAACTCAGTTCTCGGTGTATTGGATCTTTCCAAATTAACGATTGTATTAGGCTAGTGGCGTACTGCATAGCTTTACCTACCACATTGTTCAATCTATATGATGTATTTCATCTATCCCAATTGAGGATCCAAGTCAATCATTGAGTTTTGAAACGATCTTCGACAAAATTTGTCATTTCAACCTCATCCAAGTCATATCATAGGTCATGGAGAGAAGACACTTCGAACGAGAACAATTCCAAATGTTAGAGTAGTTTGGGGTGGTTTTTCGGCCGAGGAAGTTACGTAGGAATTGAAGGACGATATGCGGGTTGGGAATCCGTATTCAGTTTATTGAGGTATGTTTGTTCAATTTTGAGGACAAAATTTCCAAGTTGGGGTGGTGATTGTAACATCCCTAGTTTCGTTAATTTTGAATTAAGAAATTAACGAGTGATTTATTATTCGAATAAATAATAAATCAAGTCTCGAATAAGAGTTTGATGCGAAAGCAATTTATAATTGCTAGAGTATATGATTTAAATACATAATTGATTGAATTGTATGAATTGAATGTGATTGTTTTGGGGTAAAAATGGATTTTAGTGGAGATTAGTCCTCAAGGGTAGCAAGGTAATTTTCCACCCACTTAACTTCAGCTCAAACCTTTACAAAAGAACATGTTCTCCTCTATTTCACAAATGACAAAAATTAAGAAAGGGAAAGTAGAGAGAAAGAGAGATGGCCGAGAGAGGGAGAGAAGGAAGAAAGGGAAGCTTGCAATTTCTTTTCATCTCCAAAATCACCCACCATTTGCCTTTATTTCTCCTTCTTCTACTCTCAAAATCTCCCATGAAAACAGAACCCAAAGCAATTTTGAAGAAATTATAAGGTCTCAAAAATCAAGTTGCATGTGGAGGTTTTTGAGAATCGGAGTTTGGGTGAGTATCGGGTTTGTAGGAAAGTCTTCAAGCTAGAGGATTTGAGTTAGGAAGTGCAAAATGGAGCCAAAGTTAGGGTTCTGGAGCTTCACAGTCGTGGGTTTGAAGGCTAGGAAGGTAGGGAGTGAAGTTGTTTTAGTTTTGGAAATTTCAGCTCAAGTGTTAGCATTGAAGAGCTTCAAATTCTGTTTTAGAACTTAAAGTGCAAAGGATTTCGGTTTTTAGCCTTGAATGTTGCATTTGGATCTGAAGGGGTAGCAATAGGAGTTCTCTTAGGCCATTGAAGTGTTAAAGTTCAAGTTTTGGGGCTGGTGTGAATGTTGAATGTGAAGATATCAGCTCACAACAAATTCTGCAGAAAACTGTTTTGAGCAGTCTCTGGTATTTCCTTCATAACTCTTTACACAGACCTCATTTGAAGTTAATTTTTGCTTATTTAGAAACTATACACAAAATCCTTCAAGATAGGCACAAGAACCACTTGATTTGACGGAGTATTGGGGGAGCAAAGTTAATTACAAGTTTCATTTTTACTGCAGAAACATTTCGGAACCAGTCTCGGTATTTTAGCTGTAACTCCCTGAATACTCGTCATATCAGTGTGGGACTTGAACTATAGGAAAATAGACAAAATTATCTACACATTAGGCACTGGTTTGGATGGTTTTGGTTAGAAATTGAATAAGTTATGCTCATTCAAAAACTGCTCAGAGATGCTGTCCAGAATACATTCGGTTTAGAAGCGGTTGAACGAGTTCGGGATGAGTTCGCGAGGTTTTCAGAATTGTTTGAACTTCAAGAAGTTTCGGTTTTTGTGTGATTTTCATCACACGAGGTGAGTTTTACTCACGTTTAGGGTTTTTGATTAATATCTTGTGTGTAGAGGTGTCAATGGGCCGGGCTCGGGCCGGCCAGCCCAGGCCCATCGGGCCAAACAGTGTATATGGGCAGGGTCGGGCCAGCCCAATATTCTAATGGGCTGCAAAATGTAGGCCCAAGCCCGCGCCAACATCAGCCCATGGGCCAATGGGCCCGCCCAATGGGCCGGCCCAACGGGCCTCAAGCCATTGACTTTTTAAAATTTTAAGTATATATTGTTTCTATCAATGAACAACATACATAAACAAAATTCAGCAACACAATATATCTTTGTCCATAATCCAAAATAGCATACATAAATAAATTCGTCTTGGTTTTGCAAAACACATTGTCCATAATCCAAAATAGCTCAAATAAATAAATTCTTCTCTATTGAAATTATCCTATTTCCAACCACTATGTCTAGAACTTCAAACACAAATGCTTGAACTTGCATATCAAGTTGATTTCATATATATGAAAAAAGGTGGAAAGTTGATATCTTGTGATTAAATTCTCATGATATTACCGACTAAAATTTGAGTTACCAAATCTTATTCGCTTTGCCTCTAATTTATTTGTTTCTTGAGTGTGATTCATTAGGATTAGGATTAGATTAGGATGTTGGTTGCCTTTATACCGAATTGGTATTTTTTTGAAATACGACAATTTTCAATAGGAAGAAGACAAAGACATCTCGAACAGTTATGGATCGGTATTTGGTGGTGGTGTTTTTCTTTTGAGTCGAATCGCTTCAAGAATTTATGAATGGAGTTGCAAAACGGTTTGAAGAGAAGATGAAGGACGATCTGTTAAGCTCCAAAATCGAAGGCGTGGAATAAATAATTGAGTTGTCATATTTTGATTGGATAACATTAAAAACAGCATGTATATCACTTGTCATATTTTAAAATTAAAAAACAAAAACAAAAAACAAACGGGCCGCCCATGGGCCCATGGGTCGGCCCGGGTCGGCCCAATAACATCATCGGGCCAATCGGGCCGGGCCAAAAAAACATACCGTTGATTTTGGGCTACTATTTTTAGAGCCCAAGCCCACCCAAAATATCGGGCCATTGGGCCGGGCCCAAATTGACAGCTCTACTTGTGTGATTGGTTTGAAGAGTTTTCAAAATTTCGCGTTTCGTAAATTTTTGAGTCGAATACGGTTTTTCAAAAATTTAGTGTTTTGAGAATTATAACGAAACCACTATTCTAATTGATTGTATGTTGGAATGTTTGGGTCTGAATATGTGGATATATCATCTGTTTTGTGATTGAAATTGGATTGGGGAACGATTGGATTCAAACGGAAAGAGAAACGGGGCAAAAACGAGAAAAATTGGGATTCTGCTGTCAAGCACGACCCGTGCGTGATCAAGCACGACCCGTGCGACTGCCACGGTCTCCGGTGTCCGAATTCCCGTTTCGACGCTCCTTTTGACTCCAAACTCCCTTTAATCCCTTTTCCAATCAATTGTGACCACATTGGACTGATATTGTTATGCTTAAATGTGGTTTTAAGTCGTTTGGTTTGATGTGATTGAATTTATAAAACACTTGAAAAACCGTAAACTTAGATCACGTGTGGGAATCAATGTTTTTCGAACAAAATTGTGTCGAACAGATTATGCGAGTTCCTAGGGGTAACCACATGATATAAATAGATATCACCGATTAGATTATGTTTGGTGATATGAATTATATCGAGTATAGGAGACGGCTCAATGCGGTACGATATATAAATTATATCCAAATGGGTGACGACTGCTGTTCTCGTTAGCATGCTAGGTGAGGGAAGTCATGAGCCCTTGACCTAGGCCCCGCTTTCATATATTTATGTCGCTCTTAGGATTTGCGCTCCTATTGACTATGTGGGGTTCACTCGAGCCATGGAGTTGGTGATGTGCTAAAACTTTTAAATGTGTATATTGTGATTTTGTCACTCGAGCTTCTTTAGGTTGTTGGTGACAAGTCACAAGTAATTGATTGTATATTGTAATTCTTTTTGAATTACTAATTATGGTTTTATAAATGGACCGGTAAGGGGTCACGGTAAGACTCACTGAGATTTGTTATCTCACCCTACAAATGTTGTTGTTTTACAGAGAAACAGGGAAAGAAGATCCTTTATGGCACGAGTGGATGGCGTGCTTGAGAAGGAAATGGAAGACGTAGTTCTTCTATTATTAGTTATGGTTTTCTCTTGTATCTTTGTATTCGATTTATAACTTGAATTTGTTCTAAGTTATGTATCGTTTCCGCTATTCTTGTAAAGATGTAAATCTAACAGGAAATGTATCTCTGATGTATGCTAAAAAGGTACACTTTAGTATTTCTACTAGATAGAAATATGAGGGTGTTACAACAACGATTTAGAGTGGCCACACTACTAACTCTTTTTGAAAATGGAATCATCACCAACAAACAAACGGCAACGACGCGAGTGATCATTGATGACAATTTGGTCTTATTGGAGTTTTGAAGAAGGGTTTTGGGAATGAGTTTTTGAAAATCAAAATAGAACAATTTCAACCAAATTCCAAGTCCATAACCAAATGCAAAATGAATGAATGAAGTTCAAACATATTCAACTAATCAAGCAATCATGAACATATGTTGATCATCAACTAAGACTAAGCATGCCAATACAATCAAGAGATTTAATTGTCAAAGATGCAAGATAAAGTTCTCAAAACAATTGTGCGTGTGTGTGAGGATTGCTACGGGACGGACAACAATCTCAAAGAGTATGCATTTATCTTAATGACTCTATGCTACAACAAGTAAGTAGACTTACATTAAAGTTAGTTAACAAGTAGCCAAATCTGATGTGACATTCACAATTTGTAAGTACGTCCTTGAACTAATTAAAAGTTTGTAACTAGGTCCCTAAACTAGTTTAAACATATAAAATAGGGTCCTCATAAAAATAATAATTTTTTTTGATATATATATATCCAAGTCACAATTAATTCAAAATATAACCTTTTAATATATTATTTTACTCTCAAGATATTAAAAATAATAATATTAATAGTTGTTTTAAAAACCTTGTAAAAATAAAAATAAGCGCACAATATTTTGTTATTTGATAAATTAAAAATTATATGATTATATTTTACAAGCATATAATTGTTTTAATTGAAGAATTATTATTACAGAAAATAATAACATATTATTTATAATTAAAAGTGTAAACTATAAAATATACATAATATTATGGTTATTATTGATAATACTCACACTCCAACTACCTCAAGAATTTAAATTAAAAATCATATGACTACCATACATAGTAGTAGCTCTTTTGCTATCCTCTATTAATTTATTCTTACCATTTACGAATAAAAAAAATAGCGCCTATCACAATAGTGACACATAAATTTGAAAGTTGGTCATACTCTTCATCAAGAGGGGATGTTTAGTATATTCAAGGATAGAAGAAAGCTAGACTACTAATTTCAGAATGATAGAATCAAAAGCTAAAAAGATAAATGTTTTTTTTGAAAGATAAATGTTGTTTATTTAGAATAACGAATTACTCTTTTATCAAAATAATAGTAAAATGTGCTATTTTAGTCCCTTTTTTGGACATTTTTGTCCCTCATTAAAGATTCATTGAATTAAATAAGAAAATATTGTAAGCTTTTTTTTTATCATAAAAAACTATTATCAACAAATAACTTCAAAAGAAAATCATAAAACATTTGTAGCATTCTAAAAGTCTATATTTTATTCTTACTTTCTTAATTAAATGTATTTTGCATATATTCTTCTCACAAGTTTGTCACATTTTGTCTTAAGTTTTACTATTGTTCTGATAAAAAGTAAGTTTTTATTCTTATTATTTTACTTAAAATAAATTATATTTATCTTTTAAAATTAAATTAAATTACATTATTTTCATGAGAGATAATTTCAATTTTGCGGTGGTCAAAGTTTGGGATTTAGCAATAATATCTGTAATATTTTGTATATTTTATAGCTTACATTATTAATTATAAATATTTTATTTTAGATTTTATTATACATAATAATTTGTTATTAATATTTTGTAAGCAACTCTTCAATTAGAAACAAATTAAATTATATGTTTCTAAAAAATAATTATAGTTTTTTTAATTAATAAAATAAGAAAATATTGTACGCCTCTTTTTAATTATTTTAAGGTTTTCATGAAAAACAACAATTTTATTGCCAACAAAAAAATTAATATTACTATTTTTTATATCTTGAGAACAAAAACAGTAATATTTTGAATTTGTTGTATCTTGGATATATCAAATTATATTTATGATGACTAATTTTATGTTTAAACTAGTTTCGAGACCTAATTACAAATTTTTAATTAGTTTAGGAACCTATTTACAAATTGCTAATTAATGTCACGATAGTGCTGGCCAATTGTTGACTAACTTTAATGTAACAAAAGGTTCTAGTTGATAAAATTATATTAGTTCCGGGATTTTATTACAACTTTTTTAGTTTAATGACCTATATATAAAATTTCCCAAATAGTTCAAAGAGTAGCTGAATAATTAAGCCTAACAAATAAAGAGTAATACACTAATCGAGGGAATAGTACTAGTCCATCTTAATTAATCCTAATTATAAGATAATTTCCAATGAGGGTTGGCTCAGTTGTTTAGGAGTTGACTCATTCCCCACAAGGGCATGAGTTCTACTCCTGCTGCCATCGTGACGATCCTTTGGTGGGTGATCTATAATACCTCTATAAGCGCTCAAAGAGCCTTGAGGCCTGCCCCTGTGAGCTTCCGGAGCCTAATTTACCTAAAATTTTCGATGAAAAAAAAATTATAAGAGAATTTTTCGATCCAATTGATAAGAATAAATTAAAACTTTTGAAGTGTATTTATTGTTTAGATTACATTTTTACCCTCATTTAAAAGATTTGTCCATAATATTAGACGTGTATTTAATGTCTCACGACTAGCTATTGAATTTTTAAAATATTTTTATTAAAATATATATGTTTACAGTTTAGGCTCTATTGACTGCACATACCTTGTGGCCTCTCAATCACTTTGAATTGTACCATTATTAGATCTTAAATTTTAAAATACATTCAAAAAACAAAAGTTAGAATCAACAACTTTTTTTTTGACGAATGCCTAGTGCGTCTCTCAATCACTCTGACGAAATTGGTATCGAAATTATAAATTTAATTTCAATGATAATTTATTGTACTACTGATTTGGTCTCAAGCCAAGATCGTCTTGTGGTTCACAACATTACAATATCTTGGATTAATACAACAAGAGCATGTGTGGTTACTACAAAGGCAATTTGAAGCTGTTCCACTTGCTCCATATTTGCTATTGAATTCTTGAAAGCAGCTGAAGTTATCATGACAATCCGACGACTCTTGTTTGAGACAAAAACCTGCAGGACAGTTCTGATCTGCATGATCAAATTCTTTAACAAGTTAGTTTTATTTAGAGCACAATACACTCCATTTCAATCTAGATTCACATTTAAAATAATTTATTCAGTAATATTAACAACAACATGAAGAAGAAGAAAAAATATTAAGTTGTAATTTGGTGTACCAGATCCTTTGGTGAGGCTGAAGAGAGCAAAGACAATCCCCACTATTAGGAGAATGCTTCTTAGCTTCATAATCATATTTGGTCGCTCTAACGTGCACAAAATTCTAAACTGGGGCTCTAAGTTAAGTTTTGGTGGGGCAATGTCATAGAAAAGGAATAGAGCTCATATATATAGACACACACACAAATAAAAAATAAATTAATGGTTCCGATTATGTTATTAATTACAAGATCTCATTTGATATTTAATTTAAAAAGGAAACAATCATACGAGATCTTATAATTAATGACGTAATCTGAACCATTAATTTTAATCTGACAATTATTATTTAATGTTCTCACAATAATATAGTGTTCTCACCCGAGTCATCCCCTATATATATATATATATATATATATATATATATATATATATATATATATATTATCACACACACACACACCAACTAAATTTATCAATTTAAATTAAAACATAAAAAATAAATTTACGAAATAAAACATACCAAATTAATTTTCCAAAATTAATTTTTACAAATATTTGTATATATCTACATTTACATTTTATGTTTATTATCATTGTAACAAATAAATTTATACAAAATAATATACACTATATATTAAATATCATATGAAATAATATTCACTAAATATTCTTATTATTTTTGGTTTCAGAATAAAATCTCTATTATATGTAACAATGGATCTTCCATGTCACCATCCACATAGTATGACACGTCACTAATTACATCACCAACGATTTTATTCCACATCATCAAGTTAATTCGCTGAAATATATACCAAAAATGTCAAAGCAGGGAATCAAATCCATCCCCTCTTGAATTCAGTGCAATTCTTAACCAAGTCGACTACCTAACTCTATTGTTTCATGAGCGTAACACATTATTGTTAAACCATTCTTCATTGTTATTTTAAATAAAGGTAAAAATCTTGGTACATTATTTTATATCTCTATGATATATAACTATGGATCTTCCATGTCACCATCCACATAGTATGACACGTCACTAATCACATCATCAACAATTTTATTCCTCATCATCAAGTTAATTCGCTGAAATATATACCAAAAATGTCAAAGTTATCATCAATAGACAGATTATGTATTACTATTTAGAGTTTTAGATATTAATCTTTATATAATCTTAAAGATTTTTATATAAACATTGCATCTACGAATAAGACTAGATTTTTCATATTCTAATAATCTCCTGAAGTGTTAGTTTAATATTTCCCGTTTATAGTTTCTTTATAGGAATATACAAAATACCATAAGGGTTCTTTCGCAATATGGAATGTACATATATTAAATCAAAATTAACATTTAAATAGTCAAATAATATATAAAATATTCACTATATATATAAATAAATAAATAAATGTATAAACATATATATTATATATCATAATGAATGGATAAAAGCCGGTGTACAAAGAAATCAATGTGTCATATAACACGCGAAAACATACAACTGCATTTTTAAAGGTGCCAAAAAATAATTTAAAATTTTATGAAAAAATGAGATGTATACCCGTGTTGCTTATAACAGTAAAATCGAATTCCCACAGGTTCACGCGCTTAGCGAAAACAAATTATGAAGGATATATTACAAAATAGATGAGACATTCCATTATCGTTATCCTTTTCCTTTCGGAATTAGTAATAGTAATGTGCTTTTCTATATACTCATTCAGAATACATTAGATGATAATCATATTTTCATCGGTTTCAATTTTCGTTTTAGTACTTTGTTTGAATACTTTTATATTAATTTTCCTTCGTTTAATTATTACAAAACATTATAAGACAAGAAACAAAATCCTTTTCGGGACAAAACCCCACATCCCATTTGAAATTATAATATATAATTTTATTATATATATATATATATATATATATATATATAAATCTAAATTTAATTTCCTACTATTATATAAATATTTAAAATAGTTGAAGTAATTACCTTACAGTGTCTAAACAAATGAATTTCGACCCGTGCCGTCACGGGTAAATTATACTAGTTTAAATGTATTTGACTTAATATTCACTAATGGAAATTATTAATACTAAAAATATACATATTTTTTACATTTTGAGATAGAAACCAAATATAAATTGATATATAATAATAATTGTAATAGAAAGAATATTAGGTCAAATATAAAATATGCTTTTGACTAATCTAATATATAAATATATTTAATTTTTATACAAATTATATTTATTTTGTCTAGAGGACTTTGACCTTGCTCTGGTGTCTAGGGGAAAAGTGAACTCGACTTTTTCAAAGAAACTATAATATTATATATATATATATATATATATATATATATATATATATATATATATATATATATATATGAGGTAATTTTACCTATATAAAGATGATTACTAAGATAGTCACTGGAAGGACCAGAGCATAAAAGCAAACACAATAATCTACCACTCCAACCAACTAAACAGGTTCACACTGTGGAGGATCAGTAGTGCCACTCAATCGATTTTCCTATCCTATTCCCTGGAAATACACTCTAGGGGGACACACACCACTCATAATAAACAATGGTTAGACTTAGCCTTAAACAAAAATCAATTACTAGAGTACAAAATGTTGCCTTAGATATCAATGGCAACGGTTTTTTTCCCGTTGTTGATTCATTTTTTTAATTTTCTTTTTGCTGAAATGGTTCAAAACCGTTCCCAAAAGGTCAACAACGATAGTTTTCCATTTGATTTTTACGCAACAGTTTAAAACCGTTGTTATATGGACACTATTAAAAAAACTAAAAAAATTGGGCGCTACATACTACATCGTTTTTCTGTTTTCCCAAAGTTTTTTGGTGCGACACCAAAAAACTCAAACACCAAGTCACACAAAAACGTAAAACTTAAACAAAAATAGAAATTCCATAGAATAAAAATGATTCACACATACAACAGCCTTAAAATCCCCTTCTCTGAAATTCACAGCCTTTCTCTCGAACTCACCCTCTCCTACAACCCTAAGTACTCTGTTTCTATTACCTACTAAAAAAGGTGCAAAATGTTATGGTGAGGCAAAAACTACTACTGATACTGTTTCTATGCTTCTTTTGTATCTTTCAAGGCTTGTTTCAGTATTTTCATTCGTTTTATTCTTGCTTGAAACATAAATCTTCTTCTTGCTGGAAATCAAACAATGTTTTTTGCAATATAAAGATAAGCTTTTTGTTGTACTTAATTATGTCGGTTAAAATCAGTGGCGAAGCCAGGATTTTTCTAGAGCTTGGGCAAGAAAATTTCCCGCCAATTGACATATGACATAATATATAAATAATCATAAAGTGTGCTAAATAGGAGAGATGAAATATAACCTGTCAATAGAGTGCTAAATAAAATTAGAGCAAAAACTCTAACTCCAAAATACTACCCAAAGAGAGGAATGAGTTGGTTTTCCTTAAAATAGAGCTCAAATGTAAATGATTTAAGCTTGGATTGGACTACTTGAAGTGAAAAGAAGAAGAAAAATGGAGGAGGGCATGGTGGAAGAGGGGTTCATTTATTTTTGGGTTTTACTTTTTTTTACATTGGGCTGGACCAATTGAAGTTATTTGTAAAAAATCATCAACCATCTATATTCATAATTTCTAGTTCTAATATAAGAGATGTGGTAATATTAAAAATATGAATAAAATTTATACTCCAAAAAATATAGAAAATATCATACATTTATTCTCTCTCTCTCTCTCTCTCTCTCTATATATATATATATAGTGTTACATATTACCTATACATTTTAATAAAAATAATATGATGACTGTAAAATAAAAGTTACCTATACATTAAGTAAAAAAAATATTGTTAGTGCATAAAAAACATATTTTGTTAATATATGTTTCTATATTAAAGTTGTAAAAGTAAATTAAATAACAATTGTTGGCTTAGTGGTAAAGTGACATTTAGGTAACTTCTTGGTTGTGGGTTCAACACTCATTGTAAATTTTTTGGCGAAAATAAAAATAAACTAAGCCAGCTTTTATTTAAAGAAGACAAAACGGAAAAATAATAAATAGAAAACGCCTTCCACAGGAATCGAACACGGATTCAATGAGTTAAAAAAGAGAAATTAAACCGCTTCGCCAAACGTTTAAACGGTATTTAATTGCGAAATGATGTATATATTTAATAACTTATTTTTAAAAACAGGGGTATTATAGTAATTTCATAGGATTTTGAGCCCGGGCGCGTGCCCGGGCTAGCTGGGCCCTAAAATCGCCCCTGGTTAAAATACATTAAATGCAAACCTTATCTCGAATTTTAGTTTATGATGACAAAGTTATTTTGGTAAAGAATTAATTACTCATACACAATTATCGCCATTTCTTTTAACTTTTCGTTTAATTTTTTTTTTTATTGAAAAGAGGGCCGAAGCCCGAAAGGAAAATACAACGGAAATACACGAGGAGTAGAGACTCCAATAATATCAGCCAACACTAGAGGTTCCAACTGAGGTGGAATAGCAGTATGTAAGCTAACAATGTTATCTTGACCACAAGCCATGTTTGCTAGAGCATCAGCACAAATGTTTGCCTCACGATAACTATGACAAAACTCAAGTTCCCAGTCATTTTGAATAAGTCTATGGATCTTGCGTAAGAGACCCCAACCAGCAACACTCCCCAAATTACCTTTGTTAATGCTATTTACAACAAGCTCTGAATCAACATTAACCACAACATGCGTGAATCCCATTTGGAGCGCTATCTGGAGCCCTTCAAGCACTTTTCGTTTAATTTTGGGTAGAATTGTATGTCTCCTTTGAAATGATTAGCAATAAAAAGCAGTTTTTTGGTGATGCTATTGATTCCAATGATTTCACTTCATAATAGAGATTGGTTTTTTTGGTGTATCCATTAAAAGCAACGGTTTTTTCTGTTGCCATTAATAGCAACAATTTTACTCCATAAATGACAATGGTTTTAGAGCGTAGCCTTTGATATTATTGGGGACGGTTTTTCAGTGTTTCCAAATATGGCAATGGTTTTTTTTGCTTTGCCAATATCTGGTAATAGTTTCTATGTGTTGCCATATTAGCAACAGTTTTAGAGCGTTGCTATTGCGTAAAAACAATCACTTAAGTAATCATTAGCAATGGTTTTAGGTGTGTGCTGCCTTTGGGAACAAAAAACCGTTGCTCATAGTTTAGGCAACGCCCGCAGAAACAACGATTTCAAAACTGTTGTCGAAAGTAAAGGCATCAGTTTTCCGACTTTACCCAACGACTTTCAAACGTTGTCGTTGGATAAAAGTGTTGTAATGTCGTCTGACTCTAATTTGTTCCATTTCGGGGATTGAACACGGGTACAAGCCAAATCTATCCCTTTAGATGGAGTGCATGTAACATCCCTAGTTTCGTTAATTTCGAATTATGAAATCAACGAGTGATTTATTATTCGAGTAAATAATAAGCCAAAACGCTCAGAGACACCAAGAATACCAGTCACAACCTCACGCATATCCTCAGTGGTGTTGTTGTTGAAGAAAACCTCTGACTTTTGGGGAATTGATAGATTGATAGATCTCATAAGTTACAATAATATCATTCATGACCCTGCATTCTCTTTTGGTTGCCCTGAAAAACAAAAAGCAATCATCAGCAAATAACAAATGTGTAGGGACTAGAGCACCCCTACACAATTTAATACCATGTAAATTGCCTCTTCCCTCTGCCTTTTGGATAAGTCTAGTCAACCCCTCAACACATAGGATGAATAAGTAGGGTGATAAAGGGTCCCATTGTCCAAGGCCCCTATTAGGAGACACAGGGCCTACACTTTCATCATTTACAATAATCTGGTAATCAACAGACTGCAGACATAACATGATCCAAGACACCCATTTATCATGAAAACCCATTTTAGAAAGAATTGCTTGCAAGTATTGCCAGCTCACTCTATGATATGCTTTACTAATATAAAATTTGAAAGCTACTTCCCCTTCCTTCCCCCTCACCTTACACTTCATATGATTGATAGTTTCTATATAGAAACCATAGCATTATCAAGGATGGTGCGATTTTCAACAAAGGCAGATTGCTCCGGGGATATACATTTAGATAAAAGAGGCTTCAAACGATCAACAAGCACCTTAGATAAAATCTTATAAACCACATTACATAAAGAAATAGGACAAAGGTCCTTCATGGAGGTTGGATTTGGTTTTTTTTTTTGGAATAAGAGCAACACTTGTATCATTCAAGTGAGGAGGAAAATACCCGGTTTTTTTTTTGGAATAAGAGCAACACTTGTATCATTCAAGTGAGGAGGAAAATACCCGATTAGGAATAAGTATCCTTGCCAAGAATAAGTGATTTGCTTAATCAGCTTCGAGGTGCAACATGTTGTTTTCAAAGATTGGCCTAAGGCTCCGGGTTATCTTTAAATTCAAGGTTAGGGCTTTAGTTATTCCGAAGATAGCTTTCCATACTAGATATGGACATTACGAGGGAGTAGTGATGTCTTTCGGTCTAACTAATGCTCCAGAGTTATTCATGGATTACATGAACTGAGTTTTCCACCTGTACTTGGATTAGTTATTGAAATTTTCACTGATAACATCTTGGTGTACACTAAGACCATTGTGGATCATGATCAGCATCTCCGCATTGTTCCGAATGTACTCCGAGAGAAGAAGTGGTATGCTAAACCTTTGAAGAGAGATTTTTTTTGGATGTTTGTAGTGAAGTATCTGGGACTTGTGATATCCTAGTCAGGAGTGGCAGTAGTTCTTTCACTCATTCGGTTAATTTGTAAAGGTTAGCCGTTTGAAAGAGATTGACTTCGGTTCTCATCCAAATTCTTCCGGAACCGTCTCTGGGATTTCAAGTATACAAAGAACACCTTTAGGAGGTTTAGGATAGGTTATGATGTTGCATCAACAAGTGGTAACCGATGCATCCATGTAAGAGAAGCCTCATGAGGAGAATTATCCAACTCATGATTAGGAATTAACAACTATTGTGTATATAGTGAGACTTGGTGATAGCTTAGGGTCAGCGAAAAGGGATTATGCTGGCCTAAGGAGAAGATCATTAGGATGTGAATCTGGTGATCTTGTACTTTAAGAGTTTCAGCAACCATTAGTACCAGTAGAGCATTGTCGGCGAATAAACTCAATCCTCGAGTGTATGGTGCTAAGTGGTGTGATGTATAGTTTTACCTTTGTATTGTCCAATCTACGTGATATGTTTCATGTATTCCAATCGAGGAAGTACATTTCCAATCCCTGTCAACTGTTGAGTTGGAATGATTGATCTTTGACTGATGCGTCATTTCAGTCTTATCCAAGTCATATCATAGAACATGGAGAGAAGACACTTCGGACGTGAACAATTCCAAATGCTAAAGTAGATTGGGAATGGTTTGTCGACCGAGAAAGTTTCATGCGGATTGGATGACGATATGCGGACTAGATATCCGTATTTGTTCTCTTGAAGTATGTTTGTTCAATTTTGAGGACAAAATTCCCAAGTTGGGGTGATTGTAACATCCCTAATTTCGTTAATTTCGAATTAAGAAATTAACGAGTGATTTATTACTCGAGTAGGTAATAAATCAAGTCATGTAGAAACTACACTCAGAGAGCTTTTCAATGAGTGTTCGTTTGTTGAAATCCGATGTCGTTTGCTAATTTAAATCATTGGTCGAAGTAGGTGCACTCATCAGAGGAAATTCTGCACTTATGTGTGTGCAAAAATGTCGGTGTGTGTGTTATTCCAAATCTCAAACGAATTACTTGAAGTAATTGTTTGTGATTCTTTAATGATGCAATAATGGAATATATATATATATATATATATATATATATATATATATATATATATATATATATATATATATATATATATATATATATTGTCTGTTGTGGTTGAATTTGGATTGAAACATAGTTTGGGATCGATCGGAGAACTAAACGGAACGGAAATTGGGCACAAAGTTGAGAAGTTCCTTATGTCCCCAAATTTGATGTTTTTTCGACGCTCCGCTCGACTTCAAACTTTTTCAAATCCTTTTCCTAACCACTTATATCATATATAGTTGAATTTGTGAAACTTAGAGTATCGTGTGGGAACAATTGTTTTAAGAACAAAATTTGGTGTCTGGACTGGTTATGCAGGTTCATAAGAAGAACCGTATGATATGGATAAATATCATAGAGTAAAATTATGTCTGATATATATATATATATATATATATATATATATATATATATTATGTATATAGTCCGGGTGACGACCCCCACGGTTAGCATATTAGAGGGGGAGGTCATGGGCCCTAAACCTAGGCCTTCAGCGATAGAGTTCACCGGGATTAGCAGATGTGCAGTCGGTGTTATGCTAAAGAGAATTATTGTACTGTGCCGGGATTAGCAGATGTGCAGTCGGTATGGTACAATTGTTTTGACGTTATGAATGCACTGTTTACCGGGATTAGCAGATGTGCAGTCGGTATTGTGCAGTTAGTAACGTGCATGGTTTATTTATTAAATCAAGAAATTAATTAATGTTTTATAAATAGACCGAGTGATAGGTAAGGGGTCATGGTAAGACTCACTGAGATTTGTTATCTCACCCTACAAATGTTGTTGTTTTTCAGAGAAACAGGGGAAGAAGATCCTTTATGGCACGAGTGGATGGCGTGCTCGAGAAGGAAATGGAAGACGTAGTTATTCTATTATTCGATTATGGTTTTCCCTTGTATCTTTGTTTTCGATTTATAACTTGAATTTATTCTAAGTTATGTTTCGTTTCCGCTATTCTTGTAAAGATGTAAATCTAAGCAGGAAATGTATCTCTGATGTATGCTAAAAAGGTACACTTTAGTATTTCTACTAGATAGAAATATGTGGGTGTTACATCAACTAGTACTAACATTTGTTGAAGAATTTAAAGTTGGTAGTTGTTAAAGACATGTAAGTCTAATGCATATGGAATAAGTAGGATTAAGGTTTAATACTTAAAAACGACATAAAGATGCTTAAAAAGTACAAACAATTGTTAATCTTACTACCGAAGTTTTGATATTGAAAGATCAAACACTATTGTTTTTGTAGGAGAGTAGGAAATCCAGTTACTAAACTCTACCAGATTTCCTAATGATGTCAACAAAAACATGGTGGCTACCACGACCCGTGGCAGAACAACAGTGGCCCTGTTTTGCTGAATTTCGTTCTGATTCTCATTCCGATTCGATTCCGTTCCTTTTCCAACTCAATCCAAACATCAAAATAGATATTATATCAACATATTTCAGTCCAAACATAACAATTCAACAATCAAATAATAATGGTTTCGTTTTAAGTTTTGAAAACACGTAATTTTCGTAAAATACCGTTTACGACTCAAAAATTCATGAAACTCAAGATTTCGAAAACCAATTTAAACCAGTCACACAAACAACATACAAAATCCCTAATCGTGAGTAAAACTCACCGATTGTGATGAAAATCACGTAAAATCCGAGACTTTCGGAAGCTCACAATTTTGAACTTCCCGAACTCGCTCCGAAACTTCACAAACTTTTCCCAAATCAAACTCGAACAATCCCTCAAGCCTCTACACCCTATGAACAACAACCAATGCTAAATACAAACCCTTTAATGGTGGAGTAATCCCCACAATCAGAATACCAAATACCTATCTTCAAGTGTTAGCTCCAAAACCGAAATTCTACAAAATCGATTTCCATAGCTTCACAATTCTTTTAACTCCCACTCAACCTCTAGAATAGCACCCAAAACTTACTCTCAAATCGTTGAAATGCTAAATCTTTTTCCAATAACCCAATAATCAGCTCCTATCCTCAATCCATTAGTTCCCAAAACTGAATTTTAAGCAAATGAACTCATTTCCTCCAATTTGAAGCTCTCTCTAGAGCGAATATGGTGATAGGAGGGATGGGAATTAAATGGTGATAAGAAGGGGATGAGAATTAAATGGTGATAAGAAGGGGATGGTTAGAATGAGAAGGAAGTAGTGATTCTAATTGTTTTAAAACATCTCACATGCATCTAAGTGAGGTGATTTTCTCTCCTCCCCACCTCCCTCAACCTCACGCTCTCTCTCCCTTTCTTCTCTTTCTTTTCTTTCTTTTACTTCAACCAAAGATGTGAGTGTGTGTGAGTTTGGAAATGTTTTTTGGGAAAGGAGTAAAATGATGTGTGAAAGTAAACCGATGTGGGAATGATTGGTGGTGCTTGTTTACAAATTTTTGAAGGTAAAAAAAAAAAAAAAGTAAATGGCGTGAGCAACACAATTGGAATTCAAAATAAAAAAATTGAAGTACATGACAAAAAATCTTTCCCACTTAAGATTGGAAAACTCATGTATTGCCGCATACATGAGTAAGATAAGATAGAAGGTTATCAACTTGCTAGATTTGGTTGTCCAAGCTTTGACCTTAACTACTCATTTTAAGTGTATAGGAGCATAAACAACAGGCTAATCACTCATATTAGATCAACTCTTAACACAAACAACTTAAAGTTGTAAGATAAACAACAGCCTATAATAATGTTAGTTATATTCATCAAATGTAACAATAAAAACTTAACCCATAATACGGTCGTATCGGGTTTGAGAGATATGTCTCTAGAGTTGCACGTAGTGGATACCCAGTTTATATAAAAAAATGTAAATATAAAAACTTAACTCATAATTAAAGAGAAAAGAAGACTACATAATTAGAAAGTGAAACACGGACGTAAGTATCATGCAGAGTTTGATTTAAAACTAAACACCAATTTAATATGCTTCTAAAACTTGTTGATGAGAAATTATCTAAATAAAGAATAAAATACCAATTTGGACATGTAAATTATGTTTTAGATTCTAAAGTACCAAAACACACGGCCTAGAATCACTGTCAACATCGCAATTTGGACATGAATTTTTTTCCATCAAACAGATAATTAAGGAATGAACATTGCGTATTTGAACATCTAATTTTTTTTCTGGACCCTTAAGTTCCCCAAAATACACTGTAAACATCACAATTTACGTATTTTGTCACGAACTTATTATTTTTTACCAAACCGATTATTTACGAAGAAACTTCTAGTATTCGAAGAGTTAAAAAAATTCTGAATTCTAAAGTCTCCCCCAAAACACACTGCGTAAGATTTCACGCTACACGTTCTACAAAATAATTTTATCTCCATCATGTACACCAAAACATAAAAGAAGAACATTGGGTGTGACAAAATCTCTGTTGGAAGGAGATAATCTCAAAAGCCGGCAACCGAATACTCGTGGTCTACCAACTTCCCCGATGTAGATTAGTCATTGGTAAAGCCGATAAAAACTTCACACCACGGACGTTGTAACAAAAAAAGTAAAAAAAAAAAAAGACAAACTAAAAAAATAAAAGGCCAAGTGAACAAAAAATTGGAAGTTGGAAAAAAAATCTTTCCCTCCCAAATTGTGCGACAATGCCAAGTAATATAAAAACTTAACCTATAATTAAAGAGAAAAGAAGACAACATAATTAGAAAGTGAAACACGTACGTATCATGCAGAGTTTGGTTTAAAACTAAACACCAATTTAAGTATGCTTCGAATACTTGTTGGTGCGAAATTATCTAAATTAAGAAGAATATACCAATTTGGGCATGTAATTTTTTTCTAGATTCTAAAGTACCCTAAAACACACAACCTAGAATCACCCTTTATGTATTTTTTCATGAATATTTTTTTCCATCAAACAGATTATAAAGGAACGAACTTTGCGTATTTGAACATCTAAATTTTTTCTGGACCCTTAAGTTCCCCAAAATACACTGTCAACACGTGTTTTGTCACAAACTTATTATTTTTTATCAAACCGGTTATTTACAAAGAAACGTCTATTATTTGAAGAGTTAAAAAAAATTCTGAATCCTAAAGTACCCCCCTAAAACACACTGCCTAACATTTCACGTTATGCGTTTTGCTACAAAATAATTTTGTCCCCATTAAGTACACAAAAACACACTCTTTAGCATCTCACTTTACTTATTTTCTTACGAAATTAAATCTTTTTTTAATCGAAAATTGTCATATTTAAACATTTAAATATTTTCGAAATTTTAAAGTACCTCTTAAAATATAAAAAATAAAAAAATACAAAATCTTAAAATTTAAAGAAGAACATTGGGCGTGACAAAAACTCTGTTAGGGGGAGATAACCACACAAACCGACAAAGCCAAGTACTCATGGCCAGTCAATTTCCCCGGTGTAGATTAGTCATCGATAAAGCTGATGAAAACTGTACACTAATAACACGGTAACAAAAAAAGTAAAAAAAAAATAAACAAAGAAAAACTAAAAAAAAAAAAAAGCCAATTGAACAAAAAAAAATTGGAAGTGGCACCAAAAAATTATTCCCGCGGACATTGGCAAGCCTATGCTAAGCCGCATAAGGTATTAGATTAGAATTCGAATTAATAACCAAGGAAGGTTGACTCAGTTGGTAAGGAGTTGGCTCACAAGGTGGTGGGTTCAACTCCCGCTACCGATGTGAGGACCTCTTTGGTGAGTGATCCATGAAGATCTCTCTGTGTAGTCACTCAAAGAGCCTTGAGGCTCAGACGCCCCGACACCTGGGTGAGCCCCGGAGCCCAACTCACCTAAACTTTTATTTTCAAAAAAAAAAAAAAGAATTCGAATTAATAGATAATATAATTTCATTGATAATTTATTCTATCATTGATTTGGTGTCAAGGCAAGATAGTCTTATGGTCTACAATACTACAATAACTTGGAGCAATACAACAAGAGCATGTGTGTTTACTACAAAGACAATTCGAAGACATGCCACTTGCTCCATATTTATTGTTGAATTCCATAAAGCACTCGAAGTTATCATGACAATGCGACGATTTTTTTTTGAGACAAAAACCATCATAGCACCCCCGGTGATCTGTGTATTCAAATCATTTCACAAGTTAGTTTGGAAACATATGATATATAGACAATATTGAGCATTGCAGCAGTTCTAATTCTAATAACAACAGTACCCTAGATTCATATCTTCTAAAAAAACTCAGATCCATTTTTTTTTAAAGCAAGCAGAATATATTATTATATAAATAAAACAAAGACGAGCACAAAAGGTAACACCAGGGTACAATAGCGTGATACAAAATAAAGCCGTCACAATCCAAAAAATAGAAAAATAGAGTCATTATATCCATATCTTAGAGATAGAGTCAATAAGATCAACAGATAAAAAGACAGGATGGTGAGTTACTCGTGTCCAAAAACCATCTTCATGAAAGAGAAATAATGTGATCAATAGATCATCAATAATCAAGAACGACTCCAGAGAAGATACACTTGTTCCTCAGATCCAAATTGTTTGTATCTTTTTATACAGTAAATTTGTGGTATGCCAAAAATATTATTAACAACAGTATGAAGAAGAAAAGTAATAAATTGTGATGCGTGTACCAGATCCTTTGGTGAGGCTTAAGAGAGCAAAAACAAGCCCTACTATTAGGAGAATGCTTCTAAGCTTCATGATCATAGTTGGTAGCTTCAATGTACACAAACTTTTCAAATGGAGCTCTTAAACTGTTGGGACAATTTCAAAGAAAAGGAATTGAGCGCATATTTATATAGACAGACACTGATGCAAGGGAAAAACCTAAAATTCTATGAAGGAAGCTGCGGAGGATAACAAGCAAAAATTGATGCAAGGCATTAAAGCATGGTATTATTATCCATGATATCAGCGATACTATGCAGCATATATCAGCGAAAAATAGATGCTATAAATGATTTTGTCAAAAACAATTATGGCTTAGAAATTGCCAATCCAATCACAGCTGCAACCAGTAAGGCCAAGGTAATTAATGATAGCATCCAAAATGAAGTTATTCATATGAAAACAATGTAACCAAAGAAGCGTTGGTCCGAGTGATAATCGGATTGAGATCCCACTATAAGGTCTCGAGTTCGAATTTTGGATGTGGTAAAACTCGTTAGGACGGAGAAGCACACGAGCCGGGAAAATCGGTTACTCAGAGCTATCACTTCCCCGACGTTGATTAGTCATCAGCAAAGCCGGTGGAAACTGCATAACAATGACATGATAACCAAAAAAAAATGTAGTGGCACATATTTTTCCCGATTATTTTTTTAAAATTATTATTTTTGGATATATTTCAGTAATTTTTCTATTCTAAGTTGGAATATTAAGGGTGGTGTTAATAGAGATGGAAAGAGACATACAAGACTGCTTATTCGTACTCATTGTTGTTTGAAAGAGTTGTTATATATGTTTTGGAATAACCTTGTGTTGAGTTTAGACACAAGAATGGAATGCAATTGCACAAGAATTAATCGCGAATTGATTGAATTTAGAAAAACCCCAATTTAAGAACCCTAATTACCGAATTCAGAAATTGACAAAATTAAGCAAACACACAAGGCAATTGTTCACCCAGCCAAAGTGACAATTAGTCACCTACATCTGGGGGATCAAGCTAAAGCTTGAATCCACTTTCATATCATCAAGAATTGAGAATTCCAAGTTTACAATGTGATTTTCCCTTGTGTTTTAACCCCTCACTTCCCTTGATCCCTTGAGTCCCGTGTATACTCTCACACACCCCAATTACAAAGAGAAAATGAAGATTACGACATCACCTACAAGATTGATTACAAGGCCTTTTATAGATTGCATGGAGAAGAGAGAAAACGAGTTGCTTGTTATACAAGTAACCGAAACATTGAAGAAATAATGCAGACAATAACAGATTCTCATTATTGCTAGCAAAGACTCCAACTAACTCCACCTCACTCCACATCAACTCCACCTTGACCAATACCACCTCGGAGAATAACCACATCACCAAACAGAACCTCCACGTGTATGCCACATTAACAATCTCCACCTTGGCATACACACCCACTGAATGATTGAAAGAGACTCAAAACCGTAAGCTCAATCCACAATTCAATTTCTAACCTTTTCAATATTCAAAGCAAGTGCAAGCAGTGCTTGAACTTGCTTAAGGGAACCACCTTTGTTAGAAAATCTGCAGGATTATGTGCTGTGTGAATTTTATGAATTTCCACAGCACCTTTATTGATAATGTCCTTGATCCAATGAAGACGAGTATCAATATGCTTTGTCCTCTCATGGAATGACTGGTTTTTACATTGTGTATGGCACTTTGATTATCACAAAATACCTTAACATATCCTTGATCAACACCAAGTTCATTCACCAAGCTTTTCAACCATAAAGCTTCCTTGACAGCTTCTGTCACACCTATATATTCTGCTTCAGTGGTGGAGAGGGCCACCACAAGTTGCAGTGAAGATTTCCAACTGATGGTGTTACCATATAGTGTGAACACATAACCTGTGAGAGACCTTCTCTTGTCTCTATCACCTGCAAAGTCTGAATCTACATAGCCAATTACTCCACCTGAGTTTAATTCTTCTTTGTTGTAGTTCAAACCAAGCTTTACACTACCCTTTAAGTACCTTAGGATATGCTTGACAAAGATTCCAAAGTTGTTGCATACCTGGATTTGACATGTATCTACTAACTAGACTGAGACCATATGCTAAGTAAGGTCTAGTACACACCATTGCATACATTAAGCTTCCCACACCACTAGCATAGGGGACCTTGTCCATGTATTTCTGTTCTTCTTTAGTATCAGGGCAGTCCTCTTGAGATAACTTGAATCGAGTTCCAATTGGTATGCTTATGATTTAGCTTCACTCATGTTGAATCTGTGTATTACCTTCTTTGAATACCCTTCTTGAGTGACTGACAATCCTTGCATTTCACCTCTTCTATTGATCTCCATTCCAAGTATCTTCCTTGCCTTACCCATGTCTTTCATGTCAAACTCTTTCATAAGAAGTTGTTTCAACTCGTTGATCTCATTCATATGCTTACAAGCAATAAGCATATCATCAACATACAACAGTAAGTATATGTAGTCATTACCTGCAAGCTTCTTATAGTAGACACAACTATCACTATTGCATCTATTAAATTTTATCTCCAACATATGACTATCAAACCTCTTGTACCATTGTCTTGGTGACTGTTTTAGGCCATATAGAGATTTTTGCAGCAGACATACCATATCTTCCTTTCCCTCCTCTACAAACCCTTTAGGTTGAGCCATGTATATTTTCTCTTCAAGTACTCCATGTAAGAAGGTTGTCTTTACATCCATTTGTTCAAGATGCAAGTCAAATTGAGCTACTAGAGCAAGCACAACTCTGATTGAGGTGTGTTTCACAACTGGGGAGAATATTTCATTGTAGTCTATTCCTTCCCTTTGTGTATATCCTTTTGCAACTAGTCTAGCCTTATACCTTGGAGGATCACTTTCTGTGTTTCCTTCCTTTTGCTTGTAAATCCACTTGCAACCTACAAGTTTTGTTCCTGCAGGTTTCTTGACCAATTTCCAGGTATTGTTCTTATGTAAAGCACTCATTTCTTCTTGCATAGCAACTTGCCACTTGTCTTTAGAATTGCTAGACATAGCCTCATTGTAGCTAGCAGGTTCCTCATTGATGACATCTTCAGCTGTATTCAAGGCAAAAGCAGTAGCAGCTTCATACCCAAACCTCTCTGGTGGTTTGATAGATCTTCTAGTTCTGTCTCTCGCATAAGAGATAGTCACCGCTCTTGCTCCTCTTGTTGCCTTTCGACTCACTCTCGATACATTCTCCGAGTTGCTTGTTGTCCGTCATCATCATTACTCACTTGCTTTCTAGTGAGCTCCACCTCAACTGATATTCCTTGTCCGGTTCATTCCTCTCAAGAACTTCTTTGTTCACAAAGATCCTTGGTAAGTCCTGTCTCTTTGAAGATTACATCTCTCGCTAATTATGCATTTTCTCTCTTCACTCAACCAAATCCTATATCCCTTGACACCATCTGGATATCCTACAAATATCCCTTTCTTCGACCTTGCCTCCAATTTTCCCTCATTGACATGAAAATAGGCAGGGCAGCCAAAAATTCTTAAGTTCTTGAGATCAGGTAATTCACCAGTCCATATCTCTTGAGGAGTTTTAAAATTTAAAGCAGTAGAAGGACTTCTATTGACAAGATAGCAGTTGTATGAACTCGCTTCTCCCAAAAGCTCTTTGGGAGGTTAGCACAAGATAACATACACCTAACTTTCTCCAATAAAGTCCTATTCGATTCTCTGCAAGGCCATTTTGTTGAGGAGTTCCTCTAACTGTGAGGTTTCTATAAATTCCATGTTGTTTGCAGAAATTATTGAACTCCTCATTACAAAACTCAAGGCCATTGTCAGTTCTAAGTGCTTTAACTTTCAAACCAGACTGATTCTCTACTCTATTTTTCCATTCTACAAATGTTTTAAATGCTTCATCTTTTGTTTTAAGCAAATAGATCCAAACTTTTCTACTAAAGTCATCAGTGAAAGTGATAAAGTACCTTTTTCCTCCATGTGTTGGTGTTTGAGATGGTCCCCACAAATCTGAGTGGATGTAGCCAAGCTTTTCTTTAGTCTTGTGTACACCAGTTGAAAATCTCACCCTTGTTTGCTTACCAAAAATGCAGTGTTCACAGAATCCTAGATTAGAAATTTTGTCTCCACACAATGCTCCTTGCTTGTCTAGCTCTTTAAGACCCTTTTCACTCATATGTCCAAGTCTTTGGTGCCATACAAGAGTTTGATCATCACTTGAGCTTGCCACTTGAGCTTCTGGTTGCATAGTGTTTCCCATAAGCAAATACAAGTTGTTTTTCATTCTGGTTCCCTTCAATACTACTCTTGACCCTTTCATTATCTTCAATACACCTTCTTCACCTTTAAAGCTATATCCTGCAGCTTCAAGGGTTCCTACTGATATGAGTGCCCTTTTCAATTCAGGTACATGTCTAACATTAGTTAACATTTTAGTAGTACCATCAGCAAGCTTCAACTTCACAGTTCCTATGCCTATGACTTTGCAAGCCTTGTTGTTTCCCATAATAACTTGACCTCCTTTGTATGGTTTGTAGTCTACAAACCATTCCCTCTTTGGACACATATTATAAGAACAACCAGTATCTAGCACCTATCATCACCAGAGGTAGTTGCAGTCGAATTTGACTCAACTCTTTCAGTTCTATCTTCTTCAGCAACTAAGACTTCACCATATTCTTCATCTATGGTTCCCAAGATTTACGGATGTGAGTCAATGCGATGATCAACTTTCGCCATCTCTTCACGATCATACTCACCTCCTGCAGTGTCTGCCATTTCTTCACAGTCACTCTCACCTGCAGCAAACAATAGTTCACAACTCTCATACCCATCAGAAGCTACTGATGCAGTACTTGTATCTTCCTTAGATTGACTTTTCTTCTTTGTGTTCTTTTCTGGACAATTATTTTTGAAATGTCCCTCTTTATCACAAATGAAACATCTCTTGTGTTTTGGCTTTGATTTTGATCTTGACCTTCCCTTTCCTTTACCTGATTCCTTTTTCTCAGATCTTCCTCTCACCATTAGACTGTCCCCTTGTTCTGAATCCCTTTGATTGACCTTCTTGGACAATTCCTTGGATAGCAAGGCACTCTGAACTTCCTCCAAACTTAAAGATTCCCTTCCATATATGAGTGTATCAGCTATAACATCATAAGAACTTGATAATGATCTAATCAAGAGTAATGCTTGATCCTCATCATCAATCTTAATATCTATGTTTTCCAAATCAAGAATTAGCCTATTATACTCATCTATATGGTCACTAATTGAAGTACCAGAATCCATTTTGAAGGTGTATAGTTTCTGTTTCAGATACAATCTATTGGCTAGGGTTTTGGTCATGTACAAACTTTCTAATTTCAACCATATAGCAGCAGCGGTTTTTTCTTTTGAAATTTCACGAAGTACCTTGTCTCTTAAGCAAAGAATGATGGCACTATGAGCTTTGTTCATGATCTCTTTCTTTTCTTTCTCTGTCAAGGTTGCTGGAAGCTTCCCTTCCCCTTCTAGAGCATCTTCAAGACCCTGTTGAACCAGAATTGCCCTCATCTTCATCCTCCAAAGACCAAAGTCGTTCTTGCCATTGAAACGTTCTATATTGAACTTTCCCATATCCATTTATGTGAATCTTGCTCAACGTTGCTACTGATACCAATTGTTGAGTTTAGACACAAGAATGGAATGCAATTGCACAAGAATTAATCGCGAATTGATTGAATTTAGAAAAATCCCAATTTAAGAACCCTAATTACCGAATTCAGAAATTGACAAAATTAAGCAAACACACAAGGCAATTGTTCACCCAGTTCATTGACAATTAGTCACCTACATCTGGGGAATCAAGCTAAAGCTTGAATCCACTTTCATATCATCAAGAATTGAGAATTCCAAGTTTACAATGTGATTTTCCCTTGTGTTTTAACCCCTCACTTCCCTTGATCCCTTGAGTCCCGTGTATACTCTCACACACCCCAATTACAAAGAGAAAATGAAGATTACGACATCACCTACAAGATTGATTACAAGGCCTTTTATAGATTGCATTGAGAGAAGAGAAAAACGAGTTGCTTGTTATACAAGTAACCGAAAGCCGTTGAAGAAATAATGCATAATAACAGATTCTCATTCTATTATTGCTAGCAAAGACTCAACTAACTCCACCTCGGCTCCACATCAACTCCACCTTGACCAATACCACCTCGGAGAATAACCACATCACCAAACAGTAACCTCCACGTATGCCACATTAACACCTTGGTTATGAGAAGTGTGCTAATCTCATAAGCTAGAGGACATGTGCACTACAAGAAAAACCGAAAATCCAAGGCAAAACTTTTCATGGATTTTAATCCCCGTAAACTTTCCGCGGATTTTTGACATTTGTGGGGATTTAATCCGCCGTAAACGTTTTGGCGGATTTTTGACATTTGTGGGGAATTTTGACATTTTACGTGATTCTAAAGTTTCGGACAAAAAAATCCGCCACAAAGGATGTGAAATCCACGCGCAACGGACACAGTGAAAATGGGTGGGAACTTTAAATTTTGAAATCCGCCGAAACGGACATAAAATCCGCCACAACGGACACAACCTTTTTATCCGATTTCTTCCATTCTTTCTACAAATATTCTCTCATTCTCAACACTCTCAAATTTCTTCACTCATTCTCAACTCTTCTCTTAACTTCTCTCAAATTTCTTCACTCATTCTCAACTCTTCTCTTAACTTCTCTCAAATTTATTCACTCATTCTCAACTCTTCTCTTAACTTCTCTCAAATTTATTCACTCATTCTCAACTGATCTTCTCTTAACTTCTCTCAAATTTATTCACTCATTCTCAACTCAACTCTTCTCTTAACTTCTCTCAAATTTCTTCACTCAAATTTCTCAACTCTTCTCTTAACTTCTCTCAAATTTCTTCACTCATTCTGAACTCTTCTCTTAACTCCTCTCAAATTTCTCACTCATTCTCAAATTTCTTCACTCAAATTTCTCAACTCTTCTCTTAACTTCTCTCAAATTTATTCACTCATTCTCAACTCTTCTCTTAACTTCTCTCAAATTTCATCACTCAAATTTCTCAACTCTTCTCTTAACTTCTCAACTCATTCTCAACTCCTCTCACTCAAAAAACGTGTTTGTGGAAATTTAATTTTTTTGAAAAAAACGCGAGCATTTTTGGCGGAATTTTTTTTTTAAAAAAAAACATTTCCGGAGGAATTGGTGTCGTTTGCGGCGGATTTGACTGTGCTTAAAAAAAGGTTTGCGGCGGAATTGGTGTCGTTTGCGGCGGATTTGACTGTGCTTAAAAAAAATAAAAATTTGCGGCGGAATTGGTGTCGTTTGCGGCGGATTTGACTGTGCTTAAAAAAAAAAAATTTGCGGCGGAAAAATCCGCCAAAAAGGACCTTAAATCCGCCGCAAATGACCTTAAATCCGCTGGAAATTACCGGCGGAAATTCCACTAAAATACGCTGCGACTCAAATTTTTTATCGGCGGAAAAATCCAAAAAAATACGCGTATTTGCGGCGGAATTAGGTGTTTTTTGGCGGAAAAATCCGCCAAAAAAACCTCTTTTTCTTGTAGTGATGATGGCCAGTTTTTGATTATATGTTGGCTAGAAATGTGTTATACATCAATTTTCATTTACCAATTTTTGCTTATATTCGGTATTAAAAGGAGTGAGTTTTAGTCTCCAATAGAAGCACAAAAATCTTTTCGGTTTCATGCAAACCCACAAAGTTAATTCAAGGAGATTACACTCAAGTAGTTTCTAATGCTTGTAATTGTTGGGGAGTTAATTCAAATTTCCTAAAAAATGCAAATGTGTAGAAATTCAAGAGGTAGATTTTAGAATGTGAGTGGATGTATCTAGAGTCTTGCGAAAGTGTGGCAATAAATGATCACTATGCTTTTACAAATGTTAGTCTTATAGGTAAGTGGCGTTGGAGGCTCCTCTCAGGTAGGGGGCCTTATGGATGGAGTACCTTTCTTCTAAGTACGGTCAAGCCATATGTTCTTTAACCTTCTTTCTCCATCCGGTTCTCCCCTGCATCTATTTGGTGGAAAGACATTTGTTGTATAGGTAGATGGGGCAACACCGAAGGGGATTGGATCTCAGACTACTCTAGGATGATTGTGTGGGATGGGAATTCTGCCCTTTTTTGGCATGATTCTTGGCTGGGTGACTCACCTCTTTGGGTTAGGTTTCCTAGGCTATTTTCAATAGCAACAAATCCTAATTCTCCTGTTAATTCCTATGGTAGGTGGATAGACGGGGTTTGGGTCATTCCTTGGAGGCGCTAGTCGTTTCTTGAGAGGAGGCCCGCTTGGGGAGCTCTACTTGTCACAAGCATCCGCTCTCTTTCAACAAAGGTAGATACCTGGATTTGGTCTCTGAATAGTTTTGGACTGTTCTCAGTTTCCTATGTTTCTTTCTTAGCCGACGTCACGTGTTTTGAGGCTTTCTGACGAGTTGCTTGTGATTCTAAACAAGGTTTGTAAGTGTCATACTCCCTCCAAGGTAGTCACCTTTTCTTTGCAGTATTGGATAGAGTTCCGATTCGGACAAACTTGTTTAGCAATGGGATGGTTATGAATGTTGCAACTACGACGTGTATTCTTTGCCGGAACGCTATCGAGTCTTCTCTTCATATGTACCTATAGTTTTGCTTCTGTGATCTGGTACGCTATTGTCAACTGGTTGGGTTTTGACTTTGTGATGCAACATGATATTTCATCGTTATTTCTGCCGTTCATTCATGTGGGAGGTCCTGCGAGATGTAGACATGGTTTGATGCTCATCCGACATACCGTGGCTCGAAAGTTATTTGGGATCGATCCGAGGAATAGATGCATTTTGTCTAGAGATGTTTCCGACTTTGGGTCCCGCTTTGACCGGATCTTATCCCTTTCCGGCGATGGTTCCAAAGCGAGGGCACATCTTATTCTTGCTTATTTTATGAGTGGTTTGTAGATCCTATGGATTGTTTTCTCTGGGGTGGATTTGGACCTTTCACTTGTATAGAGGTTGAATACCCTTTGTACATTATATATTCATATATATATATATATATATATATATATATATATATATATATATATATATATATATATATATATATATATAAATATCATGTTTGCTTTTCAAAAAGCTAGAGACCACTATGCCAAATACATGAATGGAAGTCACCATCTGTCAACTAGTGAAGAGGTGAAGGCATCCCCACCATGGGTGATCCTAACGAGAGTGAAATATCCCCATACCCTTTGGGTGATCATGTAGAGTTGAAGGGTCTCCGACCATGTTCTAGTGAGATAAGAGAGTAATTGATGAGCATTTGTTGTATGAGATGTGAGTGCTATCATTCCTTGTAATCTTAGAGTGAGAGAGTATTGTATAGGGTGATACACAACTTGGGTTACTAATATTGTAATCATGTTTGAGATAGTAAATGAATTATGTTGAGATGTTCCGTGGACGTAGGCAAGATGTATCGAACCACGTAAATTATTCATGGAGTAGTTGGTTTGGTAGAAACCTTAACAAAAGAAGAGGTGAAGGAGGCACCGCGTTTGCTATGAATTCTTAAAAGTCGCCTGGACATTCCAAGCAATTTTCTTCAAGCATTTTTGGTAGTTGGTGGGGAATAATTTATGGATCTTGGTACAACACTGTTTTCAAAGATGGTATATTGATGAGGAGTTTAGCTGAAAATTTCATTCTTCTCATTCCTAAAGAGAAAAATCCTACCAAGTTTAATTTTTTTTTTGTCCTATCATCTTTTGTAATGTAATCTACAAGGTCATTACAAAGCTGTTATACCTGACATGGATGATCTGGTGAACAGTGGCGAATCTTGACCAAAAAGTTAGGGTGGGCCGCTCATGAAAAAATATGGAAAATATCGTAATTTTAAAATGCTGAAAATATTTTTTCAAAAATTATCAACCATCTATTCATAATTTCTAGTTCTAATATAAGATATGTGATAATATTAAAAATATGAATAAAATTTATACTTCAAAAAATATAAAAAGTACCATGCATTTATTTTACATATATAGTGTTATATATTACCTATACATTGTAATAAAAAAACTATTTTTTGGTGGACTGTTAAAAGATTTATCATACATTGAGTAAAAATATTATTTATGCATTAAAAAAACATATTTTAGTTATAGATGATATATACTATGAAGTTGTAAATTTGATGTCAATCGTAACTACAGGCGCAGTGGTAAAGTTTGGGATGCTTAGTTCCTGGGTTTTGGTTCAACATCCGTTTGAGAAATTTTGGCAAAATTAAAAACAAGCGGAACCAGTTTTTTTTTAAAGAAGACGAAACTGACAGAAATTGGAACTAGAAAAAGGAGCTCCAATGGGAATCAAACACAGATTCAAGGAGGAAAGGATGGAACATTTAACCACTGCACCACAAGAAAATCTATGTTAAAAATGAAAACGCTTTATATATATATATATATATATATATATATATATATAATATCTTAGTCTTAAAAATAGGGGTATCGTAGTAATTTCACATATTTTGGGATGGGTCGTGGCCCTCCCCCGTCCTAAAGAAGATCCACCACTGCTGGTGAGCCCTTTCCAAGTCAATTTCATCCACAAAAGGGGAAGTTCTGATAATGCGATCCCGGCACAAGAAGTTGTTCATCACATGCGTCATTCTACTAAAAAAATGTATTTTGTTTTCTAATTAAAATTGATCTAAAAAAACATATGATAGGTTTAATTGAAATTTTCTAGAGCAAACTTTCTAGGAGTTTGGTTTTCCTATGATAACCATATTGGCCTCATCATCAGTTGTGTCGATCTAGGAAGTTGTTTCTTCTCGTGAATGGATCCAAAACATGTTGGGAGTATGAGGGAGTAGAGCAACAACGAGAGTTAGCCAATAAATCAAGCAGAACCAGCTTTTTTTTTTTTAAAGAAGACGAAATCGACAGAAATTGGAACTAGAAAAAGGAGCTCCAATGGGAATCAAACACATATTCAAGGAGGAAAGGATGGAACATTTAACCACTGCACCACAAGAAAATCTATGTTAAAAATGCAAAACGCTTATATATATATATATATATATATATATATATATATATATATATATATATATATATATATATAATATCTTAGTTTTAAAAATAGGGTATCGTAGTAATTTCACATATTTTGGGATGGGTCGTGGCCCTCCCCGCCCTAAAAAGATCAACCACTGCTGGTGAGCCCTTTCCAAGTCAATTTCATCCACAAAAGGGGAAGTTCTGATAATGCGATCCTGGCACAAGAAGTTGTTTATCACATGCGTCATTCTACTCGAAAAAATGTATTTTGTTTTCTAATTAAAATTGATCTTAAAAAAACATATGATAGGTTCGATTGAAATTTTCTAGAGCAAACTTTCTAGAAGTTTGGTTTTCCTATGATAACCATATTGGCCTCATCATCAGTTGTGTCAGATCTAGGAAGTTGTTTCTTCTCAGGAATGGATCCAAAACATGTTGGGGAGTCTGAGGGAGTAGAGCAACAACGAGAGTTAGCCAATAAATCAGACCAGCAATAGACTTGAACGCTAGAGTGGGAATAGGCCAGAAACGACCAACATGGGCCTACGGCCTACATCAAGCTAGGCTAGACCTACAAAAGCCAGGCAAGCCATTAAAAAAGGGTATTACTTTCCCCACGATCCCCCTCTTACTCTTTCACACCCCTTAACAAATTTTATTCCAAAAATAACCTCGCGTGAAACGCTGAGTTCACGTGTTTAATGACGGTTCAAACGACCTTGTTCGAACACGTTCGAACAACAGAATGCGAACACAATAAAATTGGTGAATGTGGTGTGAGGGTCCATTATTTGTTGCCTCGGTTAACAGCATACGAACGAAATAAAATAGGGTGGTCTAACAAGGTTATGCGAACAGGTTCGAATGATCCCATTTGAACAGGTTAAATTACGCACAAGAGGGTGTGAAGTCAATTTTTAACTCACGCAGACGATGTCGTTCGAACGGGTTCGAAGCCCCGTGTTCGAACACGTGAAAATTCTTGAAAAAAATACGCTTTGTCTAGCCTTTTGGTCATTTCACACCCTTATAGGGTGTGTTTTGAGTAGGAGGGGGAGTGGGAAAAGCAAAGCCCTTAAAAAAACCTTTTAAGTCTACAAATCCAACCTATTTAAGTAAAAATAAAATATTTTTTTTATTATTACTATTATTATTATATTAAATTTTGTATTTCGTGTTAAATCATAAATTTATAAATATTTTTTGTTAATTTAAATGTAGTGTCTTACATTAATTCTTGACATATTTAAATATAAAATTAAATTTAAATTGGATGTGATATAAAAAAGAACTTAATCTCACTGATCTATTAGCTCTGTAGTCTATTTACAAAAACACGCATTACTTAAATATTTTAAGCTTTCGAAAGAAATTAGTGAAATAGACTTTTAAATAGGCTTTTAGGTCTTCCCAAGCTTTCACATAGGTCAGGCCAGGCCTAAAAGTTTAGCCTATGATAGGCACTACGCCATATTTGTCAAAAAAGAGCGCCCCTATAAGCAGCGCTTTAAGTAAAAACGCCACGGATGGCCAAAACAGCTAACCCATACCCAGCGTTTTTAAAAAAATGTCGCCCATCGCTTTAAACGCACTAGCCATACCTGGGCCGCTTTTTAAAAACGCTGGTATTGGGTCACACGTTCTCCCAATACCTGGGCCGCTTTTTAAAAACGCGAGTATTGGGTCACACGTTCTCCCAATACCCGGGCCGCTTTGAAAAAACGCTGGTATTGGGTCACACGTTTCTCCCAATACCTGGGCGTTTTTAAAAACGCCGAGTTTCTCCCTCACGTATTCTATCTCTCTCGCGTCAAAAAAAAAGATTCTATCTCTCTCACACTTCCCCCTCTCCCTCTCTTCCACTTCGTCTTCTCCAGTTCCCCCTCTCCTCTCTTCCACTTCGTCTTCTCCACTTCCCCCTCTCCCTCTCTTCCACTTCGTCTTCTCCACTTCGTCTTCTCCACTTCCCCCTCTCCTCTCTTCGTCTTCGTTTCTCAAATTGGGGGTGGAGAAAAAGTAGATCTAAGAGATAAGCCGCCGCCCTCCGACCACCGCGTCTGCTCTGCTCCGACAAGCTGCTAAGAACCCTTTCTGTGTGAAGGGTCGCGTTTTATGTGACCTTTGCCGTGCTGGTTTTGAGACCTCCGCCATCACCAACATTGCCGGTAACTACTAAACCTTTTCCTCTTCATCTACTTTATCATTTCTTTACTACTGGTATTATTAGTGTTAAATCTCAGATCTATTTCTTATAACTGTCAATACATGGTTGTGTACCAGTATGGGTCTGCTGTTTTGTTTAATATTGAAGACCATGAAATGGAAAGTTATCTGCAACTGGTTAAGAGGCATGCATCTGGTTTACTTTCAGAGATGAGGAAAGATGGTAAATTTTTCAGCGAAACTAATTAATAATATTGTTCTTCGAATCCCTTTTTGTGCATCTCTTAACATGGTCAATGTGATCAGATTATGCAATAAAGGAGAAGCCACTATTAGGTGAGGATATGCAAGGGGGTCCAGACTACATAGTTCTGAAATCTTTAGACACTGATGGTATCCGTTTAATTGGAAGTGTACTGGGACAAAGTATAGCTCTGGATTATTTCGTCTCGCAGGTTTGAAATAAACCAATGGCATATCATTTCCAAATACTCTGGTTACTACTTTTTATCCCAAAAGAAAAAGACGGCCATTGAAATCAAGCCATTAGAAATTTTACGTTTGTTTTCTCTTATTATCAGGTTGATGGTTTAGTTGAAGAGTTTGCAGGCATAAACCGTGGAATGGAGAAAACTGGAACTTTCACTATGGATAAAAAGAAGCTGCTTCAGCTTGTCGGGAAGGCTAACTCAAATTTGGCTGACGTGATTCTTAAAGTTGGTCTCTTTGAAAGGTATCATTGCCCCTCTATTAGGCATAAGAAAATCTGCATTTGCAAATGTGTGAATATGCTGAAATTTTTATAACACTATAACATCCCAAAGTATTTCAATTTTTTTTTTATTTGAGCTTGATTTCAGCCTCTTCATTAATGTTTTATAACACTTTGGCATGTACTTTTTATTGTAAAAAAATCTCTTTATTGTGAACAAACCAACATTTTTGATAAATTATAGAAATTATGTTTGTCATTCTAAGTTCCCAAACACCCACAAATTCTCTGCAATCACTGGATTATATGGTTTGCTTTTGAATTTCTCTTAGCACTAACAGTTCAAAGGTGTTCCTCAGTTATATCCCTGCCATATTTTGTACATTTTCTAGTTGACAAGGTTGGTGGTTGATGATCTCATTAAAAGTCATTAGCTTCTTTCTGTATTCTTTTAAATGTTAGTTTAGTGCATAGAAATGGATCCTTGTTTGTAAGCACATGTCATGTTAATTTTTGAGTGACTTTCCAATAATCATTGTCTTTGGTCTAATTAGGTTGGTGCCCCTGCTCGTGTTGGGTTGGTTGCTCCAATTGATGTCGTTGTTCCTCCTTGGCAACACAGGGCTCGACCCTCCTGCACTCCTTCTTTTCAGTACATAATCTTATTATTTTTCACATCAAACTTTAGAGCTGTGGATGGATGTGATAATTATGTTAATTGATGTATTCTCCTCACTTGTGTGCTTAACATTCCTACAAAGACTAATTCAATGTTACAATTTCTTTTGTCAAAAACAGATATCGATATCCAAGGAGACCTCACTTCAAATTTCTTGAGAAGAGAAAAGATAGGTAAGGACTAAGAAGCAATTGTTTATTTTATACCAACAATGTTCATCCGAATGTAACTCGAGCCTTGTGGATGGAAAAAACGTAGTGGGAGGGGAAACCTCACTAAAAGTAGCCAATTAGGTTCTCTCGACTTTGAGATTTGTGATCGATAAAGTCGGTTGATTCTCTGCACCAACAAAATGGCTACTAAAACAAATATTGTTTATTTTGTTGTATTTTATTTTTAAGGAATTAGTAATTTTTGTGTTGCTAAATGCTGATTAATTAATTTGAATCTTCAATTTTTACAGGGTCATTGCCAGAGGACCTTACCAACTTAACAACCCTTTAAAGCAAGGAGGTAGTAGTAGTTCAGAGGTGAACTCAAGCTTCATGTTCCAAGCAATTTGACCTTAACTTGTAGTGAATTTAGTTCATCATGAACTTTAGGTTATACAGGCTTTGTGCTCTCCTAACTATGTCATTTGTTGTGGCCATATAGATTTAAGATACACACACATATATATATATATATATATATATATATATATATATATATATATTTGTATGTATATTTTATCCAGATGTATTTGTAGTGAATTTATGATGTATGATTTAATTTAATTTTAAATACAACAAATTCATAGATATCACTATTAAAAATATTTTGGATGTATGATTTAATTTTTTTGTTGCAAATATAAAATGGAAAATACACAAAATCGAAAAAAATTTTAAAAAAATTAAACAATGGGGCTGCTTTTTAGGAAGCGCCTATTTGAGGACGTGTTTGGGCAATGGGCAGCGCTTTTTAGGAAGCGCTGCCTATTTGAGGACGTGTTTGGGCAATAGGCAGCGTTTTTTAGGAAGCGATGCCTATTTGAGGACGTGTTTGGGCAATGGGCAGCGCTTTTTAGGAAGCGCTGCCTATTTGAGGACGTGTTTGGGCAATGGGCAGCGCTTTTTAGGAAGCGCTGCCCATTGTTGGAGTGGAATACCCAGCGCCACCTTCAGCAGCGCTCAAAAGCGCTGCCCATTGATGAAAAAAAACGCTGCCTATATACTAATTCTGTTGTAGTGAGGACACAAGCCAGACTCAGGACTAACACTTTCATTGCAGGCTAGTCGCCCGACCCAGGACTAGCAAAGCACAACTTGACCCAGACTATTCCCACCATTATTGGACGCCATATCTTTACTCAAAACCTTAATTAAGACATTAGGTAAATAGGTCCCCTCTCTTATATATCCTTCATTTAGCTAATTTCTAGAAAGTGTGAGACTAACCACTCACACTTGAATTCTCAATATTCTCCTCCAAAAGTGTGAGTCACCCACATCGCTAGATTTGATCCAAATCATGATCCACTCTCACTCCCCCATCAAGCCGAACTATCGATTTGACACCACTTGTTGGAGAGTCAGGGGAGCACTAGGAGCAACAACGAGCTAGCTAATGAACCGAACCACCAAAAGACTTGGATATCACATCTCCATTAACGGGTTAGAACACTCTAATTGTATTAAAATGGTTAACAGCCTATACTTTATGACGTCTAAACCTCCACGAAGCTAGCATAACTCCTTCAACAACGACGAAAGCAGGAGACGACATCGTGAGACAAATTTGACAGATGAGATGGCACAAAAGAACAGAGCAAGTAGCTCAAACACAAACCTATGCTTCATTCTTGCAGATGTGCTAGCAAGAAACCCAAAGATCTACTGCTCCAAGCCCAACTTTGAGATTGAAAAAGGGCCAAGAAAACATAAGTCCACCCTCAAACACCGGCGACTCGCAAGCTTCTTGGGATCTAGAGAGATCGGCGAAAGGGAGTGGGGACTAATGATGGAAGAAGAGTGATCTTGAAGAAGTAAAGAGGATTGGGAGTGGGGAGAAGGCAGAGGTGGGGAGAGGAAGAAGGGGAGAAATGAGGGGAAGAGGAGGGGTAGCTCCCACGACGGCAGAGGAGCCCGCCCTCTGGCGGCGGAAAAAGCAAATAGGGTTAATAGAGGAAAGGGTTTGAGACGGGGAACATTCAGTTCATTTGATGATCCTTCGGTGAGTAAATAATCACATTTGAAACTATTACAACTTTTTTTTGAAGAGCAAACATATATATATATATATATATATAAAAAGAAGAGTACAAGAGGTACTCTGCCCAACAAAGCAATAGGAAATACATAGATTAATAGATATGAGGGTATTTTGAATTCCAATTAATAGATTTAATTTCATTGAGGATTAGAATGTCTTATGGTTGGCAACATTATTACAATAAAATGAGCAATACAACAAGAGCATGTGTGGTTACTACAAACACAATGCGAAGCCATGCCACTTGCTCCATATTTGTTATTAAATTCTTCAAAACAGCTGAAGTTATCATGACAAGTCGACGACTTTTTCTGGAGACAAAAACCTCTAGGGCACTGCCGGTCTGTGGATCAAATGCTTTCACAAGTTAGTTTTATTAAGAACACAATACACTCCCTTTTGGACACATGTATAAATATTTAAACAATACACTCCCTCTAGGGCACTGCCGGTCTGTATTTTATTTAAAAAGATTAAAGTAACCATATTATTCAATTATTTTGATATATGAACAATTTCAAGTTCATCTTAAGGGACGGATTTTCATCAAAGATTAAAGAAAACCATATTAATGATATTTAATACATGAACGTTTCATTTAAAAATATTAATGATATTTAATTCAAATTTTACGTTGCATTTGGGTTACTAGTATTATGAGTTGTTGGTACAATTGATAATACTTTCCGTTGGTTTTCAAAGTAATTGCAAGAAACTTAAAATTAATGAATTAACTGTGCATTGAAAATAGGCGACTATCAATATGAAATTTTTTAATCTTGCCAAAACGGCTATTATAATGATACAGAGGGAGTATTTTTTTTTTGACAACAAAAAGTCTTATATTCAAGGTAGTGAAAACCTTCAAATGTAGGCCCAAGCCCTCGCCTAACATCACCCCATGGGCCAATGGGCTCACTTAACATGGGCCCGCCCAACGGGCCACAAGCCATTGACTTTTTAAAATTTTAAGTATATATTGTTTCTATCAATGAACAACATACTGCCTCTAATTTATTTGTTTCTTGAGTGCGATTCATTAGGATTAGGATTAGATTAGGAAGTTGGTTGCCTTTATACCGAATTGGTATTTTTTTGAAATAGGACAATTTCAATAGAGAAGAAGACAAAGACATCTCGAACAGCTTATGGATCGGTATTTGGTGGTGGTGTTTTTCTTTGAGTCGAATCGCCTCAAGAATTTATGAATGGAGTTGCAAAAAAGCTTTTTGAAGAGAAGACGAAGGACGATCCGTTAAGCTCCAAAATCAAGGCGTGGAATAAATAATTGAGTTGTCATATTTTGATTGGATAACATTAAAAACAAAGATGTATAGCACTTGTCATATTTTAAAATTAAAAACAAAACAAAAACAAACGGGCCGCCATGGGTCGGGCCGCCGCCGCCCAATAACATCATCGGGCCAATCGGGCCGCCAAAAACATACCGCTGATTTTGGGCTACTATTTTTAGAGCCCAAGCCCGCCCAAAATATCGGGCCATTGGGCCGTCCCATTGGGCCGGGCCCAAATTGACAGCTCTACTTACGATGATAATTAAATAAGGTCGTGCTTGAGATTTTGAGTGCCCTGTGCGAATTAAATTTACGGTGCCCTATTTTTTATAAGTTGTATATTTTGAAATTAATTGTTTTAATACAGCCTTAAAAATGATAAAATATTGTTGAACAAGCCAAATTTTCAATAGAACTAATTATAGCAAGAATAATTATACATGTATTTATCAACCAAAACATGTAGTAGTATAATTCCACACTAAGAGCAAGTCAGCAACATCCAACTATTAACCTTTGAATATCATTCTCATTGACGGCTTGCCTTGCGATGATGAACAGATGATAGGTCACGTACTCGCATTTTTTTTTTATAAATACTGGGTCAGGTTTATGATGCCTTTTGGTTTTTCATCCTAAGTAGGGTTTTTATTTTTAAGGTGTAGGTAAATTTTAATTTGAGACTTTCAGATAATTATTTTAATATAATTAATTTTTTTATTATATATGTATAAGTGGGTCCATTTTTTTAATTTGGTAGGGTTTTTTTATCTGCCTAAACTCTATTTAAAAAATGGGCATGTTAATTATATAATTTTTAATTTTAATATATACATAGTAATCTATATGTATATATCTATCTACTCTACTCTAATATAATAAAATCATATGCTAGCACTTTTACATTTTTAAACATCTTAAAATTTTGACATTTGTCACAAATTAGGGGTAAAATTGTCAATTTCCCACTAGTAGAAGACAAAAAAAAACGCACCTTTTTCTCGCAAAAACGCCATTGATTCTCGCTAAAATCAAGCATCGATATCCTCAAGATCATTGCTAGTAATTTCAAAAAGCGTTGTTGTTTCTTTTTTATTTGATTGCCTTAGCACTGCTGCAAAAAGTGCTGCTTTTTCTGTGTTCTTTTGAAACTTTTCTGTTTTTTTAAAAACAGTTTTTTAAAACTTTTCTATTTTTATTATTTTAAAAAAAACAGTTTGTTTTCTTCTAAAAAAGTCTTTTTTCATACTTTTTTTTCCATTTTTTTGTTAAAAACATTAAAACAAAATTTTCATTTTTCACTCAAAATAAGTTAGTCACTATTTTTACAATCTACTAAAATTAATCATTTCTTTTGACAACGATAAAATTAATAATTTTAACAACTATCCATTGTAAAAAAAGACGTACCTGTAACAAAAGTTTAAAAATTAACTTTTTTCAAAAAATTAATTTATTAAATTAACATTACACTCAATAATTAAATAATGAAAAATTTACTATTTACTATAATCTCTCTATTAAAACCACTGAATTTAATCACCGAGAATTGTAAAAAAAAAAACTTTAACCTCTACCAAAAATTGTAAAATAACTTTTTATAATTAAATGAATATGATTAAATTATATAAAAAAGTCATAATACGGGGAAACGGGAGCAACAACGAAATTAATTAAACGAATATGATTTAATTAATATAAAATCATATAGAAAAATATGAGTTAAAATGTGGCAACGGGAGCGACAACGGGAGATTGGCAATGAAAGCTGCAACGAGAGTGGCAATGAGAGAGGCAACAGGAGTGACAACAAGAGTGGTAATGGGAGTGGCAATGAGAGAGGCAACGAGAGTGGCAACGAGAGAAGTAAAGAGAGCGCCAACAGGAGTGCCAGCGGGAGGGCCAACGTGGATGCAAACGGGAGGGCCAACGGGGATTCATATTTTACCTCTAATTAATGTCCAAATACGTTATTATGGATCAATGTAATTCTGATTGTCAACGTGGATTCATATTCCAAATTACTATCATGACTTAATAGCAATACACCGACCATACAGTATCTCCGTAGTTGCCAACCTCCCTTAAAGAAGCCTCCGACCAAATATCAACACTTTTGAAGGAACTTTCTTGTCCTGTAGGCAACTGCAACTTTCTTGTCCTGTAGCACCGCTGTTATTCCGTGCAGTTTTGCGGTGCTCCGGTGGGAGCCAATCCTAGAAGAAGATTTACATGGGTGTCAATTATTGATAAGTAGTTTCGGGCTAGTTTGGCTTGTTATTCAGAGTTGGTTGGGGACGGTGATCTCAAATTCTCTGGTAGGTGTGGAGCATTTTTGGGCTCATGGTTTGCAATTGGTATCGAAGAAGGCATGTAGATTGAAATATTTGATACGAATGACTATCACTTGGTGTATATGGTTACATCGTAATCATATTCTTTCGTGAGGTCAAGTTTTCAGTATGCAAGTGGTTGTTAATCATGTTAAGTCTATATCATAGGTTTGGTTCATAAACATAGAAGGTCGCAATTCTAATTATAAGATCTCTGATTGGTGGGGTAATCCTTTCAATTGTATGAACTCGGTGTAATTGGTTTTTTCACTAGTGGAAAAAATGCATTTTATAACTGGCCATTCATATCGCTAAAAACGACTGATATTATAAGTGACGCGGTGGCGCTTTTGTAATTAAACTTACAATATTTATATCGGTTGCTTCTTGAACCGATATAGAAACGCAATCCTAATGCTAACTTACATCTTTCATATCAGGTCAATTATGTACCGGTTATAGAAAACCCTAAAATTTAGGCGCTTATAGTATTCTTTCACATCTCTCACTCTCGCGCTCGACGTATTCACTGGCACCGTCTCTCCCTCTCGCTAAAACTACAAATTACCCATTTTGTACCATCATCTCTCCCTTTCTCGCTCTCTTCCCCGCCACGACCCATTCTTGTACCATCATCTCTCCCTCTCGTTGTGTCTCTCTCTCTGGCCGCAAGTCGACGACGAGTCACCGCAATGGATCTCTGAGAACCACCGCCGCCATAACCAAAAATCTCTCACAAGGCCCAAAGAACCATCGCGACACCACCGCGCAACTAGGTAGACTCTTCTTTAACCTTTGTGAATTTTAGTGGTTACACGATTCAGATTTTCGCAGCCTTTTGAGTTACACGATTTTGATTTTAGGGTTCTCTTGTCTAATTTTGAGTTGCACAATGAATTGTTCTTTGCTATTTTACTAGATTTGTGAATTTTTAGGTTACAAGATTGGGATTTGTGGTCTTTTTGGGGGTTTTCTGTTTTGTGTTTGGATGATTGTCTTGGTTGTTCAAGGAGTTGTTATTTGGGTTTGGGTTAAGTTCTCTAGTGAAGTAGTATGATTTTCTTGGGTTGATTTGGTGAGGTTTTGATGAAGATTGTTTTTTCTTCTTGAAGGTGTTGTTTTGGTCGCTTGGTTTCTTCCTTTCACTATGTCCTTCAGCTTGTAAAACCATATATAATAAGTTGTTGTTATCTATTGAAGCAATTTGACTAAACAAATTCAAATCTATATCGTTGATTGCTTCTTCAATCATCGGAAATTTTTATCATGATAAGTGAATCGATAATGAGCAAGATAAAGGTATCGAGATAGTTACGCTCATCTAGATGTATCTTTCATAATGCTTTCGTTAAATTAAATGCGTTATTTTTCTTGGCTCTTTCATTTTACTTACAAACTTTAAAGCCCGATTTAGACCAAACATCTAATGAGGAAAACAACCACAATCCGTAATGTGTCACCATCCACCACCATATCTTAATCAACAAGGTACCATTTAAATATATATTTGTCGAAATTTTCTAACCTTAGTCCAAATAGCTCTTATTAAAGACAATGAAGATTTGATTATTGTCCTCTTATTAAAGATTTCTATTTATCTTAAACCATTTTTGCAGTAATATTCTGATATCGGTGATCCATCAATGGAGTGTCGAGATTGCATTGCATTAATTAATGTGGTAGCAAGAAAGAATCCACGAGTACGCATATTCTCAGATCACCAAGGTATCAACTCATATAAGGTAGAAAGGTTCTGCTACCATATCTAAATGCCCCTCCTGATTACCTTCACAATAGTGGTGCTACTGTTTGTGTTTTCTTTTTGAAGGTTAGATACATATAAGTCTTATTTGAAGGTTAATTGCATCTTCCTAAATTTGAAGTTTTCTTTTTTGGTACTCTAAAGTGTAGTCCTTCCAACTGGATTGAGGAAGGACACAAGGATGAGGAAGACTCAATTTCAGATAGAAAAGAAGGCAACATTGCACAGTCAAAAGGTACCCTGACTTCATTTTCAAAGTTTCAGTTTCTTAGATTTGTGTTCTGCTCATGTTTTGATGATCCCTCAATTAAAAGTCTTGGATATTTCACTCTGGAAATAACAATATTCATTTATGATTTCATCTATTTCACTTTTTATGTTTGGATTCTCATTTTTATTTTTATTTTGTTCATTTATCATCTTCTAATGTTGATTGTAACATAGGAGTTGCTCATGGGATTCTTTAGTCAGCTTACTATAATATTAGACATTTTTATCTGTGATTTAAATGAACTTTGAGTGTATTTGAATTTTTTCTTTGTTTGAGATGTTTGAGCCGCTTATCACAACTTATAATTGGTAAAATCAACCATTATCTATTTGTTTAATGTTGTGGATTGATAAAACAAATATAAACTTGGGAAATGCCTTTTTTGTTGTTGTTGTTGTTGTTGTTGTTGTTTTGTTTGGGGTAGTTGTTAGTCTTTGTGTTGTTTAAAGTGGGTAAAGAGGAAGTTGCATTCTAAAATACTCAAATGCTGAGAATGTTTTCCTTACTATCACTATCACTAGTTGTGTATCTTGATGATGGGATCCAGTCAACTGAGATGGGACAATGAGGCAGATGAGCAATTTGACATGTGATGGAAAAGTTTCATTATACAATTATGAGTTTTATAATTGTGTTTTATGATGGACATATATGATTAAGTTTGGCATGTTGAGGTACATACATATATATGGAGTAATTTATTATCCTCAGTCAAATGTTTAATTCCATGATCCAATAAAGTGTGCACAATTTGATCTAACGGTCCGGGCCGATTACCTTTCTTTCATTATTTCATGTTCTATCAGATGCTTAAGAGAGCTAGGGAGCTTGGAGAATTTCTTTTAGTTGGTATACACTCGGATGAGACAGTGAGGTAAATAGATTTTAATCTTGTTTTTTATATTGAAGATTTTTTTCTTGTTGACTAACCACCCTTTTCCCATCTTTACAATCAGGTATCCTTTGGAAATGTTGTCGATGCAACTGAGTTATTTTTTATCTTTGTACTAGTTGATTCTATTGCAGGACTATAATGCTTAGTTTACGTTAGATTAGATTTGATAAGATCTATTTGAGATTGTGTTGTTTTGGTGCTTGCTTTATGTTAGAAGTAATTTTTTGGATAGTTTTGGTAATATGTTATGACTATGTACGTCGGGCACCATCATGTAAAAAGTTTTTTTCACTATTGTGGTGAGATTTTATTGAAGATTTTGTAATATATATGTTGAGGCTTATTTTTTGGTATGGTGATTGAGGTTGTATATTGTTGATCAGTTTTCCTTTTAAAAAAAATTCCAATTTTAATATCGGTTCTAAAATAACATGATATTAATAATCAAGATTTAATATCGGTTACGTTTGATAACTGATATAAAAAGTTATTTTCAATATCGGTTCAACTAAGAAACTGATATAAAAAAGTGTTCGTATAGGCTGAAAAACTGACTTTCCATAACGGGTCTCACATTTTAACCGATATTAAAAATATTTTCCATATCGGTGCTTCAACCGATAAGGAAGGCGCTCTTTTTAATATCCCCTTTATCTATATTGGTTCCTTAACCGATATAAAAGCCGCTTTTTAACCGATATAAAAACCCTTTTTCTAGTAGTAGTGTTTGTCTCATTCTTCCCGTAGTACTCTTTCTTCCTTAGGTTTTTTTCTCATAGGGTTTTGCCCTAGGAAAGTTTTAATGAGACCTCAGATATATGTACAGTAGGGTACCCCACATAATATTATTTTTTCTTATAAAAACCTTTGAAGGAATATTCCAAATTCACAAACGTTTCAAGGTTTTGCCAAGAAAGGGAGAAGGACAAAACAAATTAAGCCCATCATTTCACTACAATCACACCCTATACAAGTCGATATTCATATGTTTAGACACCGTAAGGTAGCTACTTCAACCATCAGATTTAGACAGCTTATATATATATGTCGAGACCGGGGTCTTGACGCGGACGGCTCAAATATAGATATTCGAGGAGTCGCCACCCAATTTATTTTTAAATAGGGAAATTGAGAAAACCTAAACCTAAGGTTATCGGTCAGTGTAACTAGGTTGGATTCGGGAGTCCATATATAAGGGAAGGGGTGAAAACTTGTTTCATCGCACTCTCTAACACATTTGTCCTAAGACAGTTACCCTAAATTTGATTTGTGCAATAATTACTAAGTCGTTTAATTATTTGTTTACCCAAAAATAAGATTGGCTATAATTTGATATGAAAATAATTAGTTATTTACAAATAATTAGAGGAATGACTATTTTGGATAATTTTAATTTTGACTTTGACAGGGAGACCCCGCGCCTACGTACTCTCTGGTGCGATGAGAGACTCAAAAGTCACGTAGTTCTTCCCGAAAATTTGTTGGTTGGTTGATTTTATTTTGAAGGGGTTTAAGATCTAAGTTGTACAACTCGAGTCTCTTAAACCGGTGTTGCGGGATTGATAAGATGTACATCTCGATCAAACCCATTTTTATTTATTTTGAAAAATAGGTGCTATATACTAATAAACTGATTAGGGGTTTTCGGAAAACGTGTTGTTCAATTTTAATTTTAAAGTGGTTAGGATCAAGTTGTACAACTCGGGTCTATTAAATCGGGGTCGCAGATTTGATAAAACGTACGTCTCGACCAAATCCTAATTTTCTTATTTTTATTGTTATTATTCTTTTGAAAAAGATTAGATACCAATAAATAAACACAATAATAATTAATGCGAGAAAACTGAGAAAAATAATGATAAAAAATCGAAATGGGGTGCAATAGTAAAAGATGGGTGCAAATAATTACAGGGGATGTGTTTCATTAATCAGGAGGTATCAATATAAGGCCCAGATGTGTTTTTTGTTGACTAGGGCGCTGGTCCACAAAAACAGGTAACTGGGCTCACAGGGGGTGGGTAGTGTAGTAAACATAGAGGTGTAAAAATAAAAAAAAGTAAAAAAAACAAAATAAATAAATCAGAAAAGGGAACCAACCATATATAAGGCTCACTTAAAGAAAACTAACCCTAAAATTTCTCTTTCCCCATTTTCGCCGCCAGCCACACGTCTAGAGAGAGAGAGAGGTGAGGTCGTTTCCGGCGAGAGGGTGGAGGACGGCGAGTTTTCCGCCGGAATCGAAGGGGAGCGACAGAGAAAGAGGGCGGAAGAAAAGGAGGCGGAAGGGGAAACAGAGCTCGCCGGAACGGAATGAAAGGGGGGGAGTTCTCGCGGCGGCTACAACTCGGTTTGGGTGAGATGGGGTGTTGCGAGAGTGAGACAGGGATGACCGAAGGTGGTGTGGTTCTGTCAGAGAGGGAAAGGGACGGTGGTTGTGTGGTTGTTTTGGATCGGTTTGGGAGAGAGGAGTGGTTTGTGGTGAGGGCTGGCGACGGTGATGGGAGGAGAAGAAGCTTATTTCTACATTTTTTGATATTCTCTACTCCTCTATATTTTGTTTCAGATCTGTCTCTGTTTGGATCATTAGGGTTTCAGTGTGAAATCCTAATTTTTTTTTGAATGACTGTCTCGAAAATTGTCCCCCCTTTTTGACTGACATTTACTGTGTTTTTATATTAAAAAAATTAGGTCAGAGCATTTAATTACGTTTGACAAACGCTTTGACTGGGCTCGACTTTTGTTTCATGTGTCCGGCTTTTGATTGAACCCAAATCAACTCCTACCGCCATTTAATTCTAGAATCACTAAGTCGTTGGTTTTTATTTTATTTTTATTTTTTGGATTATTGTAAAAAACATTTTAATAAGATAATTAATTAAATCTACTATTTTTGTAATATTCAAATTAGCACATAATTTTTTGTTTAACTAAAAAAAGAGTAAAAATAACGCGAAAGTGACCTAAATTAGCAAAATGACGTATTCAACGACTAAAACCTGCAAAACACGCAAAAAGTGCATATTTTCGTAATTTTTCGAGAAAACGTCAAAAATACCGTTAAAAATTGAGTGTTCATTAGTTGCCCTCCGCGGCTTACTCTTCACGATATAATACACAAAACCATGTTCTCCATGTTTTGTTGTATTATCAAAGTAAGAGATAAGTACGGATATGAACCTCAATTTTAACCTGTGAAATATACGATTGTCACAGCGAATTGAAAATCACGAAGTTTTAAAGAGTACAATGTTAGGGTTATATTATACTGGAGACGATGCCAGGGCGAGACCGATAGCAGAAAATTAAAGACAGTGCCAGGGCTGAACCGTTAGCACAAAATTTAAAACACAAATGCCAGGGCTGAACCGTTAGCATAGAATTTAAAAAGACAAATGTCAGGGCTGAACCGTTAGCATGGAAAATTAAAAGACAATGCCAGGGCTGAACCGTTAGCACAAAATTTAAAAGACAAATGCCAAGGCTGAACCGTTAGCATAGAATTTAAAAAGACAAATGTCAGGGCTGAACCGTTAGCACAAAATTTAAAAGACAATACTATGGCTGAACCGTTAGCATGAAAGTAAAGCCGCGTTGTGGCTGAACCGCTAGCACGTAAAGTAAAAAGCAAAGCGCTGTGGCTGAATCGTTAGCACGAAATTTAAAAGACAATGCCGTGGCTGAATCGTTAGCATGAAATGTAAAGCAAAGGTTGTAATAATCGTTAGCACGTAAAGTAAAAAGCAAAGCGTTGTGGCTGAACCGTTAGCACGTAAATTTAAAAGACAATGCCAGGGTTGAACCGTTAGCATGAAAAAAGCAAAGCGCTGTGGCTGAACCGTTAGCACAAAATTTAAAACACAATGCCAGGGCTGAACCGTTAGCATGAAAAGTAAAGCAGTGCCAGGGCTAAACCGTTAGCACGTAAATTTAAAACACAATGCCGTGGCTGAACCGTTAGTGTTATACTCCAATTTTGTCCGTATTCTTTTCTCGCTTTAGTCGTTTATTTTATTATTTGTTCAAGTCGCGCAATTACGAGAATTATTAAAAAAAGTGTCTCACTTAAGCCAATCTCAACTAACCTGTTCAACTAAGTCGAAATGTCGTTATTTAAATTAAGAATGTGCGCGAATGATCGATCTTTTCGCACCTTCTTTTGTTGAATATTTGTATTTAGGCCTAGTCGAACTTAGTTGGGTTCATCCGAGTCATTTCTTGCAAATGGGCTTATTCGAGTTGTTTTTCTCGCAATTTGGCTCATCATTCCGACTTCTTTTATTATTTCGCCCTTATTTTGAGCAGATACATATATATAGTCCAAAAATATCAAAAATCTATTTAATTTTATTTACATTTTAAAAAGTGTCTAATTGTCCAAAGTGTCAAAAATACAAAAATGATAATATTAAAAATACAAAAAATACAAATACAAAAAGCAAAAATAGAAAATAGGAGCAAAGATCAAGAATCTTGTAGGGTTCGTTTTGCTCTCCAAGATCGCTTTCAACAAGCCCACGTTATCGTAACTCGCAAAGGCCCACCAAACCAGTCAAAACCAATTAAATGCTAACCCTAAGTTTTTAATATAAATAAGCAGCAAATCACACGGTAAAATACACACAAAAAATCAGAGGCAGAGACACACTGCAAAGATCACCTAAAAAGGATTAGGGTTCAAAATCAGAATCCTAATCCCTTGAAACATAGTTTCAAATTTGAAAGAGAAAATCAAACATGAGAGTAAAGCAATCAGAGCAAAGTGATGACAATCATCGAGAGTGTGCACATACAAACAATTTTGGAGACCAAACAGAAGCTGGAAATTAGGTTGGTTACTATTGTTGTTTATTTTTTAAGAAAAGAATCTGTAACCAATGTAAATATATATACGTGTGTTTGTTGTTGGTGCGTAGACCCATGCTTAGTTTTGTTGAAAAAACAATGATGATATGTAATAGATGTCACAGACTCAAGGGAATGAATTACGCATGAACAAATCTAATAATACACCATGACTTGCACAAGCTTTTTTTTCTTTTCTTTTCTTATTCTAATCATTGCGTAATAAAAATTACAAATCAGAGCCATTTAACTTAGGGAAGAAGATAGAAACAGACACCAAAAAGTAAGAAAGAACAGAAAAAACTCACCTTCAAGGTCGACCACCACCTACGGTGGTTGTTCACCGAACGTGGCCGCCATCAAACCGTTGTCGCCGAGTCACGCCGGCGTTAGCCTCCGTCAACAACATCCTGCACGCCACCGGTTGTCTTCCCCTCCGCAACCAAAGAAACCGAACCCTCCTTTTCCACCGCCATCCTCCCATTCGCCTCCCCAAAACGAGCTCTCCGCCGCCACTGGTTTCACCGCAAAAAAAAAAAAAAGGAATGAGATCGTAGACGTTTTTAACAAGAAAGAAACGAAAACCGTAAAAGAAACAAAGAAGAACAGGGAAAACGGCTCACCACGCCGCTGGTATGATTTTCGCCGCGGCCACCTCACAACCACCACCGAACGGCCACTCCCTCCTCTCACCTAGAAACCGATCGCCTCGCTCTCCCAAAATCCCGTTACACGCGGTCTCCTCTCTCTTCAGCAAAGAATGAAATCTCGCCGAGAACCACCTCTTCCTGCCATGCGCGCGAGAAAAGGGGAGGAAGGAGGGGTTGGTTTTTAGGGTTTCCTTTTTTAAGTTGCGTTTATATACTGTCACTCTTTTTTTTATTTTTTTTTTTACTTTTTTTTTATTATTCAGATTGCTATTCGCATCCCCATTATTCACGCGCACGCCCTCACTTAAGCCCGGGCCGCATTTTGGGCTCCCACATGCGAACTGGGCTTTCCTTTTGCACCTCATATTAATTATGCAACCCCTTGCGACTAATAAAACCCCAATCTACAATCTTCACCCCTGCTTTTTCTTTTAATTCTTTTCCAACTCAAACACAAATAATTTTTCTCTCAAGTCAAATAACGGCTAAGTCGGGTTGTACAACCAAGTTAGTCATTATTTTAGGCCAATGAGTCGCATACCAAGAACCCCAAAACTTAATAAATGCTTTTTTTCTCGAAATTAAATAAACGGCTAGGTCGGTTGTAGAACCGGTTAGTCATTATTTTAGGCCAATGAGTCAGCATACTCAAGAACTCCCAAAACTTAATAAATACGAATAAACCATTTTTCCTAAAAAAATAGGGGACCAATTCGGTTGTACAACCGGGTTAGTCAGCGTTCTAGAACTAATGAGCTGTACAGTTCAGGAGTTCTAGAATACCTATTCTAAAACTAACCCACCTCACACCAAACCGATTTCTTTCAAAAACTCAAAACCATTTTCAAAAAGTAGGGACTAAGTCGGTTTGTACAATCGGGTTAGTCACAGTAGGAATCAATGAGAGCATGACAGCCTCAAGGAATCCTAGGACCCCTACACTAAAAAACACCAACCGATAAACCTTTTTCAGGAAGAACTACGTAGCTTTGATTCCTCCATTGCATCCGGAGGTACGTAGTAGCAAGACTCCACTCTTGTCAAACACTAAAAACCAAAAATTTAAATAAGTCTTTTTTTCTATAAATAAAAGGGTAATCATTAAATAAATCCTAATTAATTAGACAATGGATGTCGTGGGGTGCTAATATCTTCCCCACACAATACCTTGTCCTAACAATGCCTTGTCCTAAAACTAAAAGGGATTTTTCGAATTTGCCCTTAAACTAAAATTTGGTGGCGGCTGATAACTCTATTTTATATAGAGTATTTCATATGTTTAAAGTTAGTATTTACTCTCTTTCAAGTAATAATAAAGAGTTTATATAGTATTTAGTGTGATATATGATATCTTGAGTGATTTGAATGGTTATAGTTATTAGTAGGCCATTTTGGATATATTGTGGTATGTTTGATGTTTTGTTCGCTGCAGCCTCAATGATGTCCGCATCAAATGCTCCCAGACCGATCCTCGCATCAAACCGCACTACTTGGTGAATGAAAGGATCGTTTCATATGCATCCACTTGCAATTGTCGACCTCATGCTTGGCCTTCAAGCCATCCCACCTTGTATAGTAGGCGCTACCATTTACACATAGCCATAGGGTAGCTTTGAAGAGTCATCAACATAGGACACATGTTCATACATAATGAGACCTCCCTATACACTTGTCAAAGATCTTATCCATGCAAACAATCTGCTGGAAAGTAACTACGCCTATAATCCACTCAAGATTACTTCAACATGAAGGAAGGAAGCACCTCTCTTGAAGGCTATAAAAGGACCTCACATCTTCATTTGGAAATATATCACAATCCATAAGTTAGATCAAAATTTCAATATACATAGTTAGTTTTTATATTTTTAGAGGAAGAGGAAGGAATTGACAAATCCTCCTTAACTCATTTTCATAGTGTTTGTATAGTGCTAAGGAGTAATGCTAGTGCATTGCTAGAAGATTTCATACAAAGGTTTTCAACATTTGTAACTTTACTCTTGTCGTTTCTCTTTTGTGATTTCTATATATATATAAACATGGTCTATTCAGTTTATATATATCTTGCAATGTCTCTTGTTAGCTAAACCTTTCTTAGTTGGAATGTTCTAATCATTTAATGAGCTTTTAAGTAAGTATGATGCATGTATGTATGTTTGTACTTTAGTTCTTGCTTGATAATTTTTCCAAACTTATTTTGAACTTGATCACTTAGAATAAGTAAGATTTGTAAATGACCGTAAATGGCTTACAATTAAGAACTCAAGAACTAATATGGGTGAGTGTTTTACATAAAGAAAACTTTGTGAAAACCATGCTAAGTCCTAGAGATAGGATAGTATAGTCCATAGGATAATTGTGGGTACTTAAAATACAACAATGAATTTATTTAAGCAAATTGGATAATTGTTAGGAGGCAAGATTGGCACTAACACCCTTTCTTTTATCGCATAGAACAAGGATCATAAGAGTCGGTAATGATACTCAAGAAAGTGATCGAAAGGCACATAGCTAATGCAACAACATTCAGCAGGTGTTTGCATCACATACCGCATCAAACACTTATAAGTAAATTACTTGATGAAAACATTCCAACTAGCTTTTCTCTTTACACTATCAACATTTTTACTTTGCTTTCTAACTTAGTTGTGATCATCAAACAAAACCAAAATTATTTTGTTACTTTGTTACTTTACACTTTATTACTTTATATTAATTTTAAAAGTGAGTTTTTCAATCTCTGTGGGTTCGATCTTTTACTACTTGTTTTTGGACAGTTGTATACTTGCACACAAGTGTATGTGATTTCCATGCACCAAGTTTTTGGCGCCGTTGTCGGGATTGAAGTAAATTCTTTTTAAAATTCTGATATATAGTAATTTAGTGTTGTATATAATTCTGGTATTTAGAGTTTCACAACAAAAGTACATGGTACTTGGTATATGTACGTAACTGTAAATGTAACTCCGTAATATAGTTTAGATCCGTAAATAGAAAGAAGATTCGTGAGATTGCTAAGACTCGTAAACAGAATCAACAAGCTAGCAACATGTCTTTCAAAGTTGAAGAACAAAGCTCAAGGCCAGTGAGAGGAGGCCCTGGTTCACAGCATGCTACTGAAGAAGAAGTTCATAGAGAAAATCTCATCCACATGGATCACATAGGTATGAGGGATTATGCTCAGTTTGATCATCAAAATATGCAAACTAGTATAAATAGACCTCATATTGATGCCATGCATTTTGAATTTTAGCCTATGATGTTTCAAATGCTTCAAACTATTGGTCAATTTGGAGGATCTCCTCATGAAGATCCTCATTTCCATTTAAGGCAATTTCTAGAAGTATGTAGTAATTTTATTATACCTGGTGTTAGTGAAAATGCATTTAGATTAAGGTTATTTCCTTATTCTTTGAAAGATAGAGCTAAGGCTTGGCTAAATTCTTTAGAGCCTAACTCTATCCATTCATGGAATGAAATGGCTGAAAAAATTTTAGGAAAATATTTCCCACCTATCAAAAATGTCAGGTTAAGAAATGATATTACATCTTTTAGACAAAAAGAGTTTGAATCTTTATTTGAAGCATGGGAAAGATGGAAGGAACTTTTAAGAACATGTCCTCATCATGGTTTACCCGTTATTATTCAAATGGAAAATTTTATAATGGTTTAGAACCTCAAACCGTAATAATGCTTGATGCATCATCGGTGGAGTGTTATTAAATCTGGTCATACAATGAAACATGTGAATTAATTGATAGAATAGTCGCTAATAGCTCTAGTTGGCCTACCGAGAGGGGTAAGTGCCCAAAAGAAACCATCGTGGGTACATGAAATTAATGATATATCCGCCTCTATCCGCTCAAGTAGCCACTCTAGCTAATTTGATGAAAAACTTCACTTACGGCAATGCTATTGCATCTAATGCAAACAGATCACTGCACAACATCAAGCAGCAAAGAAGACAACAAGTACCTCCGTGCACACCTAGTTGTGTGTACTGTGGAGGAGGTCACTTGTATGAGGAGTGTTCTAGCAACCCTATCTCTCAGTAAATTATGTAGGTTATAATAGGAATAACAACCCTTATTCCAACACTTATAATCCCGGTTGGAAAGACCACCCAAATTTAGATGAGCAACAATAGTGCACTGCACCTAGAACCGCTCCAACTACACCAACCAACCCACCAGATTCCCACTCGTAATAACCAAAGAAACTCTCAACCTACCACCGAGAATTCTCTAGAAACCATGCTTAAAGCATTTATAGGTGAATCTAGAACCGCTAGACAAACCCAAGATGCTTCCATTAAGAACTTAGAGAATCAAGTTGGTCAATTAGCCACACTCAGATCAAAGGCCACATGGTGCCTTACCTTCAAACTGAAGCTACTCCTTCTCAAAACAAAGGAAAGGAGCAGGTTAAGGCTATTTCATTGAGAAGTGGTAAGGATTTGGTAGAATTAACTGAGAAGGAAAGTGTAGAAAAGGGAGAAAAAGCCAAAAATCAAAAGAAACCAATGCAGTACATCTAGTGCTCTGCATCACAAGAAGTTCAAAGTCCACTACCTAAGTTAGTACTGAATACCCTCCTCCTCCTTATCCTCAAAGACTAGAAAAAAGCACATGAGGAGTAAGCGGTTTTGGTAAATTTTTAGAGGTACTAAAACAATTACACATCAATGTTCCCTTAGTAGAAGCACTCCAACAAATGCCAAATTATGCAAAATTTATGAAGGACGTGCTTACTAAGAGAAGAAGATTAGGAGAGTTTGAAACAGTTGCCATGACAGAAGATTGTAGTTTGCTTATGCAAAATAAGATTCCTAGGAAATTGAAGGATCCGGGTAGTTTTACAATTCAATTTTCTATAGGAAAATCCTATACTGTTAAAGCTTTATGTGATTTAGGTGCAAGCATCAACTTGATGCCTAAATCTATTTTTGACCGATTAGAAATTGGAAATGCAAAACCAACCATCGTGACACTTCAATTAGTTGATAGATCAATAGCCTATCCTCACGGAAGGTATCATAGAAGACATCCTAGTCAAGGTAGATAAATTTGTATTCCCTGTAGATTTTGTTATCCTTGACTTTGATGCGAGATAAGGAAGTGCCTATTATCCTAGGTAGACCATTTTTAGCAACCGGTAAAACCATAATTGATGTGCGTAAAGGTGAACTCACTATGAGAGTGAATGATCAAGAGATCAAATTCAATGTAATGAATGCCGATCGCACTTGACCAATGAAGTGTTGAAGTAGTTGTTGCTTCGCCGAATGGGCCGGCCGTTGAATGAGTGAAAGGACCTGGTCCCCGCTTCACGCGTTGAGCACCTCGGGTGGTACCGCAAAGACACTCCGACGATCTAGTGAGAGGTCGCCGCAGATAGCACAGGTTAGAGAACGCACTGATGCCATGTGCGAATGGCGTATATATACGATGATGTCCGACCGTTATGCGAGAATTTCGCCGGCGAATTGCGCTCCAAGCAGCAGATTGGGCCGATCGTGATGGGTTCGGGCCGCAGTCCAATTGCCGCTGGCGATCCTCATAATTGCCGATACACCCAGAACGTTGCCCCCAAGCCTAGGTCGCGCAAGAGCGGGCCGAGGCTTGAATCGATACCCCGTGGGTGAAGTTATCTCGACGAAACGCGCGCCGCCGTCGCTTTCATCGTAGGCGGTGTCGACCGCTAGTCAACCATCTACCGCGGCCGCCGTGACGGTTGGTTTTACCGACATTTAAGACGTGGACGCTTGGTGTTTCCGAGGGTGTGCCGAGACAACTATTGGCGAGAAGATGAAACGCTGCGACGCTTCGCCTCCGGCCCCTTCGCGCCATGGGTCTTCACTATAAATACCCTTCCGGATGAGTTCATTTCTCACACTTTCAAGATTTGCTCACGCGAACATCGACTCGTCACGACTTGCATTCAAGTCGTTTTCGTCTATTCGCGACCGATCTTCAACATCCGCTAAGGTACGAATCGACCGCTCCTTTACTCTTTTAAACTTGAGCTTTTTCTTTAAAGTGCTTCGTGCTTTTCCACGCCTCGTGATAGGGGTGTCGTCGAGGATGGCCACCGCCTCTCTCATGAGTGCTTTACTCGATCGACCGACTCGATCCCTTTATCACTGTGTGTTTGTGTATGCCACGGACAAAGTTAATCGCTCGTATTCTCGAAACCGCCGAGTCCTTCGCCACATATATGTCGAGGTCGGGCGAGCCCAATGCCCCCGGCGGACTCTAAGTCGTCTTCGGGTGACAAAATGCCGATTCTTCGAGCAAGACTTCACGAGCAAAGACCAACTCTAGCTCCCACTCTTCTCGCTTCACTCTACCGCTCGGCCGAGTAACCCTACACCACCATCGGCCGATGCCCCCGGCGCTGAACAAGATGAGTATGTCGAGGTAATCGACCTAGATGATGATGAGGAACCGAGAGCCGTCCAGGTCGAGGACGAGGTTATGCCTGAAGCCGGAGACGGCCGAGATGAAGAGGCTAATGAAGAGATCGTCCAGCCCGCTGCTAGTTTCTCAGGCCAGGAGGCCAACAACGAAGGAGGGTCGAATGGAGAAGTGGCCGATGTTCAGCCTGACATAGCCCGAGACCCCTCTGATATGTCTTGGGTATCCGACACTCTTCGGGCGCACAGGAGTATGCTGACGGCCGATCACTACGCCTTGCCTGACATTCAGCGTTATTTCGCCGACTCGCCAGGCTGGAGAGTGAGAGGCATGAAAGACGGCCAAGATATTGCCACCTACTCCCAGTTTCTGAAATTCACCATGTACCGGATCGTGGTCGAGAAAATGAAGGTCGTTCCACCTTTCACTGAGTTCCAACGTGACGTCCTGCGTCATATCGGGGTCGCCCCTTCTCAGCTCCACCCGAACGCGTGGGCGTTCCTCAAAACCTTTGAAGTCCTACTAACCAAACTTGGTCGGCCGGTGTCGATCATGCTTTTCTTCACTCTCTCGAGCCGAAATGGCTCGGGAGAAAGCAAACAAAGAGAAGAGGGAGCAGGTCTCCTTCAAAATGCAGAAGACTCATCACCGATTCTTCAAGGCTTTCCAAGAGTCGCTCGGCGCGGCCTGGAGAGGCCACTACTTCTGGGTCGTTCCAACCAAGGAGGCCGGTATGGCCATTTCTGAGATCCAGCCGGATGGGATGCTCTGTCCCCCATTCTTCCCGATCATGTGGAACGAAGCCCACTTCTTCGGAGGCGGGCGATTACACTTACTCACAAAGATCCTGGGGGAGGCCGACACGAGTCTTTGGAGATGATTAAGGCGCCATGGCGAGCATGATGCGCCCAGATCCTAAGGGCGACATACCGCGTCGCCGACCTTTTGTCTTGTATCTGAAGGCCAAGAACCGGAGGCCGAGATTGGTTCGCTTTTGAACTTTTTCGTCCCTATATTCTCGTTGTTGACTTTTCTTTTTCTTTTAACTCATGACTCGTTATTTTGCGTAAAGGATGGCGTGGCAAAAAGAGGGAACCGCCGCTCGCCCCAAGCTGAAGGAGGGGCTAAGGGACCCGCGCTTCTCGGTCGGGGTAATCTCGAACCTTCCTCCAAAGTCCTCACACACCCTAAGAGCCAAGGGAAGAAGCGTGGCGGCCTCGGCCGCCTCCTCCCAATGCCGATCGCCACCCAAACGGGCCAAGCGTGGATCGTCGTCCCGGCCCACCGCGAGGAGGTTCCCATCATTCACCAAAGCTTGGGTGCGCGCCGATCCGGGAGCGAAGATCGGCGAAACCCATGGCGCTCGCGCTTCACTCTGTATGGGGTCGATAAGGTCATGGCCGAGAAGTGGTGGCCGAATCGATGGTAATTTTATCTTCTTAGTCTTGTACTTTTCATTTACCTTTGTTCGAGCGACTAATAAATCCTTCGACCGAATTTTGCAGGAAAGGACAAGGCTTTAGCCGAGGCGTGACTAAAGTATGACAAGCTTCTCAATCGAAGAAGGAGGCCTCAAACGGGGAGGAAGACCGCCAAGCCGGGCAAAAGAGGAACAAGGAGCTTCACGCTCGTGTCGCTACTTTGAAGGCCGATCTTGATGCAACGGCCAAGAGAGAGGCTGCCTGGGCGGCCGATAAGGCCGAGCTGGAGGGAACGATCCGAAAGGTGGCCCCAGCGGTCAGAGGCTGCGATTGAGCGCTTTTACAATGCTCTCGGGCAAAGCGGGTATTGAATACCGATCCGCAGTCAACTTTGATGACAAGATGGTCAAGCCCACGCGATTATGTTGACAACAATAAGATCATGTTGCCTGCAGAATATGACGAGCAAGGCAACATCATCCGCCCGGCCACCATTCTCTTTTGAAGCCCGCCTGCGAGCGGTGTAACTTTGTAACTTGCCTTCGGGCCTGACAATTTTTCGCGCCGTGCGAGTTCTTCAATTCGTGGTCGCGGCCTTCGCCGCAAGGCCCCATATTTGTAATGACAATCTTTACTTGCTTTTAATTACGCCTTTAAATTTATATCGTTGTCTGCGCACTTCTTGCACTTATTCGCCTTATTCATTTTGGACTTGTGGGCCGCTCGGTGGCCGTTTCGTACTACTTCGATAGCGCTCGTTTTTGGTCGCTTTTCTTTGCGCGCCTTGTATGTTTATTTTTCTCTAAGTCTTCGAGTGTTAAGACCGTTCGGTCGTCGTTCGCGCTTATTTCGAAAGCCTCCATTTTTTTATAAGTTTTAATATCCCAACGGGGCCTTGGATCGCTCGGCGACCTTCAATCAGGCCCCTTCGATGGCATTTGAAGTAGATCGTTTTCGACGGCCCACCGCGATGGGTTATTACTTAACCTTTGGGCCATTTTCGATGGCGCTCGATGTAGATCGTTTCGACGACCTAGCGTTGTTGGGCCATTTTCGATGGCGCTCGATGTAGGTCGTTTCGACGACCTAGCGTTGTTGGGCCATTTTCGATGGCGCTCGATGTAGGTCGTTTCGACGACCTAGCGTTTGCGGGTTTTAACCCTTGGGCCATTTCGATGGCACTCGGTTGGGACCGTTTCGACGGTCGCTCGATTAAGATCGTTTCGACGATCTAAGAAACTTTGATAAGTCTTCAATCGCTCCTTTGCCACGGGCAATCTTGAGCGACCGGTCATACATTCTTGCAGGAAAGTAAAGGATACATCATGTTTTTAAAGGTCGCCTCTCGTAAAAAACCCCTGGAAAAAGAGCGCATGCGCTTTTCATTGATAAGTCGGCCGTTATTACATTCAAATCTCTTGTTACATTCAAACGTAATATTTCCTAAGTTTTTCCGCATTCCATGTTGGGGGATAGTCGCCCCATTCATGGTTTCCACTCGTATGCCCCTTGCCGCCTTCTTGATGACTCGATCACGGACCTTCCCAATTTGGTGCCGCTTCCTTGGCGTGCATTCTTGTTTCCCACGTCGGCCCGTCTTAGAACGACGGTGGCGACCGAGAATTCTCTCTTTTGAACTCGAGCGTTGTACTGGCCGCGACCTTCGTTTGATCAATTGCTCTCTTAGCGAAGCTTGGCGCGCAGATTCTTCAATTAGGTCCAGCTCTTCTCGGATAGCCTTGGCCGCGTTGTCAACCACCGTAGGGGTTTGAAGTCCTCCAATCGGCTCGCCCATTTCTATGGGTATCACAAAGATCGATTCCGTACACCAATCCGGGCGGCGACTCCCGGTCGATGAATGAGGGGTCGTCCTGTAGGCCCACAGAACGGACTGCAGCTCTTCGACCCAGTTCCCTTTCGCTTCATCCAGTCTTCGCTTTAAACCACGTAAGATAACTCTGTTGGCCGCTTCAGCTTGGCCGTTAGTCTGGGGGTGCTCGACCGAGGTGAAGCGCTGTTTGACCCCTAAGTCGGCCAACATCTCTCTGAATCTCTTGTCCGTGAACTGGGTGCCGTTGTCTGTTATTAATTGCTGGGGAATCCCAAAACGGGCTAGTACACACCGTCCGAAGAATTTGCTGACTTTGGCCGATGTGATTGTTGCAAGTGGCTCGGCCTCGATCCACTTAGTAAAGTAATCTATTGCCACGATCAAGAACTTGAACCGCCCGGGCGGTGGGAACGGGCCTAGAAGATCCATGCCCCACCAGTGAGAACGGCCAAGGTGAGGCAAGACTTTGTAATTTCGAGGAAGGTGCAATGTGGACATCGCATGTACTTGGCATTTCTTGCATTTTTGGACAAGCTTCTTGGCGTCTTCATCCATGGTCGGCCAAGAATAGCGCCGGCCCGAGGGCTTTCTTTTGCTATGGAACGAGCGCACGGTGACTCCCACAAACGCCTTCATGAATATCCCTTAGCACATGGTCGCTTCGACCGACGAAGACACCTTAACAATGGAGAGGAGAATCTCTCTGCGCATAACTTTCCTTCTATCACGCAGTATTTGGTCGCCGGGCCTAACCAATTTCGCTTCGCTTCGTCGCTTCGGTTCTTCGCCTTCAACGATGTACCTCGTGATAGGGCTATCCAATCAACGTGGTGACACGTAACGGACAACTACCGACTTGGCTTGGTCGAGACGCTGGTCGATTTAATGTTTCTTGAATCACACTTCTATGATTCCACGGAGTTTTGGTACTTGCCGCGTTTTGATAGAATATCCGCTCGAACATTTTCGGTTCGAGGCACATGTACCACTTCACATTTCGGCCGAATCGCTGAGCGCTTCTCTCACCTTTGCTAGATAACTTTTCAAAGACGTCGCCTTTAGCATCATACAATTCCTTGATCCGTGAGACTACGAGTAGGGAATCGATCCGAGTTCAACCCGGCCAACATTGAAGTCTCTGGCGGAGTGCAGGCGGCAATACACGCCTCATATTCGGCCCGATTATTTGACGATGGAAAGCGAAAGTCAAAGACACCTCCACGGCCAAAGCCTTCTCGGAATTTTCTAGAATTAGGCCGGCTCCACTTCCTTTACTATTAGGCGACCCATCTCGTGCAAGATCCGTGTCGCTCCATTTTGATCTTCCGGAGTAGGAGTCATTCTCGCTATAAAGTCGGCCAAAGACTTTGAGCTTTTGCGGCCGATCCGATTCGAATTTGATGCCAAACTCATCGAGTTCTACCGCCCACTTTATCATACGCCCGCCGGATCCGCCGATGAAGGACTTGCTCGATAGGGTGGTTTGTCCGGTCCTTACCACGACACAGTGGGCCACAAAGTAGGGTCTCAATCTTCTAGCGACTATTAGGAGTGCAAGGGCAAACTTTCTATCTTCTCGTATCTCACTCGGGCCCTTGGAGTACTTTACTTATGAAATAGATCGGATTCTCGCTTTAGCTCGTTTCTTCTAACTAGCACAAAGATCGAGAACTTCTTCGTTATGGCCAAGCATGATATAACGCCTCGCCCAGAACGGCTTGGTCATGATCGGCGGGCTAACCAAAGCTTGCTTTAACTCATCCAATGCTCGCCGGCATTGCTCTAGTCCCACTCGAAGTCCACCTCTTTCTTGCCAGCCTAAACAGTTGGAAGCGACTTGCAGCCGCTTTGGGGATGAACTCGATAGAGCGCGCCACCATGCCATTTAGTCGTTGTATTTCTTTTTCGATGTGGGCGGCCTCATATCGGCGATCGCCTCTACACTTTTCGTGGTTTGCTTTATCCTCTTTCGGTCGGTGGAAACCCAAGAATCTGCCGGCCACCCTGTTGCACCCCGAAAAATCCGATTTGGACTTCTCAATGTACAACGTGGGAAAATATGAAGCCGCCACCAATATTTTAGTTTTGAGACGAAAACATTGAAAAACGCGTCTTTTTATACAAGGCGGGTGGTCTTTTTCAAAACAAGAGATGTAGGTTCGGGGGTCGGTTAGGTACGGAAAGGTATAAGCACCGCACCTCCTTTCTACCGAAAGGAACCTTTAATTTGATGTGTGGTTTTGAAATGTTTGATTTGAAACGATCGTTCTACTTCTTTTCTTTTCTTTTGATTGAGAAAATATTTTATTGGAAACGAGAAAAAGAATATTTTTGGATATCCTTGAAAAGCGGAACAAAACAAGGATTTTTTAAAAGCGTGCTTGACGGGACAGAACCCGCTCCTACGCACCTCACCGAGATGAGGATCAAAGCTACGTAGTTTCGTTTTTGCGTCCAAGACGGCTTTTGATTTTTTGAAAGAGTGTGCTTTTTTGCGTCCAGAAGACGGCTTTTGTGATTTTTGAAAAAGCGTGTTTTTTTGCGTCCAAGGCGGCTTTTGTGATTTTTAGGAGAGAAGTGTGTTGGTGTTTTTATTGTAGGGTTTTCGGTCCTAGGTATGCAGTCCAATAGACCTAGAACAAAGACAACCCCGCTGTCTGCAGACAGCGTGCCCCGCTACTTTTTGAAAAATGATCTTTTTGATTTTTAGGAAAAAGGTTTGTTGCGCGAGGTTGATTGCTTTTATTGAGCAAGTATCTTAGGCTCGCATTTGAAGCATGTATTTCGCTAACCCTAAGACGCTAACCAATATCGGAAGTACATCCGAATCGATACCTTGCTCATTTTGGAAAAAGGGTTTGAAATTATTAATATTTGTTTTATTTCTCATAAGTATCCTAAGACGTTTGAAATTTGCATGACTCCGGTCTCGGGACGCTAGACAACATCGGCGTGACGTCCGACTTGCCTCCTTATGAGTTTTTAGGAAAAGGGGTTTTTATTGGAAAAACATTTGATTTTGCTTTGAAAATTTGTTTTAGAAAAGAATTTGGTTTGGAAAAAGATTTCTGAAAACAAGTAGAACCTTTCAATCAATTCTAAATCCATAACCAAGTGCAAATGAATGAATAAGACTCATACTTCCACAATCAAGCAATCATGGACATGTTATTCATCAACCAAGATTAAACATGCCAATATAATCAAAGGATTCAATTGTCAAAGATGCAAGGCAAATTTCTCAAGACAATTGTGTGTGTGTGTGTGAGAAAGAGGTGTATTTACCCTAATTACTCTATGCTACAACATGCATGTAGGCTTACGTCTTCATTAGGAGGTCATACAAGTGGGAAGGGCACACAATTAAGTCAAGACCATTTAAATTGCATCAAGGACAAGTAAACAATGGATCATGGGCATATAATGATGTAAGCAAGGGTGTATGGTTAAGCAAGCATGTGAATGCACAAGTACACAAAGGATGAATGAACATTATTAAATGCAAGGGATGGTATGAACATTTGAGAAATGAGTGCAAAACAATACAAGTGGATGAATGCATAGCATTTTATTTATGAATGAATGACATATTAAAATGCATAAAAAAAAATGCTAAGGACATGAACATATTAGGGTGCTTGATAGTGTTGCATAAATTAGGTATGGATGAAGATGCATGAATTTGGAAATGCTTTAACAATGAATGGTAAAAGGTTTTTTTTAATTTTTGGAAATGAACAAAGATTAAGCTAGAATCTAAAAATAAGTAAATAAACACTAAACCAAATTGAATCACATAAAGCAATAACTATCAACAAGCAAATTAAAAGACAAAAATTAAGGAACAACTAAACAAGAATATATGAATATTGTTGAATCCCTTCTAGCCATCTTCACCACTTAAATCAAAGTGCACTAGGCACTAGTGGGAATCATATGGCTAGATCATCAACAACTAACATTAAGCATAGCTAATTAATAAGGGTACATGAGCAAATGAACTAAGTTGAGATAAAAAACACATGAACAAATAATTAAATTGAGTCATTTCTAGCCATCTTCACCACTTAAATCAAAGTGCACTAGGCACTTGTGGGGAATCACATGGCTAGATCATCAACAACTAACCAAAAGTAAATTAAAAGAACATATGAACCAATAAACTAAATTGAGATAAAAGATACATGAACAAGTAAACTAGTTTGACAAATTAGCATATGAAAATTAAAGAGCATATAAATAAAATGAATTGAATCCCTTCTAGCCATCTTCACCACTTAGGTCAAAGTGCACTAGGCACTAGTGGGAGTCATATGGCTAAATCATCAATAAATAACAATTAAAAATATTAAACAAGACAAATTCATAAACAAGGTTGAATCATATCTTGCAATCCTCTCCCTTAAATCATGGTGCTCTTAAGCACAAGGAAGAATCAAGTTGCAAAATCATCAACAAATAACAATTAAAAAAAAAATTAAACGAGACAAGTTCATAAACAAGGTTGAATCATATCTTGCAATCCTCTCCCTTAAATCATGGTGCTCTTAAGCACAAGGAAGAATCAAGTTGCAAAATCATCAACAAATTGATAAAAAAGGAAACAAGAGTAGTAAATCAAGACAAGGTTGAATCCTATCTAGCAATCCTCACTACTTTAACATAAAATGCATAAAGCACAAGTAGGAGTCATCTTGCTAGATCATCAACACCACAAATGTTTGCAAGTAATATGACTAAAAATCACATTTAACACAAGGATTTAAACACTAATAAAAAATTTAAACATCATCAAATAAAAAGGAATAACAAAATAAGCTAGAAAATGCGAACCATAGAGGAGGTAAAATCACATGTTTATTCCATTAAAATACCAAGATCAACACAAAATAACAACAAATTAAATTATTCAAGGGTGAGATGCCAACTCTCACCCCAACAACAACAACAAGCTACATTTTAAAGATGAAAAATGATGAGTGTGCAAAAATAAATGGAAAAAATATGAGATGAAGAAAAGAAAATAAGTTTTAATGCAAAATGTTTGAAGATGATGCAAAGGGTGTTAGAGGTTTTTACCTTATCACTAACAATAGGAAGAAAGATTGAAGAAGTAGAGGAGAGGGAAAAGAAAAGAAGCTTCGGCCTACCAAGGAAAAAAAAAGGATGAGAGTAGTGTGATGAATCTTTGAGTGAAAAAAAGAGAAGCAAAGGTTGTGAGAGGTGGATTCAAGGTGTTTTGGTGGATGAAGATGAAATAATGAAGGAGAGGAAGGATGAGGAAGTTTCGGCTGGAATGGAAAAGAGGAGGAGAGGAATTGTGTGTTTGGTTTTCTTGAGTGTGAGAGGAATGACCAAAGATTAGGAAAGAGTGAATGGGTGAGGTATTTATAGGAGTTTTTGAGGTTTTAGGGTCTTTTGGTCCTTTTGCTTTGATTGGGCTCTAGGATTGAGTTTTAATTTTGAATGGATGGCTAGGATTATTAGTCACATGGATTAGGGGTATTTAGAAAGCACAAAGGGGCTGAAGGGTGCAGCTTAAGAGAGGGGGTGAAGGATAAGCTCAATTACAAAATTGTATTTTCTCATGAAGCTTTATTACACAAGTGCCATTTTAATTCAAATGAATGGTGAGGATTGTTTTTAACACTTGAATGGAAGGCCATGATTTAACCACCATAAAAATAAATCAAAATGGAGGAAATAAAGGGCTGATCATGCGCAGCAATGGGGAGGGAGTGTGTGAAATTGCAAGTTGTCATTGTGCTTTCTTGTTCCCCACTACCTTTGTTATTATCCTTTCATTTTTATTTTCCTTTTCTAGATAATTCTTCCTTAATTCATGTCATTTTGGGCTATACCCCATGATTCAATGATTGGGCTCTGAATTTCATGACTTCACCAATCCCAAAATTGATTTAGTACCCCACCCGGAGGAAAATGACCATTTTGCCCTTTTGTTCAAAAATCGAATTTCATGCAAAAAAATATTCCAATGATGAATACAAATGCACAACTCCCCTCATTTGAACCCAAATAAATTCCTCAAGAGATGCATAGTGATTTTTACTGGGAAATTGTCTGTTTTAGTGAAATGACCAAAATGCCCTTTTGGTCAAAAACCCTAACTTTGCCCCAAAATTCAACTTTTTGCATTGAACATGTCTCCCAACTCCAAACATCATTTTAAAAACAATGAGATGACTTTTAGAAACCAAAAATGCATGCCCAATGGCTTTTCCTGAGAATTTTCCACTTTTCGTGAAATTACCAAAATACCCTTTTTGACCTAAAAACCCTAATTAGCTCAAAAATGCATTTTCATTCTAAACATGATCCTAAAAACCCTTGGATGACTTTTAAAACTCTAAAATGCATGCCAAGCCTTAATTTATTTATTTTTGGTTGAAAATTAGGGTTTTGACCTAAAGCTTAGGACAAAATTGGGGTATGATATTTGCCCTCTTTATCTAGATTTTAACAAGGAATATGAATTGGCGAAACATATTCCGAGGCAAAATAGAGATAAAGAATTCAGAAATTATACCGATTTTGTCAACTTAGGGAAAACCCGAATTTTCTTTTTTTCTTTTGGGTGAATGGATGCGGCACCGAGAAATGATCAGTAATGAATGAAATGTCACCCTCGTAAGCCAACGAAAAGCGAGGAAATGAATTGTCAACTCTCGATAAGCCGACAAAAGCAAGAAATGAATTGGTGCCAACCTCTAAGAAGCTGCCAGAAAAGCAGAAATGAATTGTCAACCCTCGAGTTCGAACAAAAGCAAGAAATGAATTGGTGCCAACCTCGCAGAAGCAGCCAGAGCGGGAAATAAGGCAATAAAGAAAGCGATAAAGAAAGCAAGAAAGAAGGTATTGGTCCTCGATGAAACCGACACCGGAGGTCGCTTAAAGCCTTTTAACGAACGCGCGCGACGATCCGAAGTTTGCACCAGGCGAGGTGGTCTTCAAGAGCGACCGGGAGACAATACCAAGTCTAGATCTCGATACTTCTCTAGGACTGCGCTACGTCTTAGGCCGACACGGCTATCCTTTTCGATTGGACCCAATGGGGTCTGAAGGACTTACTCGCAGCTCGAATACGAGGTGAAGTCTGAAGGACACTTGGTCCGAAGGAGCACTTTGGGCTCTGGCGGACGCCAGTCCTGGCGGACTTGGTCCTCTGAAGGGATTCACGAATCCTGTTGGTTGGTTGACTGAAATGATCAATGCTGCCGCACTAGATTGAGGTACCTGCATACGTCAGCTGATGCAAAGAATGGTGCATGGAGCATGGGCGCATGTTATGCAAAGGCATGTTATGCAGGAGCATGTTATGCGAGTGCATGCAATGCTATGATTTTGATGTGATGATGCATGTGGTGGAACACTCTTGAGGTTTTCCTTTTGATTTGATTTTTCTTGATCAGCTTTCTTTTTCTGATCATCTGTTTTTCTTTGTTTGTTTTCTTTTGCTCTTTATGAAATGCGAATATGCAAATGTAGCGTTTTGATGTTTGATGTGGAGATTGATACTTGTAATGCAAGTGTGCGATGCAATGACAGTGATTCATGTTTTGATGAATGGAATGCTCTTGTTTTATTTTCTGCTCATTTCTTTCTCTTTTCATGAAATGTGGGCATGCGAATACAAAATTTTGATGTTTGATGACATGTAATGCTCTTGTGTTTTGATGAAATGGCAGATGCAAATGCAATGGAAAACTTTTCCTTCTTTGCCTTTTTTCTATGAAATGTGAATATTGCTATTATGCGAAATAAAATGATGAATGACATGAAATGATGAATGACATGGGATGTTTTGGCTTTCTTTGCAAGTATTGATGTGATGCAACTGTATTGCCTTGATGTTTGAATGCAAGTGTATGCGGTGATTGATGCTTTGATGAATGCAATGCTACTGTTCTAACTTCTGTTTGTTTCTTTTTTTTTTTGCTTCTTCTGTGAAATGCAAACATTAATATGATGCATTGCTCTGATGTGGAACATTTTTTTTTTTGCTATGTGATGAATGCACAAAATGTGAGGATGCGAACGTAATGCTTTGATGCATATGCCATAATGAATAGATTGAACTGCCTAGATGCATGAGGTAAACATTTTTGTGATGATGAGATGCAAGACTTTGGACGCAAGGAATTGAGATGATTATTAACCATTCTGTTGAAAAATTGAATTTGACTCAAACTCCGGTGTTCTCAAGGTTTTTATTTACAAACAACCTCACTTGTTTTCTCTTTCTTTCCATGATGACTGAATTTTAGATATCGCATGACTAACTTGTGTTTTCTCTCTTTGAAACATTGTCTAGTAAGCATGCATAGGAGTGCAAAGGTGAACGAATGAGTCAGTCAGCTTGGAATTGGCTTAGGGCATGGACATTTACGGCAAGTGAAGGAATGACAGACATGGTTATTACCGAAGCTCATGAGGGATCAAGAGATACAAGATTGCCCCAATTCAGGTCTTGGATGAGTGAATAGCTTGCCCCCGCCTCTAGTGGTGACAACAACTAGGGGTGTAGAAGATGATGAATTGGGAATGCTTGGCTTTTGAAATGAAAGGTGGGGCAGAGGAGATTTTGTCTCAACCCATAAAGTTTGATGTTGCCCCGGTCATAACAAGGACAAAAATGCCCCAATTAGAATGACAGGGCCTTGTTTAGGATAGTGAGTTGAGAGATTGCCCCGGTGAGGTTGAATGAGGTGAAGGAATGGGAACGCCCTTGCCCCTGCTTGGAAGTATTGACAACTGGAATGACATGGGAGGGCATTGAATAGACATTCCCAAGACCAGGGTGGGCGGGAGGTGAAGAGAGTGCCCCATCTTTTGGATCTGAGTAGTGTTCTCAGTGCAAATGTTTTGACTTTTAGCGTGAAAGAAACCTCACTTGGTGATCACTAAACCTTGTTTTAATGCAGCTTGAATGGGTTTCGGAGTGCAAGTCCCTCTTTTTATTTTGTCAGCTTTCTTTTTTCTGACTGTTTGTTTTTGTTCCCTTATTTCTTTTTATTTTTTTTTATTTTTTATTTTTTATTTATTTTTTTTTTTGACCAGCTTTCTTTTTTCTGATCATTTGTTTTTTTTCTTTTGAGCAAACACATCGTAGACAGATAAACTTAGTTGTCCTAAGATTTAAAATTTGAGAAAACAACAGCAAACAGTCATTGATCGGAATGGACTTTTCGGGATTGTGGTGTTTTGTGGACGAAGGATGATTGGGCTTAATGAAGTATTTGGGGGTAATGGTAGGATGATTTTTATTCAGCGTTGGCTGACGATCGATGATTTATGATGGTTATTTGGCTTGATGAGGTGTTTGGAAGTTTTATTCCGTGCTAAGGGTTTGTGGAGGCAAGGTGCCGAGGTCAAAGGAAGTGTTTGTGATTTATGGAAGGAGGGTAGTTATACACAAAGCAAGGTATTGGAAGATTTATTGAGACAAGGATCTCTTGTGTTTTGTGGTAACATGTATCGGCTCACCACTGACATTTCTTTTGTATTTTCCTTTGCTTTGGGATTTTCATTTTTGAATCCTCTTTTTTCTTTCTTTCTTTTTTTTTTTTTTTTTTGATTCTTTCCTTCTTTAACTCGGGTGAGCTGATAAGAAGTGATGCACCCCTCTTTTTTATGTTTGAGGTGATCCTTGTCTAGGGTGATTTTTGGATTTTGGTTTTTCTTGGCTTAAGGTGGGTAGGAAAGGGATTTTTCGGGATTTTGGGATTTTGAGAGATGACCAAACTTCATTTCAAATCTGATTGCTTATTTATTTTTGTAAAACATGAAAACTGTTCATCTATCTGTATGTGCTTGCTCCTTTCTTTACATTTTTTCTCTCTTTTTTTTATGCCCTAACTTTTGCCTGGACCGCTCTTTGCGAGTTTTCAATCCACCGGGCGCTTTTTTTTTTTTTTTTTGTGCCTAGGCCACCCTTTGCGGATTTTCAACTTAGCGAGCTTATTTTCTTATTTATTATTATTATTATTATTTTTTTGAAAGACTTGCACTGAAGGAATATGATATTTAACAAGGGAAATTAGTGATCACAGACTTGCCCCAGCATGGAGCACTTAAAGTGTTAGTGAGAATGAACCAAAAAGTCAAGTACGCACCGATGGGAGAGAACATGCACTTTATGGGTGGACGGGGCGGGATTAGACTTGGATGGGGAATGATGATGATTGAAGGAAATTGGTCGACTCAAACAAGAGAAAATGCACGTGGCATGCATGCTTACTAGAAGAACGCTTCACGGAGAGTTAACATTGGTTAAGACATGATATGAAAACTTTTTTTTTTTTGATCAACTGTTTTAGTCTTTTATCATGGAATGGATGCAATGCTTTTTTATTCTTTGAAGGAAATACAAATGAGCTATTGACGTGAAAAACCGAATGCCTTGGAACACCTGGAAATTTTGAAAGAATGATTGTTTTGCAAGACCATCTCGTCTCTCATCAAAACTCTTTATTGTATGTGAAAGCATTATGATATGCAAATGCGTGGAAAAATGGTCACTTGAAAAGTGTAATTATTCTAAAAGGTTTTTTGTGATTTTGATGCAAAATGAAATGCATTTCCGAATGATGTGAGAAAGACATTTTTTCAAAATGAAATTTTTATTTGTTATGCTTGACGGGGTGGACCCGCTCCTACGTATCCTCCTTGAGGAATCAAAGCGTACGTAGTTCTACTGTGTCCTTTTTTTGAAATAACGTTTATGCATGAATGCCATGTTTTGGATGAACTTGGCGAGGAGCTTTTTCCTCTTTGATTATAAATGAAATGCTTATGCTATGAAGATGATAATTGTTTTCATTTTTATGTAATGAAATGGAATGCAAGACGAATGATTCAAAATTGGAACTTTATTTATCGCAAATGATGCAATGATGTAGGATGCAAGATACTTCTTTTTCAAAATGATTTTTATAGAGGCAAGACAAAATATGAAATGTTGATGCCCCCTTTTTTTACATGATGAAAGATGCGGGAATGATGCTTTTTCCTAAATGATGATTTTTTAAAGGCAAGGCAAAGTATGAAATGCCAATGCCCCTTCCTTTTTTGAAAGATGCATGTATGGAGGAATGATGTATTTGAACTAAAGTGATGAGGTTAATGAAATGATGCATGAATGCTATATTTTGAATAAATTTGATGATGATTTTTGTTCATGATTATGAATGAAATGCTTTCTTGTTTTCATTTTTTTGTGCAATGAAATGCATGATACTCACAATGATAAAAAAAAAAAAAAAAAAAAAAAAAAATGCATGGAAAGACATGATTTTTTTTATTGAATGGAATTGCATGCAAAATGAGAGGTTAATGTATTATTTTTTCATGATGTGTGAAAAAGGAAAACAATGATGCATGAGACGCGCCCCTAATAAGACACAATTTTTTTTGGATCTTTCGAAAAATTAGGGGAAAAAAGCCTTAGTGAATGGAAATGCACACGTGCGGAGAATGCACTCCTAACAAACCTTAATGAGATAGAGAAAAAATGCATGTATGAATTTTATCAAGTTTTTGTTTTATGCAATGCAAATGATGTCTTTATATGAAGATGACGGCGATAATGCGACTTGACATGCATGAATGAATGCATGATGAGGATGATTGAAAGAAAGTTATTTACAACATAGGATTTTCAACAGTTGGAATTCTGGAAAAATAATCGTTTTTCAAAAAGGTTTGATGCGCAGGTATGCGGCTCCTTTGTGTCCTCTGTGGTTTCTTAGAGACAGGATCTAAGGCTTTTCTAAGGGGTACTTCAAGGTAAGCACTAACAAGAGGGTCCTAAATAAGGTTCCTAGAGCCAACGACCTCATCCGAAAGCGCCGATCAGCAGGGACGACGTCAAGTGATGAGCCCTTCGAACAAAGCCAAACTCTAGGTGAAGTCTTCGCAACCACACTAAAAGACGTGACGTCCAAAGTGTGCCACTAATGACTTCGTTCTAGCCTAAGATATACTCTAGCCGGGTGTAGGGGCTGTCTCACCAAAAATCACACAAGGGTAAAAGCAAAGTGAAAGTGTGTGTAGGAGCATAATGATGCATATACCCCCACCGCAAAGAAAATCCAGCTTGAACCCGGACAAAGAGAGTCATCTACCCTAGGGTTTTGCACATATCATTAAAGTCTAAGCAAGAAATCAACCTAAGGTATTAACAATCATCTAAACCCTACTTACCTTAAGAAGAGGAGCTAAGAAGAGGGGATCATGATAGAAGGGGAAAAAAATGCATGAACTTACCAAAGAAAGGGAGCGAAGAAGAGGGGAACATGCGAGATAAAGGGAATATGATGCATAAGTAAAGAAAGAAAGGGGTAGGAGAAGAAACAAGAAACAAACACAGAAATAAGCAAATGCACATGGATGCAATACAATGAAAGTGCAGAGAACATTCAATCATTATTGGTAAAGAAAGAAGGAAAGAAAAGAAAGAAAGAGAAGAAAAGAAGGAAATAGAACAATCACATTCGAATCAAACAATTTAAACCACACATCAAGTTAATTAGGCTTGACCCTCGTTATTTTTTTTAAAAAAAAGAAAAGTCCCCAGTGAAGTCGCCAGCTGTTGCACCCCGAAAAATCCGATTTGGACTTCTCAATGTACAACGTGGGAAAATATGAAGCCGCCACCAATATTTTAGTTTTGAGACGAAAACATTGAAAAAACGTCTTTTTATACAAGGCGGGTGGTCTTTTCGAAAACAAGAGATGTAGGTTCGGGGTCGGGTTAGTACGGGAAAGGTATAAGCACTCGCACCTCCTTTCTACCGAAAGGGAACCTTTAATTTGATGTGTGGTTTTGAAATGTTTGATTTGAAACGATCGTTCTACTTCTTTTCTTTTCTTTTGATTGAGAAAATATTTTATTGGAAACGAGAAAAAGAATATTTTTGGATATCCTTGAAAAGCGGAACAAAACAAGGATTTTTTTAAAAGCGTGCTTGACGGGACAGGAACCCGCTCCTACGTACCCTCACTGAGATGAGGGATCAAAGCTACGTAGTTCTCGTTTTTGCGTCCGAAGACGGCTTTTGATTTTTTGAAAGAGTGTGCTTTTTGCGTCCGAAGACGGCTTTTGTGATTTTTGAAAAAGCGTGTTTTTTGCGTCCGAAGGCGGCTTTTGTGATTTTTTAGGAGAGAAGTGTGTTGGTGTTTTTTATTGTAGGGGTTTTCGGTCCTAGACTGTACAGTCCAATAGACCTAGAACAAAGACAACCCCGCCTGTACAGACGACGTGCCCCGCTACTTTTTGAAAAATGATCTTTTTGATTTTTTAGGAAAAAGGTTTGTTGCGAGGTTGATTGCTTTTATTGAGCAAGTATCTTAGGCTCGCACGAACTGTACAGCTCGCTAACCCTAAGACGCTAACCAATATCGGAAGTACATCCGAATCGATACCTTGCTCATTTTGGAAAAAGGGTTTGAAATTATTAATATTTGTTTTATTTCTCATAAGTATCCTAAGACGTTTGAGCTGTACAGCTCCGGTCTCAGGACGCTAGACAACATCGGCCGTACGTCCGACTTGCCTCCTTATGAGTTTTTTAGGAAAAGGGGTTTTTATTGGAAAAACATTTGATTTTGCTTTGAAAATTTGTTTTAGAAAAGAATTTGGTTTGGAAAAAGATTTCTGAAAACAAGTAGAACCTTTCAATCAATTCTAAATCCATAACCAAGTGCAAATGAATGAATAAGACTCATACTTCCACAATCAAGCAATCATGGACATGTTATTCATCAACCAAGATTAAACATGCCAATATAATCAAAGGATTCAATTGTCAAAGATGCAAGGCAAATTTCTCAAGACAATTGTGTGTGTGTGTGTGTGAGAAAGAGGTGTATTTACCCTAATTACTCTATGCTACAACATGCATGTAGGCTTACGTCTTCATTAGGAGGTCATACAAGTGGGAAGGGCACACAATTAAGTCAAGACCATTTAAATTGCATCAAGGACAAGTAAACAATGGATCATGGGCATATAATGATGTAAGCAAGGGTGTATGGTTAAGCAAGCATGTGAATGCACAAGTACACAAAGGATGAATGAACATTATTAAATGCAAGGGATGGTATGAACATTTGAGAAATGAGTGCAAAACAATACAAGTGGATGAATGCATAGCATTTTATTTATGAATGAATGACATATTAAAATGCAAAAAAAAATGCTAAGGACATGAACATATTAGGGTGCTTGATAGTGTTGCATAAATTAGGTATGGATGAAGATGCATGAATTTGGAAATGCTTTAACAATGAATGGTAAAAGGTTTTTTTAATTTTTGGAAATGAACAAAGATTAAGCTAGAATCTAAAAATAAGTAAATAAACACTAAACCAAATTGAATCACATAAAGCAATAACTATCAACAAGCAAATTAAAAGACAAAAATTAAGGAACAACTAAACAAGAATATATGAATATTGTTGAATCCCTTCTAGCCATCTTCACCACTTAAATCAAAGTGCACTAGGCACTAGTGGGAATCATATGGCTAGATCATCAACAACTAACATTAAGCATAGCTAATTAATAAGGGTACATGAGCAAATGAACTAAGTTGAGATAAAAAACACATGAACAAATAATTAAATTGAGTCATTTCTAGCCATCTTCACCACTTAAATCAAAGTGCACTAGGCACTTGTGGGGAATCACATGGCTAGATCATCAACAACTAACCAAAAGTAAATTAAAAGAACATATGAACCAATAAACTAAATTGAGATAAAAGATACATGAACAAGTAAACTAGTTTGACAAATTAGCATATGAAAATTAAAGAGCATATAAATAAAATGAATTGAATCCCTTCTAGCCATCTTCACCACTTAGGTCAAAGTGCACTAGGCACTAGTGGGAGTCATATGGCTAAATCATCAATAAATAACAATTAAAAATATTAAACAAGACAAATTCATAAACAAGGTTGAATCATATCTTGCAATCCTCTCCTTAAATCATGGTGCTCTTAAGCACAAGGAAGAATCAAGTTGCAAAATCATCAACAAATAACAATTAAAAAAAAAATTAAACGAGACAAGTTCATAAACAAGGTTGAATCATATCTTGCAATCCTCTCCCTTAAATCATGGTGCTCTTAAGCACAAGGAAGAATCAAGTTGCAAAATCATCAACAAATTGATAAAAAGGAAACAAGAGTAGTAAATCAAGACAAGGTTGAATCCTATCTAGCAATCCTCACTACTTTAACATAAAATGCATAAAGCACAAGTAGGAGTCATCTTGCTAGATCATCAACACCACAAATGTTTGCAAGTAATATGACTAAAAATCACATTTAACACAAGGATTTAAACACTAATAAAAATTTAAACATCATCAAATAAAAAGGAATAACAAAATAAGCTAGAAAATGCGAACCATAGAGGAGGTAAAATCACATGTTTATTCCATTAAAATACCAAGATCAACACAAAATAACAACAAATTAAATTATTCAAGGGTGAGATGCCAACTCTCACCCCAACAACAACAACAAGCTACATTTTAAAGATGAAAAATGATGAGTGTGCAAAAATAAATGGAAAAAATATGAGATGAAGAAAAGAAAATAAGTTTTAATGCAAAATGTTTGAAGATGATGCAAAGGGTGTTAGAGGTTTTACCTTATCACTAACAATAGGAAGAAAGATTGAAGAAGTAGAGGAGAGGGAAAAGAAAAGAAGCTTCGGCCTACCAAGGAAAAAAAAAGGATGAGAGTAGTGTGATGAATCTTTGAGTGAAAAAAAGAGAAGCAAAGGTTGTGAGAGGTGGATTCAAGGTGTTTTGGTGGATGAAGATGAAATAATGAAGGAGAGGAAGGATGAGGAAGTTTTGCTGGAATGGAAAAGAGGAGGAGAGGAATTGTGTGTTTGGTTTTCTTGAGTGTGAGAGGAATGACCAAAGATTAGGAAAGAGTGAATGGGTGAGGTATTTATAGGAGTTTTTGAGGTTTTAGGGTCTTTTGGTCCTTTTGCTTTGATTGGGCTCTAGGATTGAGTTTTAATTTTGAATGGATGGCTAGGATTATTAGTCACATGGATTAGGGGTATTTAGAAAGCACAAAGGGGCTGAAGGGTGCAGCTTAAGAGAGGGGGTGAAGGATAAGCTCAATTACAAAATTGTATTTTCTCATGAAGCTTTATTACACAAGTGCCATTTTAATTCAAATGAATGGTGAGGATTGTTTTTAACACTTGAATGGAAGGCCATGATTTAACCACCATAAAAATAAATCAAAATGGAGGAAATAAAGGGCTGATCATGCGCAGCAATGGGGAGGAGTGTGTGAAATTGCAAGTTGTCATTGTGCTTTCTTGTTCCCCACTACCTTTGTTATTATCCTTTCATTTTTATTTTCCTTTTCTAGATAATTCTTCCTTAATTCATGTCATTTTGGGCTATACCCCATGATTCAATGATTGGGCTCTGAATTTCATGACTTCACCAATCCCAAAATTGATTTAGTACCCACCCGGAGGAAAATGACCATTTTGCCCTTTTGTTCAAAAATCGAATTTCATGCAAAAAATATTCCAATGATGAATACAAATGCACAACTCCCCTCATTTGAACCCAAATAAATTCCTCAAGAGATGCATAGTGATTTTTACTGGGAAATTGTCTGTTTTAGTGAAATGACCAAAATGCCCTTTTGGTCAAAAACCCTAACTTTGCCCCAAAATTCAACTTTTTGCATTGAACATGTCTCCCAACTCCAAACATCATTTTAAAAACAATGAGATGACTTTTAGAAACCAAAAATGCATGCCCAATGGCTTTTCCTGAGAATTTTCCACTTTCTGTGAAATTACCAAAATACCCTTTTTGACCTAAAAACCCTAATTAGCTCAAAAATGCATTTTCATTCTAAACATGATCCTAAAAACCCTTGGATGACTTTTAAAACTCTAAAATGCATGCCAAGCCTTAATTTATTTATTTTTGGTTGAAAATTAGGGTTTTGACCTAAGCCGGACAAAATTGGGGTATGACAACCCCAAAGGTACACTTTTCAGGATTTAGTCTAAGTGAGTTCCTCCTAGCTTCTTCAAATATTTCCCTGAGGTCGCTCACGTGGTCTGGGTCGGTTACGCTTTTAATGATCATGTCGTCGTCGGATAGACCTCTCGATATCGCGACCGATCCGTCTTTTAAAAATCTTGTTCATCATCCATTGGTAGGTCGCTCCAGCGTTCTTCGCATCAAAGGGCATCACCTTGTAATCGAAAATTTCCCGATCGGTCATGAAGGCTGTCTTGTGCCGATCGGGCGGATACATCGTGATCTGATTGTACCCAGAGTAAGCATCCGTAAAAGACAAGATAGTTTGTAGCTCGAGGCCCCCACGACCGACTTGTCGATGTTGGGTACGGAAGGCATCCTTCGGGCATGCCTTATTCAAATCGGTATAGTCCACACACATCCTCCATTTTCCATTCTTCTTCTTAACCAAAGACGATATTGGATAGCAGTGTCGTGTATTTGATCTCTTCTATGAAATTGGCCTTTATGAGGTCCTCAACGGCCTTTGCAATGGCTTGAGATTTTTCCTCGCTCCGAGCACGTCTTTCTCGGCGGCGACCGCTCGCCCCTTCATCGATCGAAAGTTGATGGCGAGCCACTTCGATGGGGATGCCGGGCATGTTCGATGCCCGCCATGCGAACAGTCGGCATAGTCTCTTGCTAATCGCACAAGATCTTGCTTCACTTCGCTTGCTGGTAGGTCGCTACCGAGCTTTACCGATTTTGGATGGGTCGTCACCCAATTGAACATCTACCAACTCTCCATGAGGCTCACGGTCTTATCACTGTGTTTTGACTCTCGAGCCAAATCATCCTCATTGTCTTCTCGGGTCATTTATGTCGGATCATATCGATCGGCCCAAAAATCGACATTGACTTGCTTTGGCCTTCACTCAGTGCTCGAGCGTTCGGGCCCACGATCTACCTCGTCACATATTTCTTGGTATAGAGCGTGGCTTCTTCTTGGCTGATTCAAGGTCGGCCGCCAAGGTAACCACTTGGTCGTCCTTGCTATAGAATTTCATTTTTAGATGCACCGATTGATGTAACGGCCTGCAGCTTACCCAAAGTCGGCCTCCCAATAATACATTGATAGCGAGGATTTGAGGGGGAGTACAAGGAACGTCGTCCGACTGGCCCCGTCTGTGCAGTACTATCCCAAAGTGTCATCACCAAATGTGACCAAGGCTCGATCGTTCCCAACGGGTAGGTGGTCGCCCATTGAAACCGTTAGAGGAGTAGGCTCGGCACTGGGAATTATCTCGCCGATCAACCTTTATCTTGTCGATCAAATCTTCAAACATGATATCGGCCGAGCTACCTTGATCGACCGTGATTCTCTCGCACTACGTGTTTGCCATGACGACCACGATTACCAATGGAACATAACTATTAGGCTTGCCGTCAGATCGGTCGTCGTCACCGAGCGAGATAGGGGTCCGCCGAGACCGGTGGTGGTCTTGAAGTGGATGCGACCATTAACAACTCGCCCCACTTTCTCTTGGTGGCTTTGTTAGATTCCCTGCGATCCGGGGTTTCCACCATGAATAACCATCGCAACATTACGGCCTTTAGATCGCTGAAGTGTCACGATCTTGATCGATCCTTGTTTTTAGGTGCTTTCTAGGGCGAGAGGCCCCTTTCCTCTATCTGGATCGGCTTCTTCTGCTTTCTCTTGAGGTCGGTCGCCTTCCTCCGACCTCACATACTTTCCTAACTTGCCTTTCGAATAAGCTCTTGATGTCATCTTTGAGGCCATCTGATCGTTAGTGTCGTGCCCCTTACTCTTGTGGTAGCGGCGGTATCTTTTGGTCGGTGGTGCCCCCTTCTTGAGCACGAGTGGTTCAGGTCGCTTAACTCCCACAAACTCATTGTTCTGGCACTCGCTATAGATCTGCGCAATAGAGGTGTTGAGTCGAGTGCGATGATCGAACTTCTTATCACGGAAGTCAGGCCGATTGTCGCGGCGACTTTCATACCCTTTAGCCGGCTTACTGCTTTCCTCTTTGGGCCGGGCGCGGACGGCCTTTCTCGCAGCCAAAGTCTCTTCATATGCCATATGGACGTTTGCTCTCGTCAAGAAGTAGCTGAGATCTTGGTAATGGTTCAGGGTGAATTCTTCCACGAACCGGTGGTCCGGTCGAATACCACGCTTCAGATATTTCAACTTGTCCTTATCTGACAAGTCACGAACAGACTCAGCTTCAGTATTGAACCGGTCGATATACTGTCTCAACGTCTCATTCTCACCTTGAACGACAGAGTCCAAGTATTCCTCGATCGGTATTGGCACCGGTTGGCGGTGTAGTGAGACAAGAAGATTCTGATCAGGTCGTCCCAGGAGGAGATGGAATTGGGTCGCAGAGACTCCCACCATTCCAATGCTCGGCCGCCCGCAGGCGGGGAAGAGCTCGCATTTCATGGTCGGTCCCAATTCCCTATAGCAGCAGTGAATTGTTGAAGTAACGGAGATGCTTGTCGGGATCTCTCGGCCGTCAAACTTGTTGAGATTGGGGCGGCTTGCGGAGATCTCTCGGAATCTTATAACGCCGATCTCCCGGAGAACGGGCGTGCTCGTCTCGAATGCCGTTCGACCCAAAGGGTTGCATTGCGAGGCATGCCGCGTTCCCGGCATTCCATAGAATCCTCCGGATGGGCGGTTGGTGGAAGTCGAGGAGGCCTTACGGGTCGCTTCGCTTTGGCTCTCCTAGGCCGGCGCGAAACGCCCCTAATTCTTCCATTTCTATAATCTTCCGGCTCTTCACGAGAATCCCAAGATCGCTTCTCGACCGACGTGACCGGACGACTCATTAGAGGAGTATCCGGTGGGCGAGCGACCGTGTCGGGGGCGGTAGCTAGAATCTTCATAGTCATCGGACATCGAGCGGCGTCTCACGCGTTCTGCTCGCCGGGGCGACTGCGTGCCCCGCTTCTTTTCCGCCGGAGAATGATGAGTAGTGCTCTCTCGGCGTGAAATGCTCCTTCGAGAGAGGGAGCGGTGTCTTCGCGCGGTGGCGGGCGAGGTTCTGAAGGTTCTCCGTCTTCGCACGCGCGCGCCCGAATCGAACCTCTTTCATACCGGGAGATGAGTGCATCTCGGTCTGCGATCACTGATTCTTGTTTTGCAAGATCTCGCAAAACGGCTTGAGTAACATGGTCCGCAGAGGTTCCGAATGCCCGCTTCAACCGGCTTCGGGCGGCAAATCTCCGAGAACGGCGGATGGATCTGGCTGGAGGACCCGGTCCACGCACCGTTGTGCACCAAGGTTCTTGTCGTGGAAGTCCTTGAGATTCGTGGATCGTGACGCCACGCCCGGTCTGCTGCGATTCTCGCCGGAGGGATTGAGTCGAGAGGTGGCCCGCGTGCGGGGCGGTCGCGTGGAGCCATGAATGTGGTAGGATAGCGCCGGGCCTCCCATCGTGGTCGCCAATTGATCGTACCTTGACCAATGAAGTGTTGAAGTAATTGTTGCTTCGCCGAATGGGCGGTCGTTGAATGAGTGAAAGGACCGGTCCCGGCTTCCGCAGCGTTGAGCACCTCGGGTGGTACACGCAAAGACACTCCGACGATCTAGTGAGAGGTCGCCGGGCGATATAGCACAGGTTAGAGAACGCACACTGATGCCATGTGCGAATGGCGTGTATATCTGATGATGTCCGACCGTTATGCGAGAATTTCGCCGGCGAGAAGTGCGCGCCCAAGCAGCGTATTGGGCCGATCGTGACGGGTCGGGCGCGCAGTCCAATTCTTTGTTGGCGATCCTCATAATTGCTGATACACCCAGGAACAAATGCTATGAAGTATCCTTCAGAGGATACAGAAGAGTGTTTATCCTTATTCTCTCTAGATCAATTGGTAGAAAAACAGTTTTATAAGCAGTATGATCACTTAGCCAATGCAGATGCATTAGATGCAGCTGTATTGCTAAACGATGAAATACTAGAAAAAGAGAAACTACCAATAGAAAACACTTGTAAGGAAGTATGGGCTAGGACTTATGAACCACTCAATCGTGAGGATCCAATTCTCAAGAAGAACTTACCCTCAATAGAACAACCTCCTAAGCTAGAATTGAAGATACTGCCTGAACACCTTAAGTATGCCTTCTTAGGAACAAATGAGACTTTACCTGTTATCATTGCTTCTGATTTAACATCAAAACAGGAGAGTGATCTCATTAGTACTCTAAAGAAGCATACCAAAGCTATAGGTTGGCAAATGGCAGATATCAAAGGAATTAGTCCTTCTATATGCATGCATAGAGTCATTTTGGAAGAAAATTCCAAAAACAACATAAAGAGTCAAAGAAGACTAAACCCTATTATTAAAGAGGTTGTGAAAAAAGAGATCATTAAGTTGCTAGATGCTAGCAAAATGTACTATGGTGCACAGGTGGTGAGAGACAAAACCACCACCCATTTGCAAAATCTCTAAGTGAAAAGAGGTAGTCAGGCTGACAAGACTCTTAAAACAAGCGCTTGATGGGAGGCAACCCATTGTCTTTAATTATTTTTTGTGCAATTTTATGTTTTTAGTTGTTTTGCAGAAATGCAGGATACTAATGCAGCTGCATCAAGTGCACCTGCATTGCAGAAAAAATTTCCCTGCATCAAAAATCTCAAAAATTTGAAGAATGTGATTAAGTGTGAGTCTTAAGGCTTCAGGAAGATCAAAGGGAAGTTAAGCAAGATTAATGAAGTGTTAGTAGCCAAGGATGACACATGGTGTGATGCATGCATAACACGCAAGGCATAACGGCTACCTAATAACTCCACTCCCTTCTTTCTGAAACATAAAGCCTTAACCTTGTTACCGTTACCCCTTCTTCGCAAATCTCACAAATTTCTCTCATTCGAGACACAATTACCCTTCACATTCTCATCTCCAATTTTTCTCAATCACAAAACAATCAAAAACCTAGAAATTCAAAGCAATCAAAATGGTGAAAAAGCAATCAAGACAGAATCATCAGCAAGCAAGGTGCCAAAACTCCTCGTAAAGAGAAGAAAGTCATGCATGCATCATCATCATCAATCAAGAAAGGTAAAGCCAAGGAATCAACAGCAAGAACATATGACAATGTTCATTTCTGGAACATGCATCTACTACCCGAGAGAGGGTATGATTTGAAGAAGGCTAGCCCATCATTCATGTCAACAGTGGCCAATCTCAATTGGGACCACTTTGTGCTACCAAGAGGAGGCTACATTGAAGACATAGTGAGAGAATTCTATGCTGGAATCACACCACAAGAAGGACCAGAACACTCCTACACTTCCATGGTGAGAGGTAAACTTGTACACTTCCATGCCAAGAAATTGAATGAACATTATATGCTGAAGTATAATGGGAATGAATTTGAAAACAAAGTGGCCAAGGCCTTTAAGAAAGAAATGGAAGAACTGAAAAGTAGAATTGCTATACCAGGATCTGTTTGGGAGAAATTCACACCAAATGAAATTAAGCTTAGAAGCAATTATTTAATTGATGCATTAGGAAATTGGCATTTATTTGTAGCAACTTCAATTCTGCCCACATCACACACATATGCAATGACCAAAGAGAGATTGATCTTGCTAGATACAATTCTCTCCGAGGGACATGTTGACATAGGCAGATTGATAGCTAGGGAAATTCTTGCATGCTCAACAAAATCAAAGGGATTTCTGTTTTTCCCTTGTCTCATTACTAAACTATGCATGAAAGAAGGTGTCCCAATAGCTGCTAATGAACAAAGAAAATTTCCCCTGGTAATTTGAGTACTGAATTGAAGGAGAAGTTGAGAAATGTGAGAGGCCATGCACCTGCAATGCAAGAGCATTACATGCAGAAGCAGAGGGCAGTATGGAAATTTATGAATGACCAACATGATTGGCTTCAATTTGTTTTTGACAAGATCTTTGATCTTGTGGGCCAAGTGAATGCCCCTGAATTTCCAAGTTGGGTATTAAGAGCTGAAGGAGAGGAAGAAGAAGAGAAAGAGGCTGAAGAGGTAGGAAAAGGAAAAGAGAAGGTAGAGGAAGAGCCTAGTACCAAGAAGAAGGTAGCTAGGAAACAATCAAAAGGTAAGAAAAATGTTGTGGTAGAACCTGTAGTTGAAGACTTATATGATTCTGATACTGAGGATGAGGAGTTAGAGAAACAAATGGATGAGGAAATAGAAGAAGTTGAAGAAGAAGAAGAGAGTGATGAGGAAGTTGATGTAGAAGAGGAAGAACAAGCTAGGGGTGTAATCCTAGAAGAAATTGCTAGGCAGAAATATGCCAAACAAACACCACAAGCCCAGCAAGAAACCCCTATCACATCACCAGTTACCAAAACACCCATCATCTCACCAAACCAAGAATCATCTTCTATTCCAAAATCACCATTACCCTCCCTCAATGATCCACCAATCCTATCACCACCACAAACAACCCCTCCACCACCCTCTCCAACAAATGAACCACGAAAACAACTCACACTGGAAGAACCAACCCTGTTATGCCAATGAACAAGAAGTACCTTCTAGCCCAAGCAACATTACTACTAATATCATTTCTGCTCTTGAGAAAGAGATTATGCAGGAAAGAGAAGAAGAAGGACTCAACAAAGAAGACAAAGGAGAAGAATCATCTGCACAGGAGCCTGTAGCTCAAACTGTTGAGATGCAGAGTGATGCTCCTGCATCACTTGCTGCTGCATCACAACAGACAACAACTATGCATGATGAAGCAACAATCAAACTTGTTCTAAAACAAATGGCTCAACAGAAGAGGGATGCATTGCACAACACTCAAAAATTCTTCAAGCAACCTGCAGGCAGGCAGGGAAAATTAACACCAAAGAGGAAGAAACTCGATGCCAAGATCGATGCACTCGCATCGGTTCAAGAAACAATTCTCGTGAATCGTACAGAGAGGAAGGAGGTGCATCCGCACCTACGTGAAACACCAAGCAAGCCATCCAAGGAGAAGAAGCAGAAGGTGAAAGACACTCCTCCATCCAGGCAAAGCACCAGAATTAGGAGTGGAGCCAAGAAATGAGTATCATTTACAAGCTTTCACCTACTACTACTATAGCTTGTGTTAATTCTGTTTAAACTATTTCCCTGGTTGTTTATAATCCCTCTCCTCTATTTTGAACAAAATATGGTTTGTACTTCCTGAACAACTTAGCAGTGAGGACACTGCTACCCCTTAAGTTTGGGGGGGGGGGGGATTTGCATGTTATGTTTTAATTATGTTTGTTTTTATCTAAATATGTTGTGTGTTTAATTAATATGTTTTATATAGTAAATATATATGTTTTAAAGTAGTTTATAGTTAGTTTAAATATTAGATGTACTTAACAAAGTAGTATCTAAGTATTTTAGTAGAAAAGATCAGTTTTTCAAAAATATGGTGAAAACCCTATGGATGGAATTTTTATGATGAAAAAGAAAAAGAAGCCTTATTTCTCGAAAAACCAAAATTATTTTTACTTCAACACTTCCAAACTGAGTTTGTGAAAAGAACCTTGCTATTTAAAAGATCAATCTGATGCAAGGAATTTTTGTAAGCTTAGGTCAAAACAAAGCTTTACTAAAAAGAAAGAAGAGCTTAAAGAATTAAGTTTGGGGTGTTTTATGAAAACAAATGCTGAATTTCAAAAGTATAAGAGTAAACAATGCACAAAAAGAATACAAAAAAGTGGACAAAGCCATATCCTCGATTCTTTTGAAACTATACGTGCTACTAAGTACATGAATGCATCGGAGGTCAAAGACACGTGCCATGCAGAATAAATGTATCCGGAGGATAGTTCAAAAAGCGAACTGTGCAAAGTGCAAAGAAAAATATATGCATCCGGAGGTCAAAGATCTCGTGCAAAGTGCATTTGCATCCGGAGGTCGGTGAGGAAGGTAATATGAGCTAGAAAAAGAAAAAGCATCATCGGTCAGAAAGCATCAATGCAAAGCGCAGATCAAGAAAAAGCAAAATGCGAGAAAAAATCAATGCACAAATCACTTCAAATTGCATCTGCTCAAAAGATCCACACAAAAAAATAGAAAAATGCATTGGCTCAAAAGCTTTGAAAGATTCAACCAAGCCCTTTGATTTTAAAACTCCCCAACACTTGAGAAAATTTTGTGAGTCTAATCTCTCTTTTGAAAAATATTTTGGTGTGACCAAAGATGAACCAATCCTTTCAAAGGCTAGGAGGAAATTTTTTCACTTAGTCTTGGAACCAATCTCAACTCAGTGGGTTCACACACACACAAAAGAGTTTCAATAGCTTTGGTAGTTTTGAAGAAATAAAGGCACAAGAAAGATTGTTGAGAAATGAAGTTCATAGGGAACTCCTCATGAAAATCCAAAAATCAAGCTGATCTATCTTCTAGAAATTATAGTTTTTGTCTTTGTCATTACTTCATGACAAGCAATGGTTTAAGTTTGGGGTGTGATAACTCTATTTTATATAGAGTATTTCATATGTTTAAACTTAATATTTGCTCTCTTTCAAGTAATAATAAAGAGTTTATATAGTATTTAGTGTGATATATGATATCTTGAGTGATTTGAATGGTTATAGTTATTAGTAGGCCATTTTGGATATATTGTGGTATGTTTGATGTTTTTGTTCAGTGCAGTCTCAATGTTGTCTGCATCAAATGCTCCCGTGACCGATCCTCGCATCAAATCGCACTACTTGGTGAATGAGCGACTGTTTCATATGCATCCACTTGCAATTGTCGACCTCATGCTTGGCCTTCAAGCCATCCCACCTTGTATAGTAGGCGCCTACCATTTACACATAGCCATAGGGTAGCTTTGAAGAGTCATCAACATAGGGACACATGTTCATACATCATGAGACCTCCCTATACACTTGTCAAAGATCTTATCCATGCAAACAACTGCTGGAAAGTAACTACAGCTATAATCCACTCAAGATTACTTAAACATGAAGGAAGGAAGCACCTCTCTTGAAGGCTATAAAAGGACCTCACATCTTCATTTGGAAATATATCACAATCCATAAGTTAGATCAAAATTTCAATATACATAGTTAGTTTTTATATTTTTAGAGGAAGAGGAAGGAATTGACAAATCCTCCTTAACTCATTTTCATAGTGTTTGTATAGTGCTAAGGAGTAATGCTAGTGCATTGCTAGAAGATTTCATACAAAGGTTTTCAACATTTGTAACTTTACTCTTGTCGTTTCTCTTTTGTGATTTCTATATATATAAACATGGTCTATTCAGTTTATATATATCTTGCAATGTCTCTTGTTAGCTAAACCTTTCTTAGTTGGAATGTTCTAATCATTTAATGAGCTTTTAAGTAAGTATGATGCATATATGTATGTTTGTACTTTAGTTCTTGCTTGATAATTTTTCCAAACTTATTTTGAACTTGATCACTTAGAATAAGTAAGATTTGTAAATGACCAGAAATGACTTACAATTAAGAACTCAAGAACTAATATGGGTGAGTGTTTTACATAAAGAAAACTTTGTGAAAACCATGCTAAGTCCTAGAGATAGGATAGTATAGTCCATAGGATAATTGTGGGTACTTAAAATACAAGAGTGAATTTATTTAAGCAAATTGGATAATTGTTAGGAGGCAAGATTGGCACTAACACCCCTTTCTTTACTGCATATATAGAACAAGGATCATAAGAGCTGGTAATGATACTCTGAAGAAAGTGACCGAAAGGCACATAGCTAATGCAACAACATTCAGTGCAGCTGCATCACATACTGCATCAAACACTTATAAGTAAATTACTTGATGAAAACATTCCAACTAGCTTTTCTCTTTTACACTATCAACATTTTTACTTTGGTTTCTAACTTATTACTTTGTTACTTTGTTACTTTACACTTTATTACTTTATATTAATTTTAAAAGTCAGTTTTTCAATCTCTGTGGGTTCGATCTTTTTACGACTTGTTTTTGGACAGTGTATACTTGCACACAAGTGTATGTGATTTCCATGCACCAGCAGCTTCCTTTCGAACTTCGAAGAATCCTTTCCCGGATTTTTCGGTCGCTACAGTTAGCATGAAAAGTAAAGTAGCAGTGCCAGGGCTGAACCGTTAGCACAAAAGGTAAAGAGTGTATAATGCACATCTTGCTTTGAAAGGCTCTTTTTTATTACTTTATTTACAAAGTACCGAACACAGATGTATGATTCTAGTCATGAAGTGGAATGCATGGATGGACATGAAATGTATGCAAACTGTGAAATGCGTGAATTATGCATGAGTTTTGAGTTGAAATTGAGATGCACTTGTCTTGAAAGCTGGATTCCCTGAGAATGTTTCTTTTTGTGCATACTTTATTTGAAATCAATCAAGCTTGTCCTCATATGGAAGCTTATCCTCAACACAACTAACTTGCTTAGATCCTTTTTTCTCTTTTTATGATCACTTCTCACCTTTCAAGCAAATCACCCTCAAATTTTTCCCTCTCTCTTCTTTTTGATTGTCATTAGCTCTCTAAATCGCATTACTGATTCCAAGTTGACTATCGCTGAAGCATTACTTAATGAACATGCATGGACTCATGAGAATTTGAGAGCTGGGATTTTGGTTTGAAAAGTGGAGGGTATTTTGGAGGGAAAACATGGGGAGGACAGAGGTGACACAAGATGGTAGAGGAAGAGGTATTATGGCAGCCTCAAGATATTGGGAATTCCATTTACTTGAGGTACCTTACTTGCTGGAAATTGGTGAGGAATTGGGTTTTATCAAGCGAAATCTGACTCATCAAGGGTCATGCAAACATTTATGTCTTGGTGTTGGTAAAAGGTATCTCCCCAAGAGAAGGCTACACATGTGTACCAAACAAGGTTTGACCCATGAAAGGATCTGCGAAGATTTTGCTTCAAGCAGCTCAGGTGTGGAAAAGAAAGTTTTGGCTCATGACGGGTCTTGCACATGTTTTGCCCCAATATTGGTAAAAGTTGTTGCTTACAAGAGTGCACTGGTGTGGCAAACTTGACGGATGTAGGGTATGGAAAAGATTTTACCTCATCCTAGTGAAAGACATTGCCCTGAGAGAATACCGTCTGGGTTAACAAGAAACATTTGACTCTTACAGGGTCTTGCGAAACTTTGCCCCAGTGTGGGGTTTTCTCGAGACTCTCAAACTTCTCCTTCACAAAGTTGCCCAAATGTATACTATTGTGTGGCCCAAGTAGAAGAAATTTCCCAGTGAACTGTATAAACTTCTCATTGTAAGTCTCATTCCCTTTTTGTGCCCTAATTTTTGGCTAGACTGCCTTTGCAGGTTTTCAGTCTTGCGGGCTTTATTTTATTTTTATTATCCCTAATTTTTGCCTAGACTGCCCTTTCGGGTTTTCAATCTAGCGGGATTTTTTTTTCTTTTATATACGTTTTTTTAGAGCAAAAGAATAATTTAAAAGAAAAAAATGATTTATCTCAAAAGTAACATTTAAGAAAATGAAAACAATCATTAATAAATCGGAGTGGGCTTTTGGAGGCTTGTAATGTGGCTATGGGTTGTGAAAGAAATGTGATTAGAAGGCTCAAAGAAATGTTTTATGGATACGGGCTATGAGCTATGGAAGAAAAATGGCTAGAAGGCTTAAAGAAATGTTTTTTGGATATGAGTTATGGAAAAGAAAGGAGTAGAAGGTTTAGAGAAACGTCTTATGGGTATGGGTAATGGGTTATGGGAATGGATCATGAATCTTTAGTGCATTCAGCTTCCTCTTGTGTTCCCCAATCCTCAAATCATTCACATTTTTTTTAAATTATTTTTTTTTCACTTCTCTGCTTTTTCATTACTTTTTCTTTCGCGCTACTAACTTTTGCCAAGACTGATAATACTTACTTTCATCTTGCGGGCTTTATTCACTTTTCTCTTTTTCTTTTTGAACTTTTTCCACCATCTCTTTGACTTCATAACTTTGGAACACCTGAATGCACCAAATTCTATTGTAGTGTTGATCCTTGTCCGTGGTTTAGTGAATGGAAGTTGCAGGCTCAAAGGCGACAATGAGGTTCTTTTTATGGGATAGAGAAAAAAATGGCCACTCTTCATTTGAAATCATGATTCCACATTTTCAAAAATTTAATTTCGAATAACATTCACTCTTTTCCACATTCTTTTCTCTTTATTTCTTTTGATTGCTCTTTTTATTTGTCTAACTTTTTTCTTTTGTTTTTTTTTGGGAAATGGACCTCTGAGATCTGATATTCGTTCACCTGTTCATCATTGAATGATACAACAAAAAGGGCTTTAAGAATTATCGCTTGAGGCAAGAACTCGACAAGGGCTCGGTGTTTTAAGGGAACATGGGTGAGAAAGGAGATTCATGCAAATCCATTAATGTAAAGCCTCAACTAAGTTAACTTGGTGTTCTGGAGTGGATTCAAGGCCCAATGCAGTCCATTAGGCCCATAATGGCCCAATACTGTAGCTATAAAAATGGCACGAATCTCAAGGAATTAGGTACGTCATTTATTACTAGTGGTCCTATTCACTATTCACTGCTGACTTGGGCGTCGGAGTGCTTTCGCAGGTACCACCCTGGCGCGACCCAGACTCTGACACCAAGGCATCCAGCGACCGAGCTAGAGGACTACATCAGCACTACATCTATTGGTCTTGTACGATCATTTGGCCATACGATGGCGCTCGATTTGGCCATACGATGGCGCTCGTTTTGCAGGTCGCCACGCGCAGCGACTTGCTTTTTGCCATACGATGGCGCTCGATTTGGCCATACGATGGCGCCATCGTATGGCCAAGAATAAGTCGCTGCGCGTAGCGGCCTCCTCACTTAGGCGATCGTTTAGTTGAAACACGCGTGCAAAGTTGTAGCCAATAAAGCAAAAACGAGATATAGAAACGATGAACATTCATTAACTAGCTAAGAGCTTACTATTGTTGAGTACAAAACGGGGACAACCCTGAATGTCAACCGCTCGAAGGCGGGAAAAATAAGCAAGGCCGCTCGCAGGCGGGCAAAAGTACAAAATATTAAAGACCGCTCGCAGGCGGGTAAATTTAAAGAAGGCAAAGTTTAAGATTGACCAGCACGATAAACGAATGCCCGCTCGTGGACGACCTTTCCCTTCTCAACCTTCTGAGGACGAACGATCTCTTGGTCGACCACGAGGTGTTCAAAGTTTACCACGGTCTCATCTACGACCAGAGAAGGGTTGGCAAGCTTGATTTGGTCGACCGCATTTTTGAACTGGTATTTAGACGCTCCCAAAGCTTTGGTACAGGCCTCCTTGAAGAGAGCCTTGAACCTATCTCTCTCTTGTTCAACGGCACTCAAGCCGGTCTTCAAAGAGGTGACCTGGTCAAACAGTTCTTTCTTCTTCTCATTCAGGCGTTCGACCTCCTTCTCAGCATCAGTTTTTTCTGCGACCGCCTTATCCCTGGCCGTTTCAGCTCCAGTTTGAGCGATCACCAAGGCAGCCATTTGAGTTTCAGCCTCTTGAACTTTTTGCTCATAGGTAGCGACCTGCTGGGCTTTTGGTTCGAGCTCTTCAATCTTCTTGAGCAGCTTAACCCGCACTTCGGCCAAATCTATCAATTTGGACAAACAGATTGTAGTTTAAAATTTTTGTCTGACAGGTCGTCTTCAAGATAAGAAATTTTATAAAAGGCTCGCCTACCTGCCAGACGTTCGGCCTCTCCCTCTTGGTATTTGATGAAAAGCTGGTCGGAAGCCTTCATAGCATCAGCCATCACCTTAAAAGGTTCTTCCTTGAAACGGGCACAGTCTTCATCCCCAAGGCCGAGCAAGTCAAGGTTAGACGACCGACTGGAATGACCTTTGCCCTTGTGGCCCTTGTGTTTTTTCCTCTCATTTGGGTCGCCGTCATTTGGGTGTCCCCTTTTGTTAGTCTTCTCAATTGAAAGCGGGCTGAGGAGGTGAACGTTTCTGTCAATATTGGCCGCTGGGTTGTCCAGGTCAATCAGCGACGGCTCGTTAGCAACCACCTGTTGAGGGGTGCCTCCCTCAACAATCGCAGCGGTCGTTCCTTTAGGAGGAGATTCGTTCCCGTCTTCCGCCGCCCACTGAGCAAAGAAGTCGAAATCTTCAACGCCCGCCATGTCAACTGCAAGAAGCAAGATGCAAGTTAGAAGTAATACAAAATATCATGTAAAAACAAATACAGTTCTTAGCAATCATCTACCAAGGGCGGCTTTGACGGCCTGTATGCCTCGGGCGTCTACAATTTTGTTGATTTTAATGCGACCCCCAGGGACACGAGAGGCGACCCTCCTAAGCCTATGAATCGTATCAAGGTCCGCAATATTGAGTTCCACTTCCTTGTAGGAATACGCCCCTGGTTTCTTCAAGAAATGGTCGTATGACCAAATGGTCGGCACAAGGGGCGTCCCGGCATTTTTTCCTTTTATCAGTTGGGCTATCCCATTCATCGCCTCCCTTGTATAAGGAACGACCCAGAAAAAATCGTTCTTCCACCCGGTCGGCAAAGACTCCATGTAGGGTTTGAAAAAATTATATTGCGACCTATTTTTCAGAGAGACGACCTCCTTGCGAGCTCCTTTTGTCCCTGTTCATAGAGATAACTCATCTCCATCAGAGTAAAAAATAGCCTCAAAGAGCCTTGCAGGAACGCTCAAGCGTTCGGGTTCAATTGTGACGGGGCGACTTTGAGGTAGCGAAGGACTTGCCTTTGGAAACGCGTGAAAGGAGGAACGATTCCCATACGCTCAAAGACTACTCGATACATTGTGAACTTCAGCTCATCATGCCAAGTCGAGATGTTCTCATCTTTTTTCATGCCGTCAACTCGCCAGCCTTCGGCGTAGAACTGGGCGGTCAAGTCACGTTCATCCAAAGTATGACGAAGGACCTTGCTTCTATGATTCCTGAGGGTTGCAGAGACCCAAGACATATCTTGCTCGGCCGCTTCATCGGGATCGTCATGCACCGCCCCGGCCCGTGTCCGGGCGCACTGCACGCTTTGTAAAGGCACTGGATTCTCAACACCTTGAACATCGGTGGCTTGAACCTCATTGAGAACGGGAGTCGAACCTTCTGCGCCCTCCCTAGAGTTTGTATCCCTCTCACTTCGGTTGGACCGTCGAGAAGAGTCAGAGGACGACAGTGAGGTTGAACTCGAAGTTTCGGGCGACCCATCTTGAGATTTAGAAGGCGACCGGTCTGGGCTTGAAGCTTTGGGTGATTCATTCCTAGAGGGGGAAGGCGACCTCATTGGAGCAGAGCTCGGTTGAGCCATTGCTTGAGCTATAGAGACGGCCGGGCCACCGGAGATGCGGCGAGTTTGCTTCGTCCGGGCCAAAATAAACCTGCAGAGGGGGAAGCGGTCAAGTTCGAGCGCATACCATTAGAGGGGGCGATCTGGTCGTCCCCCGACCTGCTACCCCCTCCACTGGTTAGAATTTCGAGGAAATAAAGCAAAATTAAAAGAAGGACGTTCGTGTTACCTGAGAGGCCGGTAGTTGAGTCCGGCGCGGGGGGCACGAGCGAGCTGTTTTTGGAGCGTGCGACGAAGGGCAGACAGCGAGCCAGCGAGGTCGTTTTCACGATTCAGAGTGAAGAAGTGAGTGAGGAGTGGGTTCCTCTTACCCCACCACCACCTTATATAGTGGGCCAACCGTCACCTCAGGCCCAAGAATGAAAAGGCACACGCTTTCACATTCCATCATTACTCAGTCAGGGAGAAACGAAGAGACACGCCTTGGAGAAGCCAAGTGTCACTTCGGAATGCGTGAAATCGCATCATTAAATCAGCTGTCCCCTCGGCACTTATGACACACGTCGAAAGTAGTCGAGCGATCAGTATGGGCGGCGAATTTTACGGCGTGTTTCGCCCGAGAGACTTAACATGCAGGTCGCATGGCAGGTCGTGGTTCAGTACGGCAGCGCCCGCACTTCGAGGCCGCTCACTTTTCGCAACTCGGCTATTCTCAACACCATTCAGGGGCAGCAAATCAAGCCTTAGCCCGCCTACCAGCGACCCAGGCTTGGGGGGCAAATGTTCTGGAGTGGACTCAAGGCCCAATGCAGTCCATTAGGCCCATAATGGCCCAATACTGTAGCTATAAATATGGCACGAATCTCAAGGAATTAGGTACGTCATTTATTACTAGTGGTCATATTCACTATTCACTGTTGACTTGGGCGTCGGAGTGCTTTCGCAGGTACCACCCTGGCGCGACCCAGACTCTGACACCAAGGCATTGAGCGACCGAGCTAGAGGACTACATCAGCACTACATCTATTGGTCTTGTACGATCACTTGGTTTCAAGCTTTCATGACTAAACAAGTACTAACGACAATCCTCTCTCTTTTCCTCTTTGCTTCGAGCTTTTTATACAAGAATCGATTGCCAACCTTATGTCTCCATTTTTTTTCTCTCATCTTTCCCGATATGCCCCCACGATATCTTCCCTCTCACATTATTTCTCTACACCTTTAATGGTTAATCTTCCCAACAACTTTCAAGAGAATGATCCAATTCCATGAGTCTAAGCTTGATTGGTATCCGCTTTCATACAAGCACAAAAATTGAACCTTTTCTATTATTGTGAACATAACATGAATGAAGACTGAATAACTTCAAAACTCTTTCTTCTTTTTTTTATTGATTTTCTTAAAAGAGAGAAGAAAAATAAATCATGCTACATGAGAATGGGTCAAAGAAACCAATGTGCTATGTGTTGCGCCCGAAAAATCCGGTCTGAACTTTTTGTTTGACAACGTGAAAATAGTAGAGCCGCCACCAATATTTATTTAGGAAAACATTGAAAAAACCTTTTTTGGAAAACGGGTGGTCTTTCGAAAACTCAGAGATGTAGGTTCGGGGGTCGGTTAGGTGTGGGGAATGTATTAGCACCCCACACCTCCTTTCTACCGAAAGGGAACCATTAATTCGATGTGTGGTTTGGATTGTTTGATTTGAAATAAATCGTTCTACTTCTTTTCTTTTTCTTTTTATTTGAAAGAGTTTTTTAGAAAACAAGGGAGAAAGAAATCTTTTTGGGATCTTTGAAAAGTGAAACTAAACTAAGATTTTTTTAAAAGAGTGCTTGACGGATGTGACCCGCTCCTACGCACCTCAATGAGATGAGGATCAAAGCTACGTAGTTCTTGGTTCTTAATCTTGAGAAAATCTGTGTTTTGTCTTTATCTTATCTTTTGAGTTTTGGAAATATGACTCAAGCGCTCATGAATACCAAACAAGCAATGGCTTCGAGTGGCGTTCATTACTAACTTGAAAGAAAAGTGTTGGAACCGATAATCACGAGCAATTGCTTCAAGTGATTACAAGTTGCAACGTTTTTATTATCTTTTTGAAATTGTTTTGGAAAAGGATGAGTCGTAGTGATGATTATCACTAATGGCTCATATTGTTTTTTTGAGTTTTTAAATTGACTTGTATTTGATTAAGGTGTGGGAGTTTTCGTGATAGTCAAACAAGCAAGGCTTCGAGTGACTACCACTAGTAACTCCATCATTGACGATCAAACAAGCAACGGCTTCAGTGATGGCCAATGATTTGTTTATAAAAAAAAAAAATGCCTTAGGGTTTTTATTAGAAAAACATGTGATTCCAAGTTTGAAAAAGAAATAGAACATTTCAAATCTTTTCAAGTCCAAACCAAGACAACAATAAGAACACAAGCATAGCAATCATAAAGAATATTCACAAATTGTTATGAACAAATTGAATACATGATTGAGCTAACATGTGGGTGCATGAATATACAATTATAATATGCAAGGCACATCATTATTGCATGTATAAACAAATAAGACATAGTGCTAGTGAATGCATGAACATGTGAAGAAGAATGCAAGATACAATATTAATGAATGCATGATTATGCAACAATGGATACAAGACATAATATTGAGGGATGCATGGACATATGATAGAGCATGCGAATGCAAGAGGTATAGGCATAGATAAATGCATGAGCATGTGAACACAAATGATGAAATGCAAGATATGGAAACACTTTTGGGTATTTTTGCAAAGTGGTAAAAACTTTTAGTGAAAAGTTAGTAAAGAGTAAATGAATGTGCATGAAGTGAAGGGTAATTATTTAATGAAATGGTAAAAGTAAAAAGTTAAAAATATTTTTTTTTTACTTATGGTAAAATGCTAGTGAGTGGTAAGATAAAAATGAGAATAAGTGGTAAAAGGTGAAAAACACATTAACACTATTACACATTTCTACACAAGATCAAACACACATTTTAAGCATTGAAATGAACCCTAAAACACACTCTAAGGCCGAAACCTTGCATGACCAAAACATCAAGTTATTTCATGCCTAAATTTATGATCAACACATGAAACAAAATATACAAATCAAAGATTTTATTTACATAAATCAAAAGGTAAAAAGAAGGCAAACAAACCCTAATTTTAAGGCCTAAAACCGAAACCTCTAATCCTCAAGATCAAGACAAAATTCAAACTTGCAAGTTATGACATGAACAATAAGATGCATATATCATGTGGAAATCACTTATTCATGAAAAGGTGACAAAATGAGTATGAAAAAATGCAAGAACATGGTTGAAAACACAAGAAGCCTCTCCTCAAGGCCAAGGGTTCACTTCAAACACCCAAGGCTCCCAAAGTCCTTGACATAGTGTTTGAAATGAACCTCTAAGCCTTTTAGAGAGGAAAGAGGAGTAGAAGGGAGATTTACATGCTAATAGTTAAAAATGCAAGAGATATGATGTTTACCTCAAGAAATGACTAGCAAAGAAGTAGAAAATGGAGATCAAGAACAAATCAACAATAATCTTCATAAATCTACCACAAATGTCACGCAAACTTCAAGAAAGCAAGCTCCTTTATGGTGTAAAAATGGAATCAAAGGTGAAGAGAAGAAGATATATGAATGTGGAGTAGGTTTAAGATGATTTGGTGGATGAAACTTGAAAAAACTATGGAAGGGAATGAAGGGGAGGGTTCGGCCTAGAGAGGAGAAGGAGAGGAGAGAATGCTAGCTAGGGTAAAAATGAGAGTGTGTGTGTATGATCTCTTATTTTTGGGTTTTTATATGGGGTGTCACATTAAGGGTATTTATGACAATGTATCTCTTGTAAATCAATAGGATTTGAGAAAGAAATTGAATCAATGGTCAAGATGCATTATCACATGGATTAAGGGCAATAAAATGAGGAGAGAGAGGGCTGGGTGTGCAGCATAAGGAGGGTGGTGAAGGAGAAGCTCATTTACAAAATTGTAATTTTCCATGAAGCTTATTACACAAGTGCCATTTTGATTCAAATGAAAGGCGAGGATTGATTTTCACACTTAAATGGAAGGCCATGATTTAGTACAATTTGCAAGCAATAAAAATAAATGAAAATGGGGTGTATATGGCTGTTTGTGCGCAGCTAAGAGAATGGAGAGTGAGTGGAATTGCAAATTGTACTATTGTTCTTATCCTTAATTCAAAAGAGTGTAGAATATTCCCTTCTAGATCATTCTTCCTAATTCATGCCATTTTGGGCCATATCCTATGATTCAATGATTGGGCTCTGAATTTTATGATCTCACCAATCCCAAAATTGATTTATTTACCCCACTTTGAAGGAAAAGACCATTTTACCCTTCTATCCAAAAACTAGGTTTTTAGGCCACAAGGTTTAATATTTATGCACAAAAATATTCACAATGGAGCACAAATATCCCTCAAATAAATCATTGATGATTATTCAAGGATTTGGGACAAAAGACCATTTTTATTGTGAAATGACCAAAATGCCCTTTCACTCTAAAAACCCTAGTTTTTGCATGAAACACATTTTCACTTCAAAAATGATTTTTCACCCTAGGAGTGACCTCTAATACTTTGAAATGCATATTGGATGACTTGTCTTGAGGAACTGTCCCTTATTTGTGAAATGACCAAAATACCCTTTGTACTGAAAAACCTAATTTGTCTAAAAGTGCATTCTAACTCCAAAAATGATTTTAGAAGTTTTGAAATGACTTTTAGAACCCTAAATGCAATGCATGATGCTCTCTTCTCCTCCGATTATTTATTTTTGGGGAAAATTAGGTTTTGACCTAAGTTTGACAAAATTGGGGTATGTCACGCTGCCCTCTTTATCTAGATTTTAACAAGGAATATGAATTGGTCAAACATATTCTCGAGGCAAAATAGAGATAAAGAACTCGTAAATTATACCGATTTTGTCCACTTAGGAAAAACCCGAATTTTTCTTTTTTTTTTTTTTTTCTCTTCCCCTTCTTTTTTCGGATTTTTTTCTTCTGATTCTTGAATGATCAATTCAAGCGCCCTATTGTGATGACTACTTCAATGTACATCCGACTTAGCCTTCTATACTTTGAAAAAGCAATAAATGAACACTTAGCGTCTTGTGACGTAAAAGATAAGTGGGTACTTGGCGGTCGAAAGCGAAGAAATGGGCACTGGGCGTGCAAAAAGCGGTAAAATGCCCAGTTGCCTAAAACTCGTAATCCTTAAACGAACTCTTGGCGAATCCGAAGTTTGCACGTGGCTTGGAGGAGCACGCTTCTCGAAATCTCTGGTCTTTCGAGCGATCGGGGATCGTTATCACCCGAATCGATATACGAGATCAATCTACGGCGGCCCATCGATCTTAGGTCGATACAACTATTCCGCTGCGCCGCCGCACGGGTCGCGGTCCATCGCGTTGCTCGTGATACGATGTGAGACTCTCTCTTTTGGCGCACTGGGCGCGCTTCTTTTTCTCTTTTGCGCTTGGGCGCTCTCTTTTCTTTTTCTCTTTTTGCGCGCTTGACGCTCTTTTCTTTTCTCTCTTTTGCGCGCTTTGACGCGCTCTTTTCTTTCTCTTTTGCGCGCTTTGACGCTCTCTTTTCTTTTTCTCTTTTTGCGCGCTTGGACGCTCTCTTTTCTTTTCCTTTTTCTCTTTCTTCCTTTCTCGATCTCTCCATCGAGGAGTTCCTTCCGAACTCAAGTCGAACATTAATACCAAGTACCTTTCCATCTTTGTACTGCAAGTGAGATGAACAAACGCATGCAATGCAAATGCCATGATTGCTATTTTCTTTTTCTTTTCCTTATGGTGAATGTAATGCAAACGCCTGAATTTCTTTTTTCTTTACTTCATAGTGCATGACTGATGAGTGCATGATTTTATGTAATGCATGTTATGCAGGGTCTATTATGCAAATAGATGTTATGCGAGCGTATGCGATGCGATGATTTAGTGGAATGATAAATGCAATGAGATGTTATTCTTGATTTTCTTTGGCCAGCTTTCTTTTTTCTAACTGTTTGTTTTTTTTATTTTTTATTTTTTTTTATTCTCTCTTTGATCAGCTTTCTTCTTTCTCGATCGCTTTGTTTTCCTTTTGCTCTCTTACTCTTTTTGCCCTCGTTGGCTTACCTTCTTTGGTTAACCGATCCGCGACACTCATGGCACGAGACCGAGGAATATATTGAACTTCAAGGGACTCATGGGCCAAAGTGCAGTGAGCTTTAACTTTGTCGCTCAAGCAATCGTGGGCTCAATCACTTTCTCTTGCATGAATAATCGTTTTGGGGGAATTGCCTCTTTCCGTGACCTTTAAGAATTTCATAATGATTTGCAATGCTATATGATGTATGCACATGTTTTACTGATTCAGATCACCATCATCATAAAACGCTTATTTTGAAAGCGAAGAAGAAGCAAAAATAATCAAGAAATGTGCATGAAAAAGTTTGAGTTTTTTTTTCGACGTAGAAGCCGATCGCATGTAATGTTACGACGATCGCTCAATACATTTGAAAGTTTTAAACTACAAAAAGACACGAAAAACAAGAGAGAAGTTGAATTTCGATCGTCCGCTCTCTGTGGAGCAAGTGCAACATTTGTGTCTTGACCTTGATCACTCCCTCATCCGAGTCTTCGTGGGAGTTGTATGCCTTTCTTTTCTTTTCATGCTCAAGTTTTCTCGACCCTAATTTTTGCTCGATCGCCTTTTATGGTTTTCAATCCACCTGTGTCGCTCCGATTTTGCCTAGGTCGCTTCTTCGGGTTTTCAACCTAGCGAGCTAATTCTTACTTGGCTTGTCTTTTTTTTTTTTTTTGTGTATTTTTTCGTGCATAGTACTTCTTCACTTGATCGGAATTGACTGGGTTCCTTGAGATCTTCGCCGTCCATGTTGGTAAGCATCGGTGCTCTCCAAAGAAGGCTTTTTGACAAACGATGGTCCATCATAGCTTGAGTCCACTTCCCAAGGATCACCGATGGACAAGATCTTCTTGAGTACTAGATCACTTTGCTTGAATTCACTGGTCGGGCTTTCTTGTCAAAAGCCGTTCTCATTCTCTATTGGTAGTCGCCATGACACAAAGTCGCAATCCTTTTTTCTTCAATGAGGTTTAGCCGATCCGCACGAGAGCTTGCACCCATTCTCGCTTCTTCTAACTTGGTTTCCATCAAGACCGCAGGAGGGTTTCTCAACCTTAATAGGAGGACCGCTCCACCCATATACCGTAGAGAAGCGGATTTGCCCTGGCTTGAAATGCGATCAAGTACGGTAGCCATGCAAAGCAAAAGGAGCATTTCATGCCAATCCTTGTAAGTTACCACCATCTTTTGCACAATCTTCTTGATGTTCTTGTTGGTCGCTTGATCGCCCCATTCATCTTCGAGGCGTAAGGAGAAGAATTATGATGTTGGATTTTGAACTCGCATACGTGTCCTTCATCATTTTGTTGTTCAAAGTTGTCGCCATTATCGATGATCTTGCTTGGAAGACCATAACGGCAAAATCGATCTTTCTTTACAAATTTGGCAACCATCGAATCGGTTATATCGAGTATGAGGCGGCTTCAACCCACTCGGTGATCTCTAAAACTTTGCCTTGATATAATTGTAACTTGAATGAATCTTGGAGTGCAAGACTTTTGATTTTTCCTTCCTCCCTTTTTTTTTTTATTATTTTTTTTAGACAAACATATTTAAATAAATAAACTTATTTGTCCTAAAGCTAAAAACTCGAGAAAACAAAAGCAATCGACCATTGATCGGAATGGATTTTTGAAGATTGTGGGTTTTGTGGAGAGAGGATGATCGGGTTTAATGGAGTGCTTGAAGCTAATGGTAGGATGATTTTTATTCGCGCGTTAATGACGCTTGATGATTTATGATGGTTATTTGGCTTGATGAGGTGTTTGGAAGTTTTATTCTGGCTATGGTTGGTGGAGGCGGGATGCCGAGGTTAAAGGAAGTATGTGCGCTTTTATTGAGACAAGGATCTCTTGTGTTTTGTGGTAACATGTATCACCACCACTTACATTTCTTTTTGTATTTTTGGGATTCTCATTTTTAAATTTTTTGATTTTCTTTTTGATTTTTTTTTTTGATTTTGATTTTTTTTTTTCTTTGACTGGGTGAACTCGATAAAAAGTGATGCACCTTTTTTGATATTTGAGATGATCCTTGTCTAGGTGATTTTTGGATTTTTGGCTTACAAGTGGTAGTGCATGCTTTTTTTCCGAGAATATGGGAAAATGGTCAAACTTTATTTCAAATCACGATTGCTCGTTTTCTCAAAAATTAACTCAAGGACAATAATTTATTTATTCCTATATATTTGCCTTTTTTTCTTTTTGTTTTTTTTTTTTTTTTTTTTTAAAGGAGAAAGTCATTTTTGGGACTAGCACGATTCAGATCTCTGTAGTCGACGCGACATTCCGACTTCACCATCCTTTTCTGAATCGGGACGATATTGGCAACCCACCGAGGGTACTTGGCCACCGCTAGAACCCCGTGATCAAAGTGCTTCTTCTCTTCGCCCGATTTTGAGGACATCTCAGCTTTATCCTTCTCACTGCGCTTTGATGTGTGGGCATTCGGGCTTGACTAGTAGCTTGTGTACCACGCATGCTCAGATTCAACCCTGTGCATATCTTGATAGGACCATGCAAACACACCCACATAATCGTGCGATCACTGAACCAACTTCATGTGATCTTCGTCATTCATGGTGGTAACCACTTTGACCTCTTTCTTGTTCTCACCAGATCCAAGTTGATCACTTCAAGAGATTCCCGTGAGGCCGAACAAACCTTTCTTCTTGTTTCATTAACCTCATGAGTTCTGGAGGAGTTTCCCAGTCTTCCTCAACATCCCCCTCAGCTTGATTGACAGGGTGATCAAAGTCAAAATGTGGACTGCTAGCACTGTTATTTTGAGAGACAATTGTTATGGTTCTGCCTTTGCCGGGCTTAAAAAGGTAATGAAAAGCTAAACAAACAAGCAAACAATAATAAAACAGAAAGAGGACACATGAAATATGGAGAAATGATTTTTATTGATGGAAATTCAAAACAAACGCTTTTATTGATGATGATGATTCAAAATAAAAACATGCGTGCCTCTAACAACTTGTCCTATGGCCTTGGGCAGAGCCACATGATTGCATTACAAATAATTACTTTAAATTAACAGTCACGGGAAATCAGCAGCTTCCCAATTCTTCACCTCTTTTCCAAAGAAGACAAACGACGAACTGCACTCGCCTCACCCTCTTCGGACTTAGAACCTCTCTAACGACAAAGAACTTGGTTGTATTGCTCATCGCGCGCTTTAAAGCATTCATTTCGCTCTCATTTCAGATCACCCCGATGGATCTACCAGAGCCGATCGGTTTCGATTCTATACCATGAGGGTCGGGCTTGCCCCACTTCCATTCACGAGTCCAAACCGAGGATTCTCGATTCTCCGCTCGGGCCGAGGTGGATCGATATTCCGCTAAGATTGCCATTCCTCCGCCTCGTGAGCGCCCAATACCGATGTTGTCGCACTCACTTTTGCCTTTTCTCTTTATTTAGATGTTTATTACATAAGAGTAAAAAAAGAAAAATGCATGAATGAATGTATGAATGTATGTACAATGTTTGCTTGATGCCGGGAGCCACGTGATGCCTCATCTTGTCATAAGCGCAAAGACTTTTTCTTTGATTTAGGAAGTGAAGCAAACGAGGAATCAAAATAGCAAATCGACATACTTCATAATCGGGAAGCGAAGTAAGTGAAGCCTTGCTATTCGATTCCATTCTGATGCACCTATGACAAGATGGTGCATTATTCGGTGGTCCTCGACAAGCAAATGCAAATGAGATGCATTATGAATGCATGAGTTGCAGAAACTTATGTTTTATGCAATGCGGGGATGTATGCAAATGACGATGATGCTTTATGCAAATGCAAGGTTAGAGAAAAAAACTTTATTTGCGATAACTCAGGTTTCCCTTTTTTGAAAGTACGGACCGTACACTGCTTCATATAGACCGGTAGGAGGAAAGCTACATCAGTAACTCTTTCTTCCCTTTTTTGAAAGTGGGTCATATGTCGCTTTGTACGGAACGGCAAAAGAAAAGGCTACAACGGCAACCCTTTCTTTTTTCTCTTTTTTTTTGAAAATCTTTTTTTTTTAGGAAAGACATGTCTAAACTACAATGCAACACACAATTTGTATGTCCTCGTGTCCTACAAAGGTGGAAATCCTAAGTTCTAGGGCAACTTCAAAGGTTCCTCCCATGTAGTTCTAATTCACACCCTCACAATGGCTACCAGAGCTATAGAATCCTCATGCCGACATCCACAAATGTAAAGAACTACCAAGTGTGAAGCGTCATGAGAAAGCGTACTGTTGAGACTTTCATGAGTGTCGATGCACAAAGGTCTCGAATGACACTCACTAATCGCCTCCACTCTCCTAGGTATTTGTTTGATCCGGCATAGGAGCCCACTCATAACATACAAAATGTAAGGTGTGAAAGTGTGTGATTGAGGACATACTTTCTAAAATCTACCCTCCCCACCGCAAGGAAAAAGCCGCATCACCCGGATAGAAGCAAACAATAACATGTCGTCTACCCTAAGGTTTAGCATCACTTCAAAACAAATGAACTAACCTAAGGTGTCATCAACAACCATATATAGCTTACCTCAAGAAAAGGAGCAGAGAAGAAGGGATTATAATAGATGGGGGAAAGCATGCATAATTACAAGCATATGAAGAAATAAAAGGAAAAAGGTAAGGAAATGAAGAAGTAAAACGAAAAATAATTCAAATCAAACATTTTGAACCACACAACGGATTAATTAGGTTTGACCCACTTATTTTTTAAAAAAAAAAAAAAAAATTTCCCCAGCAGAGTCGCCAGCTGTTGCGCCCGAAAAATCCGGTCTGAACTTTTCGTTTGACAACGTGAAAATAGTAGAGCCGCCACCAATATTTATTTAGGAAAACATTGAAAAAACCTTTTTTGGAAAACGGGTGGTCTTTCGAAAACTCAGAGATGTAGGATCGGGGGTCGGTTAGGTGTGGGGAAGGTATTAGCACCCCACACCTCCTTTCTACCGAAAGGGAACCATTAATTCGATGTGTGGTTTGGATTGTTTGATTTGAAATAAATCGTTCTACTTCTTTTCTTTTTCTTTTTATTTGAAAGAGTTTTTTAGAAAACAAGGGAGAAAGAAATCTTTTTGGGATCTTTGAAAAGTGAAACTAAACTAAGATTTTTTAAAAGAGTGCTTGACGGGATGTGACCCGCTCCTACGCACTTCAATGAGATGAGGATCAAAGCTACGTAGTTCTTGGTTCTTAATCTTGAGAAAATCTGTGTTTTGTCTTTATCTTATCTTTTGAGTTTTGGAAATATGACTCAAGCGCTCATGAATACCAAACAAGCAATGGCTTCGAGTGGCGCTCATTACTAACTTGAAAGAAAAGTGTTGGAACCGATAATCACGAGCAATTGCTTCAAGTGATTACAAGTTGCAACGTTTTTTTATTATCTTTTTGAAATTGTTTTGGAAAAGGATGAGTCGTAGTGATGATTATCACTAATGGCTCATATTGTTTTTTTTGAGTTTTTAAATTGACTTGTATTTGATTAAGGTGTGGGAGTTTTCGTGATAGTCAAACAAGCAAGGGCTTCGAGTGACTACCACTAGTAACTCCATCATTGACGATCAAACAAGCAACGGCTTCGAGTGATGGCCAATGATTTGTTTATGAAAAAATGCCTTAGGTTTTTATTAGAAAAACATGTGATTCCAAGTTTGAAAAAGAAATAGAACATTTCAAATCTTTTCAAGTCCAAACCAAGGCAACAATAAGAACACAAGCATAGCAATCATAAAGAATATTCACAAATTGTTATGAACAAATTGAATACATGATTGAGCTAACATGTGGGTGCATGAATATACAATTATAATATGCAAGGCACATCATTATTGCATGTATAAACAAATAAGACATAGTGCTAGTGAATGCATGAACATGTGAAGAAGAATGCAAGATACAATATTAATGAATGCATGATTATGCAACAATGGATACAAGACATAATATTGAGGGATGCATGGACATATGATAGAGCATGCGAATGCAAGAGGTATAGGCATAGATAAATGCATGAGCATGTGAACACAAATGATGAAATGCAAGATATGGAAACACTTTTGGGTATTTTTTAAAGTGGTAAAACTTTTAGTGAAAAGTTAGTAAAGAGTAAATGAATGTGCATGAAGTGAAGGGTAATTATTTAATGAAATGGTAAAAGTAAAAAGTTAAAAATATTTTCTTTTTTTTTACTTATGGTAAAATGCTAGTGAGTGGTAAGATAAAAATGAGAATAAGTGGTAAAAAGGTGAAAAACACATTAACACTATTACACATTTCTACACAAGATCAAACACACATTTTAAGCATTGAAATGAACCCTAAAACACACTCTAAGGCCGAAACCTTGCATGACCAAAACATCAAGTTATTTCATGCCTAAATTTATGATCAACACATGAAACAAAATATACAAATCAAAGATTTTATTTACATAAATCAAAAGGTAAAAAGAAGGCAAACAAACCCTAATTTTAAGGCCTAAAACCGAAACCTCTAATCCTCAAGATCAAGACAAAATTCAAACTTGCAAGTTATGACATGAACAATAAGATGCATATATCATGTGGAAATCACTTATTCATGAAAAGGTGACAAAATGAGTATGAAAAAATGCAAGAACATGGTTGAAAACACAAGAAGCCTCTCCTCAGGCCAAGGGTTCACTTCAAACACCCAAGGCTCCCAAAGTCCTTGACATAGTGTTTGAAATGAACCCTCTAAGCCTTTTAGAGAGGAAAGAGGAGTAGAAGGGAGATTTACATGCTAATAGTTAAAAATGCAAGAGATATGATGTTTACCTCAAGAAATGACTAGCAAAGAAGTAGAAAATGGAGATCAAGAACAAATCAACAATAATCTTCACAAATCTACCACAAATGTCACACAAACTTCAAGAAAGCAAGCTCATTTATGGTGTAAAAATGGAATCAAAGGTGAAGAGAAGAAGATATATGAATGTGGAGTAGGTTTAAGATGATTTGGTGGATGAAACTTGAAAAAACTATGGAAGGGAATGAAGGGGAGGGTTCGGCCTAGAGAGGAAAAGGAGAGGAGAGAATGCTAGCTAGGTAAAAATGAGAGTGTGTGTGTATGATCTCTATTTTTGGGTTTTTATATGGGGTGTCACATTAAGGGTATTTATGACAATGTATCTCTTGTAAATCAATAGGATTTGAGAAAGAAATTGAATCAATGGTCAAGATGCATTATCACATGGATTAAGGGCAATAAAATGAGGAGAGAGAGGGCTGGGTGTGCAGCATAAGGAGGGTGGTGAAGGAGAAGCTCATTTACAAAATTGTAATTTTCCATGAAGCTTATTACACAAGTGCCATTTTGATTCAAATGAAAGGCGAGGATTGATTTTCACACTTAAATGGAAGGCCATGATTTAGTACAATTTGCAAGCAATAAAAATAAATGAAAATGGGGTGTATATGGCTGTTTGTGCGCAGCTAAGAGAATGGAGAGTGAGTGGAATTGCAAATTGTACTATTGTTCTTATCCTTAATTCAAAAGAGTGTAGAATATTCCCTTCTAGATCATTCTTCCTAATTCATGCCATTTTGGGCCATATCCTATGATTCAATGATTGGGCTCTGAATTTTATGATCTCACCAATCCCAAAATTGATTTATTTACCCCACTTTGAAGGAAAAGACCATTTTACCCTTCTATCCAAAAACTAGGTTTTTAGGCCACAAGGTTTAATATTTATGCACAAAAATATTCACAATGGAGCACAAATATCCCTCAAATAAATCATTGATGATTATTCAAGGATTTGGGACAAAAGACCATTTTTATTGTGAAATGACCAAAATGCCCTTTCACTATAAAAACCCTAGTTTTTGCCTGAAACACATTTTCACTTCAAAAATGATTTTTCACCCTAGGAGTGACCTCTAATACTTTGAAATGCATATTGGATGACTTGTCTTGAGGAACTGTCCCTTATTTGTGAAATGACCAAAATACCCTTTTGTACTGAAAAACCCTAATTTGTCTAAAAAGTGCATTCTAACTCCAAAAATGATTTTAGAAGTTTTGAAATGACTTTTAGAACCCTAAATGCAATGCATGATGCTCTCTTCTCCTCTGATTATTTATTTTTGGGGAAAATTAGGGTTTTGACCTAAGCCGGACAAAATTAGGGTATGACACTATGGGATACATGGTATGTATTCAAGCACTCGTCCTAAGATGCAATTACATGCATTTGCTTTGTAAATTTTTATATTTTTTATGCAAGAAATGCAAAGATTTTTTTTGCCCCATTTGAAGGGAATATGCTATGAGTACTTTAAAAAGCAATGTAATTTATTTTATGATGAATGAATGAATGATTTATGATGAATGATTTTGGCAAATGAAAATGATGAATGATGAATAACAATGCAATTTTTGTATTAGCTTATGAAAATGCACTCTATAGACGAAAAAGAAACCTTTTTTTCCGAAGAACTCATGCAAAGAAAAAATAAATAAATGCAGATGCATGTATCATTTTCAATGACATGTGGTCAATGAGACAAGATTGATAGTTTTTTTTTATTTATTTATATGAAATGCATTTTTTCAAATGCAACATGATTTTTTTTTCATGCATGAAATGCAATATGACCTTTTTTTTTAATGTTTGATATGCATGAAATGCAACATGATTTTTTTGATAATATTTTTTTTTAATGTATAAAATGCAATATGATTCTTATTAATGTTTTTTTATGCAGGAAATGCAATATGATTTTTTTTTATGCATGAAATGCAATATATTTTTTTTCATTTTTTTTATCTTTACTTTGGTGTAAACGAATGAGCGATAACGAGAAAAATATATACAATCAAAAAACAAGGATAAGAGGAAAAGTTGCTCCCTTTGTGGTCTAATTTGGTTAGCCCGTGCCATTAGGCATTGGGACCTATAGGGCTGATGTCTTTATTGTGAGTACTCACAGGGTGGTAACTACATCCTATGGAGATTTAAGGTCTCTAGAGCCAAGTACCCTTTTAGAGAGTTAAACACAACAGGATGTACATCCCGGATGTGAGTACTCGCATAGAAGGATCGTGCTCTAGATGAGGAGTTCATGGAAGTCACATAGGATGTACATCCAGAATGAGTCCCACTTATCCTCGCTCTAACTTAGGTGTTTTTTGTGGCTCTGTATGAGCTCAACTCTCAATGTGTGCTCACAGGTGTAGGTGTAGTGTGTGAAGGAGCATACAAACCTCAAAACTTAAAAATAAAATAAAATCACAAAATATTTCAATAAATACAACTAAACAACAAATAATACATGTCATCTAGCCTAGGGTTTATAAGGAACAATATAAATATAAAGATAAGATATATACAAAGAAAAACAATAAATAAATAAATAAATAAATAAATAAGAAACTAAGAGGGGTAAACAAAGCGTACCTTATAATTATTTTGCACAACCAAACATATTGGGCTTGACTCTCACTGTCCCCAGTGGAGTCGCCATCTGTCGAGACCAGGGTCTTGACGCGGACGGCTCAAATATAGATATTCGAGGAGTCGCCACCCAATTTATTTTTAAATAGGGAAATTGAGAAAAACCTAAACCTAAGGTTATCGGTCTGCGTAACTAGATTGGATTCGGGAGTCGGTTATGCGAAGGGAAGGGGTGAAAACTAGTTTCACTGCACCCCTAACACATCTGTCCTAAGACAGTTACCCTAAATTTGATTTGTGCAATAATTACTAAGTCGTTTAATTATTTGTTTACCCAAAAATAAGATTGGCTAAAATTTGATATGAAAATAATTAGTTATTTACAAATAATTAGAGTAATGACTAATTTGGAAAATTTAAATTTTGACTTTGACAGGGAGACCCCGCGCCTACGTACTCTCTGGTGCGATGAGAGACTCAAAAGTCACGTAGTTCTTCCTGAAAATTTGTTGGTTGGTTGATTTTAATTTTGAAGGGGTTTAAGATCTAAGTTGTACAACCCGAGTCTCTTAAACCGGTGTTGCGGGATTGATAAGATGTACATATCGATCAAACCCATTTTTATTTATTTTGAAAAATAGGTGCTATATACTAATAAACTGATTAGGGGTTTTCGGAAAACATGTTTAATTTTAATTTTAAAGTGGTTAGGACCAAGTTGTACAACTGGGTCTATTAAACCGGGGTCGCGGATTTGATAAGACGTACGTCTCGACCAAATCCTAATTTTCTTATTTTTATTGTTATTATTCTTTTGAAAACGATTAGATACCAATAAATAAACACAATAATAATTAATGCGAGAAAACTGAGAAAAATAATGATAAAAAATCGAAATGGGATGCAATAGTAAAAGATGGGTGCAAATAATTACAGGGGATGTGTTTCATTAATCAGGAGGTACCAATATAAGGCCCAAATGTGTTTTTTGTTGACTGGGGGCGCTGGTCCACAAAAACAGGTAACTGGGCTCGCAGGGGGTGGGTAGTGTAGTAAACATAGAGGTGTAAAAATAAAAAAAATAAAAAAACAAAATAAATAAATCAGAAAAAGGAACCAACCATATATAAGGCTCACTTAAAGAAAACTAACCCTAAAATTTCTCTTCTTCCCCATTTTCGCCGCCAGCCACACGTCTAGAGAGAGAGTGAGGCCGTTTCCGGCGAGAGGGTGGAGGACGGCGAGTTTTCCGCCGGAATCGAAGGGGAGCGACAGAGAAAGAGGGCGGAAGAAAAGGAGGAGGAAGGGGAAACAGAGCTCGCCGGAACGGAATGAAAGGGGGGGAGTTCTCGCGGCGGCTACAACTCGGTTTGGGTGAGATGGGGTGTTGCGAGAGTGAGACAGGGATGACCGAAGCTGGTGTGGTTCTGTCGGAGAGGGAAAGGGACGGTGGTTGTGTGGTTGTTTTGGATCGGTTTGGGAGAGAGGAGTGGTTTGTGGTGAGGGCTGGCGACGGTGATGGGAGGAGAAGAAGCTTATTTCTACATTTTTTGATTTTCTCTACTCCTCTATATTTTGTTTCAGATCTGTCTCTGTTTGGATCATTAGGGTTTCAGTGTGAAACCCTAATTTTTTTTGAATGACTGTCTCGAAAATTGTCCCCCCTTTTTGACTGACATTTACTGTGTTTTTATACTAAAAAAAATAGGTCAGAGCATTTAATTACGTTTGACTGGGCCTGACTTTCGTTTGCAGGTCTGGGCTTTTGATTGAACCCAAATCAACTCCTACTGTTTGCTGACCCTAGAATCTATTGAAGCTGTTGGTTTTTATTTTATTTTTATTTTTTGGATATTGTAAAAAACATTTTAATAAGATAATTAATTAAATCTACTATTTTTGTAATATTCAAATTAGCACATAATTTTTTGTTTAACTAAAAAAAGAGTAAAAATAACGCGAAAGTGACCAAAACTAGTAAAATGACGTATTGAACGACTAAAACACGCAAAAAGTGCATATTTTCGTAATTTTTCGAGAAAACGTCAAAAATACCGTTAAAAATTGAGTGTTCACAATATATATATATATATATATATATATATATATATATATATATATATATATATATATATAGGTTACTTATCTTATGCTATAGTTAATTTAACTTCCGATTCTTAAAAGTTCACAATATTCCTACTCCTAATCTATCTCAATTTTTAAGTGTTCACAATATCTCATAAGGCGATGGAAGGCTTGGATAAAAGAATTATTTTGTAACTGCATAGCATAACCCAGATAAGTAACCAACAGTTCAAAGTTAATCACTACATTCCTACTTCCACTATCTGGCTCTGATACCAAGAGGGGATCGGAAGCAGAAGTTAGATTAAATTAAAGAGACAGAAGGGAAGTAGGTAGCATACGGAATGCAACAAAATAAATAAAAGAGTGCAGAAAACTTAAAAACAGAAATATAACATAGATTAGGAGGCAAAGCCTTCCATGATTGAGATAGTTCAAGAACTATCTATGAGTTACAAGTTTGAAGATTGGAGAAAGAAGAAGAAGATTGAGCTTACAAGTGCTCTGGCTTCTCACTAGACTTAGGAGAGAAGGAGAGAATGTAAGAGATGTGTATTTTTTAGTGTGTAAAACTTGTGTGTTTCTAACACTTGCCTAAGCACACTTATATAGATTGAAAGACAAATAGTAACCAAGCATTAAACCGAATCAGACACTTAAGTGACTCGTGACTGTAATCGATTGACCTAAACTGTTGGGAATCCAAAGAATTCTGACTTGTTCAGCAGGTTGAGGAGACAAAGGTGAAATAATGGAGCTTTGGATACCATTATGCAATCTTGTCACCTTCTGATAGTGGGAGACAAGGGGTCCACTGAGGATTGTCCACTAGGCTTTGTCAAAATGCCATAGTGCTTGTCATGATTGTCCATTAGAGAATGGTGATGATCATGCGCAAGCTTGATCAATAATTGAAGATTATGACTCAGCAATTCCTGAAAAGTAAAGCTAAGCAATATTGAAAAATTGTTAATTAAAACAATTAATTATTAGAACAGTTTTTCATGCCATTGCTGACACTACAATCACCATGTTCAAGGGTGGTTTTTGAACAGTTTTTCATGCCATTGCTGACACTACAATCACCATGTTCAAGGGTGGTTTTTGAACAGTTTTTCATGCCATTGCTGACACTACAATCACCATGTTCAAGGGTGGTGGTGGAACAGTTTTTCATACCAATACTGGTACTACTATCACCATGATCCAGGGTGGATAAACAGTTTTTCCTACTTAAAAGTAGTACAATTGTCTTGTTTAAGGACAAGTTTGGAAAAAGATTAAAAATTAAAATTCCCTCTGAAGATCAACAGAGATCATCAGGAGAATAATAATCAATACAGTCCTCTTCAAAAGAATCTTTTGGAGAGGGAGAAGGAGACAAGGCCTGAACCTGTTTCCCTTTATCAATTTTTGAAGATGAAGGGGCATTTTTGTCCCCAGTTTGATCCTGAAGGAGAAGAACAATATTCTGGAGTTTTTCCAGAACATCTTCTTGAGAGGTAGAAACTGCAAGAGTCGCAGAAATTCTAGCCTTTTGATTGAGGAATTTGCAGGTGTCTGGATCGGCCACTTGCAAAGCCTTAGGATTGCCTTTAAACCAATTGGTCACACCTATTGGTGATGCCATAGAAGCATCAAACCGAGGCCACCATTTGACAAAGGTTTGTTTGTACAAAGACGATAAAGTCTCTGCTTTGTGAAATCTACCAGTTTTATACTGCCATGAAACAATCCATGATAGTGAAAATGTGGTAGAGAAGTTTAAAAAGATTGGGTAGTTGTTCAACTCTTTGTTGAATCTTTTTGAAAATATTTGAAATCTTTCTTGGACTTCACAAGGTAAAATCTCTGGAACTGGTCCAAAGAAATCCCACCATTGAAGGAACCAATTTGGGAAGGAGTACTTGGTTTTTCTTTTAAAATAAATTAACCAAGAATGTTTGAAAGATTTGTTTTGTAATCCAAGGATAATAAAATCCCAAGCCCCGACATAATCCCAAGAATTGTAACCCATGTGGTCAAAAAGTCGAGAAAACTTCTTTGTTTGATTTGGATTTTGCCCAAATTCTGAAGGTGTCATGACATTCAAAATCTGGAGGGTTGAGTGAGTGATGAATGAATCATCTTTTGGGTCCCTGTAATGTTTAAGGGAGATTGACTCAGTGTCTACGAGGATGAACTCATAAAACTTCTGGGTTTTGTTTGGAGTAAAGGGTATAAACTGGGTTTGAGGAGGAAAGATCTTGGCAGGAATCCTGTTTGGATCTTTATCCCAGAACTCAGGTTCCAGATGTACCATAAAGAAATAGAATTCTTTAGGTATATATTGGGTTTGAGCCGGAGCTATTGTGGTTTGCCTCTGAGCAACAGCCAGAGTAGATTGAGTTTGAGCAGTGATAACCTGGTTTTTAGGGTTAACCTGCATTCTTTGATCCTTTTGGGTTTGGATAGCAAGGTCCAAGGCTGGGGTGTCTTGGTCACTTTCATCTTCAGCTATGCTAGCCCAAGTTTTGGTAGGGAGATTGGTTAGTCCTTGTTCCTGAAAGGCAAGGAGTGTTTGGATTGGGAAGGCATAGTCCTTCTTAGTTTGTTTGTTTTGGGGTATTCGGGAGGAAGACCGATTGATTTCGCTTTGGTTAAGGGTGGAAGACCTTGTAGTGATTGCTAAGGTGTTAGTGGTCGATTTTACTCTTCCTCTTCCTCTTCCTCTCGAGGAGGAAGCCCTCGTGGACATGTCGATCGTAACCCTGAAATAAGACACAATAGATTTTGTTAGTAAAATCTTTATATGAATATTCAAGGTAGTATAATTAATGATGATAAGATTAATCTGAACATCATTATAATTGACATGTTTAAAGATATAAACCAATTCATTCATAAAAAACAAATTAATTTGGGCTTTTAACATAAAAAGATTGATTGTTAAAACATTTCTTCTATTGGAAAAAGTTTTAACAAGATATATAGGAGCATGAGTGACTATACTACTGATAGTTTCACTAATATCCTCCTGGGTTTTTGTTCTGATAATAGTATCAGAAAAATTGGTTATAGAGCAGATTTTTTGATTCTTATAAGAGAACCTACCCAATTGATTAAACAAAATGGACTGCCCTAGATAAAAAGTATCTATTCCATTAATAGATATGTGAAAAGAGAAAAGAAGAGCTTGGGATTCCCAGATAACTCTGTTTTCAAAATTCTTGATAATGGATGAGATACTAATATTGAAATTACTAATGGCAAAAGAAAGATTAATAAAACTAGATTCACTACTAGGTTTAAAAAACTGATTAAGCCATTTGTAAAAACTTTGACGAGTCTTAGAATTAGGATTACTAAGAGTCCTAAACTCTTCTAAGATCCTATTGTACCTACTGGGTTTGCTATCCTTGCAGATGACTCGAATATTGTTTTTGATGATAGGATCAATCTTAAAAGTCCTAAGCCTTCTAATGATCCTACAGTTTTGACTCTTGTGGCCAGTAATACCACAAGTGACACAAGTAGCTTTTATCTTACTAACCTTCTTGGCCTGTCTTTTGGATGCTTGGTTGGTAGTCAGGTTCTTAGGTTTATTGCAAATACAGCAATTACCTGAGAATTGGCTATCAGGGATTTCAGGTTTCTTGGACTGTTTCCTTTTGTAGATTTTTGGTTTGTAACCAGGTTGGGGTTGATTGGGGCACTTTCTGGCAATATGACCAAGAATGCCACATTTGAAGCAGATAAGTTTTGCCTCAATACTAATAGGGCTATCTTCATCAGAGGATGATCTTCTAACCATATTGATATGGGCCTTACGCTTAGGAGCTTGTTTAGGAGTTCTAGTCTTAAGGTTTTCTAGATGCTCCTTGATCTTGGTAAAAAATTCTTCATTATCCGTAGATTGAAGAATTTGATTGGTAATAGGTTTCACTATCTGGGTAGGAATACCTAAAGCTTGAAGATACCTATTTTTCTCTAGGTCATCTTTGAGCTCTTTAGCAGATGCGACAGGGATATCCTGCTTTCTATCCGCTAAGGAAGATTGGAAAGGATAAACTATACCTTCTTTGGTGGCATAATCACTAAACCAGTCAAAGAAAGGGATAATGGCTTTGATCTTGTTGAGATATTCATAGAATTTCTCTTGGATTGTTCTACGCTTGTGTCCCTGAAAATGCAGGAAGAACCATTCTCTTTGAGGAGATCTTTCCTCAGAATAGAATTCTTTCCTTAGGGATTCCTTATCAATGATGAACTCAGACATCATCAAAAGGTGCATTAAGGGATGAGTAGGTTGGCGATTGGATAGACCTATGGTCATCATCCTCCTTATGGTAGGAGGTTTTTACAGGGGTTGTAGATTCAAATCCCTGTAAATGGATAGTAGAACCGTCACGAGAGGTTCCAGTATGAGGTTTGGAGGACTCTCTGGCTATAGAGAAGGATCTTCTAGAGAATGACCTCCTAGACATAGCCGTTTTGTAGTCGTCCTCTTCAGATCTAAGTGATCTGGGGATAGTGAAGGAGTTGCTTCTGTTAAACATAAGGTCAACTCTTCCAGATTGGTGTTGGATAACATCCTGGAATTCTGGTGTAAGCCTAGGTGCTACGGGGGCAGCTTTCTCTAGGGTCCAGGTTTCTGGGAGTGTTACATCGCTCCATTGTATAGTTTTAGGCACTATGATATTAGCCTTAGATTGATCAGTGAGAAATAAGATAGTTTCTCTCTGATTTCTGACATTTGGTTTTTAAGAAATTGGATCTAATTGAGTTCATAACTTTGTAATGAACTCTGTATAGCAGAGCTATAGGGATAGATCCTTCTTTCATGTCAAAACCATGACACTTAACATTGAGATGGAGAACATCAAGGATGTTCTTATCATCCAAACTTACAGTTAAGTCTGGGAAACAATTGAAATAGATTGGGCCATGAATAAGGCTAGTTTCCACAGTTCCTAGTAAGGAATCATGAAACTGATTGTGACGAGCATCTCTTAAGCAGAGTAACACTGCTACGTTAAGAGATTCTCTGGTAAGAGGCTTCATACCTACTTGAACACTTCCAATGTGTAAGTAGTTGAAGTCCTTAGCTTTGTGATCTTTCATACTTTTTTCAGAGAGAAGATGAAATTCTTCATCGTCTGATTTGAGTATGAATTTTTGTTCCACAGTTCTAACTATAAAGTCAGACTTGGAGAAAAAAGATTTTTGATTCATGTAGAGATCCTTATGAGATATTCTAGGGATCTCCCAATTATCAAAATCTTGATTGATATCTTCAAAACGAATTTCTTCTTTGAAGATTTTGTTTGAAAGAGATTGATTTGATTGATTCTCATTACGAAGATGATGATGATGATGATGATGAGGATTTGCAAGAAAAACGTGAGGAGAGAGCTTTAAACATTTTTATAAAAACAAATAATTTCTCACCCATAAGCATCATCGCCTTCACTTGGTTTCTCGCAGAATTATAAGAATTAACATATGAACTAGTACTTACCTTCTGGAGCATGCTGTGGATTTAACTCGTCTTGTCCTAAGATCAGTATAAGGCCAAATAGTTGGATATTAAAACTTGGATAAAAGAATTATTTTCTAATTTATACTTCAGAGTGTGATCCTTTTATGATTAAGACAACAGGCAAAGCATATACTGAGATATATTCAATATGAATCGTAATATATAACCAAAAATTCTTTTAAGTATACTTCCGTTGGATGATCAGTAAACAAAACTTATTTTCGTAAATCTTCCCCTTTAAACAAGGAAAAATTAGGATATATTCATCCCAGCAGGTGGGTAAGGTGGCCGCCCTATCAATCGTCGGGGCTTACGCGCTCGTTATACCGCTCGTTAGTGGGTCCCGATATCCTTCACAAGAATCCTCTGAGTTCAAAGAGTCTTAAAGAATAAGTGAAGTTTTATTTCAAAAAAGTTTTATAAAATGTTTATGATCATCAACTTCCATAAACAGAATAATATGATTATATAAATAAGTAATTCAAGACTTTGAATATATAACAGAAAGCTTAATTAATTGACTTAAGAACAAAAGAAAATATCTGTAAAGAATAAACATAGAGAAATAATTTTCTCATTCATAAAACCATTATGTTTATTGGTTATAAAATAGTAGACAAATTGATTATGGGATTTCTCAGAACTATGTTATGATTCACTACTTGCATTGGCCACGTTAGTGAAGTTCACATAAGTGTCTTTGAAAATACACCGCATGTGGTCCTTTCAAGTTTGGCCATAGTCAAGGAGTACACTAATAGTATAACTCTTTAAATAAAAACTTTGTGAATTAATATCCAGAGCTGGCACTTATATGATTATGAACAAAGTAAAATTAACTGCATAGCATAACCCAGATAAGTAACCAACAGTTCAAAGTTAATAACTACATTCCTACTTCCACCATCTGGCTCTGATACCAAGAGGGGATCGGAAGCAGAAGTTAGATTAAATTAAAGTGACAGAAGGGAAGTAGGTAGCATACGGAATGCAACAAAATACATTCCTACTTCCATGATTGAGAGGACCAGCTTAGTGAAGTTTAACTTAGACCCATATATATATATATATATGGGGGTTGCTAACTTAGACCCACTTAAAAACATGAAGGTGTAAGTTAGCAAGCTACACCTTTTCATTTGGACTAAAAACCCAACTCATGTATTTAACAAAACCACTTCAATGAATGGGGTACTAATGTCATTTGAATTTTTCAATTTTTTAATTTCTCTCTTTATCTCTCTCTCTCTCTCTCTCTCTTCATAATTTATGTCTTTTTGTCTCTCTCCTAATTAATGTTTTTCTTACATTATTTACAATAAAGTAATTATCTAAAAGCCAAATCATTCAACGTTAAATTTTTTGTTGGTTGTCTAATAAAAAAATTGTTTTCACTGTAATTGATTAAAAATTATTTCTGTCTTTTTATTTCATTTTTGGGTGTTCAGTAATAAAAATAAAAATTTGGCACTATGTTAACTAAAAACAAATTACCATGTTAAATAAATAAATTGATGTCTAGTAAAAATAATAATGTTTCTTCATTTTTTTTTTGACGGTAAAGACATGTTTTTAACAAATGTTTTTCCTTGTAAAAAACACAAATGCTTCTTTTGTATATACATCAAGAATAAAAAAAGTTTTTACACATTATAAATTTTTAGCGTTAGATGTTTTTTTATTTATAAGCTTTTAGCGTTTTTTTTCAAGCAAATATATAAGCTTTTAGCGTTAGATGTTGTTTCTTCAGGCTTTTCAACGATGGACGATTTTATTTTTTTACTATTTTATTGTAAATTATGTAGGAAAAACATTAATTAGGAGAGAGAGGGGGGGAGAGAATGAGACATAAATTATTAAGAAAAAAATTGTAAAATGCAAATGACATTAGTACCCCCACTCATTGATGTAGTTTTCTTAAGATGTAGCTTGCTAACTTACACCTTCATGTTTTTAAGTGGGTCTAAATTAGCAGCCTCCTATATATATACACATATATATTTCATTTTGTTTCAATTTTGATTTGTAAAATTTTAAATATTTATATAATAGTAAGAAATTAAATTTAGACTTATATATATAATTATATATATTATAATTTCAAATGGGATGTGGGGTTTTGTCAAGGAAAGGATTTTGTTTCTTGTCATATAATGTTTTGTAATAATTAATTTAACAAAAATTAATATGATAGGTTTGACATCATTTCCCCCGACCCTTGAGAGGATCGGGACGACCCCTCGCTCCAATTGTAGATTATATCATTGAATCTAACGCTGTTAGTTTCTCATTAAGGGATTTTGTACACTCCTTTATTTTGTTTATGAAAAACAAACAACCAAAAGATTAAATACTTCCTCACACTACTTTGAAAGAGCAGCGCGAAATTTTAATGTATTTCTATCCCTGCTATAATAAACACTAATTTAGCATGATATCTAATAAACGCGTTTGATTATCCCTTATACCCGCTATAATATAACTTTGCTCATTAAAAAATATCCATCAGCCACAATACAATACCTCAAAGGGTTATACTACATTGTATATATGACTTACAATCTATCAAAAAAGAATCCACCGAAAAATCTATCAAAAATATGTGTGTTGCAATTTAAACAGGTTATCGTATATTTCTTTGCCATAATGACTCAAGTTGCATACTTTAGATTAAAAATGGTAGGAAAGAATACATTCATGTAGTCCCATTTCTCAATTATAGACAAAACCCAACAACATAAAATAGTGTTTATATATAGGGATCTCTGCTATCCAATACAATTGCTTGTTTATTTAAAAGAAAATACAATTGTTTACTGCATATGATTTAACTAAATATTTATAAGATTGTGTAATTGGGTTCAGTCTTATCATGCATGAAACGAATAACATAGGTGTCCTTGACTTTGGAACATGACCATACCTCAAAGGAATAAAATTTATGCCTAAGGATGGAAAATTACCTTGGAGGACAAAAACAAATTCAAAAAAAGCATGGTTATGTTAGTAGCTTGAAGAGATTCAAAAGGAAAAATTCGGGAAGGGAACGAATGGAAAGAGAAGAGCGACTCTAAAGAATAAAATTCTATACTTTTTGTGATATCACTATTTTAACATGTAAATAGCAAGAGTAGCTAGTGGAGAAGAGGGTCTTTTCCTTTGTACCACTAAGTTCAAAATACCAAATAGCAAGAGTACCAAAGTATATTATGACAGGGCCACATGATCAATGTTTTTGCCATAACAATACTCTATAAAATTTAGTAGTGACATTACATGACATTGTAACTAAAATTGAACTTCATAACAAAAACTAATATTGATAAATGCAAAGTTGAAAACACAAATAAATGCAATTAAATTTGAATTCAATATAGTGGTTCGTGTTTTTTAGGGATTTGATCAGCAATGTTATTAAAATCGATCCAGTGATTGACCCGAGCAGGACACCGGGTCACTGGGTCAATGGTCGAACTGAGGGGTCACTGATTGACCTGCGTGACCCGGGATTAATCAATTTGATATTAAATTAATATGAGAATTAGACAAATGTAGGATATTATAAGTCAATATTTTTAATATAATTGAAAATTAGAAACAAATTTTAAAATGAATAAAATTACCCATATTTAATAACATTCTGTTTAATAAATATATGGAATCTAAAATCTATGGAATGTGATACAAAATATTAGATGTCAAATAAATATAATATATAATAACAAATATATAAGTATTAAAACACATAATAAATAGATATAATAATAGGTAAATGGTTTTGCAATCAAAGAAGGAATAGGGTAAATAAAATGTAATACGCTTCAGTACCATCAAAACGTGGTTGCTCAAATGGTCAGCGTCAGGATGCCTCAGCATGAGGGAATGAGTTCGATTCCCTGCTTTCGTTTTTTTGTGAGATATTTCGAAATTAGTTGTGGTAAAAGTGTGGGTTGACTAAGTCAACTCTTAGGTGGAGATCCAAGTGTAGGGAGAAACTAATGTGGAATTAAGAAATTGATGATGTAAATAGTGACGTGGCGGGATTAGTGGATGCATATGTGGAACATCCATGGTTTAATATAATAGAGATAACACGATTTCACTATAAATCCATCAGAGGGGTTAGGCACCCATTGTCTTTTTTTTTTTGGTCAACGCACCCATTGTCTAAAGTGTCAGCATAGGGTGTAAAACTGTGGATCCTTGTTGTAAGATCTTCAGCCAAGTCCACCTCCTCACTTCTCGTTGGTGCTCGCTGTGTTGAAAGTCAAAGTCAAAGTCAAAGTCCCACTAGAGATGCCACGTCAGGAACTTTGACACCTCAGCTAAGTGACACTCTCCATCGCTGTACAAGTGAAGTAACACTTCTCACTTTTCCCTTCGAGCTCATCACTGCATTTTCACTTTCCCCTTTTCTCTAGTTTTAGGGTTGAAGATAGTTTGTTAGTTTTCTGTTGATTTGTTAGAAATTAGTTGCTAGTTTGTTAGATCAGTTAGAGATTAGATCAATTGTAAATGAGTAGTATATATACTCTTCATCACTGTACAGATTGATTAATTGAATGAAGAAGCATTTTCTCAATTTTCTCTGTGTCTTATCTCTCTGAGTTTTCATCTTTTGCTTCCATGGATTCTCAATTGCAACTTCAATATGGTATCAGAGCTCCACTCTAGGGGCTCTACCGCCATCGTTGCGCTTCACTCTCTTCTTCTTTCATTCAATCGTTCATTTCTTTCATCTCATTGTTTCTGTGTTCTCTGTTAGCCATGACAATGGTGACACCTTCGAGTAGTTCTAGTGATCATGATGAAGTCTCTAATGGTCTCCAACAAAGGATATCATAATGATATGCTGAATCCTTATTACATGCATCCAAGTGATAATCCAGGCACGAAAATCGTCTCTCCTCCTCTTGACGGAAGCAATTACCATACCTTGTCGCGTTCGATGATAATGGCGTTAAGATCGAAGAACAAATTGCACTTCATCGAAGGTACTTTGGCGAGACCTAGCGATGAAGATCGCAACTCTTTAGCGTGGGATCGGTGTAACACGATGATCATGTCATGGATCAACAGTTCAATTTCTCTAGAAATTTCGCAGAGCATTCTATGGATGGACACTGCCACTGAAGTGTGGAAGGACTTGAAAGATAGGTTCTACCAAGACGACATGTTCAGAATCTCGGACTTGCAGGAAGAAATTTACACTGCAAAACAAGGTGACAGTACGCTTTCTTCTTAATACACTAAACTGAAGAAACTTTGGCAAGAGTTAGAGAATATTTTGCCTGCTCCTAAGTGTGATGATAAGAGCAATACTAGATGTAATGCTGAAGAGAAATTCAAAGAATATAGAGAGTGTGGAAAGGTGTTACGGTTCTTGAAAGGATTAAACAAGCAATACTCTCCGGTTAGGTCTCAGATCATGCTTATGGATTCTCTCCCTAACATAGCTAAGGTCTATTCTTTATTGATACAACAAGAAAGGCAAACTAATGTTTATGTTGATAAGCCAAAGGTATTGGCTACTACTGGTTTCCACGGAAGAGGTAGTTTTAGGGGGAGAGGAGACCGTGGAGGAAGGAATGGAAGTGGCAGAGGTGGTAGAGGTACTAAAATTTGCTCTCACTGTGGTAGAACTGGCCACACAATTGATGTATGCTATAGGAAACATGGTTTCCCACCACATTTCAATCAACAAGGAACTGTCAACAATTGTGTTGGAGAAAGCAATACTGAGGAGGAAGATGATGGAGGAGATGATGAGGAGCATAGTGATGCAGGAAAGGTACAATCATCAAAATCTGGGATGTTGGTTTTACACAAGAACAACACAAAGCCATTCTAGCACTTCTTCAAGGCTCAAGCTCATCCTCTTCTCACAAGATCAACCATTATACCACTGTCAAGTCAGGTATTATCTGTGCAATTCCTAAGTCTGACAAAGAACAAGCCTGGATCATAGATACAGGTGCTAGAATACATGTTTGCTACTCTAGGCATTTATTTCATTGCATTAGAAAAATAGAACCAGTAACCTTAACCTTACCAAATGGAACCATTGTTCATTGTAGCCTGCTGGTACCATTTACCTTGGTGATACCCTAGTTCTTAGTGATGTTTTGTTCATTCCAAAGTTTTCTTTTAATCTCGTTTCAATACCAAAACTTACAGATGATGTAGACTGTGATTTGCATATTAACAGGCCCAAATGTGTGATACAGGACAACCAAACGGAGAAGGTGATTGGGATAGCTGAACGGAGGCGAGGATTGTATCATCTTGTTTTCCCCTGCTCAAAGCCCACCTCCATCACACATCCAACAAATAATTTCTGTTTTCAAGTTCTTAATGAGACATGTACTGTAAGTAATCTAGCTAGTAGCAATGACTGTAAGATTTGGCATATGAGATTTGGGCACCCATCCCTTGAAAAGTTAAATGAATTGCATAAAAGTTTTCCTTTTATTAAATGTGATGAGTCTGTTAGTCCTTGTGATGTATGCTTTCTTGCAAAAAAGAGAAGGTTACCTTTTCCCCATAGTCACACAGTAGCTGAAAACTGTTTTGACACCATACACATGGATATTTGGGGGCCCTTTGCTGTCTCATCAATTTTAGGCTATAGGTATTTTCTCACAGTAGTAGATGATAAGAGTAGATTTACTTGGATCTTCCCTATGAGACTTAAATCAGAAACCTCCAACTTAGTCAAAAAATTTGTATCACTTGTAGACACACAATTTACTAAGAAAATAAAGTACATTAGAACAGATAATGGTGCAGAATTTATACTGAGCAATTTTTACAAAGAAAAAGACATCATTCATCAAACCTCATGCGTTGAAACCCCTCAACAAAATGGCATTGTTGAGAGGAAACATCAACACATCCTAAACACTGCAAGATCACTTATTTTTCAATCAAAATTACCTAAAGTTTTTGGGCTCATGCAGTTAGCCAAGCTGTACACATCATAAATAGATTACCATCAAAGTTTTTACTTCAAAAGAGTCCTTTTAAATGCTCCTTGGACATGATCCAAGCTTTGACAACTTAAAAGTGTTTGGATGTTTGTGTTATGCTAGTACTTTGAAATCAAACAGAAAAAAATTAGATCCGAGGTCCAGGAAATGTGTGTACATAGGCTTCAAACATGGAGTCAAAGGTCATTTGTTGTTTGATTTACAATCTAGAGAAATTTTTCTGTCTCGAGATGTAATTTTTTTTGAACATCTATTTCCATACACACATGTTTCAAATAAGGGGTCCTCTTCTCAAAGTGACACTTCTAGTCATAGCTTTAATAGCTCTATTCCTTACTTTGATGATCTTCACACACATGACAACAGCAACACAAACACCAATTCTAATCCTAACACTGATACTACTGATACACCCTTACCCAATACTGTCACTCCAAACAGTGACACTACTAATACAGAACCACAAAACATAACCTTACCCAACACAAACACTCAAAATATTGACTATGCCTCCACACCAGACACTACTCTATCTCAACCCACCAACACAAACACTCAAAATATTGACCCTGCCTCCACACCAGACACTACCTCATCTCAACCCACCTCCAATATTGATCCTATATCCATCCCAGCCACATCTTCACACACCTCCAATGCTTCACCACCCATACCAAACTCCATTGACTCCCATACCAATCAAAACTCACCCCCTAGTCACTAATACCCTGAGAAGGTCTACTAGACCCTCTAAAATACCCTCATACCTCCAAGACTATCATTGTTCCCTTCTCAAGGATACAATCCGCAATTCCGGTCACTCTCTTCATCATCCAAACCTGGAGGTAAATTATATCCCATTTGTAATGTTATTTCATATGACAGACTGTCACCTGCACACAAACACTTTGCCCTTAACCTCTCTACCTTGTCTGAACCATCATCTTTTGAGGAGGCTATGAGTAACAGTAGTTGGAAAAGTGCTATAGAGGCTGAGTTGCATGCTCTTGCGAAAACCAACACTTGGAAAATTGTACCTTTGCCTTCAAATAAAAGAGCCATTGGATGCAAATGGGTTTTTAAACTCAAGTTGCATGCTGATGGTACCATTGGAAGGCACAAAGCTAGGCTTGTTGCCAAGGGCTTCACACAGACTGAAGGCATTGATTACTTGGAAACCTTTAGCCCTGTGGTGAAGATGACAACGGTGAGACTGTTACTAGTTAGGATTGGCATCTATTCCAACTCGATGTCAATACTGCTTTTCTGCACGAGGACCTTGAAGAGGAAGTGTATATGCAACCACCACCTGGTTTACACCTCGAACAACCAGACCTTGTGTGCAAACTGGAGAGATCCCTTTACGGACTTAAACAAGCCAGCAGGCAATTGAATGCCAAACTAACTGAGACATTGCTGAACACGGGCTATATCCAATCCAAGGCTGACTACTCCTTGTATACCAAGCAATGCTCCACTGGTTTCGCTGCAATTCTAGTTGATGTGGACAATTTAATACTTGCAGGTACTGATAGTGCAAAAATACACAAAGTTAAAGCTCTCTTACATGAAAAATTCAGCATCAAGGACCTTGGTGAGCTGAAATATTTCCTTGGCTTTGAGGTGGCAAGAAACAACAAAGGTATTTCCTTGTATCAAAGGAAATATGCTTTAGATCTATTGGAAGAAACTGGCTTGCTTGCTACCAAACCTTGTTCCACTCCAATGGAACCAGGATTGAAGTTACATAAAGAATTGGGAGAACTCATAGAAGAACCTACATCATACAGAAGATTATAGGGGGACTACTCTACTTAACACACTCAAGACCTGAGATTGCATATGCAGTGGGGAAATTGAGTCAATTCTTGGACAAACCTACTGATATGCATATGCTTGCTGCCTTACATGTGTTAAAACTCATCAAAAACAATCCTGGACAGGGACTTTACTTCAGAGCAGATTCATCTCTATGTCTCAAGGGTTATTGTGATTCTGATTGGGGAGCTTGCATTGACACCAGAAGGTCTACCACGGGTTATTGCTTCTTTCTTGGTACCTCATTGGTCTTATGGAAGAGCAAGAAACATAATTTTGTGTCAAGATCTTCTTCCGAGGCAGAATACAGAGCTTTATCTCTAGCAACATGCGAAGCACAGTGGCTTCTATATTTACTGAGAGACTTGCAGATATCTCATAATACTGTTGTTGTCATTTACTGTGACAACCAATCTGCATTACACATTGCTGCAAATCCAGTCTTCCACGAACGAACAAAGCATATAGAGATCGATTATCACGTTGTCCGTGATAAGATTCGTGATGGAACACTGCATCTCTCCTTCCAATATCTACAAAAGAACAGGTTGCAGACCTGTTAACGAAACAACTCAGTCTTGGAATTTTCTCTCTGCTGCAAACTAAGCTTGGAATGATTAACATCTATTCCAGCTTAAGGGAGGATGTTGAAAGTAAAAGTCAAAGTCCCACTAGAGATGCCACGTCATGAACTTTGACACCTCAGCTAAGTGATACTCTCCACGCTGCACAAGTGAAGTAACACTTCTCACTTTTCCCTTGGAGCTCATCACTGCAGTTTCACTTTCCCCTTTTCTCTAGTTTTAGGGTTGAAGATAGTTTGTTAGTTTTCTGTTGATTTGTTAGAAATTAGTTGCTAGTTTGTTAGATCGGTTAGAGATTAGATCAATTGTAAATGAGTAGTATATATACTCTTCATCACTGTACAGATTGATTAATTGAATGAAGAAGCATTTTCTCAATTTTCTCTGTGTCTTATCTCTCTGAGTTTTAATCTTTTGCTTCCATGGATTCTCAATTGCAACTTCAATACGCTGTCAGCTCCAATCTCTTGAATATCATGAATTCCTCAAACACTTCATACTAGTGGTTTTCGAAAGTATTAATAAAACATGAACAAACTTAAACAAACCACGAAAATCAATCCTGAGAAGGAGAGAACGTCACGAATTCTTTAAGTGCGGAAATTAATAAAATAAAAATAGAGTACAGAAAAAAAAAAAAGGGACGAGAGTGTGATTGTCAAAGAAAGTAAAGATTGCATTGTATTGAAAGAGTTTCAAAAGTACAAGAGATTGGCTAAAACATACATTATTCACCACGATTACCAGAGATCGTGTGTAATCAAATGTGTTAGGCGTGACGGGTTACTGAATGTTATGGAATCGCCTCTAGTACTTCGTACGTAGTGGCAATTATAGATTTATAAACAAAAACCAACTTATTGCATGATGGACACATGTCGCCTTTGAAATTAAACCAAAAAGTAAAACAACTAATGACTGCTGATGATTGATGCCGCAAGTCCTCTTGCACCTGTCCCTGCGCTCAAATCCCTTCTAGAGAAATACAATTAAATAAGTAAATATAAATAAAATACATTTTTACAAACAAAATTAAATTACTAAAATCTAATTTGATTTGACAATAGATTCATAGTTGATGTTGTCTTTAGAAAAGGGAATTTGAAATTTAGCTAATTTTATTTTAAAAAAAGGATGATATTGGATTTTAGAGAATTATCAAATATTTATTTATAATTCTAATTTAAAATATGTGAAAAACATTGCTACTGTATATAATAATAATAATAATAATAATAATAATAATAATAATAATAATAATAATTAAAAACAGTTTCAATTAATAGATTTAATTAATTTTACATATAATAATAGTAATAGTTTGTATTTCTGAATATGATAAATTGGTGCAACATATAAAATGAAAAGGTTTAAGAAAAACTTAGGTACAGTACCTTAGGTGTTGGTGGTGTTGTAATACAAAGAAAATGTATGAAAACTGTCAATTACCATCGAGAGTTGTTGGGTTTTTTATTTTTTTCATTTAAAAAAAAAATGTTTTTGTGTGTAGACCAGTATAACCAGTACCTATAGTTCCGCACATAGTATTGCTGAAGGTTTAAAGTATAAAATCAACCAACCAGGTATTGAACTTGGGGTCGGTCAGGCAACAGGCAAATACATATATATAATATAACTGCTGAACTAGGCAATTCGATAGGATTAATATTCACAAAATGTTATATCTATTTTCACAATTTGGATTTAATATGTATATCTACCGGCCACCAAAAAGCTCTGTCCCTAAACACTACACAGATTACCCCACATCACAATACCATCGACAAGATACAGCATTACACGTGAAACACTAACACAATAAATACAATGAGGATGCACCACCAATTCCAATTGGTTAGTCTATATGACAATACACGTGATTCCAAAATATCGCGTTATACCCAACATGATGGGGAGGAAAGAGAGTAATTTATCTATAATATTTCTCAAAAGAAAAATAATAAATATTTTTATAAAATGCACGATTACATATGTGAAGAAAAAAGTCGTAAATAGATATCCAAGCTTTTACTAGTTACACTATTTATCTAGGCATTTTTATATTTCTATGATATTTTCATTCTCAATAGTAAAAAGAATATCTCTCTTAGTATATGTAATCAAAGAATTACTCAACTATTGATCTCTCATGATTACACAGTTTATTCTTCACAAAACTCAATGCAGAGAAACAAATTTTAATCGTTGTAGTCGCTAGAAGCAAAGTCTATTTTTTTATTTGGGATTGTGTACAAAAGTGACAAAGACTACGTGAAGCATGTTTGTTCTCTATGACTCCACATGTTTAGTGTGTGTTTGGTTCTGCGGTGACGAGAATTGATTCTGATAGAATTGATTTTGCAAAATTGATTTTAGTTAAAAGTGAGTTGAAGATGACATGATTTTTGTTTGAATGCTTTTACTAAAAAAGTGATTTTTGTCAATCATTGTTGTTTGGATAGGTTGAATTAGAATTGCTTTTAGGTGTGAAATTACCAAAATGGATATCAATTTAAAATAACATTAAGAACTTAAAATTTGATAAAATACAAACCAAAATACTAAATGAGCATGTAAAATATCTAAATTAAAATGATTATTTGAGAATATGATTTAAATTGTGATGCAACTTAATGGAGGACATTTGTGGAAAATGTAAATACAATAAGGAGCAACTATGAAATATCAAAATTTAGTGAAGGGCAATTATGGAAGATGAAATTTTAATATTTGTTATATAATTTAAATTATAGTTGGGGAATTGTTGAATAATTTTAAAAAAAGTAACAAAGATAAATATAATGAAGGGTAATTGTAAAGATATAAAAATGCAATGATAGAATCAATTCCATCAACCTTAGAAGCTACAATTTCTAGCTTCTAATAGAATCAATTCTAGACCAACAAAATTGATTTTAAGTATAAGAACCAAACATCAATTTATATCACCAAAATCACTTTTAGCCTCATAATGATATGTGTATCAAGAATACTTCTTTTTGGCAGGGTACTCCCTTATAAACCTAGAGCGCACTCCTCTAGAACATACTACTAATAGGAAGTATAATTACATAAACGAAATCTAATCTAATTTAATATCTTCTATTTATACAAATAAACCTCTTATAAAATTACTAATTTGAATCTCTTATTAACATGACACATATATAATTTAAGGATAAAAGTGTCATTACTCACTCTTTCTCTCTTTTTCTTTCTTCCACTCTCTTTCTTACTTTTTTCTTTTTATTCTTACACTCTCTTTCTTACTTTTTTTCTCTTTCTTCTTACACTCTCTTTCCTCATTTTCACTTTTCTCTTACACTCTCTTTCTTCATTTCTTCTCTTTCTTATTACACTCTCTTTCCTCTTTTTCACTTTTCTCATACACTCTTTTTCTTCTTTTTTTCATTTTACTTTTCTCATAAACAATTATTTTCTTTCTCTTATCACTTTACACTAAAAAAATTATCACCTTAAAATTTTAGTTTTTCTCTCCAAAATCGGTTTACACTCTTATTGAAAATCTACTATCACCTCTAATTGAAAATTTACTATCTATCTTTTACTATATGTTATAATCTACTAATCAACTAAAATAATCAATTGAAACTACGAGATAGCTGCAATAATCTATATAAAAACATGAGATAACTGCACTAATATATAAAAACACACGAGATTAATATTTGTCATTGATAATTAAATTTTTTGAAGACTACTATTACAAACCTACTATCTAAAAAATAAGAAGACTTATCTATTTATACAAACAAACCTCCTATGAAATTACCAATTTGAATCTCTTATTAACATGACACATATATAATTTAAGGGTAAAAGTGTCATTACTCACTATTTCTCTTTTTTTCTTTCTTCCACTTTCTTTCTTACTTTTTTTATTTTTCTTCTTACACTCTCTTTCCTCATTTTTACTTTTCTCTTACACTCTCTTTCTTCCTTTCTTCTCTTTCTTATTACACTCTCTTTCCTCCTTTTCATTTTTCTCCTACACTCCTTTTCTTCTTTATTTTTCATTTTACTTTTCTCGTAAACAATTATTTTCTTTCTCTTATCACTTTACACTAAAAATTATTATCACCTTAAAATTTTAGTTTTTCTCTCCAAAATTGGTTTACACTCTTATTGAAAATCTACTATCACCTCTAATTGAAAATTTACTATCTATTTTTTACTATCTGTTATAATCTACTAATCAACTAAAATAATCAATTGAAACTACGAGATAGCTGCAATAATATATATATATATATATATATATATATATATATATATACATATAAAAACACGGGATAACTGCACTAATATATAAAAACACACGAGATTAATATTTGTCATTGATAATTAAATTTTTTGAAGACTACTATTACAAACCTACTATCTAAAAAATAAGAAGACTTAATGACTATTTAAACTACTAATTATATATATACTAATATATATATATATATATATATATATATATATATATATATATCATAAGTCATAGGTATATTAATTCATGAGTTTTCCACATGTGCATCCACATAGGACCAATAGGAAAATGACACGCACATTTCAGGAAAAATAGGTGACATGTCTGTTTGGTTATCAAGCGCCACACCAGCTATCAAGATCAACGACGCAGATAGTTTGTTTTCCTTCACAGATCAGACCGGTCAATTGATTGACAATTAAAGCAAATAATCCTGCACCAATTGACAATAAATAATAATAAAAACTTTCCATTATATCAAGGAAGCTTCAAGTATAGAGCATATATCCTGCACATAAGAACATATAGAAATATTATTCGTATGTCACAGTCCCTATTGGAAAAAAACACTCCAGAAATGGATTTACAAGAGTCATATTTCACTGATTTTCTTTTACGATACGAATAATGGACTGGATATTGAAAAGCAACCTATGATGAATTTCATTATTCTCAACTTATTGTTTCAAATTTCGAATTTCGATTTACCGTCTCACTATCTTACTGATCTTAGGGATTTTATGATTTGGGGATTTAACTCAAATTGTTGTTCTTTAGGGATTTAACTGAATGCATATTTATTCCCATGTTTTGTTTTTCTGATTTTTTAGAGCTTGGAGATGACAAATTTGTAAATTAAAGTGACAACAGGAAGCGACGACGTGAAGAGGCGATTGCGGTGGTTGCGGCGATGGGGATTCACTTTAACGGTTGTAAATTCAACACTGGTCTTGGAAAAATGTTGCATTTTTGGAATTTTAGGTTTGCTACTCTATCATTATTTCCATTATTTTGATACCTTTACTTTTAGAATATGGTACTTTAGACACTTAAGTTCTATTCTTTTATATATTTCTTTGTTGTGTAGCCTACGTTCCTTGATTTAAATGTTATAAGGTGTGTTTAATGGTATTTTCTATGTATGATTTACTATAAATGAAATTGTTAAATTGTGCTAATATTATTGTGTATGTGTAGCCGATGACTTTGGTGCTTTATTCCTCTAAATGTTACAAACACAGTTCTTGATGAGACTTGACTATTTCTGTCCAAATTAAGTACTCCATTATTTTTTTTTTGTACAACTAGGATGGATTCATTTACCATGTTGATAGTTTACTGCTTGGATCAACTAAAAAATGAGCTTTAATCTTCAGATTTCAACATATGTATCTATCAGGGAATGATAGCCAACATTGGTTTTTTGTTTTCATCACTATTCAAACAAGAATGGGAAAGGAAACTCAACTACAAAATTTGTGTGGATATCTTTTGAATTTGACTGTTTGATGGTCAACTTCAAAACTCATCTGACATTTTTTGTGTTCCAAATTAACATTAGCAAATGATGTAATTTATTTCCAGTTGGTAGATTAGTAGCAAGTTATACATTCAACTTTGCTTTGCTATGTATATATACGGTTTCTTCTCATTTGCAAATTTCCCATCAGCTTCTCTCCCAACTTTGCTTTGCTATGTATATATACAGTTTGCAAGTATATGAGAGTCTACAATAATTATATTTATATATACAATATATATATATATATATATATATATATATATATATTACAGAACATTAGGATTTTATAAAATTCGGTGTCCAGAGAAACACATATGCACCATACATATTGCTAACAAACGAATATTTTTTAATTTCCCACCCCAGAGAAACACATATATATATATATATATATATATATATATATATAATATTTTTAATTTCCCACCCCATGAATACAAATACTACGTTTAAAAGAAATGTATACCCCATGAATACAAATACTACGTTTAAAAGAAATGTATACCCGTGCTGATCAATACGTGGTGCCCGATTTCGCATGCCGTGTGTATTGATCAGTTGGTGGCAGCCACCTAAGCGTCCTATTCACTATAAACGGTTCAGATTTAATCCAAATACTACATGCGAAATTTACAAGGCTCCTACATACTGATCTAGACGGCTCACAAAGAAGAGTACAACTCACACACAATCTTAACGGCTAAAATAAATATTTCTTGTTAATAATCTGCTATCTAACTTTTACTATCTACTATAATCTACTAATCAACTAAAATAATCAAATAAAACTACGAGATAAACTCAAGACTGATATATATATATATATATATATATATATATATATATATATATATATATATATATATATATATATATATATATATATATATATATATATATATAACACGTGATAAGCTATGATGATATATAAAAAACACGAGATTAATATTTGCCATTGATAATTATAATTTTTGAAGACTACTATAAACTCACTATCTAAAAAAATAAGAAGACTTAATGACTATTTAAACTGATTAATATTTAAAACACATGTGACAAATATTTTTCACTAATACCTAAAAAAGGACAATTGTCACTGATATATAAAAAAACACTGGATAAATATTTCTTATCGATAATCTACTATTCATCGTTTACTATCTACTATAATCTATTAATCCACTAAAATAATCAATTGACTACGAGATAACTACAATGATATATAAAAAACACGGGATAACTGCACTAATATATAAAAACACAAGATTAATATTTGTCATTAATAATTAAAATTTGTGAAGACTACTATACACCTAGCTACTATCTAAAAAACAAGAAGATTTAATGACTATTCAAACTACTGATTAATATTTAAAACAAATATTTCTTATCGATAATATTCTACTATCTCTCTTTTACTATCTACTCTAATCTACTAATTAACTAAAATAACAATTGAAACTACAGGATAACTGCACTGATATATAAAAATACGAGATTAATATTTGTCATTGATAATTAAAAATGATAAATAATTGTCACTAATACCTAAGAAATGATTGCATTGATAATTTAAACACGAGATAACTGGACTGATAATTTAAAATACACGTGACAAATATTTGTCACTAATGCCTAAAAAATGACAAATAATTGTCACTGATATATAAAAAACACGGGATAAATATTTCTTATTGATAATTTAATATCTATCTTTTACTATCTACTATAATCTACTAATAAACTCAAATAATCAATTGAGACTATGAGATAATTGCACTAATACGTAAAAAATCATGGATAACTTTACTGATATATAAAAAAAAATACACGGGAATAACTGCAATTATATTTATACACACACACACACACACACACACACACACACACACATGTGTGTGTGTGTGTGTATATATATATATATATATATATATATATATATATATATATATATATATATATATATATATATATATATAAACATGATGATGCAGATGATATATAAAAAAACATGAGATAAATGCATAGTGTTATGAATATTATTATATTGGATGTCCACTAGTCTCCCTCCATCAAGTCATTAGTGGATTTTTATTATTGACTAATCACTTTCCCTATTCTCACCCTATAAATATGGCTATCTCCTATGTGTATGTACACTTGAAGTGAATAGAAATACTCTCATCTTTCATATTTGTTCATGTTCTTATCTTCTTCATATTTCTCCTTTCTATAGTTTTGGTTATTTTCATAACACGTTATCAGCACAAAGCTCTACCATATGATTGATGACATAATCATCTTGAGGATCTATTACAAGAATAAGTTTTCTTCTTGATCTATCTTCTCCTAAGGTAATACGTATCAACACATATCCTTTATAACACATTATATTCTTCTTGATCTAGTTTCCTCTTACTCTTGTTCTTCTCCTTCTTCTTCTCACTATCTTTTAATCATGATCTTTTGCTATTTTTTTTTATTTTGATCTTGTTTATGTTTTATCTCTTTTTATGTTATATCTCATTTTATATTTATTTACCATTGTTGATAACTTTGTGATATTATAGTTCCTGAAGAACAATAAATCCATTATCCAAGCATCCCTGAAGGATTGCACAAATAATTGTTTCTCTGTATCATTGTTTATGATATAGTTCCTAAATAACTTTGAAATTTAATATCAAAACAGCCCTGAAGGATTGGTCATAGTATAGTTTTTTCTTGATAATTATTGAAGAAGTATTGTGTTATAGTTCCTGAAGAACTAATGATTTGGTAATATAGTATCCTTGTAGGATTGCATAAAGATTTGTTTTTTTTTATCATTGTTTATGAAGATTTGTGATAGTTCTTGAAGAACTCAAAGAAAAAATAACTTTGTATTAAAGCATCCCTGCAGGATTGCCCTAAGCACGATTCTTTTTCGTCAATGTTTAAAATTTGTGGTATAGTTCTTAAAGAACAATTGATTAGAAAATATATTTTCCTTTGATCATCATATATGAGAGATTTGTCATCGAGTTCCTGAAGAAGTCGACTTTTACACTATGATTGTAATCTATAAGATCTATTTGACCTTAGTATGTTTTGAAGAAAAGGAAATCAATAGAATTGACATATAATTTATGTCTCAAATATTCTCATGAATTAGCAAAATGAGAAAATATTTTCAGAAAAATATTATGAATCAAGATTATGTGATATGGTGATTGTAAAGAATACGCACAAACCACTCAATGAATTGAAGTTCATTCCCAGAAGTGAATGACTCACATTATAGTTTTGGTACAAGAAAAGTTGTGGTGATGATCATTGATGTGGTAAATATTATCGTTATCTTATTTAAATGCCGTTTGTATTATTTGTGATTGTGACCTTTGTTATTCCTGATAGTGGTTTAGTATCTTATGGAAAAATGTAATTTTTCTTCTTTCTTTTGCTTGGAATTCCAAATAAAAATATTGCATGAAAAAAAAAGGGAATAAGAAGAATTGATTGATGACTAGATCCTAGAGAACTAGACACTTTTATGTTCAAAAGAATTTGTATATTTGCTTAGTAAATATAAATTTCTACTGCTATTTTTTTTCCTTCGAGAAATTGTATTTTATGTAGCTCCAAAATTTTGATCTTTGTAGGCATATAATATTGTAGAGACTTAATTTTCTCATGTCAATCTTTTATCATATTTATGTTATCTTTTAGGATAAAATGAGTATTGACACTAGCATCAATATTGGAGAAATGTGTTTCGCTAATAGTGGAACTACCCATATAATTTTAAAGGATAAAAACAAATATTTCTCCTATTTAGTGAAGCGAGAAACCGAAGTTAGTACAGTATCTGTCTCTTCAAATATAATTGAAGGTTCCGGAAGAGCTAATATACTGTTATCCGGGGGAACAAAATTTATAGATTGAGAATGCATTATATTCCCCTAAGTCTCGTAGAAATTTATTAAGTTTCAAATATATGCATATAAATAGAAATTATATTGAAATGAGAGATCAAGGAGATATGAAATATTTTTAAATAACGAGACATACTTTGATAAAATAAGTGTAGTGGAAAAATTGTCTACTTTTTCCTCTGATTTGTACTACACTTATATATGTGCAATTGAAACACATGTTATTGTAAACCAGAAGTTTACAATACATAATAATTTGGTTGTTGGCAAGATCGGTTGGGCCATCCGAGTATATTATGATGCGAATAATGGTTAAAATTTCTATGTGAACTTGTATTGAAGAACTAGTAGTTTCTTCAATCTACTAATTTTTGTGTTCACTAATTCCCAAAGGAAATTGACAATTTGAGAATAATAAGTCTCTCATATTTCAAGAGCTGATATAAGGTGATATTTGTAAACAAGTACACTAATCACGTTGACCATTTAGATATTTGTGGTTTTAATTGATGCATCAACTAGACGACCACATATATATTATATATATTTGTCGTCAACTCACAACCGGAAGTTTGTGAGATTGTTTGCTCAACTAATTTGAGTAAGAGGTCATTATGTGAATCACCTTGAAAGCATATGATAAGTATTGTATGACTATTATAATTGATATTGGATATCAAATGTCATACGTCCATTCATAAAATGGTCTTGAAGAACCATTCTTTAGACGTCTAAAGTTAATTACATGACCAATACTTATGAGATAAGAAGTTCTAATTTCTACTTGGGGAACATGCTGTAATATTGATTCGCATCAAGCCAACAAGTTATCACAACTCTTCCCCTTTACATTTGGTTTTTGGTCACGAACTTAATATTTCCCATCTTAATATTTTTGGATGTGCAATGCAATATGATGGGTTCTAAAAGAATTTTGGAAATATATATTAGATATAAATCTCCATGTATAATATAGTATCTTGAGCCAACAATTGGAGACTTGTTTATAGTCCAGTCTGATGATTATCATTTGAAGAATTAGATTTCCCAACATTAGGGGGAGAGAATAAGCAGCTGAAAAAAAAGGAGATCAGTTGGAATGAATTATCATTATCTCATATTGATGCTCAAACTAAACAATGTGAACTAGAAGTTCAAAAGATAATTCAATTGCAAAGCTTAGCAAATTGTCTACCAAATGATTTTACTGATCCAAAAGGTGTGACCAAATCATATATATCAGCTGCTAATGCTCCAATAGAATGGATGTCCCTGTTGGACAATCTAATATTGCAAATTAGTCTCAACAGCGCCTGAAGCATGGTAGACCAAACGGTTCCAAAGATAAAAATCTTCGAGCAACAAAAGGAGCTAAAAAAATGGTCCAAGCGAGGATATAGAAACTCTAAAAGAGTATTCGGACATTTGACATTCTGAGCCTGAAGAACCGATCAGTACTGAAAAGTTATCAAATTAAAGAGATCTCAATGAATTATATCAAAAATGAAATACAATGGAACCGAAACAAAGTCAACGTTGACGATGTTTTTACATATAATATAGCGCTAAATGTGATAAATGATAGTGAGGATCATGAACCAAAGTCTACTAAAGATTGTAGACAATGTGAATTGGCCAAAATTGGAAGATGAAATTGAAGCAGAATGAAAATGATTAAATTGTGAGATACAAAGCTCGACATGTTTCTCAAGGGTGGATGCAGATTTACTTTTCAAGATTTTAATTAGCCTTGTAGCACATGAAGAGCTCAATTTTCACAAGTTGAATATTGCTACAACTTATTTGTTGATAGTCATAATTATTTAAAGATCCCTGAATGATTTAATATTCTAGTGCACATTTTTTGGATTCTCGAGATGATTACACAAATTGAATCAGTACCACTATGAGATGATATAATTTGAACACATGTGGTATAATCATCTCAATTTATATTCTAAACGAGGGATATAAAAATGACACCACTGGTCCATTGAGTTATATGAAAATATCAATACATGAATTTGCTATAGTTTCCTATTATTGGAACTCCTGAAGAGAAATCCAAAATTATAGATTACTCAAAGAAAGAGCTCTAGATGAATGACCTCAAATTATATCTGATAGATTTTTGAGGTTGAACTTGTAGTTGACCTCTACATGGAAAATCCTAGAAGGATTCAAGATGCAACGAAAAATCTTTCTTTTGAAAAAAAATGACTCATATTGATCTGCAGAAATTATTCATATTGACTACATGAGTTGTGTGGTAAGAATATATAAAATATCTTAGTCTCGAAGACTATAAAAGCATGCATGCATATCACAAACCAAAATGCATCTGAAAAGGGGTAAGATGCATATTTATGTTTGGCTATTGTAATGAATAAATCATTTTTATGTATAGAAACCGAAGAATTGACCTCTACATGGAAAATCCTAGAAGGATTCAAGATGCAACGAAAAATCTTTCTTTTGAAAAAAAATGACTCATATTGATCTGCAGAAATTATTCATATTGACTACATGAGTTGTGTGGTAAGAATATATAAAATATCTTAGTCTCGAAGACTATAAAAGCATGCATACATATCACAAACCAAAATGCGTCTGAAAAGGGGTAAGATGCATATTTATGTTTGGCTATTGTAATGAATAAATCATTTTTATGTATGTTACACAAATTAACCATGCAGATATACAGTATTTTTCTAATCTAGATCAAGTCAGATTACAAGTCAGCTATTATCTACATATGGTGACACTGAAATATCTTTTTGATCTATAAAACAATCTATGGTTCTTGCTTCTTCATTTCATGTCCAAATGCCAACAGTTCAAGGAAGATGTTTTGAAGATAATAATGATCGCAAAGTTCCATTAAAAGAGGATTCAATCACAAGTGACAATGAAGTAATTGTTCCATATGCACTCAAGGAGAAACTCTAAATATTGAAATTCATATTCTTTAGTGATGATTCAATCAGGGGGAGAAAAACTGCACTCTTTTCCCTTTTCCATGGTTTTGTCCCACGTGGTTTTCATGAAAAGGTTTTTAACGAGGCGCTTTCCACCGATGAGGATATTGTACTCTTTTCCTTCACTAGATTTTTATCCCTTTGGGTTTTTTCTAGTAAGGTTTTTAATGAGGCATATCCTCGATGGACATCCAAGGGGGAGTGTTATGAATATTATTATATTGGATGTCCACTAGTCTCCCTCCATCAAGTCATTAGTGGATTTTTATTATTGACTAATCACTTTCCCTATTCTCACCCTATAAATATGGCTATCTCCTATGTGTATGTACACTTGAAGTGAATAGAAATACTCTCATCTTTCATATTTGTTCATGTTCTTATCTTCTTCATATTTCTCCTTTCTATAGTTTTGGTTATTTTCATAACACATAGATTGTTTTTAAATGATATTTTTACATTTTTAGATTTTAATACTTATCTATTTTTTATTTGAAACTTCTTTTTTATCTACTTTAATTTTGTCTTTATTTTCACGGGATAATGTTCAGACTATTTAAATACTGTCTAAGTTCATTCATAAAAAGAACACGACAGCACCCCATGCGTATGCACGGGTATCCTACTAGATGTCACTTAAAATTAAAACTCAAGATTCTTCACGAAATCCTAACCAGTGGATTAACCTTAGTAAGTTAGCTTTCCAATAATCAAGGTTCTGTTTATTTCTCAAATATGTGATTCATCTTATTCTGACTAAGAAAAACAAAATACAAGATTTTTGTTCATCCTCAACTGGGCCTAAAAACAATTCTAAAAGCCCAAGGCCATAACAGAGTTGAATTATGCACATTGAGAATATAAAGCTAACTATTACTATTGAGCTAGCACCTCAAGTGTCGATTTGTTGGCTTGTCGATTTTCAAAGCATTGTTTATTGGTGATAGTAGAACCAACAAAGTTCAACAAAATTTGCATCAGATGATTAGCACAAGTTCTCACTCAACGAGTGTTATAATATTTTTTCTCAATTTTCAAAATTTATATAATAACTTGATTACCTGACCAAACTGATCAATCCATTTTTCGTTGTATTTGCATCAAGTTGGGATACAAAATTGAAAATAAACCAACCAGCCTGATCCAATAAGGTGGGATTAACCTATATTTTAATACCATTTCTGTCCTTATTGAATCGAATCTTCAAAGGATATTCCATAACTACCAAAATTAATGAGTTGTTAAGTCGGTTTCAATTGGGTCAGATGATGTAAATTAAGTGCAAACTCACATCAGATTTTAGAAAATTTGCAATTTTTTGTTCCAAGTTGAGCACAAGAACCAGAATTGGACGCCAGCTACCATATAGTTCATGACTCCCTCAGATCCACCATAACTCCATAAGTGATCGATGGATGTATGTTTTTTTTTGTTGATGGGGGCATCTTCTGTGCGCAACTGTAGAGACCAATTCCTCGAATTGAGTAGGACCACAATGGATGGTGTTCTGTACCTTGCTGTCTTTCCGAGTTGATCTGAGACTAGAGTTGGTAGTGCTCCTGTCGGCTCGAGTCTCCGTGTGTTTTGAGCGAGAGGGGGTACCTACAAAGACGCTCTGACGCTCAAGTCAGTAGAGAATCGTAGTATGCACGAAATGGGTAATGCGTACCTTATGTGGCTATGCGAGCCAGTATTTATAGAGATCCATACTAGATCTGAGCCGTTTGATCGTTCAGGTGAATCTGAGTCGTCGAGACTTAATGAATCAGACTTGGATGTGAATCCAAGCGATTGGGCTGGCATATGTCTTATTAGGCGCATGGACCTCGTGGCCCAGTATGAAATGCAATGTCTTAAACATGAATCCTAGTTATTGGGCTAATCCGAGTCCAGTTCTCTTAGCGGGCCTCGTGACCCAGGTAAAACTGTTCCTTAAGAGATTTAACACTACTACATACCCAAGACTAGATAAGACATTCTTGCTACGCAACAATTCTACATCGTTGACACCGCCTAAATGTCCCTCCAATTGTTCAACGTGGTTTATAGTGTTCTTATTGGTGTTCTTAATAATTTATGAACTTGAGAACTGTCATGTCGAAAAATATGCTTACTAATCATTTTTATATGACTATACTGATTAATCATAACATGTACTATATAGTACTAGTACTATTACTACGTAATATGAATAGACACATACTTGTTTTTGGTCAATCGAATAGAGACATTTTTTTTTTGGTGAGCACGAATAGAAAAATCTCTCTCTCTCTCTCTAATAGAGACATATATCTGCACTATGTAATTCTTTATCCTTCCAAAAAAAATGTATTTCTTTATGTAACTGTTTGGCTACGGTGTTGAAAGTCTGGTGTTCATATAACACGTCTCTTTCTTTGACAAAATGTTATTAGTAATCTCATGGAAAACTCGAACAATGAAGTTAATTTCTAACTGCTTGTTGTTGGATTGGCAATTTGACTATTTGAGCAAGCGAGGGACGCGGCATCTTAGATTCGAACTTGAATATGTCTTTTGGATAGTGTGTGTGGTGTTTATTTATTATCATTTCGTTTAATTAAGCTAAAAAAACTCAAACAAGAAAGCTAACAACTTAAATATCTCATGCATGCGACACATACTAAAATAAAAATAATCTCTATCTTTTTTTGACTAAAAAAATAATCTCAATCTAATACTATCAAAATTTAGTATATTATCACCAAAGTAGCCAAATAGTTAATACTATCATTAGAAAAGTAACAAAATACACCGTCAAAATTTATAGGCTATCATACAGGGTGGGATCTAATGTATCTATAGGCTATGAGGATTGGAGCAATAATCCGATAGATTGTCTAAATTGGGGTTACTATAATTGTAAACGGGTTGTGACACCCCTAGTGCCCTCTAAATGCAATATTTTGACTTAAAAAAAAAACAGTCAAAATTTAAGACATATTAAAGTAGCTAATTTTACAAGAACATTCCATACGTAGATTCAAATATATACAAGCAGCAAATTTATGTTGAAAGGGAAGATTACACATTCTTTGTTAGAGTAAAAATGTGAGAACTTGCCTCCATTTTGCAATGTTTGTCAAAATATTGATCATAGTTCGACCAACTTTAAGTATATAACAATGGCCAAATTCCTTTGCATGAAGACAATATATACAACAAAAGTTGTGGTCCTAGCACTCCTATGCCGACTTTTAAATTTGCTTCTCTTGAAAAGGAAATTGTGGTCAAAGTTCCTATTAGATTTTTAAATATCCTGCTTTGGGTATACAACAGTGTTAAATCTTTTGAGGGAGTGTTTTGTTGTCCACTCTGGTCCTACCCGGCTCGAAGGATTAGTCTCTAGGATTGCGTGTAGAGGATATCCAATTTATACAAAAAAAAAGAACACCAATATGGTTTTATCTGAGTATTAGTATTGGTAAAGGGAGATGTGTGGACTGAGGCGGACCTAGTACAAAATTTATGAGGTGGAATAAAAAAGGTTACTTGTATTTTTATCCTTCAACTTTAGAAATTTGAATGACGAGTTTGGTCGTTCTATTTTATTTTTGGCAATTTTCTTCTCCTAATTTGGCAATTTTGGTCCCTAAAATTTTTTCATGCACTTTTGGCCCTAGGAATCGTGGAGTGTGTAATTTTGATCTCCCATTTTTCCAAAGTCCAAGATTTTTGTGTACCTAAAGTGCAAATAATTCATTATTTTGAGGATAAAAATTGCCAAATTAAGAAAATTGGGACCAAAATTGTCAAAGGTAAATAGAGAGACCAAATTCACCAAGTTAACTTCTTTTGCCCATTACGCATTCAGATATAATTATTGCATCAGATATGAACAAGCTCCTCTACATGAGGTTATTGACTCAGTTGGACAGTTTTGAGGAACTCGGTAACTCCTCTTGTCATGCATTATGATGATATTGATCTTAAAATCTAAATCCTAAACCCTAAATCCTAAAATAACTGCTTCTTATGTTACTTTTATAGTAACTACTTCTGATGTTACTTCAAATGATCAAAATAATTCTTTGGCACTTCAAAAACAGATGAGTTAGGCCAGTACTCCTATTTATACTAGTTCTGTTTGGAATGAACAACTGGAGGAGGCCTCTAAATAAATATTCTAAAATTCAGAATTCTACTTTCGTTTTTCATCCAAACAATGTAGGTAAGTCTCTCGTTTTCAATGTTTAGCAATTGGAGGACTTAAATCACCAAGGTGGTAACTATGTTTCAAAAGAAGAAGCTTAAAAAGTTGACTAGTACTTCTAAAAATGTAAATCTTGTTGAAAGTCAACTCATATACCCTAGTGTTTTTCATGAATTGAACATAGGTTATACAACTATAGTGATTATTATAGAAGGATGCACTCTGGTGTGGAAAAGAATAATGAGCAAAAATCTCAGAATATGTTGTTCAAGCAAAACAAGGTTCTAAATATGTTCTTAAGCTAACGGTTAATTATAATATGCATTACAAGCAGAAAGTTCAGGTTATACGTGCTAAAACCGGCATGAATAAGGAAGCTCTTAAAGGTGTCAACAATGATCATATAAATGGTGTGGATCCTAATCCGTTGCTGGGGGAATTTTCACCTAATGGGATTAGAGAAACGGTCCAAGACTCTTTTGCTTTAGAAGTCAGTAAACAAAGGTCGCCTGCAGTTATGCACACGCAGTGACGCAGGAGACATCTTTGAACTCCATACAGAAGATGGATAATGCTCTCCCTCTACACATGCAAACATCTCAAGGCAACAATCCTACCTCTGATACTATTAGTGGTTGTAATGTTGAAATTGACACATCTCCACTCAACCTCCCACTACCGGGATAGATTCCCTAAATGCCTCAGAGTCTGATGTTACTTCTAATCCAGTGGTAACATCTAACATGAGAATATTAGAAAAGCTTTGGGGGTGATGTGTTAGATGATATCGTTGATCCTATGACTAGCGTTATCCAAGGAACGATGTGCAGTATGTTAAGCTTGAATTGGTGGTGTCCAATGGCAAAAGGAAAAAATTTGGCAAAAAAAATGTTAGTCTAGAAAACTGTACGTAACCTATAATACCCGCGGAAAAACAAATTTTGTCTCTGTCTCTTTTTTATCTAACTAATGTAGGTTAGTTCTAAAAATTTCAGCAAATCTTGAAATTGGATCAGGAAATTGTAGCAATAATTCCTATTCAATGACAAATTCTGCCTCTGTCTCATTTTAATCTGACTATTGCAAGTTAGTCCTTTATAATTGTCTCTAGGATGAAGTGTTTTAGAAGACTTTTTTAGGGGCTCCATATTATTGCTTTGACTTTATTTTCTTTTTTGTCAAGTGTATTGGTCTAGTCCCCCATTGGTTTTTTTTTGTCATCTTTCTCTCTTTTTTTTTTAAAAAAAAAATAAAATCATGGGGAAGTTATCTTTTTCCTTCTTGATTTTGTACTGCATCAAAAGGTTTTAATGAGACTTCTTTTCTTTTATTTGTTTAAAAAAATTAGCGTCAGTTTTTGCCATTACGATATCACTGATTGCAAAAATATTGCTTTCCTTTTGTTGCCATTAATTGCTCTAAATCCTTTCATTGCTTTTTTCCACTCAAGATTGTTTGTATCATATCAGGCCCTAATGGACTCAATTGAGTTTAATAATGAAATCTTTGGCAATATTAGAAAAAGAAAGCGGGCACTTAAGAGGAGAATTAAGGGAATTCAAAAGTCCCTTGAAAATATTGATTCTGCTAGACTTGTTTCCCTTGAGAAACAACTTCAACAGGAATATGATACTATTCTTTTTCACTAAGAGATTCTTTGGTATCAAAAGTCTATATGGAGAAGTGGATAACTCTAGGGGACAAGAATACTAAATTCTTTCATTCTCAGACGGTGATTAGGAGGAAACGAAACAAAATCCATGGATTACATTTGCCTAATGGTATTTGGTGCACTGAGGATGAGATTTTGAAGAAGGAACTTCAAAAATTCTTCAGTAGTTTGTTTTCCTCTAATGGTCATGTCCATGCTTCTCAGATACATTATGGCAATCTCAGTTTTCCTCAACTTTCAAATGATGTTAAGAAATTGTTGATGAGACATGTCACTAAGGAGGAAGTTGCACATGCTTTGAGTTAGATGCAGGCCTAAAAGTTCTCTGGACAAGATGGCTTCCAGGCAATTTTTTCAAGCAATTCTGCCATATCGTTGGATATGATGTTTGTATGCTCATTGCTCAAGCTTTTGCTAGAGGTACCTTTGATCCTTCTGTAGCTGAGACATTAATTGCCTTGATACCTAAAGTAGATTATCCCTGACATTTCAAAGAATTTAGGCCTATTAGCTTAGGTAATACTATTTATAAGTCAATCACTAAAGTCTTGGTGAATAGATTACGACATCTTCTTAATCAGATCATTGGACCTTATCAAATTAGTTTTCTACCTGGAAGAGGTACTAGTGATAATGCTATTATCTTTCAAGAGGTTATTCATACTATGAGAAAATCCAAGAAAAAGAAGACAGATGTTGTGTACAAGATTGACTTAGAGAAAGCATACGACATTTTCTTAATCAGATCATTGGACCTTATCAAATTAGTTTTCTACCTGGAAGAGGTACTAGTGATAATGCTATTATCCTTCAAGAGGTTCACTACAAAAAAAGACAGTATTAGCGAGGGAAATTAGCGAGGGAATCTAGGTGGGTCGCTAAAAATCAATTACCGAGGGAATTAGCGACGGACAGGGCCGTCGCTAATGATACGCTATTTATTTTTTTTAAAAAAAAAATTCCCTCGCTAAAAGGGGTAATTCCCTCGCTAAATTCAAAGACAGCTGTAACACACAACAGCTGATTTTAAATTCCCTCGCTAAATTTAACTATTCCCTCGCTAAATGCACAATTCCCTCGCTAAATGTACAGTTTCTGCACACTCTGACACTCTTTGACTGATGGTACAGTTCCCTCGCTAACTGCACAATTCCCTCGCTAAATACACAATTCCCTCGCTAAATGTACAGTTTCTGCACACTCTGACACTCTTTGACTGATGGTACAGTTCCCTCGCTAACTGCACAATTCCCTCGCTAAATGATTCCCTCGCTAAATCCCTCGTTAATTTCAACATTGTGATCCGTGTGAAAATAATATAATTTTCATTTTAATAATATGCTTCAGAAAAATAATATAATAATAAATATATATAAAAAAACAAGTCATTCAAAAATTAATTTTCATTGTTGACCAAAAAAAAAATTTAATTTTCATTTAATTTATTTCATTACTATTAATTAATATATTTATTAGCAAAAAAACAGAAAAAAAAAATTCCCTCGCTAATTCGTTTAAATCCCTCGCAAATTTCAAAAACGATTCCCTCGCTAAAATTCCCTCGTAATTCCCTCACTAACTTGCACGCTAATTCCCTCGCTAAATTTAGCGAGGAACGTTTTAGCGAGGGATTTGGGTCTCGCTAATTCCCTCGCTAAAGTACGTTAGTGAGGGATTTTTGTGCTTTAGCGAGGGAATCCTGCGTCGCTAAATGACGTTTTTTTTGTAGTGTGGTTATTCATACTATGAGAAAATCCAAGAAAAAGAAGACAGATGTTCTGTACAAGATTGACTTAGAGAAAACATATGACCATATTAATTGAGACTTTTTAAGGGGCTTCCTGCTTCAGTTTGGGTTCCTTGACATTATAATCAAGCTTATTGTGCATGTGTCTCTTCTTCAAGTTTGTCTATTATTAGGAATGGCAGTCGGCTCCCTACTTTTCAGGCCTCAAGGGGATTGAGACAAGGAGACCATCTCTCTCCTTATCTTTTTGTTATCTGTATGGAAAGCCTTTCACATGTAATTCAAGAAGCAGTGGATAGTTTTCTCTGGAAACCCGTGAGTATATCTAAGAATGGTCCACTTTATCACATTTATTTTTTGCAGATGATGTTCTATTCTTCTCTAAAATTACAATTGCTCAAGCTACTCTTATAGAAGGAATTATGACTGATTTTGCTAATAAATCTAGTTTGAAGGTTAATATTTCATCTAATACTAGTCAAAGCACAATAAACTCTATTTTCGCTATTACAGAAATTTGAAGCACCGCTGCCTTTGAGAAATATCTAGGTTTTACGATGATCCATGGAAGGCTAAGGAAGAACAAAATACATCCTTGGTGGAAGAACAAACTGTTAAATAAGGTTGGTAGAGTCGCTTTAACTAAATATTTTCTGACCTCTATTCCTACCTATTATATGCAGATTGTTTGGCTTTCCTCAAACTATTTGTCCTCAAATGGACAAACTATCTAGAGACTTTATCTAGAAAGGCACAGATGATAAAGGAATTCATTTGGTTGGCTGGGATAAAATAACCAAACCGAAACAACAGGGAGGGCTTGGCATTAGGATGACAAGAGAAGCTAATACTGCTATGCTAGGAAAATTGGTCTGGGATGTTCACAGAGATGCTGATAAATTGTGGGTTAAATTGCTGAAAAGCAAGTATGTGGGCAACAATGTAATGTCAGATGTTCCAAAAAAACCTGGCTGATTTATTTGGAATTCGATTATGAAGGCACGAGGGGCCTTAAGAGATGGAGATGAGTATAGGTTGGGTGATGGCAGTTCTTCTTTTTGGTTTGATAGCTAGTCTAATCAAGGAAAACTGAGTAATCAAGTTCTTTATGTAGATATTCATGATATGAATGTTTGTGTTAAGGATGTTATTAAGAATGGGGAATGAAATCTATAACAACTATATACGCATCTCCTTGATAGTGTCACTGCTGCTATTAAGGAAGTGCCCCACTGTTTGAATCACATCATCCATGATGGTCTCACACGGAAAGGTAATTTGGCTGGCTTGTACACAGTCAAAGATGGATATCACTGGTAATTAACGTCTACTAATCATGTTTTGGATGGAGACAATATCTCTGAGTCCTGGAAGTGGGTGTGGAGGATTCCAACTCCTGAGAAAATTAAGTTATTCCTCTAGACAGCTTGTCATGATTCTATGTTGCATAATAGAAGAATGTTAATATCCTCTAACTGTCCTAGATGCAATGTAGTTGATGAAGACATTCTCCACTTGAGAGATTGTCATTTTTCCTACCAACTCGTTCTTGTTCCTCTCAACTGTTGGGTGGATTTGGAGGGCTCGAAATCAATTTTGTTTGGCTCAGGAAAATGTCACTATCTACAATATAAAGATGCAAATTTATAAACTGGCTAATCTCCTTCAAAAGCTATTTTTGTGCCCTGCCTCTAATTCTTTGACTCCCCGTTTGGTTTCTTGGCATCCCGAGGCAGGATCTGAGGTTGTTTTAAATGTGGATGGGAGCAGCTTTTGTAATCCAGGTACATCGGGATTTTGTGGTGTGCTGAGGCACTCTAATGGGAATTGAACTTTTGGATTTATGGGATCTATGGGATTTCCTCCTCATTTGAGTTAATGGCTCTTTACCATGGTCTAAGATTAACTTGGGCAAATGGATACCACAATGTTGTTTGTTATTCTGATTCTACTTTGGTCATTAATCTAGTGTGCAATACTGTTAATCCGTGACACCATTATGCAGCTATTATTTGCAATATTTAAAGTAGCTCATTGCTAGAGATTGGGATGTTCTTTTGTTTCATACTTTGAGAGAAACAAATGTCACTGCTGATTTTTTGGCTAAAAAATGAGCATCTAATTGAGTCAGCCTGCAATAGTTAGAAGACCCCCCGATGGCCTCAACTTGTTTCTTCAATCTGATGCCGCTAGAGTCCTCTTTATTAGGTTTTTGTTCTCGTTTGCCTTTGTTTTTCGTTGTTTTCCTACTCTTACTGAAAAATATCAGGCTCTCTAATGGTAAGCAAAAGCTCCACTGGTTCTCATTGATTGTTTAAACTATATACATGTTACAATCAAAAGTTTTCTTGGTCAAACAATCAAGAATTAACAAGACCATATAACAAATCGATCCACTTATTTATTTATTTTAAATATATAAAAAACTTGGATGCTTGTATAAGGACAACAAGTATATAAATTATATATGTACTAGTAGTCACACTTTGTTCTCAGTCTCCACGCTAGAAGAATCTCGATTCCTTAAGCCATAAGCAGAGCTATTTATATAAAAGGTAATGTGTCCTTAGATCGAAAACGTTATCTCATGATCATTTCTCTTAACCGTAGCAACAGGTTGAGATTGAAAGCTCTACTACACCATCCAAGGACTTTAAGATGGTTAAGAAGTTTAACCACAATGCTAGTGAACGTGATCGCCGCAAGAGAATCAATACCTATATTTCTGCACTTCGTTCACTTCTTCCAGGGGAAGAACACATGGTTTATATTCTATTACTCCTTTCTTTCTCATAGATCAAACTTCTGTGCCTTTTTTTTTCGTTATACTCTTTGTCTTATTCAATGAATGACCGAGATTTCACTGCAGTAAGAAAAAAGTATATTAAGGAACTATTCTCCGTAGTTGATTGTTGAGCATTCTGGTTTCTATATTATTGCAGAAAAGAAACTATCATTTTAGTATTCACACAACACTTACTTATGTTTTATCGTTAGGTCTTGCTCTCGAGATATTTTATTATTGTCTTAATTTATTATAGACATAAATATTAACAGAGATTTGTTTCCTTCCTTTATTATTGATGCAGAAGAAAATGAGCATGCCGGTAACAATTACGCGAGTGTTGGAATACATACCGGAGTTACAAAAGCAAGTGGAAGGACTAACTACGAAAAAAGAAGAGCTTATGTCGAAAATTTCACAACAAGGAGATCCAGTTAAGAAAGAATCTCAAAGGAAGATTATTTCCTCATATAGTAATTCTGTTTTTGTGGTTTCAATGAGTAAACTTAATGATAGTGAGGTTGCTGTTCATATTTGCTCTCATGAGTTCAACACAACCATGCTTTCTGAGATCTTGATTTGCTTGGAAAATTATGGACTTTTTCTGTTAAATGCTTCTTCTTCTAAAACCTTTGGAGGGAGACTCTTCTATGATTTGCATTTTCAGGTAGGTAGTGGTATAAATATATTAATGATATTTTTTTGTCCTTGTTGTTGTTGTAACTGTCATTTTTTGGTTTTATTTTATATATATTTGATTAGTTTAACTTTTTTGCGGTGCCAACTAAGAGAAAGAATATTGTATGTTTTTTTTTGTTTGATACAAAAAGAATATTGTATATTTGAAAACTGATTATGTTATGGAATTTTCTGCAGGTGGGGGAAACTCAAGTATTAGAATCTGATATTCTAATTCAAAAGATTTTGTTATTATATGAGAAGAAGCGAAGTTAGTACTCGATTTAGTTTAGCTAAAGGTAAATGATGTTTAGTGTTTTCATATTAAATTTGAGGATTTGGCTCCGAATTAAAGTCTGTAAATAACGGGGAGGGACGGGGTGTTTTTAGGGTGGGAAGAGACACATGTCTTTACTTATTTTGTGTTTATCTCTTTCATTAATTATTTTTTATCTCATTTTATGTTATTTTCTCGCTCATTTTTTTTTTTCCAAAAAAGCCTAAAATTATCAAAGGTGCAAGCTACTAAAGACACTCGATCAAAATCCGTAAATAAGTGGGAAACATAGTGTTGAGAATATCACCAACAACAGAGATCAATTGCACAAGAATTTACATGAATTTGTTGAAATTGGCCAAAGCGCCCAATTCAAGAACCCTAATTTGCGATAAAAGAAATTGAACAGAAATAAACGAATCACACAACAATCTGTTAACCCAGTTCAGTGACAATGTGTCACTTACCTCTGGGGGATCAAGCGAAAGCTTGAATACACTTCATTGAATCAAGTAATCAAGAACAATGTTTACAAATGTGATTTTCCTTACTTCCCTTGAGTCCCGTGTTTCGCTCTCACACACCCAATTTTCAGAATAGAAAAAAAGATGAAGATATTCAATTCTACAGTACAATGACCTTATATATCGAATTGGTGCGAAGAGAGAGATGAAAAAGTTCAAACTAACTCTAACGGCCTTTTTAACTGAAGAATAAGCGATAAGCGTATCGCTTATAAAATGACCCCGTCCGCACACCTCAAAGACTTATCTGACCAAAAGACTTGAGTACTTGCCACATCAGCAAAATGACTTCCAAGTGTATGCCAATAACAACAATCTCCACCTTGGCATACACCACACCTTGATTCAATGATAAGGATCCAAACAATAGCTCAATCCACTTTCAACCACTAACCCTTCTCAACATTCAACAAGTGCAAGCAATGCTTGAACTTGGTTAGTGGCACAACCTTAGTTAGAAAATCTGCTGGGTTGTGTGCTGTATGAATTTTATGGATTTGCCAAGGTAGGGTTCAAGTATGGATTTGACTCTTACTTGAACCCTACATTGGCAGAAGCTTCATTGCACCACTAGTTGGATCCACTAACCACAAATATGAATCTGTGGTTAGTGGCCACAGATTCACATTTGTGGTTAGTGGCATCCAAAAACCAAAAATAAAGAACACAATGCAGAAACATAATCTCAGTATTACCAAAAATAAAACAAAACCAAAACTATATGCTCACTAATCACAAAACTTACATATTCAAGTGAAGAAACGTTACATAAATCTAGGGGAAATGTGTTGTTGCACAAAATGGAAATAGCTCTATTAATATCTGAGGCAACTTGGAAGAATATAGCAGAAAATTGTTCATCACTTATCTGCAAATTAATGATAACAAATATGAAGGAATTAAGAACCAAACAATATATTATAGCTTAAAAACTAACTCAACATTTCAAGTTCAAACAAAGAAAGAAGTGATTGAGTAAAAAATAAACGAGCTTGAATGCTTACTGCAGTGCATAAAATGGACTTGAGAAGAGAAGCACACTTTGGTTCAGTGACATTTAACTACATGCAATCAAATTTCCAAAACAGAAATTACAAAACCCTAAAATCCGGCGAGAACGGAAGAAGAACGGCGAGAGCAGAACGACGAAGAGAATGAAAGTGGTTTCCGGTGGAGAAGAGTGTACCAGTCAACGGAGAAGGGAGTGGTTTTCTCGCGGGGAAGAAAGAGCCGTTTCGTGTTTTGGGTGCCCTTACGTTTTCGTTTTCAGAGAATAAAAACCTGAATTTTTTTTTTTTTTTTAATTTTTAGGTAAATTACCCTAATACTCTTTTTAGTAATAGTTACTAAATTATTCCTTAGTACCCTAAATCACTCTCGTGTTTGAGTGTGCTTTTGCGAGTGTGGATTGAAATCGTTCATCCACTTCAAGAGACAAAAAAATTCCTGGTTTGAGATTTAGACTCCCTTTGACCAAAGTGAACAGAGATCTTTCATAGTTGAAAAACTGAATTCAAAATATCCGCTTTTCTCCCTTTGATACCATGAAGGTGGTTTCTATAGCTCTTCATTTTGATGTATTATTATCCAGAGATTTTAATAGATAAAGAATCTCCCTTCATACACCAAAGAGGAAGCTGATTGTCGCGCGATTACTTACCCAGATCATCTTTTTAACACCACCATGGGAGCGACAGGCACATTCTTGTCGAGGAAGGACCAAGGAACAATTAGAGTGTGTGTTTGGGAGTTTGAAGGGGAGAACAAAGGAGTAATAGTGTAAATTCTTGAATGATAAAGACATAAATTATATCTCTAAACCCTCTTAAACCCCTCTCCTAGTTTATTTTTACATCAGAATATACACAACACAATTGGGATACAACAAACGGAATCAAATTTCCAAAATGATTCGATCGACATAAGCTATGATCACACATAACACCATCATACCTTAAACTAATTTATAGTCAAGGATACCAAAAGAATATTTAATACATAATGATCCAAATTGTAAAGTTCTTACAAGTACTTAGCCCATATCAGCCTATAATTGGTACATACATTAGCTTTCACAGTCCAAATACAAAAATACCGATCCATAACTCAACACGGGAACATAATTTCAATACAGAATGCCTTATAATCACAAGACTTCAATTGAACTTAACGGAATAGAATGGAATGGAGCGGAACGGAATGGAGCGGAGCGGAATAAAATTTCCATTCCATTGTTTGGGTGTTTAATGATGGAACAGAAAAAAATTTCCACTCTATTGTTTGGAATGTGAACAGAATGGAATGAGTTATAATTTTTTTATTCTATTTTTACCTTTATTTAAAAAACAGTAGCACGTTAAATTAAAACAAATTGTCTTTTTTTATGCAATATTGTGTTTTCTTAAAAAGACACTAAAATGTCAATCCAAATTGCAAAGAATAATAATTATTCATGGATTCATCGTATTATTATTCTGTAAGGAGCATGAAAAAAAATTAAGAGACCTGAATTGATTTATGAAGCATAAAAAAGCCCAGATGATATATGAAGCACTCAAATAATAGAGTCGTGATATTACTATTTCATTTATAGATGGGACGTGATTATTTTAGTCTGTAGCCATTAGGTGATTTGTTTTTTTGTTCGAAAAATACTATTTTGTCACTTGCTTTGTTGATATATTATGTTTGTTTAAAAAAAAAGAGGAAGATGAACAGGAACATAAAAGAAAGGAAGAAGAAAGTGGCGCATAGAAAACAAATAGGATAAACAAGAGCACATTGTGTGAGTGTAATATAAATATAAGAGGGGTAAATATGTAATAATGAAAATAGAGTAGGTGATTCCATCTTATACCTCCCAAATTGGGTGGGTGGGTGGGTGGTGGGGAGAAAAACAAGGGGATGTGATGCAATGTTCCATTAGTTTCAATTCCATTCCATTCTTTTATTAAGAAGCCAAACAATTGAACACTCTCTCATTCCATCACATTCCATCAATCCAAACATAATACCCTTAGGGTATGTTTTGATTCACCCAACTTAACAGAATAGAATTGAATGGAGCGGAATGAAATAAATTTTTCATTCCATTGTTTGGGTATTTTATGATGGGTGAGTCATTCCACTCCTTACCCCCCAAATTGGGAGGGAACAAAAATGAGGAGATGTGATGGAATGGGAGGGAATGTATTCCATCAGGCTCCACTCCATTCCATCATTTTTTTAAGTTTCCAAGCAATGGAACCTTGTCTCATTCCACTCCATTCCATTCCTTTCTATCCAAAACCACCAATCCAAACATACCCTAAGGGTGTGTTGTGGAGTTTGGAGAGGAGGGGAGGGGAGGGCATGAGACTAATAGTGTAAATTTATTAGTGATAAGGAGAAAAATGATCCCTTTAAACCCTCCCAAACCCATCTCCTAGTTCATTTTTGGATCTCCTCCAAAATTGAGGGATTTTGGATCGAGGGCCCCAAAATGAACTAGGAGCGGGGTTTGGCCGTTTGGGAGGGTTAATGGGGATAGCTTTTCTCCCTATCACTAAAGAATTTACACTATTAGTCTCATGCCCTCCCCTCCAAACTCCCAAACACAAAAGCTTTACCTATTTATCTATAAAACCACAATATAATAAATGGTCGAGATTTACAAATCTCAGTGAAACCTCCAAGCGGCACCTTTAAAAGTATATTCACAATGTCTTTTAATTTATTAACCGATAGCATAATCCTCAAACGATAGTCTTACATTTATAAATGCTACATCCTAAAGTGGAAACCACCACCAACAATATAGAAGGGAGTAACAAACAGATCATAGATCTGGGCTCATGACTTCCCATCCTACTTACGCTAACTATTCATTAATCAGTTCATTTATTTATTTATATATAATAGACACTACAAGAATAATTAGAATTTTCGGGCAGGACTTTCCGGCGGATTTAATCCGTCGTAAAGTTTCTGGCGGTATTTTGAGTTTTTTCGGCGGATTAAAATCTGTCGGTAAGTTTTGCGGCGGATTCGGGGTAATTACCGGCGTATTTTTAAAAAAACGTTTCCGAAGGATTTTTTTAAAAAAAAATTAAAAAAATCCGCTGGAAACGTTAAAAATCTACTGGAAAATCCTCCGATAAACTTTCCAGCAGATTTTTTTCCAAATTTTTTTTTTTTTTTAAAATCCGCCGAAAAAACGCGGATGGAAAAAATCGGCCGGAATTGTCCGAAAATGCCTATAAATAAAAATTTCTCCTACACTCTTTTCGTTTTCTCATTCCACTCTTCCTTCTCATTCTCTTCCACATTATCCATATCTTATCTTTCTTCTTCTTTCTCATACTCTCCAACCTCCATAAATTTCTCAACATATCTCTTTCTTCTAAATTTCCCATTTCATTTTCCTTCTTACTCACTCATTCATATTTTTTCTTTACTTATTCATTTTCACTATCCAATTTTTTTCTTCCTTCTCATTTTCATTACTTATAATTAACTAAATACTTCCAATTATTTAAAAAAAGATAAAAAAATTTGAAATAAGAAACATCTTAAAAATACTCAACAATAGGGGTCAAATTCCACTCCCCATTGTGACCAACAATATGACACACCTTAAAAATAAAAATAAAAAATATTTTAAAAATAGGGGTCAATAATAATTTTAACAAAAAAAATATCCGCGCGTTTGCGGCGGATTTATTGGACATTGTGGCGGATTTTTGAATTTTCCGCCAACATTTCCAGCGGATTTTAGGCCATTTGTGGCGAATTTAAAAAAAAAATCCCCGCGTTTGTATTGGATCTATTGGACTTTGTGGCCGATTTTTTTTACAATTAAAAATTAAAAATTTGTGGCGGAAAATTTGCCAAACACACCAAAAATCCGCCGCAAAGTTTTGTCGGCGAATCCACCGGAAACGCCCCCAAATCCGCCGGAAACGCCCCAAATCCGCCGAATATTTCCGGCAGAAAATCTGCCGAAAACACTTTGCGACGAGCCGGATACCGGTGGAAAAATCCGCCGGAAAAACCCGTATTTGCGGCGGAATTGGGTGTTTTTTGGCGGAAAAATCCGTCAGAAAATCTCATTTTTCTTGTAGTGAGATAGTATAGTTTTCTCTCAAGTTGTTCAATCACAATAAGTCCAAGCACAGTCAAGATGGATAATTATTCCTCCCTTAAATGAGTATAATAACCCTCCAATCCATACATTGAACATACATGGTTCTTGCTCATAATCAAACATATTGTTCATGGAAATAAATGATACATTTATCATACAAAATATATCATTGGATTAAGGATTGAAGTAAATGAGGTTTCGCACAAAAGAAATGAGGGAAAACATCAAAATAGCAGTATGAGCTAGAGGGTAACTCGTTTTGGTCCTTTCAACTCGAGTCGGGTTGGTGTTTTTCAAAATCAGTAGGACGAACCAGGTTGTAACCTGGGTCAAGCTGGAACAACGCTGGTCAGGTCAGATCAACAGAGCTCAATTTTTGTTGCTTCTTTAAGGTGTTTCTCTCATCCCTTAGGCAATCAAACATTCTCCAACATTAATATGACTTATAATTACCTCAATTTCATACCAATTCAGCACATTCAAATCATAATCTCACCAATCCCTAACATGTTATCCTTTAACAAATCAACTAAGATATCATATAACAATTAATCAAATCTTTTTATGTCATCAATTCTAACATTTCTATTTAAACACAAACACACATTTCAATTATCATCAACTCAAATCATCAATTAAACATACAAACCCTAGTTTAGCTAAACGGAGAGGTGTGGGGAACTCACATGACATTGTTCTTCACTAAGACACCACTCCTGACATCTCTCCCATCTTCTCCTAGGCTTGACTGAACTTCAAACACCTAGAATGTATAATGACAACTACAAGATTACTCCTTGGTGATGATCTTCTACTCACCAACAACAACTTTAACTTCATTCCTAGTCATGAATGCAAGCTGATTTCTAAAACCTCTTGAGTGATCTTCATAATTTTGCTTTGGGATTGTGGGTGTGGGGTTTGAAACTAAGATGGATTCAGATTTTGTCTGAGTAGTGTCATGATGAAGATGGTGGTATAGTGAAGGTTTATGGTTTAGGTCTAGGTCTGAGGAAGAGGAATACAAATTGATGGAGAAGAAGAAGGTCTAGGTCTACTCTTATTCTTCCTCTCTAGTCTTTTCTCTACCTTTCTTTCTTTCTACTATTCCATTCAGCTGAAACAAAAAATGAAGTAAAAGGGGAGCCGTTTATTTAAATTGAGTAGAGGAAATGAGCTTTAATGAATTGGGTCCCCAATTCATACCCCCTACTCACTTGAAATCTATTTAATTCTAACATCTCCACTTACTCATATAAACAAATCATGAAGTTATAAATTAATCAAGCTCCTACACACATAATCTTACAACATCACATTCTCACAATAATCACAATTAGCATGTAATCACCTAATTTCATGAAACATTTTCTCAGTAAGTTAAATGATACCCATAAACCATAACATTGTACAATGTTAATCAAACTAGTATGCAACCCGTGCGATACACGGGAATCAGTTTTTGTGTTAATGAAAATTTAAATAATTGTGAAAAAACTAATATAGTTAGTAAATAAAAGAAGTCAAAAAAATGTATAAATTTGCCTAATGCTAAAAACATTAAAACTAACTCCATTTTCCTAAGAGTGAATCTATAAATTTATGAAAGTTCTAAAGTTGGACTATGAAGAGCGGTATATATGGCATTGCTTTAAAGGATGTTGATCAGGGATTCAATATTTGCAATAAAAAACCAACATGTCAAGCATCAAAGTTTGGAACGATCAACATAAATCTTACTAATCCCGTAAAAAAAAGTCTTACTAATTGTTTTCAAAGTTGCTAAAAAATGCAACTAAATGAATCAATATCAATGATTTTGGGTTTCATCAAAAATCACTTATAAACAAACATGAAAAGACCATTTAATTAATGTTTTACAAAGGATTGCTTTGAAAAGACACCAACACGACAATAGCAAACTTACCTCTGGGAAAAATCTATCCCTTAATTGAATCACATTCCACTTCAAAAATTTCTTCCCAGATTTTCTTTACGCAAGTGAAAATGAGTTTTTCTATAATTGGCGTTCTACGTACTAACCAAGTTGACAACTTAACTTTAATATACTTCAAGAATCAAAACTAACAGACACTTGAAATGAAAAAGTTGAAATGAAGAAAAAATGAATTGCCATAACAGACACGTGATTTTTTTTGACAGAACAGTTACCACTTGATAATTGTGTTAGTAATTGTCATAATAGATATAATAACCAAACTTCACCACCATAACCAAGTTCAAAAAAAATGTCCAACTCTTTGGAACAAAACACTTGCCATATTTGAATATTTATGTTTATGCAAAACAAATGGAAGATCTAGAATAACATCAAAAGAGAGTGTACGTACATGGCTACAATGGTGAACAAAAGTAAGATAACTTAACTTTGTTTCCATCTTACAGTACCATTGTAGTTCTGGCATTCTCAATAACACCATTTGCAATCTCAGGCCTCTAAAATAAAATAAAAATGACACAATTGAAAGACTAATTTTTTTTGTGCCTAAATTACCATTGTGAAGCAGCAAGTAACTTTGAAAAAATAAAATATTATATATTAACCATGAAATAACATACATACATTTGTCTTAATCCTCTATGGTTAATTAGAATATGTAAAAAAAAATTCATAAAAAACAAAGAGTTAATTAACCCGTTACTCAGAAACATTGAGAGAAACTATACCAATCATAAAATGTATGAAATGATTAAATACTCTTAGAAGCCTTGAAACTTGAACGCAAGAATAAGCTAGTACCTTACAATTATGTATATCTTTTGCAAAGCTTTAGTGACAAATGATTTTGAATCTTGACATGTACAACTTCACCAAAAACAAAGACTGAAACAGTAAATGTGCAAGGAGGTATTAGAGCTTCATGGTGAAAATGCTTAACTACATCTATGAAAATTTAAATAAAAATTTTCATTGTGAAAATGTAAATAAAAGTGTTTGAAGATTAAAGGAATAAGAAATGAATTAATAATGCATAAGGATGATTAATTCGTGGCATTACTGAACAAAAAGAAAATAAGAGACATATAGTAGGCCAACCTTAAATTAAGATAATCGAATATGAAAATTGAAGTACCTTGTTGGTGAGGTCGACATGGAGGCGGTCAGAGACAAAATTGAGGTCGACATCAAGAAGGAGAATAGGCACGAGAATTGAAATTTCTACTCAATGAATATATTCGAAGCATAAATATAGTTTAGAAATGCTCAATTTTCTTTCTTGTTCTACATTCTTGAGCTATATTTTTACAACCATAAGAAAGAAGTAAAGCATAAAAATATGTGCTAAAAATTAATTTTATCATAGAAATTCGAGGTATCAATAAGAGTATAGTAATTCTAGGGGATATTACAAATACAAAAATAAAGGCAAAAGAGAGAAATGAAGAAATCAAAGATGTTTCAGGCTCATTCTCACGAAAAACGACATCTTCTTCCATATGCCCTTCTCTCGGGTGGTGGCTATCTAGCTACATGACCTTCTCTATGCCATACTCCCTTCTTTAGGTCCTTGAACTTTTCTCACTACGCAAATGTCTCCTCTTCAATATCTCACCCCTTTTGCAAGATTGAATGATGTAAGTTACTATTATGAATGGCCAACTACCTCTCATCTAAATCTTGTATTACCCATTGACAAAGAAAAGATAAGTATCATAAACAACAATAAGAATAAAAAAAAAGGAAAGAAATAGGAGACTGAGAGAAAAATATAGAAGAAACTAAGTTCAAGAGTTATTACCGCCCCACCCCCTACCACTGAGGTCTGTGCATTTACAAATCTATAAGCCGCTGAGCGCGGCCTTTCCACCCATTCATGTATTTTTTTGTCCTTCTCATCTTTATTTCTTTCTTCAGCACCTTTCCATGTCTCTCACATATCCCTTTTTCTCACTTCTGTTTGAAAAGAATTTGAATTTCAAATTTGCGGTAATAGCTTGTTTCAATATAGTTTAATATTAATAAACTATATTATCATATAGTTTAATGTTTATTAAATGTGGCCTATCTGATGTTGCATAACCTGATTTGGGGAATAGTAAAATTCCAATATTGAAAATTATAATAAGCTTATTTGAACTTGACATTTAAACCGATTTCAATTTGCAATATGATTTCTATTATATTTAAACTAGTATGCAACCCGTGCGATGCACGGGAAACAAATTTCATGCATAATATTAAATTTAAATATTTTTATGAAAAAAAACCAACATAATTTATTTAAAAAATAAATAATTAAATAAAAGAAGTCAAAAAAATTATATCTAAATTTAGTAAAGTGTAGTACCAACGAATCGTGTTTGTTGATTTTAATTTAGTATTTATGTGTATAATATTCATGACCCAACCTGCTTCCAATACTATAATGATCTTAATGTTAACGCTATTAGGAGTCTTACCGATTTTTCAAACACTGAAAGAATATAAATATTGAACATGATAACTGAGACAAATTCGTTTCATTTTTTTTTTGACAACTTTGTTTCATTTGATAATATAAGGTTTTTATAGATTTGGATTCTCTAAAGTGATCAACTTACTTTAGATGTAAAATAAGTAACCTTTCTTGGGCTCTTTTCTGACCTCTTTTTTTTGCAATATTTAGGGGAAGTCCCATGCTAACAAAATCATAAATGTGTTAGAGCTTACAACCATTTTTTTTACAAACCCTTAATTTTTTATTAGTCGTTGAGATTAGTTACTTTTTAATCTAAAGTTCATTTCCCACTTCATATGAGTTGGATTCATTTTTTATTCACTTAATCTACCCATTTGGAGGTTTTGAAAAACCCATTTATTATTTTCATGTTGATCAATACACCAACACAATCTTTATCAGAAAAAATATACCAAAATAATTTATCCCCTTTATTTTTTATTATTTTATTTTCTTTGTTTTATAAGAATCATTGCTGACAAATGTACCAAACAATCTTTAAACATTTTACATATCAAGTACACATCCATTATTGTTGAAAGAAGAGAGAATTAAAAGGCTTAATTACAGTTTTGGTCCCCCTATTTTCACTAACTCACGATTTTGGTCCCCCAAGAATTTTTTTCACCAATTTGATCCCCCTATTTTCACTAGCTCACGATTTTAGTCCCCCAAGAATTTTTCTCACGAATTTAGTCCCCCTATTTTCGCAAATTCACGATTTTAGTCCCCCGATTTTTCCAATTTCTAAAATCAAAGTCCCCCCTCTAGGAAAAATAGGGGGACTAAAGTCGCGAGTTTGCGAAAATAGGGGGACTAAAATCGTGAGTTTGTGTAAACAGGGGGACTAAATTTGTGAGAAAAATTCTTGGGGGACTAAAATCGTGAGTTACTGAAAATAGGGAGACTAAATTCGTGAAAAAAATTCTTGGGGGATCAAAATCGTGAGTTAGTGAAAATAGGGGGACTAAAACTGTAATTAAGCCGAATTAAAAAGACTAATATATAGAATTGTCAATGGTACCTTCATATACTCCCTTAATTCAATAAAGCAAATCAAAAACATTACTATTATGCATTCTCCTAAGTTAGGTTTCAACGTTCATCTCAGAACATGAGCTATGTTTTCTTACATGTAGTGACTCTTCAATATTCCATAACTGACATTCATCATGATGTTAAAAATGTAAATTTTTGGTTTAAGCAGTATCCCGACCCATGCGATGTAGTATCCCGACCCATTCCATAACTGGCATTTTATGTTTTCTTACATGTAATGACTCTTCAATATTCCTCCGTATAATGTCTTCTAATTCAGCAACTCTCTGTTGTAAATAGCAGTAAAAATCATGAGTGGAAAAATGAAAAAAAAGTTTCAAAATCCAACTTTAACGGATAAAATGGAAATATTATATTGCTATCAGCAACCCCAGAAGAGATTAGTAGAGTGGTTAGCTCCTTTGTTGTTTTCTCCTTCTCTTCACAGTCCCTCTTAAGATTATAAACATCATCTTGTTCTACAAAGAAGATCTGTTTTAGTGGATAACACAAAGGATAGCAAAGGTACCAAAAAAACAAAAAAATAGAGTAACCATTTATATTTAACTATCTTGAAAGCAAATTCATGTAGATTTTTTATGCAATTCAAAATTCGATTTACTCCTCAAGGTTTTCAAAGCACCGTGTTCGGACTTGTGCACTCCAGGACAAACACGTTGAAACTTCACTAACAATACCCAAAATCAAAACCAAAAATTAAGTAGAAGAGAATAACTTTTGTCTCTTCAAAAACCTCCCTTAAAGCATGAAACAATGATCTTTATATGGTTGTACTCCTCTATCATCTTGTGGTCTTGGCACTCTTTCAACAAAAGTAATAAAAAGTAGTATTAAAAATCAAAACGTTATTTAATAACAAAAATGTAATGTAAGTAAAAATGAAGAACATTCAATTAGAAAATTTGAACTCTTCAGTCAAAAAAAAATTATATAAAGTTGAATAAATTTTAATATGTAACTTACACCCACTTGAATGCTAATTAATCTACCAAATGAGTTCATATTTTTTTACGTGCTTATTTTTTATGATAATCTGCTTAATGAGAATTGTTTAGTATATAAGTGTAGATTTGAGTAATGACAATTGAAAATTGAAACATTTTTTATTTGAATTAGGAATTAATGGTGAATATTAGGCCTCTCAAATTTGTGCAATATTTGTGATTAGGGAACAATTTGATTATTCTTAAAGGAAATAAGAAAATGATATGCAATCGTAGTTTGAAAACTAATATGTGACCAAATTGTAGAAAAAATTAGCAATGAAACATGTTCACAACATCAAAGATGAAGAAATGTTGGACCTATTGTTGAAATAGGTAGCATTATACCGTCTTATTTTGACACACCTGTCAATAGCACCCATTCACAGGTCAACTTGTCTGTGAAAAAACTACACCATCAGTTGAACCATATTTTGCTAGTCAAATGAAAAAATTTAAAAACTTCAATCATGACTAAACATCCTCTTCATCTTCAACCTTGAATAGTGAGCATAAAACCCTATAAATCAAACAACACCATCACAACAAATAATAAAAATCACAAATAATAATAATAATAACATAAAAAAAAAAGACGAACCGGATTTCAACAACTCATGGTGTCTCTCTATGATAATTAAATCAACAACAAAATAAAATCAATGCAAGTATTTTATTTATATATTTTCTTTAGTAATTGATCAAATCTTTGTCGCGCTTTTCTTTTGCAATATCAGTCATGCAGAAAGAGAACTGAGAAGGATTTGGAATAATTAGAAAATGGACTCAAACAAATATGCAACATGTTCCTAAGATATTAAAATTCAATGGGTAGAGTTAAGCTTGTTTATAAAAAATAGTTAAATATGTATAATTGACTGGTGTACTTAAAAGAAACTCAATATTCGATTTTCAATGCACAAGAACTTGGAGGTTTTAAAGTAACACGCACACTCGTGCTTCATTTCCAAGCATGATAGTTCAAGACTTCCTCTGAAGCTTAATAAAAATTGATCTCAATGCAAATAGGATTAGAGTATGGAGTAATTGATATGCTCATATTATTACATAATTCCATAATATTAACTGCACGTCACCTTTTGCAGATCAATTATATGCCCAATGTTCAACTCTAATATTCTATTTGCATTATATTGAGATCATTTTTAATTAACCAAGGAAAAAATTAAAAACTCAAGAAGGAATGCTCATAAATAATTCATGGAACTATTGGAGAATTCCTAAACAACCAAGCATACAAAAAGCAACCCATCTAAATTTTGAATCGTCAAGCATTAGCCTGTTGTTTTTTGAAAATCTAAATAAACCCACAACGTCGTTTGTCGTTGTTGAACAACTCCATTAGATCGCCGCAAGCCCTCCCCACATGCTCTCTCTCTCTCTCTCTCTCTTGTATGCGAATGGAGCACTAACCAACATGGAATAAAAATTTTAAGAGAGCACACCGAAGCAACCCACTATATGTATATCAGATATATAACGGCTGAACGTTGGCATTCAATCAAATGATATAAATGTATATTATATATAACATCTGAACGTTACTCTTTGAAAAAAAACGTTGAAAAATAATTACAATAGGATTTGAATTATGAATTGATTGTCATCACTCAATAATAATCTTTAAAAAATATCAGTTTTTGTTTGGTTTTAATTCATTCCAAATTGACAAATCAAGCCAAATTAATGCAATATTGGCAAGTGACATGGATTGAAAAATCCAGCTAGGCCAAAAAAATTGCAATGCTTATGTGGAGGGGCTGAGAGGTTGACACCTAGGATTTTCAGCCTTGAGGAACCTATTTAAATGTATTATTAATAGATTCCTTGATTTTCCATGGCTTGTCAATATTCCATAACAATTATACTAATTTCTAGTGCAATTTCAAATCCAGAATAATTGACAAACTTGTTGTACAATTACATATTCATAACTTCAATAATTTAAGCAATACAAAGTAATACTCAAAATAATATTTAATTACTAATTAGTTTGAGTATTGCACACAAGACCTCTCTCTTTCTCTACAGGCCAACAACAATCAAACACCCCCACCCACCCCTCCAAAACCCCACATAGCCACTCTTTCTCTTCTTTTTATTTTAGTTAATCAATTTTGTATTATATTGTGTCACTGTACACACACCTTTTTCTCGTTGTCTCCATCCATTTTCTTTTATCTTTTTACTAACTATTATTGTGTATTTTTAGGTGAACCTCCACTTTTTATTTTGCCACCTTTTTCATTTCAAATATATATAAAAAACACTCTAAGCTTTGATATTTGAAAATTCATTTTCTACAAATAATTAACATGTAAAAGTCAATCAACCCTTATTAAAAATAATTGATTAAGGGATTAAGTCGACCTTGTTAGGAATTAATTATATTTTCGACGTGTAGTTTGATCAAAAGTCTCAAGAATCTTTACTTAAAAAATAAATGCAAATATAATAATTGATTAAATTCCTGCAAGCAAAGTGGAGGTCTGTAGTCTTTAATTTGTCCACCACACCAAAGGATACGTATGAGTAGAGACCTACTCCAATTAAGTGCAAAAATGAACATTTTTTGTTTAAAATCTTTTTAATTTATAGATAAGAGAAATAATTATTTTCAAAGTTAATATAACTTTATGCAAGGTAACTTTTTCGAAATGGCGTCGTTGGATGTTAATACCTTATCCCTGCATAACCGACAGATAAACCAAAAATTTGGTATTGTAGACCATTTTATTCTTAAAAAGATATTTTCATTGTTTCCTAATAAATAAACCATTGGTGGGGACTTCATAGTTCACGAGAAATCTCTAGATTTTTTGAACGCCACTTGTACTCATCTTAAGGTTCAATGGATGATGATGGGTACATATTCTTTTTTTTTGGTGGTCAATTAATGGGTATTCTTTTTTATGGTTACAAAAAGTATAGGCGAGTTGGGTCTCGAGGGCTCACTAGGGCCAGAGAAAGTCTCAAAAATCTTTAAAAACTTACAGAGATACTTACACATTACCCACCAACGCAATCCTCGGTATTTTTTTGAACAACAAAATAATATTATATATATATATATAATGTGTATTAAGGAACACAAAACCTATATACAGCAAACAACCCTCACACGCAAGGAGGGGACAGTGACAGAGACCCAAAAGCAAGAAAACAATCACGGTATCACATCGAGACCAGGTCCCCAACACACCCCAAAAAGGATGTAGAAGAGCCACAAAACAAAAGCCCCTATCCCCCGGAGAGGCAATCCAATTGGTCCACACACAACTCATAAAAGAGGCTATGGCAAGTCGTTGACTTAGCGAAAGACCAATTCCACGAATACAGTTTTCCAAAAAAAAAAAAAAAGATTTCAGGACGGTCGATAGACTTGTTTGATAAAATCACCTCATTCCTAGTTTTCCAAATCCAAATTACCCAGAGGATTGTATGCCAGATCATTAATATACCCCTTCTACCTTTTCTCAGACTAACCCCAGATTACAGAACAGAGAACAGAGTGGCGTAACCACTAAGCCTAGCCATTTGAACACAAGGTACCAAAATTTTTGTGTCAACTTGCACCTCCGGAACAGATGCAACTCTGATTGCAAAAGACCATCACAAAACACTCCCAGTAGCACCCCAATCTGTAATAACTTGTGTCCGGAATAGGTTATCCCGAGTTGGGACTCTGTTCAAGAGGACACGCCAAGCAAAAGCCACGTCGACTTTAGAGGGTGCTAAGCTTTTCCACTGCTTATCTAAAGCAAACAACTCCAGAGATGCCCTAGAAACTAGTTCTGAGGCACGATTTTGAAGAGTAACATACGCCAATTTAACTAAGTAGACACCCTCCACACTACCTCCCAAACCCACCTATCCTGAGGTGAAGAGAGACACTACTAAAAAAACAAAAATTAGAGATGCCCAAAATCCCTCTCTAAACAGCCAAAATCCGTCACTAAATGATTTAGAGAGGGAATTTGCGACGAACAACCATTAATTCGGCAATTTTGGCGTCATGAGAATTTTTAGAGAGGATCATGATAATCCTCTCTAATAGCGAGGAGAAATCTGTCGCTAACAGAGAGGGAACAGATTTCAGTCTCTAATAGCGAGGAAACAAACATGCGTCTCTAATGAGAGAGGAACACACAAAGTCGTCGCTAATAGTGAGGAAATATATCCTCGCTAATAGAGAGGAAAATTTTCCGTCTCTAATAGCGAGGAAAAAATCCGTCACTAAACTTAAAAGTACTACAAACACACAATCTGATATATTATAAATGATATTATAATTATATTTAGAAGATCCATATCGGAAGATCCATAACAAATAATCGATATATTAAACTAAAATTATCCATTAGGCCATAACAAATAATAAAATTGAAAATGAACAAAATTAAAAAACAGAATAGATTCGACTCCACTGGGGATCGAACCCAGAATCTCTAGTTCCACAAACCAGCGCCTTATCCATTAGGCCATGGAGTCATATTACACTTTGGTGGCAACCAATAGATTCGATTATTAATGAAGATGATCCAAATAAGTGATTACTAGTATGATTCAAATATGCCCAATAGTACTTGACCAAAAAAATATGCCCCAGAGTATAGTTTAACTCATTTCATCAAAATGAATCAAAAATAGCATATGAAATCATACAGACTTTTAAGTTCTCAGTTTGTAGAGATTTTTACAGGGTTAAGAGCACCACCCAAAATGTGATGCAAAGTTCGAATCTCGGAAATCAACTTATCAGAGCCACTTACGCAACCACCTAGGACCTGAAACAAGAAGAATGTGTTCTTTGATGCTATAACATCGTGAATGATCAAACGTAAAATATTTGATCTGTTTTCATCAACTAAGTTTTAAAAACAGGATATTTGGTTGCCTTACCCCATGATGTCCACCCATGTACTTTGTACATGAGTGCATAATCAGATCAGCACCAAGGGCAAGGGCCTTCTGGTTCAAAGGCGTTGCAAATGTACCATCAATGCAATTGGAAATCTGGAAAATTCATATCATGGAAAATTCATATGAGCAATCTGGAAAATGAGCAATCTTGTTGGATCACTGAGTTAAGATTTTAAGGAATTCATATCATGGAAAATGCTAAAATTTTACAGGCAGCCTAGGTTCAGTAAACTACTATAGTTGATATATGATCTCTCTTGCGGATCAAAACCTAGTTTTAATAGCTTGGGGAGTTATTATCCAGAAATTGAAATTGGAAAATATCAATATCTGAAAATTAACTGCAACTAATGCTCAACTGCAATAAGAACTATGGTATTGCATAATCGTGAGATACAATTATTCAAATTTGCATATATATCCTACTTGTATTCTATGTAGCACCAACAATTCAAATTTAAACGACCAACACATGTTACATTCAATCACCTTTCATTAAAAACTATGGTATTACACAATGTGAGGTACAATTATTCAAGATGCATATATATCCTATTTGTATTCTATGTAGCACCAACAATTCCAATTTAAACGACCAACACATGTTACATTCAATCACTTTCATTTTCTCAAATTATTATTTTGTGTGTCGACGCTTCATAGCTTGCAAAGAACAAACTAACTATGTGCATTAGAACTTAGTTAAAAACATCTAATAATCAGATACCTCCATTTTTCTCGGTAGTAGGAATGAAGATCTTCAATATATTCCACCACAAAGAAGAGAATTTTTAGCATCAGCGCTATCAATGTCCAAAATCTCCTCTCCATCTATATCCTTCATCTCAACTTCTTCCTAACAGATTCAACAAGACAGATTAAACCTCCAAATAGATTTAATAAACAACAAAAAGAGACTTAAAAACATGAAAGAAATACCATCTCATCTAGATCAATAATCAATGGTTCTGTTTGCTCCAAAGCCATGGGCTTTGGTTGGTCGTTTGGTAACTTGTGTTCATCATCAATAGCTATAGAGTCTCCGAACTCGTTCATATTTGACTTCTTGGTTTTTCTGCTCAATTAACCCCATCAATCAAAAATTCAGTTTATAATAATATGATACATGCACCAATTTCACCAAATACATAAAGGGATGTATGTACCTCAAAGCATTAGATTCTTTGTGAGCTAGCAATTTTGCAAAGAAACCTCCTATATAACAATACATCAATTAATTTCCTTTCACAATAAAGCACAAAATGATTTTTTTCTCTCTGAGGTTTAACATAAAAAGGTTTTTACTGAGATTCTTTTCCTTACTTTGAATAAAGCAAATTACCATGAGATTGAATATAAAATTTTAAACTAATCTTGATCACTTTTTCCTATTAGCACAAAAGACAACTGGAAATTACAATCAAAAACCCCATTCTCACCTTGTGATAGGTCGATGCACTGGATCCACATGTTTCTTTTCACAAACCTCATGTTTTTCGAGAAGAAAAACAACAAAACAATACAATTAACATTAAAACCAACAAAAAAGATGAAAAGAGAAACAAAAACAACGATAAGGAGCAGAATGTTACTACTCTTATACCAAACATAACAATGTTAAAACCACCACCATAGAGAAGCATTAACATACCCGATATTAAAATCACACCGAGAGAAGCGAACCGATCCGTAGAAGCGAGAACCGCTCAAGAGAGAAGAAGAATCGTTGATGAAGGGGAGCATAATCGTTGATGAAGGGGTTCAAACATTAGGGTTCAAATAGTTAGGGTTTTGGTGGCGACGGTGAGTAGTTGGTGGCGACGGTGTGTGGTGGTGGTGACTGGGGTGAGTGGCGATGGCGATGGCGATGGCGGTGGTGAGGGTTTTGTGAGTCGTTGGTGAGGCTGAGAGTGAGAGCGAGATCGAGGGTGAGGCTGAGAGTGAGAGCGAGATCGAGGGTGAGGGTGAGGCTGAGAGTGAGGTGAGATTAGTGAGGAATAAAAAAAAAGGAGAAAGTGAAAGTAAGTAAAAGTTTTTTTTTTTACGCAAGAGGAAGCGAGAGTTGAATTTGTTTATCAGTGACGGATTACAAGTTCCTCACTGTTAGCGAGGAATCTTTAATTCGTCTCTAAACTCTATTTTGAGATTTTGTGACGAATTTAGAGAGGGAATCTTTAGTGAGGGATATTTTTCATCTCTACATTCCTCACAAAAATAAAATAGCAATAACTACAGATTTTCCTAGCTAAATCCCTCACTAATAGTGAGGGATACTTATCCATCTCAAAAAATTCCTCACTAAATATAACTTTTCTAGTAGTGAGAGTGAAAAAGGAGGAAATAAGGACAGTGGATCCTCCAGGAGTCCTCCATATTAATTTTGATATCTTCTGATTAACTTTATTGCATTGTTTCTTTTGCCCTCTTTCAATGAGACTTTTTCCCCCAAGACTTAGTAAAAGACATACCTATTGTCACCTTTTACTCTTTTCAGCTCTTTTATTGCATTTTAAGGATTAATTCACTGCAATAAAACAATAATATAGCATCTTTTTGACAATAATGACAGCAATACAATATTCCATTGTTTTGTAATTCTTATTTATTTATTTAATTTAGTATTTTTTTACTGCTAAAAAAGTATTTATTCTTTGTCGCTCTACTGAAAGTCTTGCATATATATTAGAATTTACTATAGATTAGTAGCTAATTCATGCGCTTGATTAATTATTTATAAATGTGTGATTTATGCAGAAAATCGTACAATACAAATCGGTTATATATACTGCCGGTTTATTTTCAGGAAACAAAAAAGAAATATTGAGCATACCAGTAATCTATTTAATTCTGCAATATAGTCTTTCTTTTATATTTTCAGTGTTATGTTACACCATGATCAGCAGCTTAGTCAATAATAAAGCATGATCAGTAGAGTCATGTTGATGTACAAAAGTGTAATAAAAAATCAATATGGATTAACAAGAATCAACTTGATTCTCTAACAAAAAAAAAATTGTCACCAAAAGAATCTGCCAAAAGAATATGCCAGGAATATGCTTAAATCAAATATTGTATGTTTAACGTTCTTATTGGTTCTTAAATCTCAACAACAAGACGATGGAGATGTTCTTAATAATTAATGACTTCAAAACTCTCATGTCGAAAGAATATGCTGATCGATACAAGAATATGCTGGATTAATCATTTCTAACATGTATACTTCAAACGTAATATGAATTGACACATCTTCTGCACTAGTACGTGATCATCATATATTTTGAAATTCTTTAATCTTTAAGCATAATATTTTTAAAAGTGTTAATTAATGTTAACCTGTGGCAGCCTCGGGCAAGGAAGATAACTTGAGTATAGTAGTATACTATGCATCGGCACATGCACTTCATGTTGAATGGCTGTAAATAGGTTAATTAGAAACACTTGTTGGAAATTGCTCTACGAAGAAGATTGGCATGGGAAAGGGATTCTATCTCAGGAAAATTCAAAGAGAAAACAATAACTTAGACGGAGCGAAACTCCTACAAAACATTTTTTTAACAGCATATATATAATTTGTGTATTTAGTAACACAAAACCTATATACAACGAACAACCCTCACAAGAAAAGAGGGACAGTGACAGAGACTCAAAACCAAAAAAACAATCACGGGATCACATCTACACCAGAGCCCTGACACACCCCAAAAAGGATGTAGAAGAGTCACAAAACCAAAACCCATTGCCCCTGGAGACGCAATCCAATGGGTCCACACAGTAAGTCTTACCAAAAACCAATTCCACAAATACAGTTTTACCAACAAAAAAGATCTCTAGAAGGTCGACAGACTTACTTGATAGAGAATAGAGCGAGAAGATCAGACGTGCCGATCACAACCACAACTTAGCCAACAGAACACAGGTACCAAACCTTTTGCGTCAACTCGCACCTCAGGAACAAATGCAACTCTGACTCCAAAAGACCACCACAAAACTCACACCCATTAACACCCCGATCTGTAATAACTTGTCTCCAAAATAGGTTATCCCGTGTTGGGACCCTCTTCAACAGGACATGCCAAGCAAAAGCCATGTTTTCAGGGAGGGCCAAAGTTTTCCATTGCTTATCTCAAGCAAACAACTCCAGAGGGACCTAGAAACTAGTCCTAGGGAACCATTTTGAAGAGGAACATACGCCAATTTAACTGAGTAGACACTGTCCATAGCTGCCTCCCAGACCCACCTATCCTCAGTTGACGAGAGGGGCACAAGGGAAATTAAGGATAGTAGATCATCGAGGAGCCTTTCTTCCCAGGATAAAAAAACTCCTTCTGGATAGCCTCCATTCCCTCTCACCACCCCCCATATTTAGTATTGAGCCTCTTTTTTTTTTCAATCTTTTGCGTTTTTAAGAAATTATTGAGATAGATTTCGTATTGAGATTGCTGAAATACATTTAGTTTTGATATTGATAGACTAACTGGTGAAATTAGGATTTGATATTTTTTGTTGATATTTAGTTTAGGTTTTTGATTTGGATAGACTTAGTCTTGAAATTAGGTTTGATTTAGTCTTGATATCGATAGAATTAGCTTGTGTTGTTGATATTTCGTTTTTTTTTCTTTTTTTGTTTGTTTTTGATATTTAGTGTAGGTTTTGATATTTGGTTTAGGTTTTGATAGACTTATTATTGAAATTAGGTTTTTGATATTTGATAGATTTAGTGTTGAAACAAATTGGAATTGAAACTATGTTAGCTATGTCTTTTAATTTGTTAGAAATTGAAATTCAAATTGAGATTAACTTGATATGATTGAATTTGTTTGTGTTGTTATTTTTGGTCATGGAAAGGGTGAGGAACTGACACTCACCCTAATTAATTGCTATTATGTTTTTAAATTGTCTGTTGTTGATGGAAATGAATGAGGTGTTGTCCCTCACCCCCATATTTACCTTGAAATCATATTCTTTGAAATAATGTTAAGATGATGATACAAATGGCGGTAGGGTTGGGAATTAGAAATAATTTCCTTTATTAATTGGAAGGTATAGGATTTTGTGTTGTTATTGACCCCCATGTTTGGCTCGAATCATCCCCATAGCTGAGATCATATCGATGCTACTAACTTAATATGTTATTAATGTGGTCACCTGTATGGTGCAAAACTCTTTTCTCCCTTTATACAAAATGTTGTCGATCACGTCGACACCAGCGGAGCTTCTACTAGTCGACGTTCTCCTGCACAAAGCGCAAGTAAGGTAACAAAGTTGAGGGAGCGGGTGCAGACTCATGATGAGGTCATCAGACGCTTGCAGGAGGATACAACGAGAATGTAGCGTGACCATTAAAAGATGTTGAGCCTATAAATTAAGTTGCATCAGAGACCTCCACAGCCAAAGGAGCCATCTGAGTCCTCTGATGATGGTGGTGTGATACGATCCACTCACGATGCTTACGTTGGGAAATATTAGCATTTTTGGTAAGTTATTAAATTTTTAGAAGACTTTGTAGATGATATTTTATTTGGTTGTCATTTTGAATATTTCAAATAAATTTTTCCGAAACTTTATATTCAATGGTTTAATTTATTTTATTTTTTCGATATCTATAATATAAATACGCGTTAAATATGTCGGTGGTCCCTATAAAATATTGGTTTTTTGTTTTTAGTCTCTAAAAAAATTTCACCTCCTTTTTGTTCCTACTTTTTTTTATCAATTTTAGTCTCTTATGACTTTTGTAACACTTCATGACTTATAAAACGTTTTATTTTACATTTTATAAGCGCTATTAAAAGTCATGAAGAACTAAAACTGATTGAAAAAATAAAACTCTGGTACCAAAAGTAGGTTAAATTTTTTTGAGGGACTAAACTAAAAAATCTAAATTTTATAAGGATCAAAAACATATTTAAGTCTATAAATAAAAAATATAAGCAGGTTGAAAAACCAATAATAAAAATACCACTAGTTATCACGACGGATTTTCCCATTTGTAATCTTGTCCTCTGATAGGAGGACTAACAGATATGCCCGTTGGTAATTAGCGACATACACACTCCTATGCTAATTATACCAATGGGTAAAGCCGCCAGTAATTACTAATGAATTGAATTTGGTTGTCGCCTGTCGGTATGTGATTTTGACCAGCTCATGAGTGACAGGCACAACCCCATCGATAGTCTGTTGGAAAAATCCTATTACCGATAGCTTTTTGACTAATACTTATAAATTTTCCAATCAGTAATTGGCAGTTTTCTTGTAGATCAGTACAATAGCAAAATTATAAACTGGCTCTAAGCGCAAAAAAATTGACCCCAAATGTTTTTCCTAATAATAATGGGCCTAACTCATTCTTATAAAGCTGGTTATAAGATGGGGGTGTTCCTTTCTTATACTCTCTAGTCAGGCTAGGTTTTATAGCTACTCAATATGATGCTTGAGTTTTTCCAAATACGCTTACTCACGCCTATCACTATTGGGTTTGATGCGTCCTTTTATTAATTAAAGGCAAACAAATTATTTATATGTGTGTGTGTAAATAATATGGTGAGCACAAGGGGTACTCAAACAATACATCAGAGAAAAGAAGAACAAGCCACAAGAGGCAAAACTAGAGCAAAAAACCAAAACTTAAAACAACTACATATAATTGACCAAAAAAAAAACTATATATCTTCTAGCGATACAGTCAATAGGATCAACAAACCACTCACAAAATAAACATGATGGAGAGTATCCAAGAACCATCTCCAGAGAGACAAATAATACGATCAATGGATCCCCTTAAATCAGGAATGACACCAGAGAAAATACAGTGGGTTTCCTCAAATACCAGATGACCCAGAGAATGCCAAATAAGACCCAATTTACGTCTGCACCTAGTCGAACCGCCCACATGGGTAAACTGTAAAAATAAGGATGGAATATCCGACGAGATCACAAAATCAAACCTCAACCAACTGTCAACATAATACCATAGAGCTGAAGAAAAGGCGAATCGACTGAAAAGATGTAGTGTGGACTACTGGATAACGCTGCAAAGGATACAACAAGATAACCCGTCTACCAAACAAGTAAGTCTGAATTGATACTCTATCCAAGAGAAGCTGCTATGAAAAATCAACTACCTTAAAAGGAGCAAAACTCTTCCATACCATATTTATAATGTGGTCGGTGTCCTAATGAGGATTAAGAACACACTTTGATACCATATTATCTATCAGAATTTTAGGCTAACTCAACCTTTGAAAATTGACATAAGGAACTCTTCCTCTTGTTTATACTACGACTAGTTTGTTGATCCTATTAATTGTATATCTAGAAGGTAGTTTTAGACGGTTGTGATTATCCTGTGTTGTAGGTGCTGCTTTTTCGTGTTGTAGGTGCTGCTTTTTCCTCATATGTATATGGGTTAATTACCATTTGTACACAACTATTAATATAAATATATCTAAGAGGCCATTTGTTCCCATTTGGGTTTACATCATCCACTCAAGCCTATCACTGCTATAGGATTGATGCAGCTATAAATTATAATAATGTGCTCATCCTTACAGTTACACACCCGGTTTATAAGGAAATGGTATCCCTCGCTTATTGTGAAGCCTTATCGTTTGTCAATGTTGGACAGACGTTGGATTTTTACATTATTTCTTTCGCTTAATTCCCAAAGAGAATATACCACCACCCATAACAGGATCTAAAGGAAAAAAAAATAGTTTTTAGGAAAGTAAACAGAATCTAAATAAAAATTATTTCTTTAAAAATACATGAAAAAATTGTCAACTACATATAACAAATCGACCCATTTAATTTATTTACAAATTACAAACATGTTTATAAATTGTCAACTACACAAAGGTCACACGACATATATATATATATATATATATATATATATATATATATATATATATATATATATATATATATATATATATTATATATATATATATATATATATATATATATATATATATATATATATATATATATATATATATATATATATATATATAGTCATAATAGTCTCATATTTAGCCAATTTCTTAACAGCTTAGTTCTAACACATCCCCATCATGGTTCCATTAGGCTCTACTGTGTTCTCAAGCTCAAACAATCCTGTGTCCTTAGATAACATGTTAGGGCATCTTTTGTCTTCACCGAAGCAACAGATTGAGATTGAAAGCTCTGTTACACCATTGAAGGACTTTAAAATGGTGAAGAAGCTTAACCACAATGCTAGTGAACGTGACCGCCGCAAGAAGATCAGTAGCTTTACTTATTCACTTCGTTCACTTCTTCCTAGGGAATATCTAACGGTACGTAACTTATAATTCCTTTCTTTCTCATAGATCAAATCTAATGGCATTCCGGCATCATGCGTAAGATTTACTCTGGCTTTTTTTCGACTAATCTCACCTAAAATGGTTCTCCACTCCAATAGAGTTTTTGACACATCCAAGACTCGAACTTGAAATCTTGGAGTGGGATTTGAACTCAGTTTCTCTTAGTATTATTTTGATGTATATTTGTCATTAATAGATTTTCTTCCTTGTTTATTGGTGCAGAAAAAAATGAGCATGCCAGTGACAATAACGCGAGTGTTGGAATACATACCTGAGTTAGAAAAGCAAGTGGAAGAACTAACTAAGAAAAAGGAAAAGCTTCTATTGAAAATTTCTGGGCAAGGAAATACTGTGAAGAAAGAACCTCAAACAAAGATTCCCTCATATTACAACTCTGATTTGGTAGTATCAATGAGTAAGCTTAATGATAGCGAGGTTGCTGTTCATATTTCCTCTCATGAGTTCAACAAGACTTTGCTTTCTGAGATCTTGATGAGTTTGGAAAATAATGGCCTTTTTTTGCTAAATGCTTCTTCTTCTAAAACTTTTGAAGGGAGGATCTTCTATAACTTGCATTTTATGGTAGGTGCATACATACATATTTGTTTTATTAATATTTCTTCTTCTTTGTTGTTGTGTATATATATATATATATATATATATATATATATATATATATATATATATATATATATATTGTTTAATTTCTTTGTGGCAATTAAGAGAAAGAGAGTTGTCTGTTTTAGAACTGATCATGGTGTTTTTTGGCAGATGGGGGAAACTCAAAAATCAGAGTCCGATATTTTAGAAGCTTTTGTCAATATATGAGGCAGAAGGTAAAACGATTTATAGCCTATAGGGATGTGATATAAAATCGAAGGAATTGGCACCATATTAGAGTCTGCATATAACTCGATCGATCGCAAGCAGGAAATGAAGAAGATGGAGGAAAACGAAGATCTGTGTCATGTTTTTAGATTATGTCACATTCTTGCCGTTATATTTGTAACCTGGTATTGTTACAAATGAATCACTTCCATCAGCCCATGTAACCATAGGGAAAAATGTAGGGGATTCATATCATATCCTCTTCGGTATAGAATATTTTAGTAGGAGAGAGATATACATGCACATTGAATAAATAATATTATTTTGTTTAATGTGTTTGTCTCAAATGTCGAGTAAGTGGAGATGATTTTATTTTGTTTAATGTATATTTGTAGGGGATTGAAGCACTCTTTGTGCTCCCGTTGATAAAATCTATGCTTATTAAAAAAAAATCTCATTCTAAATGTAAGGGTGTATGATTGAGGACTTGGCTACAATGTCATGTAATATGATAGTGGGCTAGAACTATTTTAACTAGCGATTTGACCCGCGCGCGTTGTACGAGGTAAAAACTCTACTTAATATAGAATTGTTATTAGGTAAAGTTTGTTTATTAAATTACAACATGAGAAAATATTATTTAAATTGAAGGTAAGTAGGCATATAAAAATAAGTAATAAAAAAATACGATTGCAAACTTAAAAACTAAAATAGAATATGTACATATTTGTCACAAAATTATTATTTCTTACCAAATCGGTTATTGAGGAATGAACTCTGAGTATTTGAATAGTTAAAAGTTTTTTCGAAAACTAAAGTACCCAAAATACGCTGCTTATCATGACACTTTACATATTTTGCACATTTGAATAGTTGAATTTTTTCGCAAACACTAAAGTATAAAAGAACACACTACTTAGCGTCACACCTTAAATAATTTGTTTTGAAACTATTTTTTTACCAAACCGAACACCAAGAAAAAAACTTTGGGTATTCGAACAGTTAAATTTTTTTCGATATTGAGCAATGAACTTTGAGTATTTGAACGGTTAAATTTTTTCAAACACTAAAGTATCTCAAAACAAACTGCTTATCACACTTTACGTACTTTGTAACGAAATTATAGTTTGGTACACTAAACCGGTTATTGAGGAACAAATTTTGCATATTTGAATAGTTGAATTTTTTTGCGAACACTAGAGCAACAAAAAACACACTATTGCGAACACCAAAGTATCCAAAAACATACTACTTAGCATGTACTTTACTTATTTTGCTATGATTTTTTTATGAAACGGGTTACTGAGGAACAAACTTTACATAATTTATCATGAAATTAATTTATACTTTTCACCTATCCGGAGGAACAAACTTAATGTTTTTATAGATATAATTTTTTTCTAAATTTTAATGTACTATTAAAAATAGAAATATGAAAAGAAAAAGAAGAAAAAAAAAGGAAGGGAGGGGAGGTGTAGGGGAGGAGAGATAGAGTTTGGCGCCAATTCTTGTGATAGGTCCCACATGGAGACTCCACAAGATTTATATCTTCAAGATGAAAACTAGATAAACTATTTCAATAAAGAAGAAGACGTTAGAAAAGATAAAAACTAGCTAAAGAAAATTAAAAGACGTTTTTGTTCATTTGAGTGTCTTGACAAGTATCTCGAAGAGATTACATATAGTGCTAATACGAATTAATAAAATAAAAGGTCTAAGGGCTAAAAGTCCAATTGAAACAAAGGAAGAAAGGATTCACTACCCTTTATATATGTGGTGTTTTGGGATAAACAGAAGAAGAAAGGACATGGCAATGAGGAAGCTCCTTGAGCTTGGTTCCCTTTAAGGATAGTATGATGACGTTTTTATCTATCTATGATGTTTGTGGAACCCTTATGTGAAGTATTTATGTTTTGATGTATCTGACTCTTGTCGGCTACGAGTTTTATGTAACCTCTTTATTGGGGATTAGGATATATGTTTATGTATTTCTAATATTGGATTAAAAGAGGCACAATGATAAAGGAAGGTTTGTGCCATGCTTTGACGGAGTCCTTGAGGATACGATGGAAAGTCTTTTATTATTTTATGAAAAGTTGGACTCCTATGAAGAATACTATTGAAAGTAATAATCCAAATTAGAATTGCATATCTCTGATATCGTAAATTGGTTAACATTCTAGACTTTATGACGTCTAAAATTTAGGAAGTTACTGATACATACTGAACTTGGCAAAACTATTCGTAACTTGGTTCGTCTCCCTGTGAACATGAGTTATTCGATACACCTTGACTTGTAGGAGAAGAAGGGACTTGATGCATGAGATCAAATGGAAGAAATGATGCTGCGAAGGGCATCCCAACAAGATAAGATTAATAGCTGTCATTGAATCAAATCCAACCTACTGAAGAACCACTGAAATGGCTTGTAATTCAGCAGTGGCGATAGAGCCAGAGTCAGTGTTAGAAGCGAAAACTGGGATTACCAAAGTCGCCACCAACAAAGTCCCCCACAGATACATTTCTGCCGAGATTCGGAACCTCCCCATTTCCAAGCACTACTAGAATTTTTAGAATTTCCTGCGAATATTTCAAAAAAAATTCTAGGAAACTAGTTTTCATGAATTTCGTATGGTTTTGTTTCGTTGATATTACATTCGTGGGTAATTGTTTCCTGCGGATTTTTCTAAAAATTTCGCAAGAAATTCTGCAGGAAAATGGTTTCCTGCAAATTGTTTTGAGACCGTCGCTGGAAATAACTGCGGAACATTTCCAAGGAAATTTCATAGGTAATATAGAAAATTCTACTATTGAAGTTCTTGATAGAGGCGGTTGCCATTGTGTAATTTGCTTAACTTTGGGAGCTTTAATCCACGAGGCCACACATCCATCCCATACTAATATTTTGGGTCTAACTCATCATTCGGGTTGTACACCTTAAGTATAAACAATTGAGAAGTCTTACCATTACTTAGTGTAGGACTTAGATTTTTACCAATATCTTTAAAAGATACTGTTCTGGGCTGGGTCTAACCTCGCATAAGAACTAGGCCAGACCCAATCCGGTGCTGGCTCCAGCCCAATACTCACTCCGCTACGAAGGATTCTCTTGAACAGCCCATATCAAGGCACTCCAATCTAACGGCCCGGAGAGGACTCTTATCAGGTACTCCAATCTAATGGCCCAATACTCAGGGAGTGCCCATATCAAGGCACTCCAATCTAACGGAGTGGCGACCACAGTGAGAGTAAAATCACTTGCTTTCAAATATTCATTTTCAGACTTCAATCTTTATGGCTCCAAGAGGCCAGGACTCTTATCAACCCGACCTCAATCTGGGTTGCAAGAAACCAGACGATATGATTCAACCTCGGCTAGCCCGACGCATGAAGCTCGCACCAGGGTTCACCCTAACGGCACAAGACAGGTCTGACCTCGGTCTGTAGTTCCGACTCCATTTCCTACACAGATGCAAGCAATCGTCACTTCCTTGCTACACTTCACACCCAATCCAACGTGGTCGTTATTGTCACCAACCACCACGAGAGGCCCGGACTGGTTTCCTTCACCAATCCTAGTTTGTTTCTGAACCGACATGATTTTCATCACTTCGTCTTTCAGTGCGGGACCAGCGAGATCAGCAATGATCTGGTGCTCCTTTATGGGATGGTAGTAGGGTTGTTCACCATTTACTTCTCACCTCGGGCTACCATTCAGAAGGGCTGATAGCCTTGGGAAGACCGAGTGGTCGGATGTAATCGGGAAGTCGGAAGGGTAGATGATGATGTGAGGTAAATGTACGCATTAGCATCAACTGAATCGCTCTACTCAATTGGAGGATCTATCATGCATCGGAAATAGCCCACAGCGACTTTAACTTCTCTTTCTGAGCCTTTCCTCCTCTCTGGTCTCCGAGCTTAAAGCTCCATCAGAGAGCTGAGGAAGAAGTCCGCAACAAATTCACCCTTTTTCCGCTTCGCGCGAGAATGCCTTGTCTCTAATCTCCGAGTTGACGAGCTCCACTAGAGACCGAAGGAAGAAGTCGACAACAACTTCTCCCCTTTTATTTTCAATTCGCGCGACCAAGCCTCCTTTCTGATCTTCGAGCTCAAAGTGCCATTAGAGACCGAGGAAGAAGTCCACAGCGACTTCGACCCCATTTTCGCGTCACGCGACCTAGCTTCCTCTGTGATCTTCGAGCTAAAAAGCTTCATCAGAGACCGAAGGAAGGGGCCCACAATAGCCTCCCCATCAGCAAGTCTTCCTCTACAATCAAGGGCACCGAAGTCGATCAACCAGAATCGTCGCAGAAAAATAAAATATGACTACCGACATCTATGTTCAAACGATCTCGGCATTCAAACAAATAAAACGATCTTGGCATTCATACAAGTACTACTCAGACAATTAAAGCGCATACGAAGGAAACAAAGACAATTCAGAAGTAGAAATTAAAGCAAACAAAGTACAAGTAAATAAAGTCGAGAAAGGACAGTGTCGAATTGTTTATAGAAGCCAAAGTAGCCCTGGAAAAAGCCGAGGCCACCCACATTATAACTGTTCAAAAAGCATAACTGGTCAGCGGGGGATTCAAGCTCGGCACCAGTAGGAGTCTTGACTTCGGCACCAGGGGTCTCTTGTTTAGTGGCAGTAGCCTTGCCTTCAGCAACAGGAGCATCATGTTCCCCAACAGGATCCGGACTGAGTTGGGTAGGAGGCGCATAGATGACGTCGGCATCGGATAGAGGAGTACCACTCGGCCCCGGCATGACAATTCGACCTCCATCCACCTTATAGCCGAGCGACAATAGGTTGAGTTGGAAACCAGGGTCAATCATGGTCACCAACTCCACACAACGCTGGAAACCAGACATGGCCCCCTTGGCAATCTACTTTGTCAGCTCCACCTTCTCCTTCCTCACATGCTCCACCTTAGCCTCATCTATGGCTTTCTGCCACTTATTCTTCATCTTTGACAGCTCAGTCTCGAGAGTCGGGACCCGCTGTGCATGTTTGGTTTGTTCTTTGACACAGTTGTGCATATCAGCAAGTTCCTTCTCCATTGATGCCAGCCCCTCCAACTTGGCCTTCAAGGCCCGATTCTCTTCAGACAGCTCTACAAGTGTATAATCTCGGCAAGATTTTAGTTCGGCAGATGTACGTATCAACTCGCCATCGAGAAAGTAATTACGAGCTTCAAATTCGGACATCTTACCTAAGATACGGGAGGTTGAACTCTCAGAAATCTGCTCTTTGATCCTCTTCAATGTTTCCTTGCCGAGCCTGGCAACCTTCGCACAAGCCTGGAAGTCCTCCAAAGAGGGCTCCTTCTGACTCTTTAGGTCGTTGGGTTTTTGTTTCTTTGGGTAGGTAGTGGTAGTATTACCCTTACCCCCTTTCTCCGAGATCGGTCACCCTCTGGACCATCCTTGGAGACCGGCTCCAAAGCTGACTTTAAAGGAGGTTTCTTGGAAGAAGAGGAATTTGTTTTCTTTCCGTGAGCAGCAGGGTCGGCATTGGAAGCCGACCCCAAGGGTTTGTTCTTCGCAGCACCTTGGTCCGGTACGGGGATGGTTAGATCGATCTCGGACTGGCTTAGAATATCATCGAGGTTCATATACATTTTACCTGCAAACAACACAGACAAATGATTAAAAACTTCGAAAGGAAACATATCATGTGATTAAATTCAAGTTTAAAAGCAAAATATTAAGCACAACGACTACCGAAGTACTCTTTTAGTTTGGCATTGGACTCGGCCACATCATCGATCATTGAGCCACAGTGGATCTTCAAGCCTTTCTTGGCTAACTGTGGCCCCCACTTGCTTATCATCTTGTAGGAGGTCGCATCCTCCCCTCTCACGGACCACGGCTTTACATCATAGAATTTGGTCTCACTGACCTCTCCATTTCGGACAAAATGTTCCCGAGTCCAAGACAAAGAGAAGTGCTCCCTTGACAACTTCCCGTCCTTAAAGTCGCCTATCGATCGCTTTGCATGTGGCGCGCTCATAGTGCGAACAATGAAAAAGACCGACTTATAGCCCTTGTTGGAATCATTGGCCGCCCAAAAATAGGATCGATCCTTGTTGCAATGCAAGTCGACATGATTCTCGCCTCGTCTTTTCAAAGGTTCTCGGCCCGGCATCCGTAACACGCCAAAACGCGCAAAGAAGACTCTAGCAGTGGGGACTCTCTCAATATGCTCCATGGCGAGCTCAAACCCTCTGACGAATCCCCAACTGTTTAGCATCAACTGCGAAGGGCCACTCTCAAGAAATTTAACACCTCCTTTTGAAAAATGTTGAGATGAAGTTGTATCCCCATGGTTTCCAAGGCGTCCCCATAGAAGAAGCCGAGACCATGGTGCCTAGTGCACACCGGGCATCCATCGTCCGACACCAGTTTCCATCTCTGTTCTGGAGGTGCGAATATTAACTTCTCAAAGTAAGAGAGAGGCTTATCAATCTTGAACCTCAGTTAGATCTCGTGAATCTTAGTTGAGACCCAATTGAACACCTCTTCAACTGGCTCCTCGTACTCCTCTTTCATAACCTCGGCATCCTGAGTCCGAGACAAAGCCTCGGCATTGTCACCTTCAACACTTTCAGATATCTGCTTTGCAATCTCCCTCACTGAGGCCAAGATGCTCGGTTGAGAAGCCGATTTTGCAGAAAAACTGGCATATGTAGAAGAGAATAGAGACGGTTGTAACACCCCCTTTGTATTTACTATTAATTAGTTAAATTAAAATCATAGTTTCCAAAAACTTTTCCACGCACCTCAAAGAGAGTGATACATTTTCATCAAAACAACATAAAATAGCATTTAAAAACTCAACACAACTAGTGTGCGATATATAGCACATAAAAATGGGGCGAACCTCAAAAACACCCCGGTTTAGTTTTACAACAATCAAAATATAATTCTCTAGCACAGAGAAATATCAACAACCCTAGGAGTATTTAATACAGCTCCAAATATCAGTCTAATATCATTAAAACAAAATACTAAGTATCTAAGACTTCCATACTGGTGCTACATATCGAGCATGACCATCACTAGACTACTTCATTTGCTATCACCTACAAAGTGTCACAGACATGAGAAGCAACACTAAAGCAAAGAGGTGAGTCTCTTTACATAAATAATAGCAAATAGGATAAGCATTATATTAGGGAAGACAACTAACATAAATCACATTTCAAACATTTAGCATATAGCATTAAGTATGGCACATCAACTCATAATCATCATCAAGGCAATCACCAAACATATGAATGTATGCATGAATGCAAATATGCATGTGGTACCATTCACCGCCTTAATAGATATCAACAACCGAGTCTTAATAGATATCAACCATCGTCTTAAAAGATATCAACCATCGCCTTATTAGATATCAACCATCGTCTTAATAGATATCAACCATCGTCTTAATAGATATCAAGGCCGAAGCCTACCACCGTCTTTTGATGCATATGAAACATGAGACACTATGGACAATGCATCAATCACATACAATCACCACCACCACTAAACAAACACCTTAAGCAACCATCTTAAACAAATGTCTTAAACACCCATCGTAAACAACCGTCTTAAACAACCATCTTAAACAACCGTCTTAAACAACCATCTTAAACCACCATCTTAAACAACCGTCTTAATATATAAATCAACCACCATCATTTATTTATCAACGGTCATAAGATGTTATTCAACCACCATCACATATTAATCAACCATCATAAGATATTATTCAACTACCATCACATATTAATCAACCATCATAAGATATTATTCAACCACCATCACATATTAATCAACCACCTTAAATTTATTAAGACCTCATCCGCCATCAACTCTAGGACTAACACCAAAGTCAAGGCCATCTCACTTCTAAGGACTAAACCGACACCCACAAGGACTAAACGGTCACCTAATGGACTAGACAGTCACCTAGGGACCCAAACAACATTTTAGAAGGACCAATAGTGCATAGGGACCAAAATAGCATTTTTAAGGATTAAAAAGGTTCAAAGGATCAAAATAGCATTTTCTTGAGGACTAAAAGTGTTCAAGGGACCAAAATAACATTTTTGAGGACTAAAAGGTGAACAAGGACCAAAACAGCGTTCTTGAGAACGAAGACACAACAGGCGCAAAGCAGCACCACACAAGCGCACAACAGCACCACCCAGGCCCATGGGGCTGCCACATTTGGCGCCCCTGCCTGCGCCAACCTTGGCACCACACAGGTGCACTCACCAGGCGCACTGGGCACGCCAAAATGGCGCCCAGTACCGCGCCACACACACCAGCACACACGCACGCAACCGGGCACGCTGGGCACGCCAAATGGCGCCCCTGCCTGCGCCCGCTCCACACCAATCACGCCACAAAGATGGGCTTCGCGCCACTAGCGCGCCTGGGCCGTGAATGGCGCCCCCTTGATTCAACAATACTTAACCAAATTTTTCCCACACAACACCACCAAACCATTTCTTTTAAACAATTTATCAACACCCAATAGTCACCATACTCAATCCCAATTTAATTTTAATTGAACTCCTCATACAATTATCACATTAACACCAAGCAATCTAACATTACATAAACTCCCATTTAACTCAACAACACATAATACTCCTTTAGTCCAACAACACCTAAACACCCAATTAATTCAACAACACTTTGACACATTTAATCCAACAACACATGAACATCAATTTAATTCAACAACACTTAGACACCATTTAATCCAACCATACATAAACCCTCATTTTAATTAATCACACATAACATCAATTAATTCAACAACTCATCAATAATCAATTTATTCAAACAACCCATAAACAACAATTTATTCAAACAACACATAAACACAATTTATTCACACAACACATAAACAACAATTTATTTCAAACAACACAAACACAATTTATTCACACAACACATAAACACCCATTTATTACCCTAAACACCTAACCCACACATAATCACTAATCCTATAGTCTATTATGTATGAAAGAGAGCCCCCTTACCTCAAAATTGAAAACCCAAGAAACCTCTCCTCCAACAACCCAAGAACCACCAATTTAATAGCTTTTTCTCCAACACTTGAGCTTCAAACCAATCCATGGCAAAGTGAAAATGGAAGGGAATTAGTGGTTAAAACTTATACTAAAAGATAGAGAAAGGAAAATGGAGAAGATTGGTACCAAATACCAACTTACCCAAGCAAAGATGGAATTTTCCTCTCCCTCCCTTACCATTCAGCTGCTGCGCTGCATACTCTCTACCTCCCTTTTCTTTTCTTTCCTTCCAATGGGAAGAAACCCTACACCCCCCAAAGGTTATTTCTTTAGTTTGGGCCTATTAGTGGGCCTTGGGCCCTTTATTTGCACCCCCTAGCTACTTTAAACACCTCCCGAAATAAATAAATTACCACTCCCTTATTTACTACCCAACACCTCTTAGTTATATTAAATACTCTATTATTCTTTTAATATAACTAATCACTATAATACCTCTTAAATAAAATAAAAACTCCAACTTAATTAATTGGCTCAATAAAATGTTGTAATTCTTAACTAACTTAATCAAGTAAATAATTAAATTATTTTGGGGTGTTACAACTCTCCCCCACTTAGAATATTTTCGTCCTCGAAAATCTACGTCACTCATGAAATCATCATTAAATCTCCTTATCACTTCTAACCTGTTCTCATCCATATTCTATCGTATGCGCAATGCATCAAACACCTTCCTCTACACTCTTACTCCCCAAATAGGTATTCTAACCTATAGGTCATCAAAATCTTACCCAACTACCCAAACACCGTCTAAGGTTCACCCCAAGACGCGAATACCTATATCGTCACTTTTATTTTCATATTCAACGGAATGCAAACGCAGGAGACACCAGAGATAACAACAACCATGGCCAGAGGCCCAATAGCACCAACAATCGCAATTAATACAACAACACCAATCTCAACAATGGACTCAACAATCATCATCAACAACAATGAATACACATCATCAACATTACCAATTCATCATATACTCAACAACATTCACATCAACAATTAACACGACCACAACAACAAAATTCAACTTATTCAATAATTTAATCGTTTTATTCAACGTTCAAATTAATCTATCTAAACTCAGGTGCAGAAAATTCTGTAACTATGCGCCTACTTTGGCGAATTAATTAAAATAGTAAACGACCTCGGATTTCGACAAATAAATACTTGTTGGAAAGCCACGGAGGTGTAGTTTCTGAATATATCTTTACAGTTTCAAAACAATGAGCCAATTAGTACAGTTTTTATAAACAACCCGAACAGTTCCCAGACTGGACAGATTCTGTCCTCCCACTTCATTTTACTTTAAACTGACTTAAACTCGACCAAAAGGGACAAAACTTTAGCCCGAACAAAATAAAAATTGAGTATAGTTTATAATGGAAAAAGAATCGTTCAAAACGGAGTTTATTTGAAGACATAAAACTTGCAAAAACCGAACCTACTCACAGTTTGACTCTAGAAAATTGACCCGACTTTGGAGACTCATAACTGGAGCTACACAGCTCCGAATTTAACGAAACCATTGCCAAAACGACCGGCTTTAAGTCTATTTTCGAAAACACTCAGCCACATAATTTTTGAATCGACCAAACAGTACCAGTTTTAAAAAGACTGAAACAGTGTCCAGAAATGCACAAAACCTTAAGTGAGTAAAATTCATCATGATCAATCAATTTAAACACATAGTCCGAAAAGATTTAAACACGTAGGCATCATCTTCAATCTCTTTATTCCTAGGGATTGGCTAACATGCGATTTTTACAACTTCCCTAGAAAATATCATGAACATATAATTCTACCAAATTGAATTGACTTCATATCACAAATAATACAACCAACACATGCTTTATAATACAATTGTTTTGATACAAGACTTGATATTAGTTTAAACAAATGAAATTAATACCCTTGTCAACATTTAGCAAAGAAAACTAATCAAGTAATAGAAGTGCACAAAAGGTCTCGTTGCACAGTTTTCATCATTAGATTTAAAGTCACGCAAAACAAATCAAGGATTGACAATTAATAACTTGACAATCATTATTGGACTCACCTTCACATATCATAAAAATTCTAACTCACCTAACCATGCAATTAGTGTAAAACCTCCTCATTTTCAAACAACATCAAACCACAACCTAATCGGCCCAAAAACCGAAGTCATGTCACATTTTGAAATAAAAATCCTAAAGCGTTTTGGGAATAGAATTCAACACTAACTTTTTCATTACGCTCATTTCCAATAGCACAAAATTTCCAAGTACCGTTTTTTCGAAAACCATAGAACTCACAGTTTTGCCACAAAGGAAACTATATGCAACCCCCAACCTTACTATTACTAGAGCATGCAACCACGTAAACAACTACTTATTAGTTCAAAATCTAATTTCCGACATAAACTCAGAAGGTAAGGAAAGTTAATCATTTAGTTTTGACAAATCACATCATGCCCACTAAACAAGTCAAATTGAAACACCGAAAATATCGAAACTTCAAGTCATGCAACTTTAATTGAGATAATGGAAATATAGCATTACACAGCATTTCATTTTAGCACACTAACTTCAAAACAATTTAGCACAAGTCAAACTTAAACTCATATACATCACAGTAAAAATCAACCTATAGCAGAGACGTCAATCAAGTGCAACAATATTCAACAAGCAATCCTTCAAATATTGTCCAGTGTATAACTCCCAAGGTTAGGTCATATAAAAGTACTTTCTATACTATAACAAGCTAATCAAGCAACCAATCAAATTAAAATTAGTGAATGCATCCAAAGTTAATAATAACCATGAGTTATTGTCGCCTCTTTCATTGGGGATGAGTTATCGGGGTGATCAGTCCCTCCTACTCATGCAACCAATTAATTAAGGTCACAAAAACTACTCCCTTTCAATTTTATAACTACCACCTTAAAAGACTTTTAACGCAGTCTGGAGTGCGAAGGCGTCGTCACGACTTTCACTCCTTTGACGTCGTTAGAACTCTTTTAATCACACATATCTTAATGATACAGATAACAGGCGCAAACAACCAAAATCAATAGTACAACCAACAGTTACATATTTCAATCACACATACCTCAATAAACCAATAAAATTTTCAATCGCTATCCATCAAATAAATCACAAGGCATGTCAATGAAAGAACAAACCAACAAAGGTGACAGTAATTAAACAACAACATAGTTATGATTTAGAACGAGTACCAAGACTCGAGGGTTAACAGACTCGACAACTTGGGCGGATTGCATCGAATCGCTCCGATACCACTAATGTAACACCCCTTTGTATTTACTATTAATTAGTTAAATTAAAATCAGAGTTTCCAAAAACTTTTCCACGCACCTCAAAGAGAGTGCTACATTTTCATCAAAACAACATAAAATAGCATTTAAAAACTCAACACAACTAGTGTGCGATATATAGCACATAAAAATGGGGCGAACCCTCAAAAACACCGGTTTAGTTTTACAACAATCAAAATATAATTCTCTAGCACAGCGAAATATCAACAACCCTAGGAGTATTTAATACAGCTCCAAATATCAGTCTAATATCATTAAAACAAAATACTAAGTATCTAAGACTTCCCGCCCCCGGTGCTACATATCAGAGCATGACCATCACTAGACTACTTCATTTGCTATCACCGCGGGTTCTTGGCATGGGAAGCAACACGAAAGCAGTAGGGTGAGTCTCTTTACATAAATAATAGCAAATAGGATAAGCATTATATTATGGAAGGCAACTAACATAAATCACATTTCAAACATTTAGCATATAGCATTAAGTATGACACATCAACTCATAATCATCATCAAGGCAATCACCAAACATATGAATGTATGCATGAATGCAAATATGCATGTGGTACCATTCACCGTCTTAATAGATATCAACAACCGTCTTAATAGATATCAACCATCGTCTTAAAAGATATCAACCATCGCCTTATTAGATAACAACCATCGCCTTAATAGATATCAACCATCGCCTTAATAGATATCAAGGCCAAGCCTACCACCGCTCTTTTGATGCATATGAAACATGAGACACTATGGACAATGCATCAATCACATACAATCACCACCACCACTAAACAAACACCTTAAGCAACCATCTTAAACAACCGTCTTAAACAACCATCGTAAACAACCGCCTTAAACAACCATCTTAAACAACCGTCTTAAACAACCATCTTAAACCACCATCTTAAACAACCGTCTTAATATATAAATCAACCACCATCATTTATTTATCAACGGTCATAAGATGTTATTCAACCACCATCACATATTAATCAACCATCATAAGATATTATTCAACTACCATCACATATTAATCAACCATCATAAGATATTATTCAACCACCATCACATATTAATCAACCACCTTAAATTTATTAAGACCTCATCCGCCATCAACTCTAGGACTAACACCAAAGTCAAGGCCATCTCACTTCTAAGGACTAAACCGACACCCACAAGGACTAAACGGTCACCTAAGGGACTAGACAATCACCTAGGGGCCCAAACAACATTTTAGAAGGACCAATAGTGCATAGGGACCAAAATAGCATTTTTAAGGATTAAAAAGGTTCAAAGGATCAAAATAGCATTTTCTTGAGGACTAAAAGTGTTCAAGGGACCAAAATAACATTTTTGAGGACTAAAAGGTGAACAAGGACCAAAACAGCGTTCTTGAGAACGAAGACACAACAGGCGCACAGCAGCACCACACAGGCGCACAACAGCACCACCCAGGCGCATGGGGCTGCCATATTTGGCGCCCCTGCCTGCGCCAACCTTGGCACCACACAGATGCACTCATCAGCCGCACTGGGCACGCCAAAATGGCGCCCAGTACCGCGCCACACACACCAGCACACACGCACGCAATCGGGCGCGCTGGGCACGCCAAATGGCGCCCCTGCCTGCGCCCGCTCCACACCAATCACGCCACAGCATGGGCCGGCGCCACTAGGCGCGCCCTGGGGCCAGGAATGGCGCCCCCCCTGATTCAACAATACTTAACCAAAATTTTCCCACACAACACCACCAAACCATTTCTTTTAAACAATTTATCAACACCCAATAGTCACCATATTCAATCCCAATTTAATTTTAATTGAACTCCTCATACAATTATCACATTAACACCAAGCAATCTAACATTACATAAACTCTCATTTAACTCAACAACACATAATACTCCTTTAGTCCAACAACACCTAAACACCCAATTAATTCAACAACACTTTGACACATTTAATCCAACAACACATGAACATCAATTTAATTCAACAACACTTAGACACCATTTAATCCAACCATACATAAACCCTCATTTTAATTAATCACACATAACATCAATTAATTCAACAACTCATCAATAATCAGTTTATTCAAACAACCCATAAACAACAATTTATTCAAACAACACATAAACACAATTTATTCACACAACACATAAACAACAATTTATTTCAAACAACACATAAACACAATTTATTCACACAACACATAAACAACCATTTATTACCCTAAACACCTAACCCACACATAATCACTAATCCTATAGTCTATTATGTATGAAAGAGAGCCCCCTTACCTCAAAATTGAAAACCCAAGAAACCTCTCCTCCAACAACCCAAGAACCACCAATTTAATAGCTTTTTCTCCAACACTTGAGCTTCAAACTCATCCATGGCAAAGTGAAAATGGAAGGGAATTAGTGGTTAAAACTTATACTAAAAGATAGAGAAAGGAAAATGGAGAAGATTGGTACCAAATACCAACTTACCCAAGCAAAGATGGAATTTTCCTCTCCCTCCCTTACCATTCAGCTGCTGCGCTGCATACCCCCTCTCTCTACCTCCCTTTTTCTTTTCTTTCCTTCCAATGGGAAGAAACCCTACACCCCCCAAAGGTTATTTCTTTAGTTTGGGCCTATTAGTGGGCCTTGGGCCCTTTATTTGCACCCCTAGCTACTTTAAACACCTCCCGAAATAAATAAATTACCACTCCCTTATTTACTACCCAACACCTATTAGTTATATTAAACACTCTATTATTCTTTTAATATAACTAATCATTATAATACCTCTTAAATAAAATAAAAACTCCAACTTAATTAATTGACTCAATAAAATGTTGTAATTCTTAACTAACTTAATCAAATAAATAATTAAATTATTTTGGGGTGTTACAACGGGGCCCATTTGGAGCCGGCTTCGGGTGTCCTTCAGCCGACATCTTTAAGATCGGTTGGTCGGGGGAACGTAACATTGTCTCTCCTCGGTCTGGATGTTAACCATTCACCTGCAAGGGGAGGGCGCCGCGATCACTAGATGAAACTGAAACGATTTTGACTCCGACCTGGAGCAGGTCAAGGCTGATCCATCTCCTCCCCAAGAGGCGCAACAGCGGCGACTATCGCCTAAAGGAAACGTCGGCTGCGTCCATATCATGAAGCAATAATAAAAAGCATTATATTAAATAGAGATGAAGGAAAAAATTAACCTCGGCTCAAGAATGTACGCTGCTCGGGTCGAAGAATGAAGTTAGGACGTTGAGTGATGAACTCGGTCTCCTGAAAATCCCAAAAAACACGGCTGTTCACGACGTGGAACAGAGTCGGTACGATGGTCGGAGGGAAATGCACTCTCAGATCGCTCAGAGTTCACAAGGGAAACTAAGTCAAAAATTTGGCGAAGTGAAGAATGATTTTCGACGCTGCCTTATATAAGCGACAGGGCTCGGGACGCGAACCGATGCGTCCCATCAATGTGCAACCCTTGGGGGGATGTTCTGACATTATGACAGATAACCTCGGTTGCTCAAGCGTTACCTCGATTTCCCCAAACGTCGCATCGGTGCTCCACCATTCACAGATTCACACGTGGCACGTCATCATTACAGATTCTTCCATCAGGACACCTGGCAATTCAAGTCGAGGCCGACCTCGACTTGGGGAGGAACTGTTCTGGCCTGGGCCTAACCTCGCATAAGAATTGGGCTAGGCCCAATCAGGCGCTAACTCCGACCCAACACTCACTCCGCTACGAAGGATTCTCCTGAACGACCCAGATCAAGGAACTCCAATCTAACGTCCCGGAGACGACATCCACATCTATAAATAAGGCCACACACCTCCATTATCAAGGCACTCCAATCTAACGGCCCGAAGACGACATCCACATCTATAAATAAGGCTGACCTCGACTGGGGGCACTGTTCTGGCCTGGGCCTAACCTCGCATAAGAATTGGGCTAGGCCCAATCAGGTGCTGACTCCGACCCAACACTCACTCCGCTACGAAGGATTTTCCTGAACGACCCAGATCAAGGCACTCCAATCTAACGGTCCGGAGACGACATCCACATCTATAAATAAGGCCACACACCTCCATTATCAGGTACGCTTTCCATTTCTTGCATACCTCTCCACTTCTCTTGCTGACTTAGGCATCGGAGTGCTCGAGGTACCACCCCTCGACGAGGTCAACCTCAGCTACCTCGACAACAACCTCGACAGAGCTGAGCTTCTAGGGACGCGCCTGAGCCATCATTTGATCTATCCAAGACGCTCCTTCAAATTACTCCGGATCGAACCTCCTTCCCAATCTAGGTACGAACAAATACCATATTTCTTTCACTTATAAGGATCAAAAGAAGAAAAAAAAACCAAGTGTTTATACAAAGAGAATATACGGCGCATGAAAGGATGAAAAAGAAGAAGAAAAAGAAAGTTTAGTTTATAAGAAAGTAAATGAAACTGAATAAACAAGTGTTAGTTTGCATTATTTAACTGGTTATGCTATATGGACAATGAACGATGGATGATGATGGACAAATCACGGTGGGTCACACGCGTTCTGATGGTTAATGTTTCAAAAAACGAATTTATATCATCCTGCTGCGATGGTTAACCTCAAAGGTAAACTTTGGAACTTTACTACGTGGTTAATGTTTCAAAAAAGTTGGGTATTTATCCGCCGCGATGGATAACCTCAAAAGGTACTCCAAAAGTGGAAGTCTATTGCATTGTCAATTCATCGGAGTACCTTTTGAGGTTAACCATCGCAGCGGGATAAATACCCAACTTTTTGAAACATTAACCACGTAGTAAAATTCCAAAGTTTACCTTTCGGCGCTAACCAGTGCAGTTGTAATAGATAATCAAGATTTTCAAACATTAACTATCAGAACGCGCGTGACCCACACGATTGCTCCATCATCGTTCATGATATCATCATTCAAATATCATTTTCCTTATTTAATGTCTCACCTGAGAGAATAATTTATTTTTAAATATATGATAAAAATTGACAGGTTCATAAAACAAATCAATCCACCCATATTTATTCTTATATATTAGTGTGTAAAAACATAGATGCTTTTTATATATATATATATATATATATATATATATATATATATATATATATATATATATATATGAGGTTGACTTGTTTGAGAAGGATAGTTCGAGTGGTTGAATGAAAGAGATATTATAGGTGTATGGCGTAAGATTTTCCCTCGTTTCCAATAACTAACTTAAAATATTATTCTACATATTACAATAATCTTTGTTTAATAAATTTCTTAACAGCTAATTAATCTAACAAGTCCGCATCATGATTGCATTATGCTCTCACTCTCCACGCTCAAGAAATTCCCGTCCCTTACGCCATAATTAAGCAGGACTATTTATATAAAGGTAATTAATGTCTCCTTAGAGTACATGTTAACGCATATCATTTCTCTTCACTGAAGCAACAGCAGGTTGTGATTGAAATCTACCATGGTGAAGAAGCTTAACCACAATGCTAGTGAACGTGATCGCCGCAAGAAGATCAGTATCTTTATTTCTTCACTTCGTTCACTTCTTCCAAGGGAAAATCAAATGGTATTCTATAAGTCCTTTCTTTCTCATAGATTTTTTGTATAGATCGACAAATGTTAGTTTCCAGGATTTGAATCCTCAACTTTCTTCTTATACTCTTTTTCGTTTGATAGATGATAGATCTAGGGTTATGACAGTTATATAATTGGGATCCTTAATAGAGATTTGTATCCTTGTTTATTGCTGCAGAAAAAAATGAGTATGCCGCAAACAATTACGCGAGTGTTGAAATACATACCTGAGTTACAAAAACAGATGGAAGAACTAATTAAGAAAAAAGAAGAGCTTCTATTCAAAATTTCTGGGCAAGGAAATACAGTGAAGAAAGAATTTCAAAGGAAGATTCCCTCATATTACAACTCTGATTTTGTAGTTTCAATGAGTAGGCTTAATGATAATGAGGTTGTTGTTCATATTTCCTCTCATGAGATCAACAACAAGTCTCTGCTTTCTGAGATCTTGTTTTGTTTTGAAAATAATGGTCTTTCTTTGTTAAATGCTTCTTCTTCTAAAACTTTTGGTGGCAGGTTCTTCTATAACTTGCATTTTAAGGTAGGTGTATACATATATTTGTTTAATATAATTATTTAGTTTAATTTCTTTGTGCCATTAAAAGAAAGAGAGTTGTATGATTGAGAACTGATAATTATGGTGTTTTCTGCAGGAGGGGGAAACTCAAAGATCAGAGTCAGATATTTTAATTCCGAAGCTTTTGTCAATATATGACAAGAGGCGAAGTTAGTAATTATCATATATCAATTTAGTTCCTAACGGAGGTATTTGTACTGTGCTTCCAAGTAACCATAGGCAAATGTAAGGACTTTATGGCCAAGGATGTGGCTACAATGTCTGTAAAATAGGGACTACAAGGTGTATGTGGTTGCTCCATAGACTCGAAATTATAATTTTAGACCCGATATTGTATTTTACTTTATGTCTAACTCTTCGACCAAATGATGGTGTGGGTGCTTTCTACAATCCTTCCTAAAAGGTTGGTAGAGTGTGTTCTCAATGATGCTCGAGCTAGAGGCAAAAAAACTAAACAGGACCATAAAAACATTTTTTTTTACTTAAATAACACACATTTTAGATTAAATACCAAATTAAGCCACTTTTTTTTTCTTTGGTGAACTCGCCCCCCCCCCCACCCCTAGTTCATCAAAGGGTTTTTTAATTTTTTGATTTTCTTGTATTTAATTTAATTAAAATCTAAATTAATTTAATTTAATTACAATAATTAAATTAAATAATTAGAATAAAATAATTGGGGTAAAAATGAAGATATTAAAAATTGCGGCAAAATCTAGGCCGTTAATAGTGTCGGCAAGATGTAGACCATTAATTAAAACCTTGAATTTAATAACTCATAAAAATACAACTTGTTTGCTATGAAATACAACTTGTCAAACTAATAATACATTAAAGTATTAACGAAGAAGATGAGACCCAGTTCCACACCGTCTAGGACGGGGATTACGTTGTGGACGTTGACGCCCGTTGTGGTTGTTCGGGTTCTTCCTCAGCCGTGGCAGGGGGAGGTGGGTCTGGAAATAATTGGGGTTGGGGCTCAGGGGCATGTTGGTATTGATAATATTGGGGTATTGATGAAAAACTTGCACGACCGGGCTCAGGGGGAGGTGGGTATTGATAATATTGAGGCACTGATGAAGAACTAGCACCGGCGGCCCTCTCTTGAAGTTCACGAGCATAAATCGCAGATTTCGGTGTACCGGCGCCGAAACCAAACAGAGAGTCGAACATATCAGTGTCCTGAGATGTTGGTGTGTGTGAGATAGAGTGGCGGTGGGGCACATATTCTTCTGTCTCACACACATTTGTTTGGTTCCGGGTCTTGATTTGTGCCGGACGTCGATAACGATTACGGTTACGCTCTCGACGTTCAGTTTGAGTTCTTGGGGGAGGTGGTGCTTGTTCTTCAACAAGGACCACGCGCACCACAACAACCCATACTTACGCACCCCTGTAAAGTTGAGTATCAGATGACTAACACGTCCTGGGACGACCATTCTGGTGTGTTGATTCATGGTCGTGAACGTGAAACTAAACATTTCAGGCTTAAAAACAACATCACATTCGCAGAATTGAAAGAAAAACTAACAAAAAATGTAAAACTAGATGGTGTGGAGCAACAAATTAAAAGTATCGAATGTGAATCCCCCTACATCTGCAGCTTTACCCCACGTAATCGTATTCAGAAGTGCCTTAAGCCTATCAAGAAAGACGAAGACGTTCGTCAAATGTTTGAGAAACATGAAGAATTCCAAAGTTTCATTGAACCTTATCTCGAATTGTTCGTCGAAACAGAAGAATCTGCCCAATCCATCCGCCGTAGGTTGAATCTGCCCAATCTGTAGAACTAGGTTGTATTATGTTTTCCTGTCGTTTCGTTTTAAATTTCCTATCCTTGTATTTTTGCAATTTGTGTTTTTCATTTCTGTTCTTATCGAATATTAAATTTTGTTCCAATTTTTAATATCTTAATTTTTTAACGGATTTTTTATAGTAATTATTTTATAAATAATTTTATTAACTATTATAATTATTTAAAATAATTATTGTAATTAAATTAAATTAATTTAGATTTTAATTAAATAAACACAAGAAAATCAAAAATTAAAAATCCTTTGATGAACTAGGGGTGGGGGGGGGGGGGGGCGAGTTCATCAAAGGAATTAAAAAAATTGCAAAATTTCTTTGGTGAACTAGGGGTGGGGGGGGGGGGGGCGAGTTCATCAAAGAAAAAAAAAAAGTGCTTAATTTGGTATTTAATCTAAAAGGTGTGTCATTTAGGTCTCTTTTTTTTTTGTGCTACAGTGGAAAATTTGCCCAAGCTAGACCCTATATATTGTTTTACTTATCGAAAAAAGCAACTAGTAGGAATGTGCGTAAATTTTAGGAGCTATTTTATGTAGATTTTCTAGATATGTGAATATCATTACACTCGAACTAATCAATCATAGGATATATGTTATATGTAGCGACAAAAAAAATCTGGAGGACTCTTCACAATAAATAAAGCTGCCATCAAGGTTTAGTTATTAGGGTCAACATTGATAATTACCTTTGAAAATATAAATGACCTTTGATAACTAATTTTAAAAAACATTTATTTTGCCCCTTTATTAGATATGAATTTGAAAAAAGAGAGATGAAAAGAGAAGTCTTAATGCAAACTATTTGTTTTGCTTTTGTGCTTGTCGGGATTGGTCCCCATCTCCTACTTATTGCCAGGTGCAGTAGACAAATCAACGGTTGTGTAGTTCTTGGATAAAGAAGATTTGGCTGTTGGTGTTTTTTATTATTTAAATGTTCTTTGATATTGAAAGACGTAATGACCAAACAAGTAAATCAACCATTGTCAGTACTAATGGACTATTTGAAAAATGAAGGTGCTCTCATGACAAAACCTTTTTGTGAGTAAAATTTTAGGTTGGGGATCACACTTCGATCCAAGGCATGAAACGCTAAAATATTAAAGGGAACGGTTATGGTTGTGCGCAACTAGTGAGAGGATGGGAGGAAGAGTCGAGCACCCCCACAACAGGGTGATTGAGGGATGGCTGGAGTGCAAGGCGTTGTTGCAGAAATGGTTGGTCGTGGGTGAGGTGATCACGAACTCAGAAGGAGGGGACGAGCTCCTCAGAAGGAGGTTTGGGCTATGAAAACGGGGGGAGAGAAGCGATCGTGCATGGTGTTGCTTCATAAAGAAATTAAACTTGCGATGGAGCCCTTGTTGTACGGGTTCAAAGGTCTCTCACAGCGTGATACGACACAAGCAGGGGTTTACAAGCAGAGAGGCGGAGACAAACATAAATCGCGAGAGGAAGTAGAGAATGAGAATAACAATAGAGACAACTCTACGTGTGTGTTGCGGGGGCACTAGTGGTGGCAATTTCTACCTGTGCACAAGGATCCCACTGAGACTTCCCCATTTGAGACTCGTGGGGGATTTTCTCGTGAGGACAAGGACGGAGAAAATCCCCCCGCGCTTAATGTGGGGATGAGGACATGTGGACCGTAAAGCCACCCAGTGAGAAACCTACCCCAAGTACATTAAATTAATACACTTAATGTACTTAAAAAAAGAGCACTTTGGTCATTGATTTTTTTACTAGATATCAATTAGGTCCCTAACTTATGTAGCTTAGTATCAGTTTGGTCTCCGACTTATATAACTTAGTATCAATTTGGTCATTGTAACAAACAATTTTTTTTTTAAAAGTATCAATTTAGTCCCTAACATTTTTGTGATGTGGCATGCTGACATGAATTTTTTATTTTTTTGGTAGTGTCAATTTGGTCCCTGACATTTGCCACGTCAGCTTTTGTAATTAACCATGGTTGGCAGAAGGACCAAATTGACACACATATGTAAATGTTGAGGACTAAATTGACATATGTGAAAAGTCAGGGACCAAATTGAATATTTTTGAAAAGTCAGGGACTAAATTGGGTATTACCTCATTTCTTTTATATTTTACTAGCGGGGAGGCCTGTCTTTCATGTGTTGGTATATTGGTGTGTTAGTGGGTGGTGTGTTAGTAGGTGGTTATGTCTATTAGAATATTTTATTTATATTAAATGTATTTTGGTCAGAAAAATCTGACACCGAAAGTGGCAATTTTTTTTGGAATCCCCTTTATATATACAAATGATAGGTTTTGTAAATTGTCGTTTTGGTCATTTAGCCACCTACTGAATTTACAGTGCAAATGTTTCGTTTCATTGTTTTTATTTATTTAAATTTACCTCTTTCACTCTCTGCTCTATTATTTTTATTTTCTCTGTCTCTCTGTCTCTCCTCCTTTTCCTTTTTTTTCTCACTTTAATTTTTTTTTGATTTCGAGTCTTGATGGGAAAAAGTTGCATCTTATTGATATAATTATTTTTGTGTTTTTATTAATGAATATTTTTTTTCATAAATCTTTATTTTTTCAGTTTTGATAAGAAAACATTACATTTTGTCCAAATAAAAATAGTTATAATTTTATTGAGTTCCAATGGAAAAACATGTTTTATAACTTCATTATTTTTGATTCACCACAAGGACACACTATATTTTATCAAAATAATTATTTTTCATAAATTATCTTTATGATGACTTTTTTTTATAAATGGAAATTTAGGTTTTGAATTCCGACGAGAAAACATTAGTCGTTGTCATTATAATTTCATTGTGTTTAAGTAATCACAACAGGAAGTTGCTCCTTGCCTTTACTATGAGTGGTGGGTAGAGGTTTTCTTGTGTATTTCTGTTCTCAACTATTTCTGGAGGTAGAAATGATCAAGAACACAATGAACAACCTCGCGTAGATAGGAAAATTGCTCAACCCTTTCATTAGCCTCTCTGGGCGAAATATATAGTATACAGTCATTCATGGCCAATAATTACCGACCATTACCTAATTAAAGTATCTGTTACATAATAAAAGTGACAGTTACAAAGGAATGCCTCGGTTAGACAGGTACACCGAGTACTTCAAGCGGGGACCGACTACAGAAAACTAGGCCGAGCATGAACGGCTCTTTTGAATCTCAGTCCCTCATGTTCTGCCTTTGATACCGCGGCTCTGGGGTGATGCTCGGTATGGTCGTGAACACAGTCCCTCGAGCGATGAATGTGGAATATGAAGTCGCTCAAAGATACGTCTGCTCGTCGGTTCCCGGCTCCTCTTATGTTTGAGTAGAAACCGAACGCTGTAGTTGACGTTATCTGCCGCCCTTGACTGTCAGTAATGCTTTGACTCCCTTGGGAATTACGTTTGACTGCTGCGAGCGTTTCTGTGCGCTTCATTAATGTTCCTGTTTGTAACTTGCTCTTGTTTGTAACTTGTTTCCTTTCTCTGTCTATAAAAGGAAGATATAGTGCCCTGTGTTTGTTACTCACTTTTCCTCCTTTGAGCTGTTGCTTCCTTTCTTTAAGCTGTTGAAATCTATGGCTCGTTTGTTTTGTCAGGTTGCTGCTCCCCCTTTGGGCTCTGCACACAATCTTAAAGTCCCTCGGTGTTTTAAGATTGTTGGAGGGCTCAAAGAAGGAGTTGTAGACTTTCGGCATTTGTGGATGTTCATCGCTGCATTTGATCCAGTGACCTTTGTGTGAGATTGTGCGGAGAGCCCAAAGGTGGTGTTGTCTGCGGGATGGGGTTGCCGCGGCTTAATGGTTAATTTCTCCTTCTCAATGTAGAGGAATTTTCCATGAGGCCCAATGTTGGGGAATTTTTCCATGGACCACTCCCGCTGGACCGCTGCCGATTTCCCTGTCTTCCCCCGGCGTGCTATACCGGCGCTCTGTTGCCGCGCGCTTCTTCTGGTGGATCTACAGAGACTCTGCCGGGTATAGATCCCCTTTCTTCGGCGGTTCTTCCTTCTTCCGGTGGATCTACAGAAACCCTGCCGGGCATAGATTCATTCACTTGGCCGAATTCACTTGTTGAGTGCTTTCTTGGTGAAGCCTCCCTGGGATTGGTGGCCGCTGACTATCGCTCTGTAGATGAACCTGTAATTTGTATTTTTAGCTTTCATGGGGCTCGGTCTTGGACCGGCCATTTATGTTAGTGAATCATGTATTACGAATGACAGTGAATATGTGCTTGTGAATAGAAATATGTATGTCCTCATATTTGTGAGAAATATTTTCCAGTCGTTTCTTTATCTTTACCGGGTATTTACGCTCATACCGCGGCGGTATGCGACGCCATCATTGACGCGTAAACACGTGCTGAATGACGTGACTTTTGATTTGACTGTTAATGATGTTTTGATCCTCTGGAACTGCGCCAACCATTCGTCGCGTTGTATGGCGACCACGTGGCTTTACCCTGGCCGTCGAAAGTGAAAAGGCTTCGTATCTCCGCCGTTGATCGTTGAGACCCTGACTGGCTAACTAAATTAATGTATTTGAAAATTTGGATGCCTATCTCACTTCCCCACTTTCGCTCTCTTTCCCCCTCGCTCAACCAAACGACGTTTTTTGCCGTTTGTAAGGAGACGCCAATTCTTGCATCTTCTGCGCCTTGAGTGACTCCACAATCTTCAGGTACGCCTATCTTCTCGTTCCACAGGGGCAATCTCGCACCATTCTTCCATGGCTGGGGAAGATGTTGAAGATCATGACAATTATTCAGATAGCATTGACTTAGAGGTATTGGATTCTCATTCTGTACTGGTAACTGATGAGTCATTGGAACGAATTCAATCGCTCCTTTGTCATCCGGTTGATGAAGGTGCTGCTATTGCGAAGCCAGTGGAACCGGACGAGGCAATATGCGATTGTCCCGAGTCCGCGGATAGGCCCTATACTTACATGTATACTACCTTATTTGAGCATTTAGGTATTAGAGTTCCCTTTTCCGACTATTATCGTGTGGTGCTTCGGCTGCTAAATGTGGCTCCAACTCAGCTTCACCCGAACGGTTGGGCTTACGTTCGGGCCTTTGAGATCATGTGTGAATGCCTTAATGTACCGGTTACTGCCGAGAAGTTTCTTCACTTTGTACGTTCCTCGGTTAAGGATCCTCCTCGCTGGGTATCTTTAGGTAACCACACTCGTAAGCCCTTCATGAAGGTGTACAAGAGTAGCTATAAGTCTTTTAAGGATAGCTTCTTTCGGCTGGAGGCCGGACCTCGTGATCCCTTCTTGCTAGTTGACGAGAACCATGCTGAGTACTTCCCCCTTTACTGGACCCAGAATCCCAACAACAAATTCACGGTTGATAGGTGTAGTTTACCCCCGGCAGATCAGGAGGATGTGGACCGGATTTGGTCATACGTTCAATTGGGTAACCACCCCTGGGCGTCCCAAATCATACAAAAAGTTGATGACTCAGCCGGACTTATAACATACCTAAGTAAATACTTTGACTTCGTGTATTCTATTTCATAACGAGGCTTCACATTTTAATCTTGTATTTGGTGTTTTTCCGCAGGACTCTTCGGTATGTCGACGCTCAGCGTGGAAGATAGACGCCGGATTCGCGAAGAGCAAAAACGAAAACAAGGGTATATTGCCAGTGTTGATACTACGAAGACTCCTACTAAAGATGCTGCTGCTGAGAAAGAAAAAAGGAAATCGAGTTCCCACCGGTCTGCTCAGCTACCCCCCATCAAAAGACCAAAATCTGTATCTGACCCCCCGGTTTCTCCATCATCGGCGAGGGGTAAGTCCAAGTCATTTGAATCCAATACTCCGGCTGATGTTGCAGATATTGAAGATGCTTCTTGGCGGAAGATTTTGGAGGTAAAAAAGGTAAAGGATGGGACGGCAAGTGGTCCCATGAAGACTGCGTGGGATGTTCGGTATCCCTTGACAAAGGCTCTTAAGCAGGTTTCCCTACCAGGTGACGTGGAGCGTGTGCAGAAGATGGGGCCGCGGCAGAGTTTAGTAGCAATCAAGTCTTATAGCCTCTGGACTTCTATGCTTGCTCATCATTTTGAGAGTGCTTACGGGGAATTGATGGCCGAAGGGAGTAGCCAGGAAGATCGGCTGAAGTCTGTGGAAAAGGATCTGGATACTTGTCAGCAGGAGAAAAAGTCTCTGGAGGAGGACTTGAAGAAATATGAGAACAACAAAAAGGTGATGGATTTGAAAATCAAGAGCTTGTCTGAAGCCAACGAGCAATTGAAGAAGGATGCGACGGCCAAAGAGCAGGAATTGTGTGACTACAAGGAAAAACTCATTGCGGCGTATAACGACCTGAAGAAAGCCAAAGGTGAGGTGGCTGACTTTGCTTCCCAGGTGGTGACAGAATTTGACCGCGGGTTTTATCTGGCTCTCGCTCAAGCACAAGTGCATTTTCCTGCTTTGGATCCCCAACTATTTGATCCCGATAATGTTGTGATTGACGGCCAAATTATGGCACCTATTCCTGATAAACAACCTTCGCCACCTGTTGCCGGGGTCAAGGGGACCAATACTACCGTCCCCTGGACCCTAGAGAGTTTGGATAAGGTACTGAATGATTTATCGCCAGAAGGGACTGCAGCTGTTGGTGGTGATGGAGAAATGGCTGATGATTCTGAGAGGACTCATTTCGGTGGTCCCCTTGTTTAACTTGCTTTTGTTTAGACTTTGACGACCTACAGTTTGTAATTTGAATATTTTGGAGTTTTATGTATTTTGGTACTTTACCTCTTATTTCAACTGCTTCCACCCTTTATTCTGATAATTTGAAGTTTATTATAACTTTGTTGTGAGCGACTTTTATTCCGCGGCGATTTTTGAACCTGTTCGTCTATGCTTTGAAGTGCAGCGGTGCAATGTACGCTCGCGCCTTGTGCTCTCACTATATGATTCGTCTTTATTTCTTTCTTTGGCTTGATTTCTCTTCCACACGACTTGCATCGCTGGGTTTATGCTTCTCCCCCCGAACTATGTAAAGGGGAGGTTACGTGAAAGATCGTCTGGTTTTTGCCGCGGGAAGCTTTCGCATCTACCGCGGTCTTGTTTTTTGGTCCTCTTTGTTAGAAACTCGTTGATTTCTTGAGCAAACGCGATCCCTCGGCTTGCTTTTCAGCGAGTCATGGTCGGTGTGTTGTTATACAAAGAGGGTTTCTTCCCATGTCTCTACGGCTAACTTTTCAGCTAACCGCTTCATAGTCATGCGAAGTGCCTCCAAGAGGTACACGAACTCGTCAGTTCAGACCAAGCTTGGTAGGTCCTTTTGTCTTCGGTGCCCGGGGTCAACATCGAGCCAACTACTCGGTCCTTGCCGTTTTGGGACTTTGTTTTTCCGACGCATTCACGTGTTACTTGTATAAATTTATTATTGCAAATAGATTTGAAATTTCAAACATATTTGTAATCTTCGATTCTCTTTATTCAATAAATGGTAGTACATTTGGGAAGCTATGAGGCTCCCTACAAAATACACTTATTGATAATACAAAAAGAGGAAATAGAGAATCGGTTTTTCTTCCTCGGCCCTGTTGGGAAAACCGAGGGTTTTGTCATCTTCAGCTATAGTAGAACCGAAGTTTAGTGGCGTTCCAGGATCTTGGGATATTTCCCCCGTTGAGCTTCTCCAGCTTGAACGCGCCTTGGCCGAGCACAGCTTTGATTCTGAATGGACCCTCCCAGTTAGGAGACAACTTGCCAGCAGCCCCCACTCTTGTAGTTCGGCGCAAAACTAAATCACATGCTTTGAATGTCCTCCCTTTCACTTTGGAATTGTACCTTTTAGCCGCTCTTTGTTTAGCTGCCTCCTCTTTGACCTTAGCCATTTCTCGGGTTTCCTCGAGCAGATCCAGGTTGACACGCAGTGCTGCTGGATCAGGTACTGTAGTAGTCAATATTCTCCTTGGGCTAGGCTCTAGTATTTCCACTGGGATTAGCGCATCACTACCATATGTCAGTCGGAAAGGAGTTTCCCCTGTAGAAGACTGCGGTGTAGTATTGTAAGACCATAACACCAAAGGCAATTCCTCAGCCCAATTTCTCTTGGAGTCCTCCAATCTCTTTTTCAAACCAGCCAGTACCACCTTGTTAGCAGCCTCGGCCTGCCCATTGGTTTGAGGGTGTTCCACCGAGGTAAATGCTTGGTAAATATTCCAAGTGTTGCAGAGCTCGCCACCGATTCGAGGCGGGTGTGTTCAGGTTGTCGGTTACAATAATTCTTTGGAATCCCAAATCGGCATATGATTCTCTTCCAGTAGAACTTCTTTACCCTTTCTGCTGATATAGTGGCCACTGGCTCTGCTTCTATCCATTTTGTGAAGTAGTCGACAGCTACCAACAAGAATTTTACTTGACCCGGCGCCGGCGGGAATGGACCGAGGATGTCAACACCCCAAACAGCGAACGGCCAAGCCGAGGAGACTGATTGCAGATTGGTTGGAGGAGCTTTTGGAATTTTTGCGTGCATTTGGCATTTATGACATCGGCAGACATAGTCAACCGCGTCCCTCTTCATTGTTGGCCAATAATATCCTGCTCGCACTATTTTTGAGGCTAGTGCTTGGCCTCCAATATGACTACTGCACACTCCTTCGTGTACCTCTTTGAGTATTTCCTGTGCTTTGCTGCTTGTGACACATTTAAGGAGCGGCATAGAGAAACCTCTTTTGTACAGCTCTGACTCGACCATCGTGTAATTGGTAGCCGCTTTCACCAGTTTTCTTTTTTCGTCATCCGGCACATTCAGTTCTTCGCCCTGCAGATAAGCAAGAATCTTGGTCATCCAGCAATCAGGGTCAATCTCGGTCGAGAAGACTTGGATTTGATTGATGTTGGGTTGGGTTATCATTTCTTGTATTACTGAATGGTTATTGTCAGGTTTTTTAGTGCTTGCCAGTTTTGCTAATATGTCGGCCCTGCTATTTTGTTCTCTAGGAACATGTGTTAGTTCAAAGAAAACAAATTTAAGTTTTAACTCTTGTACCTTGGACAGATATCTAGTGAGTAGCTCGTCTTTGGTACTGAACGCCCCTGTGACCTGGCCGGTGACTAGCAGAGAATCACTGCGAACTTTGAGGTGCTTCACTCTAATGTCTATTGCCAAATTCATGCCAGCGATTAAGGCCTCGTATTCTGCTTGATTGTTGTTGGCCTTGAAACCAAACCGCAGTGACTGCTCTATAAGTACGTTGTCAGGTCCCTCCAATGTGACTCCGGCTCCACTGCCTCTCAGGTTAGACGATCCATCGACCGATAGAGTCCAGCAATATTCGGAGTGGGATCTGACTGTCGGCTCATCCCCTACTATCTCTACCACAAAATCTGCTAGGGCTTGCGCCTTAATTGCTCCCCTGGGTTGGTACTTGATATCGTATTCCGACAACTCGACCGACCATGCTACCATTCTTCCAACGATATCTGGCTTGGAAAGTATTTGGCGAATAGGCAAATCTGTCTTGACAATTATTGAGTGGCTCATGGCATCGCTGCCGAAGTTTCGCCGGCGAGTGATCGTGATAGGCTACCTTCTCAATCTTCTGGTACCTTTGCTCGAGACCTCTCCACATTCGGCTAACATAGTTTATAGGGCATTGTTTTTTGGCTCTTTCTTCGACCAAGACTGCGCTTCCTGCATGTTCTGTAACAGACAAATATAATAACAAAACGGCCCCTGGTGTGGGGGGTGTTAGAATTGGTGGTGCAGCTAGATAAGCCTTTATCACCTCCAGTGCTTCTTCACACTCAGCCGACCATTGGAACTGGGCATTCTTCCTCAACAACTGAAACATAGGTCGTATCTTGTCGGCTGGTTGACCCAAGAATCTTGAAAGTGCTACTATTCGGCCAGCTAAAACTTGGACCTCCTTTGCATTGGTTGGACTTCGGGTTTCTCTAATGGCTCGGCACTTGGCCGGGTTGGCCTCTATCCCTCTATGAGTCAACACGTAACCTAGGAATTCCCCTGCTTGAACTCCGAAGGAACACTTGTCGGGATTTAACCGCAATTCATATTTTTCCAGCAGAAGAAAAGTTTTTTGGAGGTTCGCCAGGTGAGATTCTTCAGTTTCCGATTTCACCACCATATCATCCACGTATACTTCAATAGATTTCCCAATTTCCGCCTCAAAAACTCTGTCCATTAGACGCTGATATGTAGCACCTGCATTTTTCAATCTGAAGGGCATTACGCGGTAGCAATAGTTGTACTTGGCAGTCATGAATGTTGTCTTCTCCTCGTCTTCGGGACTCATTTTAATCTGGTTATAACCGGAGTATGCATCCATGAAGCTCAGAAGCTTATAGCCAGAAGCTCCGTCCACCAGCCCATCAATACTCGGCAAAGGATAAGGGTCTTTGGGACATGCTTTGTTAAGATCTGTGTAGTCCACACACATTCGCCACTTTCCGTTGGATTTCTTGACCATCATAGGATTAGCCAACCACGTTGGATACTTGACCTCCTTTATAAATTGTGCGGCTACTAGCTTCTTTGTTTCCTCCTGTATGGCTTCAGATTTCTCGCCGCCCTGCTTCCTCTTTTTCTGGGCTACAGGCACTATAGATGGGTTCATTGATAACCGATGACAAATGAAGTTAGGATCAATACCTGGCATGTCCTGAGGAGACCATGCAAATACGTGAGTGTGGCTGGAGAGGAACTTGACCAACTGATCTTCAAGTTCAGCAGTAAGGCTGGTGCCAATCCTTGTTTTCTGATGTTGGGCCGGTCCTATCACCACCTCTTTCAAAGTATCTACCGGTTTCAACCGTTGTTCCTCCTTTGTCGGGTCATATAACCGAGGGTCCAGGTCTAAAAAACTGCAATTAGAACTGACCCCATGTCCGGCCTTCCTTTGAACCGCCCTGACCTTTGCACTTTCTGCGTAACACTTCCTTGCAACAACTTGGTCACCTCTTACCACACCTACTTTCCCACTGGAAAGAGGATATTTCAAACACAGATGGGGATACGAAACTACCGCCATCAAAGCATTGAACGTTGGTCGGCCCACTATTATGTTGTATGACGATTCTGCATCAACGACCATGTACCTCAGAATTACAGTCTTTGCTGATTCTCCTTCGCCAAAAGTTGTCCTGAGGTCCATGTATCCGCGGACTTCAACCTGCTCTCCAGAAAATCCAACCAAAGTTCCAAGATAGCTCTTCAGTGCCTCCACCGGTAATTTTAAACCCTCGAAGCACGACCAATACATGACATTAGCTGAGCTACCTCCGTCTACCAGCACACGAGCTATGGAGTAACCACTGGTGGTAACAGAGATTACGATCGGATCATCTGAGTGAGGCCGCACACCTTCAAAGTCCTGCGCATCAAACGAAATCGCGGGGTATTCGGCGTCAGTTACAGCATAAACGGTTTATGCGGAGGAAACCGACAGGATAGATCTGGCATATCTTCTACGAGATGAGGATGTGGGTCCCCCTCTAGAGAATCCGCCAGATATAGTGTTGACTCTTCCTTTCTCTGCTGTTTCGTGCTCGCTGCGTTTGCCTCTTTCACCTCTCTTGGCTTGTGCGTTTGATTGCTGAACTGTCGGCTTTGGGGGAGCCGCTGCTTTCGGCCTCCCATCATCACCTCCTGTTTTGACATATTTTTAAGCCGCCCGTATTTGGATGAGTCGCCGCTTTCGATTTCTTTGTTTGAGAGTCCAACAATTGTCTGTGTCATGTCCCTCTGTCCGATGGTACCTACAATAAGAACTTGTACTCTTACCCATTACGCCAACGAAAGGTGATGGCCGGCGTATCAACCCTTCATGAAGTCCTTCATTCAGAATCACCGACGGTCTAGTCTTCAAAGGTGTGAAGGCTATTTCCGCGTTTGGAGGACGGGTACGTCGCCCTTTTGACTTTGCATGCGCACCTCTGTCACGCCGGTCATAGGGTGTATGTCGGGTAGGTGGAGAACGCCTCGGTGAGATCACGCGCCTAGGTGGTGCTTGCATGTCCTTCTCATCCTTCCCGAGAGGAACGTCATCTTCGTCGATGTGCTTCTCTGCTCGGACTCTAATTTCATCCATAATCTCCTTGGTTTCCACAGGGAAAGAGCTTCACTAAAGGTCCCGTTGCGAATACCCTTCATGAAGGCCTTGACGAAGAATCGTTCATCCGGATCATCAACCAAGACCGTCGACTTGTTGAATCGCTCTAAGTAGGCTTTCAGGGACTCTCCTTGCTCTTGCCGCACATCAAACATGTCCTCGGCTAACATTCGTTTCTTCTTATTTGCCGAGAATTGTTGCACAAAGCGGCTGGCAAGGTTTTCAAAACTTGTAACCGAGCGCTCTGGTAACCCCTTAAACCATTTCAATGCCACATCAGCTAAGGTTCCAGCGAACATTTTACAGCTAATAGCATCGTTACCCCCGCTGATCATCATTTGTGTTTGGAAAGCATCAATGTGGCTAAGGGGATCCCCAGTACCATCATACGTGGCAATGGACAGCTCCCTGAAGCGAGGTGGGAGCACGGCAGCCTGGATGGCGGCAGAAAATGGTTGAAACGCCCGCAGGGGAGTTCTGGTTGCATCAATCACCTGGGCGAAGTGCCTCATTTCGGTAAGCTGGGCTTGCAGCTGCACCTCCCTCGCTTCCAAAGCTTGAGCACGTAGGGCTTGTTCTTCATTCTGACGGGCTTGGTCTGCATTCTAGGCTTGCAGTGTTTGAATGTACCGCAGCGATTGCTCAAACAGGATCCCCAGAGCTAGACGAAGCTCCACCATTGACTGTGTTTCTCGTGGTCACCATAAGGCTAATGACAATGAACTGTATGAAAATTGATAAAGTGGGACGTAGGAAAAATTTTACCGGGCCCCACGGTGGGCGCCAATGTTCTCAACTATTTCTGGAGGTAGAAATGATCAAGAACACAATGAACAACCTCGCGTAGATAGGAAAATTGCTCAACCCTTTCATTAGCCTCTCTGGGCGAAATATATAGTATACAGTCATTCATGGCCAATAATTACTGACCGTTATCTAATTAAAGTATCAGTTACATAATAAAAGTGACAGTTACAAAGGAATGCCTCGGTTAGACAGGTAAACCGAGTACTTCAAGCGGGGACCGACTACAGAAGACTAGGCCGAGCATGAACGGCTCTTTTGAATCTCAGTCCCTCATGTTCTGCCTTTGATACCGCGGCTCTGGGGTGATGCTCGGTATGGTCGTGAACAATTTCAAAGTAGTTATTTTCGTTAGTTGTTTCTATTTTTTTTCGATTTTTTCTGTATCTTGGATTTTTTGTATGGGTTCCGGTACTTCTTGTACCAATTTTTAATAATATATATTTGCCATTCAAAAAAAAAATCACAACAGGAAAACATTATATGTTGTTGTTATAATTATTTTTATATTTTATCAAAATGTTAATTCTATTATTTTGTCTTTTTAATCTTCATTTCTAAGTAATGGATATTAAGCTTTTAAGTCCCGTCAACAAAACATAATCGATCGTTGTCAATATAGTTTCATTATGTTTAACCAATCTGTAATACTCCAAGTTAATTATTTAATTACTTTGGATCTTAAATTGTTTTTTTAAGTCAAAAAGTTTTATTGATAAGTCAAAAAGTCAAATGATATTAAATTGGTTATTGTTTGCGTAACTTGAATATGTTTGTTAATTGCTTGATTTTGTTCTTATTTTCTTTATGAAATTGAATGTTTAGATAGACTGATCTAGTTGTTATTCATTTGAATGCGAAATTGTGAGTTTTAGTGTTTAATAGAGTATAGTAAAAAGAGGGGTGTAAACAGAAAACAGATTTTTATTTTCACAAACCTAACCCAAATATATCCCAGCCCATTCAATTTCAAATGCCCAGCTGAAACATGGGAGGAGACGTTTCCTAATTTAGGGTTTTACTTTCCCCACTCCCCCTCTTACTCAAACACGCCCCTTCACAAATTTTATTCAAAAAATAACCTCGCGTGGAACGCTTGTGGAGGACGTGTTTAATGACGGTTCGAATGACCTTGTTTGAACACGTGGATACGACGCAATAAAATTTGTTAATGTGGTCTGAGGGTCCATTATTGTTGCCTCGGTTAACAGCATACGAACGAAATAAAAATAGGGTGTTCGAATACGTCTATGCGAACGTGTTCGATTTGTGTCATTCGAACATGTTAAATTACACACAAGAGGGTGTGTGCGTCACTATTTAACACACTAGAATGAGACTGTTCGAACGTGTTTGAATGCCTGTGTTCGAACAGATGAATTTTTTTGAAAAAAAAAGAAGTTTTGGCCATTTCATTAATGACCTTTTGGTCTTTTCACACCCTTATGTGGTGTGTTTTGAATAGGAGGCGGAGTGGGAAAAGCAAAACCCCTAATTTATTCTCTGCAGCAGTGAATCCGCAAGGAGTGGTGCTGGAACATGGGAATTGGGAGGGCAGCAGATGGATTTGGAAATTAGAATGGAAGTGGTCTTTGAATAATTCGAACAGTCGATTTGCGGCCGACGGGCGGTGTCATGACCCGCTGCAGCCGGCCGGAATGGTGTTTGGACGGTGGGTGCGGTTACATGATCCGTCAAAATCGTATCGTGTTAAAAGTGCATACGACTCACTGCTGAATAGAGTTGCAGGTAATCTCGAAGAGGGTATTCACTACAAGAAAAGTCTGATTTAGCCACCAACATTTGCCACAGACTTTATTTCGTCGGTAGTTTGCCACGGACTTGCGACGGATATTAATTCGTCAGTCGTTTGCCACGGACTTGCGACGGCAATGTATAAAAAACAAGAGCGCGAAGTTTCGCTGGAGTTTGCCACGGACTTAGAAAAGCGGTCGCAAATTTGCGACGGACTAGCCGTGGCAAGCCCGTCGCAAATGACGTTCACTCAAACCCCAAATACGCGTTCTATTTCTTCTTTCTATTTCTTTCTATTTCTTTCTCGTTCTCGTTCACTCCCTCTCCCTCTCTGAACTTCCTTCACCGAACCTTCTCCTCCCTCACGTCGCGGCGCTCCAAAGAATCCTCCTCTCGCGTCGCGGCCACCACCGTTCCTTCTCCTCCTCCTCACTTCCACTCCCTTTGCTACCCGACCCAAACCCCGGTAACCCATTGTGCGAACCAACTCGTAATGCAAGCATTCTTCTTCTTTTTCATCATCTATCGTAAGTATTGTTCTTCTATTCTATTCTATTCGCTTTTATTCTAATTAAAACCCTAATTTTTGATTTACTGAAAACCCTAACCTTCTCTTCCTAATTCTACAGTTTTAACCCTAAACGAATTGAACCCTAAAACGAATTGAACCCTAAAACGAATTGAACCCTAAAACGCGCCTCCCTCTCATCAGGTATGTATGTTTTATGAATTTGCTGCTTTGTAAAATGACACTTACGAATTATAAAATGAGTGTATGTTTTATGACACTTTGTAAAATGAGTGTTTAAAAATACTTTATGATTGCTGGATGTTCTATGCTTGTTTGCAGCTAATCTGTTTTTGCAAAGAGTAGAAAACGATCGACCAGTAGTGTCGTCGTTGCCATTTCTGTTTTTACAAAGCACAAATGTCTACAATTTGAAAACAGATTCTTGATTAAAGTTCTTTGTACTAATTCAAGACAAGGAGAACATGAATTTTTAACCGAGGTAATAACTAGGATATGCTTGAGTTTTTCTATTAATGTGTCTGCATCAACATGCATGTTGTCTAGGTAAGTTTCTTTGAAAATGCTAATGTAGTAGTGAATGCAGAAACACCTTTTTTGTATGTCCGCTATATATGCAGCGTCAATTTCGAGAATGAATTAGGAATTAATGTGATTTATACACTCTAAAACTTTGCTTTCAAGTTAGTGAGTCCTATTACTTGGAAGATTACATCACAAAACCTTGTGGGTTTGGTGGGATATATGCAGAGAAAGAGGACATCATATGCTCCTTTACATCTACATGATCAACGGCGATCTAGCTTCTCGTCTGTATGGTTAGAAACAGAGAAAATCGTGTCATGAACACTTATGCCTAGAAGAATTTCTACTTGAGCTCTAATTAACCCCTTTTGCTTACCTTGTGTTTTTTATCTAGGCAAAAATGATGAGCCATTGAGTGGGATTTGAGACTTAGCATAGCACTAGATGTTGCAAGAAATTTGGAATATCTACATCATGGGGTATATTAATAGTATACTCAAATCGGATAATTATTATATCGGGTAACACATCTCATTTTCTCATTGATTTTATTTTATTTTTGATTTAAACAATGTTTGATTGATTTCTCAGGTTAGTTTGTGATTTTCAGGTTAGTTTGTGATTTACGTGTTTTCAAATATTTTGATTGATTTGTGACTTGTGATTTTGTGCCTCCGAACTTCACGAGCCAAAGATTAGGTATAAACTTTGCTAGGGATGGTATGCAAGAGAAGGATTGGTTATCACTTTGGTTGCGATTCACAATGACTCATGGCTTCTGCTTTGTTTCTTTTTATTTTGGTGCCCGCTTTGGATTTGGCAAGAATGAAAGGTAAGAATTCCTTTGCTATCTTTGTACACATGCAAGAAGCTGTGTAGATCACTTAGAAAATTGTTTTATTATCCTTATAGAGAAGTTAGAACTTTTTTTCTTGAACTTATTTCCATCATTGCCTTTTATTTTTTTGGTGAGTGTTTGACTTTGCTTTGCCCCTGCTAGTTTTTAACTTCTTTGATACATCTAAGTTGTTTAGGCTTTAGAATCATTCATTTCAATCACTGCACAGTATTCGCATGAATTCTAATAATTGGTTTAATCTATTTTAAGTTTGCAAAGTTTATTAATTCATGTTTTCTGTATTTGCCAAACTGCTGAAACATTGCAATTTATGTAATGTTCTTAATGAGTTGTAGTGTACTCATGAATATCCAGAGTAGTTATGAATGTCACCTGTTCTTCTCCATTTTTGTGCAGAGTAGGAGAAAAAGAGGGATTGAATGGTATGTTATCAGAAAAGGACAAGATTAATATAGGATTCAACATTACATCAAGAGGTAGAGAAGCCTCTTTCATTTCCTATCTACATTTCCCTATTTTTGTATTGTACTGTGGCATTGCTTGAACATTTAGTGTGATGAATAATGAATTTTAGTGGTAAATTGAAGATGTATCTTCCATTTTCATTTCATAAAATGTATAGTCAATAACAGCAACACAGGAATGACATTTGTGGTCATATCTTGGGCTGAGTAGTGGTCTTTTATATGAATAATGCATTGCTTTGTGGTATGAATAAATGAAGCAACGGTCTTTGAAACATATCTTGATGAACTAGAACTATATGCATTGCTTTAGATGGTGACTTGGAAATATAATATTGGAAATTTCATCTGATCCCACCCAAGTATGCATTGCTTTCATAATGATTGATAGTTTTAGCTTGAATGCTCCAATGGATTCAAATTATGATGCAGGAACACATAACCTCTTTGGCGGATGTCAATGGTGCTCTGATGTTGGACCATGAAAATAAGCACGGTGAAGATATATCAAATAACCATTCCAAGCACAAAAGTAACTAACTTGTTAAACATTTCTTGGTTGACCAGAATACAAGATATTATCATTTGCACTCTGCATTTATTTGAAGAGAAGAGGGGTTTTTGTTTTCTGCATTTATTTGAAGTGAATGCCTAGTAGTGCTACTATTGCTAATATTGTGAATGTAACAATAAATTTCATCATCATCTTTTTTGTGTTTTTGTTGTTTTATTTGATGGACTTGATGTATGGTGGAGGAAGTGTTGGGATGATGGGATTAATATCTCACAGTTTATGATAGATGCTGCAATGTTTTATGGTGGAGGAAGTGTTGGGATGATGAGATTTGTGGTTTTGGTTTTAGGTTTGGCCGTGCAATTTTTTTTTTTAATTTTTTTAATTTTTGCGACGGATTTGCCACGGATTTGCGATGAAATTTGCGACGACGTTGCCACGGATAATTGCGACGGATTTGCCACGGGTTTGCGACGGAAAAATTTGCCACGGAAAAGTCCGTGGCAAACGATTTGCGACGAGCGTTTTTGCCACCATTTTTGGTCCGTGGCAAATCCGTGGCAAATGTTGTTTTGCCACGGAAATTTGTACATTTGCCACGGAAATGTCCGTGGCAAATCAACGATTTTCTTGTAGTGATTTTGCATTTCAGGTCCTCACTATCATGTGTTTTCTGCTTCAGGTTTGATGAAGATGTTGAACACTTGTTTATGAGCTACAGCATCTCGAGTCAAGTTTGGCAGCATGTTTGTACTTGGTTTGGCGTAGGACAGCAGGTACGGCCAGATCTGTGGGAGAATTTTGATAGCAACACAGTCAGCGGAGGAGGCAAAAAAGGCAAGAGGGGACGTCATATGATTTGGATTGCCATAGCTTGGGTCATTTAGATTAATAAGAATAAGGTGATCTTTAAGGGAAGAGTTCCAAACGTGACTCACATGGTAGAGCAAATCAAGCATTTGTCGTGGGGATGGTTTATCAATAGGGTGGGTGCTACTTACAAGCTTCGTATGAGCTTTGGTGTATCAATCCGGTTCTATGTTTTGATAAGATTCAATAATTTGTAACGAACCTGGTACGACTTGTGCCCGTTATTAATAAAATTCATTTGACTAAACTACAAGCATATATTTTCAGCTCACTTTCACTTATCATTTGAAACTAGTTAGAGAGACTTGGACCAAAAAAAAAGTTAGAGAGACGAACAAGTGAAGAGAAGAAGGGTGAGTTCGTAAGAGAGAGGAAGAAAAGAGAAGTAGGAGAGAAAATGGAACCCTACCACCACGAGGTTCATCTTCAATAAATCACCCATTCCAACTTACCACTTCTCCTCTTCTCCCTATTCGACAACCCTCATCTTTTTACTCCCAAAACTGACTTTTCCTTCTTCTCTTCGAAATTTATAAGGGGTGAAAGCTTAGAGGTAAATCTTGATCTTGCATGTGGGTTTCAAAGCTTGGATGTGACACTTAGGAGTTGATATTGGGGTGCAATCATCAAAAGGACAGAATTTTAGGGTTGTCTTTGTTACAGTGGAGTTTTGGTGACTCATTCTTATGTTGGTAACTCACTGTTGTGAAGAAGATAATGTGAGAACAATTTGTTGGTGGGAATAATGCTGCAACTAATAAGAATAACCAAACACAGAAAATCATCAGTAAAAATAATTGTGAATGACATGTAAAATCTATATAAATATCTAAAGGAAGCTTTTTTCCAAGCTCTAGGATGCTCCACATCATCTTCATTTAATTTCCAACTTATATCTCAATATTCCTATTTTACTTAATTAATGTCCACTCAACCAATATGACATCCAATATTTAAAATGAATCTCACTTTCCCAATAATTATTAAATATCACAATATATTTTCAATTCATTTTTACTTGACTCCTAAATATAATTTTAAAATTCAAATTAATATATTATTTAAATAAAATTATAAACATTAAAAATATGTTAAATTATTCTATTTATTTAAAATATTAAAAAGGTGTTAAATACTATATTGTGAAGTTTTGTAAACCAAATTTATTCTCTAATTTTCATAAGGGAAAAAAATAGGAAGACATATTGTGCAATTAAGTATGTTTTTGTTGCTTCAAAAGAAAAGTATGTTTTTGTTAACCTCTTTATCTCTTTTTTCCACTTTATTTATCCTTATTTAGTAAGTATAATATTTGATATTAACTTTGATTGTTAAATGAATTGTAAATCTAATTTTAGATCCACTATGCATGCATTGCCTGTCACTCTTACAATCAGTTGTGATATATATCACCCGTTTATTATTGCATAGATAAATTGTCATTATAAGCCAATCGTATTCTTTTAACCTTCACACACTTACGGTTTTATAATCCCTTTAACTTCTCATTTTTACAATCCTTTGTAACATATCACCCTATTTAATATTGAATATATAAATTGTCATTATAAGCCAATTGTAAATTGTCATTATATAAATTGAGGGAGAGCTTTACCGCCATTTGTGGTCCTACCCGGCTCGAGGGATTAGTCTCTGCAGTTGCGCGCATAGGATACCCGGTTTATACCAAAAAAAAGTTTGTAACCTTCACACTCACGATTTATAATCCATTTATATAGAGACTTTTATTCCCCGGCTTTATACACAGTACCCCTTTTCATCTCATTTGTGCACCCTTTCTCTTTTTGCATCTTCAACCATTTCACCTACTAACACATTCTGGTTTAGTCACACTCTGATCATGACTACTAACAAGTAATTACTTCAACTGATCTCAAACCATTTTAATAGTCTACCCACAGACAACAAGTGTAACAAAGAGTGCCCTACATGCATGCAACAAATTGATAAGCAAATGATGCGTTGAAGGTAATTGGTGCATTGGATTGTCTATAAGAGAGAGTTGGAGGTTTTGGAGATTATAGGGGTATGCATGGAATTGGAGATCAGAGCCATTACATGTAGTAGTTTGAAGTTTTATTGGTAATTGGGGAATGTAATGTTGTATATATATTCAATCAAAGGAAAGAAGTATCTTTGAATCTATGAATAAAAAGGAATCCAAATTGTAAATGTTATGGTGTTTAAAAGGCATTTGTAAAATACTTGGATGCTAGGAAAACGATAAATTTTTTCATAAGTTTTAGTCTCTTATTAGTGAAATCTCACTAATTCTTTTTAACTTGCAAGTCAAACCTACTTTTGAAAGGTTAAAGTGTCTATTATTTGCTTTATAGAGTCAACGACATAGATAAAGTTAAATTGACTTTTAAATTTTTAAAATAAAATTAAATAAAATTACTTAATAAAAAACTTGCAATTTTATGGAAAAAATTTATTATGGAAATCGGATGTTAATTAATCAAATTTTACTAACAAATAACTAATGAAATTAAAGTAAATTTTTTTTAAGAAATTAAATCATGCGTGTGTTTATATTATGTTGCATACCTATGACATGAATAAAAACTTAAGAGGTATAAATGAAACATAAACTCCATTGTGTTTCTATTTTAAACATTGTCTACTAATTTGCATTCATATTGTGCTTACTTATTTTAAAATTTAATAGAATTCATTTAAAGCGTGCTCCTTTGTAAATATAAAAAAAATTGAATTTAATTTTTAGTTGTACTAATGTTAAAGTTAGATAAAACTTTTGAATAATATATTTAAACAATGAATTAGATAAGTATGCCAAAATTATATTCAAGTTGCTCTAAACTAAATAACATAACTACTGCCTAATTTAGTCTATTGCAAGAGAGAAGTAGTTAATATTTCATGATAATTCTAAAACATTAATATGAAAATGGTGAATAGTCTAAGTTCTTTAAATTTAATTTGCTTCAACTAATATCATTAAAATATTTATAGTTCTTATTGGTATAATATTTATTAACATCATATAACACTAAACTAAAATATTTAAAAATTAATTTTCATTTTCTCTATGTTTGTTTAAAATTTAATATCTTAATAAATTGTATGAAAATTATTATTACTTTCTTTCTAATTATACATATTTAAATTTATCTGTAACATTATTTTAAAAACAAATTTTTTGTATAAACCCGTGCATCGCACGGGATTAGCCCCTAGTATCTATATAAATATCTAAAGGAAGCTTTTTTCCAAGCCTCTAAGATGCTCCACATCATCATCATTAATTTTTCAATTAGATTTTCAATTATTATTAATATCTTTTTATAATTTACACATATAAGGAGACTTATATTAATGATTACATATTAAGGCTAAATTATTAATACCCTTTATATTTTTTCAGTTATTATATAATTAAATACAATAAGTGTATTGATATATATGAGTTGAATAAAAATAAAAAGACATAAAGTTTGATGACTAGGAGAATTGAGAATTATTTTATTATTTATAAAAATAAAAACCACATGAAACATAAAAAAAACGTAGACTTTAGCTTCATATCTTTTTAAGAAAAATTGACTTTAGCTTCATATCTTTTTTTTTTCATTAAATTAATCAATATCTATACATATAAGTAAATGAATCCCCAATGGAGCCTCCACAATGAATCTCATGATTTTTAATTTTAATTTTAAAAAAATTTATCCATTATTAAGAGCAATGAATAATGGATAAATAATATTTTAATTTTAAAACTTTTGAAATACCCTGATAAATTAATTTAATCATTAAACTAAATAATATATTATTTAGTAAAGCAATATATATTGGTTATTTTAAATGTTAGGTATCAAGCATCTTGAATATTATATCAAAAATAAATTTCTTAATGATCTTGCATTATTATCAATTAATTTTCGAAAACAAATGCTTAAAATAAGACTATATATCCATCAATTAAAATTTTAATTTTATTTCAAGTATCAAAATACTTAAGATATGACTATCATAGTTTTTCACATAATAATTTTAATAATAATTTCACATAATAATTTAAATAATAATTTTTATCATAGTTTTTTAATTAGAAAGTGGAATGTTTTTATTATTGTTTTTTTAAATAATTTCCACATAATATTTATTCATTGTTTTTTTTATGCGTAATCAAGCTTTTAATGGTGAACCACTTAAGAAAGAATTAAACAATCCGTTAGTGTTATTGATGCAAAAGCTGTTGTTTTATAGAATTAGACCATCAAAAGTCTTTTTTTAAACAAGGTCATTCAAGTGGTATGAAGCCATATATATATATATATATATATATATATATATATATATATATATATATATATATATATATATATATATATCAAGATAAACCAGTGTATATAAAACAAACTTTTTTGACAAAAATAAAAATAAAACAAAGTTTTTAACAAAATATATTAAACAAAATGGAACTTTAGATAGAAATTTTATTAGGGAGAGAAGTCATTACATTAATTTGGGGTGATTGGCTTCCCATGTATTAATTGTTGTAATAAGGAAAATAATACTAATCATAAATATTTATAAGCGATGCAATAGGTTATTTGAAAAGATTAGATAGTTTCTTTAACTTTCTTTTTTAGGCCTATAGGTGTATTTTAGATGCTATATATATAAAGCATATCATTTGTTGCTCATCATTGAGATTTTTGAAGAAAAACACTATTATTCAGCTTTTGTATCATGGAGGTAGTAGAATTTTTAACCTTTCAATATATCATTTATATTCTCCTTCATTTTCTTGGTGCAATTGTTTTGTAGGTTCCTCTATTTGGACTTTGAGACATAAGTTTAATGATTACTTGTGATGACATTTGGAAGCAAAACATATGTATACTCTCCTTAAGGTTGTGTAACGTTCACTTTGACATTGTAGAAGAAAAAAGCAATTGTACACATTTTTAATCTTTGACGTAGTAGAATTTTTAATTTCAATTAATCTTTCGATATATCATGTGTATTCTCCTTTTTCTTATTTCTTTTCGATTCAATTGTTTTGTTAGATTTTACTATTTGGATTTTGAGGCACAAGTTCAATAGTTTAGTTTTGATGTCACTTGGAAGCAAAATTGTTTGGGCATATTTCGGTTTTCCTTCGCCAATGATGTGCAGGATCATCCCAAAAATCACCATTACTGAGTGTAACTTACATTCGTTGCAGTCCTTTGAGGTTGTATCAGAGAAAAACATGTTATTCACCTTTTGTATCTTTGGGGTAGTTGAATTTTTTAAAATCTTTCTATTAACATGTATATTCTCATATTTTTTCCTCATTTCTTTTCAATAAAATTGTTTTGTTAGGTTCCAATATTAGGACTTGGGATGGACAAGTTCAATGGTTTAGTTGTGATAACTTTGGAAGCCAAACCGCTTGGACATATTTCACATTTGTTTTGCCAATGACGTGTAGGGTCGGCCCAAAAATCACTATTACTTAATTAGTGCTGCTTAAAAGTAAAACTAACACATTGATATGATGTTTTGAGGACTAAATGTACCCATCACAAAAACCAATTGAGAGAATCTCAAAAGATTTTATAAAAATAATTTATATTATAATTATAATTAGGTGCAAAGCAAATCCATGTTGCACAATTTTTTTGATCGATAGTTAATTCTCATGTGTACCTCACCTTTTTCCCCTTCATATTCTAAATTTTATCGGTTTCCTGTTTTATTTAGAAAATATAATATAATATAATATTATATAGATGTAGTTTTCTTACTCTTATTTAAAGTTTATATTGTAACTATTTAACATTTTCTTTTTTTGCTTAGTACATTTTACCTTATAAAAAAAATGAAAATGGGGAACTAACTAAATTTAATTGACTGCATTTGTAAACGAAAAGATGAAATTTATTAGAGTGATCATATGGTTTAGTTGTGATAACTTTCGGAAGCCAAACTGCTTGGACATATTTCACATTTGTTTTGTCAATGACGTGTAGGGTCGGCCCAAAAATCACTATTACTTAATTAGTGCTGCTTAAAAGTAAAACTAACGCATTGATATGATGTTTTGAGGACTAAATGTACCCATCACAAAAACCAATTGAGAGAATCTCAAAAGATTTTATAAAAATAATTTATATTATAATTATAATTAGGTGCAAAGCAAATGCATGTTGCACAATTTTTTTGATCGATAGTTAATTCTCATGTACCTCACCTTTTTCCCCTTCATATCCTAAATTTTATCGGTTTCCTCTTTTATTTAGAAAATATAATATAATATTATATAGATGTAGTTTTCTTACTCTTATTTAAAGTTTATATTGTAACTATTTAACATTTACTTTTTTTGCTTAGTACATTTTACCTTATAAAAAAAAATGAAAATGGGGAACTAACTAAATTTAATTGACTGAATTTGTAAACGAAAAGATGAAATTTATTAGAGTGATCATAGTAAAAACTATGGTTATGATCATTTTTACATGACATAATTATTATCATTATGTTATTTATATAGCACACTTGAAATAACACATAAAATATAATTTTAAAGTATATAACTTGCACTTGAAAAATATTTTTGCTCCTCTAAAAACTAAAAGTGAATTATTTTAAAAACATTTCAACAATAAATTGTTTAGTAGTATTTCTAAAATTCATTTAACTTTTTTAAAATTTTATTTCAACAGCTAACTTCATAAAAATACTAATAATTATATATATGAAAAAACCATATAATATATAATAATATATTTAAATAAGAAAAATGTGACAATATATTTATATAATAACATATGTTTAATATAATGCTTTATATTTAAAAATTATATATTTATATAAAAATTATATATTTAAAAGATGTAATGTATTGAATAGTTTATTGAGTTTTAAACTAAGCTTAGTTTTTTCAACAACTTTTTTATGAAGATTTTTAATGAGTTTTCAACAGAAAATATAAAACTTTTTTTTAAGATTTTTTTTTTGTGTGTGTAACTAAAAACACTGAATATTTTGTCCTAAGATATTTTATGCATTGAAGTTAATTTTATGAAAGATAGTCTTCATAGTCTCATTTAAATAAAGTAATATTTTCTTTAAGAAATTGAATCATTAATTGTGTTTATATTCTGTTAAGTGAAGGTCCTATTGGTTTGTTAATATTGTGTAATATTTTGCATTCATATTATGCTTGCTTTTTAATTTTTTTATAAACTTTTATTTAAATGAAAGCATATATCCTCCTTTGAAAATATAAAGTAGTTGTTTTTAATATATATTTGTACTAATTTCCCTCAAAAAAGTTGGGTAATTTTTTGAATAATATAAATAAACAATTAATTAGATTATATAACTATGCCAAAATTATACCCGTGTTGCTCTAAATTAGTTAACGTAAGTATTTCCCAAATTTGTATATTGCATGAGAGAAGCGGTTAATAATTCATTGTAATTCTAAAACCTTAGTATGAAAATGATGAATAATCTGAGTTCCTTAAATTTCTATTTGCTTCTATCATTACAATAGCTATAGACTTTAGTCCTTATAATAGTTCTTAACATCGTGTAGTACTAAACTAAATTATATTAAATTAAATTTTTATTTTTATATATGTAGGTTAATTTGTATATTGCTATCTTAATAAATTATGTTGAAAATTGTTAATCTTTTCTTTCTAATTATATATATATATATATATATATATATATATATATAAAATAATTACATCTTTACATTCCTCTAAAAAGTATTTGAATAAAAACCGTGCATCGCACGGGTTATCCCCAAGTAAATATCTAAAGGAAGCTTTTTCCAAGCCTCTAAGATGCTCCACATCATCCTCATTAATTTTTCAATTAGATTTTCAATTATATTAATATCTTTTTATAATTTACACATATAAGAGACTTATATTAATGATTACATATTAAGGCTAAATTATTAAGACCCTTTATATTTTTTTCAGTTATTATATAATTAAAGACAATAAGTGTATTGATATGAGTTGAATAAAAATAAAAAGACATAAAGTTTGATGACTAGAAGAATTGAGCATTATTTTATTATTTATAAAAATAAAAACCACATGAAACATAAAATAACGTAGACTTTAGCTTCATATCTTTTTAAGAAAAATTGTGTTCACTTCTATATTTATATTTATTTACAATTTTCATGGATTTTTTGTTGTAAGAATAGTGTATTTTCCTCTTTTATTTTTAGAAAGGAAAAAAGAATCTTTTGGCGATGGTTAATCTTTGGGTTACTTTTGGTCAAAAAGAAAACTTTTGGTTACTTTGTGTTTATTAATTTAAATTTTGTTTTAATAGTTCTCTTATACTTTATTTGAGTTTTTTTTATATTACATTTTTAATCAGGAATATGAATGGTTTTAAAAAAAACAATAGTTTCAAAACGTCATATATTCTAATCTATTAACTTAATCTCATATTTCATCCCCTTTTTCTTTAACATTTCCAACAACTTAATCTCTTATCTAAAGAACTAATTATAATATATTAAAGTATATAAATTATATAATTATAATATTAATTTCAGACACTTTATGTTTTGTAACATCCCATATTAAGTTGTAATAATGTTTTTATTTATTATTTAATTAAGACTTGCAACCACATACATATTCCATCCACTTTTTCTTTGACGGTAGATATTCCATCCACTTTATCAAAAATAAACTAACTATATGTAATATATTGACATAATTATCTTTATATATTATTATATTATTATTATTATTATCACTTTGTGATTTAAGGTTTCACACAAAAGAAATTTTTTGTCTTTTACGTTTTTAAATAAATTGTGCTTTACATTTATAAATAAACACTATTTGTATTCCTAAAAAAATACACTATTTGAAAAGCATTTATAACCACTATTTTAATTTCCACTAGGCCTACAAAAACTGATTACATTAATATTATATTACTATTATTAATCACTTATAACTATTGGACTCTAAAAGTCACATTCTTACTAACTATATAAACTCTACACACTCACACACCCTACCTACTCTTCTTAATTTCATTCCCTTTTATGTTGAGTTAGTGTCATTAGTGTAGTGAGTTTGTTTTTGATGTTCTCTAAGTTTGAGTCACTTCATTTTTTTCATTTCCTTGCAAGTTGGGAGAGTTATTCTCAATTTGTGATTGTTGAATATTGTTGTTTTGTTTGTGTGATGCTTCTCATGAAGAGTTAATTGTAGGCGATCAAATTACTTTAAATCTATATGTGATTGTTGTATATATTATTCTTTATCCAATGCTTCTCATGGAGATTTATATTGTAGGTGATAAAATTATAGACTTTTCTAGGTTGTTTGTGTGAGTTTGGAAGTTCCTTTTGGGTCGTGTCGGTTTGAAAATCGATAATTGAATCCGTAGAAAAATTTTAATAAGAGTTCAGACTGTCTATAGAAGATTCTAGCTATTTTAGATACATGTGTGTTTGTGTAGGTTATAAATTGATCTTTTTGTAATCATGTTTACACCGACTTCTAGATCTATTTTGTCAATATATAATAAGGCTTGGAGGATAAAAAGATAAGGCTACAAATTCTGATGATGGTATTATTTTTTTTTGTTTATTTGTATTCAACAAGTGACTTCGTTAGACTGATGGGGGTGATAACTGATTCAATTAATAAGCATGGCTACATTAAATAAAACTTAGTGTGTTATTAGTGTTAAATTGTAGTGGGTAATTTAATAATGCATTTGGTTTTAGGTGATAAAATTATAGACTTTTCTAGGTTGTTTGTGTGAGTTTCGGAAGTTCCTTTTGGGTCGTGTCAGTTTGAAAATCGGTAATTGAATCCGTAGAAAACTTTTAATAAGAGTTCCCCAGACTGTCTATAGAAGATTCTAGCTATTTTAGATACATGTGTGTTTGTGTAGGTTATAAATTGATCTTTTTGTAATCATGTTTACACCGACTTCTAGATCTATTTTATCAATATATAATAAGGCTTGGAGGATAAAAAGATAAGGCTACAAATTCTGATGATGGTAGTTTTTTTTTGTTTGTTTATTTGTATTCAACAAGTGATTTCGTTAAGCTGATGGGGGTGATAACTGATTCAATTAATAGACATGGCTACATTAAATAAAACTTAGTGTGTTATTAGTGTTAAATTGTAGTGGGTAATTTAATAATGCATTTGGTTTTTACTTTAGTTATTTCTTGCTCCTTGGTGTCTTCTTGATTGCCTAGACCGTTACACTAATATTTATCAATTATATTTTAAGAAAAAAGCTTAAAGAATAATTAAAATTCATATTATAATAGTTACCAAAATTTATTATTTTAATAATTTTCTTTAAAATAATTAGATGAAACTGAATATTATTAATTAAATAGTTTAGATAAATTTAAAAGATTATGATACACGTGCATTTTACTTTTTTTATTTGCAACATTAAGTTAAGTAGATATAATTACATAAATGATAAAATAAATGAGTGTAAAATAAACTAAATAAAATATTGATTATTATTTTGAATGAGATGTTTTCTCTAATATAATTTTTATACAAGATTGTGTATTGATAACCTATTGCTTATTAATATTAGAGTTAAATATGTTTTTTTAAGGAAGTTAAATATGTTTTTAGTTCCTAAAAAATTGCAATTTTTGATTTTAGTCCCTATAAAAAAATTCACTCACTTTTAGTCCCCACATGTACCCTGTCAATGCTTTTAGTCCCTTATGACTTATAATAGCGCTTAAAGATGCTCTAAAAGGCCCCAATTAAAAGTTATAAGACTAAAGCATTGACGGAGGAAAATATGGGGAATAAAAGTGAGTAAAACTTTTATAGAGACTAAAAGCACAATTTGTAAAATTTTTAAAGACCAAAAATATGTTTAACCTTTTAGATTATACATTGTAGAAAAAATTATTATCATTATTTTTTAAAATAATAATTCTATTTAATATTGTAAATACTAAATACCATATATTTCTTTTAAATCTTCTTCATATTATTGTAAAAATAAATAATAGAGAATGTATTTGTTTATTATTATTGTTTTCTAAATTCAATTTTAAATCAAAATTCTTTAACTTCACTTTTATGTTGAATTTCATTTTATTTTAAATTTCAATTTATGAATTATTAATTGGTGATGAAAATAAGAAAGAGTAGTAACTTTTTGCTTTCTATGATTTATCTTTCACCATAGATATTTATCTATCTATATTTTAAATTTACATACTAAATTCCACATATTAAATAGTATTATAATCTTCTTACTAAATATAATGAAAAATATTGTATTAAGTTAAAAACTAATTAACATGAAAATGTATTTACAAATATTTATACCATGTCTATCTATCTATCTATGAAAAGGAATCCCCAAAGGAAGCTCCACAATTTTTCTCAACAGTTTTGAAAGAACTTTCTCTATTCATTTCACTTTAATAATAAAATAATATTTCGAAACAGATAATCTCATAAAAACTATTAACAATTATTTATATTACAAACCACATACACTATATAAGGAACGTCTAAAATTTATAATTTATCTAAAATTTTTAACTCATATTTATATTATATATTATACTAACTTTTAAAAAACATGATTTATACTTTTAATTATATATTTTATGAAAAAAAGTTAATAAATTAAATTTGAAAAAATATAACAACCCGTGCAACGCACGGGCATTCCTCTAGTAAATTTCTAAAGGAAGCTTTTTTCCAAGCTCTAGGATGCTCCACATCACCTTCATTTATTTAACAATTAGATCTCTAACTATATTAACATTTATTTGTAATTTACACATAAAGGATACTTAAATTAATGATTCCACTAACTTATCTTCTACTTATATATTTATTTATTTATAATTTATAAAATTGATTGTAAAAGGAAGTTGGAAACTTATCTTCTACTTAAATGACAAATGTACTAATCTTTAATGTAATAACTTTCTATATTGCAAGTATAAATGTACCAAATTACTAGCAATTTTTTATACATTATTTTTAATTTATTTTAGAAGAGCACCAACATCAACGGGAAAATATCCCAACGTACATATTTTAATGTATTTTTTATATATTAATGTTATTTATTTTGAATAAAAATGTGGATACCGATATATATTCATAACTGCATGTCAACTCTTCAATGATGATTTAAATTGTAATAAAGTTTAATAAAAAGTAAACGGTTTTTCCATGTAATCAGTTTTGAAAATAACGTAATTGAAGGACATTCCCAAGCCTACATGTAAATGCAATAATGAATAATTAAAAAGAATCGGTTTGGTTATGTAAATTTTGGGATTGATCCTAAAAATGTAATGAATGAAGATTTTTTTCCAATAATATGAATAAGTTAAATAAATGTATTTCAATTCCAAATTTAATATAATAAATCTGGATTTATTATTATAAAAAAGTTAGGAAGAAAACAATGGTGCATGTATATTTATTAAAACTTATAAGTTTCACTAAACCTCATATCATATCTTATAATGAAAATATAATATATATATATATATATATATATATATATATATATATATATATATATATAAACATATATATATATATAATTTATTAATTTTTAAAAATCTCTATATCTTTTTTATTTTTTCTTTAAAAAAATTTCTCCCTTATTGATTAGTCTTAATTTATTACTTTATGTTTTGATTTTGTTTGCCTTTTTGTGTCTCTAAATTATTAATTTGATTATTAATAATTATTATATATATTTATAAATTAAATAGATATTAGTTACAATCTTTTCATTTTCCTTCTCTTTAAGTCTTCTTTCCAAAATATACTATAAATACCAATGAAGAGAGGTTACCATTTATCTATTCATTTTTTACCTCACTTTTGTTTGGTTGTTACATCACTTTTGTAAACTTTTTTGTTTTTTTGCATCACTAATATTCAGGCTTGAAGAAAGTATTATAGTAGTTGGAGTTCCAATTTTTTGTGTGTAAATCTGTCTTTTATTCATAAGATTTTATTAATCACTGATTAATTATTGAGTTTGTTATAGGTTTCAAATTGTAGTCAAGGGAGGAAAAATGAAGTTTACATGGATAGAGAAGAAATGGAGAAGACAAAGCAAAGGATTTGGGCTTGATGTTCTAGACATTTCTAATGTAGTCAACAAGACAAAAAGAAAAAAATTCATTAGTTAGTGAGTCATACAATTGATGAGCAGTTTTTTGTCAAACTATTGGCATGTATGGATTATGTTTAATTTTAATATTATTACTTAAAAAATATTTAATTTTAATAGCTTCAATAAAATTGGATGATGTACTATATCTAAAAGTTCCTTTAATATATATGTTCCTTGAACATTAACAAACACATGCAAGTTCAAGGTTGAGTATAATAGAGCTTACCAGAAAAGTAGGTCGCTATCAAGCATGTATTAATTTTAAGTTTTTGAATGCTAAATATAGATAAATAAAAAATTTAAATAGCAAAATATGCAATATTTTCAATAAATGAATTAAATATATTATGAGTATAATTAAAACTCTACATCTTCAACCCATATTGTACTAACTCATGAGCTTATTGGAAATTAAAGAAATAAATCTATAATATGTAGTTTTACTAATTTTAAAGTTGAATAAAAAATATATATTTACTTCCTTAAATTTTTATTTCCTTCTACTAATATCATTACAATATATATAATCCTTATAATATATTTCCTTCTACTACCAGAAAAGTAGATTGCTATCAAGTACTAAGTATTAATTTTAAGCTTTTGCATGCTAAATATAAATAAATAAATAATTTAAATACCAAAATATGAAATATTAACAAAAATTGAATTAAATATATTAGGAGTTAATTAAAATTCTACATCTTCAAATCATATTGTACTAACTCATGAGCTTATTGGAAATTAAAGAAATAAATCTATAATGTATAATTGTACTAATTTTGAAGTTGAATAAAAGAGATATATTTAGTTCCTTAAATTTTTATACTAATATCATTACAATATATATAATCCTTATAATATTTATTAACATCATATAATACTAAACTACGATCTATTAAATTGGATTTCCATGTTCTCATATATGTGTGTTTAAAAATTAATATCTTAATTAATTGTATAAAAAGTATTATTTTATTTTTTTCTAATTATACATATTTAAGTTATATCCTTAACATATTTTTTTTAAAAAATATTTGTATAAACACGTGCATCGCACGGGGATTTCCCCTAGTAAATAACAAAGAGAAGGTAATTTCATCATTGCATAAGACTCCAAGGCTTTTCTGACACTAAGCTTTAATTATTCGATTCGCTTCCACCAATCACTTTAGATTAGATGCAATAGGATGACCAGTGAATCCCCTTTAGGATACAATGGAGTTCCTTGACATGTTCTGCATACCCACACCAAGCGTATCGATTAATGATAGTTTAGGGAATAAAGTTTCTGTGCCAACTCTTGTGAACTAGAGAAGCAAATAGATGATTTAGAAATAACTTTAGGAGAATTTTGGAACATATAGAGACATGTATTGTCGTGTGTTTTTTATGGATGAAGAAGATCTCTATTTATAGAGAAATACATTCCTTTTAACGAAGGAAAACAACTCTTCAATAACGAAGGAAAACAACTCTTCAATCAAGAGTTTTTGGTAGAATTGGACATATATCATCAGCAGTGATGTTTATACCAAATCGATGTGTTGGTCTAGTGGTAAGGCGTGTGTTTGTTCACTGAATGGGTGTGGATTCTATCCCTTGTTTTCGACACAATCTTTCATTTTTATTTTTCAGAATGAATAAAAATAAATGAATAATTAAACAGTTTGTCAAATAAGTGTCCAAGAGGAGCATCAAACTCGCAACCAAGAGTTCATTCATGACATGCACAACCACTGGGCCATTTCTCAACTTTGTTGCATAACTGCAAAGTAATGTATGCTTAAGCATTCCAGCTTTCCAAATATATATTTTGAAAATTTCTCCAACTGATAACAATTTAGTAACTATCAAAACTTACATTCCAAGTGAGTCCTTACCCTTCTCCCTCTAAACTAATTAGGGTTCTAAATGCATTCCTAACAATTAAATTGTGTTCTTGGATAGAATTTCATTGATGAACTCGGATAACAACAATGGAGGTCGGATAGCTTTTTGTCTATCTCGGCCTGTCAAGTTTACATCTGTTTTTGTGTATCAGAATGTCCCCCTTATCTCTCTGGCTTAGAGCCTCTTATCTAGTCCTCTAATCTCCTCGGCTGTTATCCTAGCAGATCAGTTACCAGCAGTTATCTCGGCTCTCGGTTCTCTGCTTTTCACGTTGCGACACCTGTCTTCGTCTCTTCTTCTGCAGCCTATGCCGAGGTTCCGTATCCTAGAGTTCGGTTGGACCTGTATTGGGCCGAGCTCCAATTCTCTAGCCCAGTCCAAATTGTTATAGTGAGTTGCATGTCCATTTCTAGCTCTATTGACAATTTATAATGGTTGGTATGTTTGAAATATGCTCAATTGGTTGATGTGCTGTTTGAGTGATGAATTTGTAGTGTGGAAATTGAAAGAATGGATGCTTTGGTGATGCTTATTTGTTCTCCATTTGATCAAATTATTATGTGGAATGTGATTGGGGTAGGTTAATGCTCATGGGGAGAAGTTAAGAGCATAAAAACACTTATTTTGGCCTCTGATAGACCAACAAGGTATGTGCTCCTTCAGCACGATTCGTGCCGACTTATGGTTGGCAGACTTTTCTGCAGCCTTCTGACTGTTTTAACTGTATATTTTGATTTGAAACTATGATTTAGGAGTTCTTAGATCCGTTGAAAAGCTAACAAAAAATCATTAGTCCTTTTAATATATATATATATATATATATATATATATATATATATATATATATATATATACGGTTAGTGTAAGTATCGAGGAAAGTCATGAGCCTGAGTCTACTATACAGTCGTGCACCCTTCTAAATTTCGGGTGAGGGATTTCACAATGAAGGTGGTGGTAGCGTTAAAAGTAAATGTAATACTACACCATTTTCGGGATTATGCTAGTGGCTAAAAACTTTTAAAAAAAAACTTTGTGTGATTTATAACGTGACACACTACAAGAAATTCGCTCGTCTCCAACGAAAAAATCTGTCGCAAATGAAGCAAATTATGTCGCTAATGGTATTTTTCGACAGAATTTCTGACGAACAGAAATCCGTCGCAAATACGCTCGCCACATTATTAACCAAATCAATAATGAATAGCTAGTGGCTAATAACTTTAAAAAAAAAAACTTTGTATGATTTATAACGTGAGGCACTACAAGAAATTCGCTCGTCTCCGACGAAAAAATCTGTCGCAAATGAAGCAAATTCCGCCGCTAATGGTAATTTCCGATGAAATTTCTGACGAACAGAAATCTGTCGCAAATACGATCGCCGCATTATTACCCAAATCAATAATGAATAGTTTTAGGTACACGTTTCAAATCGCTATAGGCTAATGAATAGTTCTCACATTATTAACCAACTCAAAACATATTTGATCCCATACCTCACATAGTCTCTTATAATACAACTGAGAATCTTTCGAGTCCTGATATATCTCGTGGTCAAAAGTCCCCATAAGTATTTAACAAGTAGAACAAAAAGTTAAAAAAAATCGTTTTAAAAAAAAAATTGGTCATGAAATGTATTAGCACCCTACGACATTTTTTCGAAAAAATGTTGCCTCTAACCAATTGTACAAAAATAAATTAACTTTCAGAATATTTATTTTCCTTTTAATATGAATTAATAATTTATAAAAAAAATTCGCGTTTAACTAGAGTAGATCCTACACCTATGCATCTTCCGGTGTTATGAAGAATTCAAAGGCCATGTGGTTCTTTAGTAGAAAGTATTTGTTTGTTGGTTTATGTCATGATTTATTTGTGATTTTCTTGGGTTGTGTAGTGTCTAAGCCAAAATAGCATTTACACATTTATTACTAATATTAAAATTTAAATTTACTAAACAATATATTTTCAATTACTAACCCAAAAGTGAATCTGGTGTAGTGATCAACTTTGTGATTTGCATATTGGCGAACTAAAAGTTGGTTCGGCACTACTTGCATTTATTTAAATGGATTGAGTAGATATTTTGATTTAAGAAAAATGCGATTTTAAAAAAACAAAGAGAACAAGTGCAAATATAAATTGATTTTTTCTAAAGAGGTGAAAATAGTAAAAGAAATAGGCCCAATAAGGCGGATACTCCGGTCCTGCTTGCACAAAACGAAAGATATTGTTGATAAATAGAAGTATGTCTTGTTCATTGACATATCAGAAATCGTTCGCCATAGTTAGAGCAGTTAAACCAAATCTTGTACGAGGTCCGGGCAATTCATTCATTTGACCATAGACTAAAGCTACTTTTGATCCGACATTATTTTTTCATTAATTACTTCTGATTCTTTAATTTCCATACAAATATCATTTCCCTTACGAGTACGCTCACCTATACTCCACCAAATGTTGTAGCGACCGAAAAATCCGGGAAAGGATTCTTCGAAGTTCGAAAGGAAGCCGCCACCAAATTTTAGTTTAAGGGCAAATTCGGAAAATCCCTTTAGGGTTTAAGACAAGGCATTGTTAGGGTTCGGGAGTCGTTATGTGTGGGGAAAGTATTAGCACCCCACGACATCCATTGTCTAATTAATTATGGTTTATTAATATTTTACCCTTTTTATTTATAGAGAAAAAGACTTAATTAAATTTTTAATTTTTAGAGCTTGACAAGAGTGGACTCTTGCTCCTACGTACCTCCGGATGCAATGGAGGAGTCAAAGCTACGTAGTTCTTCCTGAAAAAGGTTTGTGGGTTGGTATTTTTTAGTGTAGGGGTCCTAGGATTCCTTGAACTGTACAGCTCACTGATTCCTAGGACGCTGACTAACCCGATTGTACAACCGACTTAGTCCCCTACTTTTTGAAAGTAATTTTTGAGTTTTTGAAAGGAATTGGTTTGAGGTGAGGTAGGTTAGTTTTAGAATAGGTATTCTAGAACTCCTGAACTGTACAGCTCATTAATTCTAGAACGCTGGCTAACTCAGTTGTACAACCGACTTAGTCCCCTATTTTTAGGAAAAATAGTTTATTCGTATTTTATTAAGTTTTTAGGATTCTTGAATCATGCATGACTCATTGGTCTGAAAAAATGACTAACGCGGTTGTACAACCGACTCAGCCGTTTATTTAACTTCGAGAGAAAAATTATTTACGTTTGAGTTAGAAAAGAATTAAAAAGAAAAACAGGGGGTGAAAATTGTAAAATGAGGTTTTATTAATCGCAGGGGGTTGTATACTTAATAGGAGGTGTAAAAAGGAAACCCAGTTCGCATAGGAGAGCCCAGTGTGCGAAACTGGGCTTAAGTGGGGGGAGGTGCGCGCGTGAATTGGAGCGGTGAAAGCAAGCAGTAGTCTGAATATTTAAAAAAATAAAAAAAAGACACTATATTACAAGCCCAAAACCTAACCAGAAACCCTAAAACTGTTTCACCTCTTCCCCCCCTTTCTTCGGCGCCGCAGAGAGAGAGTGAGATTGCCGGCGAGAATTTCGCCAGTTTCCATGGCGAGAGAGGGAGAAAATCCGGTGAGATGTTCGCCGGTTTCCATGGAAGTGGGTTGTGGGGTGGTTCGCGATGAGAGAGAGAGGAGGACGGCGGAGATGGTTCTATCGGAGGTGGGTGGCCGGTGGTGAGCTTCGCGTTGGCCTCGGTTTGGTGGCTCGGTTTTGAAAGAAACTTCGGTTTTGGTGGCTGTGGGTTTCGTTTCTGAGGGTTGAAGCTTACTGTGGGGGATTTTTCGTGGTCGCTCGCCGGAGCTTCCACCGGAGAAGACGAAGTCTTCGGCGACGTTGACAGGTCAGTTCCCTATTTCGTTTTTTTTTCCTTTTTTCGTTTCTGGTTCTCTGTTTCTCGCCTTCTTTTCCATATTTAGACTTCTTATTAAACCCAGAAACATTTTTGATTACTAAGATATTTTGCTTGCCTATTTAGTTTGTTGATTTTTGGAAGAAAATAGAAACATAAATCTGTTGAAAGTGTAAATCCAAATCTATTTACACCTAAATCGTGTTTATGGACTGAATCATGATTGCAAGTCCTAAGTGCACTAACAGTGTTTATTATAATGACAAATCAAACTTTTAAACATATGGATTTAAACAACAAATCGTGCTCGTATGTTCTGCATATGTAGATTTAATAATACAAGAACCAACCTTATTTTGACTTTTCGTTATGCTCACATTCTTTGCTCATTCTTTGTTGATTCTCCTTGATGTGGATCGCTTTATCGCTCATCGCTTCTTTCTTTTAGATCTTAGAAACCTCAGAACCGTGTTTAGTGGATTAAGGTTTCGATGTGAAACTCTAATCCTATTTTTGAGTGATTTTAGCAGTAGTTTTCTGCCTTGGTTTCTGTCTATTTTACCGTGGACTGGCTGCTTATTTATATTAAAACTTAGGGTTAGCATTTAATTGGTTTTGACTGATTTGACTGGGCTTTTGCAGGTTCTGATAACGTGGGCTTGCTGAGCAGTCTAGGAGAGCAAGAACAGACCCCTAAAGATTGCTAATGCTGCTCCTATTTTCTATTTTTTGATTTTTTTTTCGGATTTGTATTTTTTGTATTTTTAATATTATCATTTTTTGTATTTTTGGACGCTTTGGACAATTAGACACTTTTTAAAATGTAAATAAAATTAAGTAGATTTTTTTGATATTTTTTGGACTATATATATGTATATGCTCAAAATAAGGACGAAATAATAAAAATAGAAAAGAAGTTGGAATGATGAGCCCGATTGCGAGAAAACAACTCGAATAAGCCCATTTGCAAGGAAACGACTCGGATAAGCCCAATTAAGTTCGACTAGGCCCAAATACGAAGATCCAACTAAAGAATGTGCGAAAAGATCGATCATTCGCGCGTATTCTCAATTTAAACAACGACACTTCGACTTAGTTGAACAGGTTAGTTGAGATTGGCTTAGGTTAGTAAATGAGACACTTTTTTTAATAATTATCGTAATTGCGCGACTTCAGAACATGAATAAAATAAGCGACTAAAACCAGAAAAAGAATATAGACAAAATTGGGGTATAACAAATACGAATGCACTTCCATGAGCTTTGGCAATGTTACTAATCAACTCCATAATGAATACTACTTTACCTACCCCAGCTCAACTGAAAAGTCTAATTTTTCCTCCATGGCGATAAGGAGCTAAAAGATCTACTACTTTAATACATGTTTTAAAATGGATAATTTTGTATCTAATTGTATAAAGGCATGCGCAAATCAATGAATAGGAGATGTTGTGAGAGTATCTATAGGACCTAAATTTTAAATAGGCTCTCCAAGTATGTTGAAAATTCGTCCTAGTGTTGCGCCGCTGAATTGAATACTTTGGGTGCGTTTAATTTGCTAAGTAGTAAGGGACTGGACTCGACAACTCCAGTTGTACACTGTTTGATTTGGAAGTTGTTCATGGTACTGGACAGAAGTGGGTGCAAGGGACTGTGTAACACCCCGAAAAAATAATAATTTAATTAATTTAATTAATTTGATTAGTTGAATTATTAATTTTAGTTGAAGCGTGAGTTAATTAAATTAAGAGGGAAATATCATGTTTTGTGTAGGAGTGGGATCGAGTAGTAGTGGGGGTGTAGCTGTGAGCCCAATGCGTGAAAGGCCCACAGCTTAAACCCCAAGGGTTATGCGAAACCCTCACTCTCATTTCATTCAGAGAGAAATCGAAATTGAGAGAGAGGAAAAGTGAGAAGAGGCGCGACGCAAGGAGAGGGAGAAAAGGAGAGGGTTTTCGCGAATTGGAGGGAGAAGGTTCAAGGCTTTGCTCGTTGTGTTGCTGTAGTTACTCGTTGGTGCTTTCAATCGTCTTCTACGGAGCCTACGTTTAAGAGGTAAGGGTGAGCGTTTCGATTTAATATAATTGAGTATGTAATGGGTTTTTGTGGGGTTCTTGATGTTGTTTGATGAATTGTTGATGTTGTCATGTGATTAACTATATGAGATGATGAGTTGAATTTCGAATAAGGTGATTTTATGGGGTTAGAATCGATTTCATGTATATGGTGATGAGAGCATGTGAATTGAGTAATTTGAGATTGAATTGAGATGTGATGTATGGTGTGTTTTAGTTTAATTTGAGTATTGAGGCATATGTGGTGATTTATTTATATGTGGATGTTAAAACGAAATCGGGAATAAATTGAGAGATGCGGTAAGTGGTGATTAATTGTATGTTGTTGTTGTTTATATAAAGATCTTGCTGTTTTTATCTTACCGTTTTGTTGTTGCTGTTTATGAAATAAAAGTGCTGCTGTTTCTAAAATAAAAAGGCTGCTGTTTTCCATAAATTATGTTGTTGTTTGCTGTTTTAATTGATGTATGAGCTGCTGTATTTTTTTTAATAAATGTGTTGCTGTTTCATAAAAATGGGTGGCTGTTTTATCTATGTTGTAGCGTGTTTTTCATTGCTTTTTTTTAACTTCTGTTTGCGTGTTTTTCCATCGTTTCACTTTGCTTTGTTTTAGCGCGAAAAATACTGCTGTTTCTGTGTCGTTTTATTTTATTTCTGTTTTTGATGCTGTCATGCGCTAAAGAGCTGCTGTTTTTCCTCTCTATTTTACTGCTGTTTTTGATGCTGTCATGCGCTAAAGAGCTGCTGTTTTTCCTCTCTGTTTTACTGCTGTTTTTGGTGCTGTCACGCGCCTAAAGAGCTACTGTTTTCACTCCGTTTTGCCGCTGTTTTGAACTGAATTCTTCTGCGGTTTATGTAAATGAAAGGGGCGTGTTAATGTGGCTGTTTTTATAAATAAAAAGGCTGATGTTTTATTACTGTTCTTGAAATTTAAATGTGATGTTTTCCAATTTAAAAAGGTGTTGATTTCTCAATTAAAATGTGATGTTTTTCTAAGCATGAAAATGTGATGTTTTGCTAAATTTTAAATGTGTTGTTACTCAATTTAAATGTGTTGTTACTCAAATTTTAAATGTGATGTTTATAATGATGTTGTGATATAATTGTGATGGTTATGACGAGTACACTCCATGAGTGTTTTATGACGACGATGACGAGGACTCCAGGTGAGTGATTTGGTGTTTGCACATGTGTCCATAGTGTCTCATAGCATGTGCATATTATGACGAATAGGCTTCGGCCTCCTATTGACGTAAAACAGTGACGATGTGCCCATAGTGGCTTATTTATGACGAGAATGGTACCATCATGCATATACCCAGGCGTGGGTTGCATTTCCATGCACATTCATGACTATGACTTGGGGTGACAAACGTAATTTGAGTTAGTGTTCGATGGACGATGATGTTGGTAGTGATGATGGTGTTGTATGACTGTTTTGTTCACGTTACTTATTATGTGCTTAATTATGTTTTGTTGAAATTCTCACCCTTACGCTTGGAATGTTGCTCTATTGTGGCAACGCTCGCAGTAAATGCGCAGTGAAGGTCCATTGCCTTCTTTATTAGTTGTTGGGATGTCTGTCGAGTCGCTCTCTGATACTAGTGGCACCTAGGGGGTGTGGTTGGATTTTGTTAATTAATTAATTAGTTTGTTTAATGATTATATTAATGATGTGAGACGTGTTTGAGTGGTATTAGTGAGGTATTGTTTTATTTCCGCTGTGACGTGATTTTTGGAGTTTAATTTTCATGACGGATGTTGTTGCACAAACTTGATGAGTGCAATTGATGAGTTTTGTTAATGACAATGTGGCATTTCTTTTCTATCAGTTAAATTAATATTTTGCGAAAAAGAATTACTCTGATAAATGACGTGTAAATTATGGGGTAGAACAGGGGTGTTACAGACTGGGCAAAACCTCAATTTCCTGTACCTCACAAAACCACAGTACAACTCTCTACCCCACAATACAACTTTCTCATCAAGCAAAAAAATACCAATATATTATTTTTATTTCAACATTTTTTCTCTCTCTATTCTCTATTCTCTCTCTCTCTCTCCCTCTCCAATCTTGTCTAGTGTTGTCCTGTCCAGTACTGTTCAGTTTGCAAATCAAACGGACCCTTCGAGCAGCTTCTGTTTTAGTCACGTCCATTCCTTGCACAAGTTACGTTAATTTGTTGATCAACAACATCTCAACCTCTCACTGCCAGAGCGTTGTATTATTAATTAGGATCTTCCCCTAGTTAGTGAAACAACTACATCTAGTACCAGACCAATTATTTATGAAATACTCCCCAAATTTTTGTTTTCAAGTGCAGAAATCTCAGTATCAGAAGTAGTAGGAGTTATTCTCATATTAAAATCTATGCTCTTTTCAAAAAACTTGGAAATAAAAAAAAAATGTTCTATAACAAAGCAAGTTGACCGGGGAAATAAATAAAAAAGTGAATTAATAGTAATATACTTATTAAAAAAGAATTAACACATTATTTTTGTAATTAGTAATTCTTTCGTATAGAGTTTCAAAAGTAACAAATGTCGACAAAAAAAAGAAAAAAAAAGAGGAGATTTGGCGAGACTGTTCCCGCTTTATATAGAGATAATTGTTTCTCAATTTTCTCATATTATTTGGTATAAATTGAGTATCCTCTATACGCAACTGCAGAGACTAATTCCTCGAGTTGGATAGAACTACAATAGGCGGTTAAGATTCTCATTGTATTATACAATAACTTTTATGGTCAATAATACTTTTTATATAATAACCTGACTACCTTTATTTTTTTCTGGAACATATAGTTGAAAGGAGGGAAAATGTCCATGGTTCAAATTAATCATGACTAGTAACAGATATAGTTTACTACCAACTTGCATTTATCAATAATAAAAATATATTCTTAATTGATTTTAAATCCATGGTAATAAATGTGAGTCACAAAAAGCGGAATGATAAAATGTAAAACGGAGGGTCACCTGATGTTTATTTCATATATTTGTTGAGACTAATATTTTACCCGTGTATTTATTATAATTATCTATGAAATTATTAACACATTATATGTTGCAAAATATAATAAAAGAAAGAGGGAAAACTCCACAAAAGACAATATATAAATTTATTAAAATAGTTGTGTTGCAAAAAGTTTTTAAAAAAAGTCGGTATCATCTTATAATATTAATAATAGAGTAAAAATGAGGAAAAAAGAAAATGAGATGTAATAATGGCTGTATCTTTATATAATAGTGGCGCTCCCATTGACGCTTCCCGTTGGCGCTCCCGTTGGCTCTTACGTTGGTGCGACTGTTGGCGCTCTGGTTGCTGCTCTCGTTGACGCTCCTGCTGGCGCTTCTGTTATTGCTTCCATTGGCACTCCCGTTTGATGTTGTCGTTGCTGCTCCCGTGCAGCTCACAAAAAAAGTGGATGGATTTAATTATTGATTTTTTTAGGAATGTTTTTTTGGAATTTTTGCTAGCGGTATCGCTTATTTTGACTATCGGTAGTGATTAAATTAATTGAGTTTAGTAGTTTAGAGCAGATTAAAGTAAATAATAAATTTTAAATGATTTAATATTAATTTTATTAATTTTATTTAATTACTGATTTGTAGAAGAAATAAATTTAAAAATAAAGTATTTTTTTTAAAAAAATAAATAAATTGACTGCGCTCGTTAGTGTGGCACACAACTTTTGTTGCGTTTTGGTGCTCCCGTTTGCACTCCTACTACTCCCGTTGGCACTCCTATTGGCACTTTCGTTGACATTGTCGTTGCTACTCCCTTGTTGCTTACGAAAAAATTGGATGAAATTTAATTATTAATTTTTTTTAAAAAAATTATTTTAGAATTTTTGCAAGCGGTATCGTTTTTTTTGACAAATGATAGTGGTTAAATTAATTGGGTTTAGTAGTTTGAGTAGATTTTAGTAAATAGTATATATCCAAGAAAATATTATAGGCTACTTTTTATCTTTTCCTAATAAAAAAAAATCTAGATCTGTCACTACTTTTTTCGATTATTAGGCTACTTTTGAAACATTACTTGAATTAGCATTTAAGCTCACAAGTTTGATTTTTTCTCTCATTTTTACGTTTATTATTTCCATTAAATTCTTAATTTATTCTCCATTATAAATGAACATTCTCTTTCACTTTCAAGTATTAATTACAAATGTTTATTTATGTCATCTTATTTTGTCAAAAGAAAATAAAATTATGTCATCTTATATTTATAAGTTTGTTCAACCACTAATTTTACCAAACACTTTAAATTCAATCTGCTATCTATTCACTTTTCGGTAGCTTATTACCTGCTATTTTCTACCAAGCAAAATCGTAAATGATGCAAAATGATTAGTTAAAATGTAGCAAAAAAAGCTGATGCTTCTCAATTATAGAAGCATGGCAGCTCTCATAACTTTTACCAAAGCGTCAAAATACAATTGTTATGTAATTGCAAGAATTGTACTACCTCAAAGTTTATATTCAAGGAGCTTCATAATCCTCTCCCGTAACTAGATTTGTCCAGTAGGAGAGAGATAGATACAATTAATAAATAAAAAATTTACAAATAATATTAATATATTAATTGTGTCTTTATCTCTCATTTGAATTTGTCCAATTAATGAAGAGGAATTGCATCCATAAACTGCATACATTGAGAGGGTTTACTATGACTAAGCTAAATCGCCTTTAATAAAAATTTTGGTGGGAAATTTTTTTTTCCCCCATTTATCAATATACTCCTCATTTTGTACCTCATTGTTTCACTCTATATTTTTGGACCGACATACCCCCACTCTATATTTTGTACCCCACCATTTACCAATATACCCCTCATTTTGTACCTCACTGTTTACCAATATACCCCCATTATATATTTTTTACCGACATACCCCTGACAAATTTTTTATTTGTCCAACAATTTTTTTATTTATTATTATCTCTCTTAAGTAATACACAATCGTTGACTCCCCACCTCTCATTTTGTACCCAACTATTTACCAATATACCCCCACTCTATATTTTTGGACCGACATACCCCCACTCTATATTTTGTACCCCACCATTTACCAATATACACCTCATTTTGTACCTCACTATTTACCAATATACCCCCCTCTATATTTTTGGACCGACATACCCTTGACAAATTTTTTATTTGTCCAACACTCTTTTTTTTATCCACTTTTGGTTGGGAAAATTCTATTCCCAGCATTTACCAATATACCCCTCATTTTGTACCCCACTCCAATATACCCTACTCTATATTTTTGGTGACATACCTTCGACAATTTTTTTTTTTGTCCAACACTCTTTTTTTATCCAATTTTTTCGTGTGAATATTTTATTCCAACCATTTACCAATATACCCCTCATTTGTACCCATCGATTACAAATATACCCCACTCTATATTTTTTGACCAACATACCCCACTCTATATTTTATACCCCACCATTTACCAATATACCCCTCATTTTGTACCCCACTTTGTTTACCAATATACCCCACTCTATATTTTTGGACCAACATACCCCCACTCTATATTTTGTACCCCACCATTTACCAATATACCCCTCATTTTGTACCCCCATTGTTTACCAATATACACCTACTCTATATTTTTGGACCAACATACCCCACTCTATATTTTGTACCATACCCCACACTCTTTTTTTATCCACTTTTTCGTGGGAAATTTTTATTCCCACCATTTACCAATATACCCCTCATTTTGTACCTCATTGTTTACCAATATACCCCACTCTATATTTTTGTACCGACATACACGACATTTTTTTTTTTTGGTCCAACACTTTTTTTATCCACTTTTGGTGGGAAAATTTTATTCCACCATTTACCAATATACCCCTCATTTGTACCCTACTGTTTACCGATATACCTCCACTCTATATTTTTGGACCGACATACCCCCACTCTATATTTTGTACCCCACCATTTACAAATATACCACTCATTTTTTACCTCACTATTTACCAACATACTCACTCTATATTTTTGGATGACATACCTGTCAATTTTTTTACAACACTTTTTTAATTATCAAAATTTACCCCTCATTTTGTACCCCACTGTTTACCAATATACACCCACTCTATATTTTTGGACCGACATTGTTGCCTCATCCCACCAAAGGCTATTGTTGCCTCTTCGTCTTATATATATGTGTTGCGTATTTTTATACCCCCTTATAAAATGTTGATGTTTTTCAAAATTGCATCTGTAAGCTTTGTTAATCACCCACTATTATTAATGTGCCTACTGAGATGTAGTTTCGAAAAAACATCAAAATTTTATAAGGGGGTATAAAACTTAACACATATATATATATATATATATATATATATATATATATATATATATATATATATATATATATATATATATATATATATATATATATATATATATATATATATATAAGATAAGAGAAGAGACAAAGAGGCAACAATAGCCCTTGGTGGGATGAGGCAACAATGTCGGTCCAAAAATATAGAGTGAGGGTATACTGGTAAACAACGGGGTACAAAATGAGGGGTACATTTTGATAATAAAAAAAAGTGTTGGACAAAAAAAAATTGTCAAGGGTATGTCGGTCCAAAAATATACAGTGGGGGTATATTGGTAAACAGTGAGGTACAAATGAGGGGTATATTGGTAAATGGTGGGGTACCAAATATAGAGTGGGGGTATGTTGGTCCAAAAATATAGAGTGGGGGTATGTTGGTCCAAAAATATAGAGTGGGGGTATATTGGTAAACAGTGGGGTACAAATGAGGGGTATATTGGTAAATGGTGGGAATAAAATTTTCCCACAAAAGTTGATAAAAAAAAAGTGTTGGACCAAAAAAAAAATTTGTCAGGGGTATGTCGGTCCAAAAATATAGAGTGGGGGTATATTGGAGTGGGGTACAAAATGAGGGGTATATTGGTAAATGGTGGGAATAAAATTTTCCCACTTAAAGTGGATAAAAAAAAGAGTGTTGGACAAATAAAAAATTTGTGGGTATGCGGTCCAAAAATATAGAGTGGGGTATATAGGTAAACAAATGATGTACAAAATGAGGGGTATATTGGTAAATGGTGGGGTACAAAATATAGAGTGGGGTATGTCGGTCCAAAAATATAAAGTGGGGTATATTGGTAAACAAATGGGGTACAAAATGAGGGGTATATTGGTAAATGGTTCCCACCAAAAGTGGATAAAAAAAGAGTGTTGGACAAATAAAAAAATTTGTCGAAGTATGTCGGTCAAAAATATAGAGTGGGGTATATTGGTAAACAAAGTGAGGTACAGTGCTGAGAATGAGGGGTATATTGGTAAATGGTGGGGTACAAAATATAGAGAGGGGGTATGTCGGTCCAAAAATATAAAGTGGGGGTATATTGGTAAACAGTTGGGTACAAAATGAGGGGTATATTGGTAAATGGTTCCCACCAAAAGTGGATAAAAAAAAGAGTGTTGGACAAATAAAAAATTTGTCAGGAGTATGTCGGTCCAAAAATATAGAGTGGGGGTATTGTTACCCCGAAATTTCGACAGTACATTAAATGAAGCTTTAAATGGGGTTGACTTCACATTTAATAATGTTTCGGAGACAACAGGTCAATATTCAAGTCAATTCACCATCAATTCGACAGGAAAGGCATGAAAGTGCTGACAATGTGAATGAGCTTCGACGAGCTCAGCTCTTAAAGCAAGAAACCTTCGACAAGAGAAGGCTCAACTCTTCGACAAAGCAGGGTTCAACACTTCGCCAAGCGGTTGACGACGTTTTAGTCGAAATGCAAAGAGCAATAGTTAGTGGGCAGTTGCTTCTCCTTATTTCTAGGAGGCAGTTATTCTTTCTTCCCACGTTTGTTTCCAAGAGTATAAATACTCCTTTGTAATAGGAAATCAGGGTCACAACATTTCACAAGAACTCGAGAACTCAACTTCCGCATTTAAAGCGAAAACGAGTGAAACAGATTCATTGTACGTGTTTGTGAACCACTTTACTTTCAATTTAATGCAATCTTCAATTTCTTTTTACATTTATTGCAACTATTACTTTTGCTTTACTTTTAATCTTGTTCCTCGCACCATTTACTGTTCTTAAGATCGTTGAAAACACAAAAATACAAGGGCAATTGTCAAAGAGATTTTCTAGTTTGATCTCACAATCACAATATTGAAAACTAGTGATTGTTTGCTAAAAACACCAGCAAACAGGTATATTGGTAAACAGTGAGGTACAAAATGAGGGGTATATTGGTAAATGGTGGGGTACAAAATATTGAGTGGGGGTATGTCGGTCCAAAAATATAAAGTGGGGGTATATTGGTAAACTGTGAGATATAAAATGAGGGGTATATTAGTAAATGGTGGGAATAAAATTTTCATGATGCACATACTTATGGCAATCTACATACATGTTTAATGCATCCATTAAAAAAATTTCCCCCCCAAAACTCTCATAAACGCGATCTTGCAATTATAGGGCTGGATAAAAATATCTTAAATCCCCATCCCAATTCAAATTATTTCTCGTTGTATGGAATCAAGTTGGGTTACAAATAAAAAATAAGCCAAGCAACCTGATCCAAAAGGTGGGAGTAACCTATTTTTTTTGGTATAAACCGGATATCCTCTGCGCGCAACTGCAGAGACTAATCCCTCGAGCCGGGTAAGACCACAATTGGCGGCAAAGCTCTCCCTCAAGAGATTTAACACTGTTGCATGCCCAAGGCTGGATTCGATCTCAGGACCTTGGTTAAGCTGGAAGAGACCCTTACCATCTCATCCAAGTACTCTTGGGTAACCTATTTTAATACTAGCATACAAAAAAAATATATAACTATTTAAATACTATTATTATTGTCCTTATTGAAATGAACCATTAGAGTATATTCCAAGTTGTTTATTCATTTTCAATGGTCCTAATATTATTCCACCTCAAGAAATAGTCCAAATTTTCAATGGTTTCAAATTTTCGGTCCAATGACGAAACCAGAAGAATCAGAAATGGTCCAAATATATTGAAAAATATAAATTTTTAATTTTAAAAACAGGTGTAAGACATTGTTGCTTTGCAATAATTCTACACCTTTGCAATAATATTATAACACGGTTTTACAATGTTCTTATTGGTTCTTGTTTTTAATTTCGAAAAATTCTAATTGGTTACTAAATCTTATAACAACAAGGCGATCGAGATGTTGCTAATAATTTATGATTTCAGAACTGTCACTTCGAAAGAATATACTGATTAATTACTTTTTTATAAGAAATGCGCTGATCAATTATTACTTAACATATGAATATATTTTTTGACAAAGTAAATATATGGATTAATTGACACGTATGTAATATATTATGTAATTTTTTATGCATAATATTTGTTAAGAGTGTTAATTGATAGCTTGTGGAAACCACGGGCAAGGAAGTTGCGCATAACATGCATTGGCACGTAGGTGTACTTCATGTTCAATGGATATAATATAATTACAAGCACACGCTGAATAGGTAAAATTTATTAAAATATGTTGTACACACAAAAATAATAAGTAAAATATGTTAGTAACATTAGTTATATGATAGAATTCACCTGAAAATTGGATACCAAAAAAAAAAGAATTCACCTGAAAATCACTACAAGTTGTAAAGAGTGTGCCAAAAGACATATTAGTATCATATTCTTACATGAATAGTCCATTAAACCCATGTTCGTGCCAAACAATTTGGAGATCCTGTGCAAATCTTACAATTTAGGTCCTGAGGAGCTCAAACTTGTGAGGAACCAATTTAAAAATTTACTCTAAAAATTAATCAATTAATTTTAATTTTTGAAAGTTGTAATTAATTTTAAATAAACTATCAAACATTTGGTATGAATTAAATATTTTATTATTAATTTATTGTTATTAAACATTTTATAATTTGTTATTATTAATTCTTTCTAAAAATATAAAATAAGAAAGAAAAAAAACAAGTCACGTTGAAACAAACACGCGGAAGTGCAACAAAATCATATGCTAAATAATAATGAAGAGGGTTGTAAAAAATAGTAGAGCTGGGGTTCGAACAAAGATGGGACGGGACACTAGGTTACAAAGGGGGACACATTTACCTTCGAGCCAATTAGCTAGTTTAGTGAATCAATTGCAAGCAAAGTATATATACCATCTTTATACTTTTTTGGGCCCCCAAAAAAATGAATTGGGCTGAGGCCCTGTGCTACAGCACGGGGTAAATAGCCCAAGGACCGGCTCTGATTAAACCAAAATGTTTATCGATTGTATATGGGCTGAGTATCCCTTGTTCTCATCTATATATTATATATCTACGTTTGCCTTAAAAAATGTTTCTTATTTATATGAGTGTAAATTTTAATTTATATATTTCATTAATTTGAATGCATAATTGTGGTCTCTTTATTTTATTTTTTTGATAAGCAAAAGATTTTATTGATTAGGCACAAGGGGTTGTTGCACCCCGAAAAATCCGATTTGGACTTCTCGATGTACAACGTGGGAAAATATGAAGCCGCCACCAATATTTTAGTTTTGAGACGAAAACATTGAAAAAACGTCTTTTTATACAAGGCGGGTGGTCTTTTTGAAAACAAGAGATGTAGGTTCGGGGGTCGGTTAGGTACGGGGAAGGTATGAGCACCCCGTACCTCCTTTCTACCGAAAGGGAACCTTTAATTTAATGTGTGGTTTTGAAATGTTTGATTTGAAACAATCGTTCTACTTCTTTTCTTTTGGTTGAGAAAAACATTTTATTGGAAACGAGAAAGAGAATATTTTTTTGATATCCTTTGAAAAGCGGAATGTAACAAGGATCTTTTAAAAGCGTGCTTGACGACAGTACCGCTCCTACGCACCTCACCGAGATGAGGATCAAAGCTACGTAGTTCTTGTTTTGTGCGTCCAAGAGGCGGCTTTTGCGATTTTTAGGAAAGAAGTGTGTTGGTGTTTTTTTATTGTAGGGTTTTTTCGGTCCTAGATATGATATCCAATAGACCTAGAACAAAGACATTTCACTGCATTTGACGACGACGTGCCCCACTACTTTTGGAAAATGATCTTTTTGATTGATTTTTTTTAGAAAAAGGGTTTGAAATTATTAATTATTTGTTTTATTACTCACAAGTATCCTAAGACGTTTGAGCTGTACAGCTCCGGTCTTAGGACGCTAGACAACACCGCCGTGACGTCGTCACTTGCCTCCTTATGAGTTTTGAAAAAATTATTTATTGACCTCAAAAGATTTGATTAATTTATTGAAAATGATTTAAAGAGTATTGACTCTTGGAAAAAAAACTTTTTTGACAAATAGATTTATTAGAAAGGATAGGAAAAGAATTTGAGGTGGCATTGGCCACAAAGAAAAGAAAGTAGAACATTCAATCAATTTTTAAGTCAAAACCAAAACGCAATACTTGTTAAATTGCAAACAAAATAATCCACAATATAATTAGGACACAAGCATGCCCATTATTATTTGCAACAAGAATGCACAAGAATGACATTAAAGTATCAACAATTAAACAACTAGCCTAAGGGTAAGAAATTGGATCATGCTAAACTATCCACAAATGACAAGCAACTCATGTCATAACAACTTGAGAAAAATTATTTTGAACCACAATTACACCTTAATAAATTAAAAAAAACAACAAAACCCTAATTCCTAACCAAGCACAAAACATATACAAAAGGGCCTATAGGCCGAGATCCCTAAGGACCAAGCCACTAAGCTAATTTATGCTAAAATTCATAATCATAGAACAAAATACAAGATTCAAGTTCTAACATATCAAGCTATATTACAAAATAATTATCAAACTAAGTCATATATCTCATTCATACAAATCAAAGAAGTAAAAGACTCCAAAAACCCTAAATTCTAACCTTAAGGCCGAAACCCTTAATCCCCACAATCAAACCCCAAATATCATGCATTCACAAGAGAGTAACAAGAATTAACCAAAACCTAGCTAGTTCAAGTCAAACCCAAAGCTATTACATGCAATTTAACAAGGTAAATGCACTAAAATCAACACAATTTAATATGGGATCATAATTCAAATTGCAAACAATTTATACAAGTGCAAACTTTACTCATGAAGGGTTCAAAACAGTGGCATATCTATCATGTAAGGGCTCAAACAACTCATTTCCAAATTATTCACCATATATATACAAAAGTAGGTAAAAATCAAAAGGGTGTATCAAAACCTAGCTAAAACCAAACCATATATATACCTAAACCCACAAATTTCTTCATCAAACTTAACCTAATTACATGAACAAACATGAATACATGAAGAACAACAATTAACAAGAAAAACTCCTAAAAATTGGCTCAAGGCCGAAACTATATATGTAAGGGAAGAAGGGTAGAAAGTGAACTTATGCTTGGAAACTTGAACATTAATAACCTAATTTGATAATCCAAAAGAACAAATGATCAAATAAGCTATTTGAATCCCTTCTAGCAATCTTCTTCACTTGGATTAAAGTACCTTAAGGTACTAGTGATGAATCATCTTGCTAGATCATCAATGCTAACAACACTAGCAACCTCTAATACTAAAATAAAATGCTAACAATAAAATTAACCATTATTTTGCAAAGAGCAACAAATAAACAATTTAAGACTAGAATCAAAACTAAATTAAATCTAAATCACAAGAAAACATAAAATCAAATATAATGAATTGAATCCTCTCTAGTCATCTTTTCCATTTAAATCAAAGTGCCTTAAGCACTAATGGTAAATCATATGACTTGATCATCAATCAATAACAAGACTAAACTAAATTTAAATCACAAGAAAGACAAGACCAAATATAATGAGTTGAATCCTTTCTAGTCATCTTTTCCACTCAAATCAAAGTGCCTTAAGCACTAGTGGTAAATCACATGACTAGATCATCAAACAATAACTAAACTAAATTTGAATCTCAAGAAACATAAAATCAAATATAATGGGTTGAATCCTTTCTAGTCATCTTCTCCACATAAATCAAAGTGCCTTAAGCACTAGTGGTAAATCACATGACTAGATCATCAACCACTAACAATAACAACATTTACTACTAAAGTAAAATACTCATGACAACATTGAATGAAAAAATACACAATCAACTTGAACATATTTTTGTTTAGTGAAATGACAACAAAACTACAATAAAGCACCATAAAATCTATTTATTAAGGGTGAAATGCCAAATTTCACCCATCAACAACAACAAGCTACATTATGAAAATGAAAATGATAAATATGCTAAATAATGAAGAAAATGTGAGATGAAGAGAAGAAAATAATTTCTAATGCAAAATGCTTGAAGATGATGCAAAGGTATCAAGGGTTTTACCTTAATCCTAAGAGAGAAAGAAGAAATTGAAGAAATAGAGGAGAGGGAAGATGGAGATGGCTACGGCCTTGTGTTGGAAATAAGGGAGAGAAGAATTGTTTTTGTGTTTTTTGAGTGAGAGGAAGAGGCAATGTTGTGAGAGGTAGTTTTTAAGGTGCTTTGGAGAATGAAGGTGAATTAATGGAGGGGTGAGAGGAGGGAGATGGTTTTGGCTGAGAGAGGAGGAGAGGAGGAGAGGTTTTTCTTCTAGGTTTGCAAAATGAGAGTGTGTGTGAGTGAGTCTCTTATTTTTGGGCTTTTATATGAGGACCAATTTTAAGGGCATTTGTGACAATGTGCTTTTGTAAACCACTAGGATTTGAGATAGAATTTAAATGGAGGGTCAAGATTGCAATGCACAAGGATTAGGGACACTCAAGAAGCACAAATCAGCTGGTTGTACACGTTTTTGGAGTGGTCTTGGAGAGCAAAAATTGTTGGGGGCATTTAGGTCTTTTTACATTGAGTTATGGCCTAGGATTTGATCAAAAATTTTAATCAATGGCTAAGGATCATTTCACAAGGATCATGGGCATGAAAAAGCACAAAATATGGGCTGGAAATGAGAGGAAATTCGCAGCACACAAGTGAGAGAATGAGTGGAAAACTTGCAAGTTGTCATTTTTGTACTAATCCTTATCCTTTCATCATTCAAAATGTAGAATATTCCCTTCTAGATCTTTCTTTCTTATTCATGCCATTTTGGGCCCTATCCTATGATTCCATGATTGGGCTCTGAATTCCATGACCTCACCAATCCCAAAATTGATTTTGTTGACCCCACCTCAAAGGAAATGACCATTTTGCCCTTTTGTTCAAAACTTGAATTCCATGCCAAAAATATTTCAATGGTGCACAAAAATGCACAACCTCCACCCTTTTAGACCCAAATAAATTCCCAAGAGATGCATAGTGGTTTTTACTGAGAAATTATTGGTCTTAGTGAAATGACCAAAATGCCCTTTTGGTCCAAAAACCGTAATTTTGCCCCAAAACTCAACTCTCTGCATAAAACATGTCTTCCAACTCCAAACATCATCTTAAAAACAATGAGATGACTTTTAGGACTCAAAAATGCATGTTCCATGGCTTTTCCTGAGAAATTACCCTTTTTGCAAAATGACCAAAATACCCTTTGACCTAAAAACTTGTTTATTGTCCAAAAATGCATTTTAACCCTAAACATAATCCTAAAAACCCTTGAATGACTTTTTAAACTCTAAAATGCATGTCAAGCTTTAATTTATTTATTTTTGGTTGAAAATTAAGGTTTTGACCTAAGCTTGGACAAAATTGGGGTATGACAATTTGCCTCTTTATCTAAATTTTAACAAGGAATATGAATTGGCCAAACATATTCCGAGGCAAAATAGAGATAAAGAATCCAGAAATTATACTAATTTTGTCCACTTGGGAAAGACCCGATTTTTCTTTTCCTTTTCTCTTTCTTTATTATTTTTTGTCTGGATTTTAGCAAAGAATATGAATTGGCCAAACATATTCTCGAGACAAAATAAAGATAAAGAATTCAGAAATTATACCCCACGTTTCCTTTTTTTTTATATTATTAAAAGGATGTTACGACCTTGAAGAAGTCCGCGAAACAGAAATAAATTGGTGCCAACCTCGCAGCCGGCAAACACAGGAATGAAGCGATAAAGAAAGCGATAAAGAAAGTAAAGAAAGAAGGTATCGGTCCTCGTGAAACCGACATCGAGGTCGCTTAAAGCCTTTTAACGAACGCGCGACGATCCGAGTTTGTTAACGGGCGAGGTGGTCTTCAAGAGCGACCGGGGAGACAATACCAAGTCTAGATCTCGATATTTCTCAGAGAATTGCGCTACGTCTTAGGCCGACACAGCTATCCTTTTCGACTGGACCCAATGGGGTCTGAAGGACTTACTCGCAGCTCGAATACGAGGTGAAGTCTGAAGGGACACCTGGTCCTGAAGGAACACTTTGGGTTCTGAAGGGACGCTTGGTCCCGGCGGACACTGGTCTGAAGGGATTCACGAATCTCGTTGGTTGGTTGATCGAATGATCAATGCCGCCGCACTAGATTGAGGTACCGTGACACGCCACCGATGCAAAGAATGGTGTATGGGATATGGATGCATGTTATGCAAAGGCATGTTATGCAAGGGCATGTCATGCGAATGCATGTGGTGCGATGGTTTAGTGGAATGATGAATGCAGTGAGATGCTATTCTTGATTCTTCATCTTTTTTAATTTTCTTTGGTCAGCCTTCTTTTTCCTGACTGTGTGTTTCTTCTTTTGTTTTTTTCTTTCCTTGAATGATTTTGCCGGATCAGCTTCCTTTTTTCTGATCGTTTATTTTCCTTTGCTCTTTTGCTCTTTTGGCTTTTCTTTTTGCTGGTTCGACCAACCCGTGACATGACCGCAGAACTGATTAGGATTGTGGTGGCGTATGAGCCAAGTGCAGATTTGCTTTATAATTTTACCATTTGAGGATGATTGCGAGCGTAATTGTTTACTTGCGAACTTAATTTGCTTTTGAAAAGTTGTTTCCTTTCCATGACTTTTAGAAATTTCGCAATGATTGTGATGCTTTATGGTTTATGCACATGTTTTACAGATCAATGTCATCATCATCATAAAACGCTTATTTTGAGCAGTAAAAACAAGAAAGATAGCAAATGATATGAGAAAGATTGAACTTTATTGATGTAGAAGCCTGGTCGCATGTAGAAGGTTACGCCGATCGCTCAATACATTTGAAAGTTTAAGCTACAAAAAGACACGAAAAAGAGAGAAGCTAATTTCTCGATCGCCCATCTCTCGTGGGACAAAGTGCCAACTATTTGTTTCATGACTTTGACCACCCCTCTTAACCAGACCTTCTGGGTGTTGTATGCCTTTGTCTACTTTTCATGCCCCGTTTTTCGAATTCTATTTTTTTGCTCGATCGCCCTTTGCGGGTTTTCAATCCACCGGTCGCCTCGATTTTGCCTAGGCCGCCTCTTTCGGGTTTTCAACCTAGCGAGCTATTTTTATCGGGCTTATCTTTCTCTTTTTTTACTTATTTCTTTCAGGCATAATACTTCTTTACTTGATCGGAATTGTCGGGTTCTTGAGATCCTCGCCATCCATATTTGTGAGTATCGCGCTCCTCGGAAAAAGCTTTCTTGACCACGTATGGTCCCGTCATAGGTGGGCGCCCACTTCCCACGGGGATCACTCGAATTGGCGTAATCTTCTTGAGTACTAGATCTCCTCATTGAATTTCGGGGGACGAACCTTCTGTCGAAAAGCGATTTTCATCCTCTCGATACTGATTGCCCATGACACAAGGTCGCAATTCTTTTCTCCTCAATGAGATTTAGCTGATCCAGACGAGCCTGCATCCACTCTGCTTCTTCCAACTTGGTTTCCATTAGTACTCGCAGGGAAGGTATTTCAACCTCAATGGGAAGCACTGCTTCTGACCCATATACCAGAGAGAAAGGGGTTGCCCCAGTCGATGTACGTACTGAGGTACGATAGCCATGCAAAGCGAAAAGGAGCATTTCGTGCGATCTTTGTAGGTTACCACCATTTTCTCGTGACTATCTTCTTGATATTCTTGTTGGCGCTTCAACTGCCCCATTCATCTTGGGACGGTACGGGGATGACTTGTGATGTTGAATCTTGAACTCGGTGCACAGGTCCTTCATCATTCTGCTGTTCAAGTTGCTGCCATTATCAGTGATGATCTTGTTGGGAAGACCGTAACGGCAAATCAAATCTTTCTTGACAAACTTGGCAACCACCGAATCAAGTTATACTTGAATACGAGGCGCTTCAACCCACTTTGTGAAATAGTCAATGGCGACTCAGGATGAAACGATGCCCATTTGACGCTTTGGGTTCAATTGGACCTATGACGCCCATGCCCCACATTGAGAACGCCAAGACGCAGTCAAAACATTCACTTTAGCAGCGGTACATGAATGTGATCGGCGATAGATCCGCACTTGTGGCACCTCCTCACAAAATCAGAGCGATCGGACTCCATCCGCAACTTGAAGAATATAGTCGGCTCTCAAAATTTTTCTAGCCATAGTGTGTCCATTGGAGTGGGTTCCAAACGAACCTTCGTGCACATCTTTCATGATTCTTTCAAATTTCTTCTTTGGCAACACACCTCGGAGAACCATATCATAGTTCCTTTTTGTAGAGAATTTCACCACTCAAGAAGAAATTCCTTGACAATCTTCTCGAGAGTTCTCTTGTCATTCTCTCGATGCCCTGTGGGTATTCTTGATTAGTGATGTATTGCTTGATGTCATGATACCAAGGCTTCTCTTTGGGCTCTCATCTATTCTTTGTGTGCAATAGTGATGCGCGTGAGCAGCAAGTCCCGATGTTGAATTCTCGATATTGGCCAAGCTCTTGTCACACTAACATTGAACATAGAAGACAAGTGTTGCCAATGCATCGCCAACCGATTTTCACCTCGAGGATATGGTTGAAGGTGATCTCGTCAAAAGACTTCATCAACTCTTGCATGTAATCACAATAAGGAATCGGTTTGGGATCTCTACGGTCTCCCAATCGCCTCTTACTTGATGAATAACTGTGGTGAATCCCCATACACATCTAGCCTTTTAACTTTCCATTCGAGGGCTGCTGCATGCCTAAGATGCATGCTTCATATTCTCGCGATGTTATTGGTTACATAAAAGCTCAATCTGGCAAGAATCGAACAAAACGATTATCGGGAAATCAACACCGCCCCACTCCGTGTCCCCATACATTTGATGCGCCATCGAAAATCATTCTCCACCTTTCACTTTCTTGAGACTTCCCTCGTCGAATAGTGCCATGATATCTTCATCGGAAAATCATACCGTATTGATCGGTAATCTTGAATTGGCCGACATGCTAAATACTCAGCAAGTGCATCGCCTTGATCGCTTCTGCGTGACATACAGGATATCATATTCTCGATAATAACATCCGCCACCGAGCGATCCGTCCTCGTGAGGGTGGCTTTTCAAAAATGTACTTGATCGGATCCATTTTAGATACCAACCAAAGTTGTATGACTCAACATATCTCGCCTTAAACGATGGGCGCCTGTGCTAAGGCACAACAAGTCTTTTCAAGCATCGAATATCTCGCCTCGCAATCGGTGAACTTTTTACTCGGATAGTAGATGGCATGCTCTTTCTTTCCCGATTCATCATGTTTGCCCAAAGACACACCCCATTGAGTTGTCCAGCACAGTTAAATACAAGATAAGCGGTCTACCAGCCACCGGCGGCATCAGAATTGGCGGGTTCTGCAGATAATCTTTAATTCTTTCAAAGGCCTTTTGGCAGTCATCATTCCATTCTGCTTTCTGATTCTTGCACAACAGTTTAAAGAGAGGCTCACAGGTGGCGGTCAATTGGGATATGAACCTCGAGATGTAATTCAATCTCCCAAGGAAACCACGAACCTCTTTTTCAGTCTTTGGCACTGGCATTTCAAGGATTGCTTTAACTTTATCTGGATCAACTTCTATTCCTTTTTGACTGACGATGAATCCCAAAAGCTTTCCGGATCTTACACCGAAGGTGCATTTTGCTGGGTTTAGTCGAGCTTGAACTTCCGTAGACGCCAAAGAGTTTCCGTAGATTAACAATGTGTCCCTCATCGGCCTTGGACTTTGCAATCATATCATCCACATACACCTCAATTTCCTTGTGCATCATGTCATGGAATAACGTCACCATTGCCCTCTGATAAGTTGCTCCGGCATTCTTGAGTCCAAAAGGCATCACTTTGTAGCAGAATGTGCCCCAAAGAGTTATGAAGGTGGTTTCTCCATATCTTCCGAGCCATTTTTATCTGATTGTACCCTGAATACCCATCCATGAAGGAGAACAATGAGTGCTGGGCTGTACTGTCTACTAGAATGTCAATGTGAGGCAGGGGGAAGTCATCTTTGGGACTAGCTCTATTCAGGTCTCTGTAGTCGACACACATTCTGACTTTGCCATCCTTCTTCGGTACGGGAACGACATTGGCTACCCACTGTGGGTACCTTGCAACTGCTAGAAACCCAGCGTCAAACTGCTTTTTTACCTCATCCCGGATTTTCAGTGACATCTCTGGCTTCATTCTTCTTAATTTCTGTTTGACTGGAGGGCACTCCGGTTTAACCGGCAACTTGTGTTCCACAATGTCAGTATCTAACCCTGGCATATCTTTGTACGACCATGCAAAGACGTCAGCGTAGTCATGCAAGAGCTGGATTAACTTTTTGCGTTCACCATCTTCCATGACTGGTACCAACCTTAACTTCCCTTTTATCCTCTTCTCGCACTCCAAGTTGACGATCTCAATCGACTCCCCATGAGGTTGAATTATCTTCTCTTCTTGCTCTATTAATCTCATTAATTCCGGAGGAGTTTCCCAGTTTTCATCAACATCCCCTTCAGTTTGGTTAATTGGATGATCAAAGTCATAATTGGAATTGTTGGCACTGTTATTTTCAGAGATAATTACTTTTGATCTGCATTCGGGGAAGCAGACACTAGAATGAAAAGCGAAACAGACATAACAAAACGAAAAGAAAATAAAGAGATAAATGAAGAAAAAGAAATTTTATTGATAAAATTCAAAACAAGCGTTTTTATTAATGATAATGTTGTTGAAAATAAAAACATGCATGCCCTAACAAGCTACCCTAAGGCCTTGGGCAGAGCCAAAGGTGTTGGGCAAGTCAACAGCTTCCCAGTTCTTGAGCTCTTTTGTAGCTACAGCAATGACGGACCAAATCGGCTCCGCTTCTTCATTCTCTCTCGAATCATCCTCGATAGCGTTGATCCGATCCGGTTCAAAGATCTGGCACTTCGAAACTACGGTAGAGATCACAAATTGGAACCTTCTTTGACCAGGGTCTTGACCTCTCGGCTTGGCCAACCATCTACGCTTTCGCTCATCCGCCATCTTTCCTCTTTCACCTTCACTAGTAGGCGCACTCCAAGCCCACAACGGTCTTTGTTCTCTTTCAATCAGCATCTTTGGGCAAGAATTCCCTGTCCTACCTTTCCTGCACCGCATCCTAGCCGGGTAACCTTGGTCCATCATGATTCTTGCGACCATTTCTCCATTCTTTTGACAAATTTTATCACGGGTGATGACAATCCACATCCACCAAACACAGCGTTGGCTATCTCAAGAGATTGGAAAGAAGTTTCCAGAGACTCTCTACTGCCTCCACATAACGGAAGGGGAAGGCTTGTTAACCAAAGATCTCTTCTTCTCCGTACACCACCACAATCTTGTCATTGACTACTTAACTTAACCTCTCGATGAGAGAGGAAGGAATAGCTCCACCATATGGATCCATGGCCTCCCAAGTAAGCAAACATGTATGAAGAAGAAATATCCATGACTTGAAAATTAACATAGAATGTTTCGGACCTATTTGAATGGGGAACTCCATCTCCCTATCACCTCCTTCTTTGATCCATCAAATGCCCTCACCAAAGTTGAGCTTGGCTTCATAAAGGAACAATCAACATCTAGCTTGCTTACGGTTGACTTGGGCATCACATTCGAGAGATGAACCGTTGTCAATCAAGACCCGAGCCAACACGAAATCCCCGCGATTTGATGAGATGTGCAATGCTTGATTGTGCTTCCTTCCTTCTCGGGGAAGCTCCTCATCGATGAAGGTCGGTGATTAGCGGTGCAATATTACCAACGACTTCACAAACCGCCAATGTAAATATTCTCGAGCAACATGGGCTTCATTCAACACTTTCATGAGAGCGGTTCTATGTGCTTCGAACTCATCAACAAAGACAAAGATCGAGATTTTTGCGGGAGTTTGGTTCATCCGATCGACCACCTTATAATCACTTTGTCTCACTATCTTAAGAAATTCATCATTTTTCGCTCTGTCCCTTTCCTCTTCGAATATTCTCTCGCCTCCCTTTCCTTACCCTTACGGACTCTATCTTGGCTTCCTTGGAGGATTCAGAGCATACATCCCGCCGCTCCTTGTCATGCTACTTGTCCCCGCTTATATTTGTAATGAAGTGTTTGGAGAAACCTCCACCGAGAAGGTGGTGCTATAAATCCACTAAGACAAAGATCAGTTTTTTCATAAGGGAATGGACACGGGATCTCAATAACCACCTACTGTGGTTTGACTTGAGCCGGCCGGATTATACCATATCTCAATTGGCTTCCTAGCTTCTTTGCCATCATTAATCATCAACACACTTTCTTCCTTTTCAAACACTCCCACTTGAACCACATAACGATCCATCAAGTCTTGCAAAACTGACTTGAAAACTTCACAAGCACCTACACATACAGGATCAACACATACACACCCTTTCTGTATAACCCCACAACGGCATAGTTCAGCATGTATACTTTCCAAAGGAGTCTGAACACATTCAACAGATTTTATCATTGTCTGCCTCACAGAATCTTCTACTGCATTAGTGGATGGTGCCTCATGTCCCGGCAAGGGATTGATGGTTGTACTTGGACTGCTCGGCTTGAAGGAAAGCGGTTGGCATCAATCAAATCTTGAACTACGTGCTTGAAAGCCTTGCGTCTTCCGTGTGACCAACTCCTCCGCTATGAAAGCTACAGTGGCATCAAGATTGTATCCCTAGGAAAGGGGGTTGCATGGGCTTCAGGGGCGGATTTTGATCAAATTCTTTGCAATAAGGTGATTGAACAATTTCCGTATAGGTCATTGGAATTGGATCAAAGCTAACACGCCTTCTCTCTTGATAATTCTGGGTTTTATAGCCTGAGTTAACTTGTTGTGGTTGAGCTGAGACGGCTAGTGGTGCTGTTTGGGAGAACTGAAAGATGGGCTTCCCCCTGCAGTAATAGCATTGGTTTCCCCTTCCTTCTTCTTGGGGAAATTGGAAAAGGGCTTCTTTGGTCCACTAGAATTGCCAAATCCTCCGGCAATCTTTCCACTACGCAGTCCGTGCTCTAAACGCTCTCCGATGACAACCATGTCTGAGAAACTGGATGAGACACTCCCACCAACTGTCATATCATATACGGAAGAGTTTCCATAAACATGTACACCATCTCCTTTTCACCAATGGCGGCTTTACTTGAGCAGCTATGCTCCTCCACCTTTGAGCATATTCTTTGAAGGACTCTCTATCCCCTTTGCTCATGTGCTGTAACTGAGACCGGTCAGAGCAAGGTCCATATTATACTGGTACTGGTTTCAAAAACGCTTCAGAAAGGTCTTTCCAACTGTGAATGTCAGATGATCGCATTTGCATATACCGCCTAACGATGCCCCGATCAAAGCCGTTTCGGAAGTAGTGAATGAGCACCTTGTCATCATGAGCATACATGGCCATTTTCCTAACATACATCGTCAAATGGCTAGAAGGACACCCGGTGCCGCGATACTTATCAAAGTCAGGTGCTTTGAATTTATGAGGTACGACAACATCTGGGACAAGGCACAAATCGCGGGCATCCTTAGCTCTAGCACCTGATCCTTCTACAGCTCTTAAACGTTCTTCGAGCAAATGATACCGATCCTTATGCTGGGCGTTCTCAAACAAATGACCCGGCTGATAGTTCCCCAGGCTGTGATGGTAACCCCATATCGGAAAGGTGGCTTCCCATAGGATGGATAATGTTTCTCGAGGATTCACAAGAACCCCTAACAAGATCGGGCGAACTCATTGTCAGCGCAACACCAAGACCAGGGGTAGGAACTTGCGGTCCAATATTGGCTCCACTAGGTGTAACTATAGCAGGTTGACTTGGCACCACAGGGATAGCTTCAGCAGCGGAAGACATATAACCAATGGGCATTCCCCAGGGGTACATTTGTGCATTGTTCTGCCCACTCACCCCTGGAGAGTGACTGACCCCAGGCGTGGGAAAAGTGTGAGCAGTCATAACTTCAGAGATCACCGGAGGAGCAACGAAAGTAAAAATGACCCTTCAGATTCACAACAGCAGCGGTGGCTCCAAAGAAGAACCCCACTCCTCAAACTCGCAACATACTCATTATCTCGGCCATCCGGGCTTCCATAGCCCCGACTTTTGTCTTCAAAATCGATTCTCCCGAGCCACCGCTCGTGGTTGAGGATCTCTACACCCAACTCTTCTTGACCCGTGTCTTCGATCTCGAAATCTTGATTACCGACCATCGGGCCTTGCTTGTAAACGGGTGAAATATAGGTGTCGGCGAACCAGCTTGCCTTTTTCTCCGAACTTAGAAAGAAATGTTTTTATGAGTGCGAACGCGTGAAATGAATGGATGCATAAATATATGCGCATGAAATGTGGATGCGTGGTGCTCTCACGTGGTTTTTTTTTTTTTTTTTTTTTTTTTGACAAGCAACGAGGATCGAGAATATGAAACGAACCATACATTTATACTTAAGTGAAACACACAATTCTTTCATTCATTCATCTTTAAAAGATAAGAGTACATTACAAAGAGTTCTTAAAGCATTAAAAGAAAATTACAACAATGGAATTTCAAACAACAAAAATATGTCCATACACCGATCTCTCTTTCTCTTCCTCGAAGTGGAGAGGACGATCCGCCCGACCCTCATTTCTGAATCGGACTCTCGACATATGCAATGAAGCTTCAACCTCTGCTGGGGTAGTGAATACATCTATAGCACGCTCAAGATCCTCAAGCGCCTAGAACGCCATGACAAAGATCATAACATAACTTGGATAAGTAGGCATATTTTTCTTGCAAGCATCCGCAGATGGTCATCCAACCCTACGGTGTTCTTTCCCCGAGATAAGCCATTTCAGCCCGAACCTCTCTAGTAAGCCATCCCGGTGTCTTACGCGGTTTTCCAAGGTTGTGGACCTCCCGAGCTCCCCATGGAACATTGCTTCAAATCCTCAAGCCTCTCCCCGCACCAATTCCTTTGCTTGCATCTCATCTTGGAGTCTTTTCTCATAATCGGCAAGTGAGGCCTTGGTGTGCCTTTGCTTCCTCAATTGGCCCCGCAAGCTCTTTTCTAACTTTTTAGAAACATTCAACTGGCTTTCCATGCATTGGCGTCCTCAAATGCTATGTCCCTATCTCGATTTGAACTTGAATTTCATGTTGGCACTCTTGAGGCTACCTTGCATTTCAAAGCTAGCCTTCGGTTTCCTAGAATAACCTTTTCTTTGTAATCACCAGCGCTTCTCTTTGAGCTCATTTTCTTGCTCTAAACTCCTCTTTTCTTGCAACAACTTTTCTATTTGCACTTGTAACTCTTGCTTCTCCCCTTTGAGATTGGAGCAAAGCAAATTTTTAAGTCCTTCAACTTCTTCATTAGGGATAGGAGCAGGTGGGGAACTTCAGCTTCAATTAGAGGGACAACTTTGAAAGGCAATTTAACTGCATGCGAACCCGACGTCGGACCCACTGCAGATAATCCCCTTCTACATTCGTGCCTCTACATCCCGGATCAACACGACCTTTTTCATCGGCCCGTCCCAAGCGCGACAATTTTCCTTAGTAAACCTGCATTTCTGAACCTCTGTCGAGCAAAGACAAAACCAGCTAAAGACTCGGATGGGGTGGTGGTCATCGTGTACCCTAATCGCCTTAATGCCAAAGCAGGATCAGAGGTGACACATCCTCCGTACCAATAAGAGGACGTTGGGGAAACCATTAAGCTCATAGATAACATCCGACACGCCCCGTGCCAAGGTACACCACGCAGATCGTCAACCCCTCTCATGCTAGCAATGAACCGCTTCCATTCATCCTTACTCTTCTCTTCAATGTGTCCCCTAAACATATGAGAGACAAACCACTGTAGAACAACGGTAAACAAAGACATAACCATACCCCTCCTTTGGAATGGCGATCACAAAGGGAGTAAAATAGATCAGCTAAAATGACTGAAGTAGGATTCGACCCGACTTTTAAAGGCAAGGAAGACATCAATGGTCTGCAGATCAACAAAGTTTTCAATACTTGGGAACAAGACCACCCCAGTAAATGAGCAGAGCTAACACATCCGAATATGCTTTCCAATCTTTTTTTAGCAAACAAGGTTTCGCCTCAACCTCTAAGAATCTCCTTGATAAACCCCTGTTTCTGGCCCTTAACCTCCACATTTTTAGCCAAGACCTCTTCCTTGACTTGAAGGATACCGACTAGAGCTTTGACTAATGAGTACTTCTCCACATAAGAATACGGTTTGCAGTTTGCAATAGGAAAGCCCAAGATCTTTTCAAATTCTTCTAGTGGTCGGGACCAAGCGGTAATCTTGGAAAGTGAAACAATGATACTCGTGGATCAAGTCTTTTGGGCCAATGCGGTGAGGGCTTCGTTTGGACATTTACCTCCAACAGTCTAGAAGATTGCCATACATGGTCCGAAAAGCCTCTTTTCGCCACGAGGAACCGATTGCCGAGCTTGACCAAGCTTTGGACATCTTGTTGCTTGAAATTCCACTGAGGGTTCTTTTCAAATTCGATCCATTTTCCACTCGATACCTACAATTTCCACCGGCACCGGTGAGAATGCATGCGAAATGAATGCATGAATGCATGAATGCTTGATGTTTGAATTTCAACATAATGACTTTCAAAAGTTGGACATTTATACATTTTTTTTTTTTTTTTTTTTTTTTTTTTGGAAAAAACACCGGTTTATTTTCACAAAAATTTCGATGCAGGGTATGCAAGCTCCTTTGTGTCCTCTGTGGTTTCTTAGGAGACAGGATCTAAGGCTTTTTAGGGTACTTTGAGGTAAGCACTAACAAGAGAGCCCTAAATAAGGTTCCTAGAGCCAACGACCTTATCCGAGTGCACCGATCAGCAGGGGGCGACGCCCAGTGATGAGCCCTTCGAACAAGGCCAAACTCTAGGTGAAGTCTTCGCAACCACACTAAAAGACGCGACGTCCGGTGTGCAGCCACTAATGACCGTTCTAGCCTAAGATATACTCTAGCGGGTATAGGGCTGTCTCACCAAAAAGTCACACAAGGGTAAAAGCAAAGTGAAAGTGTGTGTAGGAGCATAATGATGCATATACCCCCACCCGCAAAGAAAATCCTAAAGCTTGATCTGGATAAAGATAGTCGTCTACCCTAGGGTTTTGCACATATCATTCAAGTCTAAGCAAGAAATTACCCTAAGGTATTAACAAACATCTAAAACTCTACTTACCTTAAGAAGAGGAGCTAAGAAGAGGGGATCATAATAGAAGGGGAAAATGCATGAACTTACCAAAGAAAGGGAGCGAAGAAGAGGGGACATGCGAGATAAGGGAATATGATGCATAAGTAAAGAAAGAAAGGGATAGGAGAAGAAACAAGAAATAAGTGTAGAAATAAACAAATGCACATGAATGCAACACAATTGTACACAATGATGCAAGAGAAGCCATCAAGCATTTATGCAGACAAAGAAAGAAAAGAAAAGAAAAGAAAAGAAAAGATAGAACGAAAAATTTTCAAATCAAACAATTTAAACCACGCACCAAATTAATTAGGCTTGACTCGCGTTTTTTTCTAAAAAAGAAAAGTTGTCCCCAAGTGAAGTCGCAATTTGTTGCACCCGAAAAATCCGATTTGGACTTCTCGATGTACAACGTGGGAAAATATGAAGCCGCCACCAATATTTTAGTTTTGAGACGAAAACATTGAAAAACGTCTTTTTATACAAGGCGGGTGGTCTTTTTGAAAACAAGAGATGTAGGTTTGGTCGGTTAGGTACGGGAAGGTATGAGCACTTCGTACCTCCTTTTTCTACCGAAAGGGAACCTTTAATTTAATGTGTGGTTTTGAAATGTTTGATTTGAAACAATCGTTCTACTTCTTTTCTTTTGGTTGAGAAAAAACATTTTATTGGAAACGAGAAAGAGAATATTTTTTTGATATCCTTGAAAAGCGGAGAAGAACAAGGATCTTTTAAAAGCGTGCTTGACGACAGTACCGCTCGCCCTACGCACCTCACCGAGATGAGGATCAAAGCTACGTAGTTCTTGTTTTGTGCGTCCAAGACGGCTTTTGCGATTTTTTAGGAAAGAAGTGTGTTGGTGTTTTTTATTGTAGGGGTTTTCGGTCCTAGACTGTACAGTCCAATAGACCTAGAACAAAGACAGCCCCGCCCGTACGGACGACGTGCCCCACTACTTTTGGAAAATGATCTTTTTGATTGATTTTTTTTAGAAAAAGGGTTTGAAATTATTAATTATTTGTTTTATTACTCACAAGTATCCTAAGACGTTTGAGCTGTACAGCTCCGGTCTTAGGACGCTAGACAACACCGGCCGTACGTCCGACTTGCCTCCTTATGAGTTTTGAAAAAAATTATTTATTGACCTCAAAAGATTTGATTAATTTATTGAAAATGATTTAAAGAGTATTGACTCTTGGAAAAAAAACTTTTTTTGACAAATAGATTTATTAGAAAGGATAGGAAAAGAATTTGAGGGTGGCATTGGCCACAAAGAAAAGAAAGTAGAACATTCAATCAATTTTTAAGTCAAAACCAAAACGCAATACTTGTTAAATTGCAAACAAAATAATCCACAATATAATTAGGACACAAGCATGCCCATTATTATTTGCAACAAGAATGCACAAGAATGACATTAAAGTATCAACAATTAAACAACTAGCCTAAGGGTAAGAAATTGGATCATGCTAAACTATCCACAAATGACAAGCAACTCATGTCATAACAACTTGAGAAAAATTATTTTGAACCACAATTACACCTTAATAAATTAAAAAAAACAACAAAACCCTAATTCCTAACCAAGCACAAAACATATACAAAAGGGCCTATAGGCCGAGATCCCTAAGGACCAAGCCACTAAGCTAATTTATGCTAAAATTCATAATCATAGAACAAAATACAAGATTCAAGTTCTAACATATCAAGCTATATTACAAAATAATTATCAAACTAAGTCATATATCTCATTCATACAAATCAAAGAAGTAAAAGACTCCAAAACCCTAAATTCTAACCTTAAGGCCGAAACCCCTTAATCCCCACAATCAAACCCCAAATATCATGCATTCACAAGAGAGTAACAAGAATTAACCAAAACCTAGCTAGTTCAAGTCAAACCCAAAGCTATTACATGCAATTTAACAAGGTAAATGCACTAAAATCAACACAATTTAATATGGGATCATAATTCAAATTGCAAACAATTTATACAAGTGCAAACTTTACTCATGAAGGGTTCAAAACAGTGGCATATCTATCATGTAAGGGCTCAAACAACTCATTTCCAAATTATTCACCATATATATACAAAAGTAGGTAAAAATCAAAAGGGTGTATCAAAAACCTAGCTAAAACCAAACCATATATATACCTAAACCCACAAATTTCTTCATCAAACTTAACCTAATTACATGAACAAACATGAATACATGAAGAACAACAATTAACAAGAAAAACTCCTAAAAATTGGCTCAAGGCCGAAACTATATATGTAAGGGAAGAAGGGTAGAAAGTGAACTTATGCTTGGAAACTTGAACATTAATAACCTAATTTGATAATCCAAAAGAACAAATGATCAAATAAGCTATTTGAATCCCTTCTAGCAATCTTCTTCACTTGGATTAAAGTACCTTAAGGTACTAGTGATGAATCATCTTGCTAGATCATCAATGCTAACAACACTAGCAACCTCTAATACTAAAATAAAATGCTAACAATAAAATTAACCATTATTTTGCAAAGAGCAACAAATAAACAATTTAAGACTAGAATCAAAACTAAATTAAATCTAAATCACAAGAAAACATAAAATCAAATATAATGAATTGAATCCTCTCTAGTCATCTTTTCCATTTAAATCAAAGTGCCTTAAGCACTAATGGTAAATCATATGACTTGATCATCAATCAATAACAAGACTAAACTAAATTTAAATCACAAGAAAGACAAGACCAAATATAATGAGTTGAATCCTTTCTAGTCATCTTTTCCACTCAAATCAAAGTGCCTTAAGCACTAGTGGTAAATCACATGACTAGATCATCAAACAATAACTAAACTAAATTTGAATCTCAAGAAACATAAAATCAAATATAATGGGTTGAATCCTTTCTAGTCATCTTCTCCACATAAATCAAAGTGCCTTAAGCACTAGTGGTAAATCACATGACTAGATCATCAACCACTAACAATAACAACATTTACTACTAAAGTAAAATACTCATGACAACATTGAATGAAAAAATACACAATCAACTTGAACATATTTTTGTTTAGTGAAATGACAACAAAACTACAATAAAGCACCATAAAATCTATTTATTAAGGGTGAAATGCCAAATTTCACCCATCAACAACAACAAGCTACATTATGAAAATGAAAATGATAAATATGCTAAATAATGAAGAAAATGTGAGATGAAGAGAAGAAAATAATTTCTAATGCAAAATGCTTGAAGATGATGCAAAGGTATCAAGGGTTTTTACCTTAATCCTAAGAGAGAAAGAAGAAATTGAAGAAATAGAGGAGAGGGAAGATGGAGATGGCTACGGCCTTGTGTTGGAAATAAGGGAGAGAAGAATTGTTTTTGTGTTTTTGAGTGAGAGGAAGAGGCAATGTTGTGAGAGGTAGTTTTAAGGTGCTTTGGAGAATGAAGGTGAATTAATGGAGGGGTGAGAGGAGGAGATGGTTTCGGCTGAGAGAGGAGGAGAGGAGGAGAGGTTTTTCTTCTAGGTTTGCAAAATGAGAGTGTGTGTGAGTGAGTCTCTTATTTTTGGGCTTTTATATGAGGACCAATTTTAAGGGCATTTGTGACAATGTGCTTTTGTAAACCACTAGGATTTGAGATAGAATTTAAATGGAGGGTCAAGATTGCAATGCACAAGGATTAGGGACACTCAAGAAGCACAAATCAGCTGGTTGTACACGTTTTTGGAGTGGTCTTGGAGAGCAAAAATTGTTGGGGGCATTTAGGTCTTTTTACATTGAGTTATGGCCTAGGATTTGATCAAAAATTTTAATCAATGGCTAAGGATCATTTCACAAGGATCATGGGCATGAAAAAGCACAAAATATGGGCTGGAAATGAGAGGAAATTCGCAGCACACAAGTGAGAGAATGAGTGGAAAACTTGCAAGTTGTCATTTTTGTACTAATCCTTATCCTTTCATCATTCAAAATGTAGAATATTCCCTTCTAGATCTTTCTTTCTTATTCATGCCATTTTGGGCCCTATCCTATGATTCCATGATTGGGCTCTGAATTCCATGACCTCACCAATCCCAAAATTGATTTTGTTGACCCCACCTCAAAGGAAATGACCATTTTGCCCTTTTGTTCAAAACTTGAATTCCATGCCAAAAATATTTCAATGGTGCACAAAATGCACAACCTCCACCCTTTTAGACCCAAATAAATTCCCCAAGAGATGCATAGTGGTTTTTACTGAGAAATTATTGGTCTTAGTGAAATGACCAAAATGCCCTTTTGGTCCAAAAACCGTAATTTTGCCCCAAAACTCAACTCTCTCTGCATAAAACATGTCTTCCAACTCCAAACATCATCTTAAAAACAATGAGATGACTTTTAGGACTCAAAATGCATGTTCCATGGCTTTTCCCGAGAAATTACCCTTTTGCAAAATGACCAAAATACCCTTTGACCTAAAAACTTGTTTATTGTCCAAAAATGCATTTTAACCCTAAACATAATCCTAAAAACCCTTGAATGACTTTTAAACTCTAAAATGCATGTCAAGCTTTAATTTATTTATTTTTGGTTGAAAATTAAGGTTTTGACCTAAGCCGGACAAAATTGGGGTATGACAGGGGTACCATACTACATATATAAAAGACAAAAGATTACTAAAAAATTTAAATGATAAAATTGCGACCAAAATTTATCAAGATTATTATATTATTATTTTTTATGAAGAATATTTAAGGTGAGGGTATAACGATCCAATTTATCGTGTCAAAAAAAAATCCAATCTAAAATAGGGATAATCTTTGAAATAGAAGTATATATTTACCGCACTTTAAGAGAACAACTGAAAACTTGAATGGTCTTGCCCTTCAGAAAGTTTCACTTAAACATAAAATTCCGCAGAACCCTCTCATTTCACTCTCTTCTCTTTTGGCAATATCTCATGAATGTAAAAGGGTTTGTAGTACCCCTTGTACCCCTTAAATTAGGGATGGCAAAACGGGTTTGGCCCGTCGGGCCGACCCACTGACCCGCCCAAAAAGGCATGTCAGGCTGGGATATTGGGACCGTTGACCCGCTGAGCCCGCCCCGCCAAAAAAAAACCGCGAGCTAAAGCAAGGATGGGTCGGGTCGGCCCGCCAGCCCGTTTTTTTTAAAAAAAAAATTCCTTCATTCATCATTCAGATCAATCATTTTTATTTAAAAAAATTCAACAAAATTCATTCCATTTCCAGCGCCCACTCCCGTTAGTCCACTGACCACTATCCATTCCACCCACTCCCAAAAAAGTTCATTTATTTGACCAAAAACAAATTTCTTTAGGGTTTTACTGGTTTCACTCTCATTTCTCACCACCGTGACTGCACTGACCTTCCTCCTCATCTCGATTCTCGCTCTCTTCTAGGTGACATTTCTTAATGGTTAATCCTAGTAATTCCAATGCTATTATTGTTTTATACTTTTAGTTGCTATATAGTTAATCCTAGTAATTCCAATGCTATTATTGTTTTATACTTTTATTTTGAATATATCAAGAGTTTTTAAAGTAAAAATTTGTTAAAAATGCTTTATAAAAAATCTATTTTAAAAAGCAAGTGAAAAATCTTATTCAAATTGAAATGTTAAAAATATATAAGTTTTTTGTTCAAAAACTTTGAAAAAAAAATTCAGAAGTGGCGGATCGCCAACCCGCCAGCCCATCACTTAGCGGGCCGGGCCAGTCTTTTGAACTCGCCGTTTTTGGCGGGCCAACTCGCCCCGCCCCGTTTTTAGCTGGCCGAAGGCAAAACGAGCCGGGTTGGGCCGGGCCGGCCCGTTTATCTTCTCTATTATCTTCTCCCTCACTCTCCCATTCTTCCTCCACCACCACCCCGCTGACACCTTCTCAACCACCATTGTCATTGTCCCTCTCTCTCTCTCTCCATCCCATAGTTTGTGTGTCTCTCTCTCTCTATCGGTCCTACCTCTCCTCAACCACTGCCACTGCCCTCTCTCTCACCACTGCATCAGACCACCTAGGACTACCACCGGATCACTGCATTCTTCTTCTTTCGCTCTTAAAGGTTAGTTCTCTAATTTATTTGGTTTTTAGGTTTTCTTTTAGTTTTTCGTTTTTCAGTTTATGATAATTAGATTTTAGTTAACATTTCAATTTATATTTCGCTTTATTTGTAGATGATGAATTAGGTTGATGATTTCAGTCGAGGTTTAGGTTTATGGTTAGGTTTTGATTTAGGTTGATGTTTTGATGAATCCTAAGACTAGAAATGACTATTTTGATGTTTGTTGAAACTGACATAGAATATATGATTAATGAGTTGCTATGTTGAAATTCTTAATTTGGAAATGTTGAAATTAGAAATGGTTTGGATGTTGTTATTGTGGGTTATTTATGGAAAGAGGTGAGATGATGTCCCCCACCCCGATATTTTGCTCGAAATCATCCCCATTGAGATAATTGCAGACGATACTAAGAATATTATGGTTGGGAATTAGAAATAATTTCCTTTATTACTTGGAAGGAAAAGGGTTTCATGTTGTTCTTGACCCCCATATTTGGGTCGAAATCATCTCCACTGAGATCATATTGATGCCACTAATTAACTTGATAGGTTATCAAGAATGTTATGGGAATCTAACGCGTTTTTTTTAAAATTTGGTAGACGAAGTTGAATCAATTGAATCGTAGCTGGATGTACAATATGTTATATCCGGGAAGAGCGAGTTTGAAGCAATCTTCTGTAATTGTGGTTGAAGAGTTTATTATGGTAGCAAACCAACATGAATTGACTAAGTTTGAAGAAGGGATTAGATGTCCATGAGTTGTTTGCGACGTTGTACCTATTAGGACCGAAGGTGAAGTAAAGTATCACTTGTATAATTGGAGTTTAAGCCTAGTTACTGGATTTGAGTTGATCATGGGGAGAAAGTTCCAAGATTTGACGTAGGGGCTTCAAATAGTTCTGGTATTGGTGTTGCATTTATTGAAGAATTTGAGCCGATGCAAAGCATGATTTATAATGCTCTCGGGGTGAATGTCCATTTGATGAGCCTCAATATGACAATACTAATGAGCTTCCGAATGAAGAAGCACAGAGATTTTATAATTTGTTAAAAGAGACAAACAAACCGTTGTTTGAAGGCTCACCACAGTCAAAATTATCGATTTGTATGAAGCTTTTAACTATCAAGTGTATGAGTAATTTTATGAGTTGGATTCAGATTATGTGACTGAGTTGGTGTTTGGAAGCAACGCCTAAAAAAGATAACTTTCCAAAAAGTTATTATGAGGCTAAGATGTTATTAACGAAACTTGGATTGGAAGCTAAGAATATCGCTTGTTGTGTAGATGGGCACATGTTGTATTACCAAAATGAATTTTGTAAAAACAATGATGGGCTACTTGGATAAAAATTTTGTGGAAAGACAAGGTATCTTGTTCGTAAAGCAGGAAAATGTAATTATAAATCCATCCCTATAAAGTCAATGTTCATTTGCCAACAGTTCCAAGGTTGAAGAGAATGTTTACTAAAATTGAAGGAAAAAGGATGTGACATTTTGATAAAAGAATTACCTCAGTCATTTTGTCGCCCATCTGACGGTGAAGTTTGAAAACACTTTGATCGAGTGCAGTCTGACCCACCGTCCCCCAGACCACCGAGAGGTGATAAGGGAAGAGCATTGTTGTGGACCCACCTCGCCAAAGGAGGCATTTCCATCAGGTGACAGTTACAATATCAGATGGGTTTGTGGGGATGCCCGAGTCCACAACCACGGTTACTACACCTGAGAGACATCGCGTTCTACTCCAGCTGGGGAGACATTACGTATCCCATCACCTTGTGTCCCATCGGTGCCCACTTTTATGTCTCCGACTAGCACATCTTAGTTCACTATGATGCCTATACTTTGGTTATGTCCCCCGCCCCAAGACGATCATCCACAGCCAGTCCACGATGAAAAAGTAGATCCGGAGGTGTTGATGGATGATGATGATGATGATGATGATGATGATGATGAGGAGGAGGAGGAGGAGGAGGAGGAGGAGGTGGAGGAGAAGGAGGAGGAGGAGGTGGTGGTGGTTGTCATGAATGATGGTCGCCCAGTCATCTATCCATGTGGTTCTGCGTAAGTATTCTTTGACTTTTTTTCACTTAAACTTTATTGTACTACAACTATATATATATATATATATATATATATATATATATATATATATATATATATATATATGTTTGATATATCTTTTATTATGCAAGTTGTTTCCTTCGAAGAATGCTTTGAAGGCAATCACCTATTTGCTAAAGAAAAAGTATCAAAATTTCTAGCCAAAGTGGTTGGATGTGGAGGAAAATGTTAGGAACTTTTTGATTTATATAAGGTAAGTATCAATAATGTCATTGCATATATTGTTAAATTTAATTTATTGTTTAATATTCAATATAATCACTAATATATATATACATAATTTGTATTTTCTTAATACAGACGAGAGTGGCGTAGAAGGAAGAGAAAAAGAAAACCATTAGGAAGATGTTTATGCAAAGCGCAGGACGCCGTCTTTCTGACCTGCTTAGGGAGGTGCGCATTAAAGATCAGAGGCTCACTTGGATAGGTGCAGGAGGATGTTTGGACATGCCCTCAAGAAAAAATGGGGTATGGTTGATTATCAAAATCTAGGTGATCAAGCCAAGAAGAATCGAGAATTAGAGAAGGGTGGCTTGCTTCATTGTCGCGGCTCGATCAGTCAGGCTCAGCATGCTACCATAATGGTAAAGTTTTTTACAAAGTAGGTGTTATTTTAGTTAGGGCGATTAATTAGAAATTGTTGAACATGTGTTTTTCATTTTTACACGCTAAGAAGCTTTGTTGGGCATTCCCTATACATGAGCTGCATAGGGCCACACATGTTAGGAAAGAAACCAGCAAATATGTTGATGGGCACTCAAGGAAGACCCAGGCAAATATCTAACATAATTGGTATTGTATATTGTGTTGTTTTGTTAAAATTTGTGCTACGTTGTTTTTCTTAATATTGAAAACAAGAGGAGTATCATCAAATTATGACTTGGGAGACTTAGGGGAGCTGTGGCCCTTCATCACCTGCTGCATCTACCCCCAAGGAGGCTGCACTAGCGACACACAACTGGAAGAAGACGGTAGCTAGGCCAGAAGTATAACGGTCATCTGTATGATGTAGGGCCCTTTTTTGCCTATATTCAAAGTGGGGTCAATCACATCGGCACCAGCGGAGCTTCTTCCAGTCGACCTCCTCCTCTACAGAGCGCAGCCGAGCTGTCAAAGCTGAGGGAGCGGTTGCTGAATCAGGATCAGACGATCAGGACCTTGCAGAAGGACATAACGACGATGCACCGCCAATAGGCGAATATGCTGAAGCTGTATAGGAGGATGCGTTAGAGACCTCCACAATCAGAGCAGCGACTTGAGCCCTCTGATGGTGTTGTTTCTCTAGAATCCGACTCTGATTTTGCTAATGCTGCATATTAGGATTTTTTGTAATTTATTACATTGTTTACTTTATGACACTCTGTTTTATTGGTTGATTGATTACTTAAAGACAGATGAATTTCTTTTAACTTTTCCCAGAATATTTTTATATAAAATGGTTTAATTTATTTTATATTTCAATATCTATAAATAAAAATATAAATAAAATATATAAACACACTACAACATTTTTGACTTAAGGCAACAGCAGAAAACCGTGGAGAGAAGTCAAAAAACCGTGGCCTAAACTTTAGACTACGGTTTTTTAGGCGCTGTCTAGGTGGCCGTCGCCTATTCCTTTAGGCCACGGTTTTGGCACATTAGGCCACGAATATTAAAACCGTCGCCAAAGTTATTAAAACAGGCCACGGTTTATTAATATAGTTTCTGGCCACGGTTGTGAATTGGTCACACAAAAATAACCGTGGCCTATAAGTTTAAGCCACGATTTTCAATTGGCCACATATAAATAACTGTGGCCTATAAGTTCAAATATAGTTTTTTTTCAAATATCAACAATTAGTCCCTCTTAATTATCGTCATAATATTACTGTAAACTAAAAGACTACATCAAATCCATCAAGAACAAAAATTATTTTATTATACCATGTTAAAGCATCCAATTTCAAGATTACAGATACATAATCATCGAAAATAATTTATAAGTATTTTCCGAGGAAGTGTCAATGACAAGATTACGAGATACATAATCATCGACAACTTTAATATCTTAGTATTTTTTCCGAGGAAGTGTCAATGACAACAAGCTTGTGGGAGTCCATTTCTTCTAGTGCGGACCTTGTCTCCTTTGCCAAGTGAAACATGGTGGAGCCTTGCTTGCGGTTAGAACTTGTCCACCAAGATCATAAACTTTTCCTGCATGAACATATTTAGTTAGGAAAACAGCCTATTACTTTCAAATCAATCATCCAACACATTGCAGAATAAATGCAGATTTGAGAGAATGATGGTGATAATGATAGTTATTCCAGAAAAGCCCCCTTTTTATTTGCTAAGTGTCATCTCACACTCTACAACAAATAGAAAATCATCGTATGATGGATGTCAAAGTCAGTGAGGTTTCAAAATTCATCAAAAATTAATTTCTTTAAGATTAGGCATACCTACCTTTTCAGCCTTCTATATGGTGTCATGACTTTTCTTGGCTCAGCTCTTTTGACATGTAGTGTCAAGAAAATAAAAACATTTATCAGTATTTCATCTTTTATAACATAAGGGAATTCTATATCATAAAGAATTCATTCAGTATTAATGTTTTGAATGCTCCTTCCTAGTAGAACATGCTTCAAAACCTGCACAACTTACAACAGCAAAACAAAAAACAGTCTTCATAAGATATCAAAGCCTTACATATGAAGAACTGGAGAGAACCTGTGACCTATCAATAACATTTGATGGAGCTGCAACCATAGATTGGCAATATACCTCTATTTCTTAACAGAAAATTCTAAGATTTGAATCTATTGCACTCCAACTTTAAGGCCTTGTTTGAATTCTCGCAACGCAACCACACAACAACACAGAATTCAGTAACTAAATTGACTTAACCTTCTTCCTGGTAACAATGAACTAATTTCACACTCTTATGAAACTAATTATTTAGATTCAGTAGCTTTCATATTGCATAAACTTAGTGATTGAATCACCGAAAGAAAAACAAAACCCTAAAATTCTAACACACAAATAAACCAGAATCGAACTTGCAATGAAGTTAGGGTTTATATGCGAGAACTATGAACATAGAAGTTGTGAATAAGAAGGGTCAAAAATTAAAAAAAGTAGAAAGGGAACAACTGCGTTTGGGTTTACGCAATGAAGGAGGAAGAGCTTGCTCGTAAAGCGGCGGTGGCGCGCGTTTGCGTTTGAAATCGGCGTCGGCATCGGGTCGTTTCCATCATCGCCGCCGCCGCCTCGCTCCGACCATAAAATTGAACTTCATTTGAAAAACGAAGGAAAAATATAATAAATGAGAGAAAGTGTTGGAAAAACGCAAACCCTAAGGGGAGAATCGAATGTGGAGAAATGGAATTAGAAATTGGGATTGTAGAGAGGGAAAGAAGATGGGATTGGTTATGGATTTGTGTATATATGGCGTAGAGATTTATGAAGACATTATACCCTTTCCCGCATCACGGCCGGAGAAAGATTGAGGGAAAGAAGATGGGATTGGAAATTTGTGTTATTTTGTTAACGCATGGTTCTTTTTTTCTTCTTGCTTTTTATTTTTTTCATTTTATGCCTCTTCCGTGTTTTTGATATTTTGTCGTTATTTAAGTCGCATGAACCAGAAACGGAATGTGTGAGTAACTTAAAATGTATAGTCCACGGTTTTTTAGAGAGACGGTGACTGGTATTAGTCCACGGTTTTTTTAGTAAGTTATTTAGTTTTAGTCCACGGTTTTATAACTGTGGTCTCTAAATAAAAATTGTATAGTCCACGGTTTTAAGCATTTTAGAATAAATTTTGTAAGTCAACAGGTAGACAAACGTGGTCTTAGGTATCCACACTTGCTTAACCGTGGCCTATACAGTTTTAAACCGTAGCCTATTAGCAAGTTAATAAAACCGTGGCCTAATATATCTATCTCAATCTCCACATTTGTAAACGCGTGGCCTATTCCTTGTTCAGGCCACGGTTTTTTAGCCGTGGCAAAGATTGGCGTGGCCTAAAGTCAAAAATGTTGTAGTGACATGTTGAAAAAATAAAATAAAATATTAACCCACTGGTTAACTACCGATAGATATGGCCGTTGGTAATCATAATACGTATTGTGGTTTCCGAAGGATTTGGCCATTAGTAGTTAGCAACGGATGACACCCCATGCTAATTATCCACAGATTCCTAACGGGTAAGGCCGCCATTAATTAACGACGGATTTTCCAAAGCCATTGGTACTTGTTTCCGACCAACCTAGTAGGGGGATCGACCCTTCAGAAAAAAATGAATACCGACGGCTTTTTTTGCTGTTACTGACAGATTTGGCCGTCGTAAATGGCAAGTTAATTAAGGGAGCCAACAGAGGTGTACATGTTAGTGACCTCCTGCCCATTATAAACTGATATTGGAAAACCTTACTTGTGGTTAATGTGTGTCTTGAATTTTTCATGGATATTTTTAAAAGATACTCTCGTTACTTTCGCTTAATTGATATTTTCACACCGAAGATACTACGCATGCGCATGACAGAAAATCAAAGTGTGGTTCAGTTTTCATCCAGGCTCTTCCATACCTCACCACCCCTCTCTCCTACAGAGACAAACACGTAGGTGCCACGTACATTGCTGACACGTCCATTGTATGCCGCCACCTGTGTAATTCTCTTGTGGGGAAGTAATTTTATAACCTAATGTAACTAACTTATTGCATATTTAAATTATCAACTGATGAAAGAATAATTTATGTTAAAACAACTCGATCCACTTATTTATATATATACTAGTTAGTTACAATAATCTCTAACTAAGCCAATTTCTTAACTGCTTAATTCTTACAAATCAGAATCATGACTGCATTGTACTCTCCTATGTTCTCAAACTCAAACAACCCCGAGCCATCACATAACTATTTCTATAATGGTAATGTGTTAGATTATACATTAACTCATCATGATCATTTCTCTTCACCAAAGCAACAGGTTGAGATTAAAAAGTCTACTACACCTTCCCTGGGCATTACCATGGTCAAGAAATTTAATCACAATGCTAGTGAACGCGATCGCCGCAAGAAGATTAATAGCTTTATTTCTTCACTTCGTTCACTTCTTCCAACGCAGGATCAAACGGTATATATAATCTGTTGACTGTATTTCTAGGAGATAGTTTCTGATTTTTGCTATCGACTGTATTTCATTTTCAGCTGGACTTTTCTCGGTTGTTTTCTGTATATGAGCCAAGTACCCTTTGTGATCATCTATATATATATATGTTTGCCTTTAAAGTGATATCCTTGTGTATTGGTGCAGAAAAAAATGAGCATGCCGGTAACAATTATGCGAGTGTTGAAATACATACCAGAGTTACAAAAGCAAGTGGAAGAACTAACTAAGAAAAAAGAAGAGCTTCTGTCAAAAGTTTCGAAGCAAGAAAATGCAGAAAAGAAAGAATCTCAAAGGAAGATTTCGTTATGGAACAACTCTGATTTTATAGTTTCAACGAGTAAACTTAATGATAGAGAGGTTGCTGTTCATATTTCCTCTCATCAGTTCAACAAGACTATGCTTTCTGAGATCTTGATTTGTTTGGAAAATAATGGGCTTTTTCTGCTAAATGCTTCTTCTTCTAAAACTTTTGGAGAGATAATCTTCTATAACATGCATTTTCTGGTAGGTATATATTGAATTTGTTGTTGTTTTATAGTCTTTCATTTTTGTTGTTGTTGTTTGATATATTTATTTAGTTTAATTGTTTTTAGAGGAAGAGAGTTGTAGGTTTGAGAACTGATTTTGTTTTGTTGTTTTTCGCAGGTGGGGGAAACTCAAAGATTAGACTCTGATATTTTAATTCAAAAGCTTTTGTCAATATATGAGAATAAATGAAGTAATCAATTTAGTTTTGGCAAAAGGTAAAACGATCTATAGTGTTCTTAACATAATTGGGAAGCACGGAAAGGAAAGATTTATATATTTTACTTTTCAGTGGTTTGCACAAATCAATTCTGAATTCAATTCAAACTAATTAGATGATTTGTTCGAATATTTTTTATGTTCGGCCAAATCTAAAGTAAGCCATACCAACCAATAGTAATTTGCTTGGGTATCGGATTCTAAAAAAGAAACACACGAACTCGAATCAATCTATGCTAAATTGTAGTAGTTTTGTAGTTTTAGAAGCACGAGAGAAGTGTACTTTTTTAAGTTTTTGAGACTATGGATTGGAAGACTATTAATGAGCTTGAGTTTGGTTTGATGTAATTTTAAGTTTTACATTTTTTTTTTGCTATTAATTGGAAGTGTTGGAATATTACGAATAAGTGTATTTTTTAAATTTTAAAAAATTAAAATTTTGGTGCATGATGCGCGAGCCCAATCGGAACCAACTCGTCTAATATCAAATTCATTTATTTTCGGTTTTAGAGAAAAAATGTAAAACCTAAGCCAACCAAAATCAAGTAATTGTAATTGTTTCCGTAACGAATTTGGGCAAATCCAATATATATGTACATGTGAAAACCCTTAATCATATATATATGCCCCTCAATGTACCTACGGGATTTTTGCTACAATTAAAACCAACTAGCAGAAATGTGCATCGACTTTAAGAGTTGTTGGATGTTATGAGAAAGACCGCTGCAAATACTTGAATAATAAGAAGATGAAGAAGAATACGAAGACGGTTGCACAAATAAATTCTAAAGTGTGTAAACACTAAATTTCAGGTTCAATTTGTCCCCACCAATATATGTAAAGCGGATGAAAATCGGTAAGTTGGTGAATCCCCTTCAGGATCTTTTGCAATCCTTGATAAGAATTACACACTTATATTTAGCATATCGATCAATGATAGTTGAAGAACAAAGTTTCTTCAATTACTCTCATGCACTAGACAAAAGAATAAATGGCTAAGAAAGAATTTTGGAACATGCAAGCATACACTTTGGTATCTTTTTCTAGCCTCAGAATGTCTCTATTAATAGAGAGAATCATCCATTAAAGGCTTAAATGCACTTTTGGTCCCATTATTTTACTAAGGGTATGTTTGGGAGGGGGATTTGGGAGGGTTTTGGAGGGGAGGGCTTTGGAAGGCTTGGTCTATATTTTAATATCTATTTGACATTTTAAAAATTTGAAATAATAACATGATAGATAATGATAAAACATTGTTAATGACATTTCATTTTTGCTTAAAAACATTTTATAGCTTCCTCAAATTGGAATTGAAAATCAAGCCCTCCCCTCCCCTCCCCTCCTAAACCCTCCATCGAAACATACCCTAAATGTGCAATTTTGATCACCCTATTTTATTTTGGGCAATTTCGGTCCCCCTATTTTACTAAATGTGCAATTTTGATCCCCCTATATTATTTTGGGCAATTTTGATCCCCTTATTTTACTAAATGCGCAATTTTGATCCCCCTATTTATTTTTGTGTGATTTTGGTCTCTCTATATCTTATTATTTTAATTTATATGTTAAAATATAAAATATAAAAGCAGTTAATAATTTTATATTTTTAAATATATATTTAACTATTTAAAAATATAAAATAGCTTATTTATTTTATTTAATTAAATAATTTTCTAATTTTTGACTAAGATTAAGTCAAGTCATTGCCTCTTCTATGAGTGGTGTGTGGCCCTGTTGGAATGTATTTCCATGGGTTAGGAGTAATTATGTGGATGTTTAGTACCTTTTTGTTGGGGTGTACTGATTAATATGTTTGGTCAGAGATTTTTTTCCTACTTTTTGCATTTCTGAGGTTTGATATTTTAGTGAGTTGATCATGTGTACATAAGTTTTTGTGTTCCTTTAAAAACATTATATATATATTTAATACATATTTTTGCTGCTCAAAAAAGAAAACAATTCATTTACAATACATCTCCATTTATTACCGGGGCCGACCCAACTTATTTGGAGGCCTAAAACAACCTTTCTAGTGAGGCCTTTTAAAGGGGAGGGTTATATAAAAATGCAAAAATGAAAGTGGGAATACTATAGAAGTTAGAGCATCTACATCTATGATCTCCATCCAATTGCTTAATTGGGTCCCACAACCTCCACATCATTTTAAAGCAACTCACATTTTTTTTACTCTAGTAGTAAACTTTTTAAGAACTATAAATGGGTCCCACAATTCTTAATTAATTATTTTTATTCCACCTTAAATTGTTAGTTTTTTTTGACAAATTAATTTATTTTAAGTATAATACCAAGTTCCGTCACAAAAATATATACTGTAATACCTAAATTTTTTATTTTTTATTTTTTTAACAAAATTAAATGTGTCATTTGTGTGTGTTTTTGTTTTTTTATTTTAGCAGTAGAGAGGGTTTCTATTATTATATTATTATTATTATTAGTTCTAGAGCCTTCTTTTATTATTTTTCCATAAACAAAGAGTCTTTACTTTCCTCTCAGAACCTCATCTCGAACTCTCATTTCAAACTCTCAGCTTTTATTTCACCGAACTTCATCTTTCACAACTCACTCGCATCTCTCACTCTCATCCTCATTTCTCCTCTACCATTCAACCAACAATGAGGTGCAACACCTTATCATTTCTCAATCTTTCATTTCTCTTTCAAGCAAAACACCCTCTTATCTGGCTCTAGAGATCACGACTTCTTCTACTTAGCCCTTCATGAATGCCTGCCTCTCTCCCTGCAGTAATCTCAACAGAGCAACAAGGTGTTGTCGGATCTGGATCGGCGCTCAGAGCTGCTTCCTTCTCCCAGAGTTAGACCGATGGAGGAGATGAATGGTATTCTATTTTTTAGTTTTTGTTTTTACTACAATTGTGTATCCGAAGTAGATATATAGATTTGTATTTCTGATGTTGTTTGCAATGGGATGGAACCTGGATTCTACTTTCTCAGTTTTTTCCGTTTTGTCTTTCCGTTCCTTTTTTATTTAGTTTTTTCAATTTATTTTAATTAAAAAAAATTATGATCCGGTTGCTTCTATGCGATATCGATGCGACACGCTGCCAATTTTTTCCTTGAGAACTCTCACCACCAACAGCAAACTTGGCGAAAGTTGCGTTCGTAATATTCCGCAACTCATTACGCAACTGTCGCTGCAGATGCTCCAAGTCTTATAATTTTTTTTTTATAAAAACTTGAATTTTATATGGACAACTTATGTAGTTTTTTTTTTAAAAAATTGAAGTATAAAACAAAATATGAATTTAATAATAAATATAAGTTTACTACCTGTTTATATATTTTATTTCCTGAAGTTGTTGCAGTGGTAAGGTATGGCTTTTTCATAGTGTATAAATATAAGTTGGGTGAGGATTTTTATATCCCACACTTTGACACTATACCCCCACAAAAATCATGTATCCCATTTTACCCCTTAAAAATATGAAAAATGAATTTATAGATAAATCTGTAATATTAAAAAATGCAAAATGAATTTTTAGATAAATTTGCATTATTAAAAAAATAGATTTATAAATAAATTCGATTTTGAAAATTGCAAACCAGATTTATCTATTAAATAGATAAATTAATCCTGTTTTTTTTGAGAAATCCTATGTTGATATTTTGAAAAATAGATTTATCTAGGGTTTTGATCTTGGTACCCCCCTCCTTAAACCCTATACCCCCCTTTTGTGCAAAACTTCCAAATTTACCCCTTACTAAAAAACAAAAACCACAAGAATCATCTCACAATTCATAATTCCGTAGTAAAAGAGTAAGATTCTCTCCTAAATTTTACGGAAACATCACCCAAAGGATAAATCCGTAGTTGAAATCCTACGGAAACATCATACCTAGATGAATCCGTAGTTGCTGCTGGTGCAACTTAGAAGGATTTCTGGGAAAAATTTACGGAAACATCGTCTAACGATGAATCCGTAGTTGCTGTTGATGTAATTTTGAACGTATTTCTGGAAATATTTACGGATTCATCATGCGTCGATGTTTCCGTAGTATAAATTTTGACTACGGAATGATCAATACTCTTTGTGAATGATTCAACTATCTTATCGATCTGTGCATTTAACATACCATGCATCGACTCCCAACATCTGCACAAGTCTCCTCCACTAAAACCCAAAGCCCTCTTCAATGCCCAATGTGCACTTTCAACCCTAATATTAAACCAAAGCAAAAATAAACACAACATTTCTAAAAAAAACTAATACTCTAAAAAATAATAGTGAATAACATTACGTACCTATTTGTTGTGGTATTCCCAAAGTGTCTCCTCTTATTAATCCACGCCAACACAAATTTGTCCCTGTGAGGAACCAACCATGTGTTGTTCACGTACTGAACAAACTGCGGTAGATCAACACATGATTGCTCGAACTCAAGTAGCCGCTGATAAAACTCTTCCTCATCTGTTGAGTCAGCTATACGCACCCAGAGATCCATTACCATCTCTTGCCTATCCTTCTTCACCATCAATTTACACTTAGCACTCACATTCTTGCTTATGTGATACCGACAAAGCAAATTGTAACTTTCTGGATAGATAAATCCGTATACTTTCCGGATTTATGTTAAAGACATAAATCCGTAGTGTTATTTTAACACTCCGGATTTATGTCTTTAACATAAATCCGGAAAAAACAAAACCTTAAACCCTACGGAATCATCTAAATATATAAATCCGGGAAAAATTGAAAAATTAAGACTACGGATTTACCTTTCTTCGATAAATCCGGAAACAACGCGAATTTTTGGGTCTGCTGTGATTTTTGGTAAAAATGAGAGGGGTATTTTGGTATTAAATTGTATTATGGGGGTATGGAAGGCAAGGAGGGGGGTATGAAAATTAAAAGCCATTTATCTATCCACAAAAATCATTTATCCCCATTTTACCCCTTAAAAAATGCAAAATGAATTTATAAATAAATCTGTAGTATTAAAAAATGCAAAACAGATTTGTAACAAATCATTTAAAATTGGCCCCCTCATTATCACTCCCACCCCCATAAATACCGTAGTTCAGAACTGACATTTACTTAAACTTTTCGGATTTACGAGGTAAATCCGAAATACCCTTTTTTTTGAACCGGGTTTACCTTTTTTAGAGGTAATTCTGAAATTTTTAATGTTTTTTTTAAAAAAAAACAGGGGTATTTTTGGGTTTAATGGGGTTATGGGGGTGTAGGAGAGAAGGAGGGGGTGCGGAAAAAAAAGCCTATGGTATTTATTTTGACACTAGTCTAGCACATAGCAGGTCTTAATATAGCATTTTTTTATACTAACTCAAAAATATATAAACCATTCTCCTTAATTTTGCGCATAGAATCAAATCACACAACTAGAAATTGGGAGCAACCATATACCAAAACAACAACATTAATACAAAGAAATAATTCAAATGTAGATTAAAAGCTTAGAAATAACAAAAGTTCACTCACAACTACTTATCGCCTCAATAGAAAATCAGAAAACTAAGGTCTATCCATTCAACAATCAAAGGTAGCAAACATTCCAATCAAATTAAAAACCCTTTTCTAAAAAAATGCCAACACGTCAGAGTAAAATCTTCATCAGCATTTATACTAATTTATTTCCTAAGCTTAAGCTAGACTTAACTTCCACATAAAAACTCCAGTCTGGATGAGAAGAAGTAATTGTTGGTTGTCCAAATGGATGATCCTTCACATAGCTCTGAACATCAATAGCATCAACAAGCCCTTTCAAGTACATACAAAGCTCACCCTCTGGGTCTGTACGTGAAAATCAAAACAAAACCTTATAATTACTTGAAACAATTTCAAAGGTCTAAGTAAAAAATAAAATAAAAATAACAACCAAAAAAGTATAAATCATCTCACCCAAAGCTTTGTCATTTCTATTTTCTGGCTCGTATGATTCAGGGAAAATTGCCGTATTGGGCTGTTATTTGCCATGACTAAGTTATTAGAATTGAATTAAATTTTTTAATTAATATTAAAAAAAATGAAAGATGAAATTACCAGATTAAGAAAAGCCTTGTAGGGTTTGTCATCAATCAGCAAAGTATTTAACTCAGAATAAGGACCACCTTTCTTGATCTTAAGAAATACTTCATTCAATTCCTTGAAAAAAAGGGGCTTCCTCTTGTTCTCCAAAGATCTAAACCCAGAATTCGTACATTCTTCCTGATCCTAAGGATATTAAAAAAAACATAAAAAAAAAAAAAAAATATTAACATGCATCTATAAGGAATCACACAATTATTTTAATAAAAAAAACACAATATAAAGTAAATATACCCAAATAAACAACAGTTTGCTTGACAATGATCCCATAACACAGGTTAAAGCAGCTTCGACATTATGCCTGATTAAACATTCAAGAACATTAACAATGATGTATTAAGATTTTTTCAAAAAACCATAATAGAAATTGAGAAGGGTGGTACTACTAACTCCATAGCAGAAGACCAGAGCCCCACTTCAAATCTTTCTAAGCAAAATTTCATAAATTCTTCGCTATATGGTCGCTTGTAAACTGTATCACAATAATTAATAAAAATAAAAATGCATATAATTTTGTTTTAAACTGAGACAAGAAAAACAAGATTTGAGATTCAGAAATGCTTACGGAGAAAGTTTCCAGATTTCTGGTCAGGGGTTCGAGACATACGAATTCCTTTGCTATCACGACGATTAACTCTGTGGAGAAGTAATCCATTGAGGTTCATGACAAGTAACTTCTTCTTAGGTGCAAGATTCAGCTTCTCCAGAAAAAGACCTAACTCTATTTCCGACTCTTGATCACAAGAATTAGAATCATCATGATCTTCAGAGTTGCTGTCATAAACGTAGCAATTCTTCTTTCCTTTCGTACTCATACTTTGGATAGTAGATTTAAAATAAGATGGCAAAACTAATGGTGCTATGCTAGGTTTATATAGAAGTAGAAGTAGTGTAGTGCATATGGTGTAATCATGTCCAATGTTCTTGTATTAAATGATGAAGTTAATTGACAGATAATGTTCCGAGTCTGTCTTAAAGTATTAAATTCGGTAATTCCTTAATAATTATTACTAAATGGGCATACTAGTTATTTTCTCATTAGTGAAATTTTTTGGTAATCACACAAACACTAAATTGTGGTTACTCACCACACAAACACTAAATTGTGGTTAGTATGTACTAACCATTGCATTGTTGTATAATAGTTAACGAAAATTTTTGTAATTGTAACTCCACATGTCATTTTGTGCTCATTAATGATTTTGCTTTATTTTTATTAGTAGTAATAAAAGCTTTCATTTTTAAAATTTAATGAAACAAAAAAATCAGAATTTAATAGTAAAATTTAAGTTGTTTTATAGTTACATATGGAGACAAAAAAAAAGTACACAAAAAAAAAACCATGCTCACCCCTCCCTCTTTCTTCACTTTATTTTGAGCTTGCAAATTAAGTCCCTTTCTTCTTGTCCTTTTGCTTTTTTCCATTTTCACTCAACCAGTCAAGCTTTTGCAGCGCCACTCCATCACCTCCATTTTGAGCTATATGCTAAATCTCTTTCTTCATATTCCTTTGTTGTTTTTCATTTTTGCTCAAACAAATATGCTCAGACAATTTTTCCTTTGTGGTTATTCCTTTCTTTAACTTGTGTTAGACTTATAATGGTGTAGGCTTCTTTAGTAATAGGTTTTTAAACAGACTTTTCGATCTGATAGCCTTAAAAATGGGTCTATGACCAATCACTATCTATTTTCTCATCATTATTGTGAACACCCAATTTTAACTGATACTTCTATGTTTATTATTATTATTATTATTATTATTATTATTATTATTATTATTATTATGTTTTTGATGTTAAATCATAAGTTTGCTAAGATTTTTTTTTTTTTGTAAATTAAACATATTAACCTACATCCACTTTTGATATCTTTAAAATTACCATTATAAAATAGAATTGAAGTAGGAAGACTTTAAAGATAATTCTCTAAAAGGATATGTTTTTTGACACATCTAAAATGTTGTGTTAGGCATAGAATGGTGTAGGCTTCTGTAAAAAATAAAATATGTAATCGTTTTTAAACAGGCTTTCTCTTGTTTGGTGAGGCTTTTCAAAAGATCGGGTCAAGCCTTAATAATGGGTCTATGACTAATCACCATCTATTTTCCCATCATTATTGTGAACACCCAATTTTAATTGGTACTTCAATGTTTTTGTCAAAAAATAAGTACCTTCTATGTTGTTTTAAAAAAATTTCCAATTTTTTTTTCTATTATGCATTTCAAATTTAATCGCTTTTTTTTGGTGAGATTTCAAATGTTAATCGCTTGCACCATATTTCCTGAAATCTTAAATGAAACCATGACTTTTACCTACGCACAAAACCGTGGGTAAATGGGGGGTTGGATTTCCGGATTTACCTCATATTGATGTATTTTTGGAACACATTTAACCTTCCGGAAATACATCAAAATGAGGTAAATCCGGAAATCCTAAAAGGTGTGTTATGAATTTACCTCGTTTGACGTAATTCCGGATTTTTTTTAGATTATAGGGGTATATTCGTCCGTTTGGTCAATTATATATGGGAATATGGGGTATAATGGAGAGGGTTCTCTGAAAAAAAAACCTTTTATTAGTAGTAGAACCTTTCTTTTATTAAAATTAATGAAACAAGAAAATCAGAATTTTTTTTCAAAAAAAAAAGTTTAATTTAGGCTGTTTATAATTACATACGGAGACAAAACAAAGGCAAAAAGTACGAAAAGAAAAACTGAAAAAAAGGCAAAGCCAAAAGCCATGCTCACCCATCCCTCTTTCTTTACTTTGTTTTGCAGAAATGTTATTTAGACATTTTTCTTTCACAAAAATCGACATAAACCAACTTACAACACAAATTAACCAAGTTTTTTAGACTATTATTCAACCTTCTTTTTTACAGTTTTCGAGGCGTTGTTTAAAAACTTGGTTAATTGATCACTTGGCTAATAGTCTAAAAAACTTGGTTAATTGGTGTTGTAAATTGGTTTTTGTCGATTTTTGTCTAAATTTTTTTGTTATATAACATTGTTGTTTATTTTGAGCTTGCAAACTAAACCTCTTTCTTCTTGTCCTTTTGCTTTTTTCCCATTTTCGTATAAATAGTCTAGCTTTTGCAGCACTCCACCACTTCCATTTTGAGCTATATGCTAAAGCTTTTTCTTCTTGTTCCTTTGTTGTTTTTCATTTTTTGCTCAAACTATTCTGTTTTTTGAAGCCACTACCACCCTCGACGCTTCTGCTCCATCTCCTCGTTCTTACGCCTCTGCTAGTGGCGGACCTAAGATGCTAGGCCAGAGGGTGCAAAAACAATTCATTATAAGAAAATGTTTGTATATTGGATTGTTTATTTTTTTCAAGTATTCTTACTTAATTTACTAAAATTAAAGAATCAAGTTATCTAACTCCAAATTTGTTTAAAGTAAATTGCCAAATTAGTGTCTTAATTTACACACTATTTCCTTTTTAAGTTCTAAAGTATATAAAAATAAGAAGTAGTCCATAAAAGTATGTGACATTGGTAAAGTTACTTCATAAAGTTTTATATAGTCCCTTACGGAGATTAATAAGACAGTTTTATTAAAGTTGGGGGTGCAAATTGGGCGCAAATTAAAGATATTAATGCAAATTTAAAATTTCAGGGAGGTCAAAAGATTTTTACATAAGGATATTAATACAAAGGCTTAAATGCAGTTTTGGTCTCCCTATTTTACTAAATGTGCAATTTTTATCCCCCTATTTTATTTTGCGCAAATTTGGTCCCCCAATTTTACTAAATGCACAATTTTGATCTCCTTATTTATTTTTGTGCAATTTTGGTCCCCCTATTTTCCAAATAATTTTTTTTATAAATAAACTATTATTGTATTTTATATTTTCAATAGTTAAATATTTATTTAAAAAATAGAAAATTATTTAATTATATAAAATAAATAATCTATTTTTATATTTTATCTTTTTAAATAGTTAAATATTTATTTAAATATAACAAATTATTAAATTATTTAAAATAAATTAACTATTTTATATTTTATAATATAAATTAAAATAGTAAAATAGGGGACCACCTATTAATAGAAAATAGAAAATTGATTTTTTGTGTTTAATTATATATTAAAAATTAAAATGAAAGTCTTCCTTATGTATAAATTATAAATAAGTATTAGATTGAATAAAATATAAATTAAGGTAACGTCAATAAAATATAAATTATAAATATTAGATTGAATAAAATATGATTATATTTATAACTGTATATTAAAAATTAAAATGAAAGTCTTCCTTACTGTATATTAAAAATTAAAATGAAAGTCTTCCTTACGTATATCAAAATGATATTTCTATCAAATTGGCGATAATCTAGAGCAGCTAGAGGTACTTACTATTTTTACTGCATACTTCTTAGTTAAATATGATTTTCAAAATTAGTTACCATTCAATTCTAGTAAATCATAATGTAGAATCTTTGTTCTTTGCCAATAGGTACATAAGAAATTGCAAATGAGAATAGAGGCCCAAGGGAAGTATTTACAGGACGTGTTAGAGAAAGCACAGAACAGTCTTACCATGAATGGACCAGCCAGTGTTGAATCATCAAAAGATCAATTAGCTGAATTCAAACTCTGCTTTGTCAAATTTCATGGAAAATATGAATAAAGATACGAAAGAAAATATGAATAGAGAATTGCCAAATTTGGTTTGAGTAGATTTACTCTCTGATTTTCTTATTCAAATAGCTGAGCGGATCTATCTACCTGTAGGTACCTCTTCAAGTTACAACCCCATTAGATGCCAAGTTGCTAAATGATTCAAGACTAGGGCTTGAAGGTGAGCACCAATATATAGATGTTGGCCTTGCGGTTGCATTATGCTCTACGTGGCTGATATAAATGGGCATCTTGAAGAATCGAAACACATAGTAAGTTCCAAATGTTAAAAGTACTTTTACGACCTTTTGTTGTTGTGTTTATGTATTGTTTTTGTCATGCTGCTGAAGTGATGCATCTGCCTGCATGAAGCAATACGCTTTGCCGGAGCAGTTCATAAAAGGTTTAGCAACTGCAAGCCTGCAAATAATCTCTCTCCCTCTCTCTCTATGGTTAAGTTAGATGGATAATCTGTTGTACTATTCATCCGGCAGCATTAGAACTGTCCAATTGTATAGCTTGTGACTGTAAATATAATTTCATTGTTGCTTGTTGTCAAGTGATACATTACTGTCTCAGATTTCACCATTTATGTGTAAGAGTGCTTTTGTAGGGAGTTTTACCCTTCTTCTTGCTCCGAGGCCAACTTATCATAATGCAACTGATTTGTCAATGAAAATCATTTCACTTCTAGATTCATTTGCTAGGTAGTTACAACTCTTTATATTAGTAAACTTTTGCTTTTGCAGTAAAAATTGAATGTAATATTTTGGGCAGAATGGGTTGAAGAATTAAAATTATGATTTAATTTTTTTAAATTTTTTTTAAATTTTTGCGACGGATTTGCGATGACATTTGCGACGACTTTGCCACGGATATTTGCGACGGACTTCCGACGAGCGTATTTGCCACGGGGAATTCTGTGGCAAACGATTTGCGACGAGCGTTTTTGCCACCATTTTTGGTCCGTGGCAAATCCGTGACAAATGTTATTTTGGCACGGAAATTTGTGCATTTGCGACGGAAATTGCCGTGGCAAATCAGCGATTTTCTTGTAGTGATTTATGAATATATTTGTCTTTTTCCTCTTGGATAATTTTCCACCAAGGGTCTCTTCAAAAATATGAGGATCATTCCCTTCTCTCACAAATGATTGTCTATTGGAAGATGCATCAAGGAATAACATATATAGAGGACCAAAACCATTAGAAGAAACATCTCAAATAGAAAGCAACACACGCTATGAAATAATTTTTCTTTGGATGCAAATGCCCAAAATTTCTATTAAATATTTATTTGGAAAAGACTGCGAACAAAATTCATAACAGAATTTCAATTATAGTTTCACCATACAATCAAGAATATTACAATTAACTGTTCAAGATATATTCCAAGCTAAGAAGAGATAGTTGCCTCTATTTACTGAACATAAAATTATGATCATGAAACGTGAAACCTATAACAATTTCAATGTTGAATTAACAATCAATAAAAGCCTAAGAAAAAAAGTTATTGTCAAAAAAAAAGCCTAAGAAAAAAAAGACAAATTTACATGAATTTTTTTGGATCTCCAACTACTGCAATGCATTTCTTCAAGCTTGGTTATTAGTGATGTAACAACTAAAAAATGTTGTTTAAAATGAAAAGATGAGTGGTGATCTGTCTTTTCAAAAAAAAAATTATGTATTTATAGTATATCTAAAGAAGACTTAAAGTCAAGGAAAATGAAAAGATTCTAATCTATATCTATATATATATATATATATATATATATATATATATATATATATATATATATATCTATATATATATCTAAAGGAAGCTTTTTCCAAGCTCTAGGATGCTCCACATCATTTCCATTTATTTTTCAATAAATTTTTTAATTTTATTAATATTTATTTATAATTTACAATTAAATGAGACTTAAATTCATTATTACCACTAACTTATTATAATTAAATGCTACTCTTAGTGGAATAAAATATTTTGTGATGCCTATGAGCATTCTCAAGAAGAATAATTCTAGAATTTTTGCTTTTATTTTTGTCTATTAAAAAACTTCTCTTTTATTATTTATTAATTCCTACCTTTGTGTCCAACCCACTACTACTAATAAATTCCAACATAGTAATAAATTTACACATTATATTATATTTAATCATAATTTTTGTATAAATGAGACTTTAATTTTAATTTTTAATATATAATTAAATATAAAAAAACAAGATTTTTTTATATTAATCAATGTTCATTCTCAATTCATGAGACTTATGAGCTCAATTATGTGTTCATTCTAAACTCAATTTTATGTTCTTATATTAGTTACTTTTTATTGTTTTGTTTTTTATATTTATTACTATTTATTCTAAATGTTTTTTTAAAATTATATATTTATTTACATAGAAATTATATTATTATTAGAATTGGTCAAAATTTACATTAATTGAATTAATAAATATATTTATCAATTATAATAGTTTAGATGAAATAAGAAATAATAAGTTGACCTTTAAAATTCTTTTTTATGTAACCATTATGCATTGAATGGAGGGGTTTCACATTTACATGAATTATTGCTTTAATTTACAATAAACTCATGAGTTAGTGAAATATGAGTGGAAGAAATAGAGTTTAAATTAATTATAACAAGAAATGACTATTTAAAGGAGAGATCTTTGGATGGTTAGGGTAGAGGTTTTGACAAAAAGAATCATAGAAAAAATAAGAAGTAGAAGAAAGGAGCAAGTTTCACAAGAAGGTGTAGAATGCACAAAAAGGGTAAATATTTTTATGTTCTTAACAGTTTTAAGTTGACAAATAGGCAATGATTTTTTGTAAAGTTATAGACATTGAGAAATTATGTATATTTTAATATTGTTCTTAAGAAAAATGTTTAATTTTTTGTATGATTGTATGATGTGTTAGATATAAATGAGTTGCATATGTTTCACGAGCCTTCATAATCTTTGGTGTCACTTCTAAGAAGGAAATTACATTAGGTGCAAAAATCATATAGAAAACAAGGAGTAGAAGAAAGGAGCAAGTTGCACGAGATGTAGAATTCGCAAAAAGGATAAAGAATTTCATGTTCTTGATAGTTTGAAGTTGACAAATAGACAACAATTTTTTGTAAAGTTATAGCCATTGAGAAATGATGTATAGTTTAATATTGTTCTTTAGAAAAATATTAAATTTTATAGTTTTGTAAAATTGTATGATGTGCTAGATCTAAATGAGTTGCATATGTTCCTTGAGCCTTCATAACCTTCAGTGTCACTTCTAAGAAGAAATTACATTAGGTGCAATAATCATATAAAAAAACAAGGAGTAGAAGAAAGGAGCAAGTTTCACAATTAAGATGTAGAAATCACAAAAAGGGTAAAGAATTTTGTGTTCTTAATAGTTTGAAGTTGACAAATAGGCAACGATTTTTTGTAAAGTTATAGGCATTAAGAAATGATGTATATTTTAATATTGTTCTTTATAAAAATGTTTAATTTTTTGTCAAAAAAAATGTTTAATTTCATAGTTTTGTAAAATTGTATGATTTGCTAGATCTAAATGAGTTTCATATGTTTCTTGAAACTTCATAACCTTTGGTGTCACTTCTAAGAAGGAAATTACATTAGGTGTCTCTTCTCTATATCACAAAGGAAAAAAAATATCATTTTCTTCAACTATCATCATATCTAATGCCTTTAGTCTATATTCTATCTAATACTTTTTATTTACAAATTCACATCTAAAATGGTTAATTTTAAATAAGAATAGTGCTTGAGGTAAAAACAACCAAATAAAGCTTCAGATTTAAATGTTTCAATTCTTTTACAAATATTATATGTTTACTCTCCACTTTATGTAGCTTATTTAGATTATAAGTTGCATAAAAAACAATTATAATAAAATAAATATTTCATTTCATATTGTGAATAATGACCATATATTTTTCATATCATTATAAAGAATAAAAATAAAGATTTGATTTTGATTGTTTTCTCTTTCTAAGTTTCCTATTAAATCTAAATTCCTTATTATCACTTTTGTTTTAAGTTTCAAATTTGGTTTTAATTAGTATTTATGAATTATTAATTGATGAATAAACAAAGAAATAAAGAAAAAATAAAGTAAAGAGTAGTTACTTTCTAATTTCTATGATTTATATTTATTCATACACAACCATTAACTTATTTAATTTAAACTCATCCAAGCTTAATATAATAATAATATTTAGAGGATGTCACTGAAATTTGGAAGAAGAAAATAAAAATAGAATAACATTATAAGAGAAAAGCAAATGCGAGATGCACATTACAAATGTAAGTCACTTCCAAACATATTTATCAATATATTATGATCACTTTCTTAGTATAACTTAGTTATTTTTATTCTAATGTTTTAAAATAAATATAAAATCTCATTATTTTCATCCTTAAACTTTCACATATTAAACCATTATTTTTGTTTTTAAACAAAAAGAATTTTTTTTTACGTAGTGTTTATTTAGGCTATATGTTATATCAAAAAATATTCTCATTAGTATTGATCTTCAATTATTATCATTATTATTTTTCTTCTTTGTCTTACACATATTAAAAAATGCTATATTAAAAATATTCTTATTATTTATATTATTTTTCACATGTCTTTATTATTAAAATTCATGCTCATAAATTCAAGATATTAAATAGAATGACATTTATTATTACTAAGTAAAATGAAGTTTAGTAAGATTTTATTTTCAACAATTAAGCTCACTAAAATTTGGACAATTGTGCATATTAAAAAATACACTATATAAGAATATGGCATAAATAAAAATTCAACAATATATTAATGTAATACTATATTTTTAAAATACATAATTTATATCGACAACTTATGTATATATTTGTATAAAATATATATAAAATTAAAGGAAAAAAATTATATAACAACTCGTGCATCGCACGAGTATTCTCCTAGTCTATATAAATCTCTAAAGGAAGCTTTTTTCCAAGCTCTAGGATGCTCCACATCATTTCAATTTATTTTCCAACTTAAATCTCAACATTCTTTTTACTTAATTAATATCCACTAAACCTTTATGACATCACATATATATATATATATATATATATATATATATATATATATATATATATATATATATATATATATATATATATTCAATTAACTTTTCTGAACCAAAAATATTCATATTATCTTTTTCTTGATTTTAATTTTTTATAAACATTTAGCAAATGTTAAATTCATTTTATTAAAAACATTAAAAGATGTTAACTAAATACTACATTTTCTATAAACTTCATTTCTTTTCCCTACAAAAAAATGAAATTCTATGTCTATATTGTGAACTTTAGTAGACCAAATTTATTCCTCTAATTATTTTCATAAGGAATTTTCATTATTATTACAACAAGTACTTATTTATACATAATTTTCTACACACAAACTTGACTATTGAATTGTGAGTTTTTCTTCCTTTGTTATTTTTATTTTTAAAAAATTTCTCCTTATTGATTACTCTTAATTAATTACTTGATGTTTTAATTTTTTTGCCTTTTGGTGTCTCTAAATTATTATTTTCATTAGTACTAATTATTAGTGTTGGTTTTTAATAGAGATTAGTTACAATCCTTTCATTTTCCATCACTTAAATTCTTCTTTTCAAAATACTATATATACCTAAGAAGAGAGATCACCTCTCATCTTTTCATTTTTACATCACTTTTTTTGAGTGTTACATCACTTATGTGACTGTTTTTTTATTTGGTTTTACATCATCAATATTCTAGCTTGAAGAAATGTATTGTAGTAGATGGAGTTCCAAAAAGTTGTATAAATTTGTCTTTTATTCTTAAGCTTTTATTGATTGTTGATTAGGTATTGAGTTTGTTATAGGTTCCAAATTGCAGTCAAGGGAGGAAAAATGAAGTTTACATGGATAGGAGAAATTGGAAAGGCAAATCAAAGGATTTGAGCTTCATGTTGTAGACAATTCTAATGTTGTCAAAAATTATAGACATAGACATGCAGTTGAGGAACAATTTTTTAGTGAGTAATGCAGTTGAGAAACAATTTTTTAGTGAGTAATGTTGTCAAAAGTTATAGACATAATAATTTGGATTAGTTAGTGAGTAATGCAGTTGAGGAACAATTTTTTGCCAAGCTATTGACATGTATGGATTATTTTAAATTTTAATATTGTTCTTCAAAAATTGTTTAGTTTTGATAGGTTCCATGAAATTGGATGAGGCTTTGTATCTAAAAGTTTTTTATAATATGTTATTTGAACATTCACAAATGCATGTTCGTTAATGTCCCTTCTAAACTAATGATATTAAGATTTTATTTTTTTTATTTTTATTTTTTGTACAATTTAATAATAATAAATTTGTTAATTATTATTCATTATAAATTAACGAGATGAAGTTTTTACTTACATTTAATTTTTTTATTTTCAAAAAAATTTAAAGATAGATAAATATCAATGTACCATTTGAAACAACATACTTCTGTAGCAAATAAATTATATTATTACTAAAATAGATTAATATAAATTAGTTTAGTAAACACTTTTTATAATTATAATAGTTTAGATCAATTTAAAAGATTAGAATCATATGAATTTGTCTTTTAAAACATTTAGTGCAAATTAAAAAAAAGTGATAAAGGAGGCTTGATCGTTGGTGACCTTTCCTCTCTCTCTGTTTTGTTTTATTTTTAAGAATGTATCTCTTATTGATTACTCATCAATATTTTTTTTAGTCAAAACTCTTCAATATTTATGATTAGTAGTTATTATTTTAGTTGCCTTTTAGTGTCTCTAAATTAATATAATTAGTACAATATATTTTCTTTTTCTTGATTTAAAATCCACCCAACAAATCCTTCTTTTTTTAATAATATATTGAAAATATTTTATAAAATCAAAATTAAAAATAGATGAAACTAAAATTATATAATAAATTATTTACTTGCTATTTGATTGCACAAAAAAATATTAATTATTATAAGAAAAAAAACACTATCGTAAAAATAAATGAACTGTCTCATTTTTTCCCTTTGGCGTCCAATATCATGTTTTACCATTGTGTTTTTTCATGTTACCATGAACTAATCTATACATATGATTGCTTTGATGAAAAAAATCTACACATATGAATGTATAGAAAAACAATTTATTTGTCGTAAAAAAAAGTCAACTAACTCACCATCTCTATTGTCATATTAAAATGTGTTTATTGGTATTACTTTTGTTGACCTAATGTTTATTATCAATTTAACATTTTTTGTGCATTCATCAAATTGATCTATAAAACTCTTATGGGTCATGATTAGTTGTTTAATATTAATCATTCACACAATTAAAAATTCCATACAAATAGTAACCGATGTCATCCAAAAGGTTTATATTCCACCATCTACTACTTACATAACTTAATAATTCTTTAATAAAACAATAAAGCTTTTATGAACAGTCTTTTCTATTTAAACCATATAGTTAACCATTTCCATTCCAATGCATCCTCACAAGAGGTTAGGTGTTAATTGAACATAAGTTCCTATATAAACACTTTAAATATTTTCACCATTAGAAATAAAATAGTGTTTTCTTTCTAAACAATCCATCATCCACAAAAACTGCATGCAAAATAAAAAGGATAATTTTGACCATAGGACACTCTCAACATTCATGAAAAAGCGGAATGGACTCATTCAAGTATCTTTGCTACTCATTGGCGAGAATGTATGAATTCTATAATTTTTCTTTCTTACAATATACTTTATTGCAAACTTTTCTAATTCAAATTTTTTCAAAACCTTTTAGACCAGCCACATACATACTTCCTTTGGGAGAAATAATGGCATAGATTCATGAATATATTACAAGAATGTAAAATATTTAGTATTGCCAAATTTATTGTATTATGCTATTCAATTTTCTTATTGACCAACTAACAATTTCATGATAGAATATCATAAATTTCATAATTAGAAATAAGACAATATAAAGGATTTAGATTTCATATTGAGAATTAAGACAAGTAAAAGGACTTAATTAGATCAACTATCAAAGTTTTATTAAATTTCCAACACGAAACTTTCCTAGGGGTCAGAATAAGGTGAATGTGATTTGTAATGCATAATATTCAACTTTATATTTCATTTATCAATTAAATATTTGTTTCAATTAATTGCAACGTCGAATCTAATGAAGATGCGTCAACTTATACGGAACAAAAAGTGGTCGAAAGAGAAGTTCGAAAAAATTGTATGATTGAAAAAAATTAGATTTAGTTTTTAGAACTTTAGATGTTTCAATTATCACAACAAATATCACTATGGTTGATTAAATAATTGTTCGTTTTTTTATTTATTTAAAATGTTGGGTTTTAATAGGTTTAAAATACCATGAATTTACTATTAAAATATTTGTTAATTATTAATTTTATAACTTAGATATGTTTATAGAATAAAAAAAATTGTAACAATCTCTATATTAAAAACCAACTAAAATAATTAGTACTAACCATACTAATTTAGAGCCACCAAAAGGCAATTAAAATTAAGACTCACCTGATAGATTATTAGTAATCAATAATGGAGTAATTTAAAAATAAAATAAAAAAACTCAAAGTTGGAAGAGGTAGTAAAATATGAGTGAAAGATGTAGAATTTTAAACAGTTGTAACAACAAACAACTATTTAAAGAAGACAACTTTGGATTTGAGTGGACTTTCGGAAGAAAAAAATAAAATGTGCAAAAATAAAGGATTTCATGTTTTTATAGTTTTTTATATATATATATATATATATATATATATATATATATATATATATATATATATATATATATATATATATTGCATTAGAAAATGATATATTTTTATATATAAATTTCATAAGATTTAATAAAAAATATTATAGCAACACGTGCATCATGCATGAGTTTTCCTCTAATCTCTAAAGGAAGCTTTTTCCAAGCTCTAAGATGCTCCACATCATTTCAATTTATTTTCCAACTTAAATCTCAACATTCTTTTTACTTAATTAATATCCACTAAACCTTTATGACATTCAATTTTTAAATCAATATAAATCTAACTTTATCAATACTTCTTAAACATCACAATATATATATATATATATATATATATATATATATATATATATATATATTCAATTAACTTTTCTGAACCAAAAATATTCATATTATCTTTTTCTTGATTTTAGTTTTTTTATAAACATTTAGCAAATGTTAAATTCATTTTATTAAAAACATTAAAAGATGTTAACTAAATACTACATTTTCTATAAACTTCATTTCTTTTCCTACAAAAAAATGAAATTCTATGTCTATATTGTGAACTTTAGTAGACCAAATTTATTCCTCTAATTATTTTCATAAGGAATTTTCTACACACAAACTTGACTATTGAATTGTGAGTTTTTCTTCCTTTGTTATTTTTATTTTCAAAAATTTCTCCCTTATTGATTACTCTTAATTAATTACTTGATGTTTTGATTTTTTTGCCTTTTGGGGTCTCTAAATTATTATTTTCATTAGTACTAATTATTAGTGTTGGTTTTAATAGAGATTAGTTACAATCCTTTCATTTTCCATCACTTAAATTCTTCTTTTCAAAATACTATATATACCTAAGAAGAGAGGTCACCCTCATCTTTTCATTTTTACATCACTTTTTTGAGTGTTACATCACTTATGTGACTTTTTTTTATTTGGTTTTTACATCATCAATATTCTAGCTTGAAGAAATGTATTGTAGTAAATGGAGTTCCAAAAAGTTGTATAAATTTGTCTTTTATTCTTAAGCTTTTATTGATTGTTGATTAGGTATTGAGTTTGTTATAGGTTCCAAATTGCAGTTAAGGGAGGAAAAATGAAGTTTACATGGATAGGAGAAATTGGAAAGGCAAATCAAAGGATTTGAGCTTCATGTTGTAGACAATTCTAATGTTGTCAAAAGTTATAGATATAGACATGCAGTTGAGGAACAATTTTTTAGTGAGTAATGCAGTTGAGGAACAATTTTTTAGTGAGTAATGTTGTCACAACCCGTAAATGTGACATAAGTAGGCAAATCTTTTGATGTCTCAATTTTTTTAAGGAAGTTATATATGTTTTTAGTTCCTAAGAAATTGCAATTTTTGATTTTAGTCCCTATAAAAATATTCACTCACTTTTAGTCCCCACATGTACCCTGTCAATGCTTTTAGTCCCTTATGACTTATAATAGCGCTTAGAGATGCTCTAAAAGGCCCCAATTAAAAGTTATAAGACTAAAAGCATTGTGGAGGAAAATAATGGGAATAAAAGTGAGTAAAAATTTTTATAGGGACTAAAAGCACAATTTGTAAAATTTTTAAAGACCAAAAATATGTTTAACCTTTTAGATTATACATTGTAGAAAAAATTATTATCATTATTTATTAAAATAATAATTCTATTTAATATTGTAAATACTAAATACCATATATTTCTTTTAAATCTTCTTCATATTATTGTTAAAATAAATAATAGAGAATGTATTTGTTTATTATTATTGTTTTCTAAATTCAATTTTAAATCAAAATTCTTTAACTTCACTTTTATGTTGAATTTCATTTTATTTTAAATTTCAATTTATGAATTATTAATTGGTGATGAAAATAAGAAAGAGTAGTAACTTTTTGCTTTCTATGATTTATCTTTCACCATAGATATTTATCTATCTATATTTTAAATTTACGCCACAAAATTCCACATATTAAATAGTATTATAATCTTCTTAATAATATAATGAAAAATATTGTATTAAGTTAAAAATTAATTAACATGAAAATGTATTTACAAATATTTATACCATATCTATCTATCTATCTATGAAAAGGAATCCCCAAAGGAAGCTCCACAATTTTTCTCAACAGTTTTGAAAGAACTTTCTCTGTTCATTTCACTTTAATAATAAAATAATATTTCGAAACAGATAATCTCATAAAAACTATTAACAATTATTTATATTACAAACCACATACACTAAAAAATTTAACTCATATTTATATTATATATTATACTAACTTTTAAAAAACATGATTTATACTTTTAATTATATATTTTATGAAAAAAAGTTAATAAATTAAATTTGAAAAAATATAACAATCCGTGCAACGCACGGGCATTCCTCTAGTATCTATTTAAAATACATTTATATAGGTTCTTCAAGGCCACAAAACTGATGTGGCATTCTCTAAGCATATCCAACTCAGCAAAGAACTACAACTAATCCAACTCAGCAAAAAATGATTACTCAAATCTGTCAACATGGCATCTATAATCAAAACCAGAAAAAAAAAAACGTTACAAAATAAAACCCATAAAACGCAATTACATAAATGACATCCGTTACAGCTCATCATTCAAGGAGGAAAAAAACGACACAACTTCATATCTCCATTGAAAAAAGAATTTAAATGCAATGATAATAAAAAATAATTTTGTTATGATGCAATGATAACAATAACAATGTAATGCTTATCGGAGAAAAAAACAATAACAATATAATATAATAATAAATTGATTTCAATTTATTTGTTGTTGTAAAGGTCAACACATCCACAAAAATAATCTGATCTTTATTTTTCTAATTATAACCGATGAGGAAAAAAGGTAACGGGCACCCTAATTCATGCACAATTTTGAATGCAAATTAATTATTATTCCCACAACTATTTCTATCCTCTGCAACATAAACACTACCAAAAAAAATAAACACTCCCTATCCCTGATCAACTATATATACATATATCCCTTCGTTGTGTGTTTGCTGCATCACATCATTTCTTTGTGAATCTCTTTGCGAATTTGTACGAGACATTTTTTGTTATAATTATTTGAAATATGTTTTTTTGCAGTGGCTTCTAACAATGTTTTTGTCTCTGACATCGTACCAAATGATGGAAACTTCACCATGGTCGAGTTATAAGGTAGTGGATGGTAAATGAAATCATCGTCGTGCTCCATTTTCAATGGAGTTAGTCCTCATGGATAGTAGGGTAATGCTCAACCTAACACTAAACTACATTTTATTCACACACTTTAACTTGCACATTTATGTTTGCACACACGGTCTTACATTGTATTTTTTTAGGGTGACCACATTGGTTCCGTTGTTAAAAGAACACTCACATATAAGTTTCAGAGGTACATTAAAGAGGGAGATGTATCCAGAATTTCTAACTTCAGTGTTGGTGCCAATGTTGGGGTTTTCGGCCCAATACTCACTAATATAAAATCAATTTTCTGTACAACATTGTTGTTGTTCGTGACAACTCTGCAACTATTCCACAGATGGTTTGCAATTTTACAAATCCTAGAGTCATTTTCCATATTAAACTGTCTGTGCATTTTCAATTTTTATTTTTTTTAAAGAAAATCTCATTAGCTTTTATAATTGATTTCAGGCAGGATTGTGCTCCAGAACTCCGTTTATGCTAACAATGTCATTTTTAAACTCCAATTTGTAGAGACAATTTCTCTGATGAATAGGTAATTTTTTTTAATCAACAAATGTTTTATTTAGCTATCTAATACAAAATGCTTTCATCAATTTCCATAATAAAACATGAATATATATTATTATAATATAATTATAACTATTATTATCATATAATTATTATTATTAACATAAAAATTTATGTGTAGAATATCACATATAGAAATATAGAATATCTATTAACAATCTATTAACAATACATTTATATAGGCTCCTCAAAGCCAATAATCTGAGGTGTCAAACAATTAGCCCATCCACATCCTAATGCTATTTTCTAGGTCTATTAGGATAATTTAGGCCATGTCACCTACCATTAATGCATTATTATAGCTGGACTCCAAATTTAACACATTAATAATACATTAAAAAAATCGGTTACACTTATTCAAATCAACTCGATTAATGCAATTATTGATTTCCAATATTAATTCATACAATACAAATTTTTAAACCGAAACATATAATTGTGTCAAATAAAATGTGATCCATGAAAAATATTGTTGCCTAAACCTTGGTGCATTTTCAAACCTATTTTTTCATTTCCAAAACTTGCTGAATAAAATGTGATTCAAGTCTTGGTCTAAAATATTGTTGCCAAAACAACAAGTTTATTAAAAAAATAAAAAACAATTCGTCCATTTTCAAACCTATATTTGCTATTTGGCAACGAAAACATAACGTTAAATTTTTAAAAATTCAATAAAAAATTTCAATTGAAATAAAAAATGAAATTCAAAATACAAATTTAAACTATGTTTCTTATTTTAAAAAGAAAAATTCTTTAAAGTGAAATAAAAAATCTAACACACCAATTTAAATAAATAAGTATGGAAATCCAAAATAAAAACACATTAATTTGAAATTCAAAATAATTGCATTCATAAATTTTCTATTTAATTTTATGCATTGAATACCGAAATTCAAAATTTGAATTTTTTGGTCAATGGCTTTAAGAGGTTTCCAAATTTTAAAAATAAGTATAGAAATTTCCGATACCAATTATTAGTACAAATAACACAAATGTGTTTGATCATAAATCTATTCAAATATATTTCCAAATCTTCAGCTGCAAATGTTTGTTTTTAAAACTTGCCCGACACACACAAAAACCACACAAAAAGGGTAATTATATTATATTATATTAAAACTAATGGGTTTCAGCATTTATTAGCTTTGTTAATGAATTATTTTCAATTTCAAATTTCAGAATGATTTGAAAATAACAATCTAATTTTTGCCATTTATAAATTTATAAATACCACACATCAATCGATAAGAATACAAACTGTTTCATTTTAAAACACATTCCCAAGCAAAATTTGTGTTAATCCATGGCTAATGTTTGTACTTTTAAATCCGCTATGCTTTGGAGACCCGCTGCCACTCTCCAACTAAGGATATATTTTCACTTTAAGATCCACTTTGATTTGCTTTTTTGTACATTTGATATTTGGTGTTGTTTATTTCAAACATACATCAGGCGTACTATTTACATTTCAGTCTAGAGCACTTTCTTTGTTTTATATAAATCCAGAAACTTAATCCATGACAGAACTGCATATTTAGTAAAGATTCTATTAGGAATTAGAGTAACGTTTTCTAATCAAATAGTTTAAATAATGGTATTCTCTTGAGTTGTTTTTAGTCTATATTGGCATTTGAATTATTAAGCCTAACTTGCTCTCATTTAGTTACATCATCTAAGTGAGTATGTTGTTATCTTATATTATTGGTTTATATCTTCTAATTCACCTATTTTTTCCATTTTAGTAGTGTTGTTTTCACTATTTGTTATGTGATTCCCTATATGATTTTTTTTCGTTGCAGGTGAAGTGAGAACTTAGAAAGCTTAACAACTTTGACCAACCAAAATTTATGAAGTTTAATGAGGAAGAAGCTGGGCATGCAAGCAGAAGCAACATTGGAAAATACTTTTTTATGAACTAACAATATTATTAAAAAGGAAAAAGAGACAAAAAAACAAAACCATAAGGGGACAAAGGATTTTAATCGGGGTAGTCATATTATTGAGTCTAAAGGATTTTAATTTGATACTCATATTTTTAAATTTTGAGTTGACATTAGTACATTTAGGCTATGCTTATGTACTTCTGAAATGATATTATCCAATATTTCTAAACAAAAGTTGGTAGTCAATGCTTATTACTCATGCAACATCGTCTTATACGTTGATCAATTGCTCCTTATTCATTTGAGAGAACTTCACCTAATAAAGTGTCGATTTCTCATGATTTACTGAAAATGATTTATTCATAGGTGCTCCTCTTATGTTACAGTGAAATCCGGTTGTCATTAGGGTATCTATCTATTACTAATACAATTTAGCATGTTCCTCAATGTCATAATTCTAATGTGGCAACCATTCAGCCTATCCACGTCAGACTCATTCAAACTTAATCCATTGTGGCTTCACTAATCCAACTCAGCAGCCAAGTTGTATTTTAAATTTTATTCTCAAATATAATAATTTCTTAAATTATCATTAATCAAAATTTTCCCTCATCATTATCTATTACTACTCATACTGATTGCACAATAATATTCTGCTATAGTGGTCGATGCAGAAACAAATGTTCACTTGCAAGGTGTTTATCGTTTTCCTTCTGTCATTCCTCAACAAATTTTTATATTTTTGTCATGGTGTTTATCAATTAGCAAAGTAGATTAGTATAAGAAGGTATCAACTTTTTTTTGGGATATATAGACGGAGGGGTCACAACCATTAGAAACTGACACACACAACTGCGAGGTCTCAGGTTCGAACCCGGGACATGGTATCCAGCCTAACAATTTCGGCAATTGCCAATGGAGCTAGCTAGGCCTTACGGATAAGGTATCAACTTCTTTGTTTGATTCTTTATGCAAATGTAGATCTCCAAGGCTGGGCTTATCAAAAAAAATAAAAAAAGATCTCCAAGGCTGGATATGATGAACTCATTTTCCTATGATGTTATAGTAACTATGAGTGTGACGACTAATTAGTAGCTACCTATGAGTTAACATCATAGGAAAATGACTTCATTGACGGCTCTAATCATATCCAACCTTGGAGATCTACAATCTGACAGTGGTAGTAACTACTTTTTTTTTCAATCTAATATAAATGTATTTTAGTTATGATGATTGTCTATCCAATTATTAGCTTTCATTTGATTTCCCCATTATATTATTTAAGATAATTTTCATAAATATTAAATATATAAATACTAAATTATGGGTTGTTAAAATAATTTGTTGCTATAACATTTTAGTAAATTTAAATACACTTATTGACTTATTTATTTATTAATTATGTCAACTTTCTTCACAAAATTATTTAAATTTAATATAATACTGCAGCTGTTTTCCGTGCAGCGCACGGGTTGCATACTAGTATCTCTAAAGGAAGCTTTTTTGCAAGCTCTAGGATGCTCCACATCATCTTCATTTACTTTTCAATTAAATTTTTAACTATATTAATATTTATTTATAATCTATACAATATAGTCAAAGAGACTTGAGCAATTTTAGCTTCTCCTTGAATGACAAGTGTACTAAGCTTTAATCAAATGACTTAATTAAATGATTTTTCATATTATATGTATAAATGCATGACTTTCCATTAGTTATAATTTTTAATTTTTGGCATATTATATAAGTATAAAATGTAATCTTAAATTGAACATATTTTCCTTTGCTTCAAAAAAAATTGAACATAATTTTCTTTATAACGAATACATTCTTCATTTTCAGTTTTATATTTTATTTACACCATTTACTTTAATGAACACAAAAGGAGACTTGCTCCTTTTACTCAATTTCTATTTTCATTGTATATTATATTTTTTAGTAACCGTTTTAAATTAAATATATTCTAACTATTTCCTACTTATTAGATTAAAATGTATTTTTCCTATAAAAAAAAGCTACCTATTTGTAATTATCCATTAATCGCATTGTATAGAGCAACATGAAAAGCCACAACAAATCGACCGTTAAAAATATATGATGCTTACTACTTAATAAACTTTTCATGCAAACTATTAAAATATATGTAGTAACAGTTTAAAGTTTAATGATCATTTAGTCTCTCCCTATTCACCAAAAAATACACTTATTCACCAACAAAATTTGATCTCTCCCTAATAGAGTATTTCTTTGATATAGTGCTAAGTAGTAACCTTACACGAGCCATTATATCAATTGATGTTTTTTTAAAAAAATTGGAATATTTTAATTTCTTTAAAATTATTTACTTTTCTCACAAAAAATAAAATGCTTTTAATTAATTTCTATAGCTGCAACAAATTTTTTTAATTCCTACGGTTACAAATTTGTAAATGAGTGGACACACTATATCAATATAGACTTTTAATTTTTAATTACTCATTTAATTAAATTTGGTCAGTTTTGATTCATACCATTGACACCCTAAACCCCAAAGCTAAGCTGCTTTTTAACCTTGCTTACTCAACTTACTCAGCAATTGTCCATTATGCCCCTTAAATGGCCTTACTCAAAAGTCAAAATTGTTGACTCTCAAATTAATTCCACTCAAAATCAATTGTAATAGAAATTTTGTTTCAGTGTTCATCTCCACCACCCAATTCAAGCTATTCATACATTCAAAAGTAGTTTTGAACTTCTGTGAAATGAAATCACAAAAATGTATGTGATTTAACTTCACACAAATTCAAAGCTTATTACTAGCTTATGTGAACTCGGTTTACACACGCGTGTGAACCGAGTTTACGTTCAAAAATTAGTTCTAACCGTATGTGAATTGAGTTCACACATATGCATTAGCTAGGGTATGACAGTTTAGTCATTTGGTACGTCTCAATGGGGATGGGGATCCACCTGCCCTTCTTCTTATTTTGTTGACTCTCATGCTTTTAGTAAGCAGAGTGTGATTGTTAACATGACTAAGGAAAATGTTAAGAGTCTCACATAGGATGTGATATGGCCTTAAAAAGGGTATATAAGTGGGAGGCATCTCTCACCTTACAAACCGATTTTGTAAGATTGAGTTAGGCCCAACCCAAATTCTAAGATGTTTTTAGAGCCAATTCAAAGTCTGTTGGGTCACCCGCTATCGGGCCACTCAGGCCACGCTCCAATTGTCCAGTCTGGGCGTGAGGGGTGTGTAATAAGAGTCTCATATTAGATGTGATGTGACCTTAAAAAGAGTATATATAAGTGGGAGACATTCCTCACCTTACAAGCCAATTTTGTAGAGTTGAGTTAGACCCAACCCAAATTCTAAGAGATAAAGAAATTCATGTCAATTGGAATCCTCCACCCGAGGCTTGGTTCTTCATAAACACAAACGAGGTTGCTCACATAGGGCAAGAATTAGCAGGTTATGAAAGAGTGATCAGAGGTTGGGACGGTATATGGATTTGTGGTGTTGGGAAATCAATTGAAATTCTCAAGTAAGTGCAAATGAGTGAAAAAGAGGTCCATTTGGTAATGCAAATGGATGTATCTAGAATCTTAGAAATTTGAGACAATTAATGTCCACTAAGTCATATTCATGCAAGAAAGCCACTTTCGTCTTCTGTAAGTAGTGAGACTTTTTAAGAGGTGAGACATCCTCACTTAGGTGATCATATGGGTAGATGGAGGCATTCCCATCCTTGCGTGATCACGAAGATAGTTGAAGAGTCTCCAAGCGTGTTTTAGTGAGAAGAGGGTGTGTGGTGATAATTTGTTGTGTGAAATGTGAGTACTATCATTCTTTGTAACTCTTATAGTGAGACTATTGTAGGGTGATACACACATACATTGGATTGAGTTACAAGTTATTGACATCTTATATGCGGGTGATACACATTTTAGGGTGATACATGTAGACACTGCTTTGTAGCTCAACCCAAATTCTAAGATGTGATATGACCTTAAAAATGGTATAAAAGTGGGAGACATCTCTCAGCTTACAACTCTGTTTTGTAGGGTGATACACATATACATTGTTGAGACGTTACTGTGGACATCGACAACAGATGTCGAACCACATAAATATTTGAGGGTTTTCCTTTATTCTTTTTGCGGTGTGTTTAGGTGTATTCACCAAAAAACTTTTGGCGTGAGTTAATCTATTGATATGTGGGGTTTTCCCCAACATGTGGATTTCCTAAATTTATTGGATCGACTAATGCTTAAATTGCAAAGTTGTGGGGTGAAGATAGTTAAAGAGAGGGGCCTTTTTTCCCATGTGGATTTGCAAATGGATTCCGCCATATGGTTATGTACCTTCAAGAGGTCGTCCAGAAGTTACTAGGGAAGTAGTTGGTCAAAAACCTTTGCAGGCTTATGTCCATGAATTGTAATGTGAGAATATATAGTCCATATTTTTAGGGGAGCAAACATAGTTGCATATGCTCTTGCAAGCTTAGGTTGGGATAGTAAGGATTCCCTTACATTGTATTATAGACTGACAGATGATTTTTGGAAGGAGCTTCATGCTAAAGAAAGTCTCCTTGCACAAAAGGCAAGAGTTAGGTGGATTGCGGAAGGTGATTCTAATAGTCGATTCTTTCATGCGTGTATGAAAAGTAACCGGAGAAGAACTCAGCTACTGAAACTCATGGTGAATGGGGAGTGGATTGAAGGGGTTGGGGCAGTGAAAAGGGAGGTGAAAAAGCACTTTGAGGAAAAATTTAAGGAAGGGGATTACAATAGGCCAACTCTTGATGGGGTGAACTTTAAGCAGATTTCTGAGACAGACAAAGGAATATTAACGGAACCGTTTTCCCTGGAAGAGATAAAGGAGGTTGTATGGGAGTGTGATGGAAATAAAAGTCCAGGACCGGATGGGTTCAATTTCAATTTTATAAAGGAGTGCTGGGACCTTGTTAGTACAGAAGTTCTGAATTTTTTTGAGGAGTTCTACTCGAGTGCGAGACTACCAAAGGCGATAAGTGCTTCTTTTCTTGCATTAATCCCTAAGAACAACAGCCCGCAAGGCCTTGGGGAATATAGGCCCATCGCCCTAATTGGGTGCCTATACAAGATGTTGGCGAAAGTGTTAGCGGGAAGATTGAAAAGGGTTTTGAAAGGGGTAATATCGGATTGTCAAAATGCGTTTCTAGCAGGTAGAAATATACTCGATGGGGTGGTGGTCGTTAATGAGGTTATGGACTTGGCTAAGAGAAAAAAGCAAAAATGTGTGGTTATGAAAGCAGACTTTGAAAAGGCATATGACTCAGTGAGCTGGGCATATCTGGACTATATGTTAGGTAGGATGGGGTTTGGAGAGCAGTGGAGAAAATGGATGTGGGCATGTATGTCGTCTAACTCAATATCCGTTTTGGTTAATGGCAGCCCAACGGAGGAATTTGTGGCACAAAAGGGGTTAAAGCAAGGGGACCCGCTTGCTCCCTTCTTGTTTTTGATAGTGGCAGAAGGTTTGGCGAGCCTAGTAAGGAAAGGTGTCGAATCAAACAACCTGAAGGGATTTAGTATTAATAATTCGTTATCGGTTGAGCTCTTGCAATTTGCAGATGACACAATCTTCTTATGTGATGGTGGGGATAAAAGCATCTGGTGTTGGAAAGCATTATTAAGAAGTTTCGAGATGGTATCTGGCTTAAAGGTAAATTTTGCAAAAAGTAATGTATTTGGCTTGAATATTGATGAGAGAGCCATGGATGGAATATCTCAGTTTTTGGCTTGCAAGGTGGGATCTGTCCCCTTCAAATTCTTGGGGATCTCGGTGGGTGCGAATCCAAGAAGAATGAGTACGTGGCAACCAATCATTGAATCAATCAAGGCAAGATTAAATAATTGGAAAAGCCGGCAATTATCTATTGGGGGCCGGGTAACACTCATAAACTCAGTTCTTGCATCTCTTCCATTGTATTTCTTCTCATTCTATAAAGCACCTAAGAAGGTCATCACGGAGATCACGAAGATTCAAAGAAGATTCCTTTGGGGGGGAGATGAGGAGAATAAAAAATTGGCTTGGGTGAAATGGGAAATCATTTGTTTACCCAAAGAGAAGGGGGGTTTGGGGGTAAAAAACTTAGAAGTATTCAATGTGGCCTTATTAACAAAATGGCGTTGGAGAATTTTGGTTGAGGAGAACAATCCCATATGGAAGACGGTTTTGGTGGAAAGGTATGGAGTAAATGGGAGATGGCCGGATAGTATTGAGTATAGAAGAGGGTGGGAGAAAAAATCACTATGGTGGCGGGACTTATGTTTACTCGGTGAGGATATTGGGTTGCAAGAAAATTGGTTTAATGAAGTGGTTAAAATTAAAATTGGCAAAGGTAATTTGGTGAGGTTTTGGAAGGATAATTGGATAGGGAGGGACCGATTGGCAGACTTATTTCCGGATGTTTTTAACTGCTGCAGGCTGAAGGATGCGACGGTGGAGGAGTTTGGGCTGTGGTCGGATGTTGGGTGGAGTTGGTTGTGGGACTGGTGTGCAGATTTTCTTTGCATAATCTGGCAGAAGAATCGCCGGTTGAAGCATTACAAAGCAGTTGTTATTATCAGGCGCATTTCTCTGTCACGGCCCGCGGATAGGTGGATTTGGTTACCGGACGCGATGGCGGGTTACACGGTAAAGAAGTGTTATGCTGTACTGTCGAATTTTTCTGCAGGGGCTGCTGATATGATGAGGACCGAAACTGCTGCTGCTTGTAATAAGGTTTGGAAAAATGATGTGCCATCCAAAGTGCAAATTTTTGCGTGGCGAGTCATCTTGAGGCGTATTGCTACACGGGACGCGTTGTTTAGAAGAGGAATTCTTCAAATACAAACCGAATTCAGCTGTGTTTTATGTTGTCAGGCCGATGAGTCGGTGGACCACTTGTTTTTGGAGTGCGATATTGCCAAAGAAGTATGGAGGAATGTGTTTGCGTGGCTTGGAAGATCGACAGGTGATACGGGTAATATTGTATCTCATTTTGTGGAGTTTGGGAAATTAGTGAAGGGGAAGCGACAACGAGGGGTCAAGCACCTTATATGGATGGCGGTTATTTGAAAATTATGGTTGGCTCGAAATAATGTTATTTTCAACGAGGAGGAGGTGTCCATACGGGGATTAATAGATGGTATCAAGGATATTGCATGGAGTTGGTTCAAGGCAGGCGGGGAGGAATGTTTGGTGACTTGGGTGATTAGTACAGTTGCATTGACTGGTGTTATTCTATGTTGTAAACCAATTACGTTCTGTGTCTCTTTGTGGATACTTTTAGTAGGGGGAGAAGCAGTGGGCTAGGATACTTTTCCCACTGTTGTGCGTTTTCTGCGTGCGGGGTACTCTTTTTCCTCCTTGAGTCTTTTTCCCTATGGGTTTTGGCTCAGGGAGGTTTTGAGGAGGCCCTCCCCCTTCCCATTGTAAGTGGTTGGGCACACCTTGTGCTCCTTTATATGAATCATTGCTTATCTAAAAAAAAAAAAACTCGCCTAACCAAAATGTGTAGCCTCCAACATCTATAAATAGATACATAACCTAATGAAAAATACCATTCGAATCCCAACAATCCCAAAGCCAGTGAGTTCCAACTGCGAGAATTTCAAGTGAGTGTGAGAGAAATTTCTAGTAAATCTCTAAAGGAAACTTTTTTCCAAGCTCTAGGATGCTCCACATCATCTTCATTTATTTTTCAATTTAAATATCAACATTTTTTTTCCTTAATTAATAACAACTTTCTTCTCATCTTAATTAAGCTATAGTGGAGATCCTTCTCATATTCTTTTACTTATTTATTTATTGTTTTTATTTTATTTTATGTATAGTTTATTATTACCTAACCACTGATAATTAATTATAATTATTTATTTCAAAATCCATGAGATGAATTTTTTACTTATTCTTTTCTTCAAAATGGTTATAGATAGATAAATATCAAACTATCATTCGTAACTATAAGTTACTTTAAACCAAGAAATTATATATATATATTGTTGTTAAAATTAGTGAAAAGATTACATACATATGCATTTTATATTATTATTATAATCAATATCAACCAATATAAATCTCTAAAGGAAGTTTTTTTCCAAGCTCTACGAGACTCCTCCATATTTTGAGTTAATTTTTAATATATATATATATATATATATATATATATATATATATATATATATATATATATATATATATATATATATATATATATGGTAAACGTGACTTGCAATCTTTTTTAGTGAAAGCTTTTATTGTCTATTTGTAACTCCAAATTAAATTATGATTGCAAATAAATAGTCATTACATGCTTTTAACATTGAAAATATATGCAACCCAACTATTCTTTCAATATGACCATCTATATGTAAAATAAAATGGAGCCACTCTATTAAAGTAACCTTTTATATATCCCAAATTTCGTAAGCTTCAACTTTTAATTATTGTAATTATTGCTTATTGTTATTACTATATCTTCAACCAAAACGTTCCCTATATGTTACGAAATGTAAAGGGTTGGAACTATTATTGGAGCCATTATATCAATTTAAAGTTTAATATTTAACATATAGTTACTTATAATAATTAATAATTGGTATACCTATATTTAGTTTATGTTACAAAATAGCATTCAAATGCAGAGAAAGCCAACAGTTGCATTTGTCCCAACGTTTTAGATTCTAATGTCTAAACAAAACACATATAATATGTCTCAAACAATTGAAGCTGGTGTCACCCATTTTGTAGCTTGATCTTTCATGGGTCGATCGTCTCTATTGGCCTCCAACAACAAGCTGAAATATCTAATTAAGCCTTACATGAGGATTTGATTTGAGTTGTTTATGGATATTGGCTTTTTATATGCTATCTGCTTATGGGATGTAGAGGAAATATTGCATGCTTCAACAGTAAAGCTCATATTCTAATTTTTCCTTATCATAATTGTTTCAGAAGATATGTTTCTGCATACAATTTTCTTGGCTTTTGTTTAAAATTTTCTAGAGGAAAATGCAACTGTTGCAATACTTGGACATTGTTGATGTGTTGAGGCCGAGATAAATGAAGGTTCTGGAATTGTGAAAATTTCACAATCATGTTTGACAAAAAAATGTTATTGGTAGTGCATGATAATATTTATTATGTTAAATTAATTAGGTATTTCTACTTTGCTTTATATTTAGTAATCTAATCCAAATCTCAATGTTCGATGTAGTAGTAAATTGGAAGAGTAGCTTTGATGAATGCAAAATGAAGTAGAGACATAGAGTTGGAGGGTTGCATATTATTATTGTGGTGAATAAGTGGAAGAAATTAGATGGAGAAGGTAGCCAATAATGTTTTTAGCTTTCTTTTAGGCTCCCAATGATATTCATCAAAGGGTGTTCATTCCATCATAGTTTTTTTAATTCCTTGAAGAGAACTGAATTAGAAGCTTTGAAGTATATATAGCAACTGTATATATCAACTACTTTTTAAAAACATTCAATCCATTTCTATTTTGTGATGAATTTGTATATATATATATATATATATATATATATATATATATATAAATATAATGCTTATCATTATTTTTTATCTAAAAAAATATTTATTTGTAGTTTATATACATAAGCAAGACTTTAATTTTAACACTCCTCATTATCTTTATATATTCACAATTTATTTTATCTTACAATTATTCATTGAAATGGAGCAGTTTCAAATTCATATGATTTATTCATTTAATTGACATTAAAATTTATTAGTGAGTAGAATATGAGTAGAAGAGGTAGAGTTTTACTCAATTATAGCAAGAAATAACTATTTAGAGGAGACAAAAATTGGGTGGTGATGGGATAGGTTTTGAAGAATATATTCATAGTGGAAAACATGGAGCAGGAGCGAGAATGGGTGGAATGCACAAAATGGATAAATGGTTTCATATTTTTGATAGTTTGGAAGTATTCAAAGAGGTAGAAAGATAAATTTGAATCAGTTAGTGGATTATGCAATTGAGACAACAATTTTATGTAAAGTTATAGGCATCGGAAAATCATGTACATTTCAATATTATTCACAGTTTCGACGAAATTTTGTGATGTGCTAGGTCTAAATGATTTGTCTATGTTTCTTGAATGTTCATCACCTCATGTTCAAAACTAAAAGAAGACGTTTTTTACTCTTAATCACATTCCAGAAATAAATCAATAATGTATAGTTGAACTAATTTTAAAGTCATCAAATAAAATATATATATTTAGTTCCTTAAATTTTTATTTACATTTCTACTAATATCGTTACAATATATAATCCTTATAATATTTATTAACATCATATAATACTAACCTACGACCTATTAAATTGGATTTTCATGTTCTCATCTATCCATGTTTAAAAATTAATATCTTAATAAATTATATAAAAGTATTATTTTTCTTTTTAATTATACGTACTTAAGTTATATCCTTAACATATTTTTTAAAAAATATTTGTATAAATCCATGCATCGCACGGGGATTTCCCCTAGTGAATGTCTGTTATAATAATAATTAATACTAATAACAATAATAGTTTAGAGATACCAAAATCAAACATGAAGTATTGGATGAATAAGGGGTGGGTTTTTTTGGAAATAAGGAAGAAAAATTCAAAAATTAAGCTTATTTTAGTTAGAGATATATTGGTAGATGGAATATTAAGTGGTTTCCAATATCCAAGTGTACTATCTCATTATCCACTGTCGAACCATGCATACTCAAGTTAAATTTGAATAAATCAATAATTTATTTAAATTAGCAATAAATTAACATGTTATTTTAATTAAGCTATTAAAATTAATAATTTTTTTAATATTTCACTAAGAGCAACATTTAATAAGTTAGTGGCAATTGTGTTCTTTCATTGAAATTAAAGTCTTATTTATGTGTTAATTATAAATAAATATTATAATACACAAAAATCATGAGATGCATTGTGGAGGCTCTATTAGGGATTCATTTGCATATATGTATAGATAGATAGATAGCAAAAGTTAGTTTCATATTGTTATTATCTTTGTAATTCTATTTTACCCATTAATGCAATTAATTCATTTTCTCTATTCTCTCTCTCGAGCTTCATCTCTGGTTTCTGTGAGAGTGTGATTGTGAGTGAGTGTGATTCAAGCTTCAATTGCTTGATTTTGTGCACGATTATTGCTTCTAGTTCCAAAGGCCATGCAACAAGGTTATACAATATTCTTATTGGTTCACAATTCTTAACAAGAAGGTGATCGAGATGTTCTTAATAATATATCACTTTAAAACTGTCATTTCAAAAGAATATACTGATTAATTATTTTTTATAAGAATTGGCTGATGAATTGACATACTTATGCACTACGCTATGCATCATCAATTCATCATTGAGACTAGTGTGCTTTATATGTATATGGTGTAGCATTACTAGTGAGGCATATCAGAATTATGGCTTTGGCAAGGAAATTAGCGTTGCATCATATGCTATACCATGAGATGATTGTTAAGTTGTTTAGTAGTGGTGAAAGTGAGTAGAAAGTGAAAGGAAAGAAAGTGATATATTTCTTTCATTCCTCTTGTTTTGCAAACCAAACAATCGAAATTCCGAGCATCTGTTCTTTAATTGCACAATCACGAATCAACTTTGGAGGTTGACACTTGAATGACTTGGCGGAACAAGGAAGAGGATCAATGGAGCTTGGGAGCACTTGATCAATAACAAACAGTTAGTAGGTGGCAAGCATAAAAAGAAAATAAAATTTCTGATATGGGTAGCAGTTGTTTGGGTCATTTGGATCAACCGGAATGGGATCATTTTTAGAGGGGGAGTCCAAATGTATATCAAATGTTAAACCATGTTAAGAGGGTCTGTAACACCCCCTTACTTCTAATACTACTTAGCAATTAAATCAAAGTTTTCAAAAACCACTCAAGGAGTGCTACATTTTTCTACATGAACTTAACCAAGCAAAACAATAAAACATTCGCGCAACTAAAACAGAGGTAGTGTAATGCACATACATCACCTCGGCCTAGAAGGAACCGAGCTCATCAAGTAACAAGTTATTAGTTACAACTTAGTCAAAATAATACAAGTTCCAAAAGACATAGGTTTACAACACAAAATAACCTACATACAGACCACTACACTACTCGGCATTTGATGTTACACTACCAGAGCAAAATGACGACGCCAGCGACCATCGAGTGAGAACCGGCCTCTACTCGGGGATACCTGCAAGTTGCCACATGAGAGCAACATAAAAGCAGTAGGGTGAGTCTCTAAACACGTATAATAAGGTTTATGACAAGCATTATGCTAAGCAAACACATATAAACACCTCGGCACAACACACAAATAACAATTATTCGATTGCATGAGTTTTATGCATGATGCACTCCAAACTCCAAGGGCATATGCATGATGGATCCATTAAGACCAAGTCTTCGCTATCACCTTAGGACCGAAGTCCTCTGCTATCACCTTAGGACCGAAGTCCTCTGCTATCACCTTATGCTTATGATTTATGCGACGCCATGAACAATGCATATCACACAACATACACATTATTCAATTAAATCATAACATAATTCCAGTAACTCACCAATTAGACCGCAACCTTTTATTCATAAATAGGACCTAAGTCCTCTGCTTTCTCCATAGGACCGAAGTCCTCTGCATTCACCATTTTCATTTATTTAATGCCCCTCAAGGACTTCAACATTTATTTAATCCTCTACTCGTAGCCATAAGGCCAACAAACACACATATATCATTTTCTGGGCTAAGGCCGACGTCTCTACATCGGCCAACAACGCTAAGGTTGTCGCCCTTAGCTCACCAACCTCCTCGGCGCCTAGTAGTGGACCAACGGTCACTACGAGGACTACCATGTCACTTAGGACTAAAAAATGACTACACATTTAACCCCTCGCGCACTTGGCACTCCAAAACGACACTCACAGTCGCGCCCAGCAATAACCTGCGCTACACTAGTGTTAAAACCACACCTCGGCACCTATAGCACCTCAGCACACTCGGCACCTCGGCACGCTTGGCACCTCGGCATGCCTACACTCTGCTCCACTCATAGTCACTCCACTTCACACGAACGTACACCTCACCTCGTCAAGTGCACCTAGGTATGATATACTCTACGTCTTGGCCATAACACCTCGGTTACTACACGCTACACATTATCAACGGCACTTCAGCAGCTAAGCCTAAGTACTTTACCTCGGCCTAAGCATCTCGGCCTACTTACTCTACACCTCTGCAAGCACAAACTGATCCTTATACCTAGTCTTATGTACTCATATACTTAGTTACTGGTGCTCTATCACTCATCTCGGCTTCTATGCCTCATTACTTACGCTTTGACTTACGATCATCACTTAAGTTTCGTTACACTAGTGGTAGGTAGATGCACCTCTACTACCCCAAGTCAACCCTTCGCTTAAGCCCAGACACACGTTCTCTTTGTTATGAACACTCAACTCCCAACCTACACCTCGGTAGTCTAGCGTTCTACTCCATAAGAACCTTACACTCTCACGTCTCTCACTTTAGCTCACTTTGGGATGAGAGTTTTCTCACTCCCATTTCACTCCTTAGTCTCTCATGACCATCACCTCATCATCTCAACACAAGCTCATCAAACGAGCTAAACATAGCGTTAAGCAAAACATCGAAAAACACACAAACACATGCAACATGTTCTCAGAAAACACAAGCTACAACTACTCACACATAACACTCATCATACTACAAAATTATACGTGAAAAGAGAGCCCCTAACCTTGATCGGTTGAGTAAACGACCCTCTCTTCACCGATTCCTCCGATTAACACTCGCAAAGCAACACTTCTCCGTTGAGCTTGAGCTTCTTCCACGCCAAAATGCTCTCCCTTCTCTCTAGAAAAGCGATCTAACCTACCAACTTCTCTCTTACTTCACTTTGACTTTTCTTAGATTCTCTTTGGTGAAACATGCTTCCTTTCCTTCGACACTCTCCTTTAATGCAAGTCCTTGGGCTTCTAATGGCTCATGGGCCTCTACGCCCACCTTCTCCATTTCACTTAAGCATCCCCTAAATGAAATAAACTCCTAATTAATACTTAGCTTAATTAAAAAGTTGTAAACCTTAAATAACTCAATTAAATAATTAATTGAACTATTTTGGGGTGTTACAACTCTCCCCCACTTGGAATATTTCGTCCTCGAAATCTTACCTGAAGCAAACAACTCGGGATAGGCTTCCTGCATCTTGCTCTCCAGCTCCCAAGTAGCATTCTCACCGGCAGCTCCAAACCAAATCACCTTCACTAGCCTGATCTCTTTTCCTCTTAAAGTCTTCACTTCTCGGTCTTCAATCCTAATCGGCACTGTCTCCACAGTCAAGTTCTCCCTTACTTGCACGTCGTCCATCTGAATTACATGGGACGGGTCTGAAACATATTTCCTCAGCTGAGACACATGGAACACATTATGCAAATTTGACAGATTAGGTGGCAAAGCAACTCGGTAAGCCACCTTCCCACTCTCTCTAGGATCTGATATGGACCAATGAAACGAGGGGACAACTTCTTAGCCTTCAAAGCTCGACCCACACCAGGCCACCGGATTGTCTCTCGAAACACATGCTCACCGACTTGAAACTCCAAATCCTTTCTCCTCTTGTCATGGTAGCTCTTTCCGCTACTACTGCGGCGAAGCCTTCATTTTCTCTTGAATTTGCTTTACCTTCTCGGTGGTCTCGCGCACGACCCGGGTCCGAGTACCACACCTTCTCCCGCCTCACTCCAACACAATGGAGTCCCGCACCTCCTCCCATATAATGCCTCAAAGGGTGCCATCCCATGCTAGAATGAAAACCGTTGTTGTCACGTGAACTCAATTAGTGGTAGATACGAATCCCACGCTCCTCCTTGCTCAAGAACACACGCTCAAAGCCAAGTCCTCCAACGATCTGGATGGTCTCTCGGGTGACCATCCATCTGTGGGTGATATGCCGAGCTCAGCAATTTCGCACTCCAACGCATCTTGCAAACTTCCCTGCACTCAAGTAAATCTTGGATCTGCATCGAAATAATACTTGAGGAACCCCGTGTAGCTTTACGATCACTTGGATGTATATCTCCGCCAACCTTGACATCGGATAGGTTAGGTTGATGGGAATGAAATGAGCGGACTTCGTCAATCTATCCACCACTACCCAAATAGTATCAAACCTCCTTCTGCAGACTCGGCAAACCCGGTTACAAAGTCCATCGCACATATCTTGCCCCACTTCCACTGGAATCTTCAATGGTTGCAACAACCCCTGCTGGCTTCGATGTTCTACCTTGGATTTCGACAAACTGCATAAGCGCATACAAACCGAGAGCTACATCACTCTTCATACCGTGCCACCAAAACAACCCCTTCAGTCTCGATACATCTTGGTCGCACTGGATGAATACTCACTTACTCCTATGACACTCTTCTAAGATTGCTCTCTTGATCTTCTCGTCATCGAGGACACAAATCCGAAGTTCTATACCTTAGCAATCCTCGCGCATCCAACTCAAAATCTTTGTTCTCATTTCGGCCAATACCACCGCCACGTCTACAAGCTTGGCGACGCCCCGCCTGCGCCTCTCCGATGTCACTCGAGAAATTCATTTGTGATTTTCAAAGCATTCCCAACTTAATGCTTTGAGGAGTTAGCTCACACACTAAACTTAGGTCTCGAATTGCTCAATTAGCTCTAGCTCTTTTACCATCATTCTTTGATGCATGCAACGATTTCCTACTTAGTGCATCGACCACCAAATTTGCCTTCCGGGGTGATAGTTCAACCCAAAATCATAATCCTTCAGTAGCTCCAACCATCTCCTATGCCTCATGTTCAGCTCCTTCTGATCAAACAGATACTGCAAACTCTTATGGTCACTAAACACTTCAAACCTTGAGCCATATAGATAATGCCTCCATATCTTCAATGCAAACACCACGCGCAGAAGAAGCTCCAAATCGTGTGTAGGGTAGTTCTTCTCATGAATTTTCAATTGCCTTGAAGCGTAAGCAACTACCTTACCTTCTTGCATCAGCACACAACCCAAACCCATCTTCGACGCATCACAGTACACCACAAACGGCTCATTTGGATTAGGCAACGTCAGGACAGGAGACGTTGTCAATCTCTTCTTCAATTCTTGAAACTTTCTTCACACCGTAAGCGCCCCACACAAATGCCCCCCTTACAGTCAATCGAGTTAGTGGCAACGCCAACTTGGAAAACCCCTCTATGAACCTTCTGTAATACCCGGCCAAACCCAGAAAACTTCTCACCTCGGTAGCCGACTTGGGTGCTTCCCATTGCAACACAGCTTCTACTTTGGAAGGATCAACTGTTATACCTTCACTGGAGATCACATGACCTAGGAAATTCACTGCCCTCAACCAAAATTCACACTTGGACAACTTGGCGTACATCTTCTTATCCTTCAATACCTCTAATACCAATCTCAGATGCTCGGCGTGCTCCTCCTCTGACTTGGAGTAGCCAAAATGTCGTCAATGAACACTACCACAAACCGATCCAAATATTCATGAAAGATACGATTCATATACTCCATGAATACTCCAGGAGCATTAGTAACACCAAATGGCATCACCGAATACTCGTAGTGTCCATACCGAGTTCTAAATCTTTGTCTTAGGAATGTCCAAATCCTTCACCTTGATCTCGATGGTACCCGACCTCGAAGTCAATCTTTGAAAATACTTGCGCACCCACCGGTTGGTCCATCAAATCATCATCCTTGGGAGTGGGTACTTGTTCTTAATTGTTACCTTGTTCAACCTATCGTAATCCATGCATAATCTCATACTTCCATCCTTCTTTTTCACAATAATACAGTGCGCTTCAAGGCGACACTTGGCCTTATGAACCTTTTCTCCAAAGAACTCTTCCAACCGCTTCTTCAACTCGGCTAGCTCAACTACAGACATCCTATAAGGTGCCATAGACACCGGCACGGTTCTGGTACTAACTCAATGTTGAACTCGACTCTCTTTACGGTGGAACCTCGGGAATCTCGCCGAAACACTACGCAAACTCGCACCACGGCACTTCACCAATTTTAGCTCGGCTCTCACGACATCGCGTCACACTCAACGCAAACAACGTAGCCCCTTCCTTCATTACCTGCGCAGAATCGCTCGGCGGACATCGTAAGCATTCTTCCACCTCGGAAGAAAGGAAACTTAGTGACCTACTAGCGCAATTGATATGAACTCGGTTAGCCACTAACGGTCCATACCTGAGGATGACGTCCATCCTTCCAAAGGTAGGCAGATTAAATTAACTACGAAGTCTCGCCAAAGGCTAACAGAGGACACTTCAAACAAACAAGAGAGGTAGTCATCGGCCTTCTGCCGGAGTGCCAATAACCATCTCCTCACTGCGTAGTAGACAAAACTAAATCCAATCTTTTAGCACACAATGCGAGAAATAAAAGAGTGCGTGGCACCGATGTCCACGATTGCAATCAAAGGAATTCCATTTATAAAACACGTACCTCTTATCTCATTCACCACCTCGGACCCAGCTAAGCGCGAACACCTTACCAACATTCTTTTCCTTCTTCGCTTGGGACACCTTGAACTAATATGCCCCGCCTCCCCACGGTTGTAGCAAACTATATCCTTCTTCTCACAACACCGGAGCCTTGTGGCCTTCCTTGCCACACTTAAAACACTTAACGAGGCGGTCAAAGCTTTTGTGACCGGGTTTTCCACATTTGAAACATACTATACTCTGAGGAGCATCTCCCCACTTGGCGCCTTGGCCCAACCCGACTTTCCACTTTCCTTTACCCTTTCCACGGAACCCTCGTAAGGCTTAGCACGATCATCGAGAATTCTCGCTTCTCCCTTCGGCTTTATAGGTGGTAGTCGCGACCACCTTGTCTTCCTCGAAGATTCTGCGGCTATTCACCGGTGAGCAAACACCCTTATCTGCGATACCCAATGGCCCGCTTGATGTCGGCCTTAAACCATTCTCAAACTTAATACACTTGGAGAACTCAGCGGTAGCTCGGTGTAATGGGGGTAGAACTTCACCAACTCGGTAAACTTTGCCGCATACTCGCCTCTCGACTTATTCCCCGCTTCACTCTAAGAATTCCATTTCTTTCTTTCCGCCGACATCCTCGGGATAATACTTCATCGGGAACTCCTTTTGAAAATATCCTGGTGATTTCTCCTTCAAAGCCAATCTCCAACCTTTGAAGATTTTCAAGCCACCAATCATCCGCCTCCTCGGCCAAAGATGTGAGTACCAAATCTCACCTTTTTTGCGATCGAACACTCCATCACTCGAAAGATCCTTTCTATTTCCTTCAACCAAGCCATAGCTCCGTCGAGATCATACCTCCCTTTGAAAGTAGGAGGATTCTCCTCCAAACGTAGCCAACCTCCTCGCGCTCAAAGATCTCATTTGCCGCTAAGCAAAGGTCGATTCCTATAGCAGAAGACCATCGCTTCCAAAGCGGCAGATTAACGCAAAGCATCATTCCTCCCAGCTCTTCCAGCCATTACACTAAACACATAAACAAATCTACTTAGAACGAGCCATAAACTCGAAACTTTGGGAACTCAAGACTCAACACTTGGTCGGACAAGACCGGACTTTTGCTCTGATACCACTATTGTAAAACCCCCTTACTTCTAATACTACTTAGCAATTAAATCATAGTTTTCAAAAACCACTCAAGGAGTGCTACATTTTTCTACATGAACTTAACCAAGCAAAACAATAAAACATTCGCAAGAACTAAAAAAAGAGGTAGTGTAATGCACATACATCACCTCAACCTAGAAGGAACCGAGCTCATCAAGTAACAAGTTATTAGTTACAACTTAGTCAAAATAATACAAGTTCCAAAAGACATAGGTTTACAACACAAAATAACCTACATACAGGACCACTACACTACCATTTGAGTGTTACACTACCAGAGCAAAATGACGACGCCAACGACACTGAGTGAGAACTGACCTCTACTCAGGGATACCTGCAAGTTGCCACATGAGAGCAACATAAAAGCAGTAGGGTGAGTCTCTAAACACATATAATAAGGTTTATGACAAGCATTATGCTAAGCAAACACATATAAACACCTCAACACAAACACACAAATAACAATTATTCGATTGCATGAGTTTTATGCATGATCTGAGACCCAAACTCCAAGGGCATATGCATGATGGATCCATTAAGACCGAAGTCTTCTGCTATCACCTTAGGACCGAAGTCCTCTGCTATCACCTTAGGACCGAAGTCCTCTGCTATCACCTTATGCTTATGATTTATGCGACGCCATGAACAATGCATATCACACAACATACACATTATTCAATTAAATCATAACATAATTCCAGTAACTCACCAATTAGACCGCAGCCTTTTATTCATAAATAGGACCTAAGTCCTCTGCTTTCTCCATAGGACCGAAGTCCTCTGCATTCACCATTTTCATTTATTTAATGCCCCTCAGGGACTTCAACATTTATTTAATCCTCTACTCGTAGCCATAAGGCCAACAAACACACATATATCATTTTCTGGGCTAAGGCCGACGTCTCTACATCGGCCAACAACGCTAAGGCTGTCGCCCTTAGCTCACCAACCACCTCGGCGCCTAGTAGTGGACCAACGGTCACTACGAGGACTACCATGTCACTTAGGACTAAAATGACTACACATTTAACCCCTCGCGCACTTGGCACTCCAAAAGCGACACTCACGCGGTCGCGCCAAAGAATAACTGCGCTACACTAGTGTTAAAACCACACCTCGGCACCTATAGCACCTCAGCACACTCGGCACCTCGGCACGCTTGGCACCTCGGCATGCCTACACTCTGCTCCACTCATAGTCACTCCACTTCACACGAACGTACACTTCACCTCGTCAAGTGCACCTAGGTATGATATACTCTACGTCTTGGCCATAACACCTCGGTTAATACACGCTACACATTATCAACGGCACTTCAGCAGCTAAGCCTAAGTACTTTACCTCGGCCTAAGCATCTCGGCCTACTTACTCTACACCTCTGCAAGCACAAACCGATCCTTATACCTAGTCTTATGTACTCATATACTTAGTTACTGGTGCTCTATCACTCATCTCGGCTTCTATGCCTCATTACTTACGTTTTTACTTACGATCATCACTTAAGTTTCGTTACACTAGTGGTAGGTAGATGCACCTCTACTACCCCAATCAACCCCTTCGCTTAAGCCCAGACACACGTTCTCTTTGTTATGAACACTCAACTCCCAACCTACACCTCGGTAGTCTAGCGTTCTACTCCATAAGAACCTTACACTCTCACGTCTCTCACTTTAGCTCACTGGGACTGAGAGTTTTCTCAACTCCCATTTCACTCCTTAGTCTCTCATGACCATCACCTCATCATCTCAACACAAGCTCACTGAAACGAGCTAAACATAGCGTTAAGCAAAACATCGAAAAACACACAAACACATGCAACACACTCAGGAAAAAACACAGCTACAACTACTCACACATAACACTCATCATACTACAAAATTATACGTGAAAAGAGAGCCCCCTAACCTTGATCAGTTGAGTAAACGACCCTCTCTTCACCGATTCCTCCAGTTAACACTCGCAGCAACACTTCTCCGTTGAGCTTGAGCTTCTTCCACGCCAAAATGCTCTCCCTTCTCTCTAGAAAACTGATCTCACCTACCAACTTCTCTCTCTTACTTCACTTTGACTTTTCTTAGATTCTCTTTGGTGAAACATGCTTCCTTTCCTTCGACACTCTCTTTTAATGCAAGTCCTTGGGCTTCTAATGGCTCATGGGCCTCTACGCCCACCTTCTCCATTTCACTTAAGCATCCCCTAAATGAAATAAACTCCTAATTAATACTTAGCTTAATTAAAAAGTTGTAAACCTTAAATAACTCAACTAAATAATTAATTGAACTATTTTGGGGTGTTACAGGATCTCTTGGGGGTGGATAGCTCATAGATTGGGTAATCACGTGTCAATGGATTTTGAGGAAAGGAATAATAGGCCCTTAGAATGTATTATCCGATTACAATAACTGTAATTGGGTTGAGGCACCCCTAGTGTCTCCTTAATAAAATTCTTTGACTTATAAAAAAAATAATAATCGAAGCACATTTCCAAAAAATCTATCATTGCCGGGATATGCTTTCTCAGTTGGCATTGAATACGAAAACTTGCCTTCCTATTGCTCGAATTGTAATACGGTGGGTCCTACCAATAGTACTTGTAAAGGAAGGACTCGTCAGGTAAAACAGGTGTATGTGCCTAAGCATAAGGCTTTTAATGATGAGCAATCTCAGCAGCATGGAGATTCTTCTACTCAGGTGAACCGGCAGCAAGGGAAGTCTTCCACTCAGGTAAACCAGCAGCAAGGGAACTCTTATGAGCAACCCTCTAAGACTCATAAACAGCAAGGGGATCCCTCGCCGATTGAGCCTAGAGAAAATGTCACGCAGTCTACCGCGGCTACTATGGATGAATCATTTATCCCTGACTCGGCTACTGCGGATGTTGGTCGGCCTTTCTTGAAGGCGGCTAGCACATCTGCAGCTAGTCGAACGGAGAGTGATTCCACTCAGCCTCCCACCACCAGGCTTGATACGCCTTCTGTTCACAGTTCGCCTGTCAACTCTTTGGAGGAGGCTCATTTTTCTTCTACACTACCCACGACTCAACTAGATGCCCCAGCTTCTAACGCTGTGGAGGCTTCTGACATGAGAATTTTAGGGAAGAAGTGGGGGGATGTCTCAGATGATGAGGCTGTGCCTGCTGTCTCCAAACAGGTTGCTACATTGAACCCAGTTGTTGAATCTGATATGAATATTTTAAGAAAGCTCTGGGATGGCTCTCAGATGGTGTTGGTGATCCGGTGACTTCTGACTCGCATGGAATAGTTGCGTCTGTACAAGTTGGTCGTTTGTCCAAGTCTCAAATGAAGAAATTCAGACAGCAACGACACCAGTTGGCTATTGGTTACAATACTCGCTCTAGAGCTAATTCTGTCTTTGAATCCTTTTGATCTGACTTGTTTTTAGCTTGTATAGTTAGCTTGAGTGTCTTCTATCTTCTGTTAATTAGATTGGTTATAGTCTAGCTTGTAGGCTAGAGTGTTTTGGGGCCATATTAGGGTCTTTCTACTATTGTTTTATTTTCTTTGATGGCAAGGGTTTCGGCCTAGTCCCCCTTTCGCTTTCTCTGTCTTTCTTTTTTCTTTTTTTTTAATAAATTCGGGCAATTTGTTTGTTTGTCAAAAAAAAATTAGTGGAATACATGTGTTAAATTTTGAAAAATACAAGTGAAATTGGACAGGTTACCCACATTTGAGCAATGTTATTTAGCTAAAAAAATTTCAGCCAAAAACCATTTCTTTTGTGTCAAAAAAAAATATATTAACTAAGTTTTTAATCAATGACCTATAAAACTGTGAAAAGACAGGTTGGTAATGACCTAAAATTTTTGGTTAATTGGTGTTGTAAATTGATTTTTGGCTATTTTTAGCTGGAAACTTTTGGCTAAATAACATTACTCCCCACATTTTTCCAAAAGCAATACATGCCTCGCTATACTGATGAACAAAACTTATTAAAACGGGGGATAAGCTTGATTTGGCATAGTGTTCCTTGGTTTATTTGGGACATGTGGAATGGACGTATTTTTAGTGCTAAATCTTCTAATGTCGCTTTGGTGGTGCAGAGAATAAAATCTATCTAATGTAGATGGTTTTTAGTGCGATCTAAGGGACCAATATGTCTTTATTATGAGTGGCACGTGGCTTAAATAATGTTGATTACGAGGACATAGCTTTGTTGCTTTTGGTGGCTTTCTTGCTGGCTTTCTGTATCTGTAGACTGTTGTAATTCATGTAGTTTTTGTGATGGTTGGAGTACTCCTTATATATTCTTTTGCCTTTCAAAAAAAAAAGAGAAAACATGAGTTGATAAATTATATATATATATATATATATATATATATATATATATATATATAATCCGTCTAATATCTATCTATTTAATAAAATACACAACTTAAAAAATGACAATTATAAGCATCTTTATTTTTTGACACATCATCATTTATTTATCATTTTTTAATGGTAAATTCTTGGTTGCCCTTGTATTGAATGTGGGTTATTTGGCTTATCCACTTAAAAACTGACACATGGATTCCACTAATATTTATAACATAAATATATTCATATTATTTGTTTTATAGTTTCTACTAAATATTTAAATTATTTGCTCATTCACCCCAAATTTAATAAATGCTTTTGTCCATATTAACTCATTTTCATTAATGTCAGTAGCAATTACTATCAAAAGAATTAACCCATACTCCTATGACGTGCAATGTTTTTATTTTTCTTTAAATTTTTTTTTTAGATAAGCGCTGCAATGTTTTTATGATTTATTTATGATTGTGATGCTATTTTTTTTTGTGTGATCACAGCCTCGTCCATAATGATTTTGGGGAATATGATATTACATTTTCCTTTTTCAACATTTTTAGTTTCTCATTACTTTTAATAGCACTTAATTAGAAGCATTATTACAAGGCTCAAAAAAGTCATTCAGGACAAAAAGTATTGACGTGGAAAAATGTATGGAGTAAAGCGAGTGAAATTTTTTATAGAGACTAAAAATAAAGTTTCCAAATTTTATAAGGATTACAAACATATTTAACTCAAGTAATTTAAAGTATACCAAATGTTAAAAGAAATTAATAGACATATTTTCTATAAAAAAATATTAGTTTCGTTATCCCTAAACACTTTAGGCTCTCTTTAGCAAGTTTTGTCCACTAGCGGATGACGAATGAACGTGTTTGTTGTCGAGGGTAACCACGATCTCGCTAGCATGGTTAGTGGGATGAAAAAACCTCCTCGTTCCACTCCTCAAGGGTAACCATCGTTAGACCAATAGTCAACTCGTGTCTAACGCTTAACTTGATTAGGTCAACTCGAGAAAAGGAATTAAGTACTCCCAGGTGGTGAAATGAAGAAATATGTGTTTTGTCTCTAGTGGCTAAAGCAAAAAGGAATCTGCGCATTTATTTGGCCTCAAAAGGACAATTTGTCATTGAGATTAGGGTTAACAACATTCGGCAGCAAATAGAAGGGCCCAATTGGTACTTGAAAAGGAATGTCATATAACAAAGAACTTTTACCCTAAAAGTGCGGACAAGCTCAGCCACCACATTTCCCTAGGTCGGAGAATACCATTTTCGGTCCCTTTTCAATGATGCTATCACAACACTGATTTCACATGATTTCACCCAATAGTTAGCCCGAGTCAAGACATACATAACTCTCCCCCTTATAAAGTGAACCATAGTTAGGCTTGTGTTGACTGTTGGTCTAAACACAATTAACCTGACTAAGAAGAGTTGGACATGTGTTGACTGTTTAGCTAACCACAATTAACATAATTGTGTTCAGTGTTAGACTTTTGTTATTTAGTATAACCATGATTAACCTAATTAGGTTTAGTGTACATGTTGGTTGTTGGTGTCTAACCCTGACTAACTTGATTCGGTTAAGTGTTAGGCTTGCATTGACCATTGGTCTAACACTACTAGGAAATCGTGAATCTTTGGCGGCAATTTGCCGACGACCTTAAAGCTGTTGATTAGACATGTGTTGACTGTTGGTCTAACCCAGATAAACCTGATTAGGTTAGTGTTAGACCTATGTTGATTCTTGGTCCAACCATGGTTGATCTAATCAGGTTAAAAGTTAGACATGCGTTGACTTTTGGTCAAACTAGGGTTAACGTGATTAGATTAAGTGTTAGCCTTATGTTAACTCTTTGACTAACTTGATTAGGTTAAGTATTGACCATTGATCTATTCACGACTAACCCAATCAAGCGAGGTTGTAGACATGTGCTGACTGTTGGTCTAACCACATTTAATCTGATCAGGTAGTGGTTAAATTGATTGATTTTAGTAGTTTTAATAGACACATATTATAGTAAATAATAAATTTTAGATGATTTAATATTAATTTAATTTAATTAATATTAATGATTTAGTAGATTAGTAGATGATAGTAGAGAGGGATAATGTAATATTTTTGGTAGTGTGTTGTTTAATTATGTTGATAGTAGAGATAAATGGAAATAGTAAGAGAGAGGAAAGAGAAAAGTAAGTTTTAAAGTGAAGTAAAAAATTAAAAGATATTGTGAGAGTGGGACCCACTAATGATAAAAGTAAGTGAGAGAAAAAAGTTAGAGAGAATAATTTGAAATGACATTTTTATCGTTAAAATTGAGATAAAAGTCAGAAATAATTTACTCCCTCCGTCCCATATTATATGACTTTCTAGGCAAAAAAATTTGTCCCACAATACATGACTTTTTAGAATACCAATGCAACATCAATTTTCTTTTCCAGTCATACCTTTCATTATTTAATATATCACTTCCTACAATTCTACTTTTTATGTTTCCAATGTCATCAATGAAGGACAATTTGGTAAATTAACTCACAATCTCTCTTTTCCATACAAAATTAACTACTTTTCTTAATTCTTGTACCACAATCTTAAACGACATATAATATGGGACGGAGGGAGTAGTAATTTTGGTAGTGTGTTTATTTTTATATAGTTATAGTTGCTTGATGGATTATTTCCATATCCATCCCTTCTAATTAATACTACTAGTAGTACCTTAAAGGATTTGGATCGGTACAGTAAATGCACTGTGTACATTTTTTTTGGGGTTTTTTTTTGGACCCCCACCCTGTCCCCTTAAACCCCCACCCAAATTGAAATCCCTAAAATGCCCTTTGTCATCTATTTTTTTTTTTAAAAAGGCGCATCGTATATTTGTCAATTGGGACATATATACGATGTGCAGTTTTAACACATCGTATATACTTCTTAAGGGCATATATACGATGTGTTAAAACTGCACATCGTATATATATGTCCCAATTGACATATATACGATGCGCCTTAAATTTTGTTTTTTTTTTAAATTTGTAAAAAAAAATTTAACACTCATGATTTAACGTTCAAAGTTGATCAACGGTGTAGATTGCACGCCAAAATCAACGGTTGATAATCTTTTACCTCATCTATAAATACTCACTCCCACCATCACTATTTTCACACCAAAAATTCAAATACTCACTCCTCCTTCTCTCACACATCACAAGTGAAGATGATGCGAGCTTCGCTAATGTCATACTACGAGCCTTCTTCTCTCACTCTTGTTCATTCTAATATGGGGTTTGTTGATCATCGTGGTATCATCTTGAAAGATGATGGTATAAGTTTCGATGGGAGAGATGTTGTTTCGTGTAGGTTAAAACACGATATATCATTTCTCGCTCTTAAGCGAAACTCATCATGGATGGTTCAACGAGCAGAGCGAACATGAGATAATTCGTATCGTTTATCGGAAACCCAAAGCGACTAGTGGAGGTATTTATCGGTCTACCATGGATGTCAACGGCGAGGATGACGTCCGAGACATGATGTCCATTCATATTACAATTAAATGGAGGAGTTACATTCATCCAGCACGCCGAAACGGAAGGACCGCCGTCATTTGAGATCCTTCGCGTCGATTAACTCCACCCATTTCGATGAGTTTATATTGTATTTTCATTTTATCTCGTCTATTTTTATTCAAGTTGTTTATGTTTTATCGCTTGTGTAACTTTGTTTTATCGAATCAATGAAATCAAAAATTCATGGAAACTCGTAAAATAAATAAAACATCGAAAAAGTTAATAATAAAGTGCCAATATAATATCAAATACATCAAAAACAAATAAAAATCCCTAACGGCGTCCCCCTCGTCCTCGTCCCCCGTCGCCTAAGCTCCCACCACGTCATCCGGTGGCCGCCATCCCCACTGACCTATGGAGTGTCCGTCTGACACGGATCGCCATGCGCGATGTCACAAATCACGAATCCCTTTCTACAAGCCCCTCACAAGCTCCCTAATCCGGTCATGATCGTCGTAGCGTATCTCGGGGAGGTGTCGGTGAGCTCTAGGTGATGGTGGAGCGGTAATAGTCCGGGGATAGAAGCCCGGATGTACCACTCTAAGTAGTTCCAGATACCGATCGGGCGGCCGAGCAACCCGAGTAGTGCGCATGATGTCCTCCACAGATGCCATGAAGTGGGACGATCCAAACACGCATCGAAGATGATTTCGGACGGCCACCGAGAGGTCACGCGGATGATCGTGTGTACCCAAACCGCCGCGAGCACTCATCGGGCATGTAAGGAACTCGAAGTCACCCGGTGATGAAGCCTCTGTAGAGGAGATCTCGCCAAAGCGGTCTACCACTCATCCTCCTCAAATGGTCGCCAGCAGACATCCTCCGCCTCGGCTCATCAAGCATCCTCCTGTAGTGGTGAGCTTGGTGGTCGACTTCTTCCTCCCAGTAGCGCCAAAGAAGTGGCTCCGCACCGGGATATGACCGGCAACTCTCCGCCATCCGAGGGAAATACCACATAATCCAAGCACGAAATGCGAAATAAACAACATATTTAATTCACAATAATTTACCAAAAGTCGGTCATGATTTAACAAAAAATACAAGAAGTTAAAATGTGTACACGAAATAGGGTGGCATACCCTCCACATCTGCTTGCGTAGTCCTCAAAGACGCGATGTTCAAGGACTCATACATGGCGGCTAGTGCACTGCACCCCATGCATAGCCTCCAAGAACATCCGCGCTCGGATCATCCAGTAGACCAGCCCACTTAGCCTCCTCACTGTCTCCGGTCTTCGTAGTGAAGATATCAGAGGTCGGAAGGCGAAGCAAATAAGCCTCACAAAGAACAATGATGTCACCCCCTCCTCCATGTTACGCTCATATACACCGCTCCAGCCATTTGAAGTCATGTCACGGACCCCACGGGTGTTGTTAGCAGCCTCAACCCGTGACACACCCAGATATGTCTCAAAGAAGCGTGTGTGGCAAACTCCGAGCTCACGGTGATGGCGGGAGGTGTGGCATAGTTCCCCACGGATGGGAAGGTGCAGCAGATAAGAGATGTCATCAGAGTGATCGCCATCTCACCAAATGGCAAGTGAAATGACGGAAGTATCGAGTGCCATCTCTCGATAAAAGCCGACAAAGAACTCATGGTCTCATCGTGGCGTGGCGATCCGGAGAAGTGGGGCCATCTGGAGTCCCCGACCACGGTGGTGCTTGCAAGTAGGTCGGGGTAATGAAGATGGAGTCTAGTATGGACTTTGTTGCCATGAGCCCATACTTTGACAACAACACGATACTCCGAAATAAAAATAAATAAATAATGTAAGCAAAAAGTGCAGACTATGTGACTTAAATAAATTATTTAAGCAAAAATGCAAAACTTACCGGTCGGCAAGTATAGAAGAAGCTGCAGACATGATCCGCCAAGTCGGTGAAAAAAGAGAGGCCGAGGCTCCTCCCGAGGCTCCTCCCGATCATTGGCCGAGGCGCGTCATGATACTCGGACATAGATTGGTGCGAGTAATAAGCATCGACACAGGGCTGCTGCTTCGCGATACTCGGGAGGTGGGGATGGTAATGAAGAGGTTGAGGATCGCATCGAGGATACCGTGGATGATATCGAGGAGTAAGTGGGAATGATCTTGAGAAACCGCCTCCTCTATGCCAATCCTCTGCTGCGTCTGCTGCAGTAATCCCCGAGATAGAAAGCTCCGGTGGGTGATCATCGAGCCGCTCAGCCGTGATCACCGCTCAGCCGAGCATCACCGCTCGGTGGCTCGGCTCTCGCTCTCTCGTCTCCAAGCATTTGAAGCATGGAGTCGATTATGCCTCCGAGTCCTCGTACTCGGAGCGATGAGATGACTCCTATCTCTCTCGATCGGAGAGACCTCACGTCTCCTCTATGCCTACTAGGACACCGCAAGCGAAGAAAAAAAAATTAGTAAAAAAAAAAAAAAATCATCATCGTATTTACATCAAAGCAGGTGGATATACGATGCTTACTTTTTTCTTCGTCGTATATAGGGTCTCTTTGGCGATTTACGAGTGGATGAATTTACGGCTAATCGTATATACGCTGAATAGAAGGTATATCACGGTGAGTAAATTTTTGCTCGTCGTATATAGAAAGGGTGTGTTGGGGTATATACGATTGGTGGATTTACGAAATTTGATCGTATATACGTCTCTCTGGCGTATATGCGAGTGAAGGTGGTCAAACGTATGTATGACCAATTATGTGAAGAAATGGTGATTTTGTAAACAGACAGAGGTATTTTAGTATTTTAACACGGTGGGTGGGGGTGTTAGAGGAATGGGTGGGGGTCCAAAAAAAAACCCTTTTTTTTGGTAGATTGTGCACATTTATGACTGTTCTTGAAAACAGATGTGACTCTGCTAACTCTCTCATAATTATCGCACCCCTATTTTTTTTTTGGTATACTTTTTATTCGTTTTTTAAAAACATCTCATATTATTAGTAGTAGTTCATATAAATAAATATATCTTATTAAAACAAAATAAGGAATTAGTACTAAACTATTGATTTTCTATCTTTCAGTTATGATTAAAAATATTAGTTCACAAAAAAATAATATATAATCAAGATATTTAGTCAATAACTTTTTGTTTTTTAAATTGTCAAATTGTTTAGATATGATTTTAGTCTTTGAAAATATAGTGAGTTTTGATTTTATCCCAAGAAGGTAGTTTAGTTGGCGAGCTAAAGGATACTGAAGGAGTGCACCAAATAAGTGCAAGAAGGAGGTCCCGAGTTCAAACCCCGGAAATTAACATTTCCCCACCCCCACTAACATTGCCTATCAAAAAAAAAATAGTGAGTTTTGATTTTAATCTCTCTAAAAAATTGGTTTTGTACCTATAGTTACAATTGGTTTAGTCCCTAAAGTGTTTTTTATGTTTAAAAAGTTGATGTAGTTTTTTTATTACATGATATTTAAATTTTTTTAGATTTGTAGCGACTAAAATGATATTTAAATCTGATATGTACCTTATCTCAGAATCTGTGGACGACTCTGGATAGTTGGTAGTGTCTGATCTTGATGAATCAAGCTCCGATCCGAGGGGGGGGGGGTAAGTTGATGGCTTCCGGCTCTAGTACCCCAGTAGATCTTCTCCCCGAGAACGCCGAACCAGCTCAACCCGAGGTTCAGAAACACCTCAACTCCGCTCCCACAAGCGGCCAGGTGGAAGAGGATCAACCTGAGGTTCAGAAACACCTCAACTCCGCTCCCTCGCTAATTCCCTCGCTAATTCCGTCGCTAATCCTCGTTTTTGCTGAGGTTCTGACGAATGATCAAATGGAGCACTACAAAAAAAACGAGGATTAGCGACGAAATTAGCGAGGGAAATTTTGTCCCTCGCAAAAAACGAGGATTAGCGCAGGCGCAAGTCCTCGCTAATGTGACCATTAGCGAGGAATTAGCGATGCAATTTCAAGTCCTCGCTAATGTCCGAACGCCCTGGGTGATTTGGATCTTTGCTGCAGATCGCTCTCGACTATGCAGTAGTGATTAGCTTAGCGAGAATCGCACGTCCCTCGCTAATGTCCAGTTATTTTTTTACCAAATATCTGATTCTCTCACTCTTCTCTCACTCTTCTCTCATTCTTTCACTTTTAACCCTCACTCCTCTTCTCTTCCTCTTCCTCTTCCTCTTCCTCTTCCTCTACTCTCTCTCTCTCTCACCTACAAACTCTAACCCACCACCACACAACCACCACCACTCTCACTCCTCTCTCTCTCTCCTCTCTCTCTCCTCAACCACACAACCACAACCTCTCTCTCTCACTCTCTTTCTTCCACACCACCACCACACCACCACAACCACATACCTCTTTCTCTCACTCTCTTTCTTCCACTACCACCACCACCACCACTCTCTTTCTCCCTTACTCCTTCTCTCTCTACGACCACCACCACACAACCACCACCACCACATACATCTCACTCTTTTTCTCCCTTACTCTTCTCCTTCTTCTTCTCTCTTTACGACACCACCACCACCACCATCCACCACCACCATCACACCACCGCCACTCTCACTCCTCTCTCAAAATAATAATAATAATAATAATAATAATAATAATAATAACAACACTACAAGAAAAACGCGTGCATTTTAGTGATTTTTCCGCTAAAAAACACCAAATTCGCTAAAAACGCGTGCATTTTAGCGGATTTTTCCGCCGTAAAATGTTTGGTGGCAACGTGTTTTCAAGCGGAATTTCACGCGGTAATTTCCGGCCGGATTTATTGTCATTTTTAGTGAAATTTGACGCGAATTTGCGGCGGATTTTCCCCCGGTACTTTCCGGGGGAATTTTGTCATTTCTGGGGGAAAAATCCGCCGCAAATGACATGTTTTTTTTTTTTTTTAATTTCAAAATCCGCCGGAAATTACATTAATCCCCGAAAATTAATTTTTTTAAAAAAATAAATTTAAAAAACAATAAATAAATTTTTTCTTTTTTAAACGTTTCTTTTTAAATAATTTTTTGTAATAAATTTAACAAATTAATCAAATAATATTTCATTTATTAACTTTAACAAAAATGATTATATAATTATTTTCAAATATAATTATTTTTAACTACTCTATTATTATATTTCGTATTTTTTTAATAATATTAACGCAAATTAAAATTTAATAAATATTTTCATTATTTTAATATTGTATTTTGTTTTGATAAGTGTTAAGAACAGATTTGAAATGAAATTAATTGGAACAAAATTAATTCTGGAATATCTGCATTCTTCTCCATCTTTATCATCATCAAAATTCCAATCCTAAAACAGATCTGAGAATAACAGAACAACAAAGAAGAAGAAAAATCGAAGATCGAAATCCAACCCCCAAATTAAAATTGAAGAGAAGTTTAAGAGAGAGTGGAGAATGAAATTTTCGAAAGAGTGGAGAATGAATGAATGAAGAGTGACAATTGGAATAAGTAAGGGGGAAAAAATAGCCGTTGTCAGCCGTTGTCATTTCCGGCGGAATTACTGAGATTTTCGGCGGAATTCACGCGTGGATCGAAGCGTCATTTTCGGCGGATTGATGACCTTTTCGGCGGAATTGGTTCGCGTGGATCGAAGCGTCATTTCCGGCGGATTTAACTGACCTTTTCGGCGGATTCTATTTTTTTTTGGACCAAAAATTAATTACTCTTTTACGATCCACCAGAAATGCTATAATTCCGCCAAAAATGTCACAAATTCCGCCAGAAGTTTCTGGGGGATTAAATCCCCCACAAATGTCAAAAATCCGCCGGAAAGTTTCTGGGGGATTAAAATCCGCCAGAAAGTTTTGCCTTGGATTTTAAGTTTTTCTTGTAGTGCAACAACAATAATAATAATACTAATAATAATAATAACAACAGTAATAATAATAATAATACTACTACTACTAATACTAATAATAATAATAATAATAATTCAGATTGATAAGCGTGCCAATCAGACTCGGGAAGCGTGTTGTCAGCATTAGCGACGAAACACATTTCTCTCGCTAATTTCCATTAGCGAGGAGGGAATTAGCGACCGGCGGTCTCGCTAATTCCTCGCCATCGGCAATTAGCGACGGAATTGGGCATGTTAGCGACCGAAAATTCCCTCGCTAATGACCGTGTTTTTTGTAGTGGAGGAAGACCAATCGGTTGGGGACCGGTCTGCTGAGGTTGTGATTTTGGGATCGAATTCATCCGACGCTACTCACACTCCTGATGACCAGGGGGTACTAATTCACAAGATTCTAAGGAACGTAAGCATGATGCCGAGGCTGATTTTGATAGAGGGAGGAGAGTTGCAGAGGTAGAGATTGTGGAAGTTGTTATTGAGTGTCAATCATCATCACTTAGAGGTAGCTCGATCTACATTTCATGAGCGGACTAAACATATTGAGCTCGGTTGTCATTTGGTTCGTGGCAAGGTTCATGATGACATTCTTCATCTAATGCCTATTTTCACTGTTGCTCAGATTGCTGACATCCACACCAAACTCCTCCAGCCTGCCTCGTTCCAGAATTTGTTATCCAAGCTGAACATGCAAAACATTTATAGTCCAGCTTGAGGGGGGTGTTAGACTTATTGTATTTACTCTCAGTTAGTTGTTAGACATACTGTATATATTCTCAGTTAGTTAGCCTTTTTTGTATTTTTAATATTCTAGTTTAGGGTAGTTTAGTCTTTTTCTCTTGCCTCTTTGACTTGTATATAAACTCCCCAATGGACAATTTATCAATAGAGTCAATGTTTTACCAAATAACAACATTTGTTCAATTTAATTTTATATATATATATATATATATATATATATATATATATATATATATATATATATATATATATATATATATATATATATATAAAGTACTGTTACTATGCACAATAATTTGATTATTATATTGGCTAGCTATCCTACTTCTCAATGATATGCGTTCGACGATTTGATCCTTTGATTTTTTTTTTTTTAAAAAAATTATACTTCTACTCAATTTGTGAGTAAGCAAAATTAAAAATTCAATTGAAGGACATTGAGTTAAAAAGTTTAGTAATTTATAGACGATGAGAACGTGAACAAAAATTACTTGAAGAAGAAGATCAAAGAGCTATACTAGAAAATCAAATAAAAATCTTAAATAGTTATTAAATTTTTCTTTGGGAACATAAAGACTCATTAATTGAATGAGGTAAATATGCAAATAATAAAAGTTAGGCTTAAATATCATTTACCTCTTGCAAATATCACCGTAATCCATTTACCCTCCTGTAAAATAAAAAGTTTTAAAATGCTACAGGGGGTAACCGTAAACGATTTATATTTTGCAAGGGGGTAACCGTAGACGGTTTATACCCATTATACACTTAACACTATCAATATAATCTAACAGCAGGGGGGTAACCGTAAACAGTTTATATTTGCAAGGGGCATTTTAAAACTTTTTATTTTACAGGGGGTAAATGGATTATGGTGATATTTGCAGGGGGTAAATGATATTTAAGCCTAAAAGTTATATGTAAAAGTTGTAAAATGAGACTATATACTTGACATAGTTAGTGGAGTACACATGGTCAATTCTTATTGGTAAGGTAAAATACCCACACATTTTTGAGGGGCAACCTAGGTCTCACCTTTGTTAATTCATTCTACTTTCTCTTCCTTTCACGCTCTCTCTCTTTCAATCTCACATTTCTCAATATTTCTCACACTCTTACTTTTTCTTCTTACACTCTCTTACATCATTTTTTTTCTTTTTACTTTACTTTTATTTTTCTCATAAACAATTATTTTCTTTCTCTTATCACTCTACTTTTTTTTTTAACTAACAATATAAAAAATAAAAAAATTTAATGACTATTTAAACTACCGATTAATATTTAAAACAAATATTTCTTATTGATAATCTACATCTCTATTTTACTATCTACTATAATATACTAATCAACTAAATATATATATATATATATATATATATATATATATATATATATATATATATATATATAAACATGAGTTGCTACCCTCCTTACATAGTTGCTATAAGGACGACTTGTATATAAATTATATATACTAGTTATCCACATAATCTCTAGCTAAGTCAATCTCTTAATACCTTAACTCTTAAGAATCCTCATCATGGCTATGTTCTCATCCTCAAACAACCCTGAACCCTCAAGTAAACAGAACTATTTGTATAATGATAATTTGTCCTTAGAGTACACGTTAAATCAAGATCATTTTTCTTCACCAAAGCAACATGTTGAGATTGAAAGGTCTACTACACCACCCGAAGACATTACCATGGTGAAGAAGCTTAACCACAATGCTAATGAACGCGATCGCCGCAAGAAGATCAATAGCTTTATTTATAGTCTTCATTCACTTCTTCCAAAGCAGGATCAAGATCAGACGGTATATATAATACTATTTCGATCTGTCTCAAAATATAAGTACCAAAAGTACATGTATCTCGACTCATTAATAGAGGTTTGTTTTTTTGTTGCTGCAGAAAAGAATGAGCATGCAAGTAATAATTTCGCGAGTGTTGAATTACATACCTGAGTTACAAAAGCAGGTGGAAGGACTAACTAAGAAAAAAGAAGAGCTTCTGTCGAAAATTTCGAAGCAAGAAAATGCAGTGATGAAAGAATCTGAAAGGAAAATTCCCACATATTACAATTCTGCTTTTGTAGTTTCAACTAATAAACTTAATGATAGTGAGGTTGCTATTCATATTTCTTCACATGAGTTGAACAAGACTTTGCTTTCTGAGATCTTGATTTGTTTGGAAAATAATGGGGTTTTTCTGCTAAATGCTTCTTCTTCTAAAACCTTTGGAGTTGGAGAGAGGCTCTTCTATAACTTGCATTTTAAGGTAGGTATATATATTTGTTTGTCGTTGTTTTATATAATTTCTTTGTCGTTGCTGTTTTTTTTTATTAGCAAAGGAATTTATTCATATGAGTACCAGAGATACTTTAACCCGTTTACAATAGCATCACATCAAATTAAGGCATAACAATAGGGATGAACACCAATTAGAGAATGATAAACTCGAGTATTTTTTGTGGTTGTTGTTTTATTTTATATATTTATTTAGTTTTTTTTTAGGCAAAGAAATCTGTATGTTTGAGAACTGATTATTTTCCGCAGGTGGTGGAAACTCAAAGACTGGAGCCCAATATTTTAATTCAGAAGCTTTTGTCAACAAGTGAGAATAGACGAAGTAAGTAATCAAGTTTATTTTTGCTTCTAATTAAAGTCGGTATATAATTTTATTTTTGTCAATCATATGCCTCTAAAAAAACTATATAGGAGCTGAATGTTCAAGATTTTTGATCAAATGTGCATATATAAATAGAGAAATGTTACACCTAGTCAATGTTCAAGCAAATGATATCCTCTCTTTTCTTTTTTAGTGCGTGAATTAGTGGGATGCACGAGGGATACATTGTGAAGGTGGCTTTTATGGTCCCCAAATCTGACAATTTGGGTATCATACACAAGGAGATGTGTTATAGGTGATAGGAGGTTTCCCAATTTATTGTTATTTACATATCTAACTCAGTTTATTGTTATTTACATATCAGTACCAAGTTGGAAAAAGTTGGGATTTTGTTCCTTATCCAGAAATTGGGTGCTTTTTTTTACTATTAATAATTTTTCATTAGTTTAAGTTCGGTTTGTTGTTTGGAATTATTAGTTAAACTAATTTTTCATTAATAACTTTTCATTTGTTTATGTTCCTTATCAAGAATTTTGTTGTTTAACGTTACATACGGCAGGTTTTTTTTTTGACCAAACATACGGCAAGTCTTTTAAACACACTACTCACTGTTCAAATGCTAATTACCCTTGCAATAATTAATTTTTCACTTTTTGAATCAATTCCTTTTGGATTCAAATTATAAAATTGGTACTATGCAAATAGCAATTCCAAGCATTGGATAAATCAAAATAGGGTAACCTACAAGGTTTTTTCTGGTTTGCCTTTCAAGAATTGTGTGTATTTTGCCCATAATGATATGTGACACCAAAAAAAAATAGCCACATGAAATTCACTAATTATGTCAACTATTGTATAAGGTACCCAATTACTCAATGATTGAATGGTGCTATGGAATTATAGTATGAATTTCAGAAATGGGTCGATTATTGGTTCACAAGCATAATGATTAATTAGAATCTTAATTAGTTGAAGTATAGCCACTTCTTTTATCTCTTTTTTTTTAAAGGCAAACGTAGATATATTAAATAGGTTTAAATATGTTTTTCGTCCCTCAAATATAGCTATTTTTCAAATAAGTTCTTACAAATTATTATTTTTAGATAAGTCCCTGCAAAATAACTTTTTTTTAAAACATGTCCTTGCAATCTGTGAATGGACGAATGATCAATCTAGTGTACAACTAATAGGGAAGGAAAACGTAAATTAGGAAAGAAAAGAAAACAATATGCCCTGCACAAAATTTCCCCCAAATAATTTATAATTAACAACACATCAAAACCTAAACGGCGAAACATATCCACTACCAACTTCAAATTCAGCGGGTCTTCGAACGTGTATTCGAAGAAGACAATACCACATCCCACAAATCACTGCAATAGTAAAATAGAGAGAGGGAAAATGCAATATAACGGTTTGTGGGATTTTGGGATCGGAGTGTGGAATGAAATTTAATTTAATGTATGATTGGAGTGACAAAGAAAGAATTAGTGAAAAGAGATGGGGAATGGAAGTAGAAGAAGAGAGATTTTTATGGAAGAAGAAGATAGAAAGGATTCCTGGAAGTGGAGATCTGGGTTATAACATGAATTTGGGGGAGATGAGAAATTTAGGGTTAAGTTATAACCACATCAGCTATTAAAAATTTAATTGGAAAAATAAGGTCTGACGTGTAATTGCCAACGTGTGACCTATTTAACGTTTTTCAAACGCGCAAGGGTATTTTTAAAACTATGTAATTTTGCAGGGACCTATTTAATAAAAAAAAATTGCAGGGACTAAATTGAAAAACATGTGTATTTGCAGGAATCAAAAACATATTTAAGTCTATTATCAGCAGTGGCAGCTGCTGCTGATCCAAGGGCCGGGGGGGGGGGGGGGCTGTTTCAGCAGTTCCGGAAGTGGGCAGGAAGCACAGAAGTATAGCCACCTCTTCATATAAATCATATATATCTACTAACAAACAAAGAAAACGACAGAATACTAGAGATTACCTAGTAGAAAAAGAGAAAACCACAGAAGTATAGCCACCTCTTTAATCTCTAATTTAATAAAGAATAGTCAGAAGCAAATTCCAAATTGCTTGTTAGAACTCTAATATAAAAAGTATTAAGAAGAGTTAGTATTGGATCACTGTTAGCGTCATATTAAGTCATTTTAATTTCTCTATCAAGAGGTTCTATTATTGTCTAGAAACTTATGAATAATAATATGATGATTAACTAAAGTTTGTAAAATTATTGGTTTTAGGGTTGAGTTGTAAGCTTGAAAGCTATTTTTACTTCCGCGATGAATTTTAAATTTTCTTGTAAAATGTATCTCTTTTATATTTTAAGAGAGTTGAAATTTCATATGTAATATATATATATATATATATTATGAATATGGTCTTATTTAGGTTGTTACCTGTTTATTATGGAAAACATTGGATTTTTTTTTGAGAAGAACATTGAAAAATTTCTTTAGAATAATGAGAAAAGTAAAGGACGGATCTTTGAAAACTAAATTAGGATTTGGGAGTTGATTGTGCATCAAGCCCTATAATTCAAGTATCTACTATATGAGCCGATTAGTGCGGGAAATTTACTGTATACTAATGACATGGATGTGTGTTATGGCTTGCATGTATGAGATGTGGTGTTTTTAGTCACTATTAATCACCTATGAGAATGGCATTGTACAGTGTTTTATGTTACACAATTGTTGACTTTAGCAATTTTGGTGGAAAATTTTTATTCCCACCGTTTACCAATATGCCCCTCATTTTGTACCTCACTGTTTACTAATATACCCCCACTTTATATTTTTGGACCGACATACCCCCACTCTATATTTTGTACCCCACCATTTACCAATATACCCCTCATTTTGTACCTCACTGTTTACCAATATACCCCCACTCTATATTTTTGGACCGACATACCCCTGACAATTTTTTTTTTTGTCCAACACTCTTTTTTTATCCACTTTTGGTGGGAAAATTTTATTCCCACCATTTACCAATATACCCCTCATTTTGTACCCCACTCCAATATACCCCCACTCTATATTTTTGGACCGACATACCCCTGAATTTTTTTTTGTCCAACACTCTTTTTTTTATCCACTTTTGGTGGGAAAATTTTATTCTCACCATTTACCAATATACCTTCATTTGTACCCCACTGTTTACCAATATACCCCCACTCTATATTTTTGGACCGACATACCCCCACTCTATATTTTTGGACCGACATACCCCTGACAATTTTTTTTTGTCCAACACTTTTTTTTATTATCAAAATGTACCCCTCATTTTGTACCCAACTGTTTACCAATATACCCCCACTCTATATTTTTGGACCGACATTGTTGCCTCATCCCACCAAGGGCTATTGTTGCCTCTTCGTCTTATATATATATGTGTTGCGTATTTTTATACCCCCCTTATAAAATGTTGATGTTTTTTCGAAACTACATTTGTAGGTCTGTTAATCACCTCCCCGTGCATCGCACGGATAATCGTCCTAGTAGAAAATATGTTAGTATCTCAATGGCACCATATAAAACCGGTACTCGTTAATTGTTCGTAGAAAGTTAGTTCTCCTTTACTAAGTCGAAGATCCACCTTTTCGCTTCCAAACATGCTTAAAAAAATCCCCCTATCTCTGAAAGTTGGAACTAGTAAAATTGTTAGCCCCTCTCAGAAAGGTTATTTAAAGAGATCTAGTTCAAATCGCCAAGTCATTGCGGCTGGCACTCTAGGTATTTTAGATGTCACGTGTACTAGTAAACTAGCGTTAAGCTGCCCGTCCGCTGCACGAGTTTGTTTAAAATTATTTGTTTCTAAGTTATTATAATATTATTTATTGTCACATAAATAGAAATAGAAATATAGATAAAAAATGAGGAGTCCGTGCAACGGTTTGTCAATTGCATGATTAACTAATTGATCCAAACTTTTTCCCCCTTATGACTATATTAGAATTGCGTAGAACACGAATCTCGAATCATTTACTCTGCTTTTTCTATTTCTTCTCCATCTTTGTAGACTCCATATTCCCTCCCTTGACGTGCGCTCTCATATTTCTCTCTGTGCACTTTGGCTCTTCTCGTGTGACCACTCCTTTCTAATGCTCACATGCACATCCTGTTTTTTATTCTAAATATTTTTCCCCAAAGTCCCTCCCCTCACCATCTAAAATTTTCTAGTATAAATAGTTTTATCTTATTATAACTGATTAAAACTATACTTCTTTCATATATATTTTTTACTAAGTCATATTTATTGTCAACTAAATGAATGATTCATATTAATATGAAAATCTCCCCTTTTAATGCATATAATGGTTGCACCAAAAAGAATTTCAAATGACCACTCATTATTTGTTAATTCAAAAACAATTCTAATTAAATTTGATTCAAGAGTGATCAATTTTATTTTATAAAATTGCAATAAATACAAAAAATAAATTTAAATTTATAAAATGTAAGTTCAATAAATAAGTAAAAAATTTATCAAAAAAGAAACGAATAGATAACTTAAATACCAAAATAAAATGAAATAATTCATAAAAATTATATAAATAAATGATGAATTAATTAAAGCTCCAGCTCTTCCACTCATATTATACTAACACACGAGTTTATTGATAACTAAAACAATTATTTATATTTATATGAAACTCTAATATTTCAATGCATAACAGTTATTACAAAAAAAAAAAAAAATTCAAAGGTTCACTATTTATTTTTTGTTTTAAAGATAATTTAAATTAAATCTTGTTTAATAGTAATTAATTAGAGATATTTGGCATGGATTGTAATTATTGAAAAGACAAATATGTTCAATATATTAAGATTAAATCTTATACTACTACAATATGCCAAGCTTGTTTTATATAAATGTAGTAAATATAAAAATTTAAATTTATGAAATATAAATTAGAGAAAGTTTACATTCCTGTTCAAAAATCCACTGCCACTCTCTATTGAATGTTAACTACTGACATTTTCATATCTGATGATTCACATCATTAATGGAAAATTTAGATTTAATTGAAAAATATAATTATTAAAATATCTAGCCATAAACTAAAAATATATATATAGTTAATATACTTTCTCTTTTTTGACAAAAGTCGTTAGCTTAATTTCTATGAGAATATATATTGATTTACTAAATAACTTTCTACCGTCATTTTGATAAGTATGATTATTTTTGGGATGAAAATCCTTTGTCCCCAAAATTCATCTCAAGCCTGTCCCACCAATCAAATTATGCCACCTCAATTAAAATTCCACATCATATAGGCTTGGGATAGGAATTGGAGACAGACGATTTTTATCCTTATTTTTGTTATACGACATGAAAATTTACCCTATTATAGATTTAATAAATAAAATAAGAAAGTTATTGTTTAATAATACATCAATAAAATTAAAAACTGAGGAGCATTTAAGAAGTTCTATTGGATAGATAATTTTTTTAAAAAAAAAAAGTACTTAGTTTTTAAATTACGTTTTAAAAAAATTGTGTAGAATAGGGTAAATATAATTATCTATAATTTACTAATATATTTTTTTAAAAATAGTGATTAGCAAATGTGTTTTAGCGGCCATTTTTATTGCCACTAAAAACTTTTTTTTGTTGTAGTGAACGTTTTCAAATTTTGGCTCCAATGACAAAACCAGAAGAATCAGAAGTGGCCCAAATTTTCAGTCGGCCAAATTATATTCCATGACTCCCACAGAAGAAGTTGTCGATAGATGTATTGTAAAAAAAATATAATGTTAAAAACAAGTGTGAGATGTTTTTTTATTACAGAAAGTTTAAGTGAATTGGACAGAGCTCACCAGGATCAGGACAAGAGTGTATGACGTTGTTATAGCCCGGTTCCACAATGTTCTTATTGGTTTTTATAAAATGTCAACAAGGCGATGGAGATGTTCTTAATAGTTTATGACTTCAGAACTGTCAAATCGAAAGAATATACTGATAAATCATTTTCTTTTATAAAGATACGCTGATTAATTATTTCTAACATGTACTACAGTACTACTGATACGTAATATATGAACTTCCACATATACAATATATTATTTATACATAATATTTTTTAAGAGTGCTAGTTAATTAATTTGCCAAAAAAAAGTGTTAATTAATAACTCGTGGAAACCACGGGCAAGCAAGCTAAAGGCTTGTGCATACTGCATACCATGCTTTCGGAACGTGCACTTTATTTATGTATAAAATTAATGATTAATTTTTTCCCTACCACATACTGCATACCAGTATGCAGTATGCACGAATGCCAGAACAATGCCAAAAAATTTGTTGTTTTGTTTTATGTTAATCTAAGAACAGACTTTTTGCAACAAAAGAATTGTGATTTGTTTTATGTTAATCTAAGAACAGACTTTTTGCAACAAAAATTGTGATTCTTCAAAAAGTTGTTGAGTCTGTCAGTATACCGTGTGACCATCCTAGCCAGACAGGCTGGCCAAGAACGATCCTCTACAGCCCAAGATGAAACCCCGCAAGGTAGAGATCATCAGGCCATTAATCACGCTCTGATCACACGATCACAATTCATCCACCAGACTTTGGTTCCTGTCTCCTTAGTAATCAAAGATACAGTTGTACGAGCCTATAGAACAGATCCTGTTCAAGTAAGGTCGTGCCTATTTCACTTAGCATGTGTTATATAAACAATCGTCTTGTGTTAGCTTTCACCAATGTGGGACTATTTTCACGTCTATTCTAGGTTCTAACTCTCGCTTCGAGACTTGGTAGCATAGCTGTAATTGATGTTCATTTTAATAAACCAAATGAAGGAAACATGGTCTTCTGGGTGTTGCAATTGTAACACTATAACAAGTTCCTAGATGCAGATACATTTTTATTAATTTTGTATAAAAAATACTTCTAAGTTCTAACTCTCGTTTCGGATCCATTCCAGAATTTGCAGTAAATCATGTAATGCTCAATGGATATATCTGATGGTCGTAGCCATAATACTTCTTGTTGAATAACATGACATCCATAGAAGATAAGAGAGAAAGTTTTAAAGGACTATTATATATTCATCAAAGTATAAGTATACAAGTGAGAAATGTTGTATTCTAAAATCAGTGTGTAGCCATACAGAAAAACAAGGAAGGATCACTTAATGTAATCATATAATGAATACTATGCAGTTATGAACTTTTGGTAGATGTTATTTACTTTTAGCTTTCCCTAAAGTCTCAAATATTTTTGCAAACAGATTTGGAGCTAGGTCAGAATAGAATTTGACATTCATAAGTGATAAAACCAAAGGTAGAGAATTGTATGATTCAAACAGGTAAGATAGCTGAGCATTTTATGCAAATTGTATCTGATGAATGCTTTCTCATACCAAATTAGAAGCATTGACAATTTCATAATATATTAATATGTGTATATGATCTAAGATTAGATAATATCCACATATTGTATCTTATCTAATAATACACACACCTCATTCATTCATTCATTTTGGCCTAGCTTATAAGTTATAATTAGAAGTTAAATACTTCGTGCATAATATCACGATTCAAATCAGTGATATAACCATTATTTAGGTTGCTTTATAGGATCTGGTAGATCTTTGTTCATAGTTTTTTTTACAAACGGTCTTTGTTTTATAGTTATCTATTCTTAAAGTCGTGAATAGTTTTGTAGAATTAAAAATTTTGAGGAGGTCAGAACAGAATTTTCTCTGAATAAAATTGTATGCAGCAGCAAAGATAAGTATTCTTTATTATAAACATGAAATTATCACAACCTGAACGATGCCTACTACTTTACCATATTGAGTGGTAATATGGAAGAAGAATTATCCTAAAATATTCACTTGCCCGTCTAGCTCAGTTGGTAGAGCGCAAGGCTCTTAACCTTGTGGTCGTGGGTTCGAGCCCCACGGTGGGCGTTTAACATTTCTTTTTTATTTTTATAAACTAACCTTGTGGTAGTGGTGAAACTCACACTAATTTAAGCTTTATTAATTTTATGGTTTTTAATGTTTTCAATACAACTATATTCACTTTATAAGTTTGCTAAAATTATTTATTTTCATTTTATTATTCAGTAAGTGATAATGAACGTTAATAATTATTATTTGATTCAAAAAGATTTTCAAATAATTAGTAATTTAAATTTTCAAAAAATAGGTTAGAGAAGGATGAAGTCAAGTAACTTAATACAATAATATTAGAGCATAATGGAAGATGTTCTCATTTTAAGAATATGGATTGTAATTTTTTGGGTTCTTGTACAAACACTTGGGGTGAGGGTGGAGAGGAAACGTGGAATTTTACCGGTACGAACTTGCGCTCCCAATGTTTACACAACACTTATTTGCTAACTAATTTCTTTCAATATGTTTTTGACAAAACATTTTTGCATAGAAAAAAGCTTAGATAAGTTGGGTTTAAGGGCTCACTAAAATCAGATGAGGTCTTAATACTCAAAATTAAAAGCACTTATATAGGTCATGCACACGAGATTGATCCAAAACGAAATGAACAACAACGAACTTAAGTTGCAAAACAATAAATGTGAGATAACAAGCAAATTGAAACATCATGAGATTGTCTTTAAGGAATTTTTTTGCCCAAAGAGCGCAAACCCCTAAGATTCAACATGTGTCGTGCCCAAAGTGGAAGCAGTGGACATATAAAACTAGTAAGAAGAAGTACTTTATTTTTATAGAGTTTCGGTTCTGATGATATGGTCTAAGTGCTAAACTAAGTGTACTTAATATAGGTTCTATTATAGATTAGTTCAGCGATTATCAAACTTGATCAATTAGCTTAAGGTCAAGGTAATGGCAAGTTTATTGGACCAGTGATTTTTTTAAAAAAAAAACGTGAACGAAATAGATGAGTATAGCCATTTTGAGCTGATAGAAAAATAATTGTTAAGTAAAAATGCCAATGACTTAGTAATCACGGGGATCAAAAGTTTTAGACTGAAACCATAATTTTTGGCCCAGCTTGTGCACTTGAAGAGGTCCTGCGTATTAGCTTGTTTACAAGCTCCCAAAACCAAGGAATTTGGAACTAAGGAATGTTGAAGAACAAGATCGAATCATCTGGTCAACATCTAAAAAGTCAAATTATCTGGTAGATGAACTCACAGTTGGATCATCTAAACAACTAGTTAATGAGATTATTTTCTCAGATAGAAGTCTTTCCTCTGAAGATCCTCCTTTACAAAGCTCCAAAACTCAGAACAAGTCAAGCCTCTAATGTATCAAATTAATGTGCACTTGGTGATCACACAGTTTGGTACACAACATTTGATTCTACACCTTTGGTTAAAAAGAAACCAGCCTTAGCATTATCAACACGTGAATTGTGAAACACGTAGAGAAGACTTTGCATACAAACAATTCAATCGTTGCACCTAGTCAAATAGAATCTGTCACCAAGCTTCGTGTTTAATCTGGTGACTCGGCATTCTCTGTTGATTCAATTCTTTTGGAACAAGCCTGAAGATATATGAATGGCTAGTAGTTTGGTTCTCTCTAAAAGTACAATATAACATGGATTTACTTTATGCTTCCCAACAGCTAATTGTAAGATTGAAATCTGTACTACTCCAACGACTATAATTTCCATTGTATTTACAGAAGCTCGTTTGAATTGAAGAAGTGTCAAGAAGGACCACAATGAGGTCGATAAGGTCCAAGATGGCGACTCTGGAATGAGAAAATTCAGTAGGAGTAAAACATTTCTAACTATATTAACTCGTGGAAACAACTTATGTATAAAATTGCCATTAAAATTCTGTTTTACTAGTTGTTAGAGGGGGGATACTCGCGAACACCGCTAAAAATTAATGGCTATTTTTTGCTTAATCATTTTTTTTGACAACATTTTTTGTTTAATCATGTGAGCTACCTGTTATGTACAATGGCTATAATTAGGTTAATTACAGGGTCGATGTTGGTTGAATTAGGTGGATTTTCAAGCATTTAGAGACTCAACCCAATCAAATAAGCCGTTTACTTTCCCCACTCCCCCTCCTCCTCAAACACACCCCTTAAAACCTAAAAATCCAAACTACCCCCAATTTAAAAAACCCAAAAATTAAACACCCCCCTCTAATCCTTCCACACCCCTTCACTCCTCTCACTTTCCCCCCTAACCGAACCCTAACCTCTCAATCTCCCTCTCACTCAACTCCTCCAAACTCTCACTCAATCTCCTCCAACTTGTCACTCATCTCCTCCACTAACACCCCAAGGATTACTGGGTTTTGTTCGCGCCATCAATGACTCTCTAATAATTTCATTTAACTGAAGGTAAGCCTCACGCGCTTGCTTGCATTTCCATTTTTTCTGCGCAAACGCTTTGTTCGAACGCTCGCATACGAACCATCGAAGACGAAGACGTTCAAACAAGGTCATTCGAACGCATTCAAATGGGGTCATACGAATGTAGGGTGTTTTGACTTGTGAAACTGGCCAGTTCGAATGGGGCTGTTCGATCAAGTTCGAATGGGGCTGTTCAAACCTTCGTTTGCCAGCACATGTTCTGTGTTTTTTGGTATTTTACTTTGATGGGGTTTAATTGGTTGTTTTAATTAAATTGTTTTAGTCTAATTGTTTTAATATTGTTCATTGTTGTTTCAGTTATGGCGCTGACTCGTGGCGGTCATTCTCAGGAGCCTTCCGATGGTAGTGGTCCTCCTAGGCCACCTCCTACGGTTTCAGAACGTAAAAGGAGGGTTGTTGCTGCTGCTGAATCTTCCAGGGGTAGGGGCAGGTATGAGGCCCCGACCCCGACTGAGAATATTCTAGTTCTTTGGATCATTCTCTATTTGTATGAATATTGCCGTGAATGTTTTATATTTATGTGTATTTTCGATGTTGTCTATTTGTGCGACAATTTATTTTAGTTGGTGATAACTCTATTTTATATAGAGTTATTCATATGTTTAAACTTAGTAAATTGCTCTCTTTCAAGTAAAGGTAAGGAGTTTATATAGTATTTTGTGTGATATATGATAACTTGAGTGTTTTTTTTTTGGTCAAAAACTTGAGTGTTTGACATGGTTAAAGTTGTTAACTAGGCTATTTTGGATATATTGTGTTGTGTTTGATGAGTTTGTTCGGTCTGACCTCTGGATGCACCAAAGATTACAATGCACTGCGTGATGATGCTTTCGTGATCGCTCGTGATTACACCAAACTTGCATGAAGCGACATTGGAAGCACCTCAAATTTCACCAAAGCTTATCACCTCTATGACATCATGCTTAGTCATGGATCACATGGAGGACAATGTCCACTTGCTAAAGGAGGCGCCTACCATAGCCCACCATAGAAGACTAGCTTTGAAGAGTCATTTACTTATGGACATGTGGACATTCATTATTGGACCTCCCTATACACTTGAGTGTATGCTTCAAATTGTGAGACAACTTCTGAAAAGTAACCATGGTTACACCTCTAGTTTACTTCAACTACAAGGAAGGAAACCCTCTCATGAAGAAAGCTCAAAGTCTATATAAAGACCTTCACTCTTCACTTGGAAAATCATCTCTCAAGAGATCAACATCTCTCAAGATCAAAATCACTTCTCATATCTTGTATTTCAATTCCATAGAATAGTTTAGGTTAGTTAGTTTTATTTTCTCTTATAAGGAGGTTGTAAGGAGGCAAGGAAGGAATTGACGACTTCTTCCTTTACTTCAACAACAACCAAGTGGAGTTAGTGCACCCGCATCACTTGGCAATTTCATGCCAAGGAAACTGCAACCGTGTAACTTCTATCTTATTGTTTCCTTTTGTTATTTAAATTATATGAATATGACTTGTTCTATTTATATAAGCCTTGTGATGTCTAGCATGAACTAAACTCTTTTGGTTGAGATGTTCTAACCTTATAATGATCTTTTAAGTAAGTTATTGTGTTCATATGTGATGTTTTCATTTTAGTTCCTGTATGATAACTCTTTCATATTCATCTTTAGAATTGACCAACTCAAAGTGAATGCAAATCATAAATACAGACATGGTTTATGATTAGAACTCAAGAACTAATAGGGATAAGTATTTAATAAAGGAAACTTTGTTAATTACATGCTAAAACCTAGACATAGGATAGCATAGTCCTTAGGATGATGCAAATACAAGAGTGAACTTATTTAGCAACTTGGATCATTGTTAGGAGGCAAGAGAGGAATTGACAACTCTTTTCTTTACAACAAAAAGCAAAGATCATAAGCTTGTAATGAAACTCTAAAGAAAGTGACTGAAAAGCACATACTGATGCAGCTGCATCAGTGCACCTGCATCACATTAACACACAAAACTCTTGAAAGTGACTTATTTGGTGAAGACATCTCAACTATCATTCTCCACTGATTTCTTACATCTTTTTATTGCTTATTTACATTATGTTTGTTTATCAACATCACCTATTTGTGAATAGGATAGTGGTTACCTTTTCACTAGTGAACTATTTAATTTAAACTTGTAAATTAATCCAATCCCTGTGGGAACGATCTCTACTTTCACTTTTTTACTTGTTACGATTGTGTATACTTGCACATTTGTGTGTATATCAAGCGCACCAGTTGGCGCAAACTTTATTTCATTAAAAACAAGTAACAGCTAATGAGCATTACAATAACACATAACAGATAATGAAACGATAAAAACAACCATAAGTAAACAAATACAAAACAAGTGATTATTTGGGTAGTCCTGTTCCAGAAGATAAATGACCTCTTCCAGAGTGCGTATTGTGTCCACATACAGCTCCAAGATACTACGTCTCATTGGAAGTTTAGCATGAGATTCCATCATTGCTCGAACGTCGCCGTCGCTGCGAATCTCCCTAACTGAATAACGGATAGTCCCGTAATTTCCACAGTTGTACTTTCGGTAACGTATACGCTTCACGTCTTTACGCCACTAGATCTCCCTCTGGATGAATCTTCCTCTCAGCCTTTTTCTTCTGTTGGGCGAATGGGATGTCCTTATTTAGCCTATAAAAGATATGATTAGGACAACGAAACACAACACCATCTTCCCCGGTGGTGATTGCTCCACGGCGATGAAGGGTCGTTAGGAATTTGTCGCTTGAGTACTAGGTTGGGCACAACTACCATTCCATTTCAGGTTGGTTGTATTTGTGAAGAAGCAGAGTAGGATTTGGTGAAGAAGCTGTGAGGAAGTGGTGAAGAAACTGAAACCCTTTTTATAATAGGCGTGGTAAAATGTGTTGTTGATTTCATTTTTAGATCTCAAATCTGAGCCGTTTAAATTCTATCCGTTCAGGCACATTTTCCCAAGGGAATAACATCCGCTTCTTTATCTGACACATTTGACAGATTGTAAGCCGTTGATAAAAACTGTCGGTGGAATCTGAGGCGTCAAAAATTTGGAATCCTATCGGTTAACAGCTTACAAACGAAATAAATAGGGTGTTCGAATACGCCTATGCGAATCTGTTCGATTGGTGTCATTCGAACTTGCTCAATTTCGCATAAGACGGTGTGCTTCAAAATTATAGTAGGACTTTGGGCAAAATTTCAGCTGTTACATATTTTACCAAAATTTCAGGTTACATATTTTGGTAAACATTCGAACCTGTTTGATTATAATTGAAGTCGAGCAGGGGTTAGTTCGGGTTACATGTTATATTATAATCAAAATTTCATGTAACCCGAACTAACCCCTGCCGGACTTCAATTAGGTTGGGTTAGGTAATAGATTTGTTAGTAAAATATAATTTTCTCGGAAAAATGAAAAGGAAAAAAAAACTGAACAATACTAGTAGAAATAGTAGAAATAAACCAACATCAAAATTAATGGCTTAACATCAATCTAATGAGCTCAAAAGTGAAACCGATACACATATGATTCAAGTTTTATTTAATTTCATTTATCATCAACTCAATGAGCAATGATCCACATATGATTCAAGTTTTTGATTGAAGTCCAAATATGCGCAGTTAGTGAAACCATTTGATGATTCAAAAACAATAGACTTCAATACTACTTTCTATTTTATAAACAATTGCAATAGGGGTGTTGATGGGTATGCAACCCGCGAACCTGCTCATTCATTCCAACCCAACCCGCATTTTAACCAAATTCAACCAACTTTGAGTACAACACGAACCACCCCATTCAAACCTAAGAGGAGTGCTACGGACAGTCGTTTTTGCACCCACGCATAAACACTCACTTGCACATCATGACACGTGAATCCCTTTTTAAACTTCTTCCTGGGTGACCGACTATCTAAGTACATTTTTTATCTGCAATTCTTCTTCATCCATTCTCTATAACTTGCAAAAATGAAATCTACCATCCATTAAAAATCAAAGGAAAAAAGTCAGAGAATAACATAAACATCAAAAAACACATTAAAAAACAAAGAAAGACACACCATAACAATCAAACAAGCACATCACTGTGATAGAAATCTTTCCTTAAACACCATAAATGTAACACACCATAACATAAACATCATAAACCATGGGCCATCCTTCACCTATCTCTGAAAACCAAAAAGCACAGTGGTGCTTTGATTTGATCTCACTAGAACATTCCCCATATATTGAACTATACAGCTTAGTCACATTAGTCACATTATTGATACATTTACTGTTTTAGTATGTAAGGGCATATTAGTCTTTTTACTGATAGTAGTAGGTAATTAGAAGTTAGTTCTCTTTTCCTTTTATTTCGGTTAGTTCAGTTGTGCAAGGGTGCTATTGTAAAGCAACTGAATCTTGAATCCTACTTTGTATATAACTCATTGATTCAATATAAAATACACAAGTTCAATTCGAATTTGCATCTTCAATCCTTTATGGTATCAGAGTAGAATTATTGTGCTCTGGGTGCCAATCGTCCCCAATTTCATTTCTTCGACATTCAAACCCTAGAATCGAAACAATGGCGGAAATCATCGCCGGAAATGAAGAATCCGAGCAAATTGCTCAATCAAAGAAGAACAAAGATCCAACACTCAACCTCACGAGTTCATATTACCTCCATCCCGTAGAAAGTTCTTTGATGCAAAATACCCTTTTCTTTGATGCAAAATGCCCTCATGGATGACTACTATCAAAGAAAAGGGCATTTTGCGTCAAAGAACTTGTGTGGAAACCCCACAGCAAAATGTTGTTGCTGAAAGGAAGCATAGACATATTTTAAATGTGACTCGTGCTCTCATGTTTCAGTCTCATTTGCTCAAAAGTTTCTGGTGTTATGGAGCATGCATGCCATCTTGGAGAATAAGAGTCCTTATGAGAAATTATATGGTCACATACCTGATTTGAGACACCTAAGAGTGTTTGGGTGTCTTAGCTTTGCATCTACTCTACAACAAGGAAGGAACAAGCTTGATCCTAGAGCAAGGAAGTGTATTTTCCTTGGGTACAAACCTGGAGTGAAGGGTTATATACAGGTGGACTTGAAATCAAGAGAGATATTCATTTCAAGGAATGTCATTCTCTATGAGGATAAGTTCCCTTACCTAACACACCAGAATCATGTAACACATGAGACCATTGATGCCAACATATATGATTTCTCCACTTTTGATCCAGAAGAGACACATAGTGAACCTGATTCAACACTTGTACATGATAACAGACCTGCAGCAACACATACTGATATTGCACTAGATACAAGCCCTTCCCCTGCTACACCAGATACTCTCATTACACCTGAATCTGCTGATGAACCTGATAACACTCATGTCAATGCACCACCAGAGACCACCACAACACTATCACAAAGGCCCACCAGAAACATTAGACCTCCTGCCAGATATAATGATTTTATATGCAACAATGTTACAACTAAACCTGCCACTTTGTACCCCATTCAGAGTGTCATTGGCTATGAGAAACTCAATGAATCTTACAAAAGTTTTATACTATCTACTTCTTCATCTAATGAGCCTTCACATTACAATCAAGCTTGTAAGCTGGAATGTTGGAATAAAGCTATGCAGAGTGAGTTAGAAGCTCTGGAACAGAACCACACTTGGGAAATCACCGATCTTCCTTTAGGTAAGAAAACCATAGGGTGCAAGTGGGTATATAAGATTAAGTATAAGGCTGATGGTTGAATAGAGAGATACAAAGCACACCTAGTTGCAAAGGGATACACACAGACCGAGGGAATTGATTATCTTGACACTTTCTCACCTGTTGCTAAGATGGCAACAGTGAGATTGCTGCTTGTTGTTGCTGCTACACAATCTTGGCATCTTCAACAACTTGATGTCAATAACGCCTTCCTCCATGGAGACTTAGATGAAGAAGTCTACATGGATGTCCCTCAAGGATGCAAGGTTTCCTCTCCTCACAAGGTTTGCAAACTCCTAAAATCCCTTTATGGTTTAAAGCAAGCGAGTAGGCTATGGTTTGCAAAATTATCTACATTTCTTATTTCTCTCGGTTATGATCAATCTCAGTATGATCATTCACTTTTTACTAAGTGTCAAAAGGGATCCTATACTGTATTACTTGTTTATGTGGATGACTTAATTTTGGATGGGAACAATATAAATGAGATCACCTCTGTCAAAGGGAAATTGGACTCTGTTTTTAGAATAAAAGACCTTGGCAATTTGAGATAATTCCTTGGCATAGAGATTGCTAGATCTTCCAATGGCATCTCCATATGCCAACGAAAGTATGCTTTAGATTTACTTGATGAGAGTGGTCTGCTTGCCTCCAAACCAGCTAGTACACCAATTACCAAGTCCACTATCACTGATATTGGTGAAGATTCTCCTAAGACTGATCCTACAGCTTATAGACACCTTGTTGGGAAATTGCTCTACTTGAACACAACAAGACTTGATTTGAGCTTTGCTGTCCAGCAGCTCAGTCAATACATGGCTAAACCAAAAGAAAGACACCTTCAAGCTGCTCATCGTGTCCTTAAGTACATCAAGAAATCGATCTCCTGCACAGGGGTTATTCTTCTCTGCTAATTCAACCCTGCAGTTAAAAAGATTTAGTGACTCAGATTGAGCTACTTGTGTCCTAACCAGAAAGTCTATTACAGGTTATTGCATATACCTTGGGGAATCTCTCATTTCTTGAAAGTCCAAGAAGCAAACAACAGTGTCTAGATCATCCACCGAAGCTAAATATAGAGCACTTGCCTCCACAGTCTGTGAGATTCAATGGCTAACCTATATTCTGCAGAACTTTTCTCTCCCCTTCATTACACCAGCTCTGCTCTGCTCTACTGTGCTAGTCAATCAGCTAGACACATTGCTGCTAATTCAAGTATTCATGAAAGAACCAAACACATTGACATTGATTGTCATGTGGTACGAGAAAGACTTCAAGCAAAGCTGTTCCATCTACTGCCTGTTGCATCCTCTTCTCAGCTTGCTGACATTTTAACAAAAGCATTGGAGCCTCAACCATTTCTCTCCTTACTTTCCAAGCTTGGAGTGCATACAATCCACCCTCCAACTTGAGGGGGGATATTGAACTATACAGCTTAGTCACATTAGTCACATTATTGATACATTTACTGTTTTAGTATGTAAGGGCATATTAGTCTTTTTACTGATAGTAGTAGGTAATTAGAAGTTAGTTCTCTTTTCCTTTTGTTTCGATTAGTTCAGTTGTGCAGGGGTGCTATTGTAAAGCAACTGAATCTTGAATCCTACTCTGTATATAACTCATTGATTCAATAGAAAATACACAAGTTCAATTCCAATTTGCATCTTCAATCCTTTACCGTAAGTCATAACAACAAAAACAAAGAAACTCTCTATTCTGGATAGAAAAGCAAAAGAACAAGTGATGTACAGTCTCTGCCACCTACTTCATTGATGGAGGGTCTGTGTTGTTCGCATGGTGAGAAGGGGTAATTGAATGGTGCCACTACTGAAGGTCGCAGGAGGAAGAAGGGAAGTTGGTGGTGGGTTTCGTGGCTGTTTGTCATGTGTGATTTGAAATTGTATTGTTGTTAAATGAAGGTTTAGTAACATTTGAACGAAGGTGTTAAAAAAACAGTTGAAAGAAGGAACATGGTGTATATGACGCTCAACTGAGATGCAAATACTCCCTCTGTTTCAAAATTATTGTTGTTTAAGGTTTCTACACACATATTAAGAAATGTAATGATTAGAAAAAAAAGAATATGTATTGTACCAAATTATCCTTATCAACAATTAGTGTATTTTCCACAATCATTAATGCAAAGTAGAAGTCATATATTGGAAGTAGTGTACATAAGGGGTATAATTGGAAATAATTAATTAATATTGCATTGGAAATTGAAATTGACATTTATTTTGAAACAAATTTTGTTTGCTAAAGAGACAATTATTTTGGAACGGAGAGAGTAGTAAAAAGAATAAAAAATCAAAAAATAGACAACTGAGCGTCACATCATCTAAAGCCAGTGAGTTCCAACTGCGAGAATTTCAAGTGAGTGTGAGAGAAATTTCTAGTAAATCTCTAAAGGAAACTTTTTTCCAAGCTCTAGGATGCTCCACATCATCTTCATTTATTTTTCAATTTAAATATCAACATTCTTTTTTCCTTAATTAATAACAACTTTCTTCTCATCTTAATTAAGCTACAGTGGAGATCCTTCTCATATTCTTTTACTTATTTATTTATTGTTTTTATTTTATTTTATGTATAGTTTATTATTACCTAACCACTGATAATTAATTATAATTATTTATTTCAAAATCCATGAGATGATTTTTTACTTATTCTTTTCTTCAAAATGGTTATAGATAGATAAATATCAAACTATCATTCGTAACTATAAGTTACTTTAAACCAAGAAATTATATATATATATATATATATATATATATATATATATATATATATATATATATATTTTGTTGTTAAAATTAGTGAAAAGATTACATACATATGCATTTTATATTATTATTATAATCAATATCAACCAATATAAATCTCTAAAGGAAGTTTTTTCCAGTTTCTCTGAGGCTCCTCCATATTTTGAGTTAATTTTTAATATATATATATATATATATATATATATATATATATATATATATATATATATATATATATATATATATATATACTAGTTACTATTATTACAATTTTAAGTATAACCAATTTTAATAAAAAATTATTAAACTATAAATAATTAATTTTTCTTTGAAACCCACATTGGGCCCACACCTATTGTATGTATACTTGGTTTTTCTTTACTTACTATATATAATTATTTTACTTTGAAGTATCTATGGGGAAAATTATATGTTATTGGTATATTTAAATTTTGTATTTATCCTTTGTGAAAATATTTATTTTTATATATATAAATATTTTGTTTTGACTTATAAGATGGGCAAACAGTTTAATAGAGAGTTTAGAAGACGGGGAGAAGGAAGCTTTGATTGAAGATGCACAAGATTGGCTTGCAACGAGGTTTGCAGATGTTAGAAAGTAAAGTCCACGTGAAATAGATAACGAAAGATTAACATCGGTTAGGGTTTACGGCGTAAGGACTTCAGGAAACGAAAAGTTGTGACTTATCGAGAAGGATGGTGGGTAGTATCTGGGGTGATCCAAACTTCGATTGGTTGAGTAAAAATGCTAACGGTATGTTGGGTGGGTTGCTAAGCATATGGAGGTCAGACATTCTGGAGGTCATGTTCTCATTCTCAGGCGAACATTTTATTGGAGTTTGTACTAAAATTCAAGGAAGAATGTGTTATTTGGTGAATGTCTACTCGGCTTGCAACATGGCAGGGAAAAGGAGACTATGGGACAATTTGCGTATATTAAAAGATGATTTCGAGGTTGGAGATTGGTGCATTGGGGGGATTTCAATGCGGTGGATCGATAGAGGCGGAGAGAAGTGGTTGCTCTGGCTTAGCTTCAACAACGTGGAAGCAAGAGAATTTTTGTCATTTATGGAGGATATGGAGCTAGTAGATGTGTCTGTGTTGGGGAAGAAGTTCACTTGTTTTGGGTCAGATGGTAGGGCAAGCAGACTAGACATAATATTGTTGACAGAGGGGCTAATCTCAAAGTGGAATGTTAGTGCACAGTGGGTAGGCGACAGAGAGATATCAGACCATTGTCCAGTTTGGTTGGTCAGCTCGGTAACTAATTGGGACATTAAACCCTTCAGGTTCAATAATTGTTGGTTAGAGCATGAGGAATTTATGGATTTTGTCAAAGGATGTTGGAATTCTTTTCAGGTGAAGGGGAAAGCCTCTTTTGTGTTGAAGGAAAAATTGAGATTGTTGAAGGAAAAACTAAAGGTCTGGAACCGTGAGGTGTTTGGGTATAAAGATCTGAAAATAGAGAATATAATTAAGGATTTGAATGAGGTTGAGAGGCTGGCAACAGAAGGGGGCGGAGTTGATGACGATCGAAGGAATAGGCTGAATGAGGAATTCTGGAAAGAGCTTCGTGCAAAAGAACGCCTTCTAGCACAAAAGGCGAGAGTAAAGTGGATTGCTGAAGGTGATTCGAACAGTCGGTTTTTCCATGCGTGTATGAAAGGGAACCGGAGAAGAACACAGGTATTGAAAATTATGGTTGAGGGGGAGTGGGTAGAAGAGGTGGGGCGGTAAAAAGGGCAGTGAAAAATCATTTTGAAGGAATGTTTAAGGAAAAGGACATAAATAGGCCAACATTAGATGGGGTGAACTTTAATCAAATCTCTGAGCCAGCAATGAGATGTTAATGGAACCGTTTTCATTGGACGAGATTAAGGAGGTGGTTTGGGAATGTGATGGAAATAAAAGTCCAGGACCGGATGGGTTCAATTTTAGATTTATAAAGGAGTGTTGGGATTTTATCGGATCGGAGGTGTTGAAGTTTTTTGAGGAATTTTATACAAGTGCAAGACTCCCAAAGGCGGTAAGTGCATCTTTTCTTGCACTTATCCCCAAGAATAGTAATCCTCAAGGTTTGGGGGAGTATAGGCCAATCTCTCTAATCGGTTGCTTATATAAGATGCTTGCAAAGGTGCTAGCAGGAAGACTGAAAAAAGTATTGAAGAAGGTAATTACAGACTGTCAAAGCGCTTTCCTTGCAGGTAGAAACATCCTCGATGGAGTGGTAGTTGTTAATGAGATTATGGATTTGGCGAAAAGAAAGAAGCAAAAGTGCTTGGTTATGAAGGCAGACTTTGAAAAGGCCTATGATTCTGTGAGCTGGTCTTACTTGGATTATATGTTGAGCAGGATGGGGTTTGGGGTAAGGTGGAGAAAATGGATGTGGGCATGTATGTCGTCTAACTCAATTTTCGTATTAGTCAATGGTAGCCCGACGGAGGAATTTGTGGCCCAGAAAGGCTTGAAGCAAGGGGATCCGCTCGCTCCTTTCTTGTTTTTGATAGTGGCGGAAGGTCTGGCGGGTTTAGTTCGGAAGGGTGTTGAATCAAATAACCTCAAAGGATTCAGCGTTAGCAATTCTATATCGGTGGAGCTTCTGCAATTTGCGCGGACGACACAATTTTTTTTCTCGCAATGGGGTGATAAGAGTATTTGGTGTTGGAAAGCATTATTAAGAAGTTTCGAGATGGTCTCGGGTTTAAAGGTAAACTTTGCAAAAAGTAGTATATTTGGGTTAAACATTGATGAGAGAGCTATGGAAGGTATATCACAATTTCTAGCATGCAAGGTTGGGTCGGTCCCCTTTAAATTCTTGGGGATTCCGGTTGGTGCAAACCCGAGGAGAACGAGCACGTGGCAACCAATAATAGACTCAATTAAGACAAGGTTAAATTGTTGGAAGAGTAGACAATTATCGATTGGGGGTCGTGTTGCACTAATAAATTCGGTTCTTGCATCTCTACCGTTGTATATCTTTTCCTTTTACAAAGCACCAAAGAAGGTCATTACGGAGATCACTAAGCTACAAAGAAGATTCCTTTGGGGAGGTGTAATACCCTAATTTTGTCCAGCTCAACTAAATCGAAAACCGTTGTTTAAATTAGGCAGGCATGCGAATGATCGATCTTTTCGCGCGTTCTTCAATTTAATCTTCGTATTTGGGTTTAGTCGTATATACGTAAGTCTACCGAAAGTCATTTTTTCTATAAATTTGGCTTGTCTTTTCAATTCATGTTTAATAATGCAATTCTGAGCAAATTTCAGTGTTTTTAGTTAATGAGCCCATTTCTTCGATTTGGGTTTCGTTTTAGCGTATTTGTCTAGTCGGGCCCGTTCTCGCGTCTTTGTGTTTGGCGACTCCTTTTCTTATTATTATTTTGTGCGATTAATTTATTGTGAGCATATATAATCCAAAAATATCAAAAAAATCTATTTAATTTTTATTACAACTTAGGAGAGTCCAAATGTCCAAAATGTCAGAAAAATACAAAAAATAATAACATGTACAAAAATAATTAAATCCGAAAATTACATAAAAAAAATAATAATAAACAAATGTAAGCGTGAGAAGCAAATCTGGGATCAAGAAATGCTCTCCAAGTAGCTGGGCCTGGTCCGCTCCACTCCAAACCTGAAAAGAGTCAAAGACCAGTCAAAAAAATAATTAATGCTAAACCTATTATTTTAATATAAAATAGCAGTCAACCATCAGTCTAAGGGGACAGAAAACAAACGAGACAGTCATTCACAAAAAATTAGGGTTTCAAACTGAAACCCTAATCATCCAAACAGAGACAGATCTGAAACAAGATATAGAGTAGAGAAAAATCAAAAAAGGTAGAAACAAGCTTCTCCTCCTCCCATCAAACCCTCACAGCCACCACCACTCACCCCTAAACCACCACCAACAGCCACCATCAAACCCTCACAGCCACCACCACTCACCCCTAAACCACCACCAACAGCCACCATCAATCATCACCAACCAACGACCACCAAATCACCCACCGTGACCCCCTCCGCTCCATTTTCACCACTGTCGTTCTCTATCTCTCTCTCAACCGAGCCCCAACCACCAGCCTCCCTCTCTCATCCAAAAAACCACCATCAACCAGCCACCACACGCCTCCCAAACCGATTCAAACACCGGCCAAGCAAACAACCAGAAGAGAATCGGAAGAAGGAAGGGGAAACGAAAAACAGAGACCCAGAAACGAACAATATACCTGGAGGTGCGTGGGTTATCGCCGGCGAAGCCTCCGCCGTTGGCTTCGTCTTCTCCGGCGTCACGTCGCCATCGGGTCACCGTGAAATCCCCACTCTTCGCGTCGTCTCTCTCTCTCACCCAAGGCCGGTCGGTTTCCCTCTCTCTCTCTCCTTTAAAACCGGCGAAGATCTCGCCGGAACTCTCTCTCTCTCTTCGCTGGAACGGCGCGGCGCCGCTGGGAATGGGGGAAGGAGAAGAGTGGTGTGAAATCAGGGTATGGGTTTTTAGGGTTTATTGGGCCTCCTTGAAATTTCTTTTATTTTAGTTTTTTTTAACACTCAGACTCATATTCACACCACCCAGATTCACGCACACCCCCCCCCCACCTCACTTAAGCCCAGTTTCGCATACTGGGCCCCTCCTATGCGAACTGGGCTTGTTTTATACACCTCCTGTTTAGCTATACCACTCCTCGTAACTAATAACACCCCCATTTTTTCAATTTTCACCTTTTTATCGTTTTTTTAATTCTTTTTCAACCCAAATAATTTTCTCATTAAATCAAACTTTGTTAGTGGTCTCGCGAAGCCTTTGCTTGCATTATCATTAACAATGAGGACCTAGTGGTGATCACTTGGAGCCTTTGCTCAATTGATCATCATGAATGCCTAATTTTTCTAAAAAACTTTCAATAAATCAAAAAACTTTGTTAGTGGTTTTTGCGAAGCCTCTGCTTGCATAATCATTAACAACGAGGAACTAGTGGTGATCACTTGGAGCCTTTGCTCAATTGATCATCATGAATGCCTAATTTTCCTAAAAAACTTTTCATTAAATCAAAAACTTTGTTATTGGTCCTGCGAAGCCTTTGCTTACATGATTATTAACAATGGAGTGCTAATGGTGGTCACTTGGAGCTTTTGCTCAATTGATCATCATGAAAGCTCAGTTTTCACAATTAAACAAAATAAAATAAAAACCAAGAACTACGTAGCTTTGAATTCTCCATCGCACCGGGAGATACGTAGGAGCGGATCCTCCGTCAAGCAAGCATAACGAACCAAAAACATTTTCCCTTCCAAAAAAACCAAAGTGGCTAACCCTCGTCAAGCGCCGCAAATAAAAATTTTCAATAAGTCTTTTTCAATCAAGAGGCAAATTTAAGTATTTTCCAAATCAACACTTAGAACCACACATTAATTAAAGGTTCCCTTTCGTAGAAAGGAGGTGTGGGGGTGCTAATACCTTCCCCATGCCTAACCGAATTTCGAACCCAAATCTTTCGGTTTTTCAAAAGACCACTGCCTTCCAAAAGGTTTTTCTTCAATATTTTCCTTATAAAAAATATTGGTGGCGACTTCATTGTTTTGAAAAGTTGTGAACGAAGAAAAACCCCTCGGGGACTTTTTCGGGCGCAACAGCTGGCGACTCCACTGGGGACTTTTTCTAAGTGGGTCGAGCCTAACTAATTAAATGTGTGGTTTGTGATTTGATTTGGATACCTTGTTTGCCTCTATCTCTTTTAGTTTCCTTTTCTTTCTTATCGTGTTGTATGCAGGTGCGTCTGTTTTCTCTTCTTCCAGGTTTGTTTTCCTTCCTCCTTTTTTGCTTATGTGCTTAAATACCCTCATGCATTTCCCCAATCCCAATCATGTTCCCTTCTTCTTTGCTCCCTTTCTTCAAGGTAAGCTCATGCATTTCTCCCCAATTATATCATGATCCCCTCTTCTCGGCTCCCTTTCTTGAGGTAAGCAATGCACTTGATTGTTGTTGGAACCCTAAGCTAGCTTATTTAATATTGAACCCTAGGGTAGACGACATGTTATTGCTTGCTATTGTCTGGACTGTTCTGGGTTTTTCATTTGCAGGTGGGGAAGGGTAGTTATTTCTAGGTGTCGTGCCCTCAACACACACTTCACACCCTATACTTGTGAGCATTGAGTGGGGCCTAAAACCCAAGGTCTGAACGAAAACCTAGGAGAGTGGGAATGATTAGTGACTGCCATTCGTAGACCTTTGTCTGTATGGCTCTCATGAAAGTTCCGCCCAAGAGTGCGCTTTGTCATGATACCTCACACTCGGTAGCTTTCTACGAGTATGGGTGTCATCATGAGAGAGACTTTAGCTCTTGGTTGCCATTGTGAGGAAGTGATTAGAACCTACATGGGAGGATTACCCTTTTCGTCGACTGTAGACCCTAGAATTCCCACCCTTCGTAGGACACAAGGGGCATACCAAATTGTGTGTTGCATTGTAATCTAGGCATGTTTTCAAAAAAGGAGAAGGAGATTTTTCAAAAAAAAAGAGAAAATAGAGAAAGAGCTGTCGTGGTAGCCTTTCTTTTGACGGTCCGTACGGGGCAGCATGTGGTTCACCCTTTTCAAAAAAAGAGATAAAGAGCTGCCTTTGTAGTCTTTCCCTTACTAGGTCCATATGAAGCCACGTACGGCCCGCATTTTCCAAGAAAAAAACTTGAATCATTGCCAATAAAAACTCTTTCATTTATCTTGCATGCACATAGAGCATCATTATCATTTGCATACATCCTTGCACATACATCATTGCATTACAAAAAGCAAAACTTTCAAAAAATCATCATAGTCTTTTCTTTTACCGGGCTATATGAGGTGATGTTCCCAAAATTTCAGTCACCAAACTCGAAAAAATGTTTTTCATCTTATTTTTCACATGCATGTCAAGTCACATTATTGCCGTCATTTTCATATGAAGACATCATTTGCATTGCATAAAACAGAAACTTGATAAAATTCATACATGCATTTTTCTCTATCTCATTAAGGTTTGTCAGGAGTGCATTCTCCGCACGGGTGCGTTCCATTCACTAAGGTTTTTTTCTCAAAAGATCCAAAAAATCGTGTCTTATTAGGGGCGCGTCTCATGCATTATTGTTTTTTTTCACGCATCATGAAAAAAATAATACGTTAACATCTCATTTTGCATGCAATTCCATTCAATAAAAAATTCATGTCTTCCCATGCATTTTTTTTAAAAAAAAAAAATCAAATCATTGTGAGTATCATGCATTTCATTGCACAAAAAATAATAAGAAAGCATCTCATTCATAATCATGAACAAAAATCGTCATCAAATTCATTCAAAATATAGCATTCATGCATCATTTCATTATCCTCATCACTTTGTTCGAATACATCATTTCTCCTCGCATGCATCCTTTGAAACAAAGAAAAATTTTCTCGGTGATGGCTTAATGGGGGTAAGTGCACCTTTGAGCGACGAAGGGTAATATCTCAAATTTGTTTGTCGACTACAAATTTGAGATGTTACTCTACGATATCAGGGCACTTTGACCCAGTCACACGTGTTTTATTTTCAAGTAGGAAATTAAGTTGAGTCAACTAATTGTCGAAACATTTCAGTATATTGTGTGAAGTATTGGGTCAAGATCCACTCAATGTTTCATGCAGGTTACTCAGGGTAACGACAATCAGTTACCTCATATCACCATTCCTGCATCTCTTATCATTCAAAAGAAAAGGGGGCATCGGCATTTCATATCTTGTCTTGCCTCTATAAAAATCATTCTCAAAAGAAACATCATTCTTTCATCATTCATCATCCAAAAATGCATTGGCATTTCATATTTAGTCTTGCATAAAAAGAAAACATCAAAAAATAAAAAATAAAAAAGTTTTAGAATAATCACACTTTTCAAGTGAACATGCTTTCATGCATTTCATTTTCATCATGTATGCATCATAATGTTTTCATCCATGCATTGCACAAAAATGTTGTGATGAGAGACGAGATGTTCTTGCAAAGTAATCTCTTTTTTTTGGAAAAGTTTACCCTCACTCATTTGCAAACTCAAGGTGTTCCAGGACCCTCAGTTTTTCACATCAATAGCTCATTTGTATTTCCGTCAAAAAAAGCATTGCATCTCATCCATTCCATGATAAAAGACTGAAACAGTTCATCAAAAAGGTTTTTATATCATGTTTTAACCAATGTTAACTCTCTTTGAAGCGTTCTTTTAGTAAGTATGCATGCCATGTGCAGTTTCTTTTGTTTGAGTCAGTCAATTTCCTTCATTTATCATCATTCCCCATCCAAGTCTAATCCCGCCCCGTCCACCCATAAAGCGCATATTCTCTCCCATCAGTGCATACTTGACTTTTTGGTTCACACTTTAAGTCCTCCATGCTGGGGCAATTCTGTGATCACTAATTTTCAGTATCATATTCCTTTAGTGCAAGTCTTTCTAAAAAAAATATATATACATAATAAATAAATAAAATAAAATGAGCTCGCTAGGTTGAAAACCCGCAAAGGGCGACCTGGGCAGAAAAGAGCGCCCGATGGATTGAAAACTCGCAAAGAGCGGTCCAGGCAAAATTAGGGCACAAAAAAAAGGGGGAAAAGAAAAGAGCAAACACATGAAGATAGATGAATTATTGTCCTAAAGTTAAGTCTTACAGAAATAAGCAATCTGGATTTGAAATGAAATTTGGTCATCTCTCCACACCCTCAAAAACCTAAAATCCCAGAAAGTCCATTTCCTACCCCTCTTAAGCCAAAGATTCAAAACCACAAAGATACCTTTTGTTACCCACCTTAAGCCGAGAAAAGCCCAAGATATCCCCATCACCCTAGACGAGGGTTAATTCCACATCAAAGATGGTATATCATTTTCACCCAAGTCCAAAGGAAAGGAAATTCACAAAAGGAGGGGAATAACAAAGTTTCAAAAAGGAGAATCCCAAAACAGAGAAAGGAAGACAAAGGGAGTATAAATTAAGAGTCAATATATTTTGCCATGAAGCATAAGAGTTCCCCTTCAGAAAGACCCTCAAATTCAATGGGTTCAATCATTTCCCCTTTCAAAAAAAAAGGGGTCCTCAATTCATTGGGTTTAACCATCTTTTCTTTCATAAAACCTTCAAACACCTCATCAAACCTAATAACCATTTCCTTCATAAACCATTGACCATCGGCCAACACCGAACAAGACCCATCATCCCCATCAACCCCAAACACTTCATTAAGCTCAATCATCCACTTCTCCACATCACAACCCTAAAAAGTCCATTTCGATCAATGACTAATTGCTTTCGTTTTCTCAAGTTTTAATCTTAGGACAAATAAGTTTATCCATTTACGACGTGTTTGCTCAAAAAGAAAAAACAAACAAGCAGAAAAAAGAAAGCTGCTCAAAAAAAAAACAAACAATCAAAAAAAGAAAGTTGGTAAAAAAGAGAGAAGGACTTGCACTCCAAGATGCATTCATTTTGCATTAAAGCAAGGTTTAGTGGTCACCAAATGGAGCCTCTCCTCATAAGTCAAAATTTTCATCGCATTTGAGTTGTTCTTAAACAGAACCAAAAGTGTGTACTAGGGGGCATTCCCTTCACCTCTCACTCCGCTCAACTTTGGGGAGGTTTGTTCATTGCCCACCTCATTCATATATCACCCTCAAATCATAACCATCACCATAACTTTGTCGTCGTTCACAACCTCACTCAAAGAAACTGTTTGAAATGTCATTCGAAAGTGGGGCAAGTGCGTTCCCATTCCTTCACCTCATTCATTCCTATAAAACCTCACCGGGGCAATCTCTCAACTCACTATCCTAAACAAAGCCTTGTCATTCTAATTGGGGCAGCTTTGTCCTTGTTATGACTGGGGCAACATCAAACTTTATGGGTTGAGACAAAATCTCTTTTGCTCCACCCTTCATTTCAAAAGCCGAAGCATTCCCAATTCATCATCTTCTACACCCCTAGTTGTTGTCACCACTAGACAGGGCAAGCTGTTCACTCATCAAAGAGACCGAATTGGGGCAATCTTGTATCTCTTGATCCCTCATGAGCTTCGGCAATAACCATGTCTGTCATTCCTTCACTTGCCATAAATGCCCATGCCCTAAACCAATTATAAGTTAACTGACTCACTCATTCACACTTGCACTCCTATGCATGCTTACTAGACAATGCTTCAAAAAGAGAGAGCACAAGTTGTTTACGGGATATCTACGATTCAGTCATCATGGAAAGAAAGAGAAAACAAGTGAGTTTGTTTGTAAATAAAAGCCTTGAGAACACCGGAATTTGAATCAAATTCAATTTTTCAACAGAATGGTCAATAATCATCACAATTCCTTGCATCCAAAAGTCTCACATCTCATCATGACAAAAATGTATACCTCATGCATCTAAGCATTTCAATCTATTCATCTATGGCATATGCATCAAATCATTACATTTGCATCTTCACATTTTGTGCATTCATCACATAGCAAAAAGAGAAAAACGGTCCACGTCAGTGGCATCATACTAATACTTGCATTTCATAGAGGAAAATAGTAAAGAAGAAAAAGCAGAAATCTTTTCATTGCATTGGCATCATATTAATGCTAGCATTTCCATAAAAGAAAAAGAACAAAAATCATTGCATCAAACATCAGAGCATTGCATCATATTAATGTTTGCATTTCATAGAAGAAGCAAAAAAGAGACAAACAGAAGTTAGAATAGGAGCGTTCCATTGCATCACCGCATACACTTGCATTCAAACATCAAAGCATTATGTTGATATTTGCATTTCATAAACTACAAAGAAGAAGCAAACACAAAAGAACACAACATCTTCATATCATTCATCATTCTCATATCATCCATACCATTCATCACCCCATGACATCAAACAGTACATTACGCTTTCAAATTCGCATCTCAGAAGGGCGAAAGAACAACAAAAGAAAAGAAGAGAATGAAAAATCAAACAGAAGAAGCATCCCACCAAGATCAATCATTGCATTCATATGCACCCAAATACCCAAGTGCATGCATTTCATGCACCATCCAAGAGAAAAGTTACTTCGGGCCAGAGAGTCCCAAAAATCTCATTTTTAGAAAATCACCATCAGCACAGAGTTAGTGAACTCCCTCAGTACCGAGTTCGTAAACTCCATCGGCCCAGAGTTCGTAAACTCCATTAGCCCAGAGTTCGTAAACTCCATCAACCCAGAGTTCGTAAACTCCATCAACCCAGAGTTCGTAAACTCCATCAACCCAGAGTTAGTGAACTCCCACAGAGTTAGTGAACTCCTTCCACAGATCACAACATCGTGTACGAGCACGCGATGGATCCATCAGACTTCGTTAAGTCCTTCGGATTAGTTGTGTCAGCCTAAGGCACAGCGTAAATCCATTGATCAAATCAGTTCCGGACCTGATGTTGATCGGCCGCTCGAAAAGGCCAACCCCAGAGCTCGGACTCGACAAGAGTCCGTTAAAAGGTTTTAGGCAACCTCCGAATTCCCAATTTACCGCTTTTCCCAATTTACCGCTTTTCCCAATTTACCGCTTTTCTCAATTTACCGCTTTTTCCAATTTAGTGCTTTCTCGTTAATGCGACAAGTGTTAACCCCCTCTCTCAAAAGGAAAATAACAAAAAGATTTGAATTTTTCTGAAGCGGACAAAATTAGTATTATTTCTATATCTTTATTTCCATTTCACCAACAAATATGAAAGAGCCAATTCATATTTTTTTGGCGAAATGCGAAATAAAGAGGGGCAGCTGTAATACCCTAATTTTGTCCGCCCTTTTTTTTTTGTCCAGCTCAACTAAATCGAAAACCGTTGTTTAAATTAGGCAGGCATGCGAATGATCGATCTTTTCGCGCGTTCTTCAATTTAATCTTCGTATTTGGGTTTAGTCGTATATACGTAAGTCTACCGAAAGTCATTTTTTCTATAAATTTGGCTTGTCTTTTCAATTCATGTTTAAGAATGCAATTCTGAGCTAATTTCAGTGTTTTTAGTTAATGAGCCCATTTCTTCGATTTGGGTTTCGTTTTAGCGTATTTGTCTAGTCGGGCCCGTTCTCGTTTTTGTGTTTGGCCCGACTCCTTTTCTTATTATTATTTTGTGCAGTTAATTTATTGTGAGCATATATAATCCAAAAATATCAAAAAAATCTATTTAATTTTTATTACAACTTAGGAGAGTCCAAATGTCCAAAATGTCAGAAAAATACAAAAAATAATAACATGTACAAAAATAATTAAATCCGAAAATTACATAAAAAAAATAATAATAAACAATGTATGCGTGAGAAGCAAAAACGGGGTTCAAAGAAATGCTCTCCAAGTAGCTGGGCCTGGTTCGCTCCACTCCAAACCTGAAAAGAGTCAAAGCCCAGTCAAAAAAATAATTAATGCTAAACCTATTATTTTAATATAAAATAGCAGTCAACCATCAGTCTAAGGGGACAGAAAACAAACGAGACAGTCATTCACAAAAAATTAGGGTTTCAAACTGAAACCCTAATCATCCAAACAGAGACAGATCTGAAACAAAATATAGAGTAGAGAAAAATCAAAAAAGGTAGAAACAAGCTTCTCCTCCTCCCATCAAACCCTCACAACCACCACCACTCACCCCTAAACCACCACCAACAGCCACCATCAAACCCTCACAGCCACCACCACTCACCCCTAAACCACCACCAACAGCCACCATCAATCATCACCAACCAACGACCACCAAATCACCCACCGTGACCCCCTCCGCTCCATTTTCACCACTGTCGTTCTCTATCTCTCTCTCTCAACCGAGCCCCAACCACCAGCCTCCCTCTCTCATCCAAAAAACCACCATCAACCAGCCACCACACGCCTCCCAAACCGATTCAAACACCGGCCAAGCAAACAACCAGAAGAGAATCGGAAGAAGGAAGGGGAATCGAAAAACAGAGACCTAGAAACGAACAATATACCTGGAGGTGCGTGGGTTATCGCCGGCGAAGCCTCCGCCTTTGGCTTCGTCTTCTCCGGCGTCACGTTGCCATCGGGTCACCGTGAAATCCCCACTCTTCGCGTCGTCTCTCTCTCTCACCCAAGGCCGATCGGTTTCCCTATCTCTCTCCTTAAAAGCCGCGAAGATCTCGCGCGGAACTCTCTCTCTCTCTCATTTGGAACGCAGCGCGCGTAGCCTACTGGGAATGGGGGGAAGGAGAAGAGTGGTGTGAAATCAGGGTATGGGTTTTTAGGGTTTATTGGGCCTCCTTGAAATTTCTTTTATTTTAGTTTTTTTTAACACTCAGACTCATATTCACACCACCCAGATTCACGCACACCCCAGCCTCACTTAAGCCGGCCCGCATCTTTGGGCCCCTCCTATGCGAACCGGGCTTGTTTTATACACCTCCTGTTTAGCTATACCACTCCCCGTAACTAATAACACCCCCATTTTTTCAATTTTCACCTTTTTATCGTTTTTTTTAATTCTTTTTCAACCCAAATAATTTTCTCATTAAATCAAACTTTGTTAGTGGTCTCGCGAAGCCTTTGCTTGCATGATCATTAACAATGAGGACCTAGTGGTGATCACTTGGAGCCTTTGCTCAATTGATCATCATGAATGCCTAATTTTTCTAAAAAACTTTCAATAAATCAAAAACTTTGTTAGTGGTTTTTGAAGCCTCTCTGCTTGCATAATCATTAACAACGAGGAACTAGTGGTGATCACTTGGAGCCTTTGCTCAATTGATCATCATGAATGCCTAATTTTCCTAAAAAACTTTTCATTAAATCAAAAACTTTGTTATTGGTCCTGCAAAGCCTTTGCTTACATGATTATTAACAATGGAGTGCTAATGGTGGTCACTTGGAGCTTTTGCTCAATTGATCATCATGAAAGCTCAGTTTTCACAATTAAACAAAATAAAATAAAAACCAAGAACTACGTAGCTTTGAATTCTCCATCGCACCGGAAGATACGTAGGAGCGGATCCTCCGTCAAGCATAACGAACCAAAAACATTTTCCCTTCCAAAAAACCAAAGCGGCTAACCTCGCGTCAAGCGCCGCAAATAAAAATTTTCAATAAGTCTTTTCAATCAAGAGGCAAATTTAAGTATTTTCCAAATCAACACTTAGAACCACACATTAATTAAAGGTTCCTTTCGGTAGAAAGGAGGTGTGGGGTGCTAATACCTTCCCATGCCTAACCGACCCAGAACCCAAATCTTTCGGTTTTTCAAAAGACCATCTGCCTTCCAAAAAGGTTTTTCTTCAATATTTTCCTTATAAAAAATATTGGTGGCGACTTCATTGTTTTGAAAAGTTGTGAACGAAGAAAAACCCCTCGGGGACTTTTTCGGGCGCAACAGGAGGCGATGAGGAAAATAAGAAGGTGGCATGGGTGACGTGGGAGACTATTTGTTTGCCCAAAGAAAAATGGGGTTTGGGTATAAAAAATCTAGAAGTGTTTAACGTGGCTTTATTAACTAAATGGCGATGGAGAATTTTGGTGGAGGATAATAATCCAATTTGGAAGGAGGTTTTGGTGGAAAAATATGGATTAAAAGGGAGATGGCCTGACATTACTAAGAGCAGAAGAGGGTGGGAGAAGAAGTCGTTGTGGTGGAGGGATTTATGCCTACTTGGGGAGGATTTAAGTGTGCAAGAAGAATGGTTTAATGAATTGGTAAAAATTAAAATTGGAAAAGGAAACACGGTGCGATTCTGGGAAGACGTTTGGATAGGACGAGGTCGTTTGGCAGCATTATTTCCGGATATTTATAATTGTTGCAGGAACACAGAGGCTACGGTGGCGGAGTTTTGCCATTGGACGGATAGGGGCTGGTGTTGGTCGCGAGGGTGGTCGGCCGCCCGCTGCAAAGAGAAACGCAGCTTTAGCGAGAACTGCGATTCTTCGCCATGCAGCACCGCCGCCGCTGCCCGTAACTTTAAGCCAGCGCGAGGACAGCTGGTTGTGGATTCCGGACTCGCTAAGTGGGTTCACCGTGAAAAAATGCTATGATATGTTGCTGATTTTTTCTGCAGGTACAGCTGGTTTTATTCAATCCGAAAAGTCTGCAGCATGTAAGAAGATAAGGAAGAATGATGTTCCATCCAAAATACAAATCTTCGCGTGGAGGGTCATTTTGAAGCAAATTGTACAAGGGTTGTGTTGCATAGAAGAGGTATAATTCAATCTCCAAATGATCAGAGTTGTGTTTTGTGCTTTCAAGAGGAAGAAACGGTGGATCATTTGTTTATGACTTGTGGAGTTGCTAAAGCTATATGGAGGAGCGTTTTTGCTTGGTTGGGGACCTCGATGGGCGATACGGATAGCATAGCCAATCACTTTGTGGATTTTGGGAAACTTGTGAAGGGAAAGAAACAAGAGGCGTTAAACACCTTATATGGATGGCGGCTATTTGGAAAATATGGATGGCGCGAAACAAGGTAATCTTTAAAGGAGAGGTGGACTCCGTTCCAACTATTCTAGCGGGAATCAAGGACACGGCATGGAGCTGGTTTAAGGCAAGAAGAGGGAGGAAATGCATGACATCTTGGTCGGATTGGTATAATTGCCCGATGGGCTGCTTTTCAATGTTGTAATCCAATCATGTAATCCTTTAGTTACTGTGTACTTTAGACGGGGGAGAGGCAGTGGGTTAGGATGTTTATTCCCACTGTTGTACGGTTTGTTCGTGCGAGGTACTCTTTTTCCTCTCTAAGTCTTTTTCCCAAAGGATTTTAGCTTAGGGAGGTTTTGAGGAGGCCCTCCCCCTTCCCATTGTAAACGTTGGGTACGCTTTGTACTCCTTTCAATGAAATTGCTTATCTAAAAAAAAAGTTCCTAGTTTTTGGGACGGGGGATTTCGTAGCAGTTGATGATAACACAGAACAAATAATCACTTGATTTTGCAAGAGACCTCATTAGAACAAAAGGTCACGACATAATCAATTTTGTTGAAAGATTCATGATTAATGGAGAGTTGTTTGTCATTAAGGTTGTGGAGGATTGGTTACTCTATTAATAAAAACATATCAATTAATGTATTTTATATATTAAATAACAATAATATTTTATATATTTTTAATAGTTACTCTATTATTATAAATTTTAAATTTTAAATAATATACAAATAAGAATAAATAAACAATAATGTTATAATTGTCCTAAATTATAAAAAAAACAAATAAACTTGTGCATATCACGGGCTTTAACTCTAGTATAAATGTAATATTTCATGTATTTATATACCTTCTTTGAAAAAAAAAGTAGTCATACGACATACTCTAGGTTTGGATTCTCGGCGGCAAGGTTTTCTACGATAATCTCTGCGGCGACAATTTAATGGCTAAGCTGTGGCAAAATCCAAAAGGAAACTGTATGTTCAGCTTCACTCTTGAGCATTCTCACTTTTCTTTGCACCTTCCATTTCTCCTTTTTTTTTAGATTGAATTTTATTTCTGCACAAGTCATTTATAAAACATTCAATTCATGTAATTCTCTATTTCCAAACGTCTAGTATCGATGAAAAATTGGGTTTTGAAAATTTGCTTCATAACTGACTTCGTATGAAAAAACTAGTTATGGCAACTAGATGTGAATATATTGTGGATTCGTATTTAGATTTGGATAAATTTCATAGTGAAATTTGAGAAATTGATTTGGAAATTTGTATAAAGTTTAGTTTATGCATGGGGAAAGGGGGCATTCGAATGGTCTTAAATCTTGATTATATAGACAATAAAACAAAATATTGAGCCATTTACGAATTCCATTGAGTTTCCCTTACTTGATCAAAAATCGAAAATTTTAATTATTTCTATTACATTAAATGATATTTCAAATTGGTCAAGACTATCCAGTTTATGGCTGCTTCTATACAGTACCAGTTGTTGCTTCATTAATAGGATCATGATTCGACTTTAGTCTTTATGGATTGGTACCATGGTCTAGTTCTAGGCAGGCAAATCTTATGTGGTATTTGGAACGTCTTACTTGTTAAATAGCAAGTCTTTTAGATAAACCTCTTAAAGAATTAGAAGGTCTAATATACTGCGATGTGTGAGTTGATCAGAATTCTTATTGTACAAATTTTGAATGAGTAACTATCTTTTCATTCAATTAAATTGGGATGCCATGGATCTGGCATGTCTGTTGGGATGAGTAACACGGAGCTCAAAATTCATGGGTGTATTATATGCTCCCAACATTTACACCTACTTGTTCAACATTATACTTCGACGCTGCCCTTTGAAAATGAACATTAGCTCTTACAATTCCATCTCCATCTACCAAAACAATCGGAAATGTTTCAAAAGGTAGGCATGTGACGTTTAGAAAGTTCACACCTCTCGATTGAGTCTGCTCTAATCAACCCCCCTCCCCTTTTGCTGGATTATTGCCCATGTAATCATAAAAAGTTAATACTTCAGGAATTTTAGACCAAGCTTCCGATAAGTTTTGATTTTCGGCTACCCAACACCAACTCTTCAATATATTTGTTGGACATCCTTTTGGATGCATCAATATCCAAAACAATGAGTATCCTAACCAATGTCACAAATAGGCCGTGTGTCCTTTATTGATTTCAAAAGCATTAAGCCCTTTAATTTCCCATGGCTTCATATATACTAGCCTCACGACCCGTCCGATGAAAGGGGTTGGCTAAATATTGACTAAATGTAACACATTTAAACAAAGCAGTAACAAACAATAGTTAAGCAAGTATTGATTATAATGTCGATTAACTAAGAATTCTGTTGACAGAGTCCTAAGCACGTAAAGATGAATTAAATAATAATAGTTGAGACTATGATAAATAGTATAGTTAAATTTAAAACACAACATTTATTAATGAAAACAGTCGTCAAAAAATGGGGATAACACCTGAAACAGTTTCCAGTGAATTCCAAATTATAGAAATTATTATATAAACATTAATCAAGTCCGATAATGTAATTTGATTAGATGAAATAGGAGTGGTAAAAAGATCAGGCAGCTTAAACCATGAACAGCAGGTTCGGCCAGAGCATAGGAGAAGTCATCTGAATGAGAAGCGGCTGAGCTCTCAGAAGCTGAAGATGATGAATCTAGTTCAATGATTGAAAATGGTGGAAAAAATTGTAACACACAATAGACAGGCAATCATAAAATAGCTGAATACTACTGAATACTTAATAAACCAAAAGGTTACATCTTTATTTGTTTTTAACTTAATATTATATATATAGGGGAAATGAATGTTGTTTGTGATCTTATTTCAGAGAAGGAGGTTGTTAGGATCCAAATACATGTGCAGTGTTCCACAGAGAGAGTTTATAAATTGTGAATGCTAAGAATTCTCATATGTGATGGGAAAAAAATATTAAAAAAACAACTGAACTACTTAACATCAAAACCTAAGACAACGTTCCAGCATACACTAAAGCACAGTTACAATGCAAACGAATACAACAAATTAAGGGATTAAGAAAAATAGAACAAACCTTATTACTTTGTACGTAGGTGACAGAGAGAAATAGTTTTTTGACCCTCTTTTGACCCTCTTTGAGCAATTGAACAAGCAAGAAGTAAAGCACAACAGCTTACAAAATGAGAAAAAGAAGATGAAAATACATAAAACTGCAGCTCTAATGCGAAGGCAATTTCTCTTTCCTCAGACCTCGTTTTGACGATCCGAACGGTGAAGGTGAAGATATATGTCTCACAAACTTGCTGTCAAAAAATAAAGACGATCCAACGGTTAACGAATCTAGAATCGCACTTTTACGGTGACAGGTTTAAGAAAAACGGAAATTGCTTTCTTTGAATGGGGATTGCTTTCTCTATATTGTTTTAGTCCCACATTGCTTGGGAGAAACAAGAACTCTCTAACAATTGGCTATAAAAGAGGTTGAGAGTTGAAGACTAGTCATGGGTCATTGGCGGGTTAAGTGATATTTTGGGCTAAGCATTTGCAGTCCATTACACTAAAAGTCTGCCTTTGATGTGCGTTTTGAGTCGGCTTTCTAGTTCTCAAAACAGTTTTTGCACAATACAGTTTTTGGTTCAAAATTGACCAGATAGGAGTTCGGATCGCGGTTGACTTGGTCAGACTGCTCGGTTCGGTTCGACATTAATCGTGTCAAGGTTAATTTTTTATTTATTTTTTATTGTATGTACATATTTATTTATTTATTGTTTATTTATTTATTTATGTATATATCTATTTATTTGTTTATTTATTTATGTATATAGTTATTTATTTATTTATATATGTATATAGTTAGTTATTTATTTATTTTTTAGTCTTTTCTTTATTAATCGTTAGTTTTGTCTTTTTTTAATGCACAAATTGTTTTCTTTGACAAAATTTTAAAAACAACATTTTCCTTCAAAAAATCAAATAGGGGACTTAGTAGGCCGTACGACAGAGTTAGTCACCGTTCTATGAAGAATGAGTCGTACGACTCAAAAGTCCTAGAACCCCTATAAAAATTAATAAATAAACTTTTTCCCAAAAAAATTGTGGATTAAGTCAGTCGTATAACTGGGTTAATCATTGTTTTAGGACGAGTGAGTCGTACGGCTCAAGTGCCCTAAAATCTCTATCCTAAAATCTAACAACCTCACCTCAAACCATTTTCAAACTTCAAAAATCATTCTCAAAATTCATTCTCAAAAAGTAGAAAGAGTAGAGTATGCATAGGCTATTTATAGCTTACTCTATTTTATGCCCATAATATAAACAAATCGGCTCATATGAACTCAGTTGGCTTTTCCCTCGGCCAACAACTCAATAGATTTTGGGCATTAACAAAGACCAATGGGCTTTTGAAGAGAAAAAGAAGGGGTTTTAAAATATCATTTTAGACACTTGTTTAGAAAACTAATTGTTGATATAACATAAATTTTACTTTTACTCTTTATATGAGTGCTTGTTGAGAGTAGAATTCAACTGAGTCATTGTTTACACAATTGCTTGCTAAACCCCAGGATACTTGTCAACTTATTTACACTTGTATTTCTCTGCATAGTGAAACACTTGTCTCTGTTTGGGAATTTTTCTAATATTCTTTCACATTTTTGCATTGGTTATTTTTCAATTCCCGCTTGTTATGATGACGGTCTGCATCTTAAGATGACGATGCCAATAAATAACTGACAAGGTTGTCCTACATTGTAGGGAATACAAGTGCTATAAATTATGCATCCCTTAAGCAGTTCAAACTACTAGAAGAGTCAGAATCTGATTTCGTTGATGACATTAATGGATGCAAAGTTGGGAACCTCACATGCGGCAACCTAGTTTGGAATGAAGATGAATGTTTGCCAATCATGTCGTGTGATATCTGCTATGCGGAACCTAATTTTTGTTGTGATTGTTGCTGCATTCTTTGTTGATAAATTGTTGATTCAAAATATGGGGGATATAGTTATATCAAATGCCAAGCTAAAGTAGGTGATGATATTTGTGGGCATGCTGGTCGTATAGAATGCGCTCTTTGATGTTACATTGCTGGCACAGTTGGAGGAAGTATTAGATTGGATGCTGAGTACTTTTGTCGACACTGTGATGGGAGAACTGATCTGATTCTTCATGCTAAAAAGCTTCTACTGACATGTGAATATATTGATTCAAAGGATGATGACATTAAGAAAAATGCAACTGCAAAAAAGCTTATTAGGTAAATTCTAAGTCATATCTTTAAAAAAACTAACATTTTAAAATGCAACTTATAAGCCAAAGTGTTTCTTTATAAAATCCTCATATGTGCTTCCAAAACCATTTGCTACCTTTTTCATTTCTTCAAACTTCGTGACTGCCCGCCTTAGTTGTTCCTCTCTTTTTCTGACATTTTGAAACAAGATATCTGATCAAGATCTGCAGGGTTTATTTGCTAATTCAGACTTCTCGTATTTCAATTGCAGCTCAAGAAAAATGCAACTGGAATACGAGAAGTTTGAATTAGCAAATCAACCCCGCGGATTTCGATTAGATATCTTGTTTCAAAATGTCAGAAAAAGAGAGGAACAACTAAGGTGGACAGTCATGAAGTTTGAAGAAATGAAAAAGATAGCCAATGGTTTTGGAAGCACATCTGAGGATATTATAAGAAAACACTTTTGCTTGTAAGTTGCATTTTAAAATGTTAGTTTTGTTAAAGATATGACTTAAAATTTGGCTAATAAACTCCTTTGCAGTTGCATTTTTCTTAATGTCATCATCCTTTGAATCAATATATTCACATGTCAGTAGAAGCTTTTTAGCATGAGGAATCAGATCAGTTCTCCCATCACAGCGTCGACAAAAGTACTCAGCATCCAATCCAATACTTCCTCCAATGGTGCCAACAATATAACATCGAAGAGCGCATTCTATATGACCCCTGCCCACAAATATCATCACCTACTTTGGCTTTGGTTTTGGAAGCAAATCTGAGGATATTATAGATAACCACTTTGGCTTGTAAGTTGCATTTTAAAATGTTAGTTTTGTTAAAGATATGACTTAGAATTCAGAGGGTGTGGTGAATTCATGTGAAAATTGTTGATGAATTTGTTATTGGTATCATGACCTTATATGCAGCTTTTCTATGCATATAATGCTGAAACTATTCAAATCCATATCAGGTCTCCAACTTATAATGAAATTTTAAACTCATATTGTTGTCTTATTAAGTGGTTGAATCAATAGGATGTTTGGAATTGCATCTAATAGTTTTGCTAGTTATCCTGAACAAGATAGAACGTGAAGATCAAATGGTTCTTCATCTATTAGTGATCTGATATTTTCTTGTTAGATTCCATTGATTGGATATGATGGATGAAATTTTTTAGAAACAATATAGAGCGTAAATAAAAATGTTGATTAGCTGAATTCTAATTATTTCTTGTCAGATTGGTATGCTTGTAATGACACAAAGGCATTTCTACCTTTTTGGCATCTTTGTCTCATGCTTACTGATGGGAGTTAAGTTCTATTACACTGAGATGAAAATACGGAACTTCAAGGATGTCATTTATTGACTCGTTTTATGGGATGAAAATAAGTTGTCTCGACCTCTCTATCCCACACCCTGTCCCACCAATTAAATTTTGACATGTCATTTAAAATTCCACATCACACTTAACAGTAACCTTCATTGTTAACGGAAGCACACTGTACCCTCACTTCTTCATCTCTGTTAACAGAACCACTCCTCTGAATTATTAACAATCCAAAATTTCTAATTATCTGTTAATAGAATACTTCTTCTTAGATTTATTAAAATTGAGAAAAAATCGTAACTTTATGGGTAGTGTGCAGCACCCAGGATTTTGAATTTAGATCTAGATCTATGTCATTGGTGTCGACCGCAATGTCAACGTCAATGACGATAACATTAATGAAACCAGTGATGTGTGGGTTGCGGTGTCTATTTTCATCTCCGATGGCGGCACGACACAATGCTCCATTGAGGTTGAACACCATGCTCTGTCGCTGCCGCACCTTCGTCATTTCCAGATCAACCAAGTTCAGCATATATGGAGCCCTTGTTTCAATTTCTGTCATAATACAAAACCCATACGTGCTCTACTGTAACACCCCCTTTCTTATTTTTACTATTTAGTCAATTTTTAAAAATCAGAGTTTTCAAAAATATTCCACGCACCTCAAAGAGAGTGCTACATTTCTTCAAAAACATAAAGCGGCGAATTGAGTTTTCATAAAACAACTTTTCGTGCGTGATACATAGCACGTCAAGATGGGGCGAACCTCAAAAACACTTATTTAGTTATTTACAACATCCACGGTTATAAATCACCGGCCAAATGAGAGAATATCGACAGATCTCAAAGTATTTAATACAACATCCTATATCGATCAGTATACATCAAAATAAATTACTAAATATCTAAGACTTTCCGCCCCTGCTGCACATATCGAGCATGACCATCGCTAGACTACTTCATTTGCTATCACTGCAGTTGCCGACATACGAGGCAACACGACGCTTGAAGAGGTGAGTCAATACATAGATAATAATAAATAAAACAGAAACACGAGTAGAATAGGCACACGTAAATACTGATCAATCCAAATACATCATTAATGCGATTACACCAATTACGATTACGCCAAATATCTGATTCGTCCGATATCGATTCACGGCACACCCTGATTACACCAAATACGATTACACCAAACGCACCATTAATTCATGAACACCCAATCAATCACCAGAGCATGCATGTAATGTATGAAATGCAATATGCATGTGGATCCATCATCATCGCAATAAGCCTCGAGGGCACACGTCGCTTTGGCCGAAGCCCACCCATCGCTTTGGCCGAAGCCTACATCTTCGCTTTATATGCATGATTATGTGATACCATGACAATGCACCACAACACAACACATTTACCACAACAATCATTAACTCATCGCTTTTCACTTCGCAACTCAACTCCAATCACAATATTTGGCCGAAGCCTACACATCGTTTTGGCTGAGGCCCACCCATCGCTTTATCATCACCACAACACAACACACCTCATTATTGGACTAAATATCACACCAAGGACTATTTTAACACCATAAGGACCATTTTAGCACCTAAGGACTATTTTAACACCATAAGGACCATTCTGACACCTAGGGACTATTTTAACACCTCTGGGACCATTTTGACACATAGGGACCATTTTGTCACCATAAGGATTATTTTAGCACCTAGGGACTATTTTGACACCTAGGGACTAGTTTGGCACCATAAGGATCAATTTAGCACTTAGGGACTATTTTGAACCCACACTTAGACACCTAGCACAACCAGCGCCAAAACAGCACAGTGCGCAGGCGCAAATGGCGCCAAAGAACACAAAGAATACACACCGGCGCAGACACGGGCGCTGGCCGGCGCCCTGGGCAGCCAAATGGCGCCGCCCGTGCACCACACGCACCACTCTCGTCATGCGCACAGCGCCAAGTTCCCAGTGAACCTGGCGCGCTCTCTATGTTGCACTCCTTGCGCACAACAACAATAGACCTGGCGCCAACTTTCCTGCAAAGTGGCGCCCCCTCCCCTGCACACTCCCAACCCGCACAAACACACCCCAGGCGCCAATTCCCTGCACATTGGCGCCCTTAGCACTATTCACAGCACCCTTAATATAATTCTTCAACAACAACCTATACACTCCAACCAAAACTCTAACTTCAAATAATTTATTAAACACCTAACAAACACCAATATTTCTCCTAATCAATTATATCAATTAACACCAATCACCTCATTATTATTTAACACCTATTACACACCATATTGCATTTAATTCATATAACCCACCTTAACACCCAACCAAGAACAACATTCTCATGTAAAACATCACACCATACCATCTTATAAAACATATTCATGTTCATTCAAACATATCATCAAACACCTAGCCATCACTTTAATTTTATTCATTATTCTTCATTTAAACATCATGTCCTAACACCATATTATCAACAATCAATACAATCATATTTCAATCTCCATACAACAATTAATATAACCACATATAAAATCAAACAAACACCCAAACACTCAATTACTTCATTAATTAATTAAACAACTACTCCTAACACCTAATCCATATGATTTCAAGGTTTATATATTATTAACTATTAAAGAGAGCCCTCATACCTCCAATTTGCAATCCCAAGAAAACCCCTCCACCAATAACCCAAGAATCACCACTTAATGACTTTTCTCCTACACTTGAGCTTCAAACCCATCCATGGAAAAAGGAAAAGGAACAAGATTAGGGTGTGAATCTTATACCAAAGGATAGAGGAAGGAAAATGTGAAAGATTGGTACCAAAAACACTTACCCAAAGCTAGAAGATGAATTTCTCTCCCTCCCCCTAATGCTCCCAGCTGCGCATGCACGGCTTCCCCTCCCTCTCCCTCTCTTATTTTTTTTCTGTTTTCTTTCTTTCTAAGTCGATGAAACCCTTACCCTAGTTTAAGTCATGAATTTGGGCCTATTTAGTGGGCTTGGGCCCCTTATTTACACCCCTTAGGTACTTTCTCACATCCTCCCAAATCTAATTAAAATACTCCCCACTTAACTAAAATACTCACCATTTATTTACCACACCTCACTCCTTAATTTAATTAGTCACCCTATATTTATTTTAATATAGACAACTAAAATATTACTTAATTAAATTAGTCAAATAATCACTTAATTAAATTAGTTAAATAATTCACCTAATTAATTCTGGGGCGTTACATCTACCATGGACAAAACCCATCCCCTTTGTTAATTAATAAAGCAAGCTAATGTTGATTGCTAATCCAGTGTTCTACCGTTTATAAGAACCACGTCGAAGGGGATGAATTTTGACAAATTGGTCAAGACTGAAAATTCCCTCGCTAATGACCGTGTTTCTTGGGCATGTTAGTGACTGAAAATTCCCTCGCTAATGACTGTGTTTCTTGTAGTGTAAGCTGTGGCAAAATCCAAAAGGAAACCGTATGTTCTGCTTCACTCTTGAGCATTCTTACTTTTCTTTGCACCTTCCATTTCTCCTTTTTTTTGGATTGAATTTTATTTCTGCACAAGTCATTTATAAAACATTCAATTCATGTAATTCTCTATTTCCAAACGTATAGTATCGATGAAAAATTGGGTTTTGAAAATTTGCTTCATAACTGACTTCGTATAAAAAAACTAGTTATTGCAACTAGATGTGAATATATTGTGGATTCGTATTTAGATTTGGATAAATTTCATAATGAAATTTGAGAAATTGATTTGGAAATTTGGATATAAAGTTTAGTTTATGCATGGGAAAGGGGGCATTCGAATGGTCTTAAATCTTGATTATATAGACAATAAAACAAAATATTGAGCCATTTAAAAATTCCATTGAGTTTCCCTTACTTGATCAAAAAACGAAAAATTTAATTATTTCTACTACATTAAATGATATTTCAAATTGGTCAAGACTATCCAGTTTATGGCTGCTTCTATACAGTACTAGTTGTTGCTTCATTAATAGGATTATGATTCGACTTTAGTCGTTATGGATTGGTACCATGGTCTAGTTCTAGGCAGGCGGATCTTATGTGGTATTTGGAACGTCTTACTTGTTATATAGCAAATCTTTTAGATAAACCTCTTAAAGAATTAGAAGGTCTAATATACTGCGATGTGTGAGTTGATCAGAATTCTTATTGTACAAATTTTGAATGAGTAACTATCTTTTCATTCAATTAAATTGGGATGCCCTGGATCTGGCATGTCTGTTGGGATGAGTAACACGGAGCTCAAAATTCATGGGTGTATTATATACTCCCAACATTTACACCTACTTGTTCAACATTATACTTCAACGCTGCCCTTTGAAAATGAACATTAGCTCTTACAATTCCATCTCCATCTACCAAAACAATAGGAAATGTTTCAAAGGTAGGCATGTGACGTTTAGAAAGTTCACACCTCTCGATTGAGTGCTGCTCTAATCAACCCCCTTTTCTTTGGATTATTGCCCATGTAATCATAAAAAGCTAATACTTCAGGAATTTTAGACCAAGCTTCCGTTAAGTTTTGATTTTCGGCTACCCAACACCAACTCTTCAATATATTTGTTGGACATGCTTTTGGATGCATCAATATCCAAAACAATGAGTATCCTAACCAATGTCATAAACGACACTCATAGGCCAATATTCTCTAAATTGTCATCGTCACCATCCACCCTCATCCCTAATGGAAACCATTGAGAAATCGAGTCTTACTACACATTACTCATACACGTTTTACAGAGTCCACACACCTCTTTTAATGGTGGAAACAACACTATCTGGACTTTCCCAATTTTGGATGAGTTCCTTCTGATGTGTTTTCACTGCTGATATCAGCCCTTATGAGCACTAAATCCCCCACATTATGATGAACTGCAGCTCTTTAATTATTTTTATTTTTTGTGATTTCTCTGACGTAGCACACGTTCCTCTTTTCCTTGGTTTGCATGTGCTATGTATGGATTCCAATTGAATCAGGGGTTGGAATTCTTGCACTTGATCTTCCTTTCACAAATAGGCCGTGTGTCCTTTATTGATTTCAAAAGCATTAAGCCCTTTAATTTCCCATGGCTTCATATATACTAGTCTCACGACCCGTCCGATGAAAGGGGTTGGCTAAATATTGACTAAATGTAACACATTTTGTTAATGTAACACATTTAAACAAAAGCAGTAACAAACAATAGTTAAGTAAGTATTGTTATAATGTCGATTAACTAAGAATTCTGTTGACACACTCCTAAGCACGTAAAGATGAATTAAATAATAGTTGAGACTATGATAAATAGTATAGTTAAATTTAAAACACAACATTGATTAATGAAAACAGTCGTCAAGAAATGGGGATAACACCTGAAACAGTTTCCAGTGAATTCCAAATTATAGAAATTATTATATAAACATTAATCAAGTCCGATAATGTAATTTGATTAGATGAAATAGGAGTGGTAAAAAGATCAGGCAGCTTAAACCATGAACAGCAGGTTCGGCCAGAGCATAGGAGAAGTCATCTGAATGAGAAGCGGCTGAGCTCTCAGAAGCTGAAGATGATGAATCTAGTTCAATGATTGAAAATGGTGGAAAAAATTGTAACACACAATAGACAGGCAATCATAAAATAGCTGAATACTACTGAATACTTAATAAACCAAAAGGTTACATCTTTATTTGTTTTTAACTTAATATTATATATATAGGGGAAATGAATGTTGTTTGTGATCTTATTTCAGAGAAGGAGGTTGTTAGGATCCAAATACATGTGCAGTGTTCCACAGAGAGAGTTTATAAATTGTGGATGCTAAGAATTCTCATATGTGATGGGAAAAAAATATTAAAAAAACAACTGAGCTACTTAACATCAAAACCTAAGACAACGTTCCAGCATACACTAAAGCACAGTTACAATGCAAACGAATACAACAAATTAAGGGATTAAGAAAAATAGAACAAACCTTATTACTTTGTACGTAGGTGACAGAGAGAAATAGTTTTGTGGATGGAAAAATCTTAAAGCTGGAACTATATATATGAATAGGTTGTGTGGGAGCATCCATGTTGAATGGTTGGAGATGTAGAGGAGGGTGGAAATACCCTAAAACTGCAGCTCTAATGCGAAGGCAATTTCTCTCTCCTCAGACCTCGTTTTGACGATCCGAACGGTGAAGGCGAAGATATATGTCTCACAAACTTGCTGTCAAAAAATAAAGATGATCCAACGGTTAACGAATCCGGAATCACACTTTTACGGTGACAGGTTTAAGAAAAACGGAAATTGCTTTCTTTGAATGGAGATTGCTTTCTCTATATTGTTTTAGTCCCACATTGCTTGGGAGAAACAATAACTCTCTAACAATTGGCTATAAAAGAGGTTGAGAGTTGAAGACTAGTCATGGGTCATTGGCGGGTTAAGTGATATTTTGGGCTAAGCCTTTGCAGTCCATTACACTAAAAGTTTGCCTTTGATTAGTTTGTGCGTTTTTGAGTAAACTTCGGTTCTCAAAGCAGTTTTACTATCTGATTTTTGGGTCAAAGTTGACCAGATAGGAGTTCGGATCGCGGTTGACTTGGTCAGACTGCTCGGTTCGGTTCGACATTCATCGTGTCCAGGTTAGTTTTTTATTTTTTTATTTTTTTTATTGTATGTTCATATTTATTTATTTATTGTTTATTTATTTATTTATGTATATATCTATTTATTTGTTTATTTATTTATGTATATAGTTATTTATTTATTTATGTATATAGTTAGTTATTTATTTATTTTTTAGTCTTTTCTTTATTAATTGTTAGTTTTCTCTTTTTTTAACGCACAAATTGTTTTCTTTGACAAAATTTCAAAAACAACATTTTCCTTCAAAAAACCAAATAGGGGACTGAGTAGGCCGTACGACAGAGCTAGTCACCGTTCTATGAAGAATGAGTCGTACGACTCAAAAGTCCTAGAACCCCTATAAAAATTAATAAATAAACTTTTTCCCAAAAAAATTGTGGATTAAGTCAGTCGTATAACTGGGTTAATCACTGTTTTTGGACGAGTGAGTCGTACGACTCAAGTGCCCTAAAATCTCTATCCTAAAATCTAACAACCTCACCTCAAACCATTTTTCAAACTTCAAAAATCATTCTCAAAATTCATTCTCAAAAAGTAGAAAGAGTAGAGTATGCATAGGCTATTTGTAGCTTACTCTATTTTATGCCCATAATATAAACAAATAGGCTCATATGAACTCAGTTGGGTTTTCCCTCGGCCAACAACTCAATAGATTTTGGGCATTAACAAAGACTAATGGGCTTTTGAAGAGAAAAAGAAGGGGTTTTAAAATATCATTTTAGACACTTGTTTAGAAAACTAATTGTCGATATAACATAAATTTTACTTTTACTCTTTATATGAGTGCTTGTTGAGAGTAGAATTCAACTGAGTCATTGTTTACACAATTGCTTGCTAAACCCCAGGATACTTGTCAACTTATTTACACTTGTATTTCTCTGCATAGTGAAACACTTGTCTCTGTTTGGGAATTTTTCTAATATTCTTTCACATTTTTGCATTGGTTATTTTTAAATTCCCGCTTGTTATGATGACGGTCTGCATCTTAAGATGACGGTGCCAATAAATAACTGACAAGGTTGTCCTACATTGTAGGGAATACAAGTGCTATAAATTATGCATCCCTTAAGCAGTTCAAACTACTAGAAGAGTCAGAATCTGATTTCCTTGATGACATTAATGGATGCAAAGCTGGGAACCTCACATGCGGCAACCTAGTTTGGAATGAAGATGAATGTTTGCCAATCATGTCGTGTGATATCTGCTATGCGGGACCTAATTTTTGTTGTGATTGTTGCTGCATTCTTTGTTGATAAACTGTTGATTCAAAATATGGGGGCTATAGTTATATCAAATGCCAAGCTAAAGTAGGTGATGATATTTGTGGGCATGCTGGTCGTATAGAATGCGCTCTTTGATGTTACATTGCTGGCACAGTTGGAGGAAGTATTAGATTGGATGCTGAGTACTTTTGTCGACACTGTGATGGGAGAACTGATCTGATTCTTCATGCTAAAAAGCTTCTACTGACATGTGAATATATTGATTCAAAGGATGATGACATTAAGAAAAATGCAACTGCAAAAAAGCTTATTAGGTAAATTCTAAGTCATATCTTTAAAAAAACTAACATTTTAAAATGCAACTTATAAGCCAAAGTGTTTCTTTATAATATATTCAGATGTGCTTCCAAAACCATTGGCTACCTTTTTCATTTCTTCAAACTTCGTGACTGCCCGCCTTAGTTGTTCCTATCTTTTTCTGACATTTTGAAACAAGATATCTGATCGAGATCCACAGGGTTTATTTGCTAATTCAGACTTCTCGTATTTCAATTGCAGCTCAAGAAAAATGCAACTTGAATACGAGAAGTTTGAATTAGCAAATAAACCCCGCGGATTTCGATTAGATATCTTGTTTCAAAATGTTAGAAAAAGAGAGGAACAACTAAGGTGGGCAGTCATGACGTTTGAAGAAATGAAAAAGATAGCCAATGGTTTTGGAAGCACATCTGAGGATATTATAAGAAAACACTTTTGCTTGTAAGTTGCATTTTAAAATGTTAGTTTTGTTAAAGATATGACTTAGAATTTGGCTTGCAGTTGCATTTTTCTTAATGTCATCATCCTTTGAATCAATATATTCACATGTCAGTAAAAGCTTTTTAGCATGAGGAATCAGATCAGTTCTCCCATCACAGCGTCGAAAAAAGTACTCAGCATCCAATCCAATACTTCCTCCAACGGTGCCAGCAATATAACATCGAAGAGCGCATTCTATATGACCCCTGCCCACAAATATCATCACCTACTTTGGCTTTGGTTTTGGAAGCAAATCTGAGGATATTGTAGATAACCACTTTGGCTTGTAATTTGCATTTTAAAATGTTAGTTTTGTTAAAGATATGATTGAGAATTCGGAGGGTGTGGTGAATTCATGTGAAAATTGTTGATGAATTTGTTATTGGTATCACGACCTTATATGCAGCTTTTCTATGCATATAATGCTGAAACTACTCAAATCCATATCAGGTCTCCAACTTATAATGAAATTTTAAACTCATATTGTTGTCTTATTAAGTGGTTGGATCAATAGGATGTTTGGAATTGCATCTAATAGTTTTGCTAGTTATCCTGAACAAGATAGAACGTGAAGATCAAATGGTTCTTCATCTATTGGTGATCTGATATTTTCTTGTTAGATTCCATTGATTGGATATGATGGATGAAATTTTTTAGAAACAATATAGAGCGTAAACAAAAATGTTGATTAGCTGAATTCTAATTATTTATTGTCAGATTGGTATGCTTGTAATGACACAAAGGCATATCTACCTTTTTGGCATCTTTATCTCATGCTTACTGATGGGAGTTAAGTTCTATTACACTGAGATGAAAATACGGAACTTCAAGGATGTCATTTATTGACTCGTTTTATGGGATGAAAATAAGTTGTCTCGACCTCTCTATCCCACACCCTGTCCCACCAATTAAATTTTGACATGTCATTTAAAATTCCACATCACACTTAACAAGAACCTTCATTATTAACGGAAGCACACTTTGTACCCTCACTTCTTCATCTCTCATTAACGTAACCACTCCTCTCGAATTCTTAACAATCCAAAATTTCTAATTATCTGTTAATAGAATACTTCTTCTTAGATTTATTAAAATTGAGAAAAAATCGTAACTTTATGGGTAGTGTGCAGCACCCAGGATTTTGAATTTAGATCTAGATCTATGTCATTGGTGTCAACCGCAATGTCAACGTCAATGACGATAACATTAATGAAACCAGTGATGTGTGGGTTGCGGTGTCTATTTTCATCTCCGATGGCGGCACGACACAATGCTCCATTGAGGTTGAACACCATGCTCTATCGCTGCCGCACCTTCGTCATTTCCAGATCAACCAAGTTCAGCATATATGGAGCCCTTGTTTCAATTTCTGTCATAATACAAAACCCATACGTGCTCTACTGTAACACCCCCTTTCTTATTTTTACTATTTAGTCAATTTTTAAAAATCAGAGTTTTCAAAAATATTCGACGCACCTCAAAGAGAGTGCTACATTTCTTCAAAAACATAAAACGACGAATTGAGTTTTCATAAAACAACCTGTGCGTGATACATAGCACGTCAAGATGGGGCGAACCCTCAAAAACACTTATTTAGTTATTTACAACATCCTGGTTATAAATCACCAGCACAGCAAAATATCGACCAGTCTCAAAGTATTTAATACAACATCCTATATCAGACTGTATACATCAAAATAAATTACTAAATATCTAAGACTTTCCGCCCCCTGGTGCTACATATCAGAGCATGACCATCGCTAGACTACTTCATTTGCTATCACCTGCAAGTTGCCGACATACGAGGCAACACGACGCAGTAGGGTGAGTCTCAATACATAGATAATAATAAATAAAACAGGAAACACAGTAGAATAGGCACACCAGAAATACAGTCAATATATCCAAATACATCATTAATGCAGTTACACCAATTACAGTTACGCCAAATATACTGATTACGTCGATTATCACGATTCACGGCACACATACTGATTACACCAAATCTGATTACACCAAACGCACCATTAATTCATGAACACCCAATCTGTAACGCCCCAAATTTTATTAGAAATTATTTGGAGTTGATTTGATAAGGTAGTGGACCAAATTGGAGAGTTTTTGGCATAGGGACCATGTTGAGAAGGACTAAAATTGATGTTAGAAATACTTAATATATGATTATTATTATAATTATTATTATTATTATTATTAAAAAACAAGTTTCTAGGGAAAACCAAAGTGGTTATGGGAGGGAGGAAATGTAGGAGGAAAAGTAGCGTATGGTTGGGAATTAAAAATCAAATTAAAAAGGGTTAGAGTGTTGATGCTCATTTAAATAAGGAGTGGGGTGTAGTAAATAAATGGGGAGTATTTTAGTTAAATAGGGAGGGAGATGAGAAAGTAATTAAGGGTGTGCAAATAGGGCCCATTAGCGTTAAGTGTCCCAAACCCAATTAATAAAACCCTTGGGTCTTAGGAGAAACCCTCATTAGAAACAAAATTTCAAAAATTAGAAAGGAGAGAAGAGTGAAGAGGTGCGACGGCTAGGGCTAGAGAGAGAGAGGTTTGGCATGAAGCTTTGGAGGAAGAAACAAGGCTTGGAGTGTTGGTGATTTTGGGAGATTTGCTTAGGGTGTGGTCTTCTTCTTCAATTGTAAAAGGTATGGGGGCTCTCTTTCATAGTTAATAATTTATAAACCACGAAATCATAGGGATTAGGTGTTAGGAGTAGTTGTTTAAATTGATTCATGAAGTATTTGATTGATTGGGTGATTGTGTGACCTTATATGTGGTTGAATTGAATTGTTATGTAAATATTGAATTTTGATGTGTTGTGAGATGAGTTGATGATTTTTGATGTTGTTGATGAATTATTGAGGTGATTGCTGAATTTTGATGTTGTTGGGATATGATTTTGATGATGTTTGATGTGGTTGATGAATTGTAGAGATGAATTTCGAGTTTGGTAATATTGGGTGGGTAGAATCGATTTTAGGGTGATGGAGGGCTGCTGTTTTATTAACAATTAGCTGCTGTTTTTGATTTAAATAGAGGTTGTCACTGTTTTTTTTGTTTAATGGAAGATCTGCTGCTGTTTGCCTTTGAACAGAAAAATTATATGTTGTTGCTGTCTTTTTGTTAAAATCTGAATTGCTGTATTTTCTTAAAGTGTTGTCATGTTTTTGAAAAATTGATATCTTGCGAACCGGGAATCCGATTGAGGTGTTCTAAAATGCGTTGGAAAGCTTATTCAGAGGCCTAACTGAATATTCTATTTTTAAGGCAAAATAAACTGTTTTGTGGTAGCAGTTATACGAATGAAATGCTGCTGTGTGTCAAAAAAATAAAGTGCTGTCATGTTTTTGAAAAATTGATATCTTGCGAACCGGGAACCCGATTGAGGTGTTCTAAAATGCGTTGGAAAGCTTATTCAGAGGCCTAACTCAATATTCTATTTTTAAGGCGAAATAAACTGTTTTGTGTTGCTGTTTATACAAATAAGAATTCTGCTGTTGGCGCGTAAAAGGTGGCTGTTTTGGCTCTTTGTTTTTTCTCTTTGTATTTGGCATATAAATCCTACTGTTTTTAAGTTGTTTTGTTGTGGTTTAATTGGCGTTTCAAGTGAGTTGTTTCCACAATTAAAATGTGGTGTTTTTCCCTTAATTTTAAATGTGATGCTTCCTAAGCGTGAAATGAGGTGTTTTCCAAAATCTTAAATATATTGTAACCAAATTCTATGTGTTGTTACCTTAAATCCTAGGTGTTAAATTAATCCCTGGGTGTCACTTTAGTCCCTAGGAGGTGTTTGGGTCCCTAGGTGTGGGTTTAGTCCCTGTCATTGACTTTAGTCCCTGGAGTGACTTAGTCCTTTGGTGTAGAATTAGTCTTGGTGATCTTCTAGTCCCTATAGAATTACTATTTATGGTGTGGTGTATTATCGGTGAATAAATAATGGTGAGTTGGGGTCTATGACCCTTCTTTGGTGTTGGTGAGCCTACAAGGCTATTGGTGAGTATGTTATTGATTTCTTTTGGTGTTTCGGTGTTTTTTTTTTGGTGCATAGTCATGGTGTCGCATAATCATATGCATTTTTGGTGAATGGGCCTCGGCCTCTTAAAATATTTTGGTGTTTGGTGAATGCCCTCAAGACAATTTTGGTGATGGATCCACATGCATATGCCCGTGGAGTATTGGGTTGCATTTCATGCATTACATACATGTTCTGGTGATTGATTGAGTGTTCCTAAATTAATGGTGTATTGGGGTAACTGTATTTCTGGTGTAACTGTATTAATGGTGTATTGGTGTAACTGTATTTCTGGTGTAACTGTATCTTGGTGTGCCTATTCTACTGTGTTTCTTGTTTTATCTATTATTTCCTATGAAATGAGACTCACCCTACTGCGTCGTGTTGCCTCGTATATGTCAAGGCTGCTGCAGTGATGGATCGAAGGTGACTAGAGATCCTTCTTCTAGTGTGGTCGAGTCGGCTCTGATACGTAGCACCGGGGGGATGTTTAGTTTGTTATTTTCTTTATATTTTGAACTATCACGTTAAGTTGTTATTTCCACTGCTGTAATACTTATACCCGGATGTTATTCGGTGCTATGTATCCTATACTGAAGTTTATTTTGATTAATGTTTTGGAGTTTTGATTTTTGTGTTTAAATGTGGCACCCTCGAGTGGTCGCACTAAAAGTTTTTACGCACTCTGATTTTTCAATTAATTTAAATAGTAGTTATGGTAGAAGGGGTGTTACATTAGTGGTATCGAGAGCGATTCGATGCAATGTCTCGCCAAGTTGTCGAGTCGTCGAGTCTATTAACTCTCGAGTCTTGGTACTCGTTCTAAGTTATAGTTATGTTGTTGTTTATTGCGTTTTGAGTCGGCTTTCTGGTTCTCAAAACAGTTTTTGCACAATATAGTTTTTGGTTCAAAATTGACCAGATAGGAGTTCGGATCGCGGTTGACTTGGTCAGACTGCTCGGTTCGGTTCGACATTCATCGTGTCAAGGTTAGTTTTTTATTTATTTTTTTATTGTATGTACATATTTATTTATTGTTTATTTATTGTTTATTTATTTATTTATTTATGTATATATCTATTTATTTGTTTATTTATTTATGTATATAGTTATTTATTTATTTATATATGTATATAGTTAGTTATTTATTTATTTTTTAGTCTTTTCTTTATTAATCGTTAGTTTTGTCTTTTTTTAATGCACAAATTTTGACAAAATTTTAAAAACAACATTTTCCTTCAAAATTTTATAAATTGTGAATGCTAAGAATTCTCATATGTGATGGGAAAAAAATATTAAAAAAACAACTGAACTACTTAACATCAAAACCTAAGACAACGTTCCAGCATAAACTAAAGCACAGTTACAATGCAAACGAATACAACAAATTAAGGGATTAAGAAAAATAGAACAAACCTTATTACTTTGTACGTAGGTGACAGAGAGAAATAGTTTTTTTGACCCTCTTTGAGCAATTGAACAAGCAAGTGAAGTAAAGCACAACAGCTTACAAAATGAGAAAAAGAAGATGAAAATACCTAAAACTGCAGCTCTAATGCGAAGGCAATTTCTCTCTCCTCAGACCTCGTTTTGACGATCCGAACGGTGAAGGTGAAGATATATGTCTCACAAACTTGCTGTCAAAAAATAAATACGATCCAACGGTTAACGAATCCGGAATCGCACTTTTACGGTGGCAGGTTTAAGAAAAACGGAAATTGCTTTCTTTGAATGGAAATTGTTTTCTCTATATTGTTTTAGTCCCACATTGCTTGGAAGAAACAAGAACTCTCTAACAATTGGCTATAAAAGAGGTTGAGAGTTGAAGACTAGTCATGGGTCATTGGCGGGTTAAGTGATATTTTGGGCTAAGCTTTTGCAGTCCATTACACTAAAAGTCTGTCTTTGATTAGTTTGTGCGTTTTGAGCCGGCTTTCTGGTTCTCAACACAGTTTTTGCACAATACAGTTTTTGGGTCAAAATAGACCAGATAGGAGTTTGAATCGCGGTTGACCTGGTCAGACTGCTCGGTTCGGTTCGACATTCATCGTGTCCAGGTTAGTTTTTTATTTATTTATTTTATTGTATGTACATATTTATTTATTTATTGTTTATTTATTTATTTATGTATATATCTATTTATTTGTTTATTTATTTATGTATATAGTTATTTATTTATTTATTTATATATGTATATAGTTAGTTTTTTACTTATTTTTTAGTCTTTTCTTTATTAATCGTTAGTTTTGTCTTTTTTTAATGCACAAATTGTTTTCTTTAACAAAATTTCAAAAACAACATTTTCCTTCAAAAAACCAAATAGGGGACTGAGTAGGTCGTACGACCGAGTTAGTCACCGTTCTATGAAGAATGAGTCGTACGACTCAAAAGTCCTAGAACCTCTATAAAAATTAATAAATAAACTTTTTCCCAAAAAAATTGTGGATTAAGTTAGTCGTATAACTGGGTTAATCACTGTTTTAGGACGAGTGAGTCGTACGGCTCAAGTGCCCTAAAATCTAACAACCTCACCTCAAACCATTTTTCAAACTTCAAAAATCATTCTCAAAATTCATTCTCAAAAAGTTGAAAGACTAGAGTATGCATAGGCTATTTGTAGCTTACTCTATTTTATGCCCATAATATAAACAAATCGGCTCATATGAACTCGATTGGGTTTTCCCTCGGCCAACAACTCAATAGATTTTGGGCATTAACAAAGACTAATGGGCTTTTGAAGAGAAAAAGAAAGGGTTTTAAAATATCATTTTAGACACTTGTTTAGAAAACTAATTGTCGACATAACATAAATTTTACTTTTACTCTTTATATGAGTGCTTGTTGAGAGTAGAATTCAATTGAGTCATTGTTTACACAATTGCTTGCTAAACCCCAGGATACTTATCAACTTATTTACACTTGTATTTCTCTGCATAGTGAAACACTTGTCTCTGTTTGGGAATTTTTCTAATATTCTTTCACATTTTTGCATTGGTTATTTTTAAATTCCCGCTTGTTATGATGACGGTCTGCATCTTAAGATGACTATGCCAATAAATAACTGACAAGGTTGTCCTACATTGTAGGGAATACAAGTGCTATAAATTATGCATCCCTTAAGCAGTTCAAACTACTAGAAGAGTCAGAATCTGATTTCCTTGATGACATTAATGGATGCAAAGCTGGGAACCTCACATGCAGCAACCTAGTTTGGAATGAAGATGAATGTTTGCCAATCATGTCGTGCGATATCTGCTATGCGGAGCCTAATTTTTGTTGTGATTGTTGCTGCATTCTTTGTTGATTAACTGTTGATTCAAAATATGGGGGCTATAGCTATATCAAATGCCAAGCTAAAGTAGGTGATGATATTTGTGGGCATGCTGGTCGTATAGAATGCGTTCTTCGATGTTACATTGCTGGCACAGTTGGAGGAAGTATTGGATTGGATGCTGAGTACTTTTGTCGACGTTGTGATGGGAGAATTGATCTGATTCCTCATGCTAAAAAGCTTCTACTGACATGTGAATATATTGATTCAAAGGATGATGACATTAAGAAAAATGGAACTTCAAAGGAGCTTATTAGCTAAATTCTAAGTCATATCTTTAACAAAACTAACATTTTAAAATGCAACTTAAAAGCAAAAGTGTTTCTTTATAATATCCTCAGATGTGCTTCCAAAACCACTGGCTACCTTTTTCATTTCTTCAAACTTCGTGACTGCCAGCCTTAGTTGTTCCTCTCTTTTTCTGACATTTTGAAACAAGATATCTGATCGAAATCCACGGGGTTGATTTGCTAATTCAAACTTCTCGTATTCCAAACATAGGTGCCAAGATAAGAAATATTTACAGAATCTTGAGCTGCAATTGGAATACGAGAAGTCTGAATTAGCAAATCAACCCTGCGGATCTCGATCAGATATCTTGTTTGAAAATGTCAGAAAAAGAGAGGAACAACTAAGGCGAGCAGTCACGAAGTTTGAAGAAATGAAAAAGGTAGCCAATGGTTTTGGAAGCACATTTGAGGATATTATAAAGAAACACTTTGGCTTGTAAGTTGCATTTTAAAATGTTAGTTTTGTTAAAGATATGACTTAGAATTTGGCTAATAAGCTCCTTTGCAGTTGCATTTTTCTTAATGTCATCATCCTTTGAATCAATATATTCACATGTCAATAAAGCTTTTAGCATGAGGAAATCGATCGATTCTCCCATCACGGCGTCGATAAAAGTACTCAAAGATCCAATCCAATACTTCTCCAACTGTGCCAGCAATATAACATCGAAGAGCGCATTCTATATGACCAACATGCCTACAAATATCATCACCTACTTTGGTTTTGGAAGCAAATCTGAGGATATTATAGATAACCACTTTGGCTTGTAAGTTGCATTTTAAAATGTTAGTTTTGTTAAAGATATGACTTAGAATTCGGAGGGTGTGGTGAATTCATGTGAAAATTGTTGATGAATTTGTTATTGGTATCACGACCTTATATGCAGCTTTCCTATGCATATAATGCTGAAACTATTCAAATCCATATCAGGTCTCCAACTTATAATGAAATTTTAAACTCATATTGTTGTCTTATTAAGTGGTTGGATCAATAGGATGTTTGGAATTGCATCTAATACGTGCTCTACCATGGACAAAACCCATCCCCTTTGTTAATTAATAAAGCAAGCTAATGTTGATTGCTAATACAGTGCTCTACCGTTTATAAGAACCACGTCGAAGGGGATGAATTTTGACAAAAATAAAAAACACACCACTGAGGGCATTAACAAGCTCTAATAGGAGCACCATTTCCTTTCTTCCTGGATAGTTATCCCGCTTGCTTTTGTTAATAGCAGATGAAGAAGAAGGAAATGTTTCTAAACGACATTAGATTGTAAGTGAAGCCAGTTAAGTGTGACCCAGAATTTTAACTGATGTGGCTGTATTTTATTGGTTGGACAGGGAGTGAGACAGTAACTTTGTGACAGGTGATTTTCATCCCGTTTTTTGCATATAATGCGGAAATGTTTCAGATCCAAATCAAGTCTCAAACTTATAATGAAATTTTAAACTCACTGTTGTCTTATTAAGTGGTTGGATTGGAATTGCATCTACTAGTTTTGCTAGTTATCATGTGAAAACTACTGATAAGTTTATTGAGTATGCACACAATGTCGATAAGTAGAAATATGGTGCTGAACAGAAGTGGGAGCAAGGGATTGGACAAAAGTTCAAATTTCTGTACCACACAAAATCACAGTACAACTTTCTATTCACCCAAAAAATATTAAAATATTATTTTTATCTGTCACTCAATAAATTCTCTCTCTCTCTCTCTCTCCCCTTGATCTTTCTTCCCTATCCTTTCTCTACCTCTCTGCTCTCACATCTCTTATATATTCTAATCTCATGACCTTTTTCCCTCTCTCCTCTCTTATATCTTCTCATCTTATGGCTTCTCTTTCTCATCTCTCTTTCTCTCTCATATTTTCTACTTCGCACATTTTTCTTTATAACTTTCTAATTATATTATATAATTATCGTAATGTTACATTTTTTTATTGGTGTTGTTCACTGTTCATCAAACAGTGGACAAAAAAACTTCCAGTACTTCCCAATACTGTAATGTCCAGTAGGTACCTGTTTGCAAATCAAAAGGGCCAATAGTCTATAGTTAAAAACAGAGAAGAAAAAACTGGAAGATTCCTTGTTAGCAATAATATTTAGCTTCCTCATTAGCGTTTGTCAAATGTTTTGTTATCTTAGAGCGTGTTTGATTCTCTGGCAAAAATTGATTTGTAAAATTAATTTGAGTGAAAGTGAATTGATTGAAAATTGATTTATGTTTAGATCAATTCACGTAAAATTGAGTTGAATAATAAATTTGAAAGTAAAAATCAGTTTTTTTAAGCAAAAGATACAAATACTATCTTCAAATTAGAATCAACTATAGTGGGCAAAATCAATTCTTCAGTTAAACGTGTTTTTTTTTTGACCCAATCAGTTAAACGTGTTAAAAACAATTTCATGAGTCTAGTTTGCTTTTTGTTCTCACAAAAGTGAATCTAAACATATGTTAATCGCTATAGGGATGGTGGTGCTCGTTATTGATTGGTTCTCGACCACAGTTTTAAATGTTAATTAATCGCTTTAAGTATGGCGGTGAGGTGACACTTGTAATTGCTTCAAGGATGTTCATGGCAAAGAAATTTAACCACTATGCAAGTGAACGTGATCGCCACAAGAAGATCAATAGCAGTGTTATTAAAACTCTACCCTACCGTTCGGTCGGACCGGCCAGGGGCGGATCTTTGTATGGGCTGGAGAGGGTCATGGCCCGCCCTAACATTTCACGTGAAATGTCAATAATACCCCTGTTTTTTCATAAGTAAATACAAATTATAAATTGTTTTGCGAGCAGATAGCAAATGATACTATGCGGCGCAGTGGCTAAGAGTTGCCGTCCTTCCTTATTGGTCGTATGTTCAATTCCCTGTGATGCTCACTCATTTGTTTTTTTAACTAATTAAACGCACACAATACTCCTTGAGCAACTTGAATCGTTAACCCATCAAGCTATATTATTTTATCTTCTTTTTTTTTTAAGCAACTATATTATTATTTTATCTTAGTTGTATGTAAGTTAAAATATATAGAGGTTGTCCAAATAATAATTTTTATACTTATTTATATTTTTATACTCTTTTCTTCCAAAACTATTGATGTTTAAGCCTTTAAATTTTGTCTCAATTTTTTTTTTATATTTTAGAAATTTAATGTTATTTTAACTACATTCTTCCAAGTTCACCCTTAATAATTATATTTGCATTAATTGTGGAGAACATATATACCAAAGCAAAATTGTGGAGAACAAAATATTAAATGAAGGTATTTTAGACTAGATTTTACCTAATTAATGTTTTCTTATTCCATGTGTCATTTGCTAAAACATCAAAAGATTTGGGACGGTGGGAGTATTATATAACAACAGTTTTGACATATCTTATATTAGAATTAGAAATTATGAATCAACGATTGATAGTTTTAAGAAAAATAATACTTTCAACATTCTATAATTAATGTAAATTTAATTTAAATTTATCTTTTTGCAAACCGTTTCAATTGAGTCTCCATGTGAAATTAAAATTACTTTTATAGTCATTTAATTTTTTGAGTTTCTATTAACTTCATATTGTCTGGTCAAAATTATATTTGTTTATTAGTAATAATTTTTAAAATTTATAATTGCTTTATTTTATTTTATTGAGAAGATCCGCCACTGCCGGGCGGACCAAATTATTGTCAAGATCCGCCACTGCCGGCCGGACCAAATTCCGGTGGGTTACCGGCACGGCTTGCATGTTAAAACGGAACTGCACGCAAACCAGTTGAGTCGTCCGACTCAAATAGAAATCCGGTGAACCAGCCGGTCCGACCGACCGGTAGGGTAGGGTTTTGGAAATTGAAGCTTGAAATTTGAAGACTTGTGGTGAGATTTTTTTTTTCTTCAGATTTTTAAGTTATAAATTTATACATATCATATCTATTTTTAGTACTTTTTAAAAGTGTTTGGCTCATGCAGCCAGACCAAAGACCGGTCGACCCGACTAGAGAACTAGTGAACCAGTGCCTTGACCGACACGATGACCGGTCAGACTTTAATAACATTGATCAATAATTTTATTTCTACACTTCGTTCACTTCTTCCAACACAGGATCCGACGATACCAGGCGGATCTTGACAATAATGTTGGGGTGGGCCGTTAATTACAGTTTCAAATTTAATTAACCAGGCCCAACTTTCAATTTAAGGGTTGATATCCCTTTTATGACTAATTGTTTTTTTGTTCAAACTAAAAAGCAAGCACACACTACCATTGCTCACACCCATATTCAAACTCGAGAACCAGCGTCTCTATATTGTTATAGTTGTCAAGACAACCAACAGTGAGGTACGAGTGCGTCAAAAAAAAACAGTGAGGTACGAGAATGGGTGATATTGCCAATAAAGACTCAATTAAAATTTATAAAATCTCAATGTTCTTAGAAAATAATAGACGATTTAATTTTATTTTAGAAGAATGTTATTATTAATATTAATTTAATTACTATACTAAAAAAAGAATGGACGGTTTTGTTTTTTTAAAAAAATGATGCTACTTAAAAGCACACACAAAAATAGTGCTACTGCTAATATAAGATAAAAAAAATTGAGTTTTTTTTCCACCTCCCTCCATATACCCCATACCCCCGTAAATGCTAAAATAGATGAGATTTTACCCTTGATATCCAAATAATTCTCGGAAATACATCATAAATACATTAGAGACCAATTTTTTAGGTTTCCTGGATTTACCGCATTTTACGGTATTTCCGATTTGTAAAATGCGTTCGAGATTCCTTAACCCCGAATTTATCCATTTAAGAGATATTTTCGGGAATCCTTCAAACCCCCCTCCGAATTAATCATTTATTAAGGTATTTCTGGAATGCAAAAAAAAAACATTTATTTGATTAATTAAAAACACCTTCTAGATTGATTTAAAATAACAGATTGCAACAACAAACAAGACAGTAGGAAACATTCTCAATAACTTGATACCGCCAGGATTTGACCACATGATCTCCTCAATAATACCAGTTCCTTCAGTTCAGGTTGTCTAGTCCAACACAAGTAAAGATCAACCTGAATCGTTTCATCAGATCTCTTGTATCTCTATCCTCTCTCTCTTCCCTTAGGAGGCTATTGCGGGTTCTATACAGCTAAGATATGTTACTCAAGTTGTTGGTAAATCTCCTCTTAATTGACTCTAGACTTTTTGCTGCTTTCACTCCCAACTACAGATGCTACTCAACAACGGATTGCTCCTCCTTGTTAAACTTACTAAAAATTGTTGCTCCAAGAATAGTCTTACGAACAGTGTATTAAAAACCGACTCGGCCCGACCGGTTAGACCGGGTGAACCGGGAACTGAAGGGCCGCCGAATCGATCCAAGCTGTGGATCGGAAATGCAGGGAACCGGTGTGAACCGCCTTGACTCGGCCGGTTTTGGGAAAACTCGGTGACTCGGCGAGTTTGGTCAACTAGATCCGGGTTATGCACGTTTTGGGAAAAATATGTTGTTTAGCCAATTTAAAAGTGGCAAAAGTGGGGATCGAACCCCAACCCTTTTGTATATCTTTGAACCGTCTTACCACTGCGCCAGTGAGTTCTTTGGTAATTCACAAACATATGTTTTGTATACATTCAATTTAAATTTCAATAAAAAAACTCACGGTATGCTGCTCGTTTGTTGAAGCAAACGATATGTTGTTGCTCTTGTATATTTTGGTTATTATGATTATTATACTCTTTCTCTTAAATATGTCATGGCATTATTTTTTTCATAAATATTTAATTTAAGGTTTTATTGTATAAATATTGTTAATATAATAATTCTTGTCATTCTTGTTTTGTTTTGTTCAACAACAGTTCCATTTTGATTCTTCTGTTTTGATTCCATTTTGAATTAATGGACTTGTTTGAAGTTGAAAGTTCTATGAATTATCCGTAATTTGATAGCATTATGGGATTATTGGTGAATTTTTGTTAGACTTTTCTAGACAAGATGTGTAATTTTAGGAAATTAAGTTTTACAGGTACCGGCCCAGGTTTTGGTCATGTTGTTCGGTTCCGGGTCATGCGGTCCGGGTTTTGGTCATGCGGTTCAACTGTCGACTCCTCGGTCCGACCATTGACTCAGTGACCCGATACCTTCACCGAGTCGCTCACTGGTCCTAGTTTTAAAACATTACGAGGCTCATGATTGTGAATCTCACACACCACTCTTACCTTCCAATCAAAACTAGGAGGTAAGAGTGGTTTAGCTTTCAATCTAAACGGACAACCACACCTTTTTGAGGTCTTGTGTCTGGCAGAACACCCAACATCTACTCGACTATATCTCCCATGTCTACCACAACCATAAAAAATCTTATTCTTCTTCCCTTTATCATTCTCTGTGGACTCGGATCGAATAATAATAATAATAATAATAATAATGACTCTGTTGGCTTTCCTGATATCTCTAGCCCAACATGTAAGTTTATCTCGAGTAGGAAAAACCTCTGATGTGGTAAACGCATCTGATAAGTCCATAGTAAAGGGAAGTCTGCCGTAGCCATATCTGTAAAAAAAATAAAAAAGTAAAAAATAATATAAAAAAACCATTTCTGGAAATACCGAAAATACAGGTATTTCCGGAAGGTATTTTTAGTCTATCCGAAAATACCGTTTAAAACGGTATTTTTGGGAAGTTTAAAAAAATGATCTCCGGATTTATCTATTGTTCGCTGTTTCTGGAGGCAAACTTTGTGTTCTGGAAATACTGTATTTCCGAAAAGAACGTAAAATAATTCCCGAAAATACCTAAAAATATGATAATTCCAAGAATCTTATAAATTTGGTGGATTTGATAATTTTTTGTAAAAATGAGAGGGGTAGTTTTGGGTTAAATGACAATATGGGAGTATGTGTATATGAAGGGGGTGGAAAAAAAACCAAAAAAATTATTCCAAAATCATCTTAAAAAGTAATTAAAAAATATTCCAAAGCCATATTAAAATCTTGTCATGAGTGGGAGTTAAACTCCTGACCAAGCAATCAAGCAACTTACGCAAGTGGCTGTAGCGACTACACTAGTATGATGTATCATATCCTTTGAACGAAAGCTTATCTATACTAGTCTTACCACCCGGATGGGTTGTCTCACTAGTGATTAAATAAATTATTTTAAAAAAAAATAGAAGTAAATAAGCATCAACTAAATTCTAAGTATTAGAAAGAAATCACATTTAAAGACAAAAGTCACACATATTAGATATAGTCGTAATACAAACAGCTTAAAGTTGGAGCATAAACAACATACTAATCAGACATATTAGATGTAGTTATAACACAATCAGCTTAAAGTTATAAAATATACAACAACTTATAATAACATTATCCATATTCATCAAATGTAACTATAAAAACTTAACCCATAATACCGTCCTACCGGTTCGAGGGATTTGTCTCTAGAGTTGCGGGTAGAGGATACCCAGTTTATACCAAAAAAATGTACACATAAAAATTTAACTCATAATTAAAGAGAAAAAAGGCAACATAATTAGAAAGTAAAACACGTACGTAGGTCTCATGCAGAGTTTGATTTAAAACTAAATATCAATTTAATTATGTTTCTAATACTTCTTGATGCGAAATTATATAAATAAAGAAGAAAATACCAATTTGGATAAGAAAATATTTTTCTAGATTCTAAAGTACCCCAAAATACACTGCCTAGAATCACAATTTTTGTATTTTGCCATGAAATTGTTTTTCCATCAAATAGATTATTTGGGAACGAAGTATTCGAAGAGTTAAAAAAATTTCTGAATCCTAAAGTACCCCAAAACACATTGTCTAACATTTCACGTTACGCATTTTGCTACAAAATAATTTTGTCTCTATCAAGTACACTAACACACAATGTTTAGCATCCCACTTTAAAATATAAAAATATAAAAAAATGTAGATTAGTCGTCGGTAAAACTCTGTTGGGAGGATATAACCACACAAGCCGACAAAACCGAGTACTCGTGGTCAATCAGCTTCTCCGGTGTATATTAGTCATCGATAAAATCGATGAAAACTGCACCCCAATGAGATGGTAACAAAAAAAGTAAAAAAAAAATAAAGCCAAAATGAAAAAAAATAATAATTGACCAAAAAATTAGAGGATGGGAGCAAAAAATTCCTCCCCCCAAAATTGTGGCATGTTAAGCCTACTAAGATCTTTAGATATTATTTTTTGGCTATTATTTTTCGTACCCCTAATCATCTATCCCACCCCATAAGTACCAATATGCCTAAAATGCCCTCGGCATTTAAAAAAACGAACCGGACCTACATAAAAAAATTCGGAATTAGCAAAAAAAAAGAGGTATTTCCAGAAATTTTGGAGGTGATTTTTCGGAATTAGCGCGAGAAAATTGGTATTTCAGGTTCACAATTTTGAACCAGGAATTATCTCGAAAAGGTAATTCCAAATTTTGTATTTTTAAATTAAATTTTTTGGAAATACCTTTTCGAGAGGTAATTCGGTTCGAAAAATGTGAGCAGGAAATACCTTTTAAAAAGGTATTTCCGAATTTTTTTTTAAATAGATGGTTATTTACGGATTTAACAGGTGCCTTTACTACATCGAGATATTTCCCACTCGTGATGCAATGACACGTTGGGTTAGAGATATTGGGAAAGCGAATGGAGTCATTGTGGTTATGTTCGATCAGAGACGACGGAGAATGGGAAAGGGAAAAAGAACAAGGTTGTTTATGGCTGTGAGAGACGGGGCACATACAGTCGAGTAGATGTTGGGTGTTCTTTGGTAGACACAAGAGTTCGAAAAGATGTGGTTGTAGGTTTGATTGAAAGCTAAACCAATGTTACCTCCTAGTTCGATTGGAAGGTGAGAGTGGTTGATGGGATTCACAATCATGAGCCTCATAAGACTTTGTTTGGAGCGACTATATTTGGTAAGTTTAGCAAGGAGGAGCGGTCAATTGTTGGGGAGCATCCGTCCTGGGAGTGAAAGCATCCAAAAGTCTTGAAGCATTAAAGAACAACTTTAAGAACAACTTGAGCAACATTACTCGGTTGTATAGAACCGCGTCAATATTCGGAAGGGAAAGAGAGGTAATATGACCGAGATGCGCGAGCTTATGACATCGATTCAAAGCGAACCATTACTTGTGTTGGGACGAGACGACTTAAAGGTACCGATATTGTTGAGGAGATCATGTGGTCACATCTCGATAGTATTAAGTTATTGAGGATGTTTCCCCATCGTTTTGATTATGGTGTGACTTTTAAGACCAACAAGTATGCATTGCCTCGTTGGAGATTGTTGGTGTCACTTCCATCGAGTTGACATTTCTGTTGCGTTTGCATATCCGTCTCATGAGCGTTATGATGACTACACGTGGGTGCTGCAGAGCCTACGAGATTTGATGTTGTGTGATATTGCACTTCCTCAAGTAAGTCAATGCTAAATGACTTTAGTTTTTGCCATTACATTACTGTTTTTTTATTTTTTCATTTCTAATAGAACGTGTGGATTGTGTTTCTCGAGTTATCCTCACCGATTGTGAGGAGGCTTTGATGATCGCTATCAAGGTTGTCTTTCCGAGGTCGTGAATTTGCTTTGTCGATATCATATCAACAAAAATGTTCATGCTCAAATTAAGAAGTTGGTGAAGGGAGATAGAGTGGATTCACTGATGACACTTTGGCATCATCTAGTTGATGCTACATTTGATGATGAGTTTAGTGAGGCTTTGCATGATTTTGAGCAATCGTCATCGACATACCCCAACTTATTGCATATGTGAACAGGCAATGGTTGTATCCTCACAAGGAAAGATTTTGTGGCCCGTGGACGGATAAAGTAAGACACTATGGAAATACCACGACTAATAGGTACGCAAATTTTTTGCCGAAGTGTCTTAAGTATATGATTGTGGTTTCTTTGTTTTAATTTTGCCTTACATGCCATAGGGTTGAGGCTGCCCATTGGGCATTGAAGAGATCATTGGGTTCTAGTGGTGGTGATTTATGCAAAAGCTGGGAGTCAATTAATGGGATGATCAATGCACAAATTAATAAAATTGTGGATTCTTTTCAAAAGAGCATCAACCAGATAGATGCCCAACACAACATTCCATTCTACAAGAATCTACACTTTGTTTGGTGTCTATTGAGGCGTTGAATCATATTGTGTCGGGAGTTTGATAACATGATGGATGGTGTGGGCACGGATAAGAAAAAGTGTCTTTGGTTGTGTTATTAAAGTTACTCATGGGTTACCTTGTTCTTGTGAACTTGGTAGGTTACACCTAATGGGACTACCAATACCATTGGACATTATTGACTCTCATTGGAAGAGACTCAGTTTGGAGGCAATGGATGAGGAGCGGATCAAAGAAGCATCCGAAGGATGTGACTTAAGCTATACAGTAGAGGAGATTTCTAGGTAATTAGGTAGAGTTAAAAGATTTCGGAATTACCAAAAATTGAGGTAATTAGGTTCACATTTTTTGAACGGAATTACCTCAATTTTTGCAATTCCGAAATCTTTTAACTCTACCGAATTACCAATTCCCTTCAGTAATTCGAAATTTTATATATTCCTGGGGGCATTTTTGTCCAAAACGTATATTATGGGGTGAGATTGATGATTAGGGGGTACGAAAAATAATAGCCTTATTTTTTTGGGTGGACCATGACCCTTCCCAACCCACACTAAGATCTAGTGGACGGTACATTTAATATTTTTTTAATTACCTTGTTATTTGGAGACCAGGATTCTCTCCATTCAATTTTTTCCTTCATTCATGCTGTCACTTTAATTAATTAAAGGTGGTGATTTGATGAAGTTACTTTTTTTATGGCTACAATTAATACATGACCAAGATCTCATCACGTCATAATTATGACTGGAGAGAATCTATATCCGTTATTTGGTGTGCAGTAACGATCACATTTATTAGTGACTAATCTATGTTGGAGAACATATTAGCGATATGTATACCAATTTGTCAGTTTGTATGGTTCTTCCCTACTTCCATCAGAATTTTTGCCACACACTCCCAGAGTTGTCAATGAGGAAAGAATCTCAAAAGAAAATTCTCTCATGCAACAACTCTAGCTGCTTTTGTAGTTCCAACGAGTAGGATTAATGATAGTGAAGTTGTTTGTTCATATTTCCTCAAATGAGTTCAACATGACTCGGCTTTCTGAGATCTTGATTTGTTTGGAAAATAATGGGCTTTTTCTGCTAAATGCTTCTTCTTCTAAAACCATTGGAGAGAGGCTCTTCTATAACTTGCATTTCCAGGTAGGTATATATTTTGTGGTTGTTTTATAATATTTCTTTTTTGTTTTTTTAAAGGCTAATGTAGAGATATATTATATAGACGAGCACTAAACAAATTAATTAAATATATCTATGTTGTCGTAAATGCGTCTAATATATCTGCGCTGAACGAAACTAAAAGATGACCTGTATCTATATTTGTTTCATTTAGAAAAATAAAATTAATTAAATAATTACACATAATTACGAATATATGTATAGTTAGACATAATTATGGACTTATGTATTAAGACATAAATCCAAAATGAAATAAAAGTAAAACATTCCGGAATTATGAATTAATACATAAATCTGGAATTAAATAATACATTACAGATTTATGTATTAATAGATAACTCTGAAATTAATAATACATTATAGATTTATGTATTAATATATAAATCCAAGAAAAAATTTAAAAAGTGAAATCCAGAATTATATTTTTTACGTAAATTTGGAAATCCCCAAAATTCAACATCTCTGCTGTAAATTCAGTGAATATGAGAGAGTTAAAATAGGGTAATACATAAATTGTGGGAGTATGGGGTTTAGGAGTGGGGTATAAAAAATACGTACAAATTTACAACAACATAAGGACACATCAGCAAAAATTATTTGTTGAACAAATTGACTTTTACCTAGCAAAAATTATTAGTGGCAGCTTGCGAGGGGATGTTAAAATTAGAAATTAATGATGATGAGGTAGAGGCGCCAAATGTTGGCGCCTGGTAGCATCATAGTGACAAAGAAGAACAAGGCGCCAAATGCTAGGAAAATGGAGCCTAGTACTAAGACACAAGCTACACTAGCACAAGGCAGCAACTTGGCGCCTACACTATACAAGGATGTTGATGTGCTCGATAAAGCGCCAAATACCGTGACATTGGAGCCCGATAGTGGAGGACATTTCAGTAACTTGGCTGCAGCTGATAAATTGGCAAATGATGATACAAATGATTGAGAATATTCTCTTTGGATGCTATGATGAGTCATTGGATGCTAGGAGGTTCTATTCTCCATATCTTGGGGATTTTTTTACCGTTGCAATTGGTAGATTTGGTAGATTTGACAGTTGTATTTCTTTTCCTTAGATTCCCTTAGCTGTACTATTTTCTCTTTCTTGTATTTCAGCACTCTTGCTTCACTATATATAGCAGGTTGTACCATGTACTATTCCCATCATCAATAATACAGTGAAATAGTATATTCCTTCATTATCTATTCGAAATGTTTTTGATTATATGTTTATGCTACTGCTGCACTATGATTTTATGATGGTATTAGAGCAATTTCTGCCCTGATTACCTTGTTTTCCATTCTGTTTCTTTCATTTCTTCCTTTCTTCATTGTATTCCATGGGTGGTAGAGGTAGGGGTGATGGCAGTGGAGGTGGTGGTCCCTCCAACCAAATGCCAGGAGATCCCAGTGCAGACCAAACCAGTCCCTATTATGTTCATCCTAGTGATGGTCCCGGTTAATTCTTTGTCACACGAAAGGCTAAATTCTAATGGTTCTAATTATCATAGTTGGGCTAGATCCATGAAGAGAGCACTAGGAAGCAAGGAAAAACAGGATTTTGTTGATGGAACTATTGATGTTGAAATAATAAATACTTTGAATATAATTGAGAATGCTTTCATAGTTTGGTGTATTACAAAAGACTAAACACTAATCCCTATTTATAGGGATAAATAGACTCAACCCTAAATAACTATATTAGGAAACAAATCATAATAATAATGACGCAATATGAAGACTTATACTAAGAAATATTCTAAGATACTCTAAGATAAGAAACCAATCTGACTATGATACTCTAACATAATACCATGATATTATATGATACTTTCCTATATTCTAACACTCCCCCTCAAGCTAAAGCTCATTAAGCTTTTAGCTTGTTACAAAATATGCCCTTTAAGAAGAAAAACCAAACTGCAAGAGTATTGGGCGGTGTTATATGACAATTTGAGACCATAATTGGAACGTGTCACCACATCGAACTAAACCAAACCGGATGGTGTTCACTCTGCAAATTGAAGTCCAAACTTGAAGATGTCACTACTTCAAAACAAAGAAGATATTAAGCAAGTGCTCACTTTGGGAACTGAAACCTACACGAGGAAGTGTCACATCTTGAAACCAACTTAGAAACCAATATTGGACCCAAGCGCTTATAGCGGTGAAGTCCTAATCAAGGTGTAAAACTCCAAAACAAATCGAAATAATATTGGACCAGCGCTTATGATAGTTGAAGTCCGACTAAAGGTGTAACAACTCCAAAACAAATCAAACGCTTCACACTGTGGATCGTGCCGATGACTCAATTTGGACAACGGGACTACCAATGGACTATTTCATCTATGGTTGGGGCCGACGACTCAACCTTGACATGGTTGGACAACGGGACTACCAATGGACTATTTCATCTATGATTGGGGCCGACGACTCAACCTTGATTGTGGTTGGACGGCGGGACTACCAACGAACTATCTATAGTGTGCTCGGATTGTTAACTAGAGAGCTTGCCATTAGAGACCGACAAGCGCAGAAAGCACACTAGATAAGAGTGATTTGGACAGATGACCAACAAAAACTGGAACCAACGAACAACCGTAAACAAAAAGATGCGCGAAACGGACCAAAGCGATACACAATGATTGAAAGCGATTGATGTGACATAAATGCAGAAATGAAGGCCAAGAATTGATATATCTTGACTAAAACAGACTAGAAAGCAGACCAAGAACATTGAAACAAATCAGAGACGGACCAAGAACAAGATAAACACTGTTCAACAAGACATAAACAAGCAATATCTACCTAAAAACGCCTAAACCAAAAGAAAGAAAGCGATGTTTGTACTTGTACCACATATAACCGAGAGACCAAACCCAAAAAAATAACCATAGATTAGACCAGAGAGAGAGGCGCGCGCTAACGATGAAAGGAACCACCGCACGGACGTGAAACAAAGACTCTAACACTCTTTGCTGCGTGTGACGACCAGCGACAAAGATAGATGGAAGCGAGATTTCAGTGGTAGGCCGGTCTAACACATGCGGCTCGATGGTGGTGGCGGCACGATGATTTTACGAAATATGGGTTTATGGGTGAAGGTGTTTAAGGAGAGAGACAATGAAAGCCGAGCGAGCATCAGAACAAAGATCGGTCGATGAAGATGCACCTTTGAATAGTGGAGTAGATCGGCAAATTCCGCCGCTATTGATGGTGGTTTTTCGAAACGGTCGCGGAAAATTTCGGTGGCGCGCAGACGGTGGCTTACGGTGGTGGGTCTGCTGAAACCGAAAAGACACGCCCGAAAAGTTGAAAACAACGGAAGGAGCAAAGCGAAAGGGGTTATAGCAACACTAAAAAGATATAAATTGAAAATTAATAAAAGGTGGTGCTGCCGGTTGTTGCGCCCGAAAAAGTCCCCGAGGGAGAACCTTCCTCGTTTACAACTTTTCTAAAAGAGAAATCTTTCAATGAAGCCGCCACTAATATTTATTAAGGAAAATATTAGGAAAACCTTTTGGAAAGCAATTGGTCTTTCGAAAACTCGAGATGTAGGTTCTGGGAAATTCGGTTAGGTGTGGGGAAGGTATTAGCACCCCACACCTCCTTTCTACCGAAAGGGAACCATTAATTCGATATGTGGTTTTGAAATGTTTGATTTGAAATGAATCGTTCTACTTCTTTTCTTTTCCTTTTTATTTGAAAGAGTTTTTTAGAAAACAAGAGAGAAAGAAATCTTTTTGAGATCTTTGAAAAGTGAAACTAAACTAAGATTTTTTAAAAGAGTGCTTGACGGGATGTGACCCGCTCCTACGTACCCTCAATGAGATGAGGGATCAAAGCTACGTAGTTCTTGGTTCTTAATCTTGAGAAAGTCTGTGTTTTGTCTTTATCTTATCTTTTGGGTTTTGGAAATATGACTCAAGCGTTCATGAATACCAAACAAGCAATGGCTTCGAGTGGCGTTCATTACTAACTTGAAAGAAAAGTGTTGGAACCGGTAATCAATCGAGCAATTACTCAAGTGATCACTAGTTGCAACGTTTTATTATCTTTTTTGAAAATGTTTTGGAAAAGGATGAGTCTTAGTGATAATTACCACTAATGGCTCATATTATTTTTTAGGAAATTTGAATTGGGTTTTTGTTGTTTAATTAATGTGTGGGAGCTTTCATAATAGTCAAACAAGCAAAGGCTTCGAGTGACTACCACTAGTAACTCCATCATTGACGATCAAACAAGCATCGGCTTCGAGTGATGGCTAATGATTTTGTTTATGAAAAATGCCTTAGGGTTTTTATTAGAAAACATTTGATTTTGGACTTGAAAAGAAAGTAGAACATTACAAATCCTTTTTATTCAAAACCGAGACAACAATGAAAGCATAGGCAAAGCAAACATGAAGAATATTTACAAGTCGCCATGAACAAATGAATACATGATTGAACAAGCATATGAGTGTACAAGTATGCAATTGTAAAATACAAGGCATAACATTATTGAATGCATAATTAAATGCATGAGCATATAATAAAGGAAGGCAAGGCATGGTATTATGGAATGCATGAGTAGGCAAGTATTAAAATGCATGAACATACATGTGTAGAACACAAGACATGAGATTAATATATGCATGGGCATTTAAGAGAGTATGAATGGAAAAGATATAAACTTGTATGAGTGCATGAATGATAGGATGCAAAGTGTAAAAATCTTTTGGGGTATTTGTGCAAATAAGCAAGTGGTAAAAACTTGTGGTAAAAAGTTAGTAAAGAGTAAAACAAGTATGCATGAAGTGTAAGGTAATTACTTAATGAAATGGTAAAAGTAAAAAGTAAAAATGTTTTCTTTCCTTTTTTTTTTTACTTATGGTAAAATGCTAGTAAGTGGTAAAGTAAACATGAAAATGGGTGGTAAAAAGTTTAAGAACACATTCACATTCTTACACATTTCTACACAAAATCAAACACACATTTTAAGCATTAAAATGAACCCTAAAATGGCCTCTAAGGCCAAACCTTATATGCACAAATCATCAAGTTATTTCATGCCTAAGTTTATTATCAACACATGAAACAAGTCATACAAATCAAACATTTTATTCACATGAATCCAAAAGAGAAAAGGAAACAACAAACCCTAGTTTTTAGGACCTTGAGGCCGAAACCTCACATGACATAAACAACACATTATTTCATGTTAAGAATCATAACTAGCACATAGAACAAGATCATAGCAAATTTAGGCACATCAAGCATTTATTTACACAAAATCAAAGGGTGAAAAGACAACAAAACCCTAAATTTTAAGGTCTAGAAACCGAACCCTCACACTCAATGAATCAAACCAAAATCTCAACTTGCAAGTTATGACATGAACAATGGGATGCATATATCATGTGGAAATTTTTATTCATGCAAAGGGTGACAAAATGAGTATGAAAAATGCAACAACAATATGATGAAAACACAAGAAACCTCTCCTTAAGGCCAGGGTTCACTTCAAACACCCAAGGCTCCCAAAGTCCTTGACATAGTGTTTGAAATGAACCCTCTAAGCCTCTTAGAGAGGATAGAGGAGTAGAAGGGAGATTCACATGCTAATAATGAAAAATGCAAGAGATTAGGTGTTTACCTCAAGATCAAAACTACACAAGAATAGAAGAATGAAGATCAAGAACAAGTCAACAATAATCTTCACAAATCTACACAAATGTCACGCAATCTTCAAGAAAGTAAACTCCTTTATGGTGTAAAAATGGAATCAAAGGTGAAAAGAAGAAGATCTATGAAGGTGAAGTAGGTTTAAGGTGATTTGGTGGATGAAAGTTGAAAAGAGAGTGGAGGAGATGAAGGAGGAGGGTTCGGCCAAGAAGAGAGGAGAGGAAGAGAGGTTGCTAGCTAGGGTAAAATGAGAGTGTGTGTGTGTGCTAGGTTTTATTTTGGGCTTTTATATGAAGTGAAAACTTAAAGGGTAATTAGGACAATGTAACTCTTGCAAACCAATAGGATTTGAGATAAGTTTTGAATCAATGGTCAAGATGCAAGATCACAAGGATTGAGGGTAATTAAAGACACAAGGTGCACAGCCTAAGGAGAGGTGGTGAAGGATAAGCTCAATTACAAAATTGTAATTTTCTACAAGGCTTATTACACAAGTGCCATTTTGATTCAAATGAAAGGTGAGGATTGATTTTCACATTTAAATGGAAGGCCATGATTTAATACAACTTGCAAGCAATAAAAATAAATGGAAATGGGGTGAAATGGGGCTGATTATGCGCAGCAAGGAGTGTGAGAGAGTGAGTGGAATTGCAAATTGTACTATTGTACTATCCTTATCCTTTCAAAATTCAAAAAGGATGTAGAATATTCCCTTCTAGATTATTCTTCCTAGTTCATGCCATTTTGGGCTATATCCATGATTCAATGATTGGGCTCTGAATTTTATGATCTCACCAATCCCAAAATTGATTTATTTACCCCACCTCAAAGGAAAAGACCATTTTACCCTTCTATCCAAAAACTAGGCTTTTTTAGGCCAAAAGGTTTAATATTCACGCACAAAAATAATCACAATGGAGCACAAATATCCTCAAATAAATCATTGATGATTATTCAAGGATTTGGGATGAAAGACCATTTTTATTGTGAAATGACCAAAATGCCCTTTCACTCTAAAAACCCTAGTTTTTGCTCAAACACATCTTCACTTCAAAAATGATTTTTCACCCTAGGAGTGACCTCTAATACTTTGAAATGCATATTGGATGACTTGTCTTGAGGAACTGTCCCTTATTTGTGAAATGACCAAAATACCCTTTTGTCTTGAAAAACCCTAATTTGTCTAAAAGTGCATTCCAACTCCAAAAATGATCTTAGAAACTTTGAAATGACTTTAAAACCTAAATGCAATGCATGATGTTTTTACTTTTTAAATTTGATTATTTTTGGGGAAAATTAGGTTTTGACCTAAAGTTAGGACAAAATTGGGGTATGAAAGTGCGCCTCTTTATCTAGATTTTAACAAAGAATATGAATTGGCGAAACATATTCCGAGGCAAAATAGAGATAAAGAATTGTAAAATATACCGATTTTGTCCACTTAGGAAAAACACGAATTTTCTTTTTTTTTCTTTCTCTTCTCTTTTTTTTTTTTTTTTTTTAGATTCTTGAGTGATCAATTCAAGCGTCCTCATCGTGATGACTACTTAGCCTACGTATTTTTTTGAAAAAGCAATAAATGAAAACTTGGCGTCTTGTGAAGCGATAAAAGCGGGTACCGGCGCGTCGAAAGCGATAAATGGGCACTTGGCGTGCAAAAAGCGGTAAAATGCCCAAAGTTGCCTAAAAACTCGTAATCCTTAAACGAACTCTTGGCGAATCCGAGTTTGCACGCGGCTTGGAGGAGCACGTTTTCTGAAATCTTTGGTCTTTCGAGCGGCCGGGGATCGTTATCGACTCCGAATCGATATACTGATCAATCAATACGGCGCCCATCGTATCTTAGGGCCGATACAACTATTCCGCTGCGCCGCATGGGTCTGCGTCCATCGCGTTGCTCGTGATACGATGTGAGACCTCTTTTTGCACACACTGGGCGCTCTCTTTTCCTCTTTTGCGCGCTTGGGCACTCTCTTTTCTTCTTCTCGCGCTTGAGGCTCTTTTCTTCTTTTGCGCACTTGGACGCTCTCTTTTCTTTTTTTCTTTTCTCTTTCTTCCTTTCTGATCTCTCCACTGAGGGAGTTCCTTCTGGAACCTGAAGTCGAACATTAACACCGAAGTACCTATCCATCCTTGTACCTGCAAGTAAGATAAACAAACGCGTGCAATGCAAATGCCATGATTGCTATTTTCTTTTTCTTTTCCTTATGGTGTAATGCAAATGCCTGAATTTCTTTTTTTACTTTATGATGCATGACTGATGAGTGCGTGATCTTATGCTTGATGCATGTAATGCATGACTTTGTTTATTGTCCTTTGTTTTTTTTTTCAACCTCTTTTTCGCTTTTTGGTTAATATATATTTTTGCTCTTTTGCTCTTTTGGCTTTTCTTTTCTCGCCCGACCAACTCGGAACTTGTATCCCGCGACACCACAACCATCTATGATAACGATTCGAGCCGAGCTCCGCCTTCTTGTTCTAACGCAATCAGCGCTTCTTATTTGATTTTTGTGAGTTTACTTGACTGAAAGATCGTCTCTTTTTGTTGTTATTTTCAAAAATTTCGCAATGATCTTAATACTATGATTTATGCACATTTCACGATTTATCTATCATCTACCATAAAACGTAGTTTTAAAGCAGAAATGAAAAGAAAGCAACAAACTGATAAAGTGAAAAATTTGGACTTTTATTCATATGGAAGTCGACGTGCGTAATGTGTCACGATCGAAAAGGAGTACATTGGAAATTTTTCTGAAACTAAAAAAACAAGAGAACTGGACGCAATAGATCTTATGAATATTCTTTGTCTCTGGAACATTTGATGCCAACTGCTCATACTTATAACTTTGATCACCCTTTTATCCAAGCTTTTGGAGACGCTGCTTGCCTCTTTTACCTCCTTAAGTCCAACTTTTCTGACCCTAATTTTTGCCTGGATCGCCCTTTTGGGTTTTCAATCCACCGGGTCGCTCAATTTTGCCTAGGTCGCCCTCTCGGGTTTTCAACCTAGCGAGCTAATTCTTGTTTGGCTCATCTTTCTCTTTTTTCCTTTTACTTTTCTCAGCGTAATACTTCTTTGGTGAATCAGATTGACTAGTTTCGAAGTTCTTCACCATCCATGCTGGTGAGTATTAATGCTCCTCCAGAGAAGGCTTTCTTTACCACATATGGTCCGTCATAGGTAGGAGTCCATTTCCCACGGGGGTCACTTTGAATAGGCAGAATCTTTTTGAGCACAAGGTCTCCCTCGCTGAATTCTCGGTGACGAACTTTCTTGTCAAATGCTGTTTTCATCCTTTCACGGGTACAACCGACCATGACACAGAGCGCAACTCTCTTCTCTTCAACGAGGTTCAACCGATCTAGACGAGTTTGAACCCATTCACCTCTTCTAACTTGGCTTCCATGAGCACTCGGAGAGATGGTATCTCAACCTCAATAGGAAGAAGCGTCGACCCATACACTAGAGAGAAAGGGGTTGCCCGGCCGAAGTGCTTGATCAATCACGATACCGTGCAAAGCAAAGGAAGCATTTCGTGCATCCTTGTAGGTCACTACCATTTTCTCGCACAATTCTCTTGATATTCTTGTTGGCGCTTCAACGCGCCCCATTCATCTTTGGACGGTAGGGAGAGGAATTGTGATGCTTAATCTTAAACTCATGGCACAACTCTTTCATCATTTTACTATTCAGATTGCTACCATTATGCGTGATGATTTTATCTCGGGAGACCATAGACACACACCGTGTCCTTCTTTACAAACTTGGCAACCACGTAACTAGTTATCTTTTGGAATACGAGGCGCTTCAACCCATTTAGTGAAGTAATCAATTGCAACTAGAATGAAGCGGTGCCCATTTGACGCCTTGGGCTCTATGGGACCAATGACATCCATGCCCCACATTGAAAATGGCCAAGATGCGGTCAAGACATTTAACGAAGCGGTGGAACATGAATATGATCAAGATAAATCGACATTTGTGGCACTTTTCACAAAAGCGTAGTGATCACCTTCCATCCGCAACCGGTAATAACCAAGCCCTTAATATCTTTCTTGCCATAGTATGCCCATTGGAATGAGTCCCGAATGTGCCTTCATGCACCTCTCTCATGATCTTTTACGCTTCCTCTTGGCCACACACCTAAAGTACTTTATCATGGTTCCTCTTGTAAAGTACTTCACCGCTCAAGAAGAAATTCATTGACAACCTTCTAAGTGTTCTTTTATCATTTTCTCGATGCCCCCGGAGGATACTCTGCATCCGGATGTCTCGCTTGATGTCATGATACCAAGGCTTATCATCTTCTTCATCTTCAATTCTTGTGTGCAGGAGTGGTGATAATGTCTTTGGCAAACTTCGATGTCGAATTTCGATCCGGGTCAAGTTCTTATCGCGATTGATATTAAACATTGAGGACAAGTAGTAGCGATGCATCACCGGTGATCTCTCTGCGAGGCGAATCTTTGAAATGTGATTTCTTCAAAGGGTTCAACCAATTCTCGGATATAATCCCTATAGAGTATCAACTCGGGATCTCACGCTTCCCAATCTCCATTCATTTGATGAATGACTAGAGTGAGTCTCCGTACACATCTAGTCTTTTGACTTTCCAATCTAGAGTTGCTGAATACCGAATACATGCCTCGTACTCTGCAATATTGTTTGTGACATAGAAACTTAGTCTAGTGGTGATCGGTATGAAACGATTGTCGTGGGAAATCAACATCGCCCAACTTGTGCCCATAATCTTGTTGGAAGCACCGTCGAACACTACTCTCCACCTTTCGTTCTCGGGGACTTTCCTTCTTCAAACAGAGCCATAATGTCCTCATCCGGGAAATCACATTGCATTGATCGATAATCTTCGATAGGGTCGATGTGCTGTATTCGCCAACGCACTACCTTTTATGGCTTTTTGAGTGACATAAATAAGATCATATTCGACAATCTGCATCGCCATCTGGCGATTCTTCCCGTGAGCGCAGCTTCTCAAGATATACTTGATAGGATCCATCTTTGACACTAACCAAGTGGTATGACTTAACATGTATCGCCTTAAAGCGGTGAGCGGCCCAAGCCAAGGCACACCAAGTCTTTTCTAGTAGTGAGTACCTCGTTTCACGGTCGGTGAACTTCTTGCTCGGATAATAAATTGCATGCTCTTTCTTGCTGGGCGTCATGTTGCCCTAGCACACAACCCATCGAACTTTCTAACACGATCGGATACAAGATCAAAGGTCCGCCATGCTTTGGAGGCATTAAAATAGGTGGATTCGCAAGTATTTCTTAATCTTCTCAAAAGCTTCTTCGCGATCATCATTCCACTTAGTCTCTTGATTCTTGCACAAAGAATTTGAAAATCGGCTCACATGTGGCGATTAAGCGGAAGATAAACACGGAAATATAGTTCAATCTTCCAAGAAAACCCGAACTTCTTTTCTCTGTTCTAGGAGCAGCATTTCGAGAATTGCACGTGCTTTGTCCGGGTCCACCTCTATCCTTTTTGGTCGACGATAAACCCTAACAGCTTTTTCCGACCTCACCCCGAAAGTGCACTTGGCCGGGTTTAACTCGAGCTTGAATTTTCTCAACCGCCAAAGAGCTTCGCAAGTTAACAATATGTTCCTCATCGTTTTGGACTTTGCAATCATATCATCCACATAGACCTCTATTTCTTTGTGCATCATGTCATGAAACAATGTGACCATAGCCCTTTGATAGGTGGCACCGGCGTTCTTCAAACCGAACGGCATGACTCAGAATGTAACGCCCCCAAAGGGTCGTGAAAGTCGTCTTCTCCATATCCTCGGGAGCCATTTTAATCGATTATAACCCGAATACCCGCCCATGAAGGAGAAAAGGGAGTGTTGTCTTTGTCTTGCTATCTACTAGAACATCAATATGAGGCAAGGGAAAGTCATCTTTGGGGCCGCCCGATTCGGATCTCTGTAGTCAACGCACATTCTAACTTTTCCATCCTTTTTGGCATCGCACAATGTTAGCAACCCAACCACTTTGTGGGTATTTAGCTACGGCTAGGAAGAAGCGTCACAAACTGTTTCTTCACTTCATCTCGATCTTTAAAGACATCTCAAAGCTTCATCCTCCTTAACTTAACGCTGTTTAACAGGAGGACATTCAGTTTAAGCGGCAACTTGTGCACCACTATATCGATATCTAATCCGGGCATATCCTCGTACGACCATGCAAAGACGTCAACATAATCACGCAGGAGTTGGACCAACTTCTCATATTCCCCCTTTTTCATTGAAGTGCCAACCTTGACTTCTTTCTTTTGACCTCTCCGTGCCTAAATTGATGGTCTCAGCGGTTTCCTCACATGGTAGAATAACCTTTTCTTCTTGCTCAACCATTCTCATCAATTCGGAGGAGTCTCCGGTCATCCTCAACATCCTCCTCACTTGATTAACGGGGTAATCAAAATTAACATATGAGCCATTGACACTATTATTTCCAGAGACATTCATTTTAGATCTGCATTTGCGGGAATAGAAAAGCAATGAACAAGCAAAAATAGAGACACAAAATGAAGACACAAAAAAGCAATTTTTATTCATTTAAGAATTCAAAACTACATTTTATTGATAGATGGTATTTTAAAAGAAAACATGCATGCCCTTATGAAAATGTCCTAAGGCCTTGGGCAGAGCCAAAGGATTTGCATTACAAAAATCATTACTTTGAAATGAAAACAACAGGGAAATCGACGATCTTCCAGTTGCCAACTTCTTCTCCCGCAACACTGCGACAAACCATATCCCGACCCTCTTCTTCTTCAGCTAACTCTTCCTCGACGACAACTATCTGGTTGTATTGTTCATCTTCCTCACCCCATCCCGTGAAATTTGGATGTCTTCTATTCGGATTTGAGCGCCACGAGCATCATACCCGACTAAGTAATCAAACTTTCCACTAGGCTCTCCTAGAGTATCCCAACATCCTTCCTTTGCCATGGGGACAACTACTTGGTTGTCTTTGCTCATCTTCTTCATCCCACCCCGTAATTTGGATATCTTCTATTCGGATTTGAGCGCCGCAGAGAGCATCATATCGACCAAGTAATCAAACTTTCCACTGGGCTCTCCTAGAGTATCCCAACATCCTTCCTTTGTAGGCACTCATCTTTGTTATGTCCTTAATGGTTTCTTCTTTTGCATGAGAAAGGAACTGGTCTTGATGATTGTTGGTTGAGTCTCGACTTGAACCATTCTTGGATCGAGTTGCACAGAATTTCAATTGGCTTTTTGGCCTCCCCACCACTGTCTCGAACATAGGGTCAACACTTCATCCCCATACCATGAGTTCCTACTGTCATACCCCAATTTTGTCAGAAGCTTTAGGTCAAAACCCTAATTTTCCCCAAAAATAAATAAATAAAAGAAAAGCATCATGCATTGCATTTAGGGTCCTAAAAGTCATTTCAAAGTTTCTAAAATCATTTTTAAAGTTGAAATGCACTTTTTGGACAAATTAGGTTTTTTAGGGTAAGGGGCATTTTGGTCATTTTTCGCAACAGGATGGTTTTCTCGTCAAAAATATGCACACACCAAAAGTACATTTTTCTTTTATCCAAGAGAATTTTTGTACAATTTTTAGAGAGAATATCCTAGCCTAAAATAATTAAAATGCATTTTCCCTATTTTTATTGCATAAAAAAATATTAAAAGATCATTAAATATTTCCCAATTACTAAGTGACAAATTTTGTTGTCTAGAGTAATTAGGGAGATTATTTTATGATGACCAAAAATGTAACATTTTTCTAATAGGTGCATTCCCATTTTGCATGCCCAAAAATTCAAAATTCAAAAATGTAAAAATAGGAAGTGTCCTCAATAAGACAAAATACCAAAAACAAGCATTTTTTTATTTTTCTCTCCCATAATTCAGCCTTGTTGCGCTGCCCTCTCTCCCTCTCTCTCCCTCTAGAAGCTTCTACACACTTCTTGCCTTGTTCACTAAGATTTGATTTGTTCCTATCCTTAACTTTGCCCTCTTTGGTAAATTACTTCACTCACCTACACTAATACTCCCACCCAAAAATGCAAACTTACTTCTTTGGTAACACCCCATTACAAAAATACCCTTAACCCTACCTCATGAGACACTCCTTTCCCAAAATAAATAAAAACTTATTCATTTTTCTTTTTTTTCCCTCATGGCTTGCGCCCCACTCCTCTCACCTTCACTCTTATTTTGTGTTTCTTCAATACCCCTAATCCATGTGATGATTCATCCCAACCCTCCATTTAATTTTAAGACTCAATCCTAGAGGCACATCAAAAACAAAAAGACAATTATACCCCCCAAACCTCAAAAATCTATAAATACCTCTTCCTCTTCACACACTAAGGACTTTTGCCTTTCATTCCCTTCAAAAACACAAAAACAATTCTCCTCTCCTCTTCCTCTCTCTAAAACCGTAGCCTCCTTCTTCTTCCCTTCCTCCATTAATTCATTTTCATCCACCAAAATGCCTTGAATCCATCTCTCACCACCTTAGCTTTTCCTTTCTCACTCAAGAAAATGAAGAACAAAACTCTCTCCTCCATCACACCCCAAAACCGTAGCTTCATCCTCCTCCTCTCCTCTATTTCTTTTCAAGCTCTTCCTTTCTCTCTTAGAAATAAGGTAAAAACCCTTGATACCTTTGCATTATCTTCAAGCATTTTACATTAGAACTTATTTTCTTTTCTTCATCTTGCATTTCCTTCATCATTTCGCATAGTTATCATATTCATTTTCATAATGTAGCTTGTTGTTGTTGGTGGGTGAGATTTGGTATCTCACCCTTAATAAATGGATTTATGATGCTTCATGCTAATTTTGTTGTCATTTCACTAAACAAAAAATATGCTCAAGTTAATTTTATGTTTCTTCATTGTGAGTATTTTATTTTAGTAGTAATGTTGTTCTTGTTTAGTTGTTGATGATCTAGTCATATGATCTATCACTAGTGCTTAAGGCACTTTGATTTGAGTGATGGAGATGACTAGAAAGGATTCAAGTTCATTTCATAGCTTAACATTATGTTCATTTCGCATGCTCTAAATAAATTAGGTTTTGCTTGATTTTTAATTGGTTTTGTTGATGATCTTGCAAAGGATTCACCACTAAGCACCTAGTTGCTTTTGATTTAAAGTGGTGAAGATTGCAAGAAGGGATTCAAGTTCATTTTCATAGTTTAATATCATACACATTTCGCATATTGTGAATAAATTAGGTTTTATTTAATTTTGATGTGTTTTTGGTTTAGTTTTTGTTGATGATCTTGCAAAGGATTCACCACTAAGTACTTAGTACTTTTGATTTAAAGTGGTAAAGATTGCAAGAAGGGATTCAAATTCATTTGAAGAGTTTAATACCATGTCCATTTCGCATATGCTTAATAAATTAGGTTTCATTTGATTTTAATATGTTTCTTGGTTTAATTGTTGATGATCTTGCAAAAGGATTCACCACTAAGCACCTAGTTGCTTTTAATTTAAAGTGGTGAAGATTGCAAGAAGGGATTCAAATTTATTTCATAGTTTAATGTCATGTTCATTTCGCATTGTGTGCAATAAATTAGGTTTAGTTTGATTGTTGATGATCTTGCAAGAGGATTCCCACTAAGTACCTAGTACTTTTGATTTAAAGTGGTGAAGATTGCAAGAAAGGATTCAAGTCTAGTTTAAATGTTAGTGTTCTTGTGACTTAATTATGTTGTTGTTATGTTGTTGATGATCTTGCTAAATGACTCCCACAAAGTGTTTAGAGTATTCAAATTCAAAGTGGTGAGGATGGCTAGAAAGGATTCAATTGGTTTAATTTTGTATAAGTTGTCCATTCATCCTTTACTTTATCTCTTAATAATTCTTGTAAGATAACCATAGATTTTTGCTTAATGCTCAAAGTTTTCCTTGCATGTTTAGTTTTGGCTATTTCATTGAATAATATCTTCTATTGTTTAGTCTATAATTAGGGTTTGATTTTAGGGTTTTTGGTTTCACCATGTATACTTTCGGTTTAGGGTTAAGTTCTAGGGTTTAGATTGTTAATTTGTTCTTTTGAATTTTAGGTTGAATAAATGTATAAGTTCTTTGTTTTTTTTATTTGTATTTGGTTTAGGATATAGAGTTGATTGAGGTGTTCTACTCGCTTTCAAATTCTTTCTTCAAACTAGATTTCTTTTCTAAAACCAATTTTCAAAAAAATCAAAAATCAATCGTTTTCTTAATAAAACCCTAAGGCGTTTTCATAAATAAAATCATTAACCATCACCGAAGCTTCGCTTGTTTGATCGTTAATGATGGAGTTACTAGTGGTAGTCACGAAGCCATTGCTTGTTTGACTATCATGAAAGCTCCCACACCTTAATCAACTACGAATTAGTTAAAAAACTCCAAAAATAATATGAGTCATTAGTGGTAATTACCATTATGACTCACCCTTTTCCAAAATCATTTCAAAAAAGATAATAAAACGTTGCGACTAGTAATCACTTGAGTATTTGCTCGATTGATTATCGGTTCCAACACTTTTCTTTCAAGTTAGTAGTGAACGCCACTAGAAGCCATTGCTTGTTTGGTATTCATGAACGCTTGAGTCATATTTCCAAAAACCCAAAAGATAAGATAAAAACAAAACACAGATTTATTCTCAAAAATTAAGAATTAAGAACTACGTAGCTTTGATCCTCATCAATGAGGGTGCGTGAGGACCGGTCATATCCCGTCAAGCTCGCTTTCAAAAACCCCAAAACAAAGAATTAAGAACTACGTAGCTTTGATCCCTCAGTCAATGAGGGTACGTAGGACCGGGTCATATCCCGTCAAGCTCGTTTTTCAAAAAATCTCAAAAAGACTCCTTTCTCCCTTGTCTTCTATAAAACTCTTTCAAATAAAAAAGGAAAAGAAAAGAAGTAGAACAAAAATTATCTCAAATCAAACAATCTAAACCACACATCGAATTAATGGTTCCCTTTCGGTAGAAAGGAGGTGTGGGGTGCTAACACCTTCCCCACACCTAACCGACCCCCGAACCTACATTTCTGTTTTCGAAAGACCACCCGCCTTTTGTAAAAAAGACCTTTTTCTAATGTTTTGGTCTAAAAATTAAAATATTAGTGGCGGCTTCACAATTTTCACGTTGTACACTGAGAAATCCCAAACCGGATTTTTCGGGGCGCAACACTACCTGGACCATGTATCGATCCATCAAGTCCTGCAAGATCCTCTTGAAGGTTTCACAATCTCCCACACACAAAGAGTCAGCGCACCCTTCCTCATGGCAACACCCTTTTTTAACAACCTCAGCCCGGCATAATTCAGCGTAAATGACACTGAGAGGAGTCTTGATCTCGTGTACTTTCTTTATCAATCGCCCACCAGAACTTTCTATAGCGTTGGTAGCTGGTCTCTGGTGACCTGGCAATGGGTTAGTGGTAACATTTGGATCCTCTTGCTTGAAAGTTATGCCTTTTGCATCTATCAAATCTTGTACCACTATCTTGAAGGCTTTGCAGTCCTCCACAACATGCCCCACTGCTCCTTCATGGAAAGCACAGGTGCTATTGGGATTGTACCCCTTAAAGTAAGGTGGTTGGACAGGTTTCATGGGCCTTGTGTTGATGAGCTTGTTGGTGATGAGGTAGTTAAAAAGGTCATGTAGGACATGGGAATTGGGTCAAAGGTTCCATTTTGGTAGGTCTTTTGGTAGTTGCTTTGATTGTTGTTTTGGAATGGACGGACGTATGCGTGTGGAGGGGGGGACTGGGATATTAGGTGGCTGATATGGTGGGTTGATGGTGATGGCATTGGTTTCTCCTTCCTTCTTTTTGGGAAAGCTGGAGAATGACTTTTTCTGGGGGTTTGCATTACTGGTGAATCCCTGTGCAATCTTTCCACTTCTCAATCCACTTTCCAACCTCTCTCCCACAATCACCAAATCTGAAAAGTTGGACGAGACACTACTGATCAGGCGGTCATAATACAGTGACGGCAAGGTTTCCATAAACATAGAAACCAATTCCTTGTCTAGCAGAGGGTGTAACTTGCGCGACCAAAGCCCTCCATCTCTCGGGCATACTCCTTGAATGATTCTTGTCTTTCTTACTCATGTTCTCGGTATTGTGTCCGATCCGCGCCATATCTGCATTGTATTGATACTGTTTGAGAAAAGCATCTGCCAAATCCTTCCAGCAACGGATTTGGGATGGCTCTAACTTCATGTACCAATTAAGAGATGCCCCGCTAGGTCATCCCGGAAGCAATGGATTAACAGTTTGTCATCACGGGAGTATGTAGACATTTTCCTGCAGTACATCGTCAGATGACTCTTTGGGCAAGTAGCACCTCTATATTTGTCAAAGTCGGGGACCTTGAACTTTGGGGGCAGCACCACATCGGGGATAAGGCACAAATCTCTGGCCTCTTTAGCTCTGAAGCCAAAACCTTCAACCATCCTTAGCCTTTCTTCTAACATTTGGAATTGTTCCTTGGTCTGCTGCTGCTCAGCGGAATAACCCGGGGGAGAATTGCTTACAACATATTGCGGTGGCAGCATTGAGTGTTGAACCTGGGGATAAACAGAGTTTCCAGACACGAAGCCCTGAGTCTGCGGAAAAACAGCTGGTGGTGTAGTGAGATTCTGAGGAGTGGGCTGAGGTATAACAATTGGATGGGGAATCTGGACTCGGGGTTCAGCAGTTACTCCTTCCGGTCTAACAGACATTGGCTGCACATTCTCAACTGTCGACACAGGACCAGCATCCTAATTTGCTTCTTGACTTGGGGGAGTGTATCCCAAAGGAAGGTCAGAGGCAAGCCATCAGGCGATCTGAAAGTCATTCCCATCTTTCAAGGACAACAAAAGCCTCATTACCTCGCTCATCTGCGCTTTTAAAGCATTCATCTCATTCCTCATTTCAGGATCACTCTGACTGGAGCTACCAGGAGCTGACTGGTTCTGATTCTGTACCGTGAGGGTCGGGTTTGCTCCACTTCCATTTGCTGAGTCTGGAATAGGAGGATTCTGATTCTCTGCTGCTGGCTGAGGTGGATCGATATCTGCTAAGATTGCCATCCTCCGCCCGTGAGCGTGTCCAATACCGATGTTGTCTTTTGACTTGCCTTTTCTGTTTATTTAGACTTTTATTATATAAGAGCGAAAAAAGAAAAATGCATGAATGAATGCATGAATGTATGCATAATGTTTGCTCGACGTCAAGAACCACGTAATGCCTCATCTTGTCTTAGGTGCGTCAACTTTCCTTCCTTTCTCTTTTCTTTTCTTTTCTCTTTTTTTATTCATTTTATTTTTCTCTTTTTTCTTATTTATTATTATTTTTTTATTATTCTTTTTCTTAGAAAGTGAAAGGAACGAGGAATCAAAATAGCAAACCAAACACTTCATTCATCAAGGACAAAGAGCTTCAACGACTTTTGCCAAGGGAAAAGGTGGTACCATATTCATAATGAAATAAAGTAAAGGAATACAATACTTGAATACAATATTCGTGAGTAAATGCTTTAGATAAAGAAGTACATCTAATCAACTCAATTACAAATGGCTTTAAATTCTTCGGCTCTCTTCCTTTTCTTGTTGACTCTTGCTCCCTGAGATTGTTCCTTGAACTCCATGACCAATGCCCGGCAATACTTCACAAACTTGTACACCTCCGGAGGGGTGTTGAAGAAACACATTTCGGCCTCGGCTGCCCTTAGATTTCTGGGAACTCCTGCCATAGCTTGACTAGCCAACTCGGATAACTTTGAGAATTTACCCTTCCACATCTGGATCTCCTCTCTAAGCTCCTTAATGATCTCTTGCTCCTCAATTTTCCCTATCAAGTCTAGGAAGCGCTTTTCCCAATACTGACTCTCAACTTGAACTTGCCTGTAGGCCTCCTCCAGACTGTGAAGATTACCTTTTAATTCACCAAATATTTCTCTCTCGAAACTCAAGGCTTGCTGATATTCTTTGAGGATCTCCTCAACAGCATTTTTCTCTCTCTCGAGGTTCCTCAGCTGACCTTTCAACTCCCTCACCAGGTGTGATTCTTGCTCTGACTAGTGGGCTAGTGTCTTCCACTCTTGGGCCTCCTCAAGCGCCTTCCTTGCTTTCTGTTTGTACTTACGAGTTCTTCTCTCGGCTCTTTTCGAGAAATCCACGGGCCTCTATCTTGCTTTGTTCTTCTCTCTTGAATCGTTTGACACTTTCTTCCACAAATGGTCATCTTGATAGCATTTTCTTCCTCTAACTTTTCCTTCTCTAGAGTCATCTCTTCTAACTTGGCCTGCAAGGCTCTCTTCTCTTCTTCTACCTTTGCTAAGGTGAATTTGGCTTCATTCAACTCCTCATAAGTAGGGACATAAGGTTCTGGAATCTCCTCCTCAAGGGTAAGCATCCCTTGACTCGATGATCTCACACTTTGAAGTTTGTCCTAAGCCATTGATTGAAGGTGACATCACCGGTTCTTTTTGACAATTCTTCACTTCCTTTTGCATCGCTGATTCCATGATGTTGAACTCTTCGAAGCAAATCCCGCATTTAGGCATCCCCTTATAGAGGTAAACACGGGACAACATGCTTTCGGAGGGTGAGTTCTTCATCGGGTAACCGAGTTGCCTTAAAGTCAATGAAGGGTTATAGTTGATACACCCTTGAGTCCCCATGAGAGGCACATTCTGAAAGCTTCCACAACTGAACAACACCATAGGTCTGTCATTCCAACATGCAGCGGTATACCATCGAATTTGGAGATCATTAAGGTTTTTCAGAAACTCAAACCATTCTGAAGTAGTTCTGACCTTCACCTCACAACTTAGAGCATAGGAAATTAACTCTTTGACATCTAGACGGTTATGGACCACATGAAGAATGAGCCAGGCATAGAGGATGTGAACAGAAATGCATATTTTCTTTGTACGGAACTGACTGTGGCAAGTGAAGGCATGATACGTGTTAGCAAGAATAGCAGGCACAGGATTGATAGGGTTCTTGGCATCTTTGAAGGCTAAGAACGCACCAATTGCATCTTCATCAATATACCTCTCTATTTGAGGAAAAAGAATGACCCCAAATATGGTAAGAGCTAATACCAACTTGAATGGACCCCAATTCTTGGCCAGAGCATAAGATTGCATCAGGTCTTCGAAGTATTCTTGCGGATACCCGGCTATACCATTTCTTTTTAGCTTCTGTAACTTCAACTGGTCCTTACCAGTCCTCAACAATGTTGCTAACCTCTCATCGATTGTAATACTGATCCACGGAATTGATAGGGTCTTGCATGAGACCAGGAGAATCCCAAAAGTCGCTCATACTCTTCTTCTAATGGGCGAAAGTGAAAGTTCTTGAAGAAAAAGCATCTCATATCAGAATCATAGAATTGGCTTAAAGCCACAAGAGCATCTTCTTGAACATTCAACTGCAAGAGCTTGCGGATATTCCCATATGTTAAATCGAAGGAATCCCTCTCAATTGGACTCATGAGAAATTTGCACAATCTGCCTCAAGCTACCAACATCCACTTTCTTTACAATCGGGAGGCGAGAAGTAAGTGAAGCTTTGCTACTTGATTCCATTTTGATACACCTATGACAAGATGGTGCATTATTCGGTGGTCCTCGACAAGCAAATGCAAATGAGATGCACTATGAATGCATGAGTTGCAGAAACTTAAGTTTTATGCAATGCGGGGATGTATGCAAATGACAATGATGCTTTATGCAAATGCAAGGTTAGGAAAAACTTTATTTGCGATAACTCAGGTTTCATTTTTTGAAAGTACGGACCGTACACTGCTTCATATAGACCGGTAGGAAGAAAGCTACATCAGTAACTCTTTCTTCCCTTTTTTGAAATAAAGTGGGTCATATGTCGCTTTGTACGGAACGGCAAAAGAAAAGGCTACAACGGCAACCCTTTCTCTTTTTTTTTTTGAAAATCTTTTTTTTTTAGGAAAGACATGTCTAAACTACAATGCAACACACAATTTGTATGTCCTCGTGTCCTACAAAGGTGGAAATCCTAAGTTCTAGGGCAACTTCAAAGGTTCCTTCCATGTAGTTCTAATTCACACCCTCACAATGGCTACCAGAGCTATAGAATCCTCATGCCGACATCCACAAATGTAGAGAACTACCAAGCTGTGAAGCGTCATGAGAAAGCGTACTGACTGGTTGAGACTTTCATGAGTATCGATGCACAAAGGTCTCGAATGATGATCCACTAATCGTCTCCACTCTCCTAGGTATTTGTTGGATCAGGGTATAGGAGCCCACTCATAACATACAAAATGTAAGGTGTGAAAGTGTGTGATTGAGGACATACTTTCTAAAATCTACCCTCCCCACCGCAAGGAAAAAACCGCACCACCTGGCATGAAGCAAAGCAAGAACATGTCGTCTACCCTAAGGTTTAGTATCACTTCAAAACAAATGAACTAACCTAAGGTGTCATCAACAACCATATATAGCTTACCTCAAGAAAAGGAGCAGAGAAGAAGGGATTATAATAGATGGGGGAAAGCATGCATAATTACAAGCATATGAAGAAAGAAAAGGAAAAAGGTAAGGAAATGAAGAAGTAAAATCGAAAAATAATTCAAATCAAACACTTTGAACCACACATCGGATTAATTAGGCTTGACCCACTTTTTTTTTAAAATTTTTTTTTTCCCCAGTGAAGTCGCCAGCTGTTGCGCCCGAAAAAGTCCCCGAGGGAGAACCTTCCACGTTTACAACTTTTCTAAAAGAGAAATCTTTCAATGAAGCCGCCACTAATATTTATTAAGGAAAATATTAGGAAACCTTTGGAAAGCAATTGGTCTTTCAAAACTCGAGATGTAGGTTCTGGGGAAATTCGGTTAGGTGTGGGGAAGGTATTAGCACCCCACACCTCCTTTCTACCGAAAGGGAACCATTAATTCGATATGTGGTTTTGAAGTGTTTGATTTGAAATGAATCATTCTACTTCTTTTCTTTTCCTTTTATTTGAAAGAGTTTTTAGAAAACAAGAGAGAAAGAAATCTTTTGAGATCTTTGAAAAGTGAAACTAAACTAAGATTTTTTAAAAGAGTGCTTGACGGGATGTGACCTGCTCCTACGTACCCTCAATGAGATGAGGATCAAAGCTACGTAGTTCTTGGTTCTTAATCTTGAGAAAGTCTCGTGTTTTGTCTTTATCTTATCTTTTGGGTTTTGGAAATATGACTCAAGCGTTCATGAATACCAAACAAGCAATGGCTTCGAGTGGCGTTCATTACTAACTTGAAAGAAAAGTGTTGGAACCGGTAATCAATCGAGCAATTACTCAAGTGATCACTAGTTGCAACGTTTTATTATCTTTTTGAAAATGTTTTGGAAAAGGATGAGTCTTAGTGATAATTACCACTAATGGCTCATATTATTTTTAGGAAATTTGAATTGGGTTTTTGTTGTTTAATTAATGTGTGGGAGCTTTCATAATAGTCAAACAAGCAAAGGCTTGAGTGACTACCACTAGTAACTCCATCATTGACGATCAAACAAGCATCGGCCGAGTGATGGCTAATGATTTTGTTTATGAAAAATGCCTTAGGGTTTTTATTAGAAAACATTTGATTTTGGACTTGAAAAGAAAGTAGAACATTACAAATCCTTTTTATTCAAAACCGAGACAACAATGAAAGCATAGGCAAAGCAAACATGAAGAATATTTACAAGTCGCCATGAACAAATGAATACATGATTGAACAAGCATATGAGTGTACAAGTATGCAATTGTAAAATACAAGGCATAACATTATTGAATGCATAATTAAATGCATGAGCATATAATAGTGGAAGGCAAGGCATGGTATTATGGAATGCATGAGTAGGCAAGTATTAAAATGCATGAACATACATGTGTAGAACACAAGACATGAGATTAATATATGCATGGGCATTTAAGAGAGTATGAATGCAAAAGATATAAACTTGTATGAGTGCATGAATGATAGGATGCAAAGTGTAAAAATCTTTTGGGGTATTTGTGCAAATAAGCAAGTGGTAAAAACTTGTGGTAAAAAGTTAGTAAAGAGTAAAACAAGTATGCATGAAGTGTAAGGTAATTACTTAATGAAATGGTAAAAGTAAAAAGTAAAAATGTTTTCTTTCCTTTTTTTTTACTTATGGTAAAATGCTAGTAAGTGGTAAAGTAAACATGAAAATGGGTGGTAAAAAGTTTAAGAACACATTCACATTCTTACACATTTCTACACAAAATCAAACACACATTTTAAGCATTAAAATGAACCCTAAAATGGCCTCTAAGGCCGAAACCTTATATGCACAAATCATCAAGTTATTTCATGCCTAAGTTTATTATCAACACATGAAACAAGTCATACAAATCAAACATTTTATTCACATGAATCCAAAAGAGAAAAGGAAACAACAAACCCTAGTTTTTAGGACCTTGAGGCCGAAACCTCACATGACATAAACAACACATTATTTCATGTTAAGAATCATAACTAGCACATAGAACAAGATCATAGCAAATTTAGGCACATCAAGCATTTATTTACACAAAATCAAAGGGTGAAAAGACAACAAAACCCTAAATTTTAAGGTCTAGAAACCGAACCCTCACACTCAATGAATCAAACCAAAATCTCAACTTGCAAGTTATGACATGAACAATGGGATGCATATATCATGTGGAAATTTTTATTCATGCAAAGGGTGACAAAATGAGTATGAAAAATGCAACAACAATATGATGAAAACACAAGAAACCTCTCCTTAAGGCCAAGGGTTCACTTCAAACACCCAAGGCTCCCAAAGTCCTTGACATAGTGTTTGAAATGAACCTCTAAGCCTCTTAGAGAGGATAGAGGAGTAGAAGGGAGATTCACATGCTAATAATGAAAAATGCAAGAGATTAGGTGTTTACCTCAAGATCAAAACTACACAAGAATAGAAGAATGAAGATCAAGAACAAGTCAACAATAATCTTCACAAATCTACACAAATGTCACGCAATCTTCAAGAAAGTAAACTCCTTTATGGTGTAAAAATGGAATCAAAGGTGAAAAGAAGAAGATCTATGAAGGTGAAGTAGGTTTAAGGTGATTTGGTGGATGAAAGTTGAAAAGAGAGTGGAGAGATGAAGGAGAGGAGGGTTCGGCCAAGAAGAGAGGAGAGGAAGAGAGGTTGCTAGCTAGGGTAAAATGAGTGTGTGTGTGTGCTAGGTTTTATTTTGGGCTTTTATATGAAGTGAAAACTTAAAGGGTAATTAGGACAATGTAACTCTTGCAAACCAATAGGATTTGAGATAAGTTTTGAATCAATGGTCAAGATGCAAGATCACAAGGATTGAGGGTAATTAAAGACACAAGGTGCACAGCCTAAGGAGAGGTGGTGAAGGATAAGCTCAATTACAAAATTGTAATTTTCTACAAGGCTTATTACACAAGTGCCATTTTGATTCAAATGAAAGGTGAGGTTGATTTTCACATTTAAATGGAAGGCCATGATTTAATACAATTTGCAAGCAATAAAAATAAATGGAAATGGGGTGAAATGGGGCTGATTATGCGCAGCAAGGAGTGTGAGAGAGTGAGTGGAATTGCAAATTGTACTATTGTACTATCCTTATCCTTTCAAAATTCAAAAAGATGTAGAATATTCCCTTCTAGATTATTCTTCCTAGTTCATGCCATTTTGGGCTATATCCATGATTCAATGATTGGGCTCTGAATTTTATGATCTCACCAATCCCAAAATTGATTTATTTACCCCACCTCAAAGGAAAAGACCATTTTACCCTTCTATCCAAAAACTAGGCTTTTAGGCCAAAAGGTTTAATATTCATGCACAAAAATAATCACAATGGAGCACAAATATCCCTCAAATAAATCATTGATGATTATTCAAGGATTTGGGATGAAAGACCATTTTTATTGTGAAATGACCAAAATGCCCTTTCACTCTAAAAACCCTAGTTTTTGCACAAACACATCTTCACTTCAAAAATGATTTTTCACCCTAGGAGTGACCTCTAATACTTTGAAATGCATATTGGATGACTTGTCTTGAGGAACTGTCCCTTATTTGTGAAATGACCAAAATACCCTTTTGTACTGAAAAACCCTAATTTGTCTAAAAAGTGCATTCCAACTCCAAAAATGATTTTAGAAACTTTGAAATGACTTTAAAACCTAAATGCAATGCATGATGTTTTTTACTTTTTTAAATTTGATTATTTTTGGGGAAAATTAGGGTTTTGACCTAAGCCGGACAAAATTGGGGTATGACACCGGTGGCGACGACCGCCACCGGCAGCGTTGGTGAAGCTCAAAGATAGGTTACAGGATCAGAACTTGCTCTGATACCATGTTGAAATAATAAATACTTTGAATATAATTGAGAATGCTTTCATAGTTTGGTGTATTACAAAAGACTAAACACTAATCCCTATTTATAGGGATAAATAGACTCAACCCTAAATAACTATATTAGGAAACAAATCATAATAATAATGACGCAATATGAAGACTTATACTAAGAGATATTCTAAGATACTCTAAGATAAGAAACCAATCTGACTATGATACTCTAACATAATACCATGATATTATATGATACTTTCCTATATTCTAACAATGTGCCTGATTCTTTTCATCCTAGCTACAAAGCTTGGACTAGATGCAATATGTTGGCTCATTCTTGGATAATGAACTCGGTTTCAGAATCCATTGGCCAAAGCATTGTTTTCCTTGAGAATGCCATAGATGTGTGGAATGAGCTCAAGGAGAGGTTCTCACAAGGTGATCTTGTTAGAGTTTCTGAGTTGCAGTGTGAAATCTATGCACTCAAACAGAATTCTCTGTCTGTTACAATGTATTTTTCTGAATTGAAGAGTTTGTGGGAGGAACTAGAAGCATATTGGCCTGAACCTAGGTGTGGATGCCCTAAGAAATGTGTTTGTACCACTGGAATAAGTTTATCTGAGCAGCATTATGAAATGAGCAAAATTATCAGGTTCTTAACAAGACTGAATGATAATTTTGGTATGATCAAGTCTCAAATTCTCATTATGCAACCATTGCCTAGGTTGAATAAGATATTTTCTCTGGTTCTTCAACATGAGAGACAGTTTCAACAGAGTGAAGAATCAAAGATACTCTGCAAATGTTGATGCAAGGAAGGGATACTTCAAGAGCAAGAATGGAGGCTATGGAGGCAAGATGTGTAGTTTTTGTGGGAAGGCAGGTCACACTATTGAGACATGTTACAAGAAACATGGAGTGCCTCCTCATTGGCAGAAAAACAGTGCAAATGCTGCAAATGTTGATGACTGCAATGATGCTGCAGAAGAAGAAAAAGTCACTGTACAATCTGGTATAACACAGGAGCAGTATGATAAGTTGATCAACCTGCTTCAGAGTAGTTCTACCAGTGGAAATACTACTAGCCAAGCTAATTTTGTGGCTAAACATGGTATGAATTCTTTTGAGTCTCTTAAATCAGGTATATTGCCTTTGAATAGTGGACTCAGGCGCCACTGATCATATCTGTTTCTCTCTTGATTGTTTCAAATCTTATGTCTCTATTAAGCCTATTAGAGTAAAATTGCCTAATGGAAACACTGTTTTAGCAAAATTCAAAGGAACAGTGCAATTCTCTTCATCATTTACCATATAAAATGTCCTATATGTTCCACAGTTTTCACTAAATCTCATTTTTGTTACTAAACTCATGCTTGACTCAAAAGAAGTTAAATTCAGTGGCTTGAAATGTACCATACAGGACCTGAAGAGTCATGAGATGATTGGTTCGGGTGTGATGCATGAGGGGCTCATATTTCTGATAGTTGAAGGCTCAGAGCAAGTTCTCATTTAGCACTTGGTGATGGAGGATGAGAAACTTTACCTAGTTCTGCTTTGTGGCATTTTAGGGTTGGACATCTTTCAAATAATAGAATGAAATTAATGCTTAGTGATTTTCCTTTCATTAGTGTTGATGAAGGATCAATCTGTGATATCTGCCATTTCTCTAGGCACAAGAAATTACCTATGTATTGAGCTCTAGTAGAGAATCTAAGTGTTATGAAATGTTACAATATTTTGCTATATGGGGTCCTATTGCTAATTCTTCCATACATGGTCACAAGTTTTTTTTAACTGCCTTGGATGACCATAGCAGATATACTTGGGTCATTATGCTCAAGTCCAAGAGTGAAGTAAGCAATCATGTGAAAAATTTAGTTAACCTCCTTGAAAAACAGCACAATGCTAAAGTTAAAATTGTAAGAAGTGATAATGGACCAGAATTTTTGCTTCATTATTTCTATTCCCAAAAAGGAATCATTCATCAAACTAGTTGTGTGGAAACCCCTCAACAAAATGGTAGAATTGAGAGAAAACACCAACACATCCTTAACATAGCTAGAGCTTTGTTGTTTCATTCTAAATTACCTAAACAATTCTGGTCTTATGATGTTATACATGCCACATATATCATGAATAGAGTTCCTAGTCCCATTCTAGAGAATAAATCCCCATATTTCCTCATTCATGATTCTTTACCTAATTTAAGTGAGATGAAGGTGTTTGGTTGCTTGTGCTATGCATCAACACTCCAATCTCATAGAACTAAATTAGAGCCTAGAGCAAGAAAGTGTGTTTTTGGGGGATACAAGGCGAGGGTTAAAGGTGTTGTTCTTCTCTTGGACTGAACAATAGAGAGATCATTGTTTCAAGGAATGTTACCTATCATGAACATATTTTACCTTATCACGATCGCCAACCCTTATCTAGATGGCATTATTTTCCTCAATACAATCAAGATACGATGAATGAACCTATTGTAAACCTTCACGACCTTTGTACTTGAGACTTCACCAGCAGAAAGCAGATTACCTCGGACACTCGCATTTCTGCTCAATCTGAGACTCCTCTTAGAAGATCTCAAACAGAGAAGCATCAACCATCGTATCTATCAGAATATGTATGTAGCCTCTTGTTGTGCGAAAAGGTGATGTGCAAGTGTACACAATCGCAACAAGTAATATAATGATAAGTAAAGATCGTTCCCACGAGGATTGTTGAGTTTACTTCTATATTTAAATTAGTAATTTAGCTAGTGAGTACATAAATAACAATAACAAGTTGTCAAATCATTAATGTTATCAACATAAAGGTACAAAAGCAAATAAGATAGATTATAAGTAGAAATTCAGAGTGAGAGTAGTTGGAATGCTCTTTGCTAAGTAATTTCCCAGAAGTAAGGCGCTATAGCGTCTCACGCTATAGCGTCAAACGCTGTTGCAAATGATTTTGTGCTTTTCAGTCACTAACGCCAGAGTTTCATTATAAGATGCCTATGTCTAGGTTCTAAATAAGTTCACCCCTGTATAATAAAGAACCCACAGCTTTTGCCCTATGAACTATTGCCTTTCTATGTCTAGATTTAGCAAACGTTGGTTAAATGTCTTTAAACAACCTTTCGCTCATATCAATCTTTGAGTTCGAATCATGGACCATGTCTGTACCCATGAATATACCTATTTTAGCTGATCATTTCTAAAACAAGTTTGAAAGAAGTAACACACAAAGATTGAAACGCAAAACGTGAAATATTATATACGCGATACTAAAGGTTCATTACAAAGCTTTAAGCATCCAACTACAAGAGAGTCAGCTCATGTTGAGCAACAACACAAGAAATACAACATAAAAGTGTTACCTAAAGCCATAAAACCGAAATCACCAAGAGGTGGAAAACACTCCAAATGATGACAGCTCCCGTGCCGCTATAGCGCTTGACGCTATAGCGTCTCTCGCAGCACTGCAGAAAATCTACTCTTTATTGTGAAAATGGAGCTTGGACGAAAATGGAGTTTAAGAGTTATTTCTAACTCTCCTCTCTTCGAACCAAAGAAACCAAGCTTGAAGATGAAGTTTTAAGACTTCAATATAAAGAAAATATCTCTCAAAAAAGGTGAAAAGCCATCCCACCAACTATTACCAACTACCATTACAAAATAGACAAGTGTCCTATAAAGCAAAAGGTGGGTGGCTGATGCAGGAACTGTCTTTGACTGCTCTACAGTGATTTAACACGTTTTGGAAACTGCTTTTCCGTTTTCTCTCTCATCAGCTGCAGAATCCAACGCTATAGCGTCTGCCGCTATAGCGCCTAATGCTGTAAACTGAACAAACACATTAAAAATAACAAGAAAGCACCAAAAGTGCCAATTTGTCACATAATCAGTTCCTAACCCTCTTTTACACTAAACAACATATATTTCTTGAATTAAACAACAATATTACTTAAGAACTTGAATTAAGTTAAGTAATAAGAGCATAAATAACTCATATAAATATGAGTTATCACACCCCCAAACTTAAACCATTGCTTGTCCTCAAGTAATGACGCTTGACAAAGAACAAACAACACAACATCGAAGAAACAATGACATAAATTAGTTGCACAAACAACACAATAACAATATCTCTCTAAAAAAATTATTACTTTAGAACTCACATTTATTTAAGTCTTGAAAGCATGAATAACTCTTATTGATAAGAGTTATCACTCCCCAAACTTAAACCATTGCTTGTCCTCAAGTAATGACTATTTACAAAGACAAACAACTAATAGAAAAGCAGAACAATGACAAGATAGAAAGGCAAAACCCGCTTGCTTCCTAAATCAAACAGTTTTTCCAAAAATGTTCTTAATGGGCCAAACTTTCAAATTCACACCCACACACACACACACACCATTGTTTTTCACAACATCTAGAATTATTACTGCTCATTTGTGAGTGTGTGATCTCTGACTCATCTCAATTCCTAGCTAGATTTAGATTTCTCTTAGCCTCGGAAAGAATGGCTTTCTTTTGGTGAAATCAAAGACTTTTTCAAAACAGTGAATAGACTAACAACTTCACACAAGAAATGAGGGATTTCAAGCATGACAAAGGGCTTGATTAGGTATTTCAGATCTATGGTCAGTGATTCTAACTATTGAATATAAATCAAACAACGTTATAACGTTTGATGCTATATAATTTGGAACTTTGATGAACATAATTCTTGACTGCAACCCCCTCATTACTGAGCTCCTTTAGCATTTATTCTTTTTATTTCTTTTTTTCTTTTTCTTTCAATTTTTTTTTTTTTTTTTTTACATATATACATTTGCTTTTTGGAGCATTTCAACTTTTGTTTCGGGTAGTTCTGACCATTACAAAAGTATCTATAATACATATGAGTACAATGAAGTCCTAATTCACTAACCACCCTAGGATCTTGATACCTAGCCTTTATATAACTTGTGCACCCCCAAACTTAGCTTCAAAAGCTCTTCAAGGTTTTTATTCAAGATTTGATTCCACCTTGGTTAACCAGGACTAACTTAAGCATCAGATAGTCCTTAGCTAACTAAGTTTCTACTTAAGCACAGAGATTTTGTGTAGCAGCAGCAATAAGACTAGTCATCAATCAAACAAGGCTACACTACACATATACACTTAATCATCATTAAATTTGGCCTGGAAGATACACATTCTATTTCTTGAAAGACAAGGAATTGCAATCGATCATGCTTTCTATTCAACAAACATAATATTAAACACATAATATTAACATTTTACACATATCATTAAACACATTTAAGGTCCTCCCCAAACTTAAGACTCAAGCAGTTGTCTTTACTTCTTATGCAATTCTAATGGGAGAGGCCTTTTGGACACTACAATACTGAAATTAAAAACATTTAACACAACATATTTTTTTGAAATCATACACAATTGCTAGATGTTATTACAATGCTACAACATCCAACAAGTTTATTTGGAAACAATTAACACCACAACACAAAATAACACAACACAACACAACATAAGAGGGAAGAGTTCTTGGTTGGTGAACAAAACACAATTCTTTTCTTGTTGGGCCATTTATTGCAGTGATTGACGCTATAGCGTCAGTGCTATAGCGCTTCACAATTAAAGCTCACTTCATCAATGCAATTGGTCATACGCAACATCAAAATAGAAACAAAAACAACAAATATTAGAATAAAAATTCTGGGTTGCCTCCCGATGAGCGCTTGGTTTAAGAGTCCTCGGCTGGACTTGGAATTCAAACCCCAAGTTAGGGTGGATAATAGGACAAGAAGAAAATATTATCCTTCCGCTTTCTCTTTTTGGTCGAAATCCCATGTATTTGGCATATGGAAGCAAGTGTTCCCATGCACCAACCAACAAACATTTGGGATAGGAATTTCCCCTTTCTTGAAAATTTTGAAGCTCATTTTATGAGAGGATCTTCTCTTCAATTACCAAAGGTTGAATCTCAATTTTCACCTGACTCTCTTCATACCTCAACCTTGGATTTTCTTTCTTGTCACTATTTTTGAATTTTTGTTTTTCTACAACTACACTATTTTTTTCTTTTTCTTCCACCATTTCCAAATGACCACATTCAAGTTCACACTCAACACTCATCTCTTCCTTTTGCTCAACCATATCTTCAATACAATTCTTTTCTTCTAGCTCAATCACTTCTTCAACACAACTCTCTTCTTTTAGATGCTCCATAATTGTGTTAATGTGAGCCTCTATATTCTTACATGAAGCTTCAAAATTGTCATGATACATCTTCATATAATCAATGGAATGAGCTAAGAGTTCTTTGAAATTATCTTCATTTTGCTCAACCACCTCTTCAATACAACTCTCTTCCATATTATTGCATGACACTTGAGAGTTGTCTCTATCCACTTTGATATCCTCAAGGAATTGAGCTAAGATCACTACCAGAAAAGCGGCTTTTAGCCACGGTGGATTTGCCACGGTTATGGTGACCGTGGCCAACACAATAATAGGTTGACCTGTTAGCTACCCTTTAACCGTGGCAAAGAAACGGGAAAATTCACACATAAAAATTTCACTATTAGCTACCCTTCCACCGTGGCAAAGCAACCAGAAATTTTCTATTAATCTGTTAGCTACCGCTTGACCAGTGGCAAATAAACCGGAAATTTCAAGTAAAAATTCCACTCTCCTCGAAAATTTTATTCTTCACTGATGAATCGCCTCTAACCTAGGGTTCCCACGTTTTCCCCCAATCTCTCTCGCTTCATCATCATCTTCATCATCATCATCGCTTCCCCAATCTCTCTCTCGCTTCATCATCATCGCTTCCCCAATCTCTCTCTCGCTTCATCATCATCGGCACCACCTCTAACCTAAGGTAAAGCTGTAATCTCTCTCTCTCTCGCTTCCTCATTCTTCCCAATCTCTCTCTCGCTTCCTCGGTCTTGATTAATTCCTATGGTGCGGGCTTTTAAATGGGAGAAATTTGGAGAATTTGTGTTAGCATTTCGTGATTAAGTTCTTTTGTTTCTCACTCTTCATCTTTGTGAGTCATTTTTTTCTCTCGATAATCTCTCTTATTTCAGTTTTGATTACGATTTAGGAGCTTTGGTTCATGATTTGTTGTTTTATGTTTCTTTGTACATCCGAGGAAGCTTGAGATTCGATTTCGTGATAGAAAGTGCTATTTGAAATCACAAGATCACAAGGTATGTATATGCTTCTTGTTCCCGATTATATGGTTTGCTATATGTGATTTTTGTTTAATCTGTTTGAATGATAAGCTTCTAATGGAATATTCATTCCCTTTTTGTTATTATTTTTAAATTACGTTGAATCAGATCGAGAATTTTATCATGCTTATGTATGTAAATTGAGAATTTGGAAAAGCTTAAATTGATAGATGAAAAGAAAGCTGAAGGTGCTCTCTGTGTCTTTGAATGCATGCAATGTATATGACTATTGCATTGATTTTTTTTGGTCTTACGAAATATGAGCTTTACACATTCAATTATATACATTATGCACCCTATTTGGTTGTTTACATTCTTTTTAAAGCAGAGAGATCACACCTATAAAAAAAAACATGAGACTTCTTCACACAAAGTTGACTCGGTTACTCTATGTTTGAGGCCTTATTAGCTGTTTTATTAGTTGAGAATAAAACTCAATTATGACATATTCTTTTTGTAAGACTTATGGTTAAGTTGTTCTGTCAATTCCTAGTTTAGAATATGGTATTGTGTACTATACTTCTTTTATATGATATATAGTTCAAGCAATTTTACATTATGTCTCCGAATCTTCCGATTTGATACAATGTATGATTCAAGAGTTAGCTTGACAACTCACGATTGTTTACTAGCTTTAATTGGTGAAATTTATTTATAGGATCAAATCCATTGTTTATTGGCTTGACTTATAGGATCAAATCCATTGTTTATTGGCTTGACTGCATAAGAGTTTATAGGATCAAATCCATTGTTGATTGGCTTTACTAGGTTTTGTTTCAAAAATTGCTCTTAGGACATTGGCAAGTATATTCCTATTTATATTCCTATTTGCATACTCTCTTTAAGATCATGAAACCATGAACCGTATCATAGCAATTGCATTACTTTTCCTTTTCCACTTTGTGAATTTCAATCCAAGGTGGGTAAGTAATCATAGTCTTATTCTCAATGCTTTGGATGATGAGTCCTATGCATTGTTGTTTAGCATTTTAGGTCTGTATGAAATTGAAGTTTTGCTTGGTCATGATTATTGTTTATTACGCTTTTTGATTTAGTTTGTTCTCAGTAACATTGTTGGGACTAGTGAGTAGCATTCTTGGGCGGTGGTTGGCTTTTTATTTCAAATACTTTGGCAAATTAGGAACATATATGTTGTTGGCATGTGATGGAGGCTAGAGCTAGATAGTTGTTAATTAATGTCTCTCTATTCATCTCTATTAGCCCCAAACGATTATTTTCTCTGTCATTCCCTTTCTTTCTTTGTTTGGTTTCTAATTCCAAATCAAATTTGCATCTTGTATTCAGATTTTTATCAGTCTTTAAATGATTAATAAATGTTATTCTTATATGATAAATATTTACTAAACTGTCTGTAGGTCATGTGTGAAAAAGGGATACATGAATAGAAATTACTTTCCTTTATAAAATAATTAGTTGTTCATCTTGTTTAATTATGTTTAATGAGTAAGACTATATATTACTTGCATGTGTGATTAGAGATGATTACTTAGTAACAATGTTGAAGATGGGATGAGATGTCAGAAGACAGTAGTATAGAACAATGGAAGTGTATTGAGGTTATTATCTATACTTCTCAACACTTTTATTTCATTATTGAGGTCATTATCCAATATTAATATATAAATATAACATTTCAAGGATCACTTTGAGTTTGATTATGTCTTTGGTATCAAATGGGTGAGGAGTACATTAGGGGATAGATGGAAAGCCTATAAATACCAGTTAAGGTGTCACTACTTCCTCCCTAACAAAAGTAAGGACGAGATTCTTGCTACTCTACCTGTGTGTTGATCATGTTGAGTGAAATTTGCTTTTGTTCATCACTATAAATCGTAAACGATGAAGGTATAAGTATTCTATAGAAAATTATTTTACTCTATTCTTCTTTTGTTTAAAAAAAGTGAGAACTTTGGGAACATATATTGACTATCATGGTTAAAAACCAGAGAAACTAAGTGAGCAAAATTCCAAAAATCGTAAGAATCTTAAAGTCTCACATCTTGGTGGCGATGAAGAGCAATGCAAGAAGGGCTCATCGGATGGTAAGTAGTTGATTAATTTTAAGCTTAGTTACTTTAGTATGTCAAAGTAACTCTCTATGTAACATAATAAATTAAACATGATAATTGTTTGTAATTTATGTATTTTAGAGCAAAAATTAGGAAGGCCGGTATGTCGAAGTGAGGTTAAATTGTCAACTTTACTAAAGAAGAATGGAAACTATGTGAGCGAAGAAGGAAAAGTCATGGTCTGTAAGTATATCAACTTTGTTAAATTGTCAATTTTCAAAACTATGTGATCCCACATGGAAAAACCATAAATTTTTAATTTTGATACTTCCATGTATCGCTTCTTTATATGAGTTGCACAAGAGCAATAATATATCCGTGAACAAGTAATAGTAATACCAAAAGCAAAAGCCTTGTTTGCATTTGCATAGTGAGAAAGCATATTTAGTATGTGGAGGCCACTTTGTCCTCTTTGTTGAGATCGGTTAGATGCAATGTAAAGGAACAATAGAGAATGGCATCCCATGCCTTCTCCCATTTCACAACAATAATACAGTGATCATGTCTTCTAAATTGGCTCAATCCTAAGGTCGGACACATGACCGATTTAAAAGTTGGCTAAAAAGCGTCAAAGTTTGCCTACCCTTCTTAAGTTCTTTGCATATAATATTCGAGCACGTTATTTTCTTGGAGCTTCCAATTGATTTGCACTTGGCCGTTGTTACCATTAAAATGACAAAGCAAGTATAAAAATTATGTCGATTTGGTTTGTTTGTGCATTACTTTGCTATCATAATCTTTTGTTACAAGCATATATTGGAAATCAATGTAAACATGTCAGCTTCAATACAACCCATATAATTGTTATGCAATGGAGCTTTTAGTCAAATATATTAACTGTTATTTTATTTTTGTTGCTAATATATAGGATAATATTTTAGAGAACTTATCTGAAGACCAAGAACGTAGCAACAAAAAGGCGTTCCATCAAAGATTAATGCTTATCCCGATGATGCCATTGGGAAACTATGTGGACCTGAACACGCAGGCCGAGTGCGTGTTTTAGGTATAGGTGTCTCTTCAACTTATGTCTTTAAAAATCGTATGCATTTCACTGAATTTATCCAAACTGGTAGCTCAAGCCAAATGAATGCTGAGAACTTACAGAACAAAGTAGTAGATTTGGAAGAAAAACTAGAAGGATATGAAGAAACAAAGCAAAGACTTACACAAACTACTGAGGAGCTTATACAAACCAAAGAGAAGCTTGGACAAGCAACAACTAAGTTGACAAAAGTTGAGAGGTTCTTGCAACATAAATTTGGAGATGAGTTATCTATGTTTGACTTATAGGTTTATCTTAGTTATTGTTATTTAGAGTATGTATGAGAACATCTAGTTACTTTTTTGTTGGCTTTCATTGTTGTTGGCCTATTTTGGTTTCATATTTCATGTTAGGTTTTATTACTTTTGAAGTGGATGCTAGACAGTTAGACTTTTATCATTAGTAATCAATATATTTGGACTGTTTATATTCTTATTGTGTATTGGTACCATGAAATTTGAATGCTATTTACAAATGACTATTAGGTAACTATATGTAGTAATGAATTTCTAAAAAAAAAAAAAAATTAAGTTAGCTACGGTTAAACCGTAGTTAAATGCTGCCTGAATACGCGCCAAATTCTCGCGCCTAGTTAGACACGGCTATGACCGTAGCTAAAATACGCGTGTGCAAAACCATGTGGATGATTTGGCTACTGAAGAACCGTAGCTAAATTTCTGCATAACCGTAGGTAACTAAATGTCTCCACGGTTTCCGTAAGCGTGGCTACCGAGAAAAAAGACTGTGGCTAACATTTGGCGACGCCTGAGTCCTTTTTCACGATTTACAAACACCGTGGCGAGTTTGTTTGCCACGGTGATTCAGCCTGTTAGCTACGGTTTTAACCGTGGCTAATCACCGAGTTTTTTGTAGTAGTTCTTTCAATTCAAAGTTGTCCTCATGCAATCCTTCGGTTTGAGCTTGAGAATATGAATATTGCTCACACACAACATTTTCCATGCTATAATCAATATTTTGGGGAGTCATCATGGGCATGAAATTTGTCTCATAACAGCCCCTTTCATGTTCACTCTCATGGAAATCATAATTGAAACATTGTTGTTGAGCATTCAATTCTTGCATAGAGTAAAAACTCCAATGGTCCATGGCATAAAATTTTTTTTTTTCAATACAAACAATAACAGTAATATCAACAAAGAAAATACACTATAAACATAGAGCACAATGCAAATTAAAAAAAATTGCTGAAAAACAGAACACACTAAAAACTAACTAAACTTACTAACTAAATAATAGAAATTAACTTTCACAATCCCCGGCAACGGCGCCAAAAACTTGTTGTGCGAAAAGGTGATGTGCAAGTGTACACAATCGCAACAAGTAATATAATGATAAGTAAAGATCGCTCCCCACGAGGATTGTTGAGTTTACTTCTATATTTAAATTAGTAATTTAGCTAGTGAGTACATAAATAACAATAACAAGTTGTCAAATCATTAATGTTATCAACATAAAGGTACAAAAGCAAATAAGATAGATTATAAGTAGAAATTCAGAGTGAGAGTAGTTGGAATGCTCTTTGCTAAGTAATTTTCGTAGTAGTAAGCGCTATAGCGTTTCACGCTATAGCGTCAAGCAAACGTATTGCAAATGATTTTGTGCTTTTCAGTCACTAACGCCAGGGTTTCATTATAAGATGCCTATGTCTAGGTTCTAAATAAGTTCACCCCTGTATAATAAAGAACCCACAGCTTTTGCCCTATGAACTATTGCCTTTCTATGTCTAGATTTAGCAAACGTTGGTTAAATGTCTTTAAACAACCTTTCGCTCATATCAATCTTTGAGTTCGAATCATGGACCATGTCTGTACCCATGAATATACCTATTTTAGCTGATCATTTCTAAAACAAGTTTGAAAGAAGTAACACACAAAGATTGAAAGCGCAAAACGTGAAATATTATATACGCGATACTAAAGGTTCATTACAAAGCTTTAAGCATCCAACTACAAGAGAGTCAGCTCATGATGAGCAACAACACAAGAAATACAACATAAAAGTGTTACCTAAAGCCATAAAACCGAAATCACCAAGAGGTGGAAAACACTCCAAATGATGACAGCTCGTAAGTGCATTATAGCGCTTTGACGCTATAGCGTCTCTCGCAAAGATCGCAGAAAATCTACTCTTTATTGTGAAAATGGAGCTTGGGACGAAAATGGAGTTTAAGAGTTATTTCTAACTCTCCTCTCTTCGAACCAAGCAAAACTAAGCTTGAAGATGAAGTTTTAAGACTTCAATATAAAGAAAATATCTCTCAAAAAAGGTGAAAAGCCATCCCACCAACTATTACCAACTACCATTACAAAATAGACAAGTGTCCTATAAAGCAAAAAGGTGGGTGGTCGATGCAGAACTGTCTCTCGATCGCTTCTCTGTTGATTTAACACGTTTTGGAAACCGCAGAAACCGCTTTTCGTTTTCTCTCTCATCACCGCAGAATCCAACGCTTATAGCGTCTGCGCTATAGCGCTAATCTTTCAGAAATGAACAAACACATTAAAAATAACAAGAAAGCACCAAAAGTGCCAATTTGTCACATAATCGTTCTAAACCTCTTTTACACTAAACAACATATATTTACTGAATTAAACAACAATGTTACTTAAGAACTTGAATTAAGTTAAGTAATAAGAGCATAAATAACTCATATAAATATGAGTTATCACCTCTCATCTGAATCACCTCAATCATCTCCAAGTACTTCTTATCCTATTTCAAATTTTCATTCCTTTTGTAATCTATCTTACATCCCAACAAAATTATTCTCAGATCTCTCACTTCTTGATATTGAGCCAAAGTCTTATGATGAGGCTTGTTAAAAAGATTGTTGGAAAGAAGCTATGAGGGGAGGAGAGTTAGAAGCTTTAAAAAGGAATGAAACATGGGAAATTGTTGATTTACCCCCCCAATGACCCATAGGAAGCAAATAGGTGTATAAAATTAAACACAAAGCAGATGGCTCTATTGAAAGATACAAAGCTAGATTAGTTGCAAAGGGATATAATCAAGTAGAAGGTCTTGATTTCTTTGACACATTCAGCCCTGTGGCAAAATTAACTCTTTGTGAGAATGTCTTTGGTTGTCGCTTTCTATGAAGAAATGGAATTTACATCAATTGGATGTGAACAATGCATTTTTACATGGAGAATTGAGTGAAGATGTCTACATGGAGGTTCCTCAAGGTGTTCAATGCAACAAGACTAATCAAGCTTGCAAATTGAAGAAGTCTTTATATGGTTTGAAACAGGCTAGCAGAAAGTGGTATGAAAAGCTTACTTCCTTGTTGCTCACACAAGGATACAAACAATCTCCCTCGGATTACTCTTTATTCACTAATCGTAAAAGGAGCATTTCAACGCTTCTTCTTCTTGTGTATGTTGATGATATTATTTTAGCGAGTAATTGCTTGGATGAATTTGTGAGAATCAAGGGCATACTTGATGATAATTTCAAAATCAAAGACCTAGGTTCCTTGAAATACTTTCTTGGCCTTGAAGAATCACAAAGCAAGACAATAATTTCTATTTGTCAAAGGAAATACCGCCTTGATCTCTTACATGAAAAGTGGTCACCTAGGTTCTAAGCATGCTACTACTCCATTGGACTCCAATGTAAAATTGCACAGAGACACCGCGAAGCATATGAAGATCCTAGTTCCTATAGAAGATTAATTGGAAGACTCTTGTATTTGACAAATACAAGACTGATATAACTTTTGTAGTTCGACAATTGAGTCAACACATCGATTGCTCCTCATGTTACTCACTATAATTCGCTTGCGTAATTCTTAGATATTTAAAAGCTAGTCTGGCAGAGGTTTATTCTTTCCAAGGAATTCTGTTGTTCAATTATTTGGATTTTACGATCTTTGATTGGGCAAAACCGCTTGGATACAAGGAAATCCATAATGGTTATTGTTTCTTTTTGGGCTCATCTTTGATATCTTGGAGGACAAAGAAACAACAAATCAGTATCAAGGTCTTCCTCGGAAGTGAGTATAGAGCATTGTCAACAAAGAACTTGTGAGTTACAATGGTTGCTCTTTTTACTCAAGGATTTGCAAATCAATTGTGATAGAGCACCTGTTCTATATTGTGATAATCAAAGTGCTATTCATATAGCAACCAATCCAGTTTTTCATGAAAGAACTAAACACCTTGAGATTGATTGCCACATTGTTAGAGAAAAGGTTAAAGATGGAACTTTGAAATTGCTGCCAGTAACATCTAAGGGGCAACTTGCAGACTTCTTTACAAAAGCATTACCTCCTATTTCTTTTGTTCCTTTTATTTCCAAGCTTGGCATGATCAACATCTATCATGGTCCAGCTTGCGAGGGGATGTTAAAATTAGAAATTAATGATGATGAGGTAGAGGCGCCAAATGCTGATGAAATGGCGCCTGGTAGCATCATAGTGACAAAGAAGAACAAGGCGCCAAATGCTAGGAAAATGGAGCCTAGTACTAAGACACAAGCTACACTAGCACAAGGCAGCAATTTGGCGCCTACACTAGACAAGGATGTTGATGTGCTCGATAAAGCGCCAAATACCGTGACATTGGAGCCCAATAGTGGAGGACATTTCAGTAACTTGGCTGCAGCTGATAAATTTGGCAAATGATGATACAAATGATTGAGAATATTCTCTTTGGATGCTATGATGAGTCATTGGATGCTAGAAGGTTCTATTCTCCATATCTTGGGGATTTTTTTACCGCTGCAATTGGTAGATTTGGTAGATTTGACAGCAGTATTTCTTTTCCTTAGATTCCCTTAGCTGTACTATTTTCTCTTTCTTGTATTTCAGCACTCTTGCTTCACTATATATAGCAGGTTGTACCATGTACTATTCCCATCATCAATAATACAATGAAATAGTACATTCCTTCATTATCTATTCGAAATGTTTTTGATTATATGTTTATGCTACTGCTGCACTATGATTTTATGAGAAAGTTTGTGCAGAGATGCTAACTCCATCGTTAATACTTCAATGCTCTATTTTGATGATGGTCACAACTTTCTCTACTACTTTGTTTATTCTCTGCTTGCCAAGTTCAATCCGAGTTGACCCTTGTCATTGTAAGTGACTTTTCCATTTGAATTTGACCTTAACTTTTGCTTAGGTTGCTCTTTGTGAGTTTTTAATCTATCGTGTCACTATACTTTTTTCATAGGATACGCTATCAAAGTTTTAGCAAACTTTTGTTTTATGCTATTTTCTTTTTCTTTTTTGGTTTTTATAAGTCAAAGTCTTTATTTATTGCAAATTGCAAAACTTAGTACAAAAAGTGCCATATAGCCGCAAAATTGCTAGTATTGCCGGTGCAACATTACAAATGAGTATAAAAGACTCCAAAGCTGTCAAATTAATTGAAAATTGGCTAAAACGGAAATTAAGTGATCGGTTTGCTTTCCCCTCTTCTTCACACTAGGGTTTTTGCTCTGAGTGTCGCCGTTAGGGGGATCCCTCCTCGTCGGCCTCAAGCTCCCCCCTCTCCATCCATCTTCTCACATCCACCCCTTCGATCACCCCCCCTATTTTGCCTCGTTCCCCAACTCTGTTCCCCTCCCACCCTTCTAGCTATTGAGCACTGCGTTGAACTTGAGTATCCTTCCCTCTACCTTTTCCCACCTCCCCTATCCATTTCTATTTCTTTCGACTCGTCCCCCACCCCCCCTCTTTCCCTCCCTCCATCATCCTCTGCCTCCGCCCTTCTAGTTGTGGTTTTGGGGTTATTCTCCCCCTTGTCTCCTGTGCTGATTAAGGTGATTTGGTGAAGTCTTCTATTCTGATAGCTTATACAAGCTTGTTTGTCTTGAGGTGTTTTGGTGTCTCGATGTAGCCTCTGTTTTGTTGGGATTGGGATTCTGAGGTGGTGTCGTGGTGGTGCCACCAAACGAAGACAAGGTTTCGTTTTGCTCATCAAAAATACCAAATATTAGGAACAAACAGAGTTCTTCTTACTCACATATTTTACTCACACACCTCCGACAATGTATATATAATATAAGGCTTCTAGCAAATTATGCTCATCATTTTAAATACCACTAGTGCAGCACTTGATTATACAGCACAAACCATCATACCATTTGGGATGCATTGACACAAATTGGCATTAAATTTTAGTCTCTCATGGGAATTTGAGGAGCTATATCGACAACTTGACTCAGTTTTATTCAAAAGTTCGATTTCAGAAAATATAGGGTGCTTATTTCATTTAGGACTGATTAAATTAATCCTAGTTGTTGATGTAAAGTATACATCCAGTTCACTGATACATTGAACAAGTCGAAAAAACTTGATGTTGGAGACCCTATGGCTGTTTAACATCATTACTATTTCTTTTCTTTTTTTATTATAAAAAATATCAAGTAGCTATGATTCGTGATAAGTGAATGCTGTGATAGAAGAGAATGAGGTAGATAAGATTGAAACGTTAGATATTTTTTTTTTATTATTATAAAAAATATCAAGTAGCTATGATTCCACACTCGATCCTACTTTATTTGCAGTTTAAAATTTTGACACAGTTTTTAAAAAATGATTAAGCGTCCAACTTTTTTATAAAATATTATCTAATTTACCATTTAACTATTTATCTGTCTATATAGATAAATGTGGATTATTTATTAGATGTAAAAAATTATCATAATTGATGATTATAAGAGGAAAATAATATTAAAAGTTTCAATAAAAAAAAATTACTAAATTTTATAAGAACTAAAAACATATTTAACCAATTAAAATTGTTTTGTTTGGAGCTGCTACTCATGCTTGTTGGAACTGCTACCATTGAAGTCTGGCCTGTTGGATTTACTTGAGTCTTTTTGCCAATGGAGCATGTTCAAAAATCATGTGCCCTTTATGTCCTCAGCTATTGGTGTAATTCCTGTGAAGGGGGCTGTGAAGGGGGCTGTGAAGGGGGCTGCTACATAGTCTACTTTACTTTTTCATGGGTGGGAGTGTTAATGCTCTTCTACATGCTTTAATTTTATTTTGGATATATAAACTTAATTATCATATCATCTTCGTTTATTTTTTTAGACCACTCTAAATTTAACCCTTTGGGCCATGTTGTTTATTAGACTACTAGCCCCCTTGAGAGCTTGTTATCAGACTACAGCTTCACCAAAAATATTTAATTTTATTTTGGATATAAACTTAATTATCATCATCATCATCGTATTTTTTTAATCCACTCTAAATTTAACCCTTCGGGCCAAGTTGTTTATCAGAGTACTAGCCCCCTTAAGAGCTTGTTATCAGACTACATCTAGCCTCACCAAAAATAAGGTATCTGAGAGGACAAAAGTCTTATTAGAGAAAACCACCGCATTCCTACTTTCCTAAATCACCTAGAGAATAGAGTTTCAAATCATTAAAAGGCCCTTTCTACCTTTTCTCGGACTAACGCCCAATAGAGGATTGAGAAGAAGGTAGCGAGATCACTCGAGATCACTACTACTAGACCTAGCCACTTAAGAACTAGGTACCACAATCTTTTTACAAGCTCACACACCTCAAAAACAATTGCAACTCTACTTCTCACATCAATGCACAAAGGACACACCCTGTGGCACCCACATCAGTGACAACATGTCGATGGAATAGGTTAACCCGAGTTGGAATTCTATCCAAGTAATCCAAGAGAAGGTGCCAGGCAAACTAAACGACTTTAAGAGGCGCGAGACTCATCCACTGCTAATCTATCGCAAAGGCCTACATGGTCGACCTAGAAGAAGTAATGAGAGAACTATGGAGAAGTAACATATACGCCGATTTAATAGAATAGACTCCATCATCCTCGGCCTCCCAATTTCACCGATCCTCTTAAGAGGAAAGGGCCACCGAGGAGATTAATCCCATCAAATCCCCCATAAGCCCTTCTTTGACCAAAAAAATGTCTCCTCCAAGAGAGACTCCACTCCTTGACCCCCTTAGACCCTCACCTTCTTAATACTACAGTCCTTTTGAGTGGATATTGCAAAAAGTCCCAGGAAAACCACCTTTAGGGGAGCTTCCCCAACCCATACCTCATGCCAAAAACGAGTTGATGCCTCATTCCCTATCTTTTTAACAACATCGTCTAAGAAGCAATCCAAAGTTGAGACCAGTCAACCCCCACTGGCCTACATATATCCTTCCAGCATAGGGACAGATAGTAGGGAGGGTTAACTGCATTCAACTTAGTATTCCCAACCATCTATCTACCATACTTATCTTTGAGCACCCTTACAGAGGTCGCCAGAAGTAGGGAATCTTTATCTGCTAGAAGTCGCCATCTCCATTTCCCAAGTAGGAAGGAATTGAACAAGCGAAGGTCCTTAATTCAAAGACACTTAACCCATAGGATTTTCTTTCCCAAGCTAATCCCACCCCACAAAAATTCTTTCTGAATTCTCACTACCACCTTCCACACTTTGATCGTTATTTGAAAAATGACAAGTAGAAGATGCATGGGATACTATTTCAGACTGCATTAATGAAGACAATCTTCCCCCAAAACTCACATACTCGCTCCCCTATCAAAGTATCAATCATAGGATGCCATGTGGCAAAACGCCTAAAACTTCCACCAACGGGTAAGCCAAGATGCTTTAAAGGTACACACCAATCCAACAGCAGGGAAATCCCACAGCCATTTCTAAGAAGGAGGTCAGAACATTTACTCCAATAAGACAACTTTTCCAGAATTTATTTTTAGACCGCAGATCAATTCAAAAGTCCTCAGCTTAGACTTCAACGCCCAAATATTAGCAACTGAAGCCACCTCAATCAAGAGGGTATCATCGTCAGCGTAATGGAGATGAGATATCTTCACTGAAGGGGCCGCCAACCTTAATCCAACGAACCCATTCATTTCGATCGCCGACTAGACAAGTCCCCGAGGCTCTCAGCCACCAGGAGAAAAGAGAAAGGAGCAAGTGTGTCCCCTTGTTTAAGTCCCTTAGAGATATTTATTTCTTGTTTTGGAGAACCATTAACTAGGATAGAAAAGGCTGCCCATAAAGACAAAGGCACAAATCCAGTCGATCCACTTTAGGCAAAACCCAAACCTACTTAACAAGTAGTCCAAAGAACCCCTAGTCTAGTGAATTATAAGCTTTCTCGAAGTCCACGTTAAAATCAGAGACTATTTCACATCTTTCTTTGCATAGTCAAGCATCTCATTCACCATCACCACCCCTCCATCAACCACTCCATCAGCCAGATGCCTCCCTCTGATCTAGAAACGATTGAAAAAATATGTACAAGTGTTGTGTACTGCCTTTCTCTGTTATAAGAAAAAGTGGATGGAAGTTGTTGTATTTAGTAGTATAAAATTAGACCAAATATATCAACTTCCATTTTCCACTTTACTTAGGGATGGAAATGAGTTGAGTTGAGTCGAACTTGGTTCAGCTCGACTCGACTCATTAAGAATCGGCTTAGCTCGTAGCTCGACTCGAGTTCGACATGAACTTTTTTCTCAGCTCAACTCGACTCGACTCAAGCTCGATTTAGCTCACTAGCTCGGCTCGCTGGAATTAAAAGTAAAAAAAAAATCTATTTTTTTTTGTAAGGAAAAACCAGAAAATTCTAGATTTTTGACTTTTTAAAATAACAATTTACTAATTGTTTTGAATGAAATAACCTCTATGAAAATATAATTATAAAATATTTTTGTTTATCTATCTCATGAGTTTAATAAAAAAAATAAACAAGTATAATAATATAAAATAATGGAATTGCATAGTGATATAATCATATAATAGTTAGTGCTAAACAAAATGCACCAACTAATATATATATATATATATATATATATATATATATATATATATATATATATATATATATATATATATATATATATATATATATATATATATATATATATATATATATATATAGATTGAGTTGATTCATGAACTAAAGCGAGTGAACTATACATAGTTCAAGTTCGACTCATTTATTTAACATGCTCAATTTTCTCATTCAAGTTCAAATTTCATCCGGTTCATGAACCAAATTTAACGAGTTAGTTATCGAATCGAGTTTGAATTATGTTCGAGTTGGTTTGGTTTCATTGCCACCCCTAACTCTACTTATAATTAGGAGGTTGGATTCTAAACCCACCACCTCTAACCTCCTAGCCATATCTACTAGTAGCAACAAAAAAGACTAAGGGTCCATTTGATTTGCAAATTGGATTTGAATCGACAGACAAAGATCTGACAAGCATTTGTCCAGCACAATGTTTGGTGAACAATGGATAACACAAGCAACAAAAAAGAAATTTTACTATAATTCTCTTTCTAACGTTTATAATGATTTTATATAATATATATTATAATGTAATTAACAAGTTATAAAGAAAAATGTACGATTGAGAGATGGAAGAGAGAGAGAGAGAGAGAGAGAGAGAGAGAGAGAGAGAGAGGAGAGAGAAAGAGAGAGAGAGAGATGAGATGATGAGAAGACAAAAAGAGATGAGAGGTAGAGAGAAGGGATAGAAAGAGAGATGAAGGAGATATTAAGTCATTAGATGAGAAAGTACTAGAGAGGTAGAGAAAATGATAAAGAAGAATGGGATAGGAGGGAGAGGAAGAGGGAGAGGGAGAGAGAGAAGACTAGATAGGAGAGAGAGAGAGAGGAGAGAAAAAAATTATTGAATAGGAAATAAAAATAATATTTTGGTATTTTTTTGAGTGATCAGGAAGTTGTCTTCAGATCATGAAAAAGTTGTCTTATGGTTTTGTGAGAGTGCGAGGAATTAGGGTATTTGTCAGTCTCTTTGCCGCCATTTTACGTCCAAAGATCGTGAACAGTTTTAAATCAAGCAGTCTGACAATTAGAGTTGTCTCACCCAATCTTTTACTAAATAGCGAATCAAACGTACCCTAAAGATCGATTAAAGCCACGCGTTTGTATACAACGAATGAATCTATCGGAAAAATTCAATGAGAAAAGGCAATTTGCTTAGTAAAGTTATTGCCACGGAATGGGCTAATAGATGGCGTTGTTTATAAGAAAATAGCAAAAACGTAAAATTAGAGCATTTTGCTGTTTGGACCAAAAAAAAAAGAGCATTTTGCTGTGTTTCCTCTAATTAATTTGCACACGTCATGACAATGGTTCATGCTGTCGACATCACACTCAATATAGCCAAAAAACGTAAAAATAAAAATAAAAAATATCTATGCCCAAATTTCGTTTTAAAATCAATATCAATATATAATAATAATAATAATAATAATAATAATAATAATAATAATAATAAAGAAAAAAGCAAATGGGGTCCGTTGCATATATTCTTATATTAAAATGAATGAAAGAAAGTCATATACTATCTAAAATGACCCTGCACATTAATTGAATCGTAAGTACTAATAGTAGTTTTATTTTGATACAACGTATATTTGAGTTGGTTGAATCAAGACATTTTTGATCTTTGATAATGACTCCTTTGGCATTTACAGTGAAAAGACTATACCCCTCAATTCTTGTCCCTATCTATAGCATTAAAATCCTCCCTCTTCCTTCATCACCCCTTCATTCCTTAATTTCTAATATTCCCATAACTCTCTCTCTCTCTCTCTCTCTCTCTCTCTCTCTCTCTCTCTCTCAACTATTGAGCTCAAGGTTTTTTAATATCTAAATGTGGTTTTATGATCAACAATGATGAGGTGAAGATGATGCTAAGTGGAGAAATCAACAAGAGTTTGATGGTAAACAAGAGTTTGCTTTTGGTTCTTCTAGCTTTGTTCATTTTATTTTTACCTTTGGTGTTGCCTCCATTGCCACCACCACCTTTGTTGCTTCTCTTTGTTCCAGTTTTCATCATGGTGCTTCTTTTTCTCATTGCTTTTTCACCTTCCATGGTTCCAAATATGGCTTCTTTTGCTTCTTAATGTGTAATAGCTATAGCATTTTCAAATCTATAATGGAATCTGAGTTTCTTAATTAATTTATGTATTTTTCTACTTAGCCATAACCGAACAATGCCGAATAATGTGTAATAGTGACAAGATGATACAACCGTGTTCGTTCTGATTTTTATGATATGATATTTCTAAGAAACTAATGGCGAGTAAAGTGTTTTCTGGAAATTTTGGTTAGAGTTTTCAATCAAAGAAATAAATTCGAAAGGCATGAGATAAGAGGATTTGAATTCGATCTTGAGTTTACCGGTTGACACGTTTACACTGCAAGCCCCAATTTGTGAGCTTTTCGAGAAGAAGGAGAATAAATGGTTTAGAGAGGGAATCCAGTCGCACAACCAAATGAATCGGAGATTCTAGGTGATTGTCCAATCGAATTCAAAATACTAGGCACTTGAATAAGACACGATAATCACACTCAGAGATGGTAGAACATCATGAATCCTTCGAGTACTTCACACTAACGATTTTCGAAATGTAAATAAAATAAAAACAAAACTCAAGCAATTCACGAAAATCAATGCTAAGAAGGAGAGAACATCACGAATTCCTCGAGTGCATGATTAAAGAGGTAAAAAGAAATTCTGAAAATAAGAGAAAAATGAGACAAGAGAAGGAACTTGATTGTCGAAAAAGAAATTGCATTGAATTGAAATAGTTTGAAATACAAGAGGGCTGCCTCAGATATACATTATTCACCGGTTGTTGGGGAGTCCGAGGGAGCGTCAGAAGCAACAAATGAAGGTGGTGGAAAAAATCAACTTTCTACTTGTATTTTCTTTCTCCTTTTAATATTACTTAATTTTAATATAATTTAAAATCAGAAAAAAAATTAGATGTCAAAATACACGAAGTCCATTTACCAGTTAGCCTGTTTAGGAAATAAAATTAATTTCGTGATAAAATATGTAAAGTGCAAGGTAAGTTTTGTGATACTTTATAGTTTGGGAAAAAAATAGGTGTTAAAATACACGAAGTCCATTTACCAATAGCTACTTTAGGAAAAAAATTAATTTGTGATAAAAAATATAAAGTGCAATGTTGAGCAGTAGTATGTTTTGGGATACTTTATGGTTTAGCTATTCAAATACGTGAAGTTCGATTCTCAATAATAGGTTTACGCAAAACAAAAAATTAATTTAGTAATAAAATATGAAGAGCATGACACTTATTAATGTGTTTTGGGGTAATTTAATATTTCAACAAAAATTTAACTGCTTAAATATGCTAAGTTTGGTCCTTAATAATCGATTTAGGAAGAAAAAAACTTCGTGATAAAATATTTAAAACGCGATGCTAATCAATGTGTTTTGAGATACTTCACAGTATGAAAAAATATTAGTTGCTCAATTAAGCCAAGTTTGATACTCAATAACTAATTTGCGCAGGATATAGCGGCCATTTTTATTAATGATAATTGGAAGAAAATAATTATCTAACATTGACTTTGTAAAACATAAAAAAATTGGAACAACTTTGAAAAGCTAAAACATCAAATATCATGGGACGTTGGCAGTCTTTTATTTAAAACAAAATTGTTATGATATTGGACAAAAGATGGAGCAATGGACCAAACAAAAACACAAATTCTTATCTCTTCCAGAATTAAGTACAAATTTTCTCCCCTAAGTAAAAATAATATAAAATAGCTATATACCATTTTTACTTTAACGAAGGAAAATCGAACTGGAGAAATAAGGGAGTCTATAAATGTACTAATACTAGCCGAAAAACCTTAGCAGGATTATACACAAGCATCCCGATTAGGAAATCAGGCAATAGTCCCCCAAGGAAAAAGGACCACGGATTATGGAAGTTCTCATTAAAGATGGCTAGCTAAATTCTCTAATCAAAGTTGAGTGGAAACAAAAAAAACCTATAAATACTTTGCATCTATAAAATGTTCAAAAAGAACAATCTAGAAGCCCCTTTTGATCGAGTTGATGGAGACAACTAACATTTCAGCTTAATTATGGCTTCTATTGACTAAAGGCTCACCAACTCCACAATCTTGTCCCCGATTTATTTACAGGACTTCATCTATAAACGACCGAATTCAAGAGACTTGATCAAAAGAAAATAGTCAAATACATCCCCCCACGATAACATTACTATAGTACTGAATGGAATAGTACTGGACAATTTCTTGTCCAGAATGGTTCATGAGATTTTGTATAACATATATTATAATATAATTAAAAAATTATAAATAAAAATAAGTTCAATGCTCAATTGTTGGTTTAAGCCAAAAAGAATACAAAATTAATTGGAAAAAATAAATTTGACATAAATCCGTTATGGAGGATCGAACTTTATGTAGAACAACTAATATTTTTCAAATTGTAAAGTATCCAAAAACACAGTAATTACCCTCCCGCTTTACATATTTCATCACAATTTTTGTTTACACAAAATGGTTATTAATTATCAAACTTCGCGTATTTTAACAAATAAACTTTTTTCGTAATCCTAAAATACCTCAAAACACATTGCTTAGCGTCGCGCTATACATTGGCATGCAATTTTTTTTGGCCTAAACTAATATTGAAGATCAAACTTTGCATTATTAAATGACGGTATCTAGTACATCGCCCCAAATTAAAGGTCACACTTAAAATGTTGTCCCAAAATAAGTGTTAATTTATACTTTTAGTCTATATTTTATCAATTTTACTCTCCAATTAATTATATGTGCATCACTCTCAAGTCATTATCATTCACTTTATATATATGATAGTAGTGAATACACCAATATTTATTCTTTTTTGACGCAATATATATGTATATATCAATAAGTTTATTTTCGTAAAATTATTATTTTCTTTCTTCCATTTAGACATTTTTTTTAATATATAAAATATCAAAAATGATATTCAATTTGGGAATTGATTTCTTATTTCATGTTCCATTCATTGGTCAAAACCTCAAATATGGACACAACTAGAACTATCATAGTATATAATTAGTCTTTTATTTTTTAACAAATGAAATTAAACAAACCCAAAAATAAAAAGAATATTAAAATGTGGTCCATGTTAGAAGGTCTGAAATTCGTTCTTTCAATCATTACATATACTGTACATTAAGGGTTTTTTTTCCGGTACCCTCATCCTTCCCCATATACCCCCACCTAAAAGTTAAATCTCAAAATGCCTTTCTGAAAACGTTTTTTTTTAAATTTTTGGTCGTCATATATATCTGGCACGGGGGTGTATATCGACGACACTACACATTTAGGCATTGTATATACACCCCCAAGGCGTATATACGATTGGCACACCCCGACCTTAATCGTATATACGCCTTGGGGTGTGTATATGCGATGCCTTATAACATAGGGTCGTATATACACCCCCAAGTGTATATACGATTTGTATTTTATTTTAAGTCAAATAAAAATTAATTAAGTCCTGAAAATAGGTTTTGTGTGTAGTTCGTTAAAACGTGACGATATTATACGTCGAAAGAATAATTTAGGCTAAAAAATCGGTTTTTCAGGCGACATACTCCGATCGTAATGAAACCACGGTATTAAATCAGAAAAAATCAAGAATCAATAAAAAGGGACTTCTTACGGGACTACGGCCTCAAAATCCCAAATTTCATTGTTTACTATTTTTTACGATTTTTTTTTTAATTTTTCATAGTCTCCAAAAAATCTAAAAAAAATTTGTATAGCCTTATTTTGGTTTTGTTAGATTTTTAGTGGTGTTTTTATAATTTTTTAGAGTAGTTTTGACAATTTAACGAATTTTTAGTAGCCTTTTAGTAATAAAAATTAAAACAAATCGTATATATGTCATTTTGGACATATATACAATGCCTACTTTTAACACATCGTATATATGTCCTTCAGACGTATATACGATTGCATCTTATACGGCTAACCGTATATATGTCTTAAGGACATATATACGATGGGTTAAATTTGACCATCGTATATATGTCCAAAATAACATATATACGATTAACATTTTTTAAAAAAAAAATAGATTCTGAAAAACATTTTGGGGTTTACTTTTGGGAGAGAGTATATGGAGAAGGGGTAGGAGTATGGAAAAAACAAGTCGTACATTAATCATAGAACCCCCAAAACACTTTATGTCGTTGCATTGAATTTCTGTGGGTTATGACTTATGTGCACTGTTTTTTTGTGTATATCCCTCAAAGACAAATGCAATGGATGGTGCAGGAATGTAATAATCACTTTTGCTTCAGCCAGGTCTTCCCACAATTTATAATTTAACAAGAAGAGGAAATGAATTAGGCATGGCAACCAGGCGGGTTTTGCATCCCCGCCTCTGTCCTTATCTCTACTGAGTTCGAATTTTGCATCTCTATATCTGTTCCATTAATTTATAAAAAAATATATTTATGATTATTAATAAAATAAAATCATACTTGTTATACAATGATAAAATAAAGTTAAAAGTATTAAAATAGATTTTTCTATTAAAAATAGATTAAAATTAAAAATAAACAAAAACTATAAAACAAAATAAATGAGTATATATATATAAAATAGAATAAAATAAATAATTAATGTTTGCCAAGCGGGTTCGGAACGGGGGCGAGGTGGGTATCGATCGACATATCCGAATATGCCTCGTCTCTGATCAAAACGGGTTTTCTCCGTCAAATTCAGATCAGAGTCAAATGGGTACTGGCGGCTTCGGATTTCATTATCATGTCTAAAATGAAGATTATTTTTGACAAAAAGAAAATGAAGATCATTGTTAACAATTTAGGATGATCATTTTATTTTCGATATATTATTATAGTGTATGGCCCATTGTCTAGGTAAAACACAAACAAAAGCACGCACCCACCACACCCTAACCACTAAACCTTTCCCTTCAAACCATGCAGCATGAGGGACTCCAACAAACATATTCATGGGAGCCATCCTTTGCCACATCAGCCACTTGTCTAGATTCCATGATTAAAAGTAGGAAACAATTACCCTATCCCACCTTTTTATTCAATAAACAATTAACTCCACACTCCCCTTCCACCTTCCACCCTTCATCGGCGGATACTTTGTTTGACCTAATCTCCTATGATGGCGTTTGGCTTAAAAACTTCTACTTGCGAGAATCTGTAGATAAATGCTCTGTTTGGCAAGACTCATCTGCCAGGTTTATAAAGCGGATCTGCTTAACGTAAGTGTTTGTGTGATTAAATTTTTTAACGTTTTTCCACTAGTTTATAGCGTTTTTTGAAACACTACTTGAAGTAGCGTTTTTTGAAACACTACTTGAAGTAGCGTTTGAGTTTATAGTTTATAGCGTTTCATTTTTTCTCCCAACTTTACCCTCATTACTTTAATTAAATTTCTCACTTATCCTCTACTAAATGAATTTCTCTCTCATTTGTAAGCATTAATTACAAATATCTATTTACGTAATTTTATTTTTATAAGCTACTTCAACCACTAATTTTATCAAACACTTTAAATTCAATCTGCTACCTCATTCGCTATCCGCTACCTCATCCACTATAAGTTAGTTTATCCGCTATCCGCTAACTTATCTGATATCTGTACTTTTTACCAAATAGAGCCAAAATCTGTTACGCGTATGAGAATGAGATGGGTAGCTAAATTGGTACCTAGGGGTAAAAGATTAATTATTTGAACCTTAAGCAATTGAGTACTCATTTTTTGAAATATACAGCCACGAGCTACTAGTAGGTAGTACACTTCTCTGTGCAAATTAAGAAACATGCACGAGTAAATTGGGTTCTATCTCTCTGACTTTTTCTTAAATTTCTGACAGAGAAACAAATACTGGTTCATTGAATGGTGCTTAGTAGTAGCTAGCTAGGCATCATTGGATAGCCTATCAAGTAGCCCTCTAGTAAGGCATGCAGTACAAATTTACATTTAACTAAGCAAGTTGTTGCAGCATTCAATTGACAGTGAGTAGACTAGAAAAGAGTGTTGGTTTTTTACAACTCAGACACTGTTTGGCAAATAAAAAGTGGATAACATATGAGTTAGTGGATATCGAATAAGTTAGATTATAGCATATGAACTGATACCAGATAAGTTAGTGCATTGAATTTTTGGTAAAATTAGTAGTTGAAGTAGATATAAATATAAAATGACAAAAATAGACATTTGTAATTAATGTTTGAATATGAGAGAAAAATCATTTAATAGTAGATAAATGAGAAATTTAATTGAAATAATAAGAGTAAAAGTGGTAAAAAAATGAAACGCTACAAACTATAAGCTCAAATACTACTTTACGTAGTGTTTAAAAAAAAAACTATAATTTAGTGAAAATCCACTATAAACATATTTTGTCAAACAGTTACCATGAACTTATACGCTATAAGCTAGCGGTTTGCTTTGTCAAACATAACCTCAATCTTACACCTAAAAGCCTGCACCATATAAAATACAGTTAGCTTTAGTGTGTGTGGAACTCGAGGAGAAAAAAATTAAAAAAGTATTAACTGTGTAAATCAAACCGTACAAGATCAAACGACTCCAAACCATTCACTGTGTAGTATTTATACCCCTGAGGTCTAACACTGACGAGGTAATTAATTCTCACCCATTTACAATTTCTGCTCTTTATTCACCCCAATCGACTTGGCGTCGAAGTATAATTATGACACCACCTGCGCAGATCTTTGAAGGCGCGCGTCAACCAACCCAAACGCTTCATCAATTCACTCCAACAGAAGGTATACTACAGATTAAGAATCAAATTATACCATTGATGCTATAGCAGCATCGACATCCATTTATACTGGGTAGAATTAAGAAGCTATTAACCAACGCGTCCTCATAGAAAAGTCGTGATGAGGTTTCTCAACTAAATAAACATCTCCTACGTGAAAAATTTGTTTATGGTAAATTACTTATATACAAAAAATGAAAAAAAATTGTTTATCGAAAGTGAGCATTTTCCATAAGCGAGTTTGGAAATTGGAAGAAATGTTTATGGAAAATTGTAGGAATAGTTTAGTCATTTCATGTATGGGGTGTCACTCGAAATTGAAGGGGTGGCTTTAGTTTTATTAGCTATCCAATATATAACTACCTAAACAATATTTCTAATTAACCCAAAAATATGGTACAATGGCTGTTTTACTTCACACACTCCCGGATGATTTTTTTAAAACCCCCACTAGCACTCCCCAGACCCCCCACTTTGTCTCAATATTCCCAAAATACCCTCTCATTTATTTCGGCATTTACTCTTCAACTACCGTGGACCCTCATGCTATCCACTCGTCGGATTTAACTACCAAAAAAGGTACTTCCATTATGTATTACTTGACTTTTTTTAACGGAATTATGTTTAAAAATTGATAAATCCGTTGTTATATTTTCCAAAAACAGATTTATCTTGTAATTCCGTTACAAATGGATTTATGTAACTGACATAATTTTCTTTTAGAAAACAAAAAAGCCAACAGATTTATGTATTTGAAAGATAAATCCGTTATTAATTTTTCACAACAGATTTACGTTTTTAATACATAAATCTGTTTTTTATTTTTTGCATTAAAAATTCCATTTTTTTTAAAATCAGGCAGTTATGGTTACGGGCGACTAGTTATCAGTTGATGTGTCATAGACATTCACGACGGCAGAGGTATATTTACTTGTGTAGATATTTGATTTGTATATACATATTTAACTTAATTTAGATTAATCTAACATTTATCTAACAATTATATTTTTTTTGTAGATATTTCAAACACTTAATGATGTCACCCGTTGGGCTAGAGTAGTTGAGAAAGCCAACGGATTTGTCATTATCATATGCAGATCGTGCAGAGTTGGAGGTAAAAGTGGGACGAGAGATAAAGTTATTTTTTGTTGCGAGAAGCATGAGAATTGCAACCATTTGGCTAGAGTCAGATCCTCAAAGCAGCACAATTGTCCATTTAAGTTGAGAGCTACATATACGATTCGTGATGGGGGTTGGATCTTGAGGGTTATTTTTGGATCAACTACCAAGATGAAGGAAACTGTGAGAAATGAGTTTTAGTGAGTGAGAGAGTAATTGTGAATTTCGTCAGAATGGTGTACTTCAAATGCTATGTTAAGTTAAATTATTAGTTAATTATCGCAGTGAATGTGGGTCTACGTTACCAACTAATAGTTATTTTTGAACTACCTGTAATTCTCTTCACCCTTTTAGTGTCTGCTTGTTTTAATACCTATCTTTCCGGACTTCATAGTGTAATGTAATTTGTTTTAATACCTTTTTCTTTTTTATATATATGTTAGAAAAATATAAGTGTGAATAACTATCCTCTTACGTTATTTGAATTTCACTCTATTATTAAGATGTTTTCACATACTTAACTTTACGTCATACTACAAAATATTAAAGTAATTGAATGAGCGATTATGATCACAAATACATCATTGAATTTAACCTATTACATCATTCGTATTGTTGTGCCAGATACTCTGTTGTTATGCTAATCTACTACTACCAATTGCTACTTTCTTTTCTAACAGACTAATTGGTCTCAATAGTTTTATATCTGAGACTAATTTAAGTTTATAGTCAAATAAATAAATAAAATACTTCAATGTACCAACCTGTTTTGGAATTCTTTCCTATTTTCATTCCTGGGAGAAGAGTGTCTCCAGGATAATCAAAACTCTCCCATAATACTTCTTCTCCATCTTTGACAACCATATTTCCCGAATGATGAAGCTGAACAACAACAGCTGAGTAATTAGCGTACGGATATGGTGAACGCCAAATTTCAACTGCTTTTTTTCATCCATTATTCTAAATGTTCCTGCACGGTCAACTTCCAAAACTTCGGAGCTACCATTAAGTGGCGTTTCTCAGTTTGCCACCCAAACAACAGTTGTGGGTGAGATATTTTGGTACCAAATACCAAAATAACGGTTTGTTGTATTTTCAAAGGAGAAGAAGCCTGCTTCGAACATTCCTTTTGTTGCAATGAGAATTTTGATACCATCTCTGATGGGCTGGTTTGGAGTAACAATGTCCAATGTGGAGGACATAGTAACAAAAGAGAGTAAGAAAAAATAGAGACATAACTTCCTCAACTTTTCTATTTCCATTGGTTTTCTCGGATGAAGGGGAGCACTCAAGATGAAGGAATCAAAGAAGAAGATGAAGTGAGCACTCACTCAAGATGAAGGAAACTGTGAGAAATTAGTTTTAGTGAGTGAGAGACAAATTGTGAATTTCGTCAGAATGGTGTACTTCAAATGTTATGTTTAGTTAAATTATTAGTTAATTATCGCAGTGAACGTGGGTCTACGTTACCAATTGATAGTTATTTTTGAACTAGCTATAATTCTCTTCACCCTTTTAATGTCTGCTTGTTTTAATACCTTTTCCGGACTTCTTAGTGTAATGCAATTTGTCTAAATACCTTTTTCTTTTTTAAATTTATGTTAGAAAAACAGAAATGTCAATAGCTATCCCCTTACGTTATTTGAATTTCACTCTATTATTAAGATGTTTTCACATACTTAACCTCACGTCACACTACAAAATATTAAAGTAATTGAAGGAGCGATTATGATCACAAATACATCATTGAATTTAACCTAATCTTTCATATTGTTATGCCAGATACTCTGTTGTTATGCTAAACTGCTACTACCAATTGCTACTTTCTTTTCTAACAGACTAGTTGGTCTCAATAGTTTTATATCTGAGACTAATTTATGTTTATAGTCAAATAAATAAATAAAAGACTTCAATGTACCAACCTGTTTTGGAATTCTTTCCTATTTTCATTCCTGGGAGAAGAGTGTCTCCAGGATAATCAAAAATCTCTGATAATAATTCTTCTCCATTTTTGACAACCATGTTTCCCAAATCATGAAGCTGAAAAACAACAACTGAGTAATTAGCGTACAGATTTGGTGAACACGTGGACCAAATTTCAACTCCTTTTTTTCATCCATGATTCTAAGTGTTCCTGCACGGTCAACTTCCAAAACTCCGGGGCTACCATTAAGTGGTGTTTCTCGGTTTGAGACCCAAACAACAGTTGTGGGTGAAATATTTTGGTACCAAATACCAAAATAATGGTTTGCTGTATTTTCGAGGGAGAAGAAGCCTGCTTCAAACATTCCTTTTGTTTAAATGAGAGTTTTGATACCAGCTCTGATGGGCGGGTTTGGAGTAACAATGTCCAATGTGGAGGACATAGTAACAAAAGAGAGTAAGAAAAAATAGAGACAAAACTTTCTCAACTTTTCTATTTCCGTTGGCTTTCTCGGATGAAGGGGAACACTCAAGATGAAGGAATCAAAGAAGAGGATGAAGTGAGCACTCACTCAAGATGAAAGAAACTGTGAGAAATTAGTTTTAGTGAGTGAGAGAGAAATTATGAATTTCGTCAGAATGGTGTACTTCAAATGCTATGTTAAGTTAAATTATTAGATAATTATAGCAGTGAATGTGGGTCTACGTTACCAATTAAAAGTTATTTTTGAACTACCTATAAATCTCTTTACCCTTTTAGTGTCTGCTTGTTTTAATATCAATATTTTCGGACTTCATAGTGTAATGTAATTTGTTTTAATACCTTTTTCTTTTTTAAATATATGTTAGAAAAAAATAAGTGTCAATAGCTATCCCCTTACGTTTTTTGAATTTCACTCTATTATTAAGATGTTTTCACATACTTAACCTCACGTCATAGTAAAAAAAATTAAAGTAATTGAAGGAGCGATTATGATCACAAATACATCATTGAATTTAACCTATTACATCTTTCATATTGTTATGTTAGATACTCTATTGTTATGCTAAACTGCTACTACCAATTGCTACTTTTTTTCTAACAGACAAATTGGTAGTTTTATATCTGAGACTAATTTAAGTTTATAGTCAAATAAAAAAATGAAAGATTTCAATGTACCAACCTGTTTTGGAATTCTCTCCTTTTTCATTCCTGTGAGAAGAGTGTCTCCAGGATAATCAAAACTCTCCCATAATACTTCTTCTCCATTTTTGACAACCATATTTCCCGAATCATGAAGCAGAACAACAACAGCAGAGTAATTAGCGTACGGATATGGTGAACGCGAGCACCAAATTTTAACTCCTTTTTTTCATCCATGATTCTAAGTGTTGTTGCACGGTCAACTTCCAAAACTCCAGAGCTACCATTAAGTGGCGTTTCTCGGTTTGCCACCCAAACAACAGTTGTGGGTGAAATATTTTGGTACCAAATACCAAAATAACGGTTTGTTGTATTTTCGAGGGAGAAGAAGCCTACTTCGAACGTTCCTTTTGTTGAAATGAGAGTTTTGATACCATCTCTGTTGGGCTGGTTTGGAGTAACGATGTCCAATGTGGAGGACATAGTAACAAAAGAGAGTAAGAAAAAATAGAGACATAACTTTCACAACTTTTCTATTTCCATTGGTTTTCTCGGATGAAGGGGAACACTCAAGATGAAGGAATCAAAGAAGAAAATGAAGTGAGCACTCACTCAAGATGAAGGAAACTGTGAGAAATGAGTTTTAGTGAGTGAGAGAGAAATTATGAATTTCGTCAGAATGGTGTACTTCAAATGCTATGTTAAGTTAAATTATTAGTTAATTATCGCAGTGAATGTGGATCTATGTTACCAATTAATAGTTATTTTTGAACTACCTATAATTCTCTTCACCCTTTTAGTGTCTGCTTGTTTTAATACCTATATTTCCGGACTTCATAGTGTAATGTAATTTGTTTTAATACCTTTTTCTTTTTTTAAATATATGTTAGAAAAACAGAAGTGTCAATAGCTATCAAGTGGGTGTAATGTGCATTTCACTTCATGTAAGGTTGCATCCATCATTATTTAGAGTTGTTTCTTTGTCTTGCAATATATAATATGTCATAGATAATGACTCCTACGAGAACTTCAACCACATTTACAATAAAATCTCTATCATATTTTTTCAACTTTGAATACGTGTTTGTATTTTATTTGTGATTTTCATCCAACAATACATGATACTCTTGTGTTTCACTTTCTGTTTGTGTTTTCTTATTTGTTTTGGCCACTATTCCACACCAACGGTTATCACAAACATACTTAAATTGGTGTTCCCCAAAAATATGCCTATTAGATTAAGAAAGAAAGTAAGAACGTTAGCAGTCCAATTAATTAATATATGAAACAAGTTAAAAATGATTAGGATGTAATCGTCTATAATAGATTATTTCAAGCAAGGCTAATTGGACTCTAATTGAGTATTGCAGACATTAACTCTTATTAGACCTATTTACCTTTTTGCTTTCATTCAGCTTGGTTTGCAACTTTCGTCTGTCCCGTGCTACGTGGACTAGTTGTATTCTAATCTCTTTGTCAATTTCCACTAATACATGTTGGACGTTTTTCCCTCGAAGGGGTACACCTTCAAGAAACCAACCAACTAACCGTTTTATGTCCACTGGGTTTGTCACTTATAGTTATTTGATTTGATGTAGGTAACTTATCTATTTTTTTAAATAAATAAAAAAAGAATGTTTTACTTTAATCGCAAACTTCCAAGTTCACAATTCAAAATCTAAAAAATCTTACCATAATCTAGGTAGTTTACGGTATAAGTAAAGGTATTTTTGTCTTTGAAAAAATGTGACACGTGAGTAATGAGTATGGGGTGTGGATAACAACTCCCTTGTTTGAATTGTTGGGTCAAATTGGCTAGCTAGTCTGAACCTCAGACCCAACTCATCGTTAGACTTTTGCAAGTGCTACTAGTACTAACCTCCTACAGTATCACCGTGTGTCTCAATTATTTATCTATGGCATTTGCTTTTCTCACACCCCCTCCTACTCAAAACACACCCTATAAGGGTGTGAAAAGACTAAAAGGTCAGCCAAAACCTCTTTTTTTTCACAAAATTTCATCTGTTCGAACACGGGCCTTCGAACAGGTTCGAATGACATCGTTCGTGTGTGTTAAATCTTGACTTCACACCCTCTTGTGCATAATTTCACCTGTTCGCATGGGGTCATGCGAACAAGTTCGCATGAGGGTGTTCGAACACCCTATTTTATTACAAAAAATGGACTATCACACTACATTCACCTTTTTACCTGTTCGGTTGACCTCAACAGAATATATTCGGTTGCCCATCCCCGAATCGATGAAAACACACTCTACTTAAGGGTATTTTTGGAATATTGTGGCGGTGATTTCTGTTTTAGGCTGTTGTAGCCATCTGTTTTGGTTCAGCTATTATTAGTTAGATAATTAAACTAATGTAATTTGTGGGTTGGGTAGTCATGAGCTAGTTATATAAAGCTCTGTCTTAGGTGGGTTTTATTAATATAGAAGATCATAATCACTTTTCAAAAAATAGCAACAAAGGGAAACACTTGTGAGTGAAAATTAGAGTGACAGTGAGTGGAAAACACCTGGGTGATTTGGTTCATGGAGATCATTATCTAATGCTTTGAGTGTATCATGTGGTGTAACTTTTGATCAAGATAGTGCAAAAAAAAATGTTCAAGTCGGATTTTGTCCCCAGAGTAGGAGAATTAACTACGAACTGGATTACCAATCTTTGGTGTCCAGTTTCTCTATCATTTATCTCTTTCTTTAATTGTTTTTTGGATTTCTAATATCTTGTTTTTAACCGTGTTGTGTGCAAGGGCTGCAACACTGTGCAGTTATTCCGCAATTTGTGTGTTCTTGTTTTTCAAGATTATTGACACATTAGTTCTCAACAATTTGTATCAGTAGCAAGAAAGAAGAGGCGTCAGAATCATGGTGTCAATGAAATACAAAGTGGAGAAATTCGATGGCAAGAGTTTGTGGCGGATCAAGCTGAAGGCTATGCTTGCACAACAAGAATTGGTTGGTGCGTTCAAGGGTGAAAGGGGTTACCATCGAAGCTCACTGATGAAGAGAAGGGAGAGGCGATGGAAAAGACTCGTGGAGCGCTAATTCTCCATTTGGGTGACAAACCACTTAGAGAAGTCATTAAAGAACCAACTCTAGTAGCAATATGGCTCAAGTTTGAGAGTCTTTATATGACAATCTGTTGCAAACAGTTTCTATTTGAAACAAAGAGCATGCTTTCAAGATGCAACTTGGAAAGTCAACGAAGGATCACATTGATGACTTCCACAAGATAATTATTGATCTTGAGAGCATTGACATCAAAATCGATGATGAGGATCAAACAATTCTTCTGGTAAATTATTTGCCTAAGTCATATGAAAGTTTATGTGACACTCTTCTATATGGAAAAAAATCTTTATCACTTGAAGATGTTCAATCTGCATTGATGTCAAAAGATATGAAAAGGAAATCAGAGATTAAAGAAGAGCATGGTGGTGAAGGATGTTTGTTAAAGGTAGCTTTGAGACAAAATGAACGAAACAAAAGCAATTCAGACAGAAAAATAGGGTGAAAACAAGTCTAAGGATAAAGATAAATCCAAGAAGAAGTTTTTTCAATGTAATTAGATGGGGCATTTCAAAAAGGATTGCCCAGACCCAAAGTAAAACAAGAAAAGTGAATAAGATGTGTACAGATGGTTACCTATGTGCTGAAGTTTTAATGGCAACTCACTCAAGAAGAATGGGTTCTTGATATAGGGTGTTCATACCATATGACCCCTAATAAAGAATGTTCTTGGTCTTAGGGAGGTTGGTGCTGGAAGTGTCATTATGGGCAACAATCCAGAATGCAATGGAGGATCCATATAGGTGGTAATGGGGGCAATTGCACCCACCAAAAAATTATATTTTGGTCTATTATGCTTAATATATAAAGCTTTTTGCCCCAATAAAAAAAGAGATGTTGTCTCCATGAGCCAATTATTTTGTAAACGAACTTACAAAATTATAAGAGACTCGCGAGAATAATTGATACTAATTTTATTCATCTAATTTATATTATTTTGGTCTCTTCTAACACTAAATACACACACAAAATGCTTGAGTAATTTTAGTTTTAAGAATAAAGTCCCAAAAAAAATTCAAAACAAAAACACAAACTTATTTGCTCTTTGAGTAAAAAAAAAGTATTGAATTGATTGTTAAAAAATTCAAATATTAGTCAAATTGGTCTCTAAGAAGGACTAAAACAACTATAAATTATTGTAGAATGACTATTTTAACAAATCTTTGAAGACTAAATTGGTTTTTTTATTTATTAGAGATTAAATATGTTTTTTTCTCTAAGTACCAATTTAAGTTTTTACTCATTTTTAACATGCGATTATGTATTTTAATTATAAATGTTTTTAACATTTTTTTCTAAGAAATATTAGGTTAATTTTCTCTCCCATTATAGAAAATTTCGGGATCTGCCACTGTTAGCATGTAATGGGATTTGGTTCCATAAATTTGAGATTTGAATATGGTACTCAAAGGGTTATAATATGTGTGAGATATGTTCCTTGACTAAAAAGAAATTTAATAGCTCTGACATATTAGAGGAGAGTGGGTGTTCTTTTGATTCTCAAGATGGTATCCTTAAGGTCATGAAATGGTCAACTGTTGTGATGGAGGGTTACAGGAAACATAGAATCTATTTAGTTAAAGGCAACACTGTCATAGGGTGTGCTGCTACAGCTACATCAGGCATCAACATTACAATGTTATGGCAACAGAGGCTGAGTCATGTTAGCCAAAGTGGAATGCAAATTATTGGCACAAAGGGAGTCATTGGTGAAGACAAGGTTTGAGATCTATCTTTCTGGGAACATTGTGTTCTTGGGAAAATGCATAAGGTGAAGTTCTCCAAAGCCAAACATTCCACAAAGGGAGTTCTTGACTATGTCCATAGTGACCTATGGGGACCAGCAAGGGTAACTTCAAATTGAGGTAATTAGTATTTTATTACTTTCTTAGATTGTTTCAGTATGAAGGTTTAGATTTATTTTCTTAAAAGTAAAGATGAAGCATTTAGGGCTTTTAAGGAATGAAAAATCATGATAGAAACCAAAACTAAAAAGAAAGTTAAAACTAAAAATCATTTAGGGCATTTAGGGCTTAGAGTTTTTTTTTGTGAGGAATTCACTAGTTATTGTAAATATCATAGCATAATAAGCACAAAATTGTTAGAAATACCCATCAACAAAATGGCGTAGATGAAAGGATGAATATGACTATTTTGGAAAGAATAAGGTGTGTGTTATCTAACTCTGGATGCAGGTAAAGTTTTGGGCAGAAGCTGCCCACACAACATGCTATCTCATTAACATGACTAAACAACAATAAATCTATAAACTCATCAAGAGATGTCGAATAGCAAGATAACTAGCTATTCACACTTGAAAGTATTTTAAAGTATTATTGCTTACTATCATGTTAATGAGGGAAAGTTCGTTCTAATGGCAAGAAAATGTTATTTTATAGGTTATCTAGATGGAGTTAAAGGCTATGCACAAAGAGCAAAAGATGGGTCATTAGCTGATATGTAAAATTCAATGAAACAAAATGTTGGCAATGAAATGAAACAATTTCGCAAATGCCTTCTAGTGAATTGATAACAAATAGACATGTGACCATCTAGCTGATGCATCAATTAAAACTATAAAATATCTAAATGGTCCACATGGTGGGTGCATTGGCCCACAAATATTATCTTCTATATGTCATACCCTAATTTTGTCCGCTCTTTTTACTACAGTTGTCTTTATTTTTACCACGGGTCCTATTACCGCGAGTTAGTTTTTGGACTCGTTCGGATGCTATCTTGTTTTAATTGGGCCTGTGCGTAGTAGGTCGCTTTATTGGGCCTATGTTCATTTTCTTCCAGATTGGGCTTCGGCCCAACTTGTTCTTTTTTAGATTTGTCTTTTAGTCAAAAAATAACCTTTTATATTAAAAAAAATCGGTTTTTAATTATTTTACAAAAAAAAAAAATTTAATTTCATTTAAATAAACACCAAAATAAATAAAAAAATTGCAAAAATTAAAATTAATAAAAAATGAAAATAGTAAAAATAGGGGTGCACTCAGCAGCATCAACACATTTATGAAGTCTAACCAACAAGCTGCTTGCTCAGCAAGTCAATTTGTCCAACAAGTCTCTTCACTTAACCTTTCACCTATAAAAGGAGACCCTCTCCTCAGTGAAAAGGATACCTCAGTGATTCAACAAGAACACTGAACACATTCTTTCTCTCTCTCTCTCTCTCTCTCTCTCCTATCTCTCTCTCTCTCTCTTTCCCCCTCCCTTTTTTATTTTGTTTTTCTTTTAAATAGTTCGTTTTAAAATATTAATGATAATTATTTTTTTACTAGTTACACTCTTCATTTTCATTCTTTGTCAACTTTTCATTCACATTCAAACACAAAAATAAAATATTATTTTTCCTCTCATAAATAAATATGAGATTAAGTCGATTGTACAATCGGGTTAGTCAGCTTTTTAGGGCCACGAATGAGCCAAACGGCTCATGTCCTAAAATTCCTATTTAAAATAAATAATTTCTAAATTAGAAAATACAAACACATCTCTTTCCCTTCAAAAAAATAAATTTTCCAAAAATAAGGGATTAAGTCAGTTGTACAACTGGATTAATCATCGTTCTAGAACGAATGAGCCGGACGACTCAAGAATCCTAGAATACCTATTCTAAAAGCAAACCAACTCACTTTAAACCATTTTTCCAAACTTCAAAAATTGTTTTCAAAAAGTAAGGGATTAAATCAGTTGTACAACTGGGTTAATCATCGTTCTAGGACGAATGAGCCGAATGGCTCAGTAATCCTAAAATCCCTACATTAAAAAACACCAACCAACAAACTTTTTCAGGAAGAACTCAAAGTTGTGATTCCTCCATTGCATCCGGAGATACGTAGGAGCATGGGCCCACTCCTGTCAAGCACAAAAAACTAAATTTTTAATTAAGGTTTCTTTTTTCAAATTTAAATAAAAGGGTAAAATATTCATAAAATACAACTAATTAGAATGTAACCTTCCTTAAGAATGATGTCGCGGGGTGCTAATACCTTCGCCACACATAAATGACTCCCGAACCTTAAACTTGCCTTATCCAAACCCAAAGGGATTTTCCAAATTTGCTATTAAACTAAAATTTGGTGACTGCTTCCATTTCGAACTTCGAAGAATCCTCGCCCGGATTTTTTGGTCACTACAGTATACGTTCTAAAAATGTAAGAGATTCACTCTCCATTTTTGTTGGTGATGGTCTAGTTATCAACTTTCCTTGGGAACATGCAGTACATGGGAAATTATTGGATTGAAGAATCTCTTGGCTCTTAATGGATGTCCACATGAACTTTCAATTATTTTTCGCATTATAATATACCTGGATGGCCCAACCGGTCATGCCATACGACAAACTTGTTGTGATTTGTAAACTTCTGGTTTACAATAGAATGTGTTATAATTGTACTAATATAAGTGTAGTACAAACCATTTGAAAATGTTGATAATTTTTCCAATACGCTTATTTCACCTGCGGCATGTCTCGTGATATAAAATATTCGATATCTTCTTCATTTGTTGTTTCAATATGATAACCATTTAAGTGAATATCCTTTAAACTTAATAAGTTTCTATGAGATTTGGAAGAATATAATGGCATATCAATGTGTAATTTTGTTCCTCTAGGTAACAATATACTAGCTCTTCCAGAGCCTTTAATTATTTTTGTAGTACCAGATATAGTACTAATCTTGGTATCTTGCATTACTAAGCAAGAAAAATAGTTTTGTCAAAAAAAAAGCAAGAAAAATATTTCATATCCTTGAGAATCGTGTGGGTTGTTGCACTATCAGCGTGATACATATCTCCATTATTGTTACTAGTGACAATACTCATTCTAGCTTTCAAAAATAAATAAGTGAGAAGTATAATAATAAATCTGGAGAGATAAATTTGGAGAGATAACAACCTTATAAGTAAATTATTTATTGCATGAAAAGGAAAAAGAAACACACTAAACATAAACTTCAATATCGCTTAAAGAATTTAAAACAAAACAAATAAAAACATAACATCAAAATAGAAGAAAATTATTTCTTGATGTTATGTTTTTGATGTGGTCGCAGTTGTGGCAGTGGTCATGGTTTTGGTCGTAGTCGTTGTTGCGCCCGAAAAAGTCCCCGAGGGGATCTTTCTTCGTTTACAACTTTTTAAAACAATGAAGTCGCCACCAATAATTTTTATAAGGAAAATATTGAAGAAAACCTTTTTGGAAAGCGAATGGCCTTTTAGAAACCGGAAAATTTGGGTTCGGGGGTTGATTAGGCATGGGGAAGGTATTAGCACCCCACACCTCCTTTCTACCGAAATGGAACCTTTAATTAAACGTGTGGTTCTAAGTGTTGATTTGGAAGATTTTTAAATTTTCCTCTTTATAGAAAAGGGAAGGAGAAGACTTAATGAAAATTTTTATTTTTGGCACTTGACGAGAGTTAGCCTCTCGCTCCTACGTATCTCCCGGTGCGATGGAGAATTCAAAGCTACGTAGTTCTTGTTTGTCCTGAAAAAGGTTTTTGTTTTTTAATCTTTCTTAGAGTTTTTCGCAAAGGGGTTGAGCGTTCGCGGTGACCAAACAACAACGGTTTAGAGTGGTCACACTACTAACTCTTTTGAAAATGAAATTATCATTGACAACCAAACGGCAACGGCGCGAGTGATGGTTAATGATAATCGGTTTTTATTTTGATCATTGAAAAGGTTTTCGCAATTGAAGGGGAGCGTTTGTGAGGACCAAACAACAACGGTTTAGAGTGGCCGCACTACTAACTCCCACGGGAATGAAATCATCACCCAGAATCAAACGACAACGGCGCGAGTGATCATCAATGACAATTAGTTTTGATTTTGATGTTTCTAAGATTCGTTTTTGAAAAGTGTTTTGTTGGTTTGATTTGTGGAAAATGTTTTGATAACTTGAAAAAGGGTTCGCAATTGGGTTGAGCGTTCGCGATGACCAAACAACAACGGTTTAGAGTGGTCACACTACTAACTCTTTTAAAAATGAAATTATCATTAACAACCAAACGGCAACGGTGCGAGTGACCATTAATGATAATTGGTTCTTATTTTAGGTAATCAAAAGGGTTTTCGCAATCGAATTGATTTTTGGTTTATGAGATGGTTTTTTGACGTTTGAAAATGTTCTTGGTTATGAAAAAGATTTGAGATTGTAAACGTTACTAACGAGTAACAAGTTGTTGTATAATTTGAATGCGTCATGGTTTTGAGGAGTTACTAACGAGTAACAAAGGTTTTGAACTTTGAAGTCGGATTACAAAGTCAGTGTGATCATCAAAACAAACAAGCAAATTATGAACACCAATTCAATACTTAATCATATGACAAGCACAAAAACAAGCATACATGAATAAGAACACATGTGCATCAAGACTAGAGTGAGTCTATCCTACACAAACTCCAAGAATCAACACCACAATTGCAAGTGAGGGTGCATCAAGGTTAGGACAACCTATCCTTTGCAAAAACTACACAAACCCTAAATTACATCTACACAAACCTTTCAAGGTGAATGCCATCATAGGCCAAATTGGCCCTCAAGCACTCACACAAGGAAACCTAAGTTTGCATCTTCATAGTCATTAAGAATTATAAAAAAGGGAGATTGAATCCTTTCTAGGTAATCCTCCTCACTTAAATCAAGGTGCACTAGGCACAAGTGAGAGTCACTTTACCAATCATCAATCTAAGACAAATGATAAATAATTCATAAGAGTAAGCGACAACATAAACTAAAAGGTGAATTGAATCACTTAGAGCAATCTTCATCACTTAGAACAAAGTGCACTAGGCACAAGTGAGAATCTCCTTGCCTATCATCAATTTGAATAACACCTAAACTAAAAAGGGTTGAATCATATAGAACAATCCTCATCACTTTAAGCAATGTGCACTAGGCACAAGTGAGAGTCATATTGCCTATCATCAATTTGAACAACACCTAAACTAAAAAAAAGGTTGAATCATATAGAACAATCCTCATCACTTTAAGCAATGTGCACTAGGCACAAGTGAGAGTCATATTGCCTATCATCAACTTAAAATGACAAGCAAGCATAGAAACTACAAAAAAAGTGTTGAATCACATAGAGCAATCCTCATCACTTTAAGCAATGTGCACTAGGCACAAGTGAGAGTCATATTGCCTATCATCAACTTAAAATGACAAGCAAGCATATAAACTACAAAAAAAAGTGTTGAATCACATAGAGCAGTCCTCATCACTTTAAGCAATGTGCACTAGGCACAAGTGAGAGTCATATTGCCTATCATCAACTTAAAATGACAAGCAAACATATAAACTACAAAAAAAAAAAGTGTTGAATCACATAGAGCAATCCTCATCACTTTAAGCAATGTGCACTAAGCACAAGTGAGAGTCATATTGCCTATCATCAACTTAAAATGACAAGCAAACATATGAAAACCCAAATTCATAACTAAAAACCCATTTATTTTTGAAATCAAGTGAGATAATATAGGAAAACAAGCTAGCTTACAATTTTTGGTAAAGGTTCATGTGATTAGGCAAATAAATGCACAAAACTAACATAAACCCTATTTTTCTACAAGTATGCGAAACATAATATGCTATAAAACAACATTTTATTTCATGAAATGCAAGGATCAAGATCAAACCAACACAAATCAACAATCATTCAAGGGTGACAAGTACCATAAGCACCCAAGCCTCCCTAAGTGCTTGTCAAAGTGCTTATGATACTTCTCACCAACAACAATCAACAATATGAAAATATGAAGATGATAGGATGAATGATTTTACATTTTTTTTTGAGGCAAGGATTCAAATATGATGCAAGGTTTTGAAGATTTTTACCTTATCCCCAAGCTAGAAAGTAAGATGAGAAGATGGAACTAGACATAAATCAACAAAACTCATTATTCCCTCTCATTATTCTAGACAATAAATTGTCATTTAGTAATTGGGAAATATTTAATGGTCTTTTTTTGGTTTTTTTATGCACTAAAAATGGGGAAAATGCATTTTTAATTATTTTGGACTAGGATTTTCTTTCCAAAAATTATACAAAAATTACCCTTGGTAGAGTAACATGTATGCCACGTCCTTGACCTAGTCTTGGTCTAAAAATAATTAATTTGCTTTTATTTAGATGCCCAAAAATGCAAAAATATGCACTATTTTATTTTCTAAAGTTCCTAAAAATTAAAAAAATGTTTTTGGGTGCCAAAAATTAATAATGATCAATAAATGGCCTTTTTTGAAAATAAAGACACGTGCCAAATGACAAGGGCATGAGTGGCTCACTTAGCTACAATCGGCAAGCACATCGTAATTCAAATAAAAATGTGAAATAGGGGACGAACACACATAAATGCACCAATCCACTGTTTTCCACACATTAAGAATTACCTTATTGCTCTATTTTTTCTGAAAAAATGTTTTTGACTTGGGCGGACAAAATTGGGGTATTACAGTCGTCAGACACGACCGTAGTGGAAATTCCAATAACACATTTTCCCACCAAAAGTGGAAAAATAGTGAAAAGGAAAAAGGTCGGAAAAATAGAAAACATGATGAAAACACTTACTATCCTTGTGGGGGGAAAAAGTCATTGGTCACGTACATCTCGTACGCCAAAGGATCTAGTTAACCTTTAGCAAGAATCGTTTAAAAATTAAGGGAAAAATATAGACACATTTTGCTTATGAAGATGGTGATTCCGATTATGGTCCTATGGATGTTACTCATTTAGATGTTTTTGATTATGGTCCACGAGCTTGCTCAGCAATATAATGATCATGTTTTTCTACATTCACTTCAAGAAATGGAGCAGTATCAGTTGGATGGGCCTCGTGATTTTTCATTAAAAGCTCATTATTTGGTCAGCCACAAGAAGATCAAAAATTAGCTCAGAATATTTCTTAAATCTCTTTTCTCTATATTGCTACTGCATGAGCACATTAGATATGCATGAAAAGTAGAGAAAGTTTTTTTTCTAACGTATCTTCATCGGTGACTTTTTCTCCACATAATTTCGGTTGAGAAGTGACTCTCAATATTGCAAAATTATACTCACTTATAGTTTTTAAAGTCTCGTAAGTGTAAATGCATTCAATTATAACGAGTTTTTGGAAGAACAACAGTTTTCTGATGGTTATATCTTTCTTCTAAACTATTCCAAAAAATAAGTGAGTCTTCCACATTAAGATACTCACTTTTCAGTCCTTCATGAAGATGATGACGGAGAAGTATTGTAGCATTGGCCTTTTTCTTGATTAGATGTTTTATTTCATTCTATGATAGTGTCTTCAAGACCATTTTCATCGAAGTGAATTTCAGCATCTAGCATCCATGATAAGTAATTATTTCCAGTATTGTCAAGTATTGCAAGATGTGACATATTTAATACTATCATAAAAATATAAAACAAATTAGATAAAATCTAAAATTATGAAGATAAAGAAATAAATAGAAACCAATAACATGAAGATGGAGACACATAATCATAAGAAAATGTTACCTAGCTTTCAAATCTTAATGGTTAGAGTTTCGTGTTGATAACATATTATAAAATAAACTAAAATAGAGCAAGAACAAGAACATGAAGAATGAGATAATAATAATAATAATAATAATAATAATAATAATAATAATAATAGAATAGTATGTTGTACTCTTCAAGGTGTGTTTTATAATGTTATATGAATCATATTTATAGAACGCAAGTCTTGTAACCTATAAGTGAAATAAGGTCTAACATAATGTGTTCTTAATCTATACAATGAAGAGCAATTACTAGAAATGTCTTTTACTATTAAGAGTTATAAGGGTATTTTAAGATTGTAGAGAGAGATCCATTTTATTCACAATAGGAATCATATTTTCACCTTATAATCATTCTTTTATAAATAAATTTTGTTAATTCCGTTCTCTATGATCTATCTATCTATCAAACAAAACAAAAGAAAACGTCCTTGTCCGAAGTCCGAACGTTGTAGAGTTTATTATTAAATTGAATTGGGTAAATAGTTATTTTGGTTTCTGAAAGTCTAACTCGCTGTCAATTTGGTCCTTGAATCGAGTGCAAATGTAAAATGGTCCCTAAAAGTGTAATCTGTCTGTCACGTTAGTCCCTCCCATTAATGTGCGTTGTTAACTCTGTTAATCCATCCGTTAATGTCGCTTTAGTCCTCCAAATATGTCACTTATCGTCGGTTTGGTCTCTCAAGATATACGTGATTTCATTTAGTCCTCGAATCTTAAGTTACTTCAAAGAAACTTTTAAACTGTAATTTACTAGCTTTGGCTCAATTTGTGCATTGGCTTTGCTAGACTAGTTAATGCGACTCTTGCGCCAGTATCATATTCTCTTTTATTTTGATTTGTTACTTTCATTAATCATTGTGAGTGTTTATTAATTCAATCCGAATCAAAGTTCTCAGATATCCTAAAATCAATTTCTAAAATCAAAGTCCTCCCTAATTTGTCAAAATCAAATTTGATGTGAGTTCTATTAACTTATGTATAAAGCCACATTCGAATGCCATGTGTTTTTATATTTTAAAAATATTATTTTAATCTATGAAATAAATAATATAAAATTCATTGTAAACAAAGAGGAATTATAATTAATAATCGTAATTTATTAAGTTCGCAAAGAAGGAAGTTTTCGACTTAACATCAAAAATTACAATTGCTAACTAATTTCAATATAGTTCAATGATTATACAAAGTTATGTTGATTGATTTTCTTTGTTAAATAAGCGCCACCCTTAACCATCGATTTTCCAATTACAATACATATGTGAAGTCCATGAGCTTATCGGCGGCCCTTAATCACCATTTTAAATTTTATTGAAATAACTTAAGATTTGAGGACTAAAACGAATTCACGATATGTTTTCAGTGACCAAACCGAAAGAAGTGACATCTTTCGCGACTAACCGACAAAGAATGTATGGATTAACTGATTTAACAACACACATTAATCTTATGACTAACGCGATTTAACGAATTACACTTTCAAGGACTATTTGTATTTTTGTTTGATTTAGGAACCAAATTGACAGCAAATTACACTTTCAGGGACAAAAATAACTATTTACCCAATTGAATTTAAGTCGAAGATGATCGCGTGAGAAGCGAGGGAATGAAGTTTCCTGGAAAGCATATGGAGCGGAATAGTAGGTGGGTACGCACACAGACACCTAACGTTGGAAGAAGCCAAATACTTCATGCCTTGTCTCCGTCACTGACTGACTGACTTAGTCTCCACACTCGACAAATACCCTGCTTTCATTATTTTATTATTAAATTATTAAATAAATGTACATGCAAAGACAAAAAAAATACCACTTCCTCCCATCTACATCTACACTATATTTAAACAAAGTGATCACATACGAAAATACTAAATGATTCATTTTAGAATTTTGACACTCAATTTATAAAGATCAAATTGGTCTATTTACTTTTCTCTCTTTCTTCTTTTTTATTTTTCTCTTACACTCTCTTTCCTCTTTTTCACTTTTCTCTTACACTCTTTTTCCTCATTTTTACTTTTCTCTTACACTCTCTTTCTTCATTTTTATCTCTTTCTTCTTACACTCTCTTCCCTCCTTACACTCTCTTTCTTCTTCTTTTTTATTTCTTTTTACTTTACTTTTATTTACCCCTAAACAATTATTCTCTTTCTTTTATCACTTCACTTTAGTTTTTTTAACTAAAATTTCTAAATTTATACAAACACTACTCTACTTAAATTACTCTACTAAAATTATCTTATATTTTCTCTCCAAATCTGCTTACACTCTTATTGATTATCTACTATCACCTCTTATTAATAATCTACTATTTATATTTTACTATCTACTATAATTAATTAAAACTATGTGATAACTACAATGATAAATAAAAACACGAGAACAAATGATTAATATTTGTCATTGATAATTAAATTTTTGAACTCATCGATTAATATTTAAATTAATACAAGAAGATTTAATGACAATTTAAACTACATCGATTAATATTTATATTGATAATCTACTATCTCTCTTTACTATCTACTATAATATATTATTCAACTAAAATAATCAATCAAACTACGAGATAATCGTGATCGATATATAAAAACACGGGATAATCGCAATGATATATATAAAAAAACGAGATTAATATTTGCCATTGATAATTATAATTTGTGAAGACTATCATAAACCTACTATTTAAAAACACGAGAAGGCTAAGTGGCTTTTAAACTACTAACTAATATTAAACAAATATTTCTTATTGATAATTTATCGCTCATTAACCTGATCGACAGATTCAAGAGACTCTGGTCGGACATACCGCACTCAAATGAAGAAGAACACGGCAGGAAGCTTTCCGCTGGCCGCCCACATTCTGGGCGGTCGACCTACAACAAATCGGTCATCGGTTTGGTTTATATGTTCGCCACCCACAATGTTCGGCCGCTTTATTCATGACCGCGGCAAGCATTAATGAAAATTCCTCAGAATCGCTATTTATGTCTTGTAACGCCACAACGCCATAATGTGTAATAAATAAGAATAATCACCATCAGATTATATATATCGCCTCGTGAGGCTAATCAAAGGATGCATAATTTCTGGTTCTTCCAGCTTTACTCATTCTATACTCTTTACTCTCTATCTTTGTGTTCTTCGCTATATTCTACTCTAGAAAATAGTTAGGAACATTGGCGCCACCGTGGGGCCACGCAGAAACATTTCCCCGGCCGCACACCCTACAACACCATGGCCATACTACCAAACATGAATCTACAGATTCCTCTAATCACACAAATGTAACAAGAAGACAAAAACAGATTCAAACCTTATCATTTACTTCCTCGTAAACTCATCTGTTCCTCCATTATCACCATAGCATAAATAATGACACCATTTCATGTCCTCGTTACAACGTGATGGTGAATTGTTGTCCAAAGATATAACCCAAAGCTTTCAAGTGCATGAGAGATTTATCGTGGCACAAAGCACCTCACAAAAACCTTTACGCCAACATATGGTTTTGAGTTTGACTACTTCAGTCCTCCTCCTTGCTCCTCGCTGTGCTCCTCCTCTTTGACAAGCTGTCAACGATTTGATATCCTTAACGCTAAGTTGTTCCTCCCGCCGAATCAAATCAACACTCTCACCAAGGTAGCCCAACCAATAATGGACGAATCGATCATCAAGACCGATCCGGCAGTCAACCTTCGCGTTTAACGCCGCCACCAAACGCCGTTGTCGAGCATCGCGCCAACGCCATCGCGAACGCTGGACGGAAATGGCTCGGCGACTTCGTAGCTTGGCAACATTAGCCGGCCAAAGTCCGTGAATCGCAAGGTCACATTTAAAAGTATCTCGCTAATTTTCCTTTTAACATTATTGTTGTTCAAATTAAAAAAAAATAGATAATTAACGTAATCCGTATAAGACCTTGATTTCTTTGCTCGGTCGGTCAAAAAGCCATTTAAGGCCAACATTTGTTTTCATACCTGGATGGACGAGACCACGATTGAAAGTGGCAGGAAGGTTACCAAATAATTTCGGCCAATTCCCTAATTATTTGTTATGATTGTGAATCGTTTTGGAACTGTAAAGTATAAATGCTTTGAGAACAAGTAATTATAGTTATTTTGTGATAATTACATTTGAGCAAATTATAAATTTCTTGAAGTTACTAATGTTTTACTTTGAGCAAATTATAAATTCCTTGAAGAGTTTCATTGATACCGATTGACAAAGTAAAGAACATGCCTTTGAGAATCTCTCAGATTCACTTAAAATGGCATGGCATTATCCACGCCATTTCAGAAACTATATTGTTTCACCACGGTATGCAACTCAAGGAAATCCAAAGATAGAACTCTGATTCTGAGTAAAAGGTCGACGATAGTGAACTAGCGCGGCCGGGAGAATCGGCTCAATACCTCTCCGGTTCGGTAGGGGTGAGTAACTCCTCGTGCACAAGGTGGCCTCAGAATGCACTCTCTCGATCAAGATAAGTTTAAAATTAAAATCACAAAGTAGCTTATTATTAGAGTTTTCTTGCAATCGATCAATCTTTTCTTTTACTTATTCAAATGCTATCTTTCATTCGGCTTATCTAATGATGCATTCAACAATATGATTTTATACTTGTTCTCCAAAATTTATATATTTAACTTAGGTAGTAACTATGATGGTTTGGATTCTTTTTGTGTCCAAATGTGTATCTCAGAAACTATCAAACAAAGGATTAACAACCAAACAATTTTAGAAATATTAGAACAATATATTATTGTGCTTAATTATAATATTTTCAGTCATGACTTTTTTGAATGATTAAAGTACTTAAATTCTATTCTATTTAGTGCATATACTGAAAAGTTAATACTAATTAGCAGTCATAGACACGTTATGCTTGAATGTGGGTATTAATTCATCATTATTCCCCATCTTTTAAACAAATTTAGTTTTTGGTATCTTGTGAGTGTTGTTGAAGTTTCAGATACCACTCAAAGGAAGATCGACCGAATGAAAAATGAAGCCGACCTTCAGCCAACCGCCCCAGTGAAATGAAAAGCCGATCGTTTAAAAAAGGAGTCGGTTCACAAACATATGGTAATCAATCCATTATGAGATGGACCATGCTGGCAAGTCTGAATTTGTTCAAGAAACACCGATGGTGTTAGGATCACTCGGTCATGCTAATTCATCAGGCTGAGAATTTTTCGTTCAGAAGTTTAAAAGTTCGCAACAAGGAGCGGGTTAACTCCGAGTAGATTCCGATTGCTGATCAGGTTTTATTGTCCTAACCTTTTCTCCAATACTAATTGAAATAGGGCCGTTTTTACGTTCACATTACTAGAATAAAATTAACTTAGTAGTAACCTTTGATATGTGCTTAAAATAATTTATTCTCCAATGAACTTTTTCCAGCCTTACTCCCATTATTACCATTTACCACATGTTTTTATGGTATGAAAATATTTCTAACGGTGGCTCATTCTTGTGTAACTCTAATTTTAACCATAGTAAAGGCATGCAAATCACTTTTGTTTAAAAGATTAACTGGCAGTTTAAGAGTACTAGTATAACAACTCCAACGAAGCAATGCCTATATTGCATATATTATTTGTGATAGTGACTCACACTGGGACACCAAATTGGAATGGTATTTTCTATATCTACTTGGAAATAACGACGAGCGCACACTTGAGCTCACATGACAAATTGCTTGTTATTTTATACATGCTAGCCAAGAAAATATAAGTTGTTTTGAATACTGTGAAGTTGGGCTACTAATTTAACGTGCTTAAGCAAAGACAAAAAAGTAGCAAAATTGTCAAGGCAGGAGAACTAATTATCAAACCTTTGTGGATCAAATCATCCTTTATGAGGGAACACAATGCTAGCTACAGCTAGCCGAGGGGACACAATGGAAAGCTAATAAATTACTTGCAGAATCAAAGCAATATTTGCGGCACATGAGAAGAAGACAATCATGGAGACCGGCAGAGTCAAAGTGAAGGAGATAACTCTCTAAGCACATCTTCTGAACTTGTCGGACTGGTATCACCAAACTCGCCTCTAAGACTCACCGAGTGTTGCGCATGAAGAAGACCATTGCCCGACCAAAAATAAAGGAGGCCGTAAATCAAAGTGGGGACCAAACAGTTCACCGCATGTTAGTCTCTCGATAACCTAGACTGCACTCGCTGATGCAACACCACCGCGAATGCCATTGCCGAAAGCACCGCCCACAAACGCTTATTGCCTAAAGCCACCGTGACGCTCGCATGGTTTTACTTCTCGTGTGCTTTCTTTCCATGTCTTGTCTATACATGATTTTATAGTAATGCATAAGACAGATCTATTGAGGATGACAATTATCAACTAACCTCGATCAAAAACAATTAGAATAATGCACTATTGTGCTTAATTGAATATCTTAATTATTAAATATTACAATTTTGTTTACTCCCACTCTCACGCCATTTAGGTGCTTAAGCCGATGGTCAATTACAGTCATCTCCATTCCTATCATCGATTGTCCGACAATCATTTAAATACACATAGGGCTAATTTGAGTAAATCAGAAATGCCATTGTTGCGTGCCTACATCTAGTAATCTTTTGGGTGCTAAAATCTTTTGAAGCATCCTCATCATTCGACTTTTCAAATGAGGTATTATATTAATTGTTGATGGTGCACTACATGTATAAAATGATTTTCAAAGTGAACAAGTGAACGCCGCAACGCACTCTAAACTCAAGAACACTTGCCAAGAGGTGAGATCGCAGAGGACATCGACTAAGGATTCGTGAACATTGCCGAACAACAAATCCATTGTTGGTGCGGACAAAGTTTAAGTTTGTGATCAGGATTTATTTAATTAAAAGTTGCTTATACCGAACGAGCAAAAATGAAGAAGCCGGTCATAGGGACCAAGCAAAATTGAAGAAGACAATCGCCGACCAAAAATAAATAAAAAAATCCGTCGGCTGCCCAAAAAATCAAAAGAAGATTGTGTTGATCCGCCGAACAAGTAGTCTAAGATGGAGGAACACTAGAACTGGCTTCACCACAACTGACATGGTTCCTACAATGAAGTTGCTCTGCCGACTTGTGCATCCAACTCGAATCAGCTTGTCGTCGCCAACCTCCTACTCCAACCAAAGCTCCATCTTCGTAATTAGTAAAGTATCTCTTGCATCGCTTAGTTGCTTATCACCGTTGCATCTCAATTTTGCATTATCAAAGCCTATCATTTATTCCTAAATAAACCTATTGATCCAATCAAAGGCTTTAAGGTCCTTCACATAAAACCGATACATATAAATTACTCTTACATGCCTAGCTGTGTTAGTCTGATCTTTAATTTTCAAGAGATAGTCAAAATGTCAATACAAAAAATGGACTTAGGTTCTAGATATATGTTGAACTAGCATCTATTGAGTTGCTGATATAATTCTTGCATATATGTTTAAGTCATAGATCACTAGGAGAGGATTGATGTTTTAACTGATGAATACGCAAAGCTGTGTATAATAGTAAGTTTAGGCCTTACATATATGCCGGACATAAAAACATTGGTGAACCGATCACATGAAACTAAGTTTCTTACTACTCATGTTGGATTGATGATAGCATGATAAACCAAATGTAGAAGTGTTATAGTATCTAATAGATCTAAACTCTGCCAATTTATTTGAATGTTGAAGTGATTGGAAATGTGTACATACATATCTAGGTGCCTTTTTTAATATAAATGCTAAGGTTATATATGTGATTGTCAATTGTGTGACTTATGATTTGCAAATTGGTGTTAATTGGAAATCACTGCATGTTTTAAGGATAACATAAAATTGTGATTATCGTCATTTATAAAGGAAGTTTTGGAACATTATGCTACTAATGGAAAAGTTATAAATGCATTGTGAGTAATCGGTAAATCGGGTTCTTGGCCTAAAAATCAATTACATGATCTACTTGTGATATATGTGAATATTTTCCCCCCAATGTTGGTATACACTTATGAAGGAAAGTTGTTGTAAACTAGAAATTGTACGTGTCAGAACAATTTTTATGGCATCTAACTTTACCGATTTATCAACTCCTTTGAACAAACTTACTCTTGGAATCCTGTGAGCACCGCTAAACTTTCGTGTACTACTCAAAGGAAGATCGGTTAGCCATTGGCGTAATCCAAAATGAGAAAATCAATTGAAAATGAAGAAATCAACCGATCGACTCGTAAAAGAGAAAAACTGGCTTGACATCGCTGCTGACCTTGCTCACCAAGTCGACGCCGCAGCTACAAATGGCCGCAAACAACATCTATCTTCTGATAAAAGTAAGGCAAAGCAAAATCAAACATCAAGGATAACCGGAAGAACCAAAGGACAAGACGCTAAACAATCACATAGCAAAATTGACAAATCCAGAATGCAAAGTGGACCAATTAATCCTCCCAACTTCAAAGTGAATCCCAATAAGGTTAAAAGTATTTCTTAACATCATATTCTTAATATGTGAACGGTATAAAATAGGTGCATGCATGCATTGGTAAGAACCACATGATCCACATATTGGGACAAGCCTTTTTTGTTCGATAAGTTATGACTGACTAGCTTGAGATTTATTAGACAATCGCCAAAAATGAAAGTCACACCCCATCTTTTGGATCACTATAATGCTTGGTCATTTATGTTTAATGCTCAGGCCATCCTCATCTCTCTAAAGTTATCACATTCCCATTTTATAATGACCACTTGTACGTGCAATTACCCAATTATGTGATAGAATAATTTCATTCAACTTGGAACAAAACAAATGCATGAGTATGTTAGAAAGGTGAAGTAACGATCACCACATACAATTGAAATGAGAATAGAAGTAATTAAATATGCTCTGCAGAAAAGTTGTGGCATTAAAGCCACGCTTTAAATATTGTGATGATACATGAACATCACAAATTGATTGATATGTGCCGCTAACGCTTTGAAACCAAAGATTCAAGGTTAAACATGTCACTTTACATAAAGTGCACAGATGAGCACGATCCACAAATTTTCCGATTTAACAAAATGTAGACAACCGCCAAGAAAAAGATGAAGTCGCCAATAGGCCGAACAAAAATAAAGTTAGTCGTCGCCAAGCAAAAATGAGGACTATGAATACATAGGTTGGAGTTAAAAATAAAGAAGTCGGTCATAATGATCGAGCAAAAATGAAGAAGCCACCACATAGTCGAGCAAAAATGATGAAACCGACCACATAGGTCGAGGAAAAACAAAGAAAACCGATCAACAAATGATCAAACGCTGAATGCCACCAACCTTCGGCTTTTTACTACAAACCAAGAAGATAAAACCTTCTGTGATTCCCAACAATGCCGAAGAAGAATAACCGATTCTTTAAATCTCAATAAATGTATCTTTGTAGGTGGCATTATAGCTTCCCAAATGTATTGTTGTGTATTGAATAAAGAGAATCGATGATTACAAATAATGCGTGAATGCGCCGAAAAACAAGTCCCAAAACGGCAAGGACCGAGTAGTTGGCTCGATGTTGACCCCGCACCAAGACAAAAGGACTCGCCAGCTTGGTCCGAATCGACGAGTTCATTGTACTTCTCGGAGGCACTTCACGTGACCATGAAGTGATTCGCCAAAAGTGAGCCATGGAGTCGTGGGAAGAACCCTCTTGCATAGTAATGCACCACCATGATTCACCGAAAAGTGACTTATGGGATCACGCTTGCTCACTAAATCAACGACTCCGCACAAAGAGGATAAAAACAAGATCGCGGCAGATGTGCAAGCATCCCGCGCACAAAGCCGACGATCTTTCACGTGAACCTCCCTTTACAATATCAAAGGGAGGAAGCAAAACCCGACGATGAAAATCGTGCGGAAGAAAAACTAATTTTGTATACATATTTAAGGTTTTACAGGAACGATTCAAACAAGAAAAACATCAAAAGAAAGTTGCCAATCGATCGTGCTTTAGCGCTTGGAAAAGCTTGCAAATGAATCACCCGACCCAAAAGAGGCAAACCAATTTGGTCGCCTAGTGAGGATACGCAAAACAATCCTGTGATGGTTCAAAACAAATACTCGAAAGACGATTCAAAACAAACACATGAAGGATCGTGAAACAAATCATCTCGCAAGGCTTTGTTTGTTTCTAACTATTTTTGTTTTGTAGACTTAACTCTAGAAGGACTATAAGGAAGAAATCGAGACTATGAGATCAAAGCCAAGCAGCTTAGAAACTTGTAATCAATCACAAACTATAAAGTAACAACAAAGCAGATGATGAACTACCACCAAGGAACCAAGGACTTGATGGTCAAGGACTTAAGTGCGCACCGAGCCTATCTTAATATTAGAACGACTTCACACTTCGTGCTCGCCGCTCAAGGACTATGTTCACAACCCGATCGACCGGGTATCCAAGAGACTTGGCCGGACATATCGCACTCAAATGAAGAAGAACACGGCAGAAAGCTTTCCGCGCGGCCGCCCACATTCTCTCGCGGCCGACCTACAACAAATTGGTCATCGGCTTGGTTTATATGTTCGCCACCCACAATGTTCGGCTTGGCCTATTCATGACCGCGGCAAGCATTAATGAAAATTCCTCAGAATCGCTATTTATGTCTTGTAACGCCACAACGCCATAATGTGTAATAAATAAGAATAATCACCATCAGATTATATATATCGCCTCGAGGCTAATCAAAGGACGCATAACTCTGGTTCTTCCAGCTTTTACTCATTCTATACTCTTTACTCTCTATCTTTGTGTTCTTGCTATATTCTACTCTAGGAAAATAGTTAGGAACATTTACTATCTAACTTTTACCATCTACTATAATCTACTAATAAACTAAAATAATCAATTGAAACTACTTAGATAATCGCAGACCGATATATAAAAACACGGATAATCCGCAGTTGATATATAAAAATACGGAATAATATTTGCCATTGATAATTATAATTTTTGAAAACTACTATAAACCTACTATCTAAAAAAATAATAAGGCTTAATGACTATTTAAACCGATTAATACCTAAAAAGACAAACAATTGTCATCGTTATATAAAAACACGGATAAATATTTCTTATTGATCATCTACTATCTACTATAATCGCAATGATAAATAAAAACACGTAGATAATCGTGACCGATATATAAAAACAAAGGATAATATTTGTCATTGATAATTAAAATTTTGAAGACTACAATAAACCTACCGTAAAAACAATAAGATTTAATCGACTATTTAAACTATCGATTAATATTTAAAATAAATATTTTTATTGACAATCTACTATCTCTCTTTACTATCTACTATAATATACTAATCAACTAAAATAATCAATTGAAACTACTTAGATAATCGCACTAATATATAAAAAAATACGGGATAACTGCAGTGATATATAAAAGCATGAGATTAATATTTATCATTGATAACTATAATTTTTGAAGTTTATTATAAACCTACTATCTAAACAAACAAGAAATCTTAATGACTATTTAAACTGATTAATACCTAAAAAAGATAAATAATTGTCACTGATATATAAAAAACACGGGATAATTATTTCTTATTGATCACCTACTATCTATCTTTTACTATCTACTATAACTTACTAATCAACTCAAATAACCAATTTAATCTATGAGATAACTACACTGATACATAAAAAACACGAGATAGTTACACTCATATATAAAAAATACGGGGATAACTGGAATGATATATATAAAAACATGAGATAGCTGCACTGATATATAAAAACACGGGATAACAATACAGATACATAAAAAATACTGCACTGATATATAAAAAAACACCGGATAAATGCACAATTGTTTTTAAATAATACTTTTACATTTTTAGATTTTAATATTTATCAATTTTTTATTTGAAACTCATTTTTTATCTACTTTAAATTTGTTTTTATTTTCACGGGATATTATTCAGACTACTTAAATACTATCTAAGTTCATTCATAAAAAAAACATGACAGCACTCGTGCGTATGCACGGGTATTCTACTAGTATTTAAACAAAGTGATCACATATGAAAATACCAAATGACTCATTTTAGAACCTTGACACTCAATTCATTAAGGTCAAATTGGTCTATTTACTTTTCTCTCTTTCCTCTTTTTCACTTTTCTCTTACACTCTTTTTCCTCTTTTTTACTTTTCTCTTACACTCTCTTGCTTTCCTTTTATCTCTTTCTTCTTATACTCTCTTCCTCCTTACACTCTCTTCTTTCTTCTTTTTATTTCTTTTACTTTACTTTTATTTACCCCATAAACAATTATTCTCTTTCTTTTATCACTTAACTTTAGTTTTTTTAACTAAAATTTCTAAATTTATACAAACAATACTCTACTAAAATTATCTTCTTTTTTCTCTCCAACATCTGTTTACACATTTATTGATAATCTACTATCTATATTTTATTATCTACTATAATCTACTAATCAACTAAAATAATCAATTGAAACTACAAGATAAATGTAATGATACATAAAAACACTGATAACTACATTGGTATATAAAAGAACACAGGATTAATATTTGTCATTGATATTTAAATTTTTTGAAACAAATATTTCTTATTAATAATCTACTATCTCTCTTTACTATCTACTATAATATAATCGATCAACTAAAATTAGAAGTTGAAACTACGAGATAATCAGACCTGGTATATAAAAACCACGGAATAATTGTGTTGATATATAAAAAAATCATGAAATTAATATTTGTCATTGATAATTATAATTTTTGAAGACTACTATAAACGTACTATCTATAAAAACTTAATGACTATTTAAGCCGATTAATATTTAAAACACACATGACAAATATTTGTCACTAACACTACAAAAACATTGGGTTTAGCGAGGAAATATCGCTGGCTAAAAGGCCTAATTCCGCCGCTAATTGCCATTAGCGAGAGAATTAGCGAGGACCGCCCGGCCGCTAATATCCTCCTCGCTAATGGCAATTAGCGACGAATTTGTGTCGTCGCCGCTAATTAGCGAGGACACCCTCGCTAATTCCTCGCCACGCCGACAAAGACGCTTCCCAACCGACCGCACGCTTCTCAACTGATCGCTTATTATTATTATTATTATTATTATTATTATTATTATTATCGTTGTTATTATTATTAGTATTATTATTATTATTATTATTGTTGTTATTATTATTATTATTATTATTATTATTATTATTAGTATTATTATTATTATAACCAATATATCCAGAGAGAGGAGTGAGAGTGGTGGTGGTGGTGGTGTGGTGGTGTGGTGGTGGTGGTGGTGGTGGTGTCGTAGAGAGAGAAGGAGAAGGAGAAGAGTAAGGGAGAAAGAGAGTGAGATCTATGTGGTGGTGGTGGTGGTAGTGGTGGTCGTGAGATCTATGTGGTGGTGGTGGTAAGGTGGTTGGTGGTGGTGGAAGAGAAGGAAAGAGAGTGGTGGTGGTGGTGGCCTGGTGGTGGTGGTGTGTGTGGTGGTCAAGAGAAGAAAATGCAAGAAGAGAGTGGAAGAAGAAGAGAGAAGAAGAGAGTAAATGAGAGAGAGTGGAGTGAAAAGAGAAGAAGAGAGTGGTGGTTGTAGAGGTTGGTAGTGGTGGTGGAAGAGAAGAAAAGAGAATAAGAGAGTGGAGGAGAAGAAGAGAGTGGAGGAGAAGTAAGCAAGAGAGAAGAAGAGAGAAGAGTGTAAATGAGAGAGAGAAGAGGTGGTTCTGGATTATTATAAAAAAATATATTACAAGCTTAATGAGGAATTAGCGAGAGACTGCCCTCGCTAATCCTCTAGCGCTTTCAAGCCACCGCCATGTGTCGTAATCCTCACAAAAATGTCACCAATTAGCGAGGACTTGAAATTTCCGCCGCTAATCGCCTAAAAACGTGTTATCACCAAATCACCGTAACATCTCATTTCCGCCGCTAATTCCTCGCTAATGGTCACATTAGCGAGGACTTGCAATTCCGCACAAAAATGTTGCTTTTTTGCGTAGGACAAAATTTCTCGCTAATTCGCTACTAATCTCTTTTTTGTAGTGTAATATCTAAAAGCCAACAAATATTTGTCATTGATATATAAAAACACGGATAAATATCGCTTGTTGATAATCTAATATCTATCTTTTACTATCTACTATAATCTACTAATCAACTCGTATAATCAATTAAAACTATGAGATAAATCGCATCGATACATAAAAACACGGATAGTTGCAATCGATATATAAAAAAATATGGGGATAATCAAGAAATATATATATATATATATATATATATATATATATATATATATATATATATATATATATATATATATATATATATATATATAATATATATATATATATATATATATATATATATATATATATATAAAACATGGGATAATTGTAATAATATATAAAAACATGGATAACAACACTCGACATATAAAAACATTGCAATCGTTATATTAAAAAAACCAATGGATAAATGCACAATTATTTTTAAATGATACTTTTACATTTTTATATTTCAAAATTTATCGATGTTTTTATAATTTCCACAAATTCAAAAACATAGTGGTAACGTCTCACACATCTAAGGGACTAAATGTTGGAGTTGATTGGAACCAAGCATCTTGAAGAAGTCCTACATTCCTTAGTTTTGTGAAGAAATAGGAGGCTAGGAGAAATGTTGGAGTTGATTATAACCTTTGACTATCTTCAACAATTGAATAAGTTTTGCTAGGAGAATGATCACACATTTTCTCTTTGTTAAACTTCTCATTTCAATGAACAACTCCCATGAGTGTCTTCATCATGTAAATTTGAGCTATGAGAATTGGGAACTTCTTCAAGCTTTTCACTTTAAAGATGTATAGTAGCATCAACCTTAGTTTGATAATCTTTTGAGCTATTGGCATGATCAAGATCTTTCGGTTAAACACTTTCATTGATTATTAAATCGTTTTCTTGGGCACATACCGCTGAACAAGAGCGTTACCTTTGTCAAGAATAGTTAGTTCCTTTAACGAGAGCATTATCAACGAGATTAACATGTAATACATTTTACAATTCGAAATGGAATGACCAATAAAGGAATGGAGGAACTTTATTTCATATTCTAAAGGGACAAAGAAAGCAAACTCTTGCATTTCCACCAAGAATTTGTCACAAGTTGATATTCTTTAAGATCAAGATCAATTAAGACCGAACAAAACAACTAAAAGTCTTCTTGCTAGTAGCTTCATCAAGAGCAATTCAAATGCTCACACCTCTAGGTATAGAGAAAGATATATTTGCCCTCCAATGGATGTTGATTCTCTACGGTCATTGCAGTCTATCTCTCTCCAAAGCCATTTTTCTTTATTTTTTAAGAAAATTAAATAGATGGTCGGGATTGTTCTCCTAATTGATCTAATGGTAATTTAGTGTCTGATTGTTGTGACTGCAGTCAATCTTGATCCGACCTCCAATACTCTCATGGAAAGCCAATAATTGTGAAGCCGCTATTGAGCACAAATTTGTTTTAACACACATATGGATTGAAATCTAGAGTCCAACTAACTAATCTTAGATCATCCACAATGGGAGTATCTCTTAAGAGTCAGAATCTAATATGTACCCTCATTGTGAAGATTGAAAAATGATTTATCTATTGTGATAAAACTTTTAAATAATCAAAATTATTTACTTTTCATTAAACTACTATTAAAATGTAAAATGATACTCCTCCGGTAGGGTGTTGTTCGCAAAGCGGTTTGGTTGGGCTTTGAGACAAAAGTAAACCGAACCGCAAGGTAAAATTACATGCGGTTTGGTTTGGTTCGGTTGACTTCATAAAATAAAACCGAACCAAACCAAACCAAACCAATGCGGTTTGGATTGGTTCGGTTAGTTCAGTTTTTTCCATGACAAAAATAATTTAAAACGGAGTTAAAATTAACTAACTTAAAAAGGCTAACACAAATCTTTAAGAAAAAATCTACTCAAATACATCTAGTATATAAATCATTCTTTTTAATTTTTTTCAAATAACTAAGACAATGTTTAAAAGAATTTGAATTAATTATTTTGTTGTAATTTTTAAATATAGCATAACATAATGGGTTATTTGTAAGTGAGTCAAAGAATTACTTGGATTTGGGTTAGTAAGTGAGTGAGAGTTGAGTTGTAGTTGCATTTGAGTTAGTAAGTTAGTAAGGAAGGTTGTAATTCAACAAGCCTTAGTGTTACTTATGTTTGGTTTGATTTGGTTTGGTTTCGAAATCAAAACCGCGAACCGAACCGAACCAAGGCGGGTGTAATGAAAAAGAACCTAACAAAACCGATCAAAAGCGATTTTTTACGCATTTTTGGTTTGGTTTGGTTTATGGTTTTCCTATTGGTTTGGTTCGGTTTGAACACTATCTCTCAGATTTTATATAGTTAAATTTGTCAACACAAATTGTTGTATCTAGTCCATAATATAAACTAGATACATCAACTTGTACACCAAATTTTGCTTATAAAAGAGACCTAAAGGAGTCGAAGAAAGTTAGTGGGTCTAACTTAGTAAATTTTGTTGAAGTTTTGGATTGAGAGATAGAATAATAAATTTTTCTATTAAAAATTATAAAAGTGTGATGTGGACAAATGAAACTCATTTAAGAATTCAAATTGGGTTACTCAAATTGGGTTTCTCTATTGAGAATGCTTTTAAAATCCCTAATATTGGAATCCAAGAACCACATTAGTTCAAAAGCTTCTTCCGTAAATCAACAACGCTTTTTTTTACACCCTCATTATCATTCCCACCTCCATAAATACCGCTTTCGACAAAAATGCCCTCAAAGAATAGTGAAAATTTCGAATTACCTTATAGAAGAGGTAATTCGGTGAGAGTTTGAGGATTTTGAATCATTAAAAATCGAGGTAATTTTGCTCACATTTTTGTGAACCGTAATTACCTCGCTTTTGGTAATTCAAAATCCTCAAACCCCTATCTAATTACGTGGTATTTACTAGATTTCTAAAAAAATAAAATAAATTAAAATTAATTAAAGACGCGCTTTTGATTACTTAAACTAAATAATACATGAAAGTTCGAATCTAAACAACAAAACACAAAGAACAAAGAAAATGAAAAGACGGTGAGAAATTAGTGAGACGGTGGTTGAGACGCCGGCGACCTCAAGAACGGCCCTTCCGTTTCGACATACAAATTTGAATAGACTCGTGATTCAAATATGTCAAAACGGTCCATCATTACTCGAACGCCATCGTTGTTCTTCACATCCATGGTGGACCATCGAACACGCATTATTATCGCCCATAGTGTAACGATAAATGATCCGGTGACTTTGCTCGTCACCCTCCACCGCACCTTCGTTGTTATTTTTCTTTCGTAGCTTCAAAGGTGATGTCGCCGTTAAGTTTACATAAAATGGGGTTTGGACTCTCAAATGGACACCATTTTCTCTGCTTTGTGATTGTGCCTCGATGGTGAAGCGGCGCGAAGTGCGTAATCACGAGAGTATTGTGTATTCAGAGTGTGTGTGTGAGTGTTGTCAGATGTGGATCGCTGTGTGTGTGAAAGAAGTGTCCTCAACAATATCGCACCTTTAAGTCGCCTCGCCCAACACAAGTAATGGTTCGCCTCGACCGCTGTCATAAGTCACGTGATCTCGCCATACTACTCTCTTTCCTTCCTGACATCGTTGTGGGTTCTATACAACCGACTAATGTTGCTCAAGTTGTTCTTAAATCGACCTTCAATGCTTCAAGACTTTTGGATGCTTTCACTCCCAAAGACAGATGCTCCCCAACAATCGACCGCTCCTCCTGGTAAACTTACCAAATATAGTTGCTCCAAACAAAGTCTTACGAGGCTCATGATTGTGAATCTCATACACCACTCTCACCTTCCAATCGTAACTAGAGGTAACATTGGTTTAGCTTTCAATTGAAACCTACAACCACATCTTTCGATGTCTTGTGTCTACCAAACAGTAATTCCAACATCTACTCGATCAGATGTGCCTCAGAACACCCCCTTTTCTCAACGGTAATTTAATTTAAAATCGAGTTCAAAATTTGTTTTTCTTTTTAAAAATACATCCTCGGCGGAATGCTACGCTCACACCAAACTTCACTTTAATCTAGTCAACAATACTTTTCACTTTAATCGACACCAAAATCAATAGCTCTATGGCTAATATCAACACATCTGGCCATCGGGCGCTATGGCTAACGCCAAACTCACCGCATACATCGACACCAAAATCAATAGCTCTATGGCTAACGCCAAACCCATCTGGCCAAGAGCTCTATGGCTAACCTCAAACTCATCTGACACATCGACACCAAAAGTAAAGTGGACTATATTGTCACTACAAGGACCAAACGTCACCTAATGACTAAACCGGCTCCACCATTCACCCACTTAGACGCATTTCCAGACCAAACAAAGACTCAAATTTGCGCTGGCAAAGAACTCGCGCGCTACATCAAGGCCAAAACAAAGACTCAACACACTCACACCGCACTCCTCAACACACATACACTACCCTTCACACACCACACCGCACTTTGGCACACCGTGACCGCATCTCAAGACACCTACACTACCCTTCGTCACACCACACTTCTTCACATCCACACTTCGACACCTACACGCCGACACCTACACTTCGTCACCACTACAACACCGCACTTCTGCACTCTACACCTTGACAACACTAGCTTCGACATACATACACCTCACTTCTAAGAACTACACTTCTGTGATACATACTCTACACTTCAAAGAACTACACGCCGACTCCCATACACTTACACTTTGTCACGCCTACACGACGACACTTACACCGATACATCTACACCTCAACACATAAACCTCACACATCTACACGCTGACTTCAATATTACTTCGACCCACTACACATGTCGACACTTACACTTCGATACATCTACACCTCAACACATACACCCTGTGATATATACACTATACCTCGACAACTACACTTCGGCTTATATACACTACACCCCGATGTGCCTTCACTCGACTTAGATACACTACACCTCTACCACTTCACTCGACTTAGATACACTACACCCCACACCTTCACTCGACTTAGATACACTACACCCGATGTACTTCACTCGACTTAGATACACTACACCCGACACCTTTCTTCGACTTAGATACACTACACCCTCATGCCTTCACTCGACTTAGATACACTACACCCCTACGCTTCACTCGACTTAGATACACTACACCCCGACAACTTCACTCGACTTAGATACACTACACCTCTACCACTTCACTCGACTTAGATACACTACACCCCGATGCCTTCACTCGACTTAGATACACACACCCGACACCTTCACTCGACTTAGATACACTACACCTCGATTACACTACCTTGCCACGCTCCTCACTTCACCATCACTCACCCCTGGCTGCACTACCCTGCTATACTCCTTCACTTCACCATCACTCACCCTGCTACACTACCCTGGCTACACTTCCTCACTTAACCACCACTCACCTTGCCACGCTCCTCACTTAACCACCACTCACCTTGGTACTACACTTCAACACATACATACTTTGACTCACTATCCTTCGACGCACACACCTTCGACGCACACATCCTACAACGCACCTACCCTTCTCGGTACACAGTAATACTTCACTTCGAATGGTGCTCTAGGTACCTAACCCTCATCTTCCCTCTTTTCTCTGATTCTCATACTATGATCAAACTTAAACCACAATTATTACAACCCATATTCATTCGAAATGTGTCCAGCACACATCAAAGTAACAACTAAGGTGACAACACCAAAAATAGCGCCCTTGCGCCTAGGGTTCCTCAACCCATTTTCTTTTCTAGGTCTTTCATATGACCAATCACACATCACAATTTCACCAAGTTGAAGCAAACACAACATCAATCACACAACCAACAACACAAACAACTCAATAATCATCCTAGAGTCTAACTCATACATAATCATCATCATATACTCCATTATAGGTGAAAGAGAGCCCCCTTACCTCAATAGATTGAAGAATAAGCACTCTTTCCACCAAGACTTCAAGATCCCCCAACAATCCAGTTTCTCTTCCTTGAACTTGAACTCTCCACGCCAAGATCTTCTCTTCTCCCTTCTTAAGGCTATCGCACCTCTCTCTCTCTACTCACTTTACTCTTTGACTTTTCTTTGTAATTGGTTGCAAATGAACTCTCACACCATCGACACCCACACGTATATCATGGATATGGGCCTAACTAATGGATCACGCCTCTATTCACACCTCCTCCATTTCTCAAACACCTCCTAAATGAAATGAATTCCAAATTAATTATTTGACTTAATTAAAATGTTGTCAGTTCTTAAATAACCCAATTAAATAAATAATTGAACTATTTTTGGGGCGTTATATGCCCCGCTCTCTCACAAAACCATAAACAACCTCGTTTTTTCCCTTTTCCATTCTTCGTCGCCCTGCTCAACAATAACCACAATGATTCTGTTTCGCTTTCCCTGTGATTCTAAATTTCAACGTGTCATCAGATCTCGAGTGGTAAATATCTCGATGTCAGAAAAAGCATGCTAAATCCATAATAACTATCTATTTAAAAATATATAAATGTTATATAAAAAACAATTCCGGAAATACCTTTTTAGAGGTACTTCCGGTTCAACTTTCTGCACTAATTCCGGAAAACAAATTTTCAAAATTACATTTTCTGGGGATAATTCCGGTTCAAAAATTGTAAACCGAAAATACCAACTTTCTGCACTAATTCCGGAAAATTCACCTCCAAATTCCCGAAAATACTTTTTTTTATGGTAATTCCAAAAAAATCAATAACTGTGGTGGGTCCGGTACGTTTTTTTATAAAATGACAGGGGCATTTAAGGATTTTTGATATTTATGGGGGTGGAAGTGATAACGAGGGGGGCGGGAAAAAAAAAGCCATCAACAACATCCCACGGAGATTTTCCTTTTATTAATATCAATCAATTGACCATAAAGAATATTTTTACAATGATCAAATGCTTGAAAATGGCTTCAAACACATCATGAATCATTATGGTGAGATAGTCTCTGTCTTTGGAATTTAAAACAATTATCAATCAATAAAAATACAGTTTGCGTAAATTTCAATCATTGTAAAATCCAACATGAGAAGGAATCAGACCAAAGCAAAGACTACCACTCTGTTTTCAGATTTCAAAAAATTTATTTATCACGCCATGTCTCGTTATGCCACGTAAGATTGATATTTCCATAGTACTACATAGTACCCATTCGTCAAGCTCCTTTTTCAGGAATCAACATCATTACTGACCAATTGAATTATTGAAACACGGTTTCACTTTGAGAACCCCTTTTTCGTAGTGGACCTCCCCTTCGCCTTCAGAATTATACACCCAAAAATAATAAAATTAAATAAAAAAACAAGAACAAGAAAAAGAACAAGAACAAGAACAAGAAGAGAACAAGAAATAATCAAAGAAGTTATGTTTCTTCATCTTCATAACATATATTTATATTATGCACCATGATCATGATAATCACATGGTATCATCTCATATTTCATTCACATATGATAAAATCACAATCATAACAAAAATCATCAAAATCACCGTTGCAACTCCATCATACGCGAGAAATCTTCAAAACAAACGAAACCATCACCGTTTTTATCAACACCTTCTATCATACGCCGGCACTCTTCTAACGTGCACCGTTCATCACCGATAGCCGTAAAACCCTAAGCAACTCCTCCGCCGAGATCCTTCCATCCTGATCCGTATCAAAACCTCAAACGCCTCTCGAAGCTCTTCCTCGGGGTCAGATCCTTGTCCAGAACCCGACCCGACCCGGTTCATCAACGCTTCAACGCTAATACACCCACGGCCATCACCGTCAACTTCGCTGAGCATCAACGCGACTTCTTCAGGGCTCGTTTGAGCACCGAGCCGTGTAAGGACAGCCTCGAGTTCTTCCCGAGAAACGACGCCGTCGTTGTCGCGGTCGATTAAACGGAAGGCTTGAGCGAGTTCTAACTGTACGTCAACGGAGACGTCAGACCAGTCGCCGGAGACGTCAGGAGGACACTCGTCGGAGTATGGAACCTGCGGTGGCGGCTTTGTGAACGGAACTGTCAGATGAAGATCCGGAACCGAAAGATGGAGGGTCGGATCTTGAAACGGAGCGTTCTTTCTGGAACGGAAAAAGCGTTTGGGAGAGAGTTTGAGGTTCTTGGGGTTAATGTTGATGAGCTTCATTGGAATTGGAGATAGTGGTTGTGAGAATGATGAAGAGGGAAAAGGAGAGAGAAGAAAGAGAGAAGTGGGTGAGGTATGAGGGGAAAGAAGGAGGAAGGTGAAGGGGGTTAAATGGGTGCAGTGTAGGTAGCAGTGGCAGGTCCATTCCTCTTCGGAGTGTAGCTTCCACGAAGTTTCCTTTGGATTAGTTTGATTGAAAACAGTGTGCATATTTATATTTTCATTATTTCGTGATTAATTAATTAATTAATTGAACTAAAGACCAACGGCTTTTTCCTTGGTTGTTTTTCTAAAGGTGAGGGTAAAACATTGGTGGGAAACATGGTGGGCACTTTTTGGAGTGACTTTTACGGTGTAGCTGATATGGAGATATCACCATCAATATTATGTCCTCGCGGTCAGTGATTCAGATATCACTTCAATGTCTCAAATTTAAATCTTGATCTAACAAAAATTTGGTAGGAATAAGAGAACCATACAGACAAGAAAAGTTGGATGTTTCAGAATAATCGTGCTTCTCGACGTAAATTAATCATCAAGAATTTGATCAATATCAGATACCAAATGATATGGTAACAAACAAAAAGATCTAAAATAGAGCTCGATACGATAGCGATGGAATATGATTTTTCTAGCCTAATAATTAGGTACCAGAAAAGTATAGGCTCATGCATCGTACAACCCCTAGGCTACTCACTAGACACTCACTTTTTGGGGTGAAAAGACTAAAAGCCCTTACTAAAAATTGTTTTTTTTATTTTTTAGACATTAAGATTTGCCGGCGCGACGCTGATCGAACTCTCGATCGTAATCTCAAAGTTTACTAACTAGTCAAAGTTTACTCGACACCCCAAATTATGTTTTGAATTCTCCCCAACATTTATAATTGTAACGGTTTGATTGTTTTAAATCAACTACCATGCTCGATCACACCTATTATAGATAAGTGCAAATGTCATACAAACCGAAAAAGTCTAAAAACAATTCATGCAATGAATAAATCGAATCGTTAAAAGCAGCTTAAAATTAAACAACTAGTGTTAGCCATACTAGTGTTAGTAAAGAATAAATCGAATCGTTAAAAACCGCTAAAATTAAACAATTCAATATCCAACAACAATCGTGGAGGTTCTGGCCGCTAAGTGCGAATCGTTCTACGCATGCATGGTCGAACAACACTTTACTGTGTTCTAAGACACGCTTGGTCGAACTGCATTTAATCTTTAAAAATGTTTTAAATTCGAGGTATTTTAGGAATAAATGGTAGATGAGGTGTCTAGTGAAAGAGAGTGATCAGACGTAAGACGGGCCAAAGTATATAGGGAAAAATTACCAAACAACTATGTGGAGTAGCCCACCAATTTGGTAATGAAGACGGAGAGTTGCGACTTCCTATAACTTATACCACTTCTACGAGATATTCTTGACATGGTTAACCACAACCTTCTGACCAAACACCTTGCCTCTAAACAAAACATAATTTCTATGCATCCAAATACTCCAAGTGGTTGCCATCCAAAACAAGAATTTGACGCTGCCCGATTTCCTCATCTCATGGTGACGGAAATGATCAACTCCAACCTACAAAACAAATGGGAAATACCCAAACAAATACACAAGATCTCGTAACAACTAATATTTGAATGCTCGCATAAAAGAAAATATGATCAATCGATTCTTCATAATCAAAACACAAAGAACAACAGATCCATGAGGACCGCTTATAACCCCTAGTAGTTAGAGCATCACGATTCGAAGCTTTCACAACAAATTCCACCTAAGTCCCTACTTGTTGGAGGCACACGAAGTTGCACTGGATTTTTGATTTAATTGTGGATCTTCTCAAATGTAGAATCAAAAGCCAAGATTTTAAATAACATCATAACAAAACAACACTATTTAAGTGTAGCTTTGCCAAATGGCGACATAGTTGGGTTTGTGAAGTAACCATTGCTACTTGGGTTCAACTGATTAAACCCTTACCTAGAAGTCTTACACTAGTTTTGTCTAGCAGTTGGTTTCACCAGCGTTGGTTCAAAGTCAAGTGAATCAGATTGCACCACGATAAACTAACGGAATTGGGTTGAACTGCAATTGATTCAATTGATCTGTCATTTTTTTCTCTTTTTAAAATAACTTCATTTTTTGATAAAAAAAATAACTTCATTTTTAATACTTATTTATTTTTAATTTGTTTTCAACCATCTAATCCAACTATTGAACCAATTGATTAAACCTAACCCATAAGTCTTACATTAGTTTAATCTTCGGTCCAATAATGACAACATAGATTAAATCTCCAAAAAGAATCTTACCTCAATTTCTAAGATACGATTCCAACTCTTATTGATATGTTCTATTTTAACAATTTATTCTCTATTATTATTTTTTATGTCGACTTTCATTTTATTTTTCTTTCTTTTTCCACCACATCAACTATTTTCCACTTGTTTCTTTCTTTCAATGTCTTTAATGTTTTGCCTACTCTCATACTTTTTCTCATTTTTTAAATTTCCATTATGCTTCTTTTAGGGTATTTAGTGGAAGTCAAATTTCTAGCAAGGTGGAAGTCAAAAGACTATGAGATAGCCTATTTCTCTCGTACTCCTTTGTATTCTTATATTGTTACTAAGAAAACAACCACAAAAGAAGTGCTTGTAGCCTTAGAAGACTGCGGTCAAGGAGGTAAAGTCTTCTAAAAATAAAAAGGACTATGTTCTGCCTAAGGTTAAGGTGCTTTGACTAGATGAGGTTCATCAACTCGATGAGGTTCAACTGCTTTGAGGCCAACTAGGAGCCCAAGGGAGAGATAATGAATTAGTAGATAAGGGCTTAGTTGTCAAGGCTTTTGCGCTTGAGAATACCATGATCGAGAGAAAGGAGTTGATTTAGGAGCAAGTAAGTTGAAGCGCATGTGGGAAATCGGAGACATGGAGCGGCTGAGAAGAATGTGGGCAAGGCACCTAATGGCGAAATTGGCAAGTGTACCAAATCGTCATAAGTACTAATAAAACGCAGAAGACCGAGTGTCGAACTCAAGGATCGAATGCAAATACCAATAAACATTAACAACAACTAGATTTAACACAAATGAACCGAATTTGAGTGATATGATAAAGTAAATGGAACTTTTAAGGTAAAGATAATAAATATTTTTTATATTTTTGATAAAGAACCGAATAACGCAAAGTTTATTTAGATGATAAAATAAGTTAGGGATGAACTTCAATTGATTTCACACTATTGCAAATTGATTTAATAAGGAAAAGTAACCCTCTCTTTTACTTTGTTATCAAACCCACAACATTATTAATCCCTAATTCCTTAGGTGAATAATCATTTGTGAACAACTAAAAATCCTAATTTCTTAGGTGAATATAGTTGGCAACAAGCATTAGAATCAAGGATTTGCAAGATACAGCAACTCCAAGGTTATCCCTAGACTAAGAATTGAAGACATTCAATCTCAAGCATTCAAATATAAAACTTTCATTCCATAGATGAACCATAAATCATTCCATGGGTGATCAAATCATGAAAAGCATTAAGAATAGAGATTAAACATACAAAGCAAGAAGGAATATGATATTTAGAACAATCAAAACCAATTACAATAGTGATTCATCAATGTTAATTCATCCCTAACCCAAATGGGTTTAGCTAGACATGGATAAAGAAGAAGGGAAATAGAAAATCAAACTCAATGGAGAGAATGACCACATTGAAGCTCCAAAATCTTGTTCCCAAGCCTTGAATCTTCAATGGAGATGAAGGGTCTTGAGCCCCTAGCCGCCTCCCTTGCTATCTCTCTCTTAGGTCAAGAAAATGGTAAAGCCCATTTGGTTGGATGAAAATCGCAACTTTAAACTAAATCACAGAGCAAAAGCGCCAAGCGCATGATGTAAGCACTTGGGCGCGCCGACAAAGAGCATCAACAGACCCCAAAAGCGCCCCAGACGCATGTAAGCGCCATGTGCAACGGAATCAATAGGTAAAGAAGCGCCCTGCAAGCGATGCAAATGCTTCGCGCATGGCAACAGAAACATCAAATGCAAAAGCGCCCCAAATGCATGCAAGCGCTGGGCGCCAGTAGTGCATTTTTGAAGTAGTAGAGCTCCAAATGCTAGGCAAAGTTCATCCTCGCTGACGACATGACTTTTAGCAACACACTCATTCTTCCAAGCTTTAAAATATCCAAAACATCTCACTACAAAAACAGTGATTAGCGAGGACGCTATAGGAATATTAGGTCCTCGCAAAACTCAGAATTAGCGACGGAATTTCTCGGGTCCTCGCTAATTTCTCACACAGACACACTTCAAGACAATTAGCGACGGAATTTCTCTGGGGTCCTCGCTAATTTCTCGACTGACAAAGACACTTTGCAAAGACGCTGCATAATCGACAAGACACTTTTTAGCTTAGCAATGACTTTAATTAGCCGGGTCCTCGCTAATTCCTCGCAAACTATCATATTTTTTTAATATTAATCCGAACCACCTTTCTTCTCTCTCATTTACACTCTTTTTCTCTCTTCTCTCTCTCTTCTTCTCTTCCACTCTCTTCTTTTCTTCTCTTCCACCACCACACCACCACCACCAACCACCACCACTCTCTTCTTCTCTTTTCACTCCACTCTCTCTTATTTACTCTCTTCTTTCTCTTTTCTTCTCTTCCACCACCACAACCACCACCACCACCACCACTCTCTTTTATTCTCTTCCACCACCACCACCACCACTCTCTTTTATTCTCTTCCACCACCACTCTCTTTTCTTCTCTTCCACCACCACCACCACCACCACCACCACTCTATTTTCTTCTCTTCCACCACCACCACCACACAACCACCACCACCACAACCCTCTCACGACACCACCACCACCACCACCACACCACTCACTCTCTCTCTCTCTCTTTGAAAATTTTGGTTATATAATAATAATAATAATAATAATAATAACAACAACAACAATAATAATAACAACAATAATACTAATAATAATAACACTAAATACTAATAATAATAATAATAATATAATAATAATAATAATAATAATAATAAAAAGAAAAGTAATACTAATACTAATAATAATAATAATAATAATAATAAACTCAGATTGAGAAGCGTGCGCTACCGGACTCTAAGCGAAGCTTTGTCGCACAAGATTAATGGCATGTAATTAGCGTAGGATCTGCCCTCGCTAATTAGCGATCGACACAATTTCCTCGCTAATCGCATTAGCGAGGAGAGAATTAGCGACCGAATCGTCCTCATAATTCCTCGCTAATGGCAATTAGCGAGGAATTGGTCATGTTTGCGACTGAATATTCCCTCGCTAATGACCGTTTTTTTTGTAGTGTCTATTTGCACCTGAAAATCATGGTTATGACAAATGTGGCATTTTGTGGTCCAAGATCAATGTAATTTCCCAAATTTTGTATAAAAACACCTAATTTCGACCAACAAAACTATAGTCAATGCGACTTATCAAAGACCTAAGAAATAGGAGCTTAATGTTTTCTAGCCACTTTCCTTGCTAGTGGGCGTTATAGAGCTGTTCTCATAGCTTTTAGTAGGCACATATGCTTTATTGTAAGTTGATCTTAACCGATCAAACGATCAATGGTGGTTAGCTATAAGCTAGTGATCGTATTGATAAAAACCTTGGTGTGTATGTGTGTAGCTTATAAATATTTAAAGACACACGACAATCAATCAAACACATATTTTTCAAGCATTTAACTTTCCATTTACCATTATGCATAGACTTTAGATAATCTTAAAACTTGTTACTTGTCTCACACACACCTAACCTAACGCTCTTTGGAGTAGTTAGGAACTCATAATCGATGAACAAAGTTCATTCCCTAGTGAAATCATTTGAAGAAAGGAATCAAGAGTTGAAACTCTTAGCCGATCAGAGCTAAATCTAAAAGTTGACAACAATTGGAACAAAAAAATTAATACTATATATGTATACATGTTGAAATTTGAGGAGATTAGCTGCACATATTTCTGCATTCATTAGTTTTATTTGGTTTTTATTTTTTATGATGTGTTTCTATTATTTTCAACTTGTAATGTCATATAAAGAAGTAGATTTATTTTGAAAAATAAGTATTGTTAGTATGCGATCCGCTGCACTAATCCGAACCAACTCATGAAAGATCGGGCTGGTTTGATGTGGATTTTGCAAAAATAAAAAAATCAAAGAATAAATCAATCCAAACTAAATATATAAAAACGATTAATTTGTACCACAAATTTGGCCAAAATAAATTCAAATCAACTCGTGGAACACCCTACATCCTATCTCTCGTAGATGGACATGGTGCGCTTATTTAATTGAGTTAGTGAGGTTTTATTTGACGATATAAGTTCCATCTATGCTAGGGTTTTCCTCGAGAGTGGTGCTTCACCCTCCTCCGTGGAGGCTTCACCCTCCTCTCGTGGAGGCTCCCACTCCTTCCTCCGTGGAGGCTTCTCCTCCTCTCGTGTGGGCTCCCTCTCCTCACATCGTGTGAGTCGCTCCCACCCGCTCTAGCTTGGTCTCTTCCCATGCTCCTCCGCCACGAGCTCTTCTCTAAAGGCGCTGCTCCCTCCTCCATATCGCACTAGATTTCGCCCATCTTGGTGGAGCTTTCAACTCATGCCCTCAAGTGCTCCATCTTGAAAGAACCTTCCAAATGCTTCCAGATCTAACCAATGTAGTTCCTTTTCTCAAATCTCTTCTACCCACGACCGCCAAACCACATTTATGACCCCAAACCTGCTTTCGCGCTACCCAAAGTTGTTATCCTCCCATTGCCTGGCAGAACACCCTCCTCGAACAACCACCAACATCAAATGGTAACCCTCTCGCGATTTCGCTTTTGCCACTACAAGAAAACAGCTTTTTCCGTGAAAAATCACCAGAATGCACCAAACCACTGAAAAGTGACGTTTCATGGATTTTTTCCGCCGTAAAACGCTCCTAGGTAATATTTTTCGACGGAATTTCCGCCAATAATGGGCGTTTCCGGCGGATTTTTTTAAAAATAAAATAAAAATTTGAAAAATCCGCCAAAAATGCACATTACCGGTAGTTTTTTTTTTTTTTATTTAAATAATTCGATTTTTTTAATTTAATAAGAAGTAAGTAAAAAAGAAAATGAAGTAGAATATGAGAATAAATGATATAGGAGAGAGTGAGAATGAAGAGGAGTGAGAATGAAGAGGAATGAGAATGAAGAAGTAGGAAGGAATAAGAATGAAAGAAAGTATGGGAAAAAATAATATAGGAGAAAATAAGAATTAAGAAGAAATAATGAATACGAATGAAGGAGATTATGAGAACTGATAATATAGGTGAGAATGAGAATGAAGAAGTAAGAAGGAAAAAGAATCAATAAGTGAGAAGGAAGAAGAAAGGGAAATGTAGAAGAGAGATATGTAGAAAAATTTATGGACATTAGAGAGTATGAGAAAGAAGAAAGATAAGATAGGGAAAATGTAGAAGAGAATGAGAAGTAATTAAAGTGTGAAATGAGAGAATAAGAATACTATAAGAGAAAGTTTTATTTATAGGCATTTTCAGATAGTTCCGGTAGATTTACCGGCAGATTTTTTTCCAACCGTATTTTTCCGGCAGATTTTTTAAATTACTTGCGGTTTTTTAAATTTTTATTTATTTATTTTTCAAAAATCCGCTTGTAAATGTTATCGGCATATTTTTTAAATTTTTTTAAAAATCCACCTGTAATTTGAAAATTCACACAGAACATTTCCTACAGATTTTTTTAATTTTTTTATTATTTAAAAAATCAGCCAGAATTTGAAAAATGGTTTAAACGCATCGGGCGGAAAAAATCACTGGAAACGCCAAATGTGTCGCAATACGCGATTTTTCAGAAAGTGTGCAAACCCATATGGGGAAAAATCCGAACCCCTTGGTCCCATCCTAACTCGACTGAAACCCTCTTGTGACCTTGGCTCCTTTTCAACCTCCTCCAAAACCAATTTGGGAAGATGGAAGTTCAGCAGCGAAAGCTCTCGATGGGCCTGTCTTTTCGATTTATGTTTTGTGTTTAGGCCGTGTTTGTTTAATTTGCTAGGAATATTTTGCTTAGTATATTAGAAACTGTTGATTGCAAAGAAGTGCAAGGTTGGAGTTGAGATTTTCATCATCCTCGGCTCTTATCCTCTGGCAGGCAAGCGTCTAACATGGTTTTGGCTGAATTGACTAGCCCAAAACCTGTTATAGTCGATTCGAATCTGCATCCGTCAACCATATTGTGGTCTCTTCACCACATATGGCCTCTAACCATGTGTGGAATTGCTGACTTTGTTGATAAGATTAGAAGTTTGGTTTAATGTAATTTTACTTTGACCTAAATTTCTTTTTGTAATGATGCCATTAATTTGGATGCAAAGACTATTAGAATCACCTCTAAAGTGTGGATATGCAATGCCCTAGCTGCTGAATCTGTCACTTGTAATGTGTCTATTTTCATATAATGTAAGAAGATATTTACCTTAAAAAATAATAAAGAGGTGGAATTATGAGAGAGTTGTTTTTTTTTATGTAAAGTGGTGCTTCTTTTTTGCTTGAATCATTAACTTTTCACCGATTTATTCTTTTTATTATGGAGAGTGGTCACTATCTTTTCTTATAGTAGGATCTTAAAAGTTGTTATTTTTTAAATATTAGTAATTATACCTCACACGTCTTCACCTTAAAACTTGCATTCTTGTAAAATACAAATCTTTAATGATTTTTATGTATAATCTTTGAGCAGTTTATATTAGGTAAAATTACTCTAAAGGTCTTTGATCTTAAAATTTTACGTAAGTCAATTTTTTTATCTCCTAATTAAGTTAGTTTTTCTAAGTTTCAAAATGTTAATACTGGGCGACTTTTCAATCGATTTCATATATCTAACTTTTGGTCAAAAATATATTTAAGAGACTAACTTGATGAAAAAAAATGATAAATACTACTTTAAATTAATATACATGACTCTAATTATAGTAATTTTACATGTTAATTGCAAAAACAAATTTCTCCCACTGAATAATTTCTTGATATCCATTCTTTTTGCGACTCTGCAGTGTGAATGGAAATTGTATCCTTGTGATGAGAGTGACACTCTTGCTACACACTCGTTGTGTCAATCACAATTAATGCAACAAGTTAAATTGGAAGTAGACGAGAAGACACTAGAGAGATAGAGAAAGTAGAAGAGTGTGTGGTCAAGAGAGTGACGAGACGAGATCGAATTTAATTCCTATATATTTAAAGGAGGAGTGAAATTAATTGCACATTGGAATTTAGGGTTTCAAGACGAGTGAATTTGGGAACTTTAAGAGTGAATCACTAAATCGAGACTTTACCTTGACATATGTAAGATCACACATTTTATGAATTGGGGTGAGTTTCAAGAGGTTCTCAGTTTTCAGACCCATTACTCGATGTGGTTATTTATTTTGAAACCAACTCAACTCGAAACCACTCTTATTTTTAAGTATCTTGCATATATATCTTTTGATATTAAAGTAATAAAAATTATTAAATAAAATCCTAGCTACAAGAATAGTAGCTAGTTATCACCAACCTATAAATATTTCTGGAATTTCTGGTTGTTGGAACTCTTAGGGTTTCTTCTTACCTTCACATAATTCTACATAACTGCCATTAAATCTAAGTCTCAGAAATAGTACTTTATCACCAACCTATAGATACGGCATATTAATATATTGAAGGAAGAGATGTAGACGTACAAAACCAGCTGTGGTACTTGTAAATAATGAAGAGGCAGGATTTGTTGTAGCTTGTAGAGTTGTTGGTTCTACCTGAAAAACTGAAATATAATTAATGCAAATTAAAGGTGTGGATAGACAATAAGACTGTATTTTCAAAATTTAAATGAGTTATTTTAATTAAGCACTTTTTTGTTGGTATAAACAAGGTAGAGACCATAATACGCGATAAAACTCTCTCTCAAAGATTTAACATCACGTGACGCTTTAGGGTGGATTCGAACCCAAGATTTTGTTTAAGTTTAAGAAACTTCTACCACCTCATCTAAGTTGTTTTGAGATAATTAAGCGCTTATTCAATATGTCTCTGTTGTATAAGAACTTATATAAACTATTTTTACGATCAAACAATGAATGAGGATATATTCTGCACTAAACTTGGAATCATTTACTTCAACATACTGAAATCATTTACAAGTGTTTGACTTTTCAAAAAGAGCTTATGGAGAAATCACACTTCTCTTTTATCAAAACTTCTTGACAAAAATATGACCCTAGGTTAGGGGTGAAAACATTTCATTATTAAGATTTGTTTAGAGGATTGTTGGAAATTTATATCTTGAGTTATTCTTTGGAATAAAGAAATCAAATGATCTAACTTCAAATTTATATTAATTAGAGAAAATCAATAATTTAGTCGGTGTATTTTAATAACTAAAGTAAATGAAAACAATAAGTAATCTCTATATGATCTTTGTCAAATTATTTCATAAAGTTTAATAAGTAGTCTCGTACAAAGCATAATGTGATAAATTTCAGAAACTTTTAGAGATTTAACAGATTTCACAAGCGTCGGGAACTATTTACAATTTTATATACTTTAAGGATCACATAGAAGATAGTGTGTAAGTTCGAGAACTAAATTGGCAATTTAGTATTTATTTAATTGTGTAGTTGCAAAATTTTAAACTCAATACAGGATAAAAATGAAAATCATAGGTAAAGTTTTTTTTTTTTTTAAGGTTATGAATGCACCTCCTAAATTGTACTCCCTCCATTACAAAATATAAGCAAAAGTGGGCTAACAAAAATTGATGTATCTTTTTAAAAAAAAAAAAAGTTGATGTATCTAATTAAAAATTTAGACCAGATATTTCAACTTTGGTCGACCCATTTTTAGGAGTGAGTATGTATACCATTGCCCATCCATGTAATGGGAGTATGGGACACTTGGCTAAAGTGTACTTAGTGTTTTCCAATCAACAAAATCATTAATATATACAAAGCTGAATTAATATGGCTAAATCTAGATCAGCTAGCCACACAATATTTATTTATTTATTTTATTTTTCATGAATTTGGTCTCCATATTTTTTATTTAATTGCAAATTTTACTCTTCCGGTTTCTTAGTTGCAATTTTATTCCTAGAATATTGTGCATTTTTTGTACTTCTAAAAATGCAACTAAGAAACGTGTGGTGACCAAAAGTGTAACTAGAAATAAGACTCTTCTCAAATTTTTGGGTGGAGCGAAAATTTTGTTGGGATGAGAGAACTACACGGATTGACAAAACTAAATTTCTGACGTAAATAAGTCATCAGTGAAGTAGATGCATACTACGCATCAATAACATGGTAATAAAAAAAGAAATTAGACTGTTCATGTCGATGAATATACAAGTAAATTGTAAATCTTTTTGTTGACGTCACATTTATTGTAATCATATTAAAACCAAAAAATACTATAAATAAAAGGACAAATTGTATTTCTAATCATTTATCTTTGACTAAAGTTTCAGTTTAGTCATTTATTTTTTCTCATTTTGGTCCTTTAATTTATCTTTTATATATGTGTCAGTTTGGTCTTTTATCTTTTTTTGTCTCACTTTAGTCATTTATATTTCATGTCATTTTCATTGTCTCCTTTAATACAAAAACACAAAATGAAGAACACTATGAATGTCTTCAAGATACCAAGGTCCCTTAAATTTCTTTTTTTGAATAACTCATACGCAATACGCAACCAAATTGAATCAAATTGGACTCTAACTTCAATAACATTTTGTAAGGAATTCAATGCAACCAAAATTAAGCATATGCTTATACGCAAAATCACTTATGGAACTGAAAGCTTGAAATCCAACTTCAAAAAATCTTCAATCTCAACAAAAGGTGATTTTGCTATAGAGCACCAAATTGAATGATTCATGAGCCTAAAATGCTCAAAACTCATCAAGGAATCAAAATATGACAATCATTTTGTTTAGAAAATGCTTGAAATGCAAAATACCCCAAGAAGCAAGCAACATCTATAAATCATGATTTGACTTATTTATTTGCTCATTTCTCAACCAATTTACGTCAAACCAATTGCATTCAACTCGTATTGAGTGCCGAAATTGAACTATAAGAAAAGGTTTCAACGAAAACAATACAAATTTGAGAACATTGTGAAAAACAAAAACGTGAATGAAAGTGATATATTTTTCACATCGTTCTCGAAGTTGCATCGTTTTCGTTGAAGCCTTTAATTTGATATAGTTAACTATTAATACACTATATGAGTTGAGCGGAATTGGTTTGGCGCAAATTGATTGAGAAATGAGAAAATAGAGCCAAAACACGCTTTATAGATGTGAATTGTTTTTTCAGCGTTTGCGCTTTAAGCGGTTTTTTGAACAAAATACTTGTCATATTCTGATTCTTTGCTAAATTTTGGAGCACTTTAAGCTCAAGAATCGTTCAATTTGGTACTCTATAGAAAAATCAACATTATCAAGACTGAATGTTTTTTGAACTTCAAATTCAAGATTTTGATTCCAGAAGTGATTTTGTACATAAGATTTTTGCTAAGCATAATTTTGGCTCCGTTGAATTCCTTGCGAAGTTTTATTCAACTAAGTGTTTTCATTCAATTTGATTGCGTATTGCATGAGTTATTATTTAAGAAACAAGAAATCTAAGTGTTCTTAGTCTTCATGAACACATTCATAGTGTTGTTCAGTTTTTTGTGTTTTTGTTTTAAAGAACCAAACGGAAACGGATATGAAAGATAAAGGACCAGAGCGAGAAAAAAATGATAAACAAACAAAAGGACACATATGAAAAATAAAGGACCAAAGTAGGAAAAAAAATAAAAGACCAAACTAAAACTTTGGTCAAAGATAAAATCCCAAAACTACAATTTAGCCTAAATAAGATGATCTTTAAAAAAGTGTTTGAATCTCCTTCTATCTATTGTAATTTTATTTGAACAACAAAAAATTATAAATGCATTGATGATATGTGATTTTCTAAAAAATAAATCTGTTTGAATCTCTCCCCCTATTTGCATAATTCATGATGTAACTTTGGTATTTGTAGCTTAGAGATTTTGCTACTCCCTCCGTCTCATATTATATGTCGTTTAAGGTTGTGACACAAAAATTAAGAAAAGTAGTTAATTTTGTATGAGAAAGAGAGATTGTGAGTTAGTTTACCAAATTGTCCTTCATTAATGACATTGAAAACATAAAAAGTAAAATTGTAGGAAAATATATATTAAATAATGAAGCCGGAAAAGAAAATTGATGTTGTATTGGTATTTTAAAAAGTCATGTATTGTTGGACAAATTTTTTTTCTTAGAAAGTCATATAATATGAGACGGAAGGGAGTACGACAAACATTATTATATAATAATTCCGTGTAGATTGGTTCCATGGTTTGACTTGTCCATCATTTATAATCATTGGCAGAGTAGATTCTAAAAATGCTAAATGCCAGATTAAGAAATACGCAAAGATAAAAAAAAAAAGCACCAAATACATTGTTACATATTGTACCAAACCGATCACATGATTTTTAGGTTTTCATTGAAATATGTGCACCGAACGTGTAATTCTCCATGAGTTTTAGGGGAAAATTCGAAGAGATAAAGCACTTGATTACAGGTATTGAACAAGATTAGGAGGAGATTACTCTCTCGGTTGCAAATTGTTTGTTATTTTAGCAAAATAAATGTGTACCAAATTGATTGTTGTTTTACATTTCTAATAAAACTTTTAATGTTATTTTACTCTTATACCCTTATTAATTATGACAACTTTTTACCTCTAATAAAAGATTCACATTTATCTAAGTAGAGAGATAAAAGGCTAAATAGTAAATTAGACAACATTTTTTAAAGAATCTAGACTCCTAATCATTTTTCTTAAAAGGTGTGTCAAAATCTTAAACTGCAAACAAAATGGGACGGAGTGAGTATCTTCTTGGAACGGTCTTCTTTTCTCGATTAGTGGGAAAGTAACTTTGATTAATTATATTTTAAATAGCATTCTTTTATATATGTTCTCTTTTTACAGAGACTCAAAAATTGTGTTGCAACAATTGATTGAAATTGAGAGGAATTTCCTTTTGTCTTCTCAATAGGCTTCTCGATCCTCAAATTCAATGGGTGATCAACTTCACTCAAGTCTTCTTTGACTTTGATTGTATTAATGGTCTTCCTAAATGCTATTTCTTCTTTCACCGATGTATTAAGAAGATATGTCCCTTGAGTCTTCTTAATCTAGAGAAGGCATTGATGTCTAGTTCGTTGAGAAGACATTGAGTTGGGAAAATGTTTTAGTCTTCTCATTACTTGTCTTCTTACTTCAGTATACTTTAAAAAGTATGTATCATTTGTGCGTTGCACGAGTTGATATTCAGTTGTACATTAAAAATTAACAAATTTTATCAAGTGGATCACATGAGATATTAAATACTCCTGACACGCATCTAAAACTAAACTATTATATTATATAATAACGTGATGTAAATATATTATTAGCGTATACTTATAAATATTTTATAGTAAATTTTATATTTAATTATTTGTCACAAAGTATCCAGTTAGCCATAAAAATTACTCAATTTTTTATGATTAACATAAAATTAGTTAATTTTATATCCACCTAGACATAAAATTAGTTAATTTTATATTTAATTTGAAATCCAAAATTTTATATTTAATTTTATATAATTTATTATTTGTATAAAACTATCTTTACCTTTAATCGTTTTCTTACTAAAAAATTTCCTCTTAAACGTAAAATTGTAGTTTGCAGCACACAATTATATAAAAGATGACTATAAATGGGAGCCGTTGATATTCCCAGCCGCAATTTTAGATAATCTGGGTCGTGAAGATTGCAGCCGCAATTTTAGACAATCTGAGCCGTTGATAATTGTTGAAAGGTTTCATGTTTTTTATATCGCCCATAGGATCAGTGTACATGGCCATCGACTTATGGTGTAATGGCTGACGTGTTTGCCATGTGTCAGGGAAATGCGGATGTTGCTTGTAGCCAGTATGCCATGTCACCAAACCAGCTCAGCAGAGGAAAGCTACACTAGGCGCCAAGTCACTAGGCGTAGTGAGAGAAACAGGGCGCCAAGTAGCAAGTTACACAGGTTTGTTGTGGGTTAAATAGCAAAAGGGATATATTACGTCTATTTATCTAAAGAGCAAATTTTAATGACTTATGTCGATTTGTCACATAAGAGCACAATTTGTCATTAAAATTTTAATGACTTATTAGAAATTTTAATGACAAATTGTGCTCTCTTGACAAATTGTGCTCTTATGTGATAAATTGTGCTCTTATGTGACAAATTTTAATGACTTATTAGAAATTTTAATGACAAATTGTGCTCTTATGTGACAAAGTGTGCTCTTATATTTCATGTTTTGTTCTCTGCACACTTCAACTCATTAGAAATTTTAATGACAAATTGTTTACTCAAAATCTTGTGTGTATCATCAAAACTTTTGGATGATTACAACAACCAATCAATTTGGTTCAAGCAATCTCTCTATTTTTTATGATGACAAACACTTAGATTTGATGTCAATAATCAACAATTTTTCACATAAAGACATTTAATCAGAATAAAATTAACGAGAAAATCCCCCTAAATAAAAGGTTCCATTTTAAACATTTTTATAAGGCATGTGATTTTAAAATGCCTAAGATTTGAATTCATAGACAATAAGCCTTTTTGAAATCTCTTTTTAAAAATAGTTTGGCTAAACTATAATTTTAGTCCCCCTATTTTCAAAAATCAGGACATTTGGTCCCCCTATTTTAAAATCCGAACATTTAGTACCCCTATTTTAAAATTTTGGAGTTTTAGTCTAAAGAGGGGTTTTTCAATTTTTTTGGCTGATGTGGCTGATTGTTAAAAAAAAACGTTTATGTGACACTCATTAAATGACGTGGTAGGTGACCCAATTTGCACACATCATTTAATGATGCCACATAGACCAGCCACATCATATTATAATATTTAAATAAATAAAATAACTTATATCTAATATCTATCTATTTAATCAAACAAACAACTTACAAAAAGACAATTATAGACATCTTAATTTTTTGACACATCACCACTTTTGTTTTATTTCTCATTTTATAATTTTATTTTATCTTCCTTTCTCACTCACTCTCTCTCTCTTTCAATCTCACATTTTCCAATATTTCTCACTTTTTATACATCTACTATTTGTGGCCCCAATACCTTTTATTTAAAAATATTTCTTTTCACAATTTTTTTAATCTACTTTTTTTTGAAGCAATTTTTTTTAATCTACTACATAATATAATATAATTAATAGGCTTAAATATCATTTACCCTCGCAAATATCAAGATAATCCATTTACCCCTCAGAAAAACAAAAATTTTAAAAGCCCCTTGCAAATAATAAGTGTTTCTAGTTACCCCCTACAGTGGGTAAACTGTAAACGATTTATATTTTGCAGGTATGCAGAATCAGAAATGATTATACCCATTATACACTTAACGTTGTCAACATAATCTAACAGCAGGGGGGTAACCGTAAACGGTTTATATTTGTAAGGGGCATTTTAAAACTTTTATTTTTACAGGGGGTAAATGGATTATGGTGATATTTGCAGGGGGTAAATGATATTTAAGCCTAATTAATATTAGCTGATCTACAATTTACTCCTATTTACTATCTAATCCAATACTCTATTTATACAAACAAACCACATTCATCTAACTAAGGACAATATTGTAATTTATAATCACACTTTTTTTAAATTTCTTCTCCCAATGCATTTTCTTCCCACTCCCACTTTTTTCCTACTTTCTTCTACTATGTTTTCAAAATTTAAATCAAACTCACCCACTTTCTATCTACTAATCTATATATCAATTTATACAAACAAATCACACTAAAATTACCAAAACAAGCCTCCCTATTTACTTTACAACCCATCTAACTAAAGTCAACATTGGAACTATGAGATAACCGCACTGATATATAAAAAATCATTGGACCCACTTTCTTTTCCCACTATATACTATAATCTACTAATCAATTAAACTAATGACTACGAGCTAATCACACTGATATATAAAAAACACAAGATAACTGCACTGATATATAAAAAAATACGAGATTAATATCTAACTATCTTTTATACAAACAAACCACACTTAAATTGCCCAAACAAACCACACTTAAAAAGGACAACATTGCATTTTCTAGCACATTTTTTCAATTTTTTTCTCCTATTGCACTTTCTTCTCACTCCTACTTTTTTTCCTACTTTCTCATTTTTTTTTTCAAATTTCAAAATTATAATCAAACACATTCACTTTCTTATTCCACTATCTATTATAATCTACTAATCAACTAAAATAATCAATTGAAAATACGAGATAACTACACTGATATATATAAAACACGAGATAACTGTACTGATATCTAAAAAAACACGAGATTAATATCTAAAACAAGAAGACTTAATGACTATTTAAACTACTGATTAATATTTAAAACACATGTGACAAATATTTGTCATTAATACCTATACAAGGACAAATAATTGTCACAAATATATAATAAAACACGGGATAAATATTTTGTATTGATAATCTACTATCTATCTAATATCTATTTAAATAATCAACTAAAATAATCAATTGAAACTAAGAGATAATTGCACTAATATAAAAAAACACGGGATAACTTCACTGATATATAAAAAAACACAGGATTAACATAAAACAAATAAAACTTAAATGACTATTTAAACTACTGAATAATATTTAAAACACATATGACAAATATTTGTCACTAATACCTAAAAAAATGATAAATTTCAAAATTTTAATCAAACCCACTCATTTTCTTTTTCCACTATTTATTATAATCTACTAATCAACTAAAATAATTAATGGAAACTACTAGATAATTGTACTGATATATAAAAAAATACGGGATAACTGCAATGATAAATATAAAAACACGGGATAGCTGCACTGATATATAAAAAAACACTGCACTGATAGATTTGATAATCTACTATCTATCTTTTACTATCTACTATAATATGTTAATCAACTAAAGTAATCAATTGAAACTATGAGATAACTGCACTGATATATAAAAAAAACTACGGGATAACTGTATTGATATGTAAAAAACACCAGATAACTGCAATGATATATAAAAACACGGGATAACTTCACTGATATATTTGATAATCTACTATCTACTATAATCTACTAATCAAGTAAAATAATCAATCGAAACTATGAGATAACTGCACTGATATATAATCTACATTTTTGGATTTTAATATTTATCTATTTTTTTATTTGAGACTCTTTTTTTATCTACTTTAAATTTGTCTTTTTTTTCACGAAGTGTTATCCAAACTATTTAAATTATGTCTAACTTTATTCATAAAAAAAACACGCACGGCAAAGTACCCATGCGTATGCACGATTATCCTACTAGTTATTAATAACTTAAAAACTAAAACAGATTGTCTTCAAATCTTTTGAACAATCTTCAACGCGTCTTCAATCTTTTTACAGATCTCTTTAGACTAAATCTGTCAGAATTTAGTTGCTAACAGAACCTCTCACAGCACCTAATTGACTAAATCTGTCTTCAGAATTAAAATCACATATTAAAGTCAGAATTAAAATAATTTGTTTCTCATAGTTGCTGCCTTCACTTTCGCATCTCTCAACTCAGAAGCAAAAGGAACCTGATTACAGACTCATCACATTCTAGTTTCTACAACTTAAATCTGTATCTGAAAGAGGGATTCAGAAAAAGAGAGAAACCCATATTACAAACTCAACCAAAACTTCAAAGAAAAAGCAAGAAACCCACATAAAGCGAGAAAACCAGATCTAAAATCGTTGGGGTTGAAATCGAAGGTAAAGAACTAAAAACACATAAGAACTGAAATCGCAAAAGAAAGGATATTCGTGGGTTTGATTTTCTGGGTAATTTACAGGATATTCGTGGGTTTGATTCGTCTAATTTTCTGGGTATTTTTCTAAGAAGAAGAATAAAGGATATCAGTGGGTTTGTGTTGGAGGGAAAATTCACGTTTAAAAGTTTGTTGCAGCGGTGACAGAGAGAGAGGGAGGGAAGAAAACTGTCAAAACATAATTTTTATTGCAAGAGTGTTTTTTTTTTTGACGGAAGAAATCTAATTCATTTCATTCAAAATCACATCAGAAACACATGCTGGAATGTCAAATAAAGTTTGAGATGAGATCGAGAACAAGCGCTACCTCGCTAAGGATGAGCCACCTTGTTAGCTCTCTCCTGCAGAACTCCACATGAGAGTTTAAAGTAAAATAAACAAAGGCTTCCCTACAATAAGCTAAAATACAACCGTAGTCGAATTGATAGTAGGAGCTTTGTTGAAATCACAACAACCGCTTTGGCATCCATCTCAAAATAACATCCGGAATTGAAGTTCACGATCCAATCAATGGCAACAAGCAACCCGAGAGCCTCACCTTTGTACACTTCAAGTAAAGGTGCGAAGCAATGTAATTTAGCCGCCACAAAAGAGCCCACATCATCACGAACACACAGCCCAATACCAATACGGTTGCCACTAGTGTCGAACGCCGCATCAATATTACACTTGACGAAACCACGGGGCGGTTTAGACCAACACGTTGTCGCATCAAGAAGATTTGCGGCAGCAAAGAAATGCGATAAAATCTGGTCTCGATTCATCGCAGAAATAGCAGTAGAAACCGAAGGTTGCTTGAAAACCTTGCAGGCTGCTAACCAGTCCAAAAGCAAAGCCGATCCATTATGAATAATAGCGGACACGGAGTCACGACGATGCTGCCAAACAATATTATTTCGACTAGACCAGATGCTCCAAAGATTCATCACCCAGGCTATGCGAATGTCGCTAGAACACTGCATTAAAACCGCAAAAACCGATCGGCGATCGTGGGCAAAGAGACCGCCTCCCGAGCACCGACAAAGACCAATACCCAATGCGCATCAAAGATGTTACAAAGATAGAGAATACAATTTGCAAAAATGTGCAGACTGGTTTCCTCAAAGTCACCACAGAAAGGACACTCCCCCGGAACAACCATGCCACGACGAAGGAGGACGGCACGCGTAGGCAGACAATTCCTAGCAAGTCTCCATAGAAAATTTTTCACCTTTGGAGGAACGTGCAGTTTCCATAGTTCGCGCGCAGCAGATTTCCTCACCGAGAGAGAGGACAAAGAAGAATAGGATCTGGATTGAGTAACAAGACGGTATGCACTACGCACTGAGTAAGCACCATTCCTTTCACCTTTCCAAAAAAGCGCGTCCTCATAAACACAATGGAACAAAGGCGTATCCAACACAACGGAACTAGACGGGCCATCTAAGGTAAAGCGAACAAGGGACTCATTCCAACACTTTCTATCCTGAACAACCAAGTAGTCAACACGCAGCAAAGGATTGTAAATACCCGAAGTTCTAGGCTGAAGTTGGATGGGATTCTTTGTCCACCGATCCTCAAACAAACGAATTGTACTACCATTACCAATACTCCAAGCCGATCCATCCCTTATCAATTCTTGGGAGGCCAGGATGCTATTCCAAACATAACTACCATTACTTTTCTTTGGGGCATGGAGAAAATCACTATGGGGAAAATACTTGGCTTTATACAACCGAGAAACTAGGAGTTCCGGTTGAGATTGAAGCCTCCAAGCTTGTTTACCCAAGAGAGCTAAATTAAAGTGCTTTAGGCTTCGGAAGCCCATTCCACCATGAATCTTGGGGACGCACAACTTATCCCAAGCCATCCACCGGATACCTCGACCAACACCACCATTACCACCCCACCAGAATCCATTAAGAAGGCGTTCGATCTCCGAGATGAGAGTAGAGGGAATCATAAAAATGCTCATAAAGTAAGTTGGAATGGATTGTAAGACCGATTTAATCATAACCTCTTTCCCTGCCTTTGATAGCATACGACCACTCCATGAATTAATTTTATTCCAAATCCGATCTTTTATGAACTTGAACAAGGCCTTTTTGCTCCTCCCTATCATAGATGGAAGTCCTAGATATTTGCCTGTACCCAAACACACCCGGACACCCAACTGAGCTGCAATGGCTTCCCGAACCACAGGTTGAACATTGCGGCTAAAGAAGATTTCAGACTTCTGGAAATTGACTTGCTGCCCGGAGGCACTTTCATAAGTATCCAAAATAGCCTGGATGCGAGTTGCCTCACCCGGAGTGGCCCTGAAAAAGAGGAAACTATCATCTGCAAATAAAAGATGTGAAATCTGCGGGGCCCCACGACAAATGCTCAGCCCATGAATATCCCCAGATGCTAGAGCCTGAGTGTTACTCACTATATTTCATTTACTTGTATTTATAGCGTTACACAAAGTAGTAGTGTTGACTAGTAGTCAATCACACACATTGATCTATTTTACAAAGGACTAGATGCCGCTACACTAGACAGCACTTGATCACAACACCTGATCAAGTGCTACAGCACACGATATAGCACCTAGTCAATCACTTATTACAATTCACACATTTACAATATAACTGAGGTGCTAACAGCACCTCTCACAGCACCTAATTGACTAAGTTGAATTACACAATACAATACAATACACCCCCTTAATTCAAATCAGTCAATTTACACATTCCAATCTTCATCTTCATATCTTCAAGCTTGCTAGGCTTCAAAGCCTTAGTAAGCAAGTCAGCAAGTTGATCTTCAGATCTGCAGTGCTCCACCAGTAAGTTTCCTTTGTTGACTTGGTCACGAAGAAAATGATACTTTATCTCTATGTGCTTGCTCCTACCATGAGCAATAGGGTGTTTAGCTAAGTCTATAGCAGACGTATTGTCAATTCTCAGCTTCATAACATTGTTGCACTTCATGCCAAGTTCTTTTAGCAGCATTTTCAACCATTGTGCTTGGCTAGCACCAAAAGCTGCAGAGATATACTCTGCCTCACAGCTAGATAATTAATGCTACCACATTTTGTTTCTTTGAGCACCACGATATAGGAGCATTCCCATACATGAACAGGTACCCTGAGGTACTCTTCCTGTCCTCCACATCACCACTCCCAAGAAACATCGTGTAGCCAATTACTTCATTCACTTCACTGTTATTTGCAGCAGGAAACAAGATGCCACTATCTAAAGTTCCTTTTAGATATCTAAGCACTCTCTTAGCTGCAACTAGAGGCTCTTCTTAGGTTCCTCCATGTATCTACTTACAAATCCTACACTGTAAGTAATATCAGGCCTTGAGTTACATAAGTATCTCAATGATCCTATCAATTGTCTATACAAAGTATTATCAACTGATTGATCTGCAGAATCTACTTGAAGCTTGCAATTTGGTTCTGCAGGTGTGGAAGCTTGGTTGCAGTCAAACATCTTGAACCTCTTCAACACATCAGTGGCATATTTCTTCTGGTTCATGAAAATTCCTCTCTTAGATGTCACAAACTCCATTCCAAGAAAGTATGCTAGCCTTCCCAAGTCTGTCATCTCGAATTCAAGCTTCATTTTCTTCTTGAATTCCATAATTTCTTGCTCACTATCACTGTAACAATTAAATCATCTACATACGCAGACGTATTAGCAGAACACCAGATGAATTACACTGCTTCGGATACACTCCATGCTCTGTGGTGCACTTCACAAAGTTCAATTTCAAGAGAAACCCATCTATTCTTTTGTTCCAAGCCCTTGGGGCTTGTTTCAAACCATACAATGCCTTGTGGAGCTTCATCACTTTTTCTTCCATTCCTTCCTTTCAAATCCTAGTGGTTGCCTCACATACACTTCTTCCTCAAGAGGTCCGTTGAGGAATGCTGATTTAACATCTAATTGACTCAAAGTGTAGTTCCTCTTGCTAGCAATAGCAACAATCAATCTCACAGTTTCTATTCTAGCAACAGAGTATATATTTCATTAAAGTCAAGACTGGTTTTGCAAAAATCCTTTTGCAACTGGGCCTTGCTTTGTATCTAGTCACCTCACCATTTGGCTTCAATTTTGTCTTGAAGACCCACTTCACATCAATTGCTCTTTTTTTTTGCTTGGTAGGCTCATCATTTCCCATGTACCATTCTTCTTAATTGATCCAAATCCTCCATTGCCTCTTTCCAATGTGTATTAGAAATAGCTTGCTCAAGATTAAGAGGTTCTGATTTTGCCATCAGAACTGTTTGCATCAATTCATCATTCAATGTTGCTGGGAATACTTCATAGTCAAGCAACCTTGGAGGTGGATTCCTTTCCCTTAAAGATTTTCTCAATGGAGCTTCATTTACAGCATCAGCATCATCAACTGGTTCCTCTTCTTCTAGTATTTCTGTAGCAGGCACTTGATCACTATCAAGTGGTAACACAACTGTCTCCACAATCACTTTCTCATTAGAATTAGACCAACACCACTTCTTAGCCTCATCAACCACTACATCATTGCTAATGTAGACTCTTTTCTGCACAAGATCAAACAATTTGTAGGCTCCTGTGCTATGGTATCCAATCAATATCATAGCATGTGATCTAGAGTCAAGTTTCTTCCTGTGTTGCTCAGGAATGTGCCTATAGCACAATGAGTCAAAAATTCTAATGTGCTTCACACTAGGCTTTGGTGCCACCCCATGCCTCTTCTGGTGAAGTGCCAACAAGTCTCTTTGTTGGACATCTATTCAAAACATAGATAGCAGTAAACACAGCTTTGCTCATGTGGCAAGTTATTCTTAGCATACATCTCACCACGTTTAGAAGAGTTCTATTCCTTCTCTCTGCAGTGCCATTGTGTTGAGGGGCATATGGTGCTATCACAACATGATCTATTCCCTCATCTTTGCAAAATCTATCAAACTCAAGTGATGTATACTCTCCACCACCATCAGTGATCAATTTCTTAATAGAGCAACCACTATGTTTCTCTACCATCACCTTAAACTCCTTAAACACACCAAACACTTCACTTTTCTTTTTCAACAAGTAAACCCACATTTTCTTTGTGAAATCATCAATGAAAGACACAAAGTAAAGGTTACCTCCATGTGATTTGACTTCAAATGGACCAGACACATCTGAGTGGATAATTTGAAGCTTCTCAGTAGCTCTTGGAGGAATGGAGGACTTGTATGACTTCCTTGGTTGCTTCCCTTCACAGCACTTCCCACAAACTTCCTTAGGTTCTGTGATAGTAGGTAGACCAGTCACCATGTTCTTCTTTTGGAGCATCTCTAGGCTAGCAAAGTTCAAATGGCCAAGTCTTTTGTGCCATTTCCAGACACCATTATCAACTTGTGCAGAAAGACATTGTTGTTAAAGTGAATTTACTCCAACCTTGAATGTCCTATTCTTAGAGACATGGACCTTCAAGACAGTGTTTCCATTCACATCACTCACCTCCATAAGTTCACCTTTCATGCTCATTGAGAATCCCTTCTCCAACAATTGTCCCAAACTCAACAAGCTGCTCTTCATTTCTGGCACATATAACACATCACTTACCACCACTCACTACAAGAATAATTGAAATTACAAGGCATAACTTTTTATGGATTTTAATCCTCGAAACTTTTCATGGATTTTTGTATGTTTTATGGATTTAATCCGCGTAAACGCTTTTTTGACGGATTTTTTAACATTTATGGCGGAATTTTTGAATTTGTGGCGGATTATAAAGCTGAAGTAAAGTTTCGAACAAAATGGGCGGGACCTTTAAAATTTTGAAATCCGCCGAAACCGCCTTCCATTCCGCCGCAAACACAACAACAAAAAATAGGCGGGATTTTTAAATTTCAAATCCGCCGCAAGTGTACCCAATTCTGCCGGAAAGGTTTCCTCGGTCCTCGCGAGTCAAATCCGCCGCAATGACACCCAATTCCGCCGCAATGGTCCAACGGCTCTTTTTCCCTTTTCCCTTATTAAATCCGAATTTTACTCATTTTGCTCCCTTCTCACCTTAAATCTTCACTCATTCTCAACTCTTCTCTTAACTTCTCTCAAATTTCTTCACTCATTCTCAACTCTTCTCTTAACTTCTCTCAAATTCTTCACTCATTCTCAACTCTTCTCTTAATTTCTCTCAAATTTCTTCACTCATTCTCAAATTTCTTCACTCAAACTTCTCAACTCTTCTCTTAACTTCTCAACTCATTCTCAACTCCTCTCCCAAACTTTAGAGAAGAATTTTTTTGATAACATATTTAACATTGTCATAGACGTGAAAGGTAAAACGAAAGACAATGAGAAAGCAATGAAGGACATAGATCATTATTGTAGACGAAAGATTTGTTGTTGGTTGAGCAAGGTACTAGGACATTGAAACCCAAAGTCAATTATTTATCTACAGCGAAAGCAGTTTATCGATGGATAAAAGATTTGTGTATTTTGGATTTGGTTATTGATATTAGAGCATTTTACATTTGGTTATGAATATTTGAATTTGTTTATCCATTTATATTTTTAATTCGGCGGAATCATACGCATTACCCGCGGAAATTTAATTTTTTTTGAAAAAAACGCGCGCATTTTTGGCGGAAATAAACGCGTTTGTGGCGGAATATTTTTTGTCAAAAAAAAAACATTTCCGGCGGAATTGATGTCGTTTGCGGCGGATTTGCCTGTGTTTAAAAAAAACAAAAAATTTGCGGCGGAAAAATCCGCCAAAAAAACCAAAATTCCGCCAAAAAATACCGTCGAAAATTCCGCCACAAAAATCCTCCGGAAACACGCCAGACGGCCCATTTATGGGGAAAATCCACTAGAAAATGACAATTTTTGCAATGAATTGGGTTTTTTCGCGGAAAAATTCGCTAAAAATAGTTTTTTTTGTAGTGACTTTGCTACCATCAATTCTTCTAATCTCCACCTTTCCAATACCTTCTGCCATCACCAAACCTAATTCGTCTTCTCACAGTCTCATCAAGCTCACAAAACCAATCCTTATGCCCTGTCATATGATTGGAGCATCCAGTATCCAAGTACCACCACTCTTCTTCACCTGTTTCACTGTTTTTGATTGCCATCAGCAACATTTCATCACCTGTATCAGTATTGGTGATAGCCATTAGCATCACAGCTTCATTATCTGAGTCATGTGCAAACTGTGCCTCCTCATTCTTCTTCCTAGGTACCTTTGGATTCACACATTCATCAGCAAAATGCCCCCACTTTTGACAATTATAACATTGGATATGATCTTTAGATTTTTTTTGACTCTTACCACTATTTTCACTATCTTTCTTACTGCCATTCTGTTTGTTTCCTCCACCCTCATTCTTATTACCTTTCCATTTTCCCTTCCCTTTCTTATTCTTCCAAGAATCACCACCCCCTTTCTTCTGTGACTGAGCAACCTTCTCACTTTCTTTACACTTTCTCTATTTTTCAACTTGATTTCATGTGCCTCTAAAGATCCTAACAATTGTTCCAATTTTAACTTTTCTAGATCTTTAGATTGTTCAATAGCAGAAACTACATTATCAAAGCTAGGTGTGACTCCGGTGAGTATCTTTTCTACCTTCATAGCATCACTAACTACCTCACCACAACTCCTCATTTGATTAGTTAAGGCAACTAACCTGTTCACGAATTGAGCCACTGTCTCATTAGCTTCCATTTTCATCAGTCCTAATTGGCACCTCATCAAGGACATGAGCTTCATCTTCTTTGCTTGCTTATCACCTGCATATGTAGTTCCAAGAACATCCCATGCTTCTTTCGCGGTTTCAAATTCAATGATCTTTTCAAGAACATTTGAATCAACACATTGATATGATGTGGCTGGTCTATGTGGCATCATTAAATGATGTGTGCAAGCTGAATTAGCTGCCACGTCATTTAATGAGTGCCACATAAGTTGTTTTTTGAAGAGGCAGCCACATCAGCCTAAAGAACTTAAAAATTCCCCTTTGGACTAAAACTTCAAAAATTTTAAAACAGGGGGACTAAATGTTCGGATTTTAAAATAGGGGGACCAAATGTCCTGATTTGTGAAAATAGGGGGACTAAAACTATAATTTAGCCAAATAGTTTTTAGTTTTTTAAAAGTTTTAATCAACAAATTTTTTCTTTGTTCAAATTTTTAAAATCACAAAACAGTTTTTAAAACTCAATTCAACCGGACTCAGTTTTCGAGCAGGAGCATGCTAAGCATTTATATTGCATCTAGTTATGCAGACCGTATCAAACCAAATACTTTCAGTGTGAATTATGTTTTGTTATCTCTTCTTAAGGAATTAAGTTATGTGATAATATATGTATATGAGCGTTGGACTAGCACAGTATAAAGCCTCGAGGTTCATCAATGAAGATTAGATTCATTTCATCATGCTTATTTCAATTTTCTCATGAACACTTTTCCAGTTTCCTTTCTTTATTATTTGGTTTTGAGACTTCACCGTCCTCATTTCTTTTTCAAGAGTATCATAAAGACATTATTAAAAAGTCAAAATTACAACTGAGTTGCAAAAACTTTGGTCAATCTTTTTGTGACATTTCCCAATTTTCAAATAGAAAATGCACATATGTAGTGCTTGTATTATTAGTTTTATTAAGAGAATCCCAATAGTCTTAATTAGTTAAACATGACAGAATTTGTATCCGACTAATTAAGTCCTAGATCCGCCACAGTTCCGACAGGAAAATTCAATTCTCTATTAGTCCCTTTAAGATGAAATAAATATAATTGTCTCTGTAACGTGTTTAGAGAGACGGCGTCTAGGGTGAGAGATCAACTAAGTCTCTCACCAGTGTATCACCTAAATTGACCGTCAGATATAATATAAAATACTATGAGCCGTTGAGATTGAATCGTTTAGCATGAAATCTCAACCATTACATTATAATTTAGATGGTACATCGAAAAAAGTTAGTTGATTTCTAGAAACACCGTTTAGAGAAGAAGTTGGATTCGCTTAGAGCACAAATGTCCACAAAATAGGCAAGTTGGATTAAATTAAGCACTACCGACTGAAAGCAGCACGCGGAAATAGTTGAGCATAATAAGCACACAGAAAATTGTCAAAGAAAACTGCGATACATAAATCCAAATACCAATACCTATTGAAATAATACTGTGTGTATAGAAACAACTGCATGTTGAGCACTTTTTTGTTTTCGTCGCGACATGTCGTCTATTGGCATTGTCAAGCTCATAGCACACGCACAATGAAAGGTCCTTGACCCCTCCATTTTATTGTGCTGACCATGCTGTCTTGTATTCATGAATTAATTGGTCCACTCCACCACTATCTCCTTGGTGTGTATAGGTTTGTTTTGATTAGGGCTTTTGACACCGTTTTAAAAATCAAACTAATCAGACAATCCAACCGGTTAAACAATAAATTGATGATGTCTACAGTTTGATTATTTCTGCAATTTGACTATGATTTAATATGTGTTCGAGCGGTTAAAGCATTTGAACTATATATGACTTGAAAGTCTCAACAATTTGATGTCTGTTTCGATTTTCATAACATTGATTTTTGGCTTCTCAATTACATTCTAAAGTATTTTTACAAGTTTCAATTCTCTGGACCAACTATATATGAGATTAATCCTCAATTAGCGGCTTGAAATATATATATTAACCTTTGGTTTTGACAGCTTCTCAAATAGTAGGGTGTTCACTAAAATTCTAATCCCCATTTAGTTCTACTTGTAAGCTCTTTATTTTGTCCATGTGTATATTGCTAAGGAAGTGTTCTTTACAGGCTCAAAGTGGAAGTCTACAACTTGGCTAATTTGATTTCTACATCCTTCAAATAGGTTAATAATTAACAATTCTCCTATAAGGTATGTTTCTTGGCACCCTTCAAGAGACAATGCCCATGTTCTAATTGTGGATGGAAGTTGTATTGGTAATCCTGGTGACTCAGACTCTTAGGATGTCCATATCATTAGAAAAATAATAACATTGCAAGAAATAAAAATTAGAAAAATAATAACATTGCAAGAAATAAAAATGTAGAACCTAGCTAATATTAAAAACCAATGGTATTGTTTGAAATTCTCATAATATACATTATGTGTCGGTCTTCAATATAAAAGTAATTGATACAAATTTACAATGATATAAGTATATAAGAACCAAAGTGGACCATGTGTTCCTTCAAAATCAAAACTAAAAGTTTTTCATTCTGAGGAATAATATTGGAAGGAGGGCTAATTTAGGAGAAGGAAAAAACAAGTTAGAAAATGTTTCCCGTATTTGTTTTTCCTTCTCTTAAAGAAGCTCTACTTTCGATATTCTTCTCTAGTAGGATAAATACCTAGTATTGATTCAGTAGGATAACATGTCAATTTAGATTAGTGTGGTTGCTTGACGCGTCCTTACTCGTGCTTCTTTCAAGTCAAACTCAAGAAGTAGGATTTTCATCGAAAAAGTTCTGAGAAATGAATTTGTATAGTGTCGTATTTTGGCATGGATTTTATTATTCATTGAAAGATCGAGGGAGATAAGAAATTTAGTGTCTAGTTTGCTAGACACTAGTAGAATCTACACGTCAAGCAACATATGTTCAATTCCTAATCCGCCATCCATCTTTATGTGGAAAATAAATTCCATGCAAAAATACAAAGTATACAAATTTGTGTTTTAAAACTTCTTGAACCTCAGTTCTACTTTATGATTTTGTCTTGGGAAACACGAGAAATGATCAATTAGGTGGTGTAAAAAACCACACTAATCCAATTAGTTTGTGCTGCCATCAGAAATTGCACAAGAAAACAAAAGAACAAATAGCGTAATTGTTAGAAAACAAATACGAAGCGGCGGGAGAGAAGAAGAACCTTCGTGGATGAAAAAAATATATATAAATGACCAAACTAAAACTTTGTTGATAAATAAAAGACGAAAAGTGCATTTCGGACAGAAAAAGAAAACAACTCACTCTAAAAAATGTCAAAAAGTAATTGACAGCGTGTGGGCACTAGACAGATAGTAGAATAGAAGTGACATTTGACTTGTTGGTATCCATTCCTTTTTGTAATTGCATACGTTTTTATGATTACAATCACATACACATACAAGCCTATGACTACTGTTTCCTTAGTATACTATCAAGTTGCAATTAAATAGTCTTCTTGCGACACAACTTTAGGATTAATAATGCCCTGAAAATACTATACATGACACCATTAAATGCATGCACAATCACAAAAGCAATGTGTCCCCATTATCCTTATGTTTGAGGCACAGATCCAACGAGTCCACAAGGGTTTGTCCACCCACTCTTGCCTTCAAATGGGGTATGCAACACGAGAAGCAGGAGCAGATGACTTCAAAGTGTTCTAGGTTTAGCTTTAACTACTATTATATTATTTGAAATACAATGTTTTAATACTTGTAACGTGAGGGGGGGTGTGCTCCTTGAGTATAAAATTTGTGAGGCATCACTTCTACTTAATGTGGGATTTGATCACGCCCAACACTATTGGGCTTTCTACTTGTATAATATAGCGGGTGGATCAATAAGGATATAAAAAGGATTTGATATATTAAAATTTTGGGGCTCTGTTTGTGGGGAAGGCTCCTTGCATAGCAATGGGGTAGTCATTACTATCCCAAAATTAGAATAATAAGTTAAAATTAGGTCTAATAAAAAATCATCGTTATCGTATAATTTGGTGATATCTTACTATTTTCTACTATATATGTTATCTTTCATCTTTTTTCTATCACAATTGTTCATTAAAACTCTTTCATCTATAGTAATTTGGTTGTTTTTTTTTGCCTATAATAATTTTCTTTTGTTTAAAGCTTATATTTATTTACTTTTCCTTAGTTATTGTTTATATCTAAACTCTTACTCACTCTGTAACAAAATTTAAAAAAAAAGTCTTCAGATTTTGCCTAAATTTAAACCAAATACTGATTTTTTACTTACATTTTATTCTGAATGAGTAACATTTTTTCTCTTTTATTGAAGTTCATTTTGCCTATAAAAATCACACTATTACATGTCGTGAGTAGTCCGTCCTCTTTAGAGGTGTTTATGCTAGATCCGAGGAGGTTCGGTTTTCCTGTTATAGCGGTATCAGGTTGTCTTCTTTTACAGGTGGTGTGGTGTTTGTTGTTTCGTTGTTCTGGTGTCTCGTTTAGCTTGTGATATGCGGAGTTGGTAGAGGTTTGCTTCTACTTGTCGAAATATTGCTTATGCTCTTTGAGCGGAGTTTTTGGAGGTGTAGACAGGTTTTGTTTTTCTTCTCCTGCTGCTTCCTTGTGTTGGTTCAGAGAGAGTAGCTCAGTCTCTAGTTGTAGCTTAGTTGTTTTGTTCTTTTTCTTAATTTTTGGCTATGGTTTCTCGTTTTTACGGCTCTGTTTATCTTATTTAGTTGGCTAGTTCCAAATGTTTTGATCCTAGATGTTATGGTGGGTTTGTTGTTTTGTTGTTTTTGCTTTGGGGATTGGTTGGGTGTTTGATTGGTTGTGGTAAGGAGTTTATGGGTATTTAGGCATTCTTTTTGGTGGATGTACACATTCTTTGGTGGATTTATCACTTAATATGTTTATTAACAATATAGTTGTCATCAAAATAAAACAATATAGATCATTTTGCCTCAAAACATATAATAATGAAGTACAACTTTATTGGTAAAACACTTCACCTACATCTAAAGAATTGCAGGTTCGGTTCGGGTCATATAGTGGTGAAGAACCGCTATTATCCCCTTTTAAAAAAATGGAAAACAAAATTGTTTACCACAGCATAAAGTCATAAACTCCATTTCCAAAACCCCAATTTCATTCACCTTCACAAAAGGTAGTCAATGCATTAAAATAATTACAAAATCTCCTTCTCATCTTGCTTAAACTACATTTATGAGTAACCCAAATAACAGGCTATTCCAACCAAAATCATGAATAGAAAGAGACCCTCCAAGACTTGGCTATTTCATATTATTTACAAAGTGGGAAGCAATAGAACCAAACTAGTAAAAGAAGATCACTAGAAAATAATTAATCTTAGGAATTAACTAATTCAGCATCTTCATATTCAGAACCAGGGCTAGAAGCATCTATATCCTCCTTCCCAGCCCCAGGAGAATCAATTTGAACACATTCAACAACTTGATTGTTGTAACCTTCAAAATCATGACACCTATTTGAAGGTGTTAACCCCTCTTTCTTAACAACATTCAACACAATTCCATTATGAATCTTCTCAGGTTGCAAAAGATCACCTTCAGTTACTAAAATGCTAGATCCATTCACAAACCTATTGCCAATTTCCTTCTGTTCAGATTCTGTGTTCTCTGAGTTTCTATCTGCTGTTATGAGCCTGCCACTTTGATACTGAAAATCATGAGGGTTAGTATGAACCACAATGCTTCTATTTATCTCGGTATCAACAACCCCTAAGTTTTGGAGAAAATCAATGAACATATTCGATGAAGTAGTTCTCGTTAAAGGGCCGCCTGATCTAGTCCAAGTATTCAATTCAACACTCTCAGAATCAGTTTTACCGTTGACTCCGTTCGGACTGCTAAGACCTTGAAGAAATGAGGAGGAAGCATCGGTAAGGTCTTCAAGAGATCCCGTCGAATTCTCTCGTGCTATGCAATTCCATGAAGGGATTCTTCTTGAGGCACTGAATTTGATAGTGTTGGACAGACTATGAGAAGCAGGAGCAGAAGCAGGAGCAGTTCTCTGAGACATTCTTTTTAGTCTTTTCATGTGATTGAGAATTGCTACACATTCATCAAGAGCAAGCTCAATTTCACAATTAGCTTTTATGGCTGAAAGCTTCTCCCATGTGCATCTTCTTCCTTGAATGGCTGCCTTTTGAAGCTCTCCATAAGAAGGGTTTTGTATAATTTTAGAGTACTGAAGCAGAAGACAGGTCACAAAATATACAAAAGTCAATCACTTGTGCATTGAATCATCCTTAGTAAATAAAACAAAAATAAATTCCAAGAACATTTGCAAAAATGCTATTCAGAACCGACATCGACACGACCATGTAGACACCAACAATAATTTGAAAAACGAAACTAATTGAAGTGTCACTGCCCGACACGACACGTGTCGGACACCAGACACACCTTCCACCTGAAGTGTTGGTGCTACACAGCAAAAACGTATGATTATCGAGCATTTGTAACATGGTTCCTCTATGTTTCCAAGAACATTGAAATTTCAACTAACTTTGGTTAAATACTAAAACTTCTTCAAATAAGGAGCATACCTGAGCAAGGGTGGCAGGCATAACAATGGTCACATCACCTTCCCAATCTTGAGCAAACAGTTTAGCAAGTCCACCTAATGGAAAGCCAAGTTCAAGTACTTGATTACACCTATGTTTCACCTCCAACACCACAAGATGAGCAAGCTGCAAAATCAAAAACCGCATTCGATGAAATCAATAGGGATTAGAAGTATTATTTGAAACATGCTGAAGATCCAATGTTTAACATGTGTGCTGCCTCCAAAAGGATTAGAAGTATTATTAGAAATGATGATTGACAACTTTCAATGTACTATGCTTTTGTTTGTGCAAAGGTTCGAGTAAGTTACCTTAGCAGCAAAATTGCCTCCATAAGTTCTTACAAATTCTTTCAATCTCAATAATGGTGCAATGTGAGGGTTGGCCTGACTGACTATAAAATGATTGACATTGAATAGCTCTTTCAACTGCATCATTGGTAAATCCATCTCTAAGCTACCATCCCTCCACCGGCGCATCGGTGTCGAGCCCTCCTCAGGACCTAAATTAAAAGGAGCATGGTAAGGAACAATATCTCCACTTCTATCCTTCGCCATCAACTCCTGAGCTTCAAAAAGACCAGGAAAAGCACAAGACGCCGTGACTGCACTCCATATAACGACATGAGGCGACGTCAAGTAGTTAAGACATCTAGGTGGTTCATGCTTCCTTGGAGAACAAACTGTAATCCCAAGAACTCTACCTGTCATATCATAAGCCTCTTGAAATGTAAGGTTGTTTGTTAGATGCCTCAACATCATTTGCAACTGCCTGATCTCATGAACAGCACCGCGCGTCGCGAGCCTCTTAACAACCGCAAAAACCCCACCCATTTGATCAAAGAACTGCATCGAGTGCCACGAATCCTCGAAAAAGCTCTGAAGCTCGGGCCAAGCCCTAGTAGCAACAATAGCACATATAATGGATCCAACACTTGAACCAGCAATTATCCTAGGCAAGAGTTTATGTTCTACCAATGTTTTAACTACACCAATATGAAAAGCTCCAAGAGAAGCACCTCCACTTAACAGCAAAGCTGTTCTTCCAAAAGCATGTCTAGTTTCATGCATGAAAGCAAGCTTTTCTTCCAATAAAAGCTCCTCCGAGTCGGAGTCGCATACCATTCTCAATTGTCTTGACACCTCATCAATATACTCCTTGATTAATTTGGGGACCTGAAGTCTACCCTTGTGTAGTTCAGGATTACACATATTACCAAGATTTCTAACAAGATCAGCACGCATACAAAACATTATATCTCGAAGCGATCCTTCTTGGCGACGATGATGAAGCTCTTGAAGCTTATTTCTCACTAATTCTACATCAAAAAGATCAGATTCATTCATTCTTGGTGTCTCTTTATCAAGCATCTTAGCTGCATGAGCCCATTCCTCATAAGTCAATGCAGATCTCATCATGTTTCTCCAAAATTTCCTCCTATATGCCATTTCAGCACGCACCTTCACATTTGTATATCGTTTCAACAAGAGTGCAACTATTGTCATCATTGCTAATATCCCTTGAGGGTTTCTTGGATGAAACCATGATAAAGAGGATTTCAAAATCCACTTAAACCTATAGAAGAATTTCAACAACACTAGAAATATCTTATGCCTTAAATGTGACATAGACTTACATAATAGAACCCTGAATGCAATTGTCCTACCTAGAATGTCTGAAGGACCAATTGGAAAACGGTCAACTCTAGCCTCATTACTAATATGGTCCATTCTATTCTACCTTGATAGAAAAAAAAAATCTAAAGTACAATGATTATCAACTTAAACTAAATAGATAACAACTAAATTAAAAAGGATTAAGTATGAGAATGGTACAATGATTTTTGTTTTGAAGCTGAAAAGGTGCTTCTTTTTTCTTCCAACTTCAAGAAAAGATACTCCAAAGAAGAGATATTCCAAAATTAGAAATACCCAGAAAGAAAATTTGATAAAGATAAGATTTTTAACCAACCCCAGAAGTTCAATCGTTGATTCCTAGAAAATTGAAGTGTCTGCAGAAGATGAAAGCAACGAAAATTTGTAGTGAAGGGGAGAATGAATGAATGAATGGCACAGGGGTTTGGGAAGAGAAGATAAAGATATCTTTAAGGTGACGAGAAGCCTAGTCAAAAAATTGATGACGAGGATATAGAATATTTTGAAATTGAATGATTGAACCATATCCAAATTACTATGGATAGAATAATAAGGAACAACGTGGCTAAACCAGACAAATATTGTTTTGATTTGTTGTTGCAAGTGGCAAGATGCAACTCGGTCGACTGAAACTTTCTAGTCTGGTAGGAGTAGAAGAATGGTTTGGAAACGTAATTGGGTCAAGTGGGCACAATAGACACCGATAACAAGCGACAAAAACGTGATCAAAAGAAATGGTTTTGGTTATTCTATAGGAAAAAACTTAGGTAAAGTACCGGTGGCGTAGGTAAATGTCACAAAGCACCGGAGGTATATCACATGTCAAATGCTACCATTAGATTAGAAGTAGCATCAGACTCTAAGGATATTTAGCGAGCCTAGTCCGGAAGTGAGGGGTTGAGTAGAGGAACCATTAATAGTATCGAAGGTGGGAGAGATCTGAATGGTATTTTCTTGAGCAGCTACATGTGTGCTAGAGGTAGAAGCACTAGCCAACTTCTGATTGGAGTTCAAAGATGTCTCGTGTGTCTGCATAACTGGAGGCGATGTTTGCTTGCCGGCAGAAGCAACTAAGCCCTGAACATGAAGGAGTGCACCATATGAGTGCAAGAAGGAGGTCTCGGGTTCAAGTCCCGGAAACTAACATTTCCCTCACCCCCACTAACAATTGCCTATCTAAAAAAAAAAAAACTAAGCCCTGAACATTTGATTCTTTGTTAGATTGCATGATCGCATTGCAAAACCCATTAGGTGATGATTCCTCTTTCTGGTGCTGGGTATTAGACGACTCAACAGGTTTAATTTGGTAAAGGATCCAAACCAACGTGAGCTTTCTCCTTGTGATTCATATTTTTAGTAACCTGTAGTTTGGGAGCATATCTAGAAACCAGTTTTGTCTAAGCAACATTTGTTGCCTCACCATATTGCATCCTTCTATTACATGACCTATAGTCTTGCAATTCATACAAAAAGAAAGTAAATTTTCATATTCAATGCCCACAAAGAAAGCATAACCTGACCTCTCGACTAGAATTTGATTCCTAAGACCAGATTTCAAATCTATATCAATCAAGATGCGTGCAGAATGTCTAAAAGATCTGTCAAATGAACTTTTGCTTGTTGTATCATCTACGGTAATATAAATGCCAACACAGCTAGTAATTGCAAAATGAATTTTGGGACACCAGTATTGTTGAGCAAGACCTGTGAGCCTAATTCAATATGCGCGTTTGTATGTTTTATAGTTGAAGGATTAAAATCGGGCTGTCAGACGAACAATCGAAGCAACCCTGGCTTGCAATTCCAGGAAGGTTGCGACTAAATTCTATGTAAATCGTCGATATTGGAAAATGAGAATTCATAATAACCTTTGTCTTTTAAATTTAGGCTAAATAGCACTTTTGCTCCTTTATATTTGACCAAAGTTTCATTTTGATCTTTTTTTTTTTCTTGTTTTGGTCATTTATCTTTCATATAAGTTTCAATTTGGCCCTTTTAAACAAAAAATGAAGAAAAGTGTGAATATCTTCAAGCACACCATGGTTCCTTCGATTTCTTATTTTTTGAATAACTCATACAATCTGCGACCAAATTGAATGAAACTGGACTCTAACTTGAATTAAATTTTGCAAGAAATTCAATGGAACCAAAGTTAAGCTTAGAAAAGTGCTTATGCGCAAAATCACTCCTGGAACCAAAATCTTGAACTTGAAATTCAAAAAAACTTCAATCTCAACAATAGTGATTTTGCTATAAAAGACCAAATTGAATGATTATTGAGCCTAAAATGCTCAAAATTCAACAAGGAATCAGAATATTACAAGTATCTTGTTCAAAAAAGCGCTTAAAATGCAAATACAGTCAAAAAGCAATTCACATCTATAAAACGTGTTGTGGCTCTTATTTGCTCATTTATCATCCAATTTGCGTCAAACCAATTGCATTCAACTCGTATTTAGTAAAGAAATTTAACTATGGCAAAAGGTTTCAACAAAAACGATGCTAATTTGAGAACGATATGAAAAATCAAAAAATTTATTTGTGTTTATATTTTTCACACCGTTCTCGAATTTGCATCCTTTTCATTAAAATAATTTTCTATAGTTCAATTTCTGCACGACTTGAACGCAATTGGTTTGACGCAAATTGATTGAGAAATGAGCAAATAAGAGTCAAAACATGTTTTAGAGATGCGAAGTAAATTTTTCACGATATTTTGCATTTCAACACTTTTTTAAACAAAATGTTTGCCATATTCTATTGTTGAATTTTGAGCATTTTAGGCACAAGAATCGTTTAATTTGATGCATGATAACTCTATTTTATATTGAGTTATTTATATGTTCTATGACTTAAATCAATGCGAGTTTGGAACCTTCTTGATGGATTCTGCTGAATTAATTTCTATTTTTTGTTTTGGTTCTCTTCATCCTTCTTTATGTTTTTGAGTTTCATTCAATCATTTGTAGTTTTTTTCTATATTTCTTTAGTTTTTTTATTTGTAATTTTTGTGTTATATGTGAATGAGAAATAGAATTTTTAGCTGTAAATTTTTTGTCGATCTGCAGTTAATTTCCCTCTCTTTAATTTGTTTTATGATAATATACTAGAGAAGAATGATAAAAAAGAAAAGAAAAATACAAAAGTTTAAAGAGGTCAATTAGATAAATTTTGGTGAGTGAATGTGCAAGTTGATGGTCAGCGCAAGTGGACCATACTGCACGAATGTTGAACGAATAATTGGATGTCCAATAACACGAGTCAATTAGAGAGAGAAATAGACGTGTGGTGTTGAACAATCATAGCATGCGGCCAATTGCAGAATAACTGGTATTCTAACTGCAGGACGAACGCGGAACAAGTGATAAGATATTCCACAAAGAAAAACACATAAAAAATGTATACGCGGATAATTTCGCATAAAATGATTTGGAGTTTTCGTTTTTCTTTTTTCTAGTCCACACAAGAATGAAGATTAAAAATTGCGCCTTCATTAGACGTGCAAGTAATAAAGCCCAGAAAAAAAAAAATAAACGACCAAACAAACAAAGACAATTAATTAACTTGACCAAAAAAAACAAAGACAATTAAGTTGATAAGAAAAAACAAAGACAATTAAATTGTTTTTCCACGCTGACCAAAAATGCCATGACAATTCAACACAATAAATAAATAAATAAATTGAATAGAACCATCTCTCTCTCTCTCTCTACTAGTCAAGTATACACACATTCTTTTATCGTTTGACACGTTCAATTCTGTACACAGAGCCAAAAGTCACACTTTATTTTTCTCCCCTCTAATTATAATATTAATATTTATTATAGTTACAACTCAACAGACAACTTTGTCAAAAAAAAAAAAAAAACTCAACACACAACTGTATCAGTCTACAAACTCTGCATCTGGAATCTCTGCCTTGTAACACCATCATAATTCATAATCAATTACAAAATTAATAGTTTTTTGTTCATTTTGAACAGCTTGCTCCTGGACCAAAAAAAAAAAGAACAGTTTGCTCAAACCATAGTTTGATTCTTTGAATTGAGCAGATTGTAAAATGATCAATCAGAAGGTTCAAAATGAAGGAAGCTACAGTGGAAAATTGGAATCCAAGAAGAAACTGAAGAAAGTGAGATCAATAAGGCTTGCAAGATTATCAAGCATGAAATCATCAACAAGAGAAAAGAAACCTCAACATGATAATCTCTCTATACTCTCATCTGTTGAATCAGAAAATTTAGAGCAGCAAAATCCAATTGAAGTGGTAGATGCATCACCAAATTACATGAAGGGCACTAGTAGTTCTCATGCAAAGGATAATTTTCAGGTAATTTTACTAATTTTGAAAAAAAAGAAGATAATTTTTAAATAAGATTTGAGTAGTTTCAATTAGTGTGGAGGAGAGAAGTAATATTTTCATGCTTTTAACAGATTACAAAGAAGATATTTACAAGAGTGTCTACAGTGAAATTAAAGAGGAGTATGACTAGGAAGAATAGAAAGAATGATAATGATGATGATGGTAATAAGTCTAAGAGAGTAATTTCTAGGAGATTAAGTTTGAAGCCTGTAAGGATCTTAAATAGAATACCTACTTTCAAATCTATGAAGAAAGGATCTAAGATTTCTCAATCACAAGATTCAAGGTTGCATAAATCTACTTGTTCTTCAGCTCTAAAGGGTTCTCAAGAGGGAAGTAGTTCTCAAGGAGAATCAAGTAAGAAGGTTTGTCCTTATAGTTATTGCTCTCTTCATGGTCATCGACACGAAAATTCGCCTCCACTGAAGCGATTCGTGTCGATGAGGAGACGTCAGTTGAAGAACCAAAATGGAAGATCAAAGCAATTTGGTAATGCAAGGAAAGTCACTGAGAAAAACAAAAGTGTTCATAGTGAAGATGGTAATTTTGATTTGCAGAATAGATCGGATTTCGAGGTAACTGATGAGATAGAATGGAATGACAAGAATATGATAAATGATGAAAGTGCTTCTGTGGAGTCAACATCAACAGATGAAGTAGTCAAGTTTTCTGTTTCTGAAGGTAAAAATATGGAGCCAGATAGTAAAGTGTTGCAGAAAAGAGATCGGAAATACGTAAAAATGTGGCACTTGATGTATAAGAATGCAGTATTGAATAACACAGCAAAATGTGAAACAGATCAGGATATGGATGATGATGAAAAGAAGAATGTAATTGAGCTTGTGCAAAAAGCTTTTGACGAAATTCTTCTACCAGAAGCTGAAGACCTTTCTTTCTCGCACCTTCACTCGTAAACGAGTGAAGGTAATAGAGAAGAAAGGAATGTGAATGCCTCGACATTTACGGAATCTCCTGAAGAAGTACAGAAGATGGAGACAAAATCTGAACAAAGAGCAGCACCTAAAAGCTGGAGTCATCTGAAGAAGGTAATCTTATTGAAAAGGTTTGTGAAGGCGTTAGAGAAGGTAAGAAACGCCAACTTTCGACGACCGAGACAATTGCCTTTAGATGCTGACTTTGAAGCAGAAAAAGTTCTTCTAAAGCGGCAAACAGCAGAAGAGAGAAAGAAAGGTGAGAAGTGGATGCTTGACTATGCACTGCAAAATGTTATATCTAAACTTGCACCTGCTCAAAGACAAAGAGTGACACTTCTAATAGAAGCTTTTGAAACAATTTTGCCAACTCAAGATACTGAAAATGGCTCGCCTCGAACCGATCCAATTCAACCACACAGTGTTTCCTCAGATCATAGCAAGGAAGAAACAGACAAAGGAAGCGATTATGTTTATTCTGCTAAGACATTTCTTGCAGATAATGCCAACGATAATCAAATGCCTGAACTTCACAAACCTATTGAGCTCAAAGAAACATGTCTTGATAATCTCGAGACAGAGAAAAACCAGAACAAGCATGCATCTACTGGAGTCATTGAAGAAGACTTGGATGGAAAGCAAAGTTTAGCCAGCAGTAACAATAATGGTAAGAAGATCTCAATTGACAATGACAATATTTATCATGTGGAGGAGGCCGAGGAGATAGTCAAAGAAGTCAATGACGAGGAGGCTCGAACCGATCAAGTAGTCAGTGAAGTTCAAGAAGATTTGTTGACAAATTTGAGTGCTGCTTTGGACTCAACATCAACAGATTTTGTCAACTTATCTGTTTCTAAAGGCAAAAATATGGAGCCAGATTGTAAAGTTCTGCAGAAGAGTTTTGTACAGGAACAGCCTAGCACTACTGATGAGGCAAATGGAATGCAGAAAAGAGATCAGAAATACATAAAAATGTGGCACTTGATTTATAAGAATGCAGTATTAAGTAACACGGGGAAATCGGAAAATATGCCGCACTTTGATGAAGGAAGAGAGAAAGATGCTCTCACATTTAATGGAGGCAATTATTGTGAACCAGATCAGGATATGGATGATGAAAAGAAGAGTGTAATTGAGCTAGTGCAAAAAGCATTTGATGAAATTCTTCTACCAGAAGCTGAAGGCCTTTCTTCTCGCACCTTCACTCTCGTAAAAGAGTGAAGGTACGAGAGAAGAAAGGAATGCAAATGGTTCAGCATTCACAGAATCTCCTGAAGAAGCAAAGAAGATGGAGACCAAACCTGAACAAAGAGCACCTAAAAGCTGGAGCAATCTGAAAAAGGTAATCCTGTTGAAAAGGTTTGTAAAGGCATTAGAGAAGGTAAGAAACATCAACCTACGACGACAGAGACAGTTGCCTTCAGATGCCGGCTTTGAAGCGGAAAATGTTTTTCTAAGGCAGCAAACAGCAGAAGAGAGAAAGAAAGCTGAGGAGTGGATGCTTGACTATGCACTTCAGAATGTTATTTCTAAACTTCAACCTGCTCAAAGACAAAGAGTTACACTTTTAATTGAAGCTTTTGAAACAATTCTTCCAATTCAAGATGCTGAAAATGGACCACAGTCTTCCATGACAGCGGAACCTCAAACCGATACCTTAGATCATAGCAAGGAAGAAGCAGACAAAGGAAGGGATTATGTTTATTCTGCTAAGACATTGCTTGGAAAAGCATCACATTCTCATAGTGCCAGTGATAATCAAATGCCTGAACTTCAAAATCCTCTTGAGCTCAGAGAAAGATGTCTTGACAATCTTGAGACCGAGAAAAACCAGAATAAGTCTGCATCTTCTGGAGTCGTTGAAGAAGACTTGGATGGAAATCAAAGTTTAGCCAGCAGTTACAATAATGGTAAGAAGATCTCAATTGACAATGACAGTATTTATCATGTAGAGGAGGCTCGAACCGAGGAGATAGTCAATCAAGTGAATGACGAGGAGGCTCGAACCGATAGAATTGTCAATGAAGTTACGGAAGATTTGACATCAGATTTGAATACAGAAAATGTAAATATCAAATCTGAGTCACCTGTGAGAAATTCTGAAAGTAAGAATGTGATTGGTGGTAATATGGAACAATTTTCTGTGTCTAAAAGTTTACTCCTAAATGGTCTTGTCAGATCACTGAGATCGAATTTGGTTGGATCAGAAGCACCTTCAAATGTGTTACATGAAGCAACAATAGACACAAAAGAAAAGACTGAAAAAGCTGAGCTGGAAACTGAGACTCTTGAGGAGAGACAAGGAAACAAAGGACTATGGTACATGGTGTATAAGCACATGGTATCAGATGCAACTGAAAACAATTCCATGTCATTAACTGATGGGGCAGACGAAAAAGAGTCGAGGAATGAAGGCGAAAGAACAAGAGAAGCTTCTGTCTTTAATGAAAGTACACCTGTGAATGTGATTAATCAAGATATGCACTTCAAGGATCGTGTTGTAGCTGACTCGGATGTCGAACTTCGACAGCTTGAAGCCATCAAGATGGTAGAAGAAGCCATTGATACAATCCTTCCAGATGTTCAGGACAACTCCTCCATACAAGTTGATAGAACTGAAAGGATGGAATCTGGAAATGGGACAGCACAAGAACAAAAAGAAGAAGAAACGGTGACAAAGGAGGGAAGCGAACCAAAGAAGCCAATGTCTAGAAGTTGGAGCAATCTTAAGAAAGTGATATTGCTTAGGAGATTCATTAAGGCATTAGAAAAAGTAAGGAAGTTCAATCCAAGAGGTCCTACATTTCTACCTGTAGAGAATGATCCAGAAGGTGAAAAAGTTGAGTTGAGGCATCAAGATATGGCAGAAAGAAAAGGAACAGAAGAATGGATGCTTGATTATGCACTGAGACAGGTAGTCTCCAAATTAACACCAGCTAGGAAAAGAAAAGTGGAGCTGCTAGTTGAAGCTTTTGAAACAGTTGTGCCAACCATCAAAAACTGAAACTGTCAAAATAGCATATCAGCAAGGAGATTTTCCTTTGGGATGATTCTGCACGTTTTAGTCTGTAATACATTGTGTGAAATTTCAGATATTTTATTATTCACTTAGGAAGAAACTTTAGAGAATATTGAATGTTTTGTATCAAGAACCACAATCTTAGATATGTCATGATGTACATTTTATATTTTTGTGAACATATTGAATATTGAAATGGCCTAGTTTGTATTGCATATTCATGACGTTCTCTTTTGAGAGTAAAAACTTCATATCCGGTTTTCAAACATTCACCAATGAAGTGCACATTTGAATTTGTGTACATGGGCGGTGATCATGTCTTCTGACTTCTGAGTAATTAGACATGGCTAAGAAAAAGCAATTGCCTAGATACATCAACTTCGGTTGACCAGTTTTTGCTTATATTCAGTAACGGAAGAAGTAGATATCCAACGTATTTAACCATGGAACGAAGTTTGATTCAATTATAGTCGTTTGATACTATAGTGACGTTTCCTTTCCTCATTTTGTTGGGAAAAAATGTTTTAGTAAATGTCCTTGTTAAAGAGAATATCCTGTGACCAAAATTTAATCTATTAGGAAAATAAAGTCTCGTAATAATCCCAAAATATTTCAAAACAAGGACTGGTTAATTCCCGTCTAATTCTATTCAAGAAACTACCTATGTGGATTGTTACGTGGCGCCAAATTATTATTATTTTTTTGAAATTTTGTTCATGTTTTGGGACATTTTAGTTCCTCCTTCGTTGCTCTATTCTATCTCTCTTGTTTCTATCTCTATTTAGTTTTCTTCTCGTCGCTACATTCCTCGCTTCATTTAAAGTGACTATTTAATTAGGAGGTGCGCTTATCCTCATCAAACACTAACGCATGTATAAAGTACCACAAATGAAATGACGATAAATCATAAATTACAAGTCTTCTAACAAATACTGCAGGAAATTATAAAAAAAAAAAAAAAAAATTGCAAGACACCGCAATGAACCACATATTCCAACAAGAATCTCACCATAAATTGCATGACATCTATAGGAATTGTTTGAAATCGCAATAGGCATATCAAATTTGCAAGAGACTCACCTTCACTCATTGTTCGTCCACTACATTAGGGTTCTCCTTCTTCACTATACATTATGGTTCTCTTCCTTCTTTGTCTCAACATAGTTAGGATTTAAAATGACTTATCAACCTTGAAAAAAGACAGGTGTCTTGTAAACACAAGGGGTAAAATCGACTTTTTAATAACCTAACCATGGCTTAAATAGATAGTAGCAACCCACCAACTCGGATTTAGAATAAGTGACTTTATCTATTCATATCTTTGGGGACTTTTGCCATTTTTTGGATGAGAGATATAAACACAAAATGACATAAAGACACCAAATCCTTTCCCCTAGAACTAACTACAATGATGAAGCGACAAAAAATGTGAGATATGCCCTAGAGAAGAATGAGAGATCTGCGAAAGGAGTGGTGTGGTGGTCACTAAAGAAGGAGAATTGCCAAAGAACGAACAAGAAGAGTAGAGTGGGAGGAAGGTATGTGGGTAACGTTAGAGAGGGTATTTTGGTAAAAAAACTCAAAATAGAGGGATTGTGGGTAGCAATTGGAGGTGTGAGTAGCAAAACTCAGGTAAGAATTTTGCAGTTGGTCCCTCCGCAAAGTTGTAGGGTTTTGCTTTTCCCACTCCCCCTCCTACTCAAAACACACCCCATAAGGGTGTGAAATGACCAAAGCGTCTTTTTTTTCAAGAAATTTCACGTGTTCGAACACGGGTCTTCGAACCCCGTTCGAATGACATCGTTCACGTGAGTTAAATATTGACTTCACACCCTCTTGTGCGTAATTTCACCTGTTCGAATGGGGTCACTCGAACATGTTCGCATAACCTCGTTTCAAGCACTTATTTTATTTCGTTCAGTATCGTTAATTAGCATAACAACAATAATGGACCCTCACACCACATTCAATAATTTTATTGCGTTCGTATGCTGTTGTTCGAACGTGTTCGAAAAAGGTCATTCGAACCATCATTAAACACGTCCTCCACCGCGTTTCACGCGAAGTTATCTTTGGAATAAAATTTGTTAAGGGGTGTGAAAGAGTAAGAGGGGGAGTGGGGAAAGTAATATCCAAGTTGTAAGGTAAGCAACAAGGCCCAAATGACGCTGTCGGAAAAAACTGAGAAAATCTGTCCAAAAAATAAAGAGACCGAAAAAAAAAGAGGATATTCCTCTTTCAATTTCATAGATACTTGTCGAAACCCAAAGATTGCATTGGAAGGGGGTTTATCTGGAACAAACAATTAGGGGAGTCAAATCCATTTAACTCTCCACTCTCCACTCTCCACTCTTCAGTAACTGCTCCAATTTTGGGTTTTCTTCAGGTAATCAATCAATTACCATCTCTTTCAATTTTGTATTGTTATGTTTGATTCCATTTTTCCATATTTTTGATGTGGACATGGATTAAATCATGTTCAATTTTTTATGTCTGGTTCTATTTTTCTCTGTTTTGCGTCTTATAGATGCTTGCTCATGAAATTTAGAGTATTTGCTTGCTCTTGGGTTAATGATTCTGTGAATCAGAATTACTTGCTTGAGGAATTTGTTGATTGAATGTGTGTTTAGCTGTGTGAGCCTGTGAGTACTGAAAAGTAATTTCAAACTTGATTTGGTTGAATTTAAATTTAAAGTGAAGTGATTTATGTTTAGTATTTACTCTAAAAAGTATGGAGTTTAATTGGTGTGCATTGTTCATCGTACGTGTGACTTTAAGATGATTAGGATAAAAGTTAATCATTTTTATGAAGTATCAATTTCTGATTAGTAGCCAGTGTAAAAGATCTTTACAATGTTTATGTATACTAATCAAAATCTTATAGAGTAAGTTTGACACTAAAATTGAGCACAGACTTTTCTTTTATATAGAGCAAAAGCTGTACTTTTATCACTTCTCATTAAGTCGAGATTTGAAGGAAAAATCAATTTTGACATGCTACAACAGACCGTGATATTTTTTTTTATAACAGAAAAATCATGTTTGTTCCCATGAAAAATCATGTTTGCTCAATGGATGTATTCTACTATCTTCAAAGTGAAATGTAAGTGAGAAAGTTTTAATTCTTGTTTCAGGAACGTGTCCGAAGTATTTACAGGAACCTCCGATCGAGATGGCGCAATTACTATCATCTTCTTGCTCTTTGACTATCTCCTCTAGAAATAAACCTTATTCAACACCCTTTAACCAATGTTCCACATCAGTATCAATCTCGGTTGATCGCAATTACGCCAGATGTCCATTCAAAAGGCTTTTCTCACAAAAACAGAAGCCAAGGAAAAGTTTCGCAGTTGTAAATGCTTCTGCAGTTTCAACTGGTCAAGAAGCTCCAGTTCAAACCACCTCTAGTGACCCTTTTAAACCCAAGCGAGTCATGATCATTGGTGGAGATGGATACTGTGGTTGGGCAACTGCCCTCCATCTTTCTAACAAAGGTTACGACGTCGCCATCGTTGACAACCTTGTTCGACGCCTTTTCGATCACCAGCTTGGACTAGATTCTCTGACACCAATTTCCTCCATCCAGAATCGTCTTCACCGTTGGAAATCTCTCACTGGAAAAACTATTGAGCTATACATTGGTGACATATGTGACTTCGAGTTTTTATCCGAAACCTTCCAGTCATACGAACCGGATGCGGTTGTCCATTTCGGGGAACAGCGATCAGCTCCTTACTCCATGATTGATCGATCTAGAGCGGTGTATACACAACAAAACAATGTTGTTGGGACACTCAATGTTCTCTTTGCTATTAAAGAGTATAGAGAGGATTGTCATTTGGTTAAGCTTGGGACAATGGGTGAATATGGAACTCCAAATATTGACATTGAGGAAGGTTATATTACCATTACTCACAATGGAAGGACAGACACTTTGCCATATCCTAAGCAAGCGAGTTCGTTCTATCATTTAAGCAAGGTACACGATTCGCATAACATAGCGTTCACTTGCAAAGCTTGGGGGATTCGAGCGACTGATCTGAATCAAGGAGTGGTATATGGAGTAAAAACAGATGAGACGGAAATGCATGAAGAGCTGTGTAATAGGTTCGATTATGATGCGGTATTTGGAACTGCGTTGAATCGGTTCTGCGTCCAGGCTGCTGTTGGTCATCCTCTCACTGTATATGGTAAAGGAGGCCAGGTAACATACCGACCAAAATCTATTTGTTCATTGGTTTAAATATCATTTTAGTCCCCGTAAATATAGCGGTTTTTTGTTTTAGTCCCTGTAAAAAATATTTTTCTATTTTAGTCCATGCAATTTCTAAAAACATCATTTTTAGTTCCTAAAGTGTTTTTTGTGATGTGGCTTCTTTTTTAGTCCCTGCAAATATAGCAAATTTTCATTTTAGTCCCTGCGAATATAGCTAATTTTTCATTTTAGTCTCTAGACACATCAGTATTTTTAAACAAAAAAAAAATACTTTAGGGACTAAAAGTTATGGCTTTGGAAATTGCAGGGATAAAACGGATTTTTTTTACAAGGACTAAAATCAAAACTCACTATATTTACGAGGGCTAAAATGATATTTAAACCTTGTTTATTTATTTCTTATTGATCATGTGCATGTTTCAGACTAGGGGATTCCTTGATATAAGAGATACAGTTCAATGTGTTGAGCTTGCAATTGCAAACCCAGCAAACCCTGGAGAATTCAGAGTCTTCAATCAATTTACTGAACAATTTAAAGTGAATGAACTAGCCAACCTTGTTACACAAGCTGGTGAGAAGCTAGGCCTTGAAGTGAAAACTATATCAGTGCCTAACCCAAGAGTTGAGCTAGAAGAGCATTACTACAACTGCAAGAACACTAAACTAGTTGATCTTGGACTTAGACCACACTTTCTTTCAGATTCACTTCTTGATTCATTACTCAATTTCGCTGTTCAGTATAAAGATCGCGTTGATACGAAACAAATCATGCCTAGTGTTTCTTGGAGAAAGATTGGTGCCAAAACAAAAACTGTTTAAGCCTTAGAAGGTGTGGATGATGTCTCTTCTGGTTATTAGATTATGGTGCACTCCATTGAATGTTTAAAATTTATGTATTCTAGTTTTTGTATACTACAATCTATGTGAAATCTTTAATACCATTATTTAGAATAGATGTTTGGTGCTTTAGTTTATAGTGCTGTTCTTGTATTTAGTATTTTAAGCATTTGGGAATAAACAGTATACCTCTAGTATCAGTGTAATGATACTAATTTAGTTGTTTATGAAATGCACTTGGAATTCTATGATTGATTTTTATCCATTTACAATGCATTTTTTGTAACAGTACAACATAGATTTTTTGTTAACTAAACTCAAACAAAATCTAGCTCATTTTCTTGTATGCTTGATATCTTTGCAAATTCCATCCGAGAGCATGTAAACTACTCAGTTCCTTCCATGCTTTAAGTTTTTCCACAGAAGGTCCATGACAAAATCTATGTTTTACTGTTAATAATAGTGGGTGGCCCGAAGGATCTAGAATAGACTCTGATCACGTTTTAGTTTCGGTGATGCAGAGCAAAAGACATTGGAGAAATTTCGTCTTCTCATTCAATGAAGAAAACTGTGCAGTGTAGCCATATATACATTGCTATTCTATTGCTGAAATCATCTAACTAACTAACTAACCTCTAATCTGTCTGTTAACTAACTGGAATTAAATAACAAACTTATGCTAACTAGAGTTAAGGTCTAGGTTTAAATTGTAGGGGTTTCTTCCAGTCGTGTGTTCGAATCCAACTTTGAAAGACGCAATGATGTTAAATCTCTCTTGAGGAGAGTTTTATCGCCATTGTGGTCCCACTTCACTGGAGGGACTACTGCATTGTTCGCAGAGGATATACGGTTTATATAAAAAAATACATCAAGCAAAGTAACAAACTCAAGATTTAAATATTTTTCAAATGAAACTACTACTAAGTAATTATCAATTGGGCATTAATTATGGTTTTTCGTGCTTTCTTGATCACATGGATTATAACATTTTGTTTATATTTTTTCTATATCCAAAGAATATCATGTACTATAGAAATTTATTATTATCGGATGCATAGCCAGCCTATAATTATTTGTCAATTGATGGAAACTTTTTTGTTGACAAGTCAATTGATGAAAACTTACTAGACATAATTTTAGGTCCTCATCAACAAGCTTTTATCTTCTTGTTTTGTAATAGTAGATGTTGATCACTTGCTTAGATGACTACAATTATTGATATATTTTGTTTAATTTAATAGCAATTTGTTAGCTGACAACAATTTATTTCATTTTCTGGCTCCGATTTTTGGTGATTATCTTCATGTCTTTTAGTTTTAGGTGATTATTATCTTCATAACTTTTAGTTTTATGTGATTATTTTAGGTGCTGCATAGCTTTTAGGACTACTCCCACCATCTCATATATTGTGAATGTTATGTTTGTCTGCATCCGCATTATTATTTATTTATTTATACGGACTGCAAACTTGCCAAGCTATCCTCCTATTTTCCTAATAAAAATTATAGGCGAGAAAAACATTATCTTGTTTTGAAGAGTCTGGCAAAATTAGACATATAGGACTATCCAGGGTCCAGGACTCCAGGGTAATCAAAAAGGGTTAGCCTAAGCGATAATTGAGTTCGAATCTCATCTCAAATTCTCAAAACCGAGTTTTGTGTGTGGCGAAAACTCTATTGGAAGAGGAGAGACACATGGACCGACAAAGGCAGGGTACACAAGGCCGATGGTGGAGCTAGCTTATTTTTTATGAGGGGCTAAAATGAAAGAGTAGTTTTTTTTATAGACAAAATGAACTTATTGAAAGAGAAACAAAACTACTCTCATCGTAATATATTATAAGCAAAAAATTATATCCATTTAAATTAAATTTAGACCAAATGCATAGAGTTTTTTTCTTTATACATTATTATAGTGGGATGACGATGAGATAAAACACTCTTTTAGTACATAAATGTGATAGAAAAGAAATAAAAATTAGGTAAATAATTAAAATAACAATACATAATTAAATTGTGGGGGTAGTAATGACTTGTTCTTATACCTGATTTTAACCTTTCATTTTATTTTTGTGTAGCAAAGACTACACCCTTGCATTGAGGAATTGCCCCTGCACATGACCAACTAAGTTCATCAGTATAGATTAATTACCAGCAAAACTAATAGATACTCTGCACTAAAAAAAATAATGTATTAGGATATCATAATATTTCATAAAAATTTTAAAATCATAATAACAATAAATATATAAATATTACGATCATAAAATTCTAAATACCAACATAGTTTGGTCGGGGGGTAACTAGTCTCACTCTAAAGTCTCGAATTTAAATTTTAGATGCGGCAAAAACCCTATTGGGACTAGCGAACCACACGGGCTGACAAAATCAAGTTTTCTCATGGTTTTTTGTATTCAATAAGCAGCGTATCTGATTAGAACTTTTGCTTATTATAAAAAAGTAAAAACATTTAAGTATTACAATTAGATTAAAATTAACCGTTGATAATATAATCAATACAGTCAAAATCCGAAGTACATAATAGAGTGAAAGTTAAAAAGAAAAAAAATGGCATTTATTGAAAGTTGACTGAAAATAATGTTAAGAAAAACCTATTCCCTGGTAATTTTTTTTTTGGTATAAACTGGGTATCATCTCACAAGAATCAGAGACTAATCCTCGAAGTGGTAGAGGACCACAATGGGCGGCAAAGCTCTCCCTGATAATTTGCTACTAAACAGCAATGAAGACAAAGAGTTTATCGAGAAAAAAAAGAAGCAATGAAGACAAAGCTAGGGCCAGAAAAACCTATACATAATCGATTATGGGTGGGGATTTTACCCCCACACTTTGCCTCAATACTCCCACATATTTCAAATATCCCAATATTATTCCTGGAAGTTTTGACTAAACAGGTTTATCTTTTTAATAGATAAATTTTTGGCTTAAATATATGTTCAGCCCCCGCAAATATAGTCATAATTTATTTAAACCTCTGTAAAAAAAAACTTTAAAATGACCCTTGTAAATATTAAGTGTTTACGATTAAGCCCCTTGATCAACTTTCCATCCAAAAAAGCTTTAAAATGACCCTTGTAAATATTAAGCGTTTACAGTTAAGCCCCTCAGTCAACTTTTCATCCAAAAAAGTTGTTATCACTACCACGTGTCAATGACATGCCACGTCATTCCCCATGTTAACACAGCCATGTCAGCACTGACATGTGCCACATTAGCAACCAATGGGTAGCTGCCACTTGGCACTAGCATGACAATGTGGAGCATAGTGTTATACTAAAAAACAGTTATTTAGGGCAACATGAGGTTTGAACCCATGATTCCATAGTGCTACACAGCACCCCTTACCACTGAGCCAAATGATTACTTGTGAATGTTTACCCACCTACAAATATATAATAAATATATTTATCTTCAACCTCCAGAAAATGCAGATCTGGAAAAATGGGAAACATACATGCCTGGAATCCAAAAACGAAATTAAACGAATTGATTCATGATGAATTTCGTTTTCCGTTCTCAAAAAATTAAAACCTAGAATCAAAACCCCTAATTTTGTTTGCGTTTTCTTTATATTTATCGTTTTTGTCTGAAATCCAGAGTCAAAATTTCTAATTTCATTTGTATTTTCGTTTTTAATATGTTTTCGTGTTTCGAATCTGGAAAAAGGAAAAAGGAAAAAATTTGTTTTAGGTAGTGTTTGGAATCTGGAAAATGGAAAAATAGAAGCTTTTCTAGTTGTAGATCCGAAGATGATGAAGATGTGTTCAAAATAATAACTAATTATGTAATCTATATCTATATCATAAGTAATTTAAATCACGAATGTTACCACCTCAGCATCCAAGTCAGAAACCCCACGTAGACCACAGTAAATACGTGGCTTTACACATCATTAACAGCTGGGACCCCCAACGCCCCGCTGGCAGTCAATTATACTTTAACCAAAAAAAATTTCGCGTCCTCACTAGAACTCGAACACGGGATCAGTATGCTTCCAAAATTTCACATTCAACCACGGCCCGAGCTAACCATCTGTAAATGATGTCGCAACACATTCTAATAGCAATACCCAACACGCAGGAACATTTCTAGACGTAAACTTTGTTGTGAGGAAATTTCCAAAAGTATTTAATGCAATAAATCTGTGCCGAAAATTTTGACTTTTGTTTAAAGGCAATTAACGTTGTTAATTAAAGCTGGGATATTTTCAATTATACGTATTTAATTCAGTAATCAAGCCGTAACTGCCATGATCTGACTGAAGTAAAAATATAGCCAGGTGGTAATTTTATATTCAACCCAAAATCAAATTATATTACCGTGTGCAGGTCTATTGCATCAGTCAACACCCACTTGACTTTGCAATTAATGCACCTATAACTGACTGGCAGCGATAAATTGAGTGATTTTCTCATATGCATTAGACCATAAACCTAAAAAAATCCGCATTCCCCCACATCATAAGTAATATAATTCACGAATGTTGCTGATAACTCATATTTATATGAGTTATTTACACTCATTCAAAGAATAAGTCATGCAAGTTCTCCAACAATACAAGGGTTATTAAATTAGTTTTATGTAATTTCTGAGTTTTTAGTAAATAAATGGATGAAGTGATAAATCTGTGCATTTAGGCACCAAGAGGTGCCCTCGAGAGCGCGTTTTGATGCTTCTTATGCTTGTGCAGAAATTTAGTCTTTGAACGTCACCACGCCCTCACCACGTCCACTAGAGTGCAGCAGAGAAAGGGTGAAAGATCTTAATTTTGGCGCGCTAAGCAATGATAGTCAAAGATATAAAAGTCAGAAGATCTCCCATTCCCCATGAGCTGACGCATGGAAACACTGTAGCTCTGAACAGTGTCAGGCAGAAGAAGAAGAAACAGATCTAGTAGGTTAGCAAATGACATCAGCACGCGTAAGCAAGGTGGCTATTTAAGGAAGGCTCAGCTCTCTCAAGAAAGAATCATCTCTTCCACCAACTTCAGAATCACTTCATCTTCATCCCCTCACCTTCTCTCCATTAAATTCAGAGCGAGTTTTGTAAAGAAGATCTGGAAACAGACTTCTGTATTTTGCTTGTTTGAACTTAGTATTTATTTTCTGCATACTGTGAAGCTCAGACGTGGTAACGTCTTTACAGTGTGCATGCAGGAAGGTTACTTAGGTGTATCTTTTGCGCTCAGTTTCTTTTCTTCCATGTATGGTATTTGGATTCTAACTCCTTATCATTCTGTAAAGATGCTCAGCATGAGCTAAACATCTTGTAGTTGGGTTGTTGTTTTGCATGTAATGAATTTCTAGTTAAATGTTATGAAGTATTGACACTTATATGTTTTAAATCTTTGCATGATAATATTTCCAAACTTCTTTTGAGACTCGATCACTTAAAATAGGTAGATTCATAGAATGCAGACATGGTCTATGAAAAGAACTCAAAGATTTATATGAACGAAAAGGTGCACTAAAGACATTTAGGCATTTTTATCTAAGTCTAGACATAGAATGGATAATAGTTCATAGGACATTGCTGTGGGTACTTAAAATACAGGAGTGGGCCTACTTAGAACCTAGACATAGGACATTCTAGTACTTGAAACTCGACGCGTTTTGTCTTTGAAAAGCACACTTTCTTGCAACAACGTTCGGGCGTCGTAACGCCTATACGTGAATAACATTTGTACGTAATAACGTGTAAACGTTATAACGTCTGACTAGAGAGGATTTACTTGCATGCAACAATCCAACTCATTCTCATCCATAATCACAACCAACACTTATTTACTTGCTTTATTTACGTCTCTAATATTAACACCAACTTTTAGTGCCGATTTATCACTTGATTCTCTTGTGTTTTTAAGACTTGAACTTTGAAAGTACAACCAATCCTCGTGGGAACGATCTCTTACTTATATCCACTTTATTACTTGTACGACGTGTATACTTGCACTAAATTTGCGAATACCACACTAACGCAACAAGTTTTTGGCGCCGCTGTTTTAGGGATTGTAGTAACTTTTATTGTTGTGAAGTATTGAAACACAAGTTGAAAGAATTTTCTTTGTGTAGTTTGTTGTTTCGTGTGTGGACAGTAGACGTTACAACAGTATGCTTAGTTCCAACTCAAGCTCGAGTTCGATTGAACCGGGAGTGAATCTGCGCTGAGTTTGATCCGAACACGAAAGAACTTTCAGTGCACTAAGGAGACAACAAAGGGTAAGAAAGCAAAGAACAACAACAAAGAACATCAACAACCGGTCATGTCCGAACATGGTACCATTGGAAGAAGTTCTAGAGGTGGATATGCTCCAAGAGGAGGTAGAGGACATGGTCGTGGACCACGGACCCATCTGAGAGACACTTGTTGATGATGAACTATGGCGAGAGACAACAACTCATCAATGCAGACCACAAGACATGGTTAATGAGGGGACAGGCCTACGCGCGACTATCTTTGTGGCTCAATCCTCGCTCATCTACAAACAGCATTGCAAGACCAACCCTTCATACTGGTCACTTTGAGTTCAAGCCAATGATGTTCCAAATGCTGCAAACTGCAGGCCAATTTGGAGGTTTCCCTCAAGAAGATCCATACTCTCACCTGAGACAATTTCTGGATGTGTGTAGCAACTTTATCATTCCTGGAGTTTCAGAGGATGCCTTTAGATTGAAGCTCTTCCCATACTCACTCAAGGATAAGGCTAAAACTTGGCTGAACTCCTTAGAACCAAATTCCATTCACACCTGGGATGAGCTAGCAGAGAAATTCCTTGCCAAATACTTCCCTCCCAACAAAAATGCTAAACTGAGAAATGATATCACCTCCTTCAAACAAAGGGAAGGGGAATCATTATTCGAAGCTTGGGAAAGATGGAAGGAATTACTGAGAATGTGCCCACACCATGGCATTCCTGTGGTGATTCAAATGGAGACTTTCTATAATGGTTTAGATCACCCCACAAGATTGATACTTGATGCTTCATCGGTGGTGTCATTCTAAACATGTCCTTTCTCGAGGCATGCAAGCTCATTGATGACATAGCCACCCACAACTCTCATTGGCCATCCGATAGATTTACTCCCGGGAAGAAGGCGGTGTTCATGAGATAAGTGAAGTCATCGCTCTTTCGCGCTCAAGTGGCTACCCTAACCAACATGATCAAAACTTTGAGTACCCCCAAACGTGGCCACGCCCGAGAAGCGAGAATGTTGCATCGAGAGAGAACCTACCCAATCTGGTGGAATAGTGTGTGTTTATTGTGAAGAAGGGCATGTGTATGAGGAATGTCCCTACAATCCTCAATCAGTAAACTTTGTCTCTCGTAACAAAGGAAATGGTCCCTATTCCAATTCCTACAATTCAAAATGGAGAAATCATCCAAATTTCATTGGAGAAACAACAATGCATTAAATGCCAAAGAATATCGCTCCCGCAATACCTCCAGATTTCCTCCTCAACAACAACAGAGAGCGGCAGATGTGCGAACAATAACAATAGCAACTTGGAGGCCATGATGAAAAGCTTCATAAGTGATTGTAAGACTACTTTGCAAACTCATGAGTCTTCAATCAAAACTCTGGAAAATCAGACGATGAGATAGCTTCTACTCACTCAGAGAGCGTAACGGATCTCTTCCTTCTACAATGAAACACCATCATCGACATCCAACCCTAATGGTAATAATGGGGTAAATGGACAGTAAATGCAATTTCTTTAAGAAGTGGTCTTTGAATACCCCGAACCACCTATACCGTGGATGAAGAAGTGCGAGGATAAGCAAAAAGAAGTGTCGAGAGAAAAGAAAGGGAAAGAAGCAAGCTCAAGTGGTGTGAAAGATACTCAAAACATTGTAACATCTAAACCAGACGTTACGACGTCTAATTTTGAACCAGGAATCAAGACTGTACCTAAGCTTGTACCTGAATATCCTCCACCACCATACCTCAAAGATTAAAGAAAGCTCATGAAGAAAAGCGGTCAAAGCAAGTTCACGGAGATATTAAAGCGATTACACATCAACCTTCCTTTGGTTGAGGCATTACAAACAGATGCCAAACTATGCCAAGTTCTTAAAAGACATCATCACCAAAAAAGAAGAAGGCTAGGAGAGTTTGAAATCGTTGTCTAAGCGAGGAATGTAGTTTAATCATGCAAAATAAGCTTCCTAGAAAACTCAAGGATCCTGGCAGTTTTACTATACCATGCTCCATTGGAGATTTTTACATTGGCAAAGCTTTATGTGACTTGGGAGCAAGTATCAACTTGATGCCCAAGTCCATTTATGACAAACTTGGTATAGGAACTGCCAGGCCTACTTCTTTAAGCTTAACTTTAGCTGATAAAAGCAGAGTTTATCCTGAAGGCATATTAGAAGATGTCTTGATTAAAGTTGACAAGTTTGTGTTTCCAGTGGATTTTGTTATTTTAGATTTTGATGCAGATAAAGAAGTTCCCATCATTCTGGGGAGACCATTCTTAGCTACTGGAAGGACAATCATTGATGTGCAGAAAGGAGAATTAATCATGAGAGTCAATGACCAAGAAGTCAAGTTCAACGTCCTCAATGCGCTCAAGTATCCAGATCCAAATACAGAGGAGTGTTCTTATGTGGTTGCCATTGATCATATGGTCCAAAAGCAGTTCAACAAAGACAATGATCATCTGGAGAAGATTCTGGGGAATAATGAAATACAAGAATTGTTAGCAGAAGAAGTTGCTCCTCTAGACGTTGTAACGTCTGTTACAGACGTGGCCACGTCTGAGCCCCCTGCACCAAAGTCATGGACAAAGAGGTATGAATCTTTAGGGCAAGAGGAGGCAAATCTGAAGAGGAATGTGCCTTCCATTAAAGAGCCACCCACCTTGGAATTAAAGGTGTTACCTGACCATTTAAAGTATGTCTTCTTAGGGGAAAATGATTCTTTGCGGTGATCATTTCTTCCAAGCTCACTCAAGAAGCGGGAAGATGATCTCATTACTACCTGAAAGAGACATAAAAGGCAATTGGTTGGCAAATGGCGGACATCAAGGGTATTAGTCCCACGATCCGCATGCATAGAATAGTCTTGGAGGAGAATGCCAAGAATAGCATTGAAGGGCAGAGGAGATTGAACCCCATAATGAAGGAGGTAGTGAAGAAAGAAATCATCAAATGGTTGGATGCGGGAATCATCTACCCTATTAGTGATAGCTCCTGGGTAAGTCCGATTCGATGCGTGCCCAAGAAAGGAGGAGTTCTTGTGGTAAAAATGAAAAAAATGAGCTAATTCCAACAAGGAATGAAGAATGAGGTTGGAGGATATGCATGGATTACGAGAAAGTTAAACAAAGCAACTAAGAAGGATCATTTCCTCTTCCATTCATTGATCAAATGCTAGACGGGCTCGCAGCAAGGATTTCTCTTGTTTCCTTGATGGTTATTCGAGTTACAACGGATAGCCATAGCACTGAAGATCAAGAGAAGACAACATTCACTTGTCCCTATGGTACCTTTGCTTTCGAAGGATGCCATTTGGGCCGTGTAATGCTCTGCAACATTTCAGAGAGGTGCATGATGGCCTTATTTTTCGATTTCATTGAGAACTCCATGGAAGTCTTCATGGACGATTTCTCAGTCTATGGAGATTCATACAAGGCATGCTTGGATAATTTGGAAGGAGTTCTGATAAGGTGTGAAGAAACCAACCTAGTGCTCAATTGGGAAAAATGCCATTTCATGGTACAAGAAGGAATAGTGTTGGGACACAGAATATCAAAGAAGGGATTAGAGGTGGACAAAGCAAAAATTGATGTTATTGACAAGCTACCTCCACCAACAACTATCAAAGGAGTCAGAAGTTTCTTAGGACATGCAGGGTTTTACAGAAGATTTATCAAGGATTTCTCAAAAATTTCAAAACCCTTGTGTCTGTTGTTGCAACGTGACAACGTCTTCAACTTTGATGAACAATGTCATGAAGCTTTCAACAAACTGAAGACTGCCTTGGTGACTGCTCCTGTAATAGTCACTCCAGATTGGTCTAAACCATTTGAGTTGATGTGTGACGCAAGTGATTATGCTGTAGGAGCAGTATTGGGACAAAGGTATGGAAAAAATTTTCATTCTATTTATTATGCTAGTAAAACCTTAGATGATGCCCAATTGAATTATACTGTGACTGAAAAAGAACTTTTGGCTGTTGTATTTGCATTTGATAAGTTCAAGTCTTACTTAGTTGGGTGCAAAAGTTATTGTTTTTCTTGATCATTCAGCCATTAAGTACTTAATTTCCAAAAAGATGCAAAACCAAGGCTTATTAGATGGGTTCTCCTCCTCCAAGAATTTGACTTGGAAATTCGTGATAAAAGGGGGTGGAGAACCAAGTTCACGATCATCTTTCTAGGCTTGAGAATGTTGATGCAGTGTGAAGAAGAAGAGATCAAAGAAAAATTCACGATGAGAGACTATTATCGGTTGCATCGATGAGTTGAAGACGTTACCACGTCCATGACATTTTCGTCAAACGTCATAACGTCGATACCATCGCACCATGGTATCTTGACATAGTTAACTTCCTTGTTAGCAAGATTGTACTGTAGGACTCAACCACCAACAAAAGAAGAAATTCTTCCACACTATAAAGCAATATTTCAGGATGAGCCATACTTGTACAAAGCGTGCCCGGACCGATTACTAAGAAGGTGTCTAGGCGAGGAAGAACAACTCCATGTGCTACAACAATGTCATTCAAAGACCTTATGGTGGACATTTTGGAGGTACGAGCAATGCGACAAAGGTCCTACAATCGGGCTACTATTGGCCAACCTTATTCAAAGATGCACATGAGTTGGTGAGAAGATGTGATAAGTGCCAAAGAACATGGAATATATCAAGCAAGCGGGGAGATGCCACTCACAAGCATTCGGAAGTAGAGTTGTTTGATGTTTGGGAATGGATTTCATGGGACCATTTCCTATGTCCCATGGAAATCTATATATTCAGTATTTGTGGATTATGTATCCAAGTGGGTTGAAGCGGTGGCATTACCAAACAATGAAGCCAAATCATAGCAAGTTTACGAAAAGAATATATTCACAAGGTTCGGTACTCAAGAGCCATAATCGGTGATGAAGGCTCTCATTTTCGCAATAAGCTAATTGAGAACCTCTTGGCTAAATATGGAGTAAAACACGAATCACTGCTACTGACTTATCACCCCAAACCAGTGGCTGCGTAAATATCCAACGGGGAGATCAAAAGAATACTTGAGAAGATGGTTGGTCCCAATGAGAGAAGGAGTGGTCATTACACTTGGATGATGCCTTTGTGGGCTCTGAGCGACAAACATACAAAACACCATTGGGCATGTCTCCGCACAAGCTAGTTTATGGAAAGGCTTGTCACCCGCCAATTGAGCTCCAACATAAGGCTTATTGGGCATTGAAACAATTAAATTTGGATCATGCAAAAAATTTGGTGAGGCAAAGGTATTCTGATTAAATGAGCTAGAAGAGTTTAGACACCATGCCTATGAAAGCTCAGCAATGTACAAGGAAAAGACCAAGAAATGGCATGATCAAAGAATTCAAAGAAGAGAACTGATAGAAGGACAAAGAGGTATTGCTATTTAATTCAAGGCTGAAATTGTTCCCAGGAAAGTTGAAGTCAAGGTGGTCAGGCCCATTCAAATTAATGAAAATATATCCTCATGGTGCCGTGGAATTATTTGATGAAAAGACAAACACCATGTTCAAAGTTAATGGCCAACGTGTGAAACAATATCATGGAGAACATGTGGAGAGGGACAAGATTCAAATGTCCTTCAACAATTCTTGAATAAAAGAGACAAAAGTCTGGCTGAAGACTCTTAAAGCAAGCGCTCTTGGGAGGCAACCCAAGGATTTTTAATTTTTCTGTGTCTTTTTAATTTTTGTGTTGCAGGAATAAGTGTTGAAGAAAGGAGAAAGGAAAAAAAGGCAGACGTCGTAACGTCTCAGAAAGCATTAGACGTGGGCACGTCTGGGCAGTCAAGGCAGATTTAAATGAAGTCAAAGGCGTAAGTGATGACGTATCAGAAATGATTTCCCTCTGCAAAACGAACGTGGTAACTGACCACGACGTCATCTCCCTCCCCTACTTGTCTAATCAACGGTTACTTTTCTCCATTACTCCACTCTACCATTTCTCAACTCCCCATAACCACTTCCCCATAAAAATCTAACCATTCACCACCATTCCACCACCTGCAACCTCTTTCTAACCTCTCTCTCTCTGAACCAAATTCTCCCATCCCTTTCTCACGAAAACCTAAAATTTCCGAAATCCCCATTTCCTTCCAAACATTTTCTGCAAGAAACACCATGACTAAAGTGAAGCAATCCGCCACCAAATCCTGCGGGAAAGGCAAGCATCTTGACCTAAGTTCATCCTCGGCCCCATCCCTGAAACACCAAACCCATCCAAAAGAAAGCCCTACTTCACGAAAGGGTTTTGATCAAGAAAGCCCCAATCCTAATTTTTTCATGGCAGCAGTCAGCATTGCGTTGGGTTGTGAGAAATTTGTGATGCAGAAAGGAGTATATTGCTACTTTGGTTCACGATTTCTCTGAGGGGATCGTTGAAAGGCTGAAGGAGAGCCATCCATTGTCTCAAAGGTGCGAGGAGAGGAAGTAAAATTTGGGGTCAGAGTCATCAATGATTATTTTGGGTTAGGATACTATGGCAAAGCTGTGGAGACCAAGCAGAAGAACTATGGATTGGCTGAAATGGATGCCATTAAGGATAGGATATGTGTTGAAGGTCTTTATCGGGAAAGAAGAGGTGAGCATGGGAGCGAGTTCAAGATAATGAAGAAATACCTTTGTGATGAAGCCAACACTTGGTTCCATTTCATAAGGCACTGCTTAATTCCTACCTCTCACACATCATGGGTTGACAAGGAGAGAATGATTGTGATTGATGCAATCATGTCAAGAGACAAAGTGGAGGTGGGAAGTTGATCAACCGCGAGCTCAACAAATGGAAGAACAGGAAGGATGGATATTTGTACTTCCCTTGTATGATAACTGATCTGTGCATGGAGGCAGGAGTGGAGATAGAGGCCTCAGAGCTTAGGGAGCAACCTCAAGGCCCCTTTTCAACAAAATTTCAGCCTAGGGTGAAATCTGCAGGTGCTGCAAGTTCTGTTGATGCTCAGACGTTACAACGTCTGGAGGAAAGACAGAACTCCCTGGCCAAGTTTATCAAAGAACAATTTGAGTGGCAAAAGAAGGTATTTGCCTGTGTGTCTAAGGAAAGAAAGCGGTTGAGGAGCTGTATTGCACGAGTGGATGCAGGGAAGAAAATGAAGATGATGTTCCATTGTCTACAATCCAAAGGAGAGGCATCCAAGAGAGAAAGGGCAAAGCGAGCAAGAAGCCCACCAAAGAGCAGAGCCCAGCAAAGAAACAAAAGAAGGTAAGTAGTGAGGAAGATTTTAATTCTGATGATTTAGATGATATTTCTGATTGTGATGCAGAGGAATCAAAGAGAGTAAGCATGGAAGTGATTAGTGAGGAGGAAGAGGAGGAGAGCCACGAGGAAAAAGGGAGTTCTAGTGAAAGGGTGAAAGTGAATCCCAAAGAATTCAAACAAACAAAGAGCCACCAAGAAAAATCCAAAACACCTAGCCCCAAAGCACAATCCCCACAAACCACACAACCACCACCTTCACCAAAAGAACCCCACCCATGACCAAAACACCCCAAAGACCCCACAATCCAAAGCTCAAGACCAACCAACAACAAAACCACCCCCACCCCAACGAACCACAAAAGCAACCATCACCCCAGAAAAACACGGGGAACGGGACGTGGCGGCGTGCGAGCCAACAAACACGAAAGCCACCCACGGTCCCAAACCATTTCCCCACTCAAGAAAAAACCAGAGTGAAAAGCGCACTTGCATACAATCCCTTTGGAAGGAAAGAAGAGACAACGGATAGGCTGGCTTGAGTCAAATCAAGCTCGAGGGATTGAAGAAAAAGAGGAAGTTGCGGCCACCACCACAACACTCGAGCGAAGCTTCTGTAAAGAGAAAAAGTCAAAGTCTTTGTAGGAAAACTCGCCATCGCTACTAGTCTTGCGCATTCGTTGCCACTAGTGTTTACGAAAAAGCCCCTTCCCGCTATTCTTTGAAGAAATGCTGCGCAGACGTTGTAACGTCTGCTGAGAAAGAAGCCGCAGCCAAACTTGCAGAAATGCAAGTCAACAATGAACGTGAAGCTGCGTTGGAAAAAGTAAAGCAGCAAGCAATGGAGGAGGCCACGCAGAAGCTAGCAGAGCACTTGTTGAAGCAAGCCTGTGGTACGATTCTTTGGGCGAGTATCATCATCGACGTGGCGACGTCTAAAGAGCCAGAGGTGGAAAAAGCCCAAGTGATACCCAGCGAGCCAGTGCATGTCAACCCTGCTGATTTAGCAATGAAGATGTGGGAGGAAGCTAAAAAGAGGATTGCTAAAGCCTCTGGCATCTTGCTTTGGTGCGAGTGTGGGTGCTAGCTCAAAAGAAAAGGAGTCTGATGAAACAACAACCACTGAGCAAGAAGGAGTGAAGGTCAAGAAAGAGAAGAAGGAAAAGAAGAAAGGAGAAGGTCAGAAAGGAGTTCCCACCAGACAAAGCGGAAGGCTCAGGTCTGGTGCTGCAAGCAAGTAAGTCCCCCATCAATATCAATTGTAGTGTAGTTTTTCTTTTTTAGTTTTAATTTTAAGTTGAAATTTGCTAGTTTTATTTCATGTTCTGAATGAGACCCCCCTCTAAAAAAAAAAAAAAAAATCATGTTGTTTCTCTTTAAGCAGTGAGGACACTGCTCAACTTTAAGTGTGGGGAAATCTCAATGTTTTAATGTTTTAAGTTCTGTGTGTGTTGTACATGAAATCAAATGCAAAAGTAGTCTTTGTTCTTACTCTGTCAAGCATGAAAATAATTCTCTTTGGGTTAAGGATAAGTGAAAATGTGTGTGTGAGTAACCTATGCATGATTAGATGAAAAGAATTGATTGTTGCTCCTACACAAACTCTGTTTTTAAGAAAGAATCTAGTTAGCTAGGGAATATTTTGTGCTGAAGCTAGTCTTGGTGAACTTTGGTGAAAATAAAACTTGATTAAAAACCTAGAATAGCGATAGAGAAGCTAAGTTTGGGGGTGAATCAAGTCGTACTAAAGGCGGGGTGCAAAGACGTAGGATGGTTAAGTGCAGTTGTAGTGTGAGTGCAACGTTGTAACGTCTACCCGTAACGTTATAACGTATGCCGTGTGTGTTGTGTTGTGTGCTCAGACGTTGCAACGTCTCACCCATAAACGTTGTAACGTCTATCCCCAAAAATACCAAAAAGAGTGTGTTGAGACAAGTAAGTGGAAAATCCACATGTATGTTGTGTTCCTGTAATACCACAAACAAATCTTTGAGCACTCCAATATAATGTAAAAAAAAAAAAAAAAAAAAAAAACTCCAAAAAGGGAGCAAAATAAAAAGGGTGCTCAATAATGAGGGGTTCTGATCCTTTTTGCGTGTGTGAGTCAATAAACTAGTTGCACTAACCTAGTCCTAGCATCCAATTAAGACCCTTTGTCATGCTTTAAATGAACCTCCATCTCTTATGTGAAAGTGTTAGCCTATTCTTTGTTTTGAAAGATGTTTTACTGCCACCATTTGGGAAGCCACTCTTTCATAGGCTAAAGTAGTTCTGAACTAGCTAGAGGAAGAATTAAATGCGAGAGGTCACACACTCACTTTGAGCTTTAATGAATCTGGAATTTAATCATGCAAGTGGTGTGTGAGTGCGTGAGGAATTAGCCCCCTTGAGAATGAATTTTTGATCTCTTGAGTGAGTAAGAGCATAACTGCTAGTGTAGTTAATTTCATGTTTTGTTTTTTTCTGTTATCTTGATTGCTTGAGGACAAGCAATGATTTAAGTTTGGGGGTGTGATAACTCATATTTATATGAGTTATTTACACTCATTCAAAGAATAAGTCATGCAAGTTCTCCAACAATACAAGGGTTATTAAATTAGTTTTATGTAATTTCTGAGTTTTTAGTAAATAAATGGATGAAGTGATAAATCTGTGCATTTAGGCACCAAGAGGTGCCCTTGAGAGCGTTTTGATGCTTCTTATGCTTGTGCAGGAAATTTAGTGCTGAACGTCACCACGTCCCTCACCACGTCCACTAGAGTGCAGCAGAGAAAGGGTGAAAGATCTTAATTTTGGCGCGCTAAGCAATGATAGTCAAAGATATAAAAGTCGGAAGATCTCCCATTCCCATGGTGGACGCATGGAAACACTTGTAGCTCACGAGCGGTGTCGAGTAAGAAGAAGAAAAAGCAGATCGGTAGGTGAGCAAATGACATCGGCGACGCGTAAGCAAGGTGGCTATTTAAGGAAGGCTCAGCTCTCTCAAGAAAGAATCATCTCTTCCACCAACTTCAGAATCACTTCATCTTCATCCCCTCACCTTCTCTCCATTAAATTCAGAGCGAGTTTTGTAAAGAAGATCTGGAAACAGACTTCTGTATTTTGCTTGTTTGAACTTAGTATGTATTTTCTGCATACTGTGAAGCTCAGACGTGGTAACGTCTTTACAGCGTGCATGCAGGAAGGTTACTTAGGTGTATCTTTTGCGCTCAGTTTCTTTTCTTCCATGTATGGTATTTGGATTCTAACTCCTTATCATTACGAAAGATGCTCAAAGCATGAGCTAAACATCTTGTAGTTGGGTTGTTGTTTTGCATGTAATGAATTTCTAGTTAAATGTTATGAAGTATTGACACTTATATGTTTTAAATCTTTGCATGATAATATTTCCAAACTTCTTTTGAGACTGATCACTTAAAATAGGTAGATTCATAGAGTGCTGGACATGGTCTATGAAAAGAACTCAAAGATTTATATGAGCGAAAAGGTGCACTAAAGACATTTAGGCATTTTTATCTAAGTCTAGACATAGAATGGATAATAGTTCATAGGACATTCTTTGTGGGTACTTAAAATACAGGAGTGGGCCTACTTAGAACCTAGACATAGGACATTCTAGTACTTGAAACTACGGCGTTTTGTCTTTGAAAAGCCACGACTTTCTTCTGCAGCGTTCGGGGCGACGTCGTAACGTCTATACAGAATAACATTTGTACGTATAATAACGTGTAAACGTTATAACGTCTGACTAGAGAGGATTTACTTGCATGCAACAATCCAACTCATTCTCATCCATAATCACAACCAACACTTATTTACTTGCTTTATTTACGTCTCTAATATTAACACCAACTTTTAGTGCCGATTTATCACTTGATTCTCTTGTGTTTTTAAGACTTGAACTTTGAAAGTACAACCAATCCTCGTGGGAACGATCTCTTACTTATATCCACTTTATTACTTGTACGACGTGTATACTTGCACTAAATTTGCGAATACCACACGAACGCAACAGTTGCCACATAAGCTACCAAGGGTCGACCAATCAAAGAATTACACGCAGATCTTATGAAAAATACGTGGAATGCCACGTCTGCATCTCCAATCACCACTGCATCACAACGGACGGTCCTGATTTAACAAATGGAAACTAAAAAAAAAATCTAAACGGTCCGGATCTGATGAAGGTTTTAGCGCTCCTATAAGTCTTTCCAGCTCTCTTTAATTGCAGCAACAATTAAGCACCTATTTAGCATAACATTCATCACTCATTATTGACGCTTAATTAATTTGAAAATTAAATCACACATTTGAATTAAATTGTGGTACAGTCAAATTATACTAGAGATAGTGCTACTGTCAATTAGTCAAACGCACTTTTAGAGCATTGCTAGAATCGTGGATCTACCATGATTACCTCTAATTACCTATAATCTGCGGTAAAAAAAAATGTGCCATTAATTGCAACGTGAAGGAAGTAATTCAAATTTAAAATGAATTGTCGTCTAGGAAGTAATTCAAATATAAAATGCATAAAATTAATTTGACTTTAATAGGAAGCAAAAAAAGTACTGTCACCATTATTGCTACTAGCGTCGTGACTCGTGCGATGCAGGGCCAAAGCTTTAGGTTCTCTGGAAGAATTATAAGAGGAAGATTAGATTAATAGTAATTGAAGTCAAAGTTTAAGGACAATGAACAGCAAATTGTCGAACAAAAAAATAATTTGTGTTAAAGTTAAGGTAAATGGTTAGCCCATATTAAACAATATAATTATCATATAGAATAGACACGTTTAATCAAATATGTTAAAGTAACTCAAAACACACCACTCAGAATCACACTTTACGTATTTCGTAATGAAACTATTTTTTTCCAGCAAACCAGGTATTAAAGAACAAACTTTACATATTTGGATAGTTACAATTTTTCCGAAAGCTAAAGTAACCTGAAGCACGCTAACTAATGTCGTACTTTACGTTTTTTGACAGGAAATTATTTTTTGGTTTGACCAAATCAATTACTTAGAAACGAACTTCGTATATTTGTACAATCTAAATTTATTTTTGAATACTACTTAGCGTAACACTTAGCGTAACACTTTACATGCACAAAATTAATTTTATATTTTGTTATGAAATCAATTGTTTTTAAATAAAAAGGGGGGGGAGGGAGGGAGGGAAAGGGAGGTAGCTCCCACTTGGGAGACTACCTCCGGATTTAAATGTAGAGATTTGCCATTATAGAAGGACTTGAGGTAAATGCCTCTCCTGGTATTTTTCAAATTCTTTGTCCACAAAAAAGGCATCTTCCAAATTCTTTCCAATTATTTTTTTTCGCCACCATTTTGTTCTTTCATGTTTTTAACACTAACATCTTTAAGAGTTTATTCAACATTTCAGCATGACAATGTAATGGAGGATCAATTTTCACTCGTGTGGAATTATTTCTCAAAGCCACTAAAGTATAGTAAGTTCATTTCTTCTATATTGAGTTAAACCTTTTCTTTGAATTGTTGATCTTTTTTTATCCCTCAAACTTGATTTCTTCATTTAATATTTTTTGGGTGTTTTGTGTTTAATTATTTTTATCTCTCCTATGGATGTCAAGCTGCATTTTTTCCGAAGATCTTTTGATTTTATTTGTTTTGTTGTATTTTTTATTTGGTTTTTTAACTAAATTTTATTTTGGATTTTTCTAGGACAATATTTGCGATGAGGACATTGTCTCATCGAATAAACAAGGTAACTTTTTGTTTTATATTCACTGCTCTCTTTGATGTTTAGTTTCTTTTTTTCTGAGTTAGGCCTTGATGCATTAGCATACTTCTTACATTGTGTTTGAAGGCTCCAAGAAGGATTCTTTTAAGTTGAGAGTAAAAATTTATGATGATATTTGTGATGATGTTGTACCGTTGAGATTTAATATTAACTATTTTCATTTTATTTTGATTTATATTATTAAATTTGTTTTGATCAAAAAATATTAGTCAATTTGTAAAGCCCAAGAACAGTACTATGAAATCCATTATGTATTCTTCCATCCACAACTCATCCTTGCAATCTTTTCCTTTGCTTTTACCATATTTTTTCCCTTTCGGTATGTGGTTTATGTGATTGAAAATATTATTAAATTTCTTCAACTTCAAAGACAACCTAATCCTTTTTTTAATAAAAAAAGACAACCTAATATTGGTAGTCTATAGGGAATATATATTTATTCTTGACTTAAATATTTTTCATACAAATATGAAAATTATTTCTTTAATATGATGTATTGTCTTTTTGGCCAATATGCATATCGTGATTTTAAGCCATACTGTTATAAAAATATTAAAATTGGCCGACTTTTTGTGTGTGTGAATTGGGTATCTTCTGTAAGCAATTGTAGAGGTTAATACCTCGAGCCGGGTAGGACCACAAAGGACAGTAAAACTCTTCCTCAAGAGATTTAACGCTGCTGCATTAGATTATAGCGTTTACTTCACAATATTATTCGCATCGATGGTCTATGATTTAGCAAAATGTATTTGTATATTCATTTGTTATCATTGTAAATAACTTAGATGTAAATATTTAATAGATTCATAACATTATTTTCTTATGAATTTGAAATGAAGTAATATTTAATTTAGCGTATATCCATCTTAAATTAATAAATAATTCAATAGAAACAGTTACGTATAGTAATAAACATACAACAAAACCAAAGTTACTCAATTAAACAACTTAGTTTAGATTTTTCGAAATTTGTATTTCGATTTATCAATACTTTTTTAAAAAATTAAGCGATAACTTTTTGATTCCTTACACGTAATATTAGTCACCATTACCAATGATTTTTTTATGGTTGATGTTATTCTCATCTTTTAAATCTGATCTATCCAACATAAATATACAAATGTATATTACTAAACTTGCAAAACTTCACAATGTTGCTAAATTAAACAACTAAGTTCGACGATTGCAAAATTGTATTTCCAATTATCAGTAGGAAGGGAATATAAAATTTATATTTCTGATAACTTATAGAGAAAAAGTAAGTAGTATTAATCAGGTAATACCATGAAATTCTTAATGGTTGATGTTGTATGCAACTTTTCGTTTCAATCTAACCAAAAATAAATATACAATTGTTTATAAAATATATTAACAACAAAATTATTATAAATTATGTTTAAAAAAAATGTATACCCGTGCTGGCACGGGTGATACATACTAGTATATTATAATAAACCATGGATTGTCCACCTAGGCATCCATGCCAATAATGACATCAGCACAATTTTAATCCACCTCATCAATCCAGACTGCGTGTCACTGCCAGCGTTTTTATTCAACATCAGTGGTTTTGGCTCAAGTTAAATCGCTAAAATATATACCAAAAATGTCAAACCCGAGAATTGAACACATCCCCTCTTGAATTCAGTGCAATTCTTAACCAAGTTGGCTACCTAGCTCTGTTGTTTCATAAGCATAACACATTATGGTTAAATCATTCTTCATTATTATTTTAAATAAAAACCTTGGTACATTATTTTATATTTTTGATAATGTTATCACTTGAAAATTGCATAAGACTAGATTTTTCATATTCTAATAATCTCCTAAAGTGTTAGTTTGATTTTTCCCGTTTATAGTTTCGTTATAGTAATATACAAAATACATAAGGGTTCTTTCGCAATATGTAAAATACATATATTAAATCGAAATTAACATTTAAATAGTCAAATAATATGAAAAATTCTCACTATATTGGCAAAAGTAGGATGATAATTTATAGATAAAAATACTCACTATAAAAAAATTCTTTAAGAACCCATGTAATAAAATTCTTTAGGATGAGATTATAAAAAAATACTCACTATATATATAAAAATAAATAAATGTATAAACATATATATTTAACACACGAAAACATACAAATGCATTTTTAAAGGTGCCAAAAAATAATTTAAAAATTTATGATAAAATGTGATGTATACCCGTGTTGCTTATAACAATAAAATCGAATTCCCTCAAGTCGCTTTGCGAAAACAAATTATGAAGAATATATTACAAAATAGATGAGACATTCTATCGTATATCATTTTCCTTCCGGCATTAGTAATTGTAATGTGTTTTTCTATATACTTATTCAGAATACATTAGATGATTTCTTCAAAAAAAAAAAATACATTAGATGATAATCATATTTTCATCGGTTTCAATTTTCATTTTAGTACTTTGTTTGAATACTTTTATATTTATTTTCCCTCATTTAATTATTACAAAATATTATAAGACAGGAAACAAAATCATTTCCTGGACAAAACCCCACATCCCATTTGAAATTATAATATATAATTATATTATATTATATTATATATATATATATTCTAATTTTAATTTCCTACTATTATATACATATTTAAAATAGTTGAAGTAATTACCTTACGATGTCTAAACAAATGAATTTCGACCCGTGCTGGCACGGGTAAATTATACTAGTTATATATAACCATGAATCTGACACCTAGGCATCCACCTAATCAGCCACGTCAATAAATATGTCAGCACCAATTAAATCCACCTCAGCATGTTATTTCGAAATATATCAAAAAAAAAGCAGAAGCTGGGGATCGATCGAACCCATTCCCCCACACTGTCACCTCCTAATGCTGACCATTTGAGCTACCACAATTTCATGTTACTAAAGCATATTACATAATGTTTATCCTATTATTTCTTTTATTGCAAAACTTTTTACCTACTTTTTATATCTATTTATTATTTATTTTGATACATGTATATTTGTTATTATATATTACATTTATATATTATATTTATTTACCATCTAATATTTTGTATCACATTCCATAGATTTTATTCTATATATTTACTAACTAGAATATTATTAAATATGAGTATTTTTTTTTAACAAACGGACAGATTGCCCAAATTTATTAATAAAAAAAGGAAAAAAAACAGAGAAAAACGAAGGGGGGACTAGACCAAAACCTTTGTCAATAGACAAGATCAATATTAAATATGAGTAATTTTATCCATTTCAACCTTTTTTAATTCTCATCTTATAAATAATGTTATATATTAAAAATGTTTGTCACATATTTTTGTATTCAGCTTGATGCACATACAATTAGAATCAATATACAACTTTGATCGATCAGTATATTTGTAGTTTATAACGTTTGTGCTTAATATTCTTCTATTCACTACTGTTTTGCACTTAGAAAACAAGTAGAGAGAATAAACAAGATGACAGAGAACATTGATCCTACGGTTGTCAACGTCAATCAACTTAGTCAAAAGCAAGCTACATGTCCTTATGCAAAGGTATATTTGCTATATATTTGTAAGTTACTATTTACTAATACTATTTTAGACCGTATAATATTTATAAGTAATTCCTGTTGTAATAACATCTCAATATGAAAATACCCTTGAAATTATATACACTGCGGTTGTCATTACTAAAGTATTATTTGATTAGTACTTATGTAGTTTTTAAAGTATTTTTATTTATGGGTTGTCACTACTAAAGTATTATTTGATTTCACGGGATCTCAAAATTATAATATATATATATATATATAAATCTAAATTTAATTTCCTACTATTATACAAATATTTAAAATAGTTGAAGTAATTATCTTACTGTGTCTTTTTTTGGTATAAACCGGGTATCCTCTGCGCGCAATTGCAGAGACTAATCCTCGAGCGGGTAGGACCACAATTGGCGGCAAAGCTCTCCCTCAAGAGATTTAACACCACTGCATGCCCAAGGTGGATTCGATCCGGGACCTTGGTTAAATTTGGAAGAGACCCTTACCATCTCATCCAAGTCCGGATTCGATCCAGGACCTTGGTTATGTATTACTATTTAGAGTTTTAGATATTAATCTTTATATAATCTTAAAGATTTTTATATAAACATTGCATCTCTGAATAAGACTAGATTTTTCATATTCTAATAATCCTGAAGTGTTAGTTTGATATTTCCCGTTTATAGTTTCTTTATAGGAATATACAAAATACCATAAGGGTTCTTTCATAATATATGTACATATATTAAATCAAAATTAACATTTAAATAGTCAAATAGTATATAAAATATTCACTATATATAAAAATATAAATAAATGTATAAACATATATATATATATATATATATATATATATATATATATATATATATATATATATATATCATAATGAATTGATAAAAGCTAGGTGTCTGAGAGAAATCGCGTGTCATATAACACACGAAAAATACAAGCTGCATTTTTAAAGGTGCCAAAAATAATTTAAAATTTTATGGCAAAATGAGATGTATACCCGTATTGCTTATAACAATAAAATCGAATTGCCACATGAGTTCACACGCTTAGAAAACAAATTATGAATGATATATTACAAAATAAATGTTCCTTTTCGCCATTAGTAATAGTAATGTGCTTTTCTATATACTCATTTGAGAATACATTAGATGATAATCATATTTTCATTGGTTTCAATTTTCGTTTGAGTACTTTGTTTGAATACTTTTATATTAATTTTCCTTCATTTAATTATTACAGAACATTATAAGACAAGAAACAAAATCATTTTCTGGACAAAACCCCACATCCCAATTGAAATTGTAATATATAATTTTATTTTATATATATATATATAAATCTAAATTTAATTTCCTACTATTATATAAATATTTAAAATAGTTGAAGTAATTACCTTACTGTGTCTAAACAAAATGAATTTTGACCCGTGCTGGCACGGGTAAATTATACTAGTATATATATATATATATATGTTGTTGGCATTATTTTGGCAAATATGTATGTGACTTAGTGGTATTTATTGGTTTGCATCACTAAAGGGTCATGGGTTCAAGTCCCTGTTCAAGTGTTGATTGGCATTGTGACATGGGGGATGAAGTGGCAGTGACATCAACTTTTTTGGATGCAAAATTGATCGAGGGGTTTAATTGTAAACGTTTAATATTTACAAGAGTCATTTTAAAGCTTTTTTGGATGGAAAGTTGACCGATGGCTTAACCGTAAACGCTTAATATTTACAAGGGTCATTTTAAAGTTTTTATTTTTACAGGGGCTTAAATGGATTATAGCCATATTTGCATCGACGGTCCCTTCCCTTAGTCAAGTGAATAATGCCTCGCATAAGTGTGTACTCCGGACAACCCCGAGGAATGTGTCCTGCGTGTAGGACCTTTCGTGCCCGCTGATCAATCAACATAAGTCTCTCTTCATTTCCTATCCCTGCCGCTGGTCCTGGAGCGTCATCAACAACAATCTCCTCAACAACCATTGGTGGAAGGAGACGGGGAACTTATGACACTCACCCATCTCCCTGGCTGTAGTAGATGTGTTGATAACTTGCTGAACACTACTGGCCCAGATGGACCAATGCATCATGACCTCTCTGAGGCTTGGACGACCCTCAAGTGGAGGAATAGGGATGACCTGGATGTATCTAAATCGTCGGAGGCACCTATCTGACATGTATGGTACAATAATGTCCTCCCAACTAATAAAGTCCATGTATAAAGATATAGGGTCTTGCGCGCCCTCTATAATCTCGTTGGTCCTCAAATGGTCTCCATATAACGCCATTAGAAGTCAAAGCATCCAACCTCCTCAGATACTCTAAAAGCTTTACAACATCATTCTTCTTCTTCTTCTTCTTCTTCTCCTCCTCCTCCTCCTCCTCCTCTTCTTAAATATAAAATAAACAAACGCGTTAAAAACAAAATATAAAAATAAACAAACTCATTATAAAAACAATATATAAAAATAAACAAACACGTAAATATTACCATGATCAGCGTCGCATAACCCCAAACAGCGGCTATCCCAAAAAGCAGCATAGTTCAATTGGTCATATAAAAAAAGCTAAGGTAGCTGCACCCCACACCCATGTATCGGTTTGATTGATTTCCTCAAGTAATAGCAACCACTTTACCTTCACTCTTGTTCCGGTCTTGCTACAAAATATGTTCTTCCCCAATAAAAGCAATAGGAATGCCCTAGCAGCAAAATTTTGTTGGCTCTGTGCAGTGTGAACTCTGCAGACCTCCAATAGCCAATCAAACCGATAATATGCTCCTACTGAGAATTGTCTCCTTTGTAGTTACAGCTTGAGTTACCACCAACAAATTCACTACTAGCTGAATGTTTGTGCCAATAGTCACAAGATTGAGTGGGGAGCTCTAAAACCTTCCTATTAGGGGTAAATGAAGAAGACACGACACATCATCCAAAGTGATAGTTATTCACCAAATGGTAGGTGAAATGAGCCTGTCTCTGTCTCTGGGTGTCATCTCTTAGCAAAAGCATAGATCAACTCATGGTCAACACTTAGGATAACTTCAAATACAAGGGCACTACAAAAAACTCGGTGATTAGCCACGGTTAAAACCGTAGCTAACAGGCTGAATCACCGTGGCAAACAAACTCGGCCACGGTTTTTGTAACCGTGAAAGGACCTGGCGTCGCCAAATGTTAGCCACGGTCTTTTTTCTCGGTAGCCACGCTTACGGAAACCGTGGAGACATTTAGTTACCTACGGTTATACAGAAATTTAGCTACGGTTCTTCAGTAGCCAAATCATCAACATGGTTTTGCACACGCGTATTTTAGCTACGGTCATAGCCGTGTCTAACTAGGCGCGAGAATTTGGCGCGTATTCAGGCAGCATTTAACTACGGTTTAACCGTAGCTAACTTAATTTTTTTTTTTTTTTAGAAATTCATTACTACATATAGTTACCTAATAGTCATTTGTAAATAGCATTCAAATTTCATGGTACCAATACACAATAAGAATATAAACAGTCCAAATATATTGATTACTAATGATAAAAGTCTAACTGTCTAGCATCCACTTCAAAAGTAATAAAACCTAACATGAAATATGAAACCAAAATAGGCCAACAACAATGAAAGCCAACAAAAAAGTAACTAGATGTTCTCATACATACTCTAAATAACTATAACTAAGATAAACCTATAAGTCAAACATAGATAACTCATCTCCAAATTTATGTTGCAAGAACCTCTCAACTTTTGTCAACTTAGTTGTTGCTTGTCCAAGCTTCTCTTTGGTTTGTATAAGCTCCTCAGTAGTTTGTGTGTTTCTTTGCTTTGTTTCTTCATATCCTTCTAGTTTTTCTTCCAAATCTACTACTTTGTTCTCGTAAGTTCTCGGCATTCATTTGGCTTGAGCTACCGGTTTGGATAAATTCGGTGAAATGCATACGATTTTTAAAGACATAAGTTGAAGAGACACACTATACCTAAAACACGCACTCTACTGCGTGTTGAGTCCACATAGTTTCCCAATGGCATCATCGGGATAAGCATTAATCTTTGATGGAGCGCCTTTTGTTGCTACACGTTCTTGGTCTTGAGATAAGTTCTCTAAAATATTATCCTATATATTAGCAACAAAAATAAAATAACGATTAATATATTTGACTAAAAGCTCCATTGCATAACAATTATATGGGTTGTATTGAAGCTGACATGTTTACATTGATTTCCAATATATGCTTGTAACAAAAGATTATGATAGCAAAGTAATGCACAAACAAACCAAACTGACATAATTTTTATACTTCTTTGTCATTTTAATGGTAACAAATGGCCAAGTGCAAATCAATTGGAAGCTCAAGAAAATAACGTGCTCAGAATATTATATGCAAAGAACTTAAGAAGGGTAGGCAAACTTTGACGCTTTTTAGCCAACTTTTAAATCTGGTCATGTGTCCAGACCTTAGGATTGAGCCAATTTAGAAGACATGATCACAACAAAGAGGACAAAGTGGCCTCCACATACTAAATATGCTTTCTCACTATGCAAATGCAAACAAGGCTTTTGCTTTTGGTATTACTATTACTTGTTCACAGATATATTATTGCTCTTGTGCAACTCATATAAAGAAGCAGTACATGGAAGTATCAAAATTAAAAATTTATGGTTTTTCCATGTGGGATCACATAGTTTTGAAAATTGACAATTTAACAAAGTTGATATACTTACAGCCATGACTTTTCCTTCTTCGCTCACATAGTTTCCATTCTTCTTTAGTAAAGTTGACAATTTAACCTCACTTCGACATACCGGCCTTCCTAATTTTTGCTCCTAAAATACATAAATTACAAACAATTATCATGTTTAATTTATTATGTTACATAGAGAGTTACTTTGACATACTAAAGTAACTAAGCTTAAAATTAATCAACTACTTACCATCTGATGAGCCCTTCTTGCATTGCTCTTTATCGCCACCAAAGACATGTGAGACTTTAAGATTCTTACGATTTTTGGAATTTTGCTCACTTAGTTTCTACTGGTTTTTAACCATGATAGTCAATATATGTTCCCAAAGTTCTCACTTTTTTTAAACAAGAGAAGAATAGAGTAAAATAATTTTCTATAGAATACTTATACCTTCATCGTTTCGATTTATAGTGATGAACAAAAGCAAACCCACTCAACATGATCAACACTGAGGTAGAGTAGCAAGAATCTCGTCCTTACTTTTGTTAGGGAGGAAGTAGTGACACCTTAACCGGTATTTATAGGCTTTCCATCTATCCCAATGTACTCCTCACCCATTTGATACCAGCAGCATAATCAAACTCAAAGTGATCCTTGAAATGTTATATTTATATATTAATATTGGATAATGACCTCAATAATGAAATAAAAGTGTTGAGAAGTATAGATAATAACCTCAATACACTTCCATTGTTCTATACTACTTTGTCTTCCGACATCTCATCCCATCTTTCAACCGTCTGAGGGCAAAACGCGGACTTTTGAGCAAGTTGACCAAGAAACCTCACAAGCAAGTTTGACCGCTATCATTGCCTTGGCCATTACCATTGATTTGCACAAGTACTTTTTTAGTCTTTTCCAAATGCCAAACCTGAGTTGCTACCATTTTCCGAGTAATAGTTTCTCCAGTACAAATATCTACGATTAAATTGACAAAAGAAAGTTAATATTTTCTAATGAGAAAACCATGAAATAATAAGATAATATTTTTACCTTTAACTTTGACAAGTAGAGGCTCATTTTCTTCTTCTAGTTGAACTTCATTTGGGTTTAAGGAAGGGTCAGATAAATCATCATTGATTGGACTATCAGTTATGTCCACATTTACAAATTGATCATCGAACTGATTGTTGATACTTTGCTGGTGCGGATCTTGGAGAGTCTCATCATTTTGACTTGTTTGTCCACGTAACGTTTGTAACACAGCTTCTCCAGATTGCTTTCGTTTTTTCCTCATTTCAAGTCCAATATCTGCATGATTTACTAACAAAAGCTAACACATGGATCGAAAATATATCTTCAATGAATCATAAGATGAACATGTCATTACATGAGCAAAAGCATACAAAGTTCATAAACAACAAACAACTTCAAAAGCACAAAAATAAATTGCAGCTGATAAAAACTGATAAAAACTGAATACAAGATGCAAATTTGATTTGGAATTAGAAACCAAACAGCAAAGAAAGGGAATGACAGAGAAAATAAGACTCATCAAAATAATAGGGGGTAATAATCAAGTAATGCGTTCAGGAGTAGTTTGTACATTGCAACAAACCCTGACATCAGAGGCTGCTTCAATCTTGAAGCATTCTCTTTTGTTAGCTAAAAGAAGAGGTCATGCACAACTTACTCCTCTTCACGTTGCTGCTACTTTACTCACTTTAAGAACAAGTTCTCTTAAAACAGCTTGTCTTAAATCTCAACCTAATCCTTCTTCTTCTTCTTCTTATCATCTTCAGTGTAGAGCACTTGAACTTTGTTTCAATGTTGCTCTTAATAGACTACCAACTTCACCTAATGGGACTACTTTACTTCTTTCTCAACAACAACCTTCTCTTTCTAATGCACTCATTGCTGCACTTAAAAGAGCTCAAGCTCATCAAAGAAGAGGTTGTATTGAACAACAACATCAACAACAACCTTTGTTGAGTATTAAAGTTGAACTTGATCAGCTTATTATATCTATTCTTGATGACCCTTCTGTTAGTAGGGTTATGAGAGAAGCTGGTTTTTCAAGTACTGCTGTTAAGAACAATATTGAAGACTCTTCACCTCCTCCTTCTCTTTTTCATTCTTCTCTTTTTTCTTCACCTTCTCTAATTAGTGAGAATCATAATCCACTTTTCTTTCATTCCTAAGCAAATTTGATTTCTAATTCCAAGATGCAAATTTGATTTGGAATTAGAAACCAAACAGCAAATTTGATTTGGAATTAGAAACCAAAACTTCAATTTCATACAGACCTAAAATGCTAAACAACAATGCATAGGACTCATCATCCTAAGCATTGAGAATAAGACTATGATTACTTACCCACCTTGGATTGAAATTCACAGTGGAAAAAGGAAAGTAATGCAATTGCTATGATACGGTTCATGGTTTCATGATCTTAAAGAGAGTATGCAAATAGGAATATAAATAGGAATATACTTGCCAATGTCCTAAGAGCAATTTTTGAAACAAAACCTAGTAAAGCCAATCAACAATGGATTTGATCCTATAAACTCTTATGCAGCAAAGCCAATAAACAATGGATTTGATCCTATAAACTCTTATGCAGTCAAGCCAATAAACAATGGATTTGATCCTATAAATAAATTTCACCAATTAAAGCTAGTAAACAATCGTGAGTTGTCAAGCTAACTCTTGAATCATACATTGTATCAAATCAGAAGATTCAGAGACATAATGTAAAATTGCTTGAACTATATATCATATAAAAGAAGTATAGTACACAATACCATATTCTAAACTAGGAATTGACAGAACAACTTAACCATAAGTCTTACAAAAAGAATATGTCATAATTGAGTTTTATTCTCAACTAATAAAACAGCTAATAAGGCCTCAAACATAGAGTAACTGAGTCACTGTGTGAAGAAGTCTGTGTTTTTTTTTGTTATAGGTGTGATCTCTCTGCTTTAAAAGAATGTAAACAACCAAATAGGGTGCATAATGTATATAATTGAATGTGTAAAGCTCATATTTCAGAAGACTGAAAAAAAAATCAATGCAATAGTCATATACAGTGCATGCATTCAGCACAGCAGAGCACCTTCAGTTTCTTTTCATCTATCAATTTAAGCTTTTCCAAATTCTCAATTTACATACATAAGCATGATAAAATTCTGCATCTGATTCAACGTAATTTAAAAAATAATAACAAAAAAGGAATGAATATTCCATTAGAAGCTTATCATTCAAACAGATTAAACAAAAATCACATATAGCAAACCATATAATCAGGAACAAGAAGCATATACATACCTTGTGATCTTGTGATTTCAGCTAGCACTTTCTATCACGAAATCGAATCTCAAGCTTCCTGGATGTACAAAGAAACATAAAACAACAAATCATGAACCAAAGCTCCTAAATCGTAACCGAAACTGAAATAAGAGAGATTATCGAGAGAAAAAAATGACTCACAGTGATGAAGAGTGAGAAACGAAAACAGAACTTAATCACGAAATGCTAACACAGCTTCTCCAGCCTCTCCCATTTAAAAAGCCTGCACCATAGGAATTAATCAAGACTGAGGAAGCGAGAGAGAGATTGGGAAGAATGAGGAAAGCGAGAGAGAGAGATTACAGTTTACCTTAGGTTAGAGGTGGTACCGATGATGATGAAGCGAGAGAGAGATTGGGGGAAGCGATGATGATGAAGCGAGAGAGAGATTGGGGGAAGCGATGATGATGAAGATGATGATGAAGCGAGAGAGAGATTGGGGGAAAACGTGGGAACCCTAGGTTAGAGGCGATTCATCAGGTGAAGAATAAAATTTTCGAGGGAGAGTGAAATTTTTTACTTGAAATTTCCCGGTTTATTTGCCACGGTCAAACGGTAGCTAACAGTTAATAGAAAATTTCTGGTTGCTTTGCCACGGTGGAAGGGTAGCTAATAGTGAAATTTTTATGTGTGAATTTTCCCGTTTCTTTGCCACGGTTAAAGGGTAGCTAACAGGTCAACCTATTATTGTGTTGGCCACGGTCAACATAACCGTGGCAAATCCACCGTGGCTAAAATCCGCTTTTCTGGTAGTGGGGGCCCTAAACTCGATTAGTCAATATACTAATAAAAACCAAGAGACTGTGCTACAGGGGACAAATGTTTTATTACCGAGTAGCATAAATAACAATTATGAAGTAGCATAAATGCCTTGAAAATATGTCTCACATTAAACCATGTCAACTACAAATTTCAATGCTTTTGGAAACATGTACTAATTCAAACATAATAATTCTACAGTTTAAATTACCAATACAGTGCTATAAAACTATATTGGTAGATGACTTTTCGCGTACTGTAAAACTAATTGTTAACAGAAAACCTATTTCCAACGATGTTTTTAAAACTGGACCGGAGATTGAACCAAGCAAGACCATAAGTCGTGGTTGATTAGTTATTTCAGTTAATCATCCATACAACCATGGTTGAACCGGATGAGTAATAATTAAATAAAATTAGAAAAAGTATTAAATTTTGGAGAAAGAGTAAATTAAAAAGGCTTAAATATCATTTACCCCCTGCAAATATCACCATAATCCATTTACCCCCCATTAAAATAAAAAGTTTTAAAATGTCCCTTGCAAATATAAAGCTGCTTACTGATTTACCCCCTATTTGTTAGATTATATTGACAGTGTTAAGTGTATAATGGGTATAAACCGTTTACGGTTACCCCCCTGCAAAATATAAATCGTTTACGGTTACCCCTATTGAGTTTGTTATCAAAACTCTAGCTTAAGATAAAACAGCCTTATAGCCGTTGTAACAAACTATTGGACAGTTAGAGTCTCTAACTAACTCTAACTAACTAAACTAGTTTGTTAATAACAAACTTGGTTGTTAGCCTAACTAACAACCATCTAACAGCTAATTTCCAGAATAGTATATATATATATATATATATATATATATATATATATACATACAGTTGTACATAAAACTTACAATGAATAATAGAATTTCTGAGTTTTGATTTTACTCTAAGCATTCCATTCTATTCTCTTTGCTACACTACTACTTCACATTACGTAAGCTCCAATATCTTCATCTTCTTTCAAGTAAAGTTTTAGGTTGAGTTGGGTAAATCAAAGGGTGATTACCTCGCAAGAACAAGAAAACCCTTTATTAGAACTAGGGTTTGAAGTGATTTGAAACTAGAAGGGAAAGGAATAAAAGTAAAAGGAAGAGAAAGTACCTGTGTGAGGTGTTCTTGAAGGTGTAAGTGTGAGGAAATATTCTGGGTTGAGTTTCAGAGGTGAAACTCAGCAGTTCATGCAAGTAAAGAACAAGAAATTAGGGTTTTCATCCATTGATTCAGGAAAGGAAATTAAGAAGCACAAGGTGTGTGAAATTACCTTTCTTGACTCTTGAGAGGAGACCGTGTGTTGTTCTCTTCACGCAGCGAAATATCAAAAGTTAGGGTTTCTGCAACAGTGTAAAAATCAAAGGTAAATTCAAAGAAAATTGTGAAGGAGAAGTGATTCGACCTTAAGCGAAGAAGAATCACAAACCTGCTTGAAAGATTCAAACAGATCGGAGCAAAATAGGTGTTGGTGTTCATCGCAAGGTGAGAACTGGAGATTGTGATCTCAGGGAAGCAGAACTCAGATTAAAACCTTGGGGTTTTAATTCATCATCGTTCAAAGTCATCATTGATCGTGAAACCGAAGCAGATTCAAGCTTCATTCGCTGGGAATCACAGCAAGAGCTCAAACGGCTAGGGTTTCATAGTGAGAGAGAAGAGAGAAGGGTTTCAAGAAGAGAGAGAAGGGTTCTTGCGTTTCTGGTGAAGACAAACGGAAGAACAACGCTTAAGTATACCGGGTCAGGAGTGAAGATCCGCGTGTCTCAATTGTATACGGGTTCGGGTGCGCAGCTGGTACCAAACAATTTTGTTTGGTAAAAATTGTAGCTTCATTGGGTTGGGCTTAATAGAAGCTGGGCTTCTCATTATTGCACATCCCTTCAGTTGTTCATACCCCTCCTGCAAGTAAACAATACAAAGGTTAAAAAATTCAACAACCCCCCTGTAGGGGGGTAACCGTAAACAGTTTACATTTGCAAGGGGCGATTTAAAACTTTTTATTTTACAGGGGGGTAAATGGATTATGGTGATATTTGCAGGGGGGTAAATGATATTTAAGCCAATTAAAAAATCAAAAAATACACTTCAGGTCATTCAACAAAGCAGTTGAACAACGGTTCACTCCGCCCAACTTCGATTACGGGCCGGTTCAATTGGATTTTAGTTCAACAGGGGTTGAACCAACCATGATCGATCGCCCAACCGGGGCGAACCGTCCGATTCTGAAAAACTCTGATTTCCAAAGGACTGTTTTAATTACCTCGTTCAACGTAAAACAAGCAATATAGCTTCTTGAAGATAGGTTACAATTAAAATCCACAATAACTTCGTAATTACAAAATTACCCTAAATTTTAGCAGACTTTTTCCTGTCGAAACACCAAACCATGTATTCTACTTTTATAAATAAAAGAAGATGTCAGATGCACCATATTCTCAGCCATGCTCGCCTAGAGATTAACTGAATGATATAGTGAGGTGTGAGCAGGGACGAATGCAAGTTAGTGTAATTGGGGGCATTTGACCCCACTTCAAAAATTATTTTACTTACAAAGATGTATAGCAAACTTATTTTGCTCTCCATAAAAACATAAAGATTGACCCCATAAGATAATATTTAAAATTAAATATAGAAGAAAGTCAAAAGAGAATAAGTTTGTACTAATTTTACCTTTTTAGCTATGTAATTTAGAGAAATTTAAGTATTTTAGGATTTTTCTGTAATGAAATTATGTGTTTTGTAGAAATTTACATTGTTTTTTGAGAAAATATTATAGGCAATTTTTTGCCCCCTGGGTGTGAGAGTTGATTGGGGGTTGCAAGATGATAAAGAGGAAAGATCTGGGAAGAAAAACCAGGAGAATGAGCGAGGCCACTAGATATCGAGAAGAAATGGTCAAACAGTCAGAGGAGTGGAAGCTTTCAAGCAACACACTAAAGGGGGTCATGATCTTCTTCAATTATTGGATAGTTCCAATAGAAGAGAGAATGACTTAATAAAATAATAATATTTTAAAAATAATAATATTTTATTTGTTGAGTCTTTCTTCGATCAACTATCAACTATAATTTTATACAAAACAACTACTACCAAAATTACCAATCTATCCTTCTTTGAAATTCACTTTTTAGGACAAATATATCATTTCTAATTATTCTATTTTACTTTTTATTTTTTGTGGGTCCCAATTCTCACATCATCTCTTAACCTTTTAATCTCATATTTAAAACTCACTTTTCTCTTTCCTCTTCAACTATCAACTATAACTTTAATCGATCTATAATAATTTTAATCAAAATACCCACTACAAATATTTTTATTTTTCTTTCTCATTTTTAACCTTAATAATCAATCAACTATCAACTATCATCAACTATATATTTAATCAACCATCAACTATCAACTGTCAAAATTACTAATTTGTCCTTCTTTGAAACTCAATTTTTGAGGACAAATATGTAATTTCCAATTATTCTATTTCACTCTCTTTATTTTTTGTGGGTCTCACTTTCTCACATCATCTCTTAACTTTTTAAAGTCATATTTAAAACTCACTTTTTTCTTTCATCTTCAACTATCAACTATAAACTATAACTTTGATTAATCAATAATTTTTTTATTCAAAATATCCACTACCAATATCTCCATTTTTCTTTCTCCTATTTAATCTTAATAATCAATCAACTATCATCAACTATATCTTTAACCAACTATCAACTATATCCTTAATTAAAACAACCACTACAAAAAATACCAAATTGCTCTTATCTAAAACCAATTTTTGAGGACATAAATGTCGATTCCCAATTATTTAATCTCACTTTTTATATTTTGTTGGTCTCACTTTCTCACATCATCTCTTAACTTTTTTATCTCATATTTAAAACGCATTTTTCTATTTCCTCTCTATCTCTCTCCCTTCTATTCATCCTCTCACTCTCTTCAAATTACTAATTTTATTATTCTACTTTTGAGTTACAACGAGAAAATGTCATGTTGGTATAATTTTATTACTGATAAAACAAATTTCGTGTTATTCGTCATTGAGTTACATTATTACTAAATGATAAGTAATTATCTAACGATTAAAAATGTCAATTGAAGAAAATGTTCTAAAGTACTTATGAAATTTCACAATACATCTACTTTAATTTCATCTACTTGTCTTCTTCTTTAATATTCCATTTTTCTCTATCGATAAGTTTTATTTAGTCTCTATGGGAATATTACAATTTGGAAAATTTGAAACTTTAATACAATTTTGTTTTCTAATATCTACGAAAAATATTACATATTGCTGGTAGTAATCTAAGGTGAAGAGTTTGGTTACCTACGAAAAATATCTACAAAAAAGTGCTACAAACCTTAGATTACTTTCATTATTCATTAAAATTAAATACATCGTTTGCAATTATAAAAGAAAAAATACCTCATTTGAAATAGTAGTAGCACACAAATTATTAATGTAACAAAAAAGGGAAACAACACTAGAAGAGCACACATAACGCTCAACTTCTTATTCATATATAAACAAGAGAAGTATAGCGCCAACAATTGCTTATATAAGTAGGTTTCAAACTCCACAATAAGCTTCAATTCGTGATTTAGGTTCTTTGATTTTCTCTTTATCATAGAAACGAAGGTAATCATAATGATCAAATGTTGATTTATAACGCAAAGGATGCTTCTCATTGATTACCTCCTCAGGAATCTGCATCACCTTACTACCAAATGAAAATAGTCCCATGGAGTATCTTGTTGTCATTGCATTCATTATAACCCTATGCTCACACGCGCGTATCCTACCATTACTCCACACCTACGCCACCGAATAATTAACGAGTTATTAGTCAATTAAGTACCTGAAATTTTACAAAAGTTTGATTTAGTCTCTGACATTTACCTTGAAAGCGTCTCCTGCCATGACAACGAAGAAGGAAGGAGAAGCGTCCAGAGGCGGATCTTGAGTGGAGGGAGGGGTGTGTCGCATGTGCTGGCCCCATAAAGTTAATATATAAATATACTCAATATTGAAATATATAGAACTAAATGAAGACTAAACAATAAAAGTATTAGTAATGAGAAATTAAGAGCATTATTGGCGTATTTAGTGTCCCCAATTCAATTTTCTTGTGATGACTGTGATCTCTTTTTGCGATTATTTGTATATTTTCTCAAAAATTAATATAAAAAATTGCATAAAGTTAAAGATTTGAACTCATGACATTAAAATCGACATAGATAACTTTCAATTACTAAACCAAACAAACTATTACAATACATAGTTAATTTTTATTTATATATTTGTTACTATTTTGGCCCCCTCTAATTTTTTGGCCAAGATCCGCCACTGGAAGCGTCAACACCTATCCACTCTCCATTCTTAAATTTGATTTCCAAACCATTTAGATTATTCAGCTGATGCACTACTGATATGAGGGTCAAGTCTGTGTGAAAATCAAGTCCCAAATCATTTTCATCCACGTGGCGTGTTCTGTATTTCATGCATCTAAGGAGATATATAATTGCTTGATTCTATTAAAGAATCACATCTTTGCATATCCACACCATAGCTCTCAAACACCATCCTCTTAGCCAAATGGTCTAGTTCTCCTAACAGCTTGGAGTACTCATTTACACTTTCACTGTAATAATCAAAATTAAATCCCAGTTATGAGATTACAACCCTACAACAGATCTAGTAGATGGGCAGGCGTTTTTTTATCCATGGACGACGCTTTTAGTATTCTTTGAACGTAAGACTTTGGCTATTCACTCCAACAATGGGTAGCGCTCCTAAAAAGCGCCACCCATTGCAAAACACATCCTCCCAGATACGCAGCGCTTTTAGAAAGCACCGAATATATCCAAAGCGTCCTCCCAAATACTTAGCGCTTTTTAAAAAGCGAATATATCCAAAGCGTTCTCTCAGATACTAAGCGCTTTTAAAAAGCGTTGAATATTACCTATACGCTGCAGTGGCTTCATTAAAAGCTACTGAATATTGCCTATTTGTGTTATTAAATACCCAGCCGCTTTATTAAAAACGCTGAATATTGCCTATTTGTGTTATTAAATACCAGTAGCTTCATCAAAAGCTACTGAATATTGTCTAAATTTTTTTTTTTTTTTTCTCTTTTGTGTGTTTTCCTTTTTATATTTACAAATTACCTGCACAACCAATCCAATCCAATACATAATGAGAATCAATTTGCTAAGAGGAACCCAAATTACATATAATGAAACAAATTACATAAGAGGAACCAAAACAAAATAGCTAAGAAGTTTCATTATCTAATTCATATGTATCCAAAACAAGCTATCAAGTTACAATATTATGAACCAAAAACTAGCTAGGCTAACTTATATGTATCCAAATGAAACTTTAAAAAAAACGGGAGACATAACTGCACCATTCTCCCCTAAGCTCAGCAATCTGCTCAACAGAGTATGTGTGGCTTTGACAATCTCTAAAATACTGAAATTATATAAATAAATAAAATTAGAATTGAAATGGTTAAATATTGGAAAGAACCACTATTAAATCGAAATCATATAAAAATATATTATAAGTAGATACCTGACTGGGGATAGTCGTTTTCTTTTGGGTAATAATATCCTTCATATATTTCATGACGTAATACCCACAATCAATATTATTGAATTGTTTAGGACACTACAAAACATAAGATTAGTTAATTGTTAAATTGAGTTGAATATAGTTTTTTGACAAAATAATGTAATGTATAAGTTAGAAACTTACAATTATTGGTAACCATTTGACCGTTAATTTATCCACTCCCCAATATGTCCTTAAACCATTGAATAGAATCTCATATAACTATATTAATAACAATATATACATATATAAGTAAAAGTAAGAAATGCAGAATGACACAAAATAAACACACTGTTAAAAAGCTCCACAAACTCGTGTGGTTTTGTAATGATTTTGAAGTGAGTCAAGGTAATACACGGTTTTTTTTCCTAGGATTAATTGCATACAAAACCCAATGTCTCCTACAAAATAAATTTAGGAATAAGTAATTGACTACTATTAAAAAAATGCATGTTATATAAGAATTAATGAGTAAAAATTCTTACCCTAGATTAACTTAGGTGCTAGAAGTAAGACATCATCACTTCTATTTTGAGCTTCAATGAAGCGGTCATTGACATAAGTTTGAGCAATGACTGGTTTTGTTCCACAAGTGATTGATAATTTGGCGGTGGGAAGAACTTGATGAAAGGTTGTACTTTAGAACACAAGAACAAATATCTATGTGTCTGTTTGGAAGGGACCACAATGTCCTCATACAAGTACCTACATATATATATATATATATATATATATATATATATATATATATATATATATATATATATATATATATAAATTAAATTAACGATATAATAAAATTAAATCGACAATGTCAAATAATAAATTACATAGTACACGACATATATATTCATAACAATCATCGTTGGTTGCCTCATCCGCATCACATACAAAGACGGATATCCTCACGTCCGACTATATGAGGCAAAGCTACTCCAAAAATTTCTTCATCAAAATTTATGATAAGCAATTTGTCTTTCATCATGTATTTCTCGTACGCGTCGGCCTCACCAATCTTCATATAAGCTTCAATGGAAGAGGAAGAGGCGGGCTGATCGAGACACAATTGGAGAAGGGGAGGGATGAGTCACTTGGCGAGAAGAGGAGGGTTGATCAGTCACTTTTGGAGGAGAGGCAGGCTGTGAAACTTCTACATAAGGGGTGGGTGAGACACTTTTGTAGAAGGGGTGGATCGAGACACTTTCTTGCCAATAGATATTTCCTTGCCAACACTTTTCAAAGGAGACCTTTTCTTGCCGGTAGACACTTTCTTAGATTTTTCATTTTGGCGCATCTATGTTTAAACAAAAATAATTACTTAGTTAGCACAAATTATATGACAAAAACTATAATTAGTTAGGTACAAATATATTGTCACTTACAACGACAAGGGCGGATGGCCATGCCACAAAGGTACCAACTGCTTGTGACACCGTCAGTATATCAATACTGTCAATCGGAACAGGCAATGGTGCATCCTCCCTAAATGGTACCGCAACTCTGACTCTAACATGATTTGGAGGTAGGGGTAAATTGTGCATCAAGGGACCCAATTCGTTACATGTGTAGCCAATTGCAACCATTTCATGTGGACACTCATTGTTGTCCTAAATCAATTATAAACCACAAAATAATAAAGACATTATTTGATGTTATATATATATATATATATATATATATATATATATATATATATATATATATATGTACAATAAATCAATTATAAACCACAAAATAATAAAAACAATTAATACCTTAGTTGTTGTGGCATGGTGCAACTATCTCTAGGTAATCGCTATGTGTAGCAGGGGTTGGTCTTTGGTGGCATAACATGGCCATAAAGCGATCGCATATCATTAAGTTGAGCTTGCAAACTTTCATACAATGCCATCATCTTTCTCGGTGGATACGGTCATGATTCTCATCATAGACTTTCTGTTTTGGTCCAAAGTACTCGGTTGGTGCTACTCCAAATCCAAAGACCCTCAGGCGAACCGAGTATTCTTCTTTACCTAAGGCACGTGTAAGGATTTCTTTTTTGAGCAATCGGTGAGCTCTCCTGTGACAATCGATCGTGATATGGCTTCCTGATTCACAAAACAAAAGTATAATACATTATAAAAATCATAAAAGTTACAATTAAAATCAGTGAGCTTGAATTTAGGAAATACTTACAATTCTTTCCGACACCTCCTTAGTTTTAGGATCAACAATCTCCTTTTCTTTGTTTAGTCGAGCCTCTACCCACAAAACATGTCGCTTTCAACACCTTCTTTAGTAGGATTTTTCCCACTCTCCACCAACTATATTTAAATTTACCAAATATTAAGAAACTATTTATAAAAAGTTTCATGAAACTAAAAAAATCAAGCTTATTGTGCCTTACCAATCTCTCTTCAATATGTTGATATGGAGTAGCACCACCTCTATAAGGATACTCACAGCCAGAAGCACACTTTCGATTCTGTTCACTTGCTTTCTATTAAGAGAGATAAGTATACATTAATGTATAATAGATAATTGTCAAATATATTTTATGTTATAACTTAATAGATAGTAGCACTAACCAAGAATTTTGGATCTTGATCGTCTCCTAACAAATGTGTGCCAATCCTCCTCTGAAATAAACCCACTATATATTGGTGGAGGATTCCAATTGATGTTTCCATTATCATCTTTCACCAAGTTTTTGTTAATGTCGTTCAAATTTTTATGTAACTTTCCTAGCTTCCTTCATTATCCAGTCCTTTTTAGAATCATCCACATCAAAATATTTCTGCTTATGCACATTAAATGAAAATCATATAAATAAATTTATATATATATATGGGACTACAAAATTACTAAATAAGATAACCAAAAAGATCTAAAATTATATACCTGTATTGTTACCCACAACTCATGTTTTTGTTTCTCCAAAACGGGATTTTTTGTGTGAACCCAAGTAGTGATTGTTATTGGTATCATTTGTTTTATCTTACTACCAAGGAAAGTAATCAAATGAGTGTTGTTTTCTCCAATTATGGCAGACCCTTAACATTCCATTGGACCTGCATTATGTAAATAGTAAATTAGATCACAAACAATTAAAACTTAGTATTGAATGAAGTTAATTAGCAATTAATTAGTATCTTACACTTAATTTTTCTCCTATCAAAATCTCAACAAAACCAAGCAACAAACACATATCAACTAATTTCTCTCCTATCAAACACATTCAACTAATTTTACACATATCAAACACATACAAATACATTCAACATATTCCTCTCTTATCAAATATTTTTTTTTCACACATTCAACATATTCCAATCAAACTACATATTCATCTCCAACCTAACAAAAAACCTAAAAAACAAAAAACAAAATAGAGAACTAACCTTTGAGAGAAGATGAGGACAAGCAATGAGGACTATGGGTGCTAGAGAGGATTGAGACAAGCAATGTGGGTTTTGGGGTTATTGTGGGTTTGGGGGTTTGTGGGTTATTGTGGGTTTATGGGTTTGTGGGTTTGGGGGTTTGTGGGTGGTGCCAGAGAGAACGAGAGTGAAGGAGAGTTGAGAGAGGAAGAGCTAATGAGAGTGAGGGAGAGAAGAGAACCGTGAGAGAGAGACGTGAGCGAGAGAGAGAGAGGTTTGTGGGTTTTTGGGTGTGGGTTTTTGCTGAGAGTGAGGCAGAGAACGTACGCAGAGAGAGAGAGGAGAAGAGAAGCGCGAAGGGAAATGAAAATAAGAGAGAAAACGAACGGGCAAATAAAAAAAATTAAACCAATACTCGTTTCTAAAAACGCTGAATATGTCAAGAACGCGTGTGTTATGGGGCGTTTGTGTAAAAACGCCGAGTATTCTACGCGTGATGGGTAGCGTTTGGTGTAAAAACGCCGAGTATGTGTAGAGAACGCATGTGAGATGCGCAACGCTTGGAGAGAAACGCGCGAGTATATGGTGAGAACGCATGTGAGATGCGAGCGCGTTTTTAAAGAAACGCTGGTTATATGGTGAGAACACATGTGAGATGCGAGCGTTTTTAAAGAAACGCTAGGTAAGGCTCACGCGTTTCTGTGATGGGCGCGCTTTTTTAAAAACGCTGGTTATAGGGGCGCCTTTTTTAAACAAATCTGGCGTAGTGCAAAAACTATTTTAGTGAGTTGGTTTAGGTTAAAAGTGAGTTGATTGTAACCTAATTTCGGTAACTTATTATGTGATTTTTATCGATTCATTTGTTTAGACAGCTTGGATCAATTTCAACTGTCTATAAAAGCTACAAAAGGGAGGTTTAAATTCTGACACAAGAAAAGCTAAACATCTTTACATTCATGAGTCAGAATATATCAGAGTCGTCCAATCAAGATCAAACAGTCTAAATTTAATATAAAATTCAAATTTAAAATCCAAGTAAATCGATTTTGATCGGACGGGTCTAAATTGACCGAATGCATGACTGCATAGATACCTAGTATCTTCTGGTTCTGGTTGTGATTAGACATAGGCTAAGAATTTTCAATATCAAAATACTTTTTGAAACCATGTTAGTTTAAGGATTAAATTGCTCGATTCCTATTGAAATAAAAACGGTGATTAACTCTTGTGAGTAAAGAAAATCTACTTTGATTAAGGATTAAACTACACACCCTCTTGTTGAAACTCAACATGAGAGGATCCAAATCCAGAAATGAGTGAGTACTTACCAGAAACGATGATTCCCTTGTTGAGGCCACATGAATTGGGCAAATTTTTGACATCCAAGCATAGTTAATGGATCATCAATACCCAAAGATTCATATAAAGGAAGCCAAGGAACTTGTCCTAAGTAACCATGGAAAAGCTTATCACTTGTCTTTTGTGTTTTTGTTTTCAAAGGAAGTTTGAATAACTCTTCCATTGAAAACACAAGAGAGTCACAAAGCTCTTTGCTAACTTTATTAAACTGTGCTCCGAAACAACCATAGTCCTCAAGTGATGTTCTCACGACATGGCAAGCTGATTGCCACGTGTCAGTTCCTGGTTTCATGTTTTCATCGGAGAAATCAATAACAGGAATTTGATGTTGTGTTTCAGATCCCATGATTTTGTCACTCTCACTCTCACTCTCACTCAAACGAAGCTAGCTACTTGGTGTTCTCTTCTGTGTGATTCATTTTATCAATCCAACTAGCAATTATATAAACTGTGATAAATTAAATATTATTCTCTTTTTTCGCCCACAATAAAAAAAAACACAAAAGTAAATTGATGTTCTTAATATCAAATTATCAATGCTAAGCATTTTTTTATGTGAATATATAACTTTTTTGAAAGGGATGTGAAAGTAATGTAAGGCTCCATTTACTTAGATGCATGTAGTTTGTTGTTACAATTCTTTCAGGGGATACTTTTTTTAACTATATCAAACATTAAAAATAGGCTAAATTACACTTTTGGTCTTTTATCTCTGTTCTAGGTTTCACTTTGGTCTTTTATTTATTTTGTCCGTTTTGGTCCCTCATCTTTTAATTTTTGTTTCATTTTGGTCCCCGCCATTAGTTTTTCTTAGCGGACGCCACACTGGCAGTTAATTGTTGACATGACGCCTTACGTGTCTCTGCTGACTTGGAATTTTTATGTGATGAGACATAGAATGGACCAAAATGAAACTTAAAAAAAATGAAAGACCAAATTCAGAAAAACACACAAATATGAAAAATCACCCCAATCTTCATCTTCTTCTCCGGCGAGCCACCACCACCACCTCCGACGAACCGCCACCACCCTCTTCTCCTCAATCCACCGCCACCCTCTCCTTCATCATCACATGATCACCACAACACCAAAATAATCCTAAATCCCACAATCTTAAACCCATAAAAAGCTAATAAACAGAAATAATAAAGAACTTATTTTTTCCCTGACAAAAATTATAAATCCCAATTACTGGAACAAGTATACTCTGCAGCTTTATTGTTTTTGTTTATTAGCTTTTTAGGGATTTAAGATTGAGATTTAAGATTTTATATTGGTGTTGTTGTGGCGGTGGTGCGGCGATGGAGGAGAGGGTGATGGTGGCTCACCGGAGAATAAGAATATAAAGATGGGGTGATTTTTCATATTTGTGTTTTCGTCAATTTAGTCTCATATTTTTGTGAAGTTTCATTTTGGTCTCTTCTATGTCGCATCATATAAAAATTCCAAGTCAGTAGTGACATGCAAGACGTTATGTCAGCAGTTAATTGTCAACGTCGCATCTGTTAAGAAAACTAACAACAGGGACTAAAATGAAACGAAAATAGAATATGAGGGACTAAAACGGACCAAAAAAAGATAAATGATCAAAGTAAAACCTAGAGAAATATAAAGGACTAAAAGTGTAATTTAACCTTAAAAATAATTACAGCTTTTTGTGAGGGTCTTTTTCTCCAATTACATATTAATCATATATTTCAAAGACGTGTTGCAATTTAAAAAATTTAATTGTCCGAATCACATTTGTACTAAAGATTTACAGAAGATTTTTTCTGCTTTTTATATTCAAAAATAAAATTATGGAAGATTTTATTGCATTATGTAGAGAAAAATTGTTAATCAATCCAAAGTCCAAAAAACAACAAGTCATATGAAATGATGATCTTTTATTTTCAAATCATGAACAATTGAGATTGCCTAAAAAAAATGAACAATTGAGATTAAAACAATAAGTCATATGAAACTTTCTAATATTAAGATCATTGAAAATTGGCTTAAATCTACTTCGGGTCCCTATTGGGAGCTTCCAAGTTTAGTCCCTATTAAATTTTAATGTGTTTTCATCATTTCACAAATTGATTTTCAAATAGCTTTTAGTCTCTCATTAGTTTTAATAACATTTAGAAATGATATAAAACACTCAAAAAAATTATTATAAAGTCACAAGAAATTAAAACTGCGAACAACGATTGTGTGATGAATGAAAACATCTATAAAAATTTAGTAGCGAATAAAGTTAAAGTGTCTCAATTTTATTCAGACTAAAAACATATTTAACCAGTTAAAAATTGAAGATAAAAAGATCAATTCCCTCTCCAAGCTACAGGAGTCACTCTTCCTAAGCTTCTACGTTCCGGTGAGCTAATTTTGTTGGCTTTTTCCGGTAACCACAGGAAGAGCATATCAAGTATTTTATTTAGTATTTAAACACAAACACGTAGGATGAAAGCATCAAGCGTTTGTAGTCCAACGGTTAGGATAATTGCCTTCCAAGCAATAGACCCGGGTTCGACTCCCGGCAAACGCAGTTATCTTACATTTTTAAAGTGCAGCAATCCACAGTTGTTTTTTAAGTAATGAAGTAAACCCTTGTTATAAACAGTTATTATGACATAATGAAAAATTCATTTCATATCCTTAAGAGTCTGTTTGTTACGGCTTATTTTTTTAAAATAATTACTTTTTTTTAAAAAAATAATCGCTTATGACGACATGTTGTTCATTTGTTACAGATTCTTAAAAAAATGAAAAGTTGAAAATAATCTAAAAACTGTTTTTTGAGTAGTCTTTCATAAAAATAAGTTTTCTAAGAATAATTTCTTTAAAATAAGTGATTTTTAGTATGTTACACAAACACAATATAACTTCTCATTTTCTTAAAATTCTCTAAAAACTAATCTCTAAATTATTTAACAACAAAATCACTTATTTTTTAATCCGTAACAAACGGGCCCTAAATCTTTCTTCGCAAATGAATCAACACTTTCGCCGGGGAAATTTAAAAAAAATAAAAATAAAAAGTACATAACATAAATATCAATCAAGGTTTTAGGTTACAATCTAGGCAATGGCGGCATTGTTGTGATACATGGTATTTTGTAATATTGTCGTTAAATGCAGCATCAATTGCAGACAGAATGTGGTTAGAAAAACATAAAAAACCTTGATGTCTCGATTTAGAGCATCTCCATCGGTCATTTTTTATTGAGTTCATAAGGCTAAAAACACTTTTTTTTTCTTTGTTTCACGATTGGAGTTGACCAAGTGGGAAAGAGAGAGAGGTGAATTTGAGTTCCTATAAGAACTCATTTTTATCATTGACAAATACTTTTTATGTTAAAAATGATGTGGAGGAGTAAACCTCATTTAAGAACCAATTATTGATTCATCAATGGAGATGCTCTTAGTCTCTTAGATCATGGTTGTGGATCTTTATTACAACCTTGTTTTTTTTGACCAAAATTACAACCTTGTTATCAATATAATAAAACGTACAAAACACCTACATCAACCAAGGTTTTAAGCTACAATCAAGGCAATGACCGTGTTGCTATACTTGGTATAGTATAATACTCCCTCCGGTCCACTTTATAAGTAAAAAAACACTTTTAGATTAATTCGATAAATGATGTATCTATCAATATCTAGTCTTTAATATTGACTAACCTTCATAAAGTAATTAAATTGAAACTTAAATTTGAATTAAAATGAAGTGTAAAAAAATCATAAACACTTAGTTGTTTATATGGAACACCCATTGAAGTAAAAACTACTTGACTCAATAATAATGATAATATTATACTTTTGGTCAAAAGAGCGATAGTAATATTTTAGTCCTTAGTTATGGCTCCTCTCAAAAAATCCACCATTGATTGTGGCCACATAATATTTGTGTAATTTTGAATTTTTTTTAACACTCAGTGGGTTGTCTATGGCCATGGATCCCTACAAGGAATATCAGGGCGCGTTGACCAGTATAGCTATGGCTTATCAGTGGTTTGTTGCATTTTTGTTTCCAATTATTCTCTAATAGATATACAACTTTTTAAATATGGTTTTGTAAGAATATTTTTATTTATACTATCAAACTAATCTTATGTACTATGTAGGACAAAGTTGATTTGTTTATCCATTTACGCGACGTTGAAAGAAAATTAAAGAATATTATTTGGGGCAACGCAGAGGTACAATTATTCATGTTCAATATTGAAATTAAGTAATTAAATCCTTATCATTGAAAATAAAGAGTTTTAAAATAATCAGATTATTAATTATGTCAATTTTGGTGAGGGAGGCTAACAAGTAATATTCTCATCATTGAAATTAAGTAATACTAGGACACACGCCCGTGCTATGCACAGGGAGGTGATTAACAGGCCTACAGATGTAGTTTCGAAAAAACATCAACATTTTATAAGGGGAGTATAAAAATACGCAACACATATATATAAGATGAAGAGGCAACAATAGCCCTTGGTGGGATGAGGCAACAATGTCGGTCCAAAAATATAGAGTGGGGTATATTGGTAAATGAGTGCAGTACAAAATGAGTGATACATTTTGATAATAAGAAAAAGTGTTGGACAAAAAATAATTGTCGTGTGGTATGTATCGCCCAAAAATATAGAGTGGGAGTATATTGGTAAATAGTGAGGTACAAAATGAGGGGTATATTGGTAAATGGTGGAATACAAAATATAGAGTGGGGGTATGTCGGTCCAAAAATATAGAGTGGGGGTATATTGGTAACAGTGGGGTACAAATGAGGGGTATATTGGTAAATGGTGGGAATAAAATTTTCCCACCAAAAGTGGATAAAAAAAGAGTGTTGACAAAAAAATTTATCGTGGGTATGTCGGTCCAAAAATATAGAGAGTGGGCAGTATATTGGAGTGGGGTACAAAATGAAGGGTATATTGGTAAATGGTGAGAATAAAATTTTCCCACCAAAAGTGGAAAATAAAAAATATGTCAGGGGTATGTCGGTCCAAAAATATATAGTGGGGGTATATTGGTAAATAGTGGGATACAAAATTAGGGGTATATTGGTAAATGGTGGGACACAAAATATAGAGTGGGGGTATGTCGGTCCAAAAATATAGAGTGGGGGTATATTGGTAAACAGTGAGGGTACAAAATGAGAGAGTATATTGGTAAATGGTGGGAAATTTTTTTCCCCCCAAATCACATAAAATATGCGACCTTCTCTTAATAAAGAAGGACTCTCATCAATAGTACTACTTGAGTTGAAAACTGTTAAAATGTAGGTTGGTTAATGACCTAAAAAATTTGGTTAATTAGTGTTGTAGGCAGTGTTATCAAACCCGGGCCGACCCGGTCGGTCGGCCCGGTTCGCCCGTGACCCGCAGAGTAGACCGAGTCGGTTTGGATGTTGGATCGTATATGCAATTAGCCCGTGATTACGTCATCAACCCAGTCTTTGGCCCGGTCAAATCCACCTTTGACTCGTCAGACAAAGGTGTTGGCCGAATTTTTAATATCAAAAATGTAATGGCCGAGAATCGAACCCCTTAATTACCTGATGCTTATACTGCATGCTTTAACTAACTGAGCAGCGCCTTGTGTTGGTAAACAAACAACATACATTATACTTAATTACTTTTATACTTACATGTGTTATTATCTATTATGTATATATCTTACTTATTTAATATCTAATATTTTGTATCACATTCCATAAATTTTAGATTTTATATATTATTAAGTATGAATAATTACTCATTTTAAAATTTATGTTGATATTTAATTATTTCATATTGAAAATATTGACCTACGATATTATATATTTTATCAGTTTTAGTAGATTCACTGGTCACGCGGGTTAACTAATGACCCATCGATCCGACCATTGACCCAGTGACCCAATGACCTGACCGAGTCGACCACCGGGTCGGTTTTAATAACATTGGTTGTAGGTTGGTTTTTGCCTATTTTTAGCTAGAGGTATTTGGCTATATAACACTACTCTACTTCAATAGTACTACTTGAGTTGAACAGAGGATTTACACCTTTGTTGCAAAGAGAGGGAAAGAAGTATCAAATTTTTCTCCTAGTTTTTGTATCATATTAATATAAGGCTCATGCTTCGTACAACCCCATCCCTACTCAGTGAACACTCTCAAACTCTGTGAAAAGACTAAATTGTCATTAATGAGAAACGCACATCCCCCCCCTTTTTTTTTTCTTTCTGGGTTTACGAAGGTTTGGAAGTTTGGATCCGAACTCGTCTTGAACCAAAGTACTGAATCTTATGTATTTATAGACACCACCCAATTTCTGAATTTTTAAAGGTTCGGAAGTTTGGAATCGAATCGGTTCGAAACCAAACTCCTGAACCTGTGTAAACCACCATAAATGGAATTATTCACCTTCAACAGAGCCAAAATGACCATATATATGTCTGAAGCCACGAAAAAATTCTAGAAATGGAATTGATGTCTGAAGCCATATGTATTGTTTCAGTATCTTCAGATTTGAAGTCAAGACTCAATAATTTGGAGTTCACGATTGATGAAGTTGGAGATGACTTTCCAACAATTGTTGATTGGAAATTGGAGTTCATGATTGATGAAGTTGGGGATGACTCAATAATTTGGAGTTCACGCTTGTGTGTTTCCAAAGAACTTTCAGACACCTCCACTTCTTGTTTCACCGATTGCAGAGGAATGGAAATTGAAGAGCTTAAAATTATCATCATCATAACACAGGTTCGGAAGTTTGGTTCTGAACTGCTTCGGTTTCAAACTTCCGAACCTTTAAAATTTTCGAAGTGGAAGTGTTTGGGAGCGCGTTTTACGTGAGGGTATTTTCGGGATATTGGAGGTTAGGGGTGTCCAAAGGCGTAGAAGGAGGAGTTGTCACAAGTATGAGCCTAATATAATGAAAGGTGTTATCGATTGGGCCATGCCAAGGCGGAATTAGTTCTGCGGCCACATAACGTGCCAAACTAGGCCGAGTCGCTGAGGCCCAATGCCAGCGATTGGGTCCATGAATGAACAACCAAGATCTAAACCCTAGATCGAACGACTCTGATAAATTAGGTCGAACACAACATGACTTCTATAAATAACCACTTGCACAATACCCAAGGTATGCACACTCTCCAACATTCTACCTGTAATAGAATGCTCTTACTAACTTGAGCGTCGAAGTGTATTTGCAGGTACACCCCCTCGAATCGGAGCTCAGTTGATCAAGGTACAGAACAAAGGGTAAGATGGATAAAATTTTTACTTTTTGGTAAAAATATTTAGTCTTCATTTTCTTCTGATTTGAGAATAGAAAATATTTAAGGTGATATAGGTATTATCGATTATTGCAAAGCCATTCTAACATCCAAGTGAATTGCCGCTTGGGGTGTACCTACAAAGCCACTCAGACGTTTAATTTAAGTCTCTTAGTAGTATTTTAATAGGTTTTTTTGGTCTACTTAGATGAAATAACAAATAAACACCACACACGAACTATCATTGTTTACACCCAGCTTCGAACCTGAGAACCGACGTCTCCATGTCGCTGAAATTGCAAAGGCAACCAACGCAGTTTAGGCATAGCTGGAGAGTGTGCGCGAGTCCTCTTATATAGTTGTTATAGAACTTTATAGTATTGGACCTTTTATTGGACTTTGTCGATCGGCCGACGCAGGTCAAAATTTTCGGTCTGGTGGTCACCCAACATTATTTTCTTATTACCTAGTAGCAAATATCAAATTTTATTTCGAAGCCACTATTTTTTATTATTATGATTATATTGTCATTTTTACGTACTATAATACAGCATCTAAGACGTGATAATTGTTAGTACACAAACTAGTTACCAAAGCTTCAAAATACTCAACTTTCTTCCTCCAAATTCATTCATAAACTAAAAAGGAAAAACAAAACATGGGATCAGAAGCTGAAATGAAACTTCCAATTATTGACTTCTCCATTCTAGACTTGAAATCCAATACTAGTACTCATTGGGAATCACTGAAATCTCAAGTCAACAAAGCACTTGTAGAGTATGGCAGTGGCGAAGCCAGAATTTTTCTAGAGCCTGGGCAAGAAAATTTCCCGCCAATTGACATATGACATAATATATAAATAATCATAAAGTGTGCTAAATAGGAGAGATGAAATCTAACCTGTCAATAGAGTGCTAAATAAAATTAGGAGGTAAATGCCATTTCCGAGACTTCTTTCGGGTGAATGTTCGCATAATATCAACATCTTGAAGTGACTTGAATATCTCCCGCTCGGTGTAACATATCATCAAGTCATTGAACCACTCATCGTTGATCTTGTTGCGTAATTTAGACTTGATAATCTTCATTCTTTGAAAAAGCTCTTTCAACGGATCTTCGACGACCTCCAAGCAATAAACAAAGCCAACTCAATGAGTTTGTAGACCAATGGAAATACCAAATGTTTCGAGTTTGAACCATCTTCATAGCCAAACTTTCAATATCTTCACAAGAAGTAAAGGAAGCATGCATTTTCATGTGATGTACATAATTGTCAAGTTGCTCTCTTATTGTTCCACGATCATCATCGTAAAAGTCGGCATGATAAATATCGCCAAGACGAGCAAGTTTATCAATATCAAACCTTGAGAAAGAGTTCTTGGGGTCAAGACATGAGAAGCAATTCAAAGACACATTGTTACTTCCTTCACTAAACCGGTGATCCATCTCCACACATATTTTGTCAATAGCAACATAAAAAAATCTCGCACGATAATGGTGAAGATTAGTGATAGTTCTCCTTCTTTTCTTGAACGACCCGAATTGGTATTTCTTCATCCATATTTGGCACCGGAATACCTTTAGCAACACAAAATTCTTGGACAACAAAAATAAATTATCCCAACCACTATCTCTCAATGTGGCCAACCGAGATTTGACATCATCAACTAATTCCATAGCAAGCACAATGTTTAGATCTTTTCTTTGCAAGATTTTTGAAAGCTCATTTGTGATACCAAACAACTTTAACATCAATTTCAAAATGAACATAAATTTAAAGCTCTCCATTTTTTCTATCAAACCCGCCGCTTGAGATGATCCACGCCCATCTTCATCAACAATACTAAGCACCTCTAACACGGAGGACCACAACCGATCCAAACGAATCAAGGTAGTATAATGTGAACCCCATCTAGTATCCCGGGTCTAGCGAGACTAGATGATTGGTGCAAGCCCATTCCTTGAGATATCTCACCACTCTCAAGTCTACTCAAAATATCTTTGCGCCGTGCCTCCGTCAAAGCATCCCTTCTCTTGCAAGATGCACTTGTTGTGGTTACAATCAAGGAGATGTACTCAAAGAAATCATGAATAGAATTGCAACTACTAGCAAGCGGACACAACCACCAATTGCAAACGGTGAGCATAGCAATGGACATAGAAAGCATAAGGGTTTTCATCTAGAATCTTTCTTTGCAAACCATTAAATTCACCTCTCATATTTGAAGCCCCATCGCACTTGCCCTCGTATCCTTGAAATAGATAATGTGTGACGATCAAGAATACCATAAAGAGCATCCTTTAGTGCCTCAGATGTAGTATCTTTGACATGATGTAGAGCAATAAATCGTTCCACAACTTTCCCTTTGTCGTTCACGAACCTAGAAAACAAATTCAACAAGGTTATATAGAGGCATAGAGAATTGTCTATCACGTGACTCATCAATACAACTACTAACCTCAACATCACCGCCATTTGCTCTTTGACGGATATATCACGTGACTCATCAATAAGCACAGAGAATTGTCTATCACCAAGCTCTTCCATAATCACCTTCATAACTTCAATGGCACAACACGTTGCAAGCTCCTTTTGAATGTCAGAGGAAAGCATTGTGCAATTTTTTGGACCACGGACAAAAGCATCTCTCACTTTTTCATTACTAGATTTTACCCCCAATCTACCAACTCTCTAAAATTGCCCTTGTTTAGAGAAGTAGAGCTTTCATCATGGCCACGGAAAGCAATGCCTTGTGCTATGAGGTATCTAGTACAATCTACAGAACAAGTCAAACGGATCTTATATAGTTCTTCTGATTCCCTAGTTGCTTTGAGGCTGTGTTTGATAAAGCTCCTTTGGAACTTTGGAACGCTATATTTGATGAAGTCGAAAAGCTTTTCAATCTTCCTTTACAAACTAAGCTGCAAGCTGTTTCTAGTAAGCCTTATCGTGGTTATTTTATTGATCCTAATGAACTCTTTGAAAGCTTAGGGGTTGATGATGCACATATTCTTGAGAAAGTGGCAAGTTTTTCCAGGATCTTATGGCCAGATGGAAAACCACGTTTTAGGTATGTGGTAGAAATTAATGAACCTTTTATTATACATACTACATGAAACGCATAATTCATCTTTGTTTTTGAATAGTTGATGTAAACTTATATTTACATTATAAGTCTTAGGATATCAAGACTGATTCATTCTCTGCATTATAAAGGTGCTCTTAAGTTTTAAAATCAGACTATAGATCATACTAGCGAGACCTCTAGGTTATAGTTCAATTAGTTCACTCGGTTCAACTCTAGTTGAATTGGGAGGCTAATAAATAAATAAATAAATGTATTAAGTTTTGAGAAAAAAAAGTAATATATATATATATATATATATATATATATATATATATATTTTGGGGGTTCAACTTGGATCAAATGGCGGTCCAATCCAACCCAAGCCAATTATGGGGGATTCAATCAGACTGCGACTCAATTGGGGTTTGTCCAAATTGACAATTTTCCATTTCAGTGACTATTTCGAAATATTAATAATTTGAGAGACAAATTTGAAATATTAATAATTCAATAAAGTAAATTGATAGTACCTAACAATTTTAGGGGCTAAATTATCCATTTTATAGCTTTTTTTTTTGAAAAAAAAATCATTCTTCCTTTTCTCTTTATATTCATTCCTCTAAATTGGAGTATTTGGCAGCAAAAGTCTACAATCTATCACAGAGCATGTATCAAGGCTTGATCAAATTATAAGGAAGATGCTTTTGGAGAGTTTAGGTATTGAAAAATATTTGGAGGAACATATGAAATCCACACATTTCCTTACAAGGCTTATCAAGTACAAAGGACTTGAAACAAATGAAGAAAAAGTTGGGCTACCAGCACACACAGATAAGTCCATATTAAGCATATTATGTCAAAATCAAATTGATGGTTTAGAAGTACAAACTAAAAGTGGAGATTGGATCAAATGCAAGCCCTCATCATCGTCATTCAGTTTCTTCGCTCACCGGAGACTCACTCTATGTAATAATTTCTACAACTCTCTTAAAAAAATAGCGACTAATTTAGTGACCGGAAAAAATCTCTATTTAGCGAGAATCGGTCTCTAAATCGGTCACTAAACAAGTTAACGACGAGGTTTAGCGACAAATTTTCAAACCGTCGCTAAATCGATCGCGAATATAGTTAATGTAATGGCTTAATGAAATTTATGATGTTGCAGGCATGGACAAATGGTAGGGTGCATGTGCCATTTCACAGAGTGGTGATGAGAGGAAATGAGACAAGGTTTTCTATTGGAATATTTACAACTCCAAAACCAGGGTACATTATAAAAGCCCCTGATGTGCTTGTGACAGAGGAATATCCTCTGCTTTTTAAACCCTATGTGCACACTGAATTCATGAAGTTTCTTCGTTCTTCTGAGTATGTCAAAAATGCTCTTAAGGTTTATGCTGGAGTCTGATTGATAAGTACTTGCATGTAAATTAAAGTTGTGTTACCTCTAAATAATTTCCTTTGGATTTTATTTAATAAAAGTTTGTAATGTTTAATTTGTAAGTTTGTAGCATGTGTGTATGTGCGGTTTTGTATCATTCTGACTCCATAGGAGAGTTTATTTTACTATTTTCGTGAATAAGTTCATTGATAATTTGAACATGAATTCCTGGATGATCTTGTGGATTATGGCTTTGTTGGAGAAATGATACAAGGCAGTACTTCAGTTGCAAATGGAAATATTTTATCATACTAATTGTAGGCTCTGTTTGCTAAAAAAGATAGTGAATAGTAAGTAGATAACGCGGATGAATTAATGACGGAAAACAAATAATAGATAAGCTAGCAGATTGAATTGAATTTAAAGTTTTTGATAAAATTAGTTGTTGAATTAGCTTATAAATATAAAATGGCATAAATGAGATATTTGTAAATTAATGTTTAAAAATGAGAGAGAAGATTCCATCAATGGAGGATAAATAATAAATTTAATTAAAATAATAAGTATAAAAGCATGAGAAAAAATGAAACGATGTAAGATATAAGGTTAAATACTACTTCAATTAACGTTTCAAAAAATGTTAGTTAATGAAAAAATGTTATAAAAATTTAACCACGCCAAACACGTCCCAACGAACATATGTTATGTTATGTTTCAACAGACAGCTGCCAAAAACTCCAATTATCTATAAGTTGCACAAAGAAATATTCTTTTTTTGGTCATCACGAAGTAATAGTCCAATGTTCACTTTCAAAAAAATGTTTGGCTCATGCTTCTCCCAATCTCCCTACTCATCGCACGGAATAGGATTGTATGCGTTCATTTTATGGTGCAGTCATACAGTTAGTACATTGATGGAATCTAACAATTTTAAATTCTACATAATATTAATAACTTAAAATATGTCAAAAATTTATGTAGGTAAATATGTTTAAACTTACAGAAAATATTAACAAATTATAATTTAACACCAAGTACAAAATTTAATAAAATAATAATAGTAATAAGAAAATTATTATTTTTTATTTTAATAGGTCATCCTGTTAGAGCTAAAAGAATTTTTCAATGGCTTATAATCTGACTTTTTTAGAGTCCTTTCGGATTAAAGAGGAGTATACGCACAAGCAACAGAATTTGGAGAGCATTTAAGACGCCCAAAATAAAATTAAAAATAAGTGTTAAAACATACTCCCTTCATTTTTGAATATAAGCAAATATTCTCATAAAATCATGTTACTAAATATAAGCAAGTCAAAGCTTTTTTCATTTAATCTATCAAATTTACCTTTGCTTTTACTCTTACCAATACAAACAACTTTTAAGTATTCCAATACAAACAACTTTTTACTCGTAAAAACAAAAGGCAATTTGGAAACTTCGATTAACTTTTTAGCTTTTCTTAAAATTTGTGCATAACCACTTTTTGCTGATAAATGGTAACGGAGGAAGTATTGGATTTGTAGAGCCGGTAACCAAGTAAGAGACATCCAAATAGAGCTACGTGGACCAATAGTATACTAACGATTATCCAAATAGAGCTACGTGGACTGTCGGTAGCATTCCTCTGTACTATAATATACCATCTAAGACTAATTAGTACACTAATTAGTTACCAAAGCTTCAAAATACTCAACTTTCTTCCTCCAAATTCATTCATAAACAAACTAAAGAGGAAAAACAAAACATGGGATCAGAAGCTGAAATTAAACTTCCAACTATTGACTTCTCAATTCTAGACTTGAAATCCAATACTAGTGCTAATTGGGAATCAGTGAAATCTCAAGTCAACAAAGCACTTGAAGAGTTTGGTTGCTTTGAGGCTGTGTTTGATAAAGCTCCTTTGGAACTTCGAAAAGCTATATTTGATGAAGTGGAAGAGCTTTTCAATCTTCCTTTACAAACCAAGCTTCAAGCTGTTTCTAGTAAACTCCATCGTGGTTATTTTGTTCATCCTAATGAACTCTTTGAAAGTTTAGGGGTTGAGGATGCACATATTCTTGAGGAAGTGGAAAGTTTTTCTAGGATCTTATGGCCAGAAGGAAAACCACGTTTTAGGTATGTAGTAGTAGAAATTAATGAAGCTTTTATTACACATACTACTACATGAAACACATAATTCATCTTTGTTTTTGAATAGATGATGTAAACTTATAAAAGGATCCCCTGTATTTAGGGCGCGAACTGCACTATGCAGTCAGTGCAAAAATAAACATTTAAAGTCGGTTCGTTGTTCAACCGACTTTAAATGTATGTGTGTCCTAAACATTTAAAGTCGGTTGAACAACGAACCGACTTTAAATGTGTTATTTTTGCACTGACTGCATAGTGCAGTTCGCGCCCTAAATACAGTGGATCCTTACCCTATTTTTTGCACTATAACTCTTAGGATATCACGACTGATTCATTCCTTGCATTATAAAGGTGCTTAAGTTTTAAAATCGGACTAGAGATTATACCGACGAGACCTCTATGTTATAGTTCAATTAGTTCGCTCGATTCAACTGTGGTTGAACTGGGAGACTAAATAAATAAATGTATTAAGTTTTGAGGAAAAAAAAACATTTTGGGGTTCAACCGGGATCAATTGTCGGTTCAATCCGATCCAACCAAATTATGGGTGGTTCAATCAAACTGCGACTCAATTGGGGTTGATCCAAAATGACAGTTTTCCATTTCAGTGACTATTTTGAAATATTAATAATTTGAGAGACAACTTTATATTCATTCCTCTAAATTGGAGTATTTGGCAGCAAAAGTCTACAATCTTTCACAGAGCAAATGTCAAGGCTTGATCAAATTATAAGGAAGATGTTTTTGGAGAGCTTAGGTGTTGAAAAATATCTTGAGGAACACATGAATTCCACACATTTCCTTACAAGGCTTATCAAATACAAAGGACTTGAAACAAGTGAAGAAAAAGTTGGGCTACCAGCACACACAGATAAGTCCATATTAAGCATATTATGTCAAAATCAAATTGATGGTTTAGAAGTACAAACTAAAAGTGGAGATTGGATCAAATGCAAGCCCTCATCATCATCATTCAGTTTCTTCGCTCTCACCGGAGACTCACTCTATGTAATAATTTCTACAACTCTCTTAAAAAAAATAGCGACTAATTTAGTGACCGGAAAAAAAATCTCTATTTAGCAGAATCAGTCTCTAAATCGGTCACTAAACAAGTTAACGACAGGTTTAGCGACAAATTTCTCAAATCCGTCGCTAAATCAGTCGCGAATATAGTTAATGTAATGGCTTAATGAAATTTATGATGTTGCAGGCATGGACAAATGGTAGGGTGCATGTGCCATTTCACAGAGTGGTGATGAGAGGAAATGAGACAAGATTCTCTATTGGAATATTTTCAACTCCAAAACCAGGGTATATAATAAAAGCCCCTGATGTTCTTGTGACAGAGGAATATCCTCTGCTTTTTAAGCCCTTTGATCACACTGAATTCATGAAGTTTCTTCGTTCTTCTGGGTATGTCAAAAATGCTCTTAAGCTTTATGCTGGAGTCTGATTGATAAGTACTTGCATGTAAATTAAAGTTGTGTTACTTCTAAATAATTTCCTTTGGATTTTATTAAATATAAGTTTGTAATGTTTGTAAGTTTGTAGCATGTGTGTATGTGTGGGTTTTGTATCATTCTGACTCCAAAGGAGAGTTTATTTACTTTACTATTTTGGTGTATAAGTTCTTTGATAATTTGAACATGAGTTCCTGGATTGTAGGCTCTGTTTGCTAAAAAAGATAGTGAATAGTAGATAATGCGGATGAATTGATGAATATGATAGATAATTTAGCAGATAACGTAGATGAATTGATGACGGATAATAGATAATAGATAAGCTAGCCGATTGAATTTAAAGTTTTTGATAAAATTATTTGTTGAATTAGCTTATAAATATAAAATGATATAAATGGATATTTGTAAATTAATGTTTAAAAATGAGTGACAAAATTCCATCAATGGAGGATAAATATTAAATTTAATTAAAATAATAAGAATAAAAGTATGAGAAAAAATAAACACCGTAAGCTATAAGCTCAAACACTACTTCAAGTAACGTTTCAAAAAATGTTAGTTAATGAAAAAATGTTATAAGTTAGTCATGTCAAACACGTCCAATGACCTTAAGCTAACAGGTTGGGCTTGCCAAAAACTCCCACATGAAACTCCCATTATTTATAAGTTGCACAAAGAAATAATCGTTTTTGGCATTTGCTTTTCCCACACCCCCTCCTACTCAAAACACACCCCATAAGGGTGTGAAAAGTAAAAGCGCCACCTAAAAACTCTTTTTTCACGAAATTTCACTTGTTCGAACACGGGCCTTCGAACAGGTTCGAATGACATCGTTCGTGTGTGTTAAATCTCGACTTCACACCCTCATGTGTATAATTTAACCTGTCAAGATGATGAGCGCCACATGCGACAGAGTTCGCGTGAGGTGTTCGAACACCCTATTTTATTACAAAAATGGACTCTCACACCACATTCACCTTTTTACCTGTTCGGTTGACCTCAACCGAATATATTCGGTTGACCTCAACCGAATATATTCGGTTGACCATCCCCGAATCGGTGAAAACACACACTCTACTTAAGGGTATTTTTGGAATATTTGGAGTTAAGGGGTGTGAAAGAGTAGGAGGAACCAGTAGCTGAGGACCTACCTGTTAAGGATTTTGCAGTCGAGGGCACTATTGCTGAGGCAAGGGAGTTACTTCAAAAGCAAGCAAGCAAAGCACATGGGAATTGCGTTGAAGGTTGCAAGTCAATAAGCGAATCAATTAAAGGAAACATGCTTAGGCGCCTAAAATATATGGATAGTGGTTATCATCCGCTAAACGTGCTGGTAGACACTATGAAGCGGTTTTTTCCTAATTTTATAACGTGTGAGGCTTAGTGTAGGTTTATTTGAGCCGATCCATCTATTTTTATGATCGTGGTTAGGTGTAGGCTAATGATCACGGCCAATAGAGACCATTGTGTATAAATACCTAGCTTGTAAATATTTTAGACACACGGCAATTTAATCAAACAACTATTTTCAAGCATTTTATTTTTCATTTTCGTTATGCATAGACATAGATTATGTTAGATTAGCTTAATCATTTTCCAAACCTAATTCTAATGCTCTTTGGAGTAGTTAGAGAACTCATAAATGAGAAATAAAATTTCTTCCTCCGTGTAATCGTTTGAAGAAAGGAATCACAATTTCTAAAGTTTAGCCAATACTCAACTAGTTTAAAGCTTGAAACCAGTGACATTGATGATAAATGGGAGTTGAATAAAAAGTTATTGAGATTTGGATTTATTTATGAGCTCATTATGTTGATGTCAATACATTAATTTTGATGTTGGTTTATTTTTCTAATATATTTTGTTATTGTTCTAGTTTGTCTTTTTTCTTCTAAAAATTGATATTTTACTATAATCTCAGTGCCCAACTCAACTCGTTTTAGGTTGGGTTAGGTCGGGTTGGGTCGGATCACCTAAAACTTTGAGTCTAATTTTACCGAACCCAACCTATAAGTATTTGATTAGGCGCCTTGATCTTTAAATACTTCAGAACTCACCCAACCCAACCTAACCCACGTCCACCCATACATTAGATATCATGTTTCAGATTCAAACCTGAAACCTCACTCTTGTGCGCGTAAGTTTTTAAGTGGCACTTGCCACACCGCTATGAATAAAAAAAGTAATTTAAAATAGTTGATAGACCTTTAAAAAAGTAGTCCTTCAGGTAATTTTGATAGAGTCTTTAAAAAAGTAATTTTGATCGATTTTATTTCAAAAAATTTATGTATAGTATACAATAAAATATATAATATCATCGTTATTGAATGCAAATTGAAAAGTTGTCTTTTCATTTATTTATTTATTATAATAAAAAAATCTCCATAAGCAGAGCAATTAAATACAAATATTCTCTTTCTTTTTGTTGACGCAAATATTCTCTTTCTTTATTAGCATCATTTTTACCATTTTCTTGCTTTCTTTACACTCAACATATTCAAATCATTTTAAAATAAAATATAAAAAAATTCACACAAAAAATTACTTTATGATTTATTTTTTCGGCTTAATTACAGTTTTGGTTCCCTTATTTTCACCAACTCATAATTTTGATCCCCCAGAATTTTTTTCACAAATTTGGTCCCCCTTTTTTCAGTAGCTCACGATTTTATTCCCTCAAATTTTTTTCGCAATTTTAGTCCCACTATTTTCGCCAACTCACGATTTTAATCTTCTTATTTTTTCAATTTTTAAAATGAAAGTCCCCCCTCTAGGAAAAATAGGGGGACAAAAATTGTGAGTCGACGAAAATAGGAGGACTAAATTCATGAAAATAATTCTTGGAGGACTAAAATTGTAAGTTAGTGAAAATAGAGAGATTAAATTCGTGAAAAAAATTCTTAAGAGATTATAATCGTGAGTTAGCAAAAATAGAATGATCAAAACTGTAATTAAACCTATTTATTCCCAAGTGAAAAAAGAGAGAGACAAAGAAAGCTGTAAAAAAATTGTAAATATCGACAAAAGATCGCACCTTAACGAAAAAATCAAAGAAAGAGTATAATACATTAACTAACACTTTACACCTTCCCCTTCTCCAAGAAACTCTCCTTGATTTCCCACCCAAGCCAGCCATCAACTTGAGAGAAAAAAAAATCCCCTCTCTCTATTCTTTTTGTCTGCCTATAAATACACTCCTTCATTTCACGTATACACCTACCTACAAACAAAGTTAAAAAAAACATCATCGTTCTTTCTTCCAATATTCATTCATTCATTCATTCCATGGCTGGTCTTCAACAATACAATTTCTTCCCCACTGATCTCTTCTACCCTCGTCCACAACCTCAACAATCTCCTTCTGTTTCACTTCCTCTTCAAACCCCAAATCCTGCTGATCAAGATCTTCTTCATTCTCAAACTCATCAACAACAAAACATGATCAACAAAATCACCCCTTCTACTACTTCTACTCTTGTTTATACTCACACGCCACAATCTATTATTGCTCATGTCGTTGATAACAAATTCTCCACAAACCCACTTTCTTGGATGGTAGAGGAATAATAGGTTACTGAACTTCTTTTTGATATGATGATATGAAAAATCATCTTATTCTAATGTTTTAGACTATATAATAAGCATGTAAATTATTTTTCAGCTTTAGTATTCTCTTCTTTTTACCCCTTATTTCATGGTTTACACTATAGAACGTACGTGAAAGGTGTTACTCGATCTCACAAGATGGATATCAATAAAATTTAAAGCTTAATTCATTGTTATGTTCTTCATTACTATTACTATTCTCTCTTTGAAGTTTTTTTTTGTAACTCCAAAACCGATCAAAGCTTGGTGAATGATCATAGAATTTGCATAATTAAGTTTCAATTAACAAAGCTTATGTTAGTTATGAACAAATAAATAAAATAAGATAAGAGTGCTCTAGAAAATTAGGTACAACGCATGTGCTGAATTTTGAAATTGAAAATTGAGAAGTGTCTGCGAGTCAACTATATTCTTGGGTGTAATTTAAAAAGAGAAAGTCAAAATTGGTTGGTTTTGATTCAGCAATGACGGTCTTGAAAAAACCCAGCACATGAAAATTGAAAAACTAGTGTTCAACTATGGAAAATAAAAAATAGGTAGCAGGAGAAGAATTAAATTAAATTATTGAGAGTAAAAAACAAAATTCAACATACGCATAGGAGTGAGTGTTTCTGGAACTCAAAAGCGAATATCCAAAGAATATGCTTTTTTTAGGTTAATAATTGCTATTCATGGAATAGCTTATGATACACGAGTTAGTTAATCATCATTGATCAAACCAATAGTCTCTTTGTGCTGAGAGCTTAGCCTAAACTAATACTCCCTCCGTTCCTATATACTTGTCGCTTTTTGGCATTTTACACATACCAATGAGCTCAATAAATTTTGTTACATTTGATACAATTAATTCTCTTTTACCCATAATACCATTAATCATTTATTATCCCATTTCTTCTATTTGTCTCTCTACAATAAATACTTAAGGGCATTATTGACAAAACAACAATAAATGTTGCATTGGACTTTGAAAATGACAAGTAAATAGAAACAAATTTTTTCTCTAAAAGCGACAAGTAATAAGGAACAGAGGGAGTAGGTTTTAGGTTGAGTTGGACTTTGTAAGGCTTGGGTGTGGCCTCCGATAAAGGTGATAAGTCTGAGCCTGACATGTGATTTATCTTAAGCTCAAATTTTAAGTCTGGTATGACCTTTGTAAAAGTCAACAACAGCACGAAAACTGCTTTAAAATCAGATTACAATTTTTACAAAAGTTTACATCCCTAAATAATGTATGCTTTTGTAAATAAACTAAGAAGCTAATAGATCTGTGAGATTAATTTCTATTTCATACCTGACTTCCAATTTAAATTCTATTTTATAATAATAACTATATATATATATATATATATATATATATATATATATATATATATATATATATATATATATTTCAAAAATGGATATAGATCAATATATTTAAATTAACATAAATTATTAGCAAATTTATGATTTAATAAGAAGTACAAAATTTAATATAATAATACTATGTAATAATATTATTCATATTATTAAAGTTTTACATAAATAGACCGGTCTGGTCGGCTTATAAAACTTTTCCAATAACCTATAGTTTGACCTTTTTAGTTATATAAGCTTTTAAAAAAGTCTTATCTGGTTTAGCCTGGTCTGACGTAGGCAAGTCTGTAGGTCCCTATCAATCGGTCGGTGCTATTTTCACCCCTAATTCTGACAATTTGTACCAAGGATCAAAATAAATGAAACTAATAAGCTATTGTACATGTTTGGATTCTCTATAGTAGTTGTATCAGTATAGTCATTGCAGAATCTTTTATATATAATTCAATGACCTTGTGGTGGTTGCAAAAAACATCCAAATCACTTTTTAGGGTGTAAAACCAAATTGCCTAAGTCTTAGTGAGTGAGATTCTTTTCTAAAAAAACAAGCATCAAATACTATAGACCACACTATACCTATAGTATAAAGAATATACCTCATTGTCAATGTAATTGAGAATATGCTATACTATAGGAGTCAGGAGAGTACAATCTTTTTGTTATATCAAAACACTAGCAGGATACTCGTGCATACGCACGGTGCTGACGTATTCTTTTATGAATGAAGTTAGACAAAATTTAAATAATCTGAACATTACCCCGTGAAAATAAAGACAAATTTAAGGAGATAAAAAGGAGTTTTAAATAAAAAATAGATAAATATTAAAATCTAAAAATTTAAAAGTATCATTTGAAAATAATCTGTGCATTTATCCCGTGTTTTTTTATATATCAGTGCATCATTGCAGTTATCCCGTATTTTTTATATATCAGTGAAGTTATCCCGTGTTTTTTTATATATCAGTGCAGTTATCTCATAGTTTCAATTGATTATTTTAGTTGATTAGTATATTATAATAGATAGTAGATCATCAATAAAAAATATTTATCCCGTATTTTTAATATATCAGTGACAATTATTTGTTCTTTTTTAGATATTAGTGACAAATATTTGTCAAGTGTGTTTTAAATATTAATTAGTAGTTTAAATAGTCATTAAGTCTTCTTGTTTTTTAGATAGTAGGTTTATATTAGTCTTCAAACCTTATAACTAAAAAAGGCAAATATTAATCCTGTGTTTTTATATATCAGTGCAGCTATCCCGTGTTTATATCAATGCAGTTATCTCGTAGTTTTATTTGATTATTTTAGTTCATTAATAGATTATAGTAGATAGTATAAGATAGATAGTAGATTATCAATAAGAAATATTTGTTTTAAATATTAATCAGTAGTTAAAATAGTAATTAAGTCTTCTTGTTGTTTTTAGATAGTATGTTTGTAGTAGTATTCAAAAACATTAATTATCAATGACAAATATTAATCCTGTGTTTTTTTATATATCAATGCAGTTATCCCGTATTTTTTTATATATCAGTGTTGTTATCTCTTAGTTTCAATTGATTATTTTAGTTGATTAGTATATTATAGTAGATAGTAAAAGAGATATAGTAAATTATCAATAAGAAATATTTGTTTTAAATATTAATCAGTAGTTTAAATTCTCATTAAATCTTCTTGTTTTTTAGATAGTAGGTTTCTAGTAGTTTTCAAAAATTATAATTTTCAATAAGAAATATTAATCATGGATTTTTTTTTATATATCAGTGCGATTATCATGTGTTTTCTTATATATCATTGTAGTTATCTCATAGTTTCAATTGATTATTTTAGTTAATTAGTAGATTATAGTATATAGTAAAAGATAGATAGTAGATTATCAATAAGAAATATTTGTTTTAAATACTAATCAGTAGTTAAAATAGTAATTAAGTCTTCTTCTTGTTTTTAGATAGTATGTTTGTAATAGTATTCAAAAACATTAATTATCAATTATATATATATATATATATATATATATATATATATATATATATATATATATATTGGTGTTGTTATCTCGTAGTTTCAATTGATTATTTTAGTTGATTAGTAGATTATAGTAGATAGTAAAAGAGAGATAGTAAATTATAAATAAGAAATATTTATTTTAAATATTAATCAGTAGTTTAAATTCTCATTAAATCTTCTTGTTTTTTAAATATTAGTTTATAGTAGTCTTAAAAAATTATAATTTTCGATGAGAAATATTAATCATGTATTTTTTTATATATCAGTGCGGTTATCATGTGTTTTCTTATATATCATTGCAGTTATTTCATAGTTTCAATTGATTATTTTAGTTGATTAATAGATTATAGCTGGTAGTAAAATATAGATAGTAGATTATCAATAAATATATTTATTTTAAATATTAATCAATAGTTTAAATAGTCATTAAGCCTTGTTGTTTTTTGTTTTGACGGAAGCCTTGTTGTTTTTTAAATAGTAGGTTTATCAATGACAAACATTAATCTCGTATTTTTTATATAGTAGGTTTATAATAGTCTTAAAAAATATGGAACAAATATTTGTCACTAATTTTTTTATAGTAGTTTTCTAATTTTATAATTTTTATTGACAAAAAAATAATTGTCTTTCTATTATTTAGTGAGTATGGATGTCTGTGAAAAAGATATAAATTTTTTTTGGTCAAAAAAAATATTTTAATTTTAAGTGGAATTTTAAGTGTAGTTTATTAGTATAAATAGATAGATATTAGAAGATATTAATATTAGATTAGATAGATAATAATGATAATAAATTTGTGAGGGAGTTTGAATTTGAATTAAAGGTGGAGGGAAAGAGAAAGAGAAAAGGAGTTGGAAAAAAGTGAAATTGGGAAGAGTGAAAGTTGAGAAGAGTGAAAGTTGAGAAAGTGAAAAGTTTGTTTCATAAAATGACATTAATACCTTTTGACTTTGTATTAGGTAGTACATGTGTCAATTAATGGTGAGGGCTAATTTTGGAAGTTTAGTGGTGATGTTTTTGTATATATAGATATTAGATATTAGATATTAGATATTATAATGTTTTTCCTTAGCCAATTTTACATCCATGTATGCAAGCCTTTTGCATAAAAGAAAAATGAACCAATTTATTATATATAAATATTGTTTTGAAGAAAAATAGTAATTCTAATATACTATTTAATATAAGAAAAGTAGTAAGATACAAACTTTTAAACTGTATCAATTGATTATAGTTTCTAGAGTTGGAAGAAATGAATGAGGTCCATAAGTTTTAGGTTTAAATATATGATAAGCATATGCAAAATTGCAAAGAAATCCATTTAAGTTCGCAATTTTTTTAAAAAGTTCTTAAAATATTGACGTTTTTAAAGTTAGTTTCTCACGTTATTTTTTTTAAAAACGCCAATATTTTTTCTGAAGCGCTTTAAAAACGTTTCAATCCACGTGTCATTCCACCACGCCATAAACGCTACCCAAGTTAACTCTGTTATGTAAAACTAACAACGATGGCTTCTTTAAAAACGTCAATATTTTACAAGGGTTTTTTTAAAAAAAAATTGCAGGAGCTTAAATGGATTTCTCGCAATTTTGTATGGGCTTATTATATATTTAAGCCTAAGTTTTATAAAAAAAAATCTGGCATACTTTAATCATGTTGAACCTACCTTTCCAATTTCCATGGTGTTTGTCTAGTTTACTTATCAGCTATCACGAATAAAAAAAAAAGTAATTCTCTGAATGACGCAAGCTATGGACCTCACCTAACATTTGGGCTAGTTTCAAAGAATAATATTAAGATCAATTATGTAATAAAAAACAAAATATTCTATTATATATGTTAGCATCTCATTTTTTTTTAGTCAATTAGCATCTCATTTTTGTATATATGACAAAAATTACATCACATGCTTTTACTACAAGTTATAAACACGGTTCATTCATGGCGGCTCTTTGTCGTGCATGAGGGACAACAATTCAAAGAATTACTTTTGCCCTTTTGGATCTTACATGAACATGGGGGAAAACGGCTGTAGGTCAAAAAAAAAAAAAAATACTAAAATAAAACACATTTTAGTTTAATTACCAAAGTAGAACACATTTAGTTCTTAAGCTAGCTAGAAATCACCTCCACCAAGACGACTTCAAACTGAAAAATTGCAATTTTTTACTTTTCAGTTGAGAAGTCGCTTCACATGATGGGACATCTCAACTGTGTTTTTTGATTTATTGATATTAATTTAAATCAATTTAAATAATTTAGTAATAAAAATAAATAATTAATATTGTTAATTTAAAATATGCAATATAATTAATTGTGAAACAAAATTAAAATAACACATTAATTTATTTTAAAGTATCATTTAAAAACAATCTATGCATTTTCTCGTGTTTTTTTATATATCAGTGAAATGGTTTTTTTATATATCAGTGTTGTTATCACGTGTAATTTCTTTATATACCAGTGCAGCTATTCCGTAATTTTATATGCATCATTGCAGTTATCCCGTATTTTTTTATATATCAATTATCCCGATGGACGGGCACCGAAGCTAGTTTTCTTAATGCTCAGATATGAAATGTATGCAACAAGCACTCAACATATGTAAAGTTCATCTCACAACAATAGTCTTACAAGTCATGGCCAGTTTCGAAAATCTTCTTATAATAAGGACTGGATTGAGGGAGTAGAATTGCTTCATTTTCATTTGACGCGTCCGCCGGTTTCAACACAATTCCAAACGTAGGCTGAGCTTTCATCTTCATTCTCTACGAACAAATGGTGTGTAAACTAGCAATACAGAACATAAAAATGAAGTCTATGAAGCAAGGACACCTCTCAGATTAGACATGTCTGACACACGTCGGTGACACACATACGACACTCGTACGACACATGTCTGATAGCTCAGACAAGTGTTCCTAAAAATTCTTTTTTTTTTCTTTGCTTCGACACATCTTAGACACTTCTTGGACACTTCTACAGAGGTTAAAGATGTGTCGAAGGGATGATCAATGAAGGGGTGGAAAACATTAAATAGTATTGCATCATTTTTAGCTTTTCAGTATAGTAGATAAAGAATGAATGTGAAAAACTATGGTTATTATGTTTAAGAACTTCTTGTTTATGAAAAAAATTGTTCGATTTAATTTTTTTTATGGATAATGTACATATTTTATTTGATTGTAATAAATAAATAATTGTATATGTATTGGTGTCGGTGTCCTATATACTTCTAAATTAGGACGTGTCAGTATCCGTGTCGGAGTCCGTGCTTCATAGAGTACAGTTTCTTGTCTTTTTTTGTTCAGACAATTGTTGACTATTTACAGAGTGTCCAACGATTTTAACAAAAGGCAAATCTTCGCTCGTGATTAAGATCAAATTTCACAATGTGTCCAACATCGAATTTGTCCACTACAAAAATAAAATCTAGAAAGTGAAGTTTCCTAACTGCAGTAGAACTTTTTTTAGATAATTAAAGATTTCATTGAAGGGAGCACAAGGGGTGCCCAGCCCTTACAATGAGAAGAAAGGGAAGGGGGGGGGGGGCTCCTCAAAACCTCCCAGAGCCAAAACCCATTGGGAAAAAGACTCTGGAAGGAAAAAGAGTACCCCGCACAAGACACGTGCCACGGTAGAAGAACAATCATTGCTCCACTGTTTCTCCCCCTTTAGATCTCCATAGTGTTTACAATCCATAAAGATAGTAAATTACAACATAGAAAAACAGCCCATTGGGCAATGGAACCAATCCGCCCATGTTGCCATACATTTTCTTCCCTTCCTTGCCTTGAACCAACACCACGCCGAATCCTTGATGCCCGCTAGAATTTTTGGAATTGAAACTACCTCGCATTTGAATATGACATTGTTTCTCGCCATCCATAGATTCCAAATTACCGACATCCATATAAGATGTTTAACCCATGTTGCCATACATTACCGCCCATGTTGCCATACATTTTCTTCCCTTCCTTGCCTTGAACCAACACCACGCCGAATCTTTGATGCCCGCTAGAATTTTTGGAATTGAAACTACCTCGCTTTTGAATATGACATTGTTTCTCGCCATCCATAGATTCCAAATTACCGCCATCCATATAAGATGTTTAACCCCTCTTTGTCTTTTTCATTTAACCAATTTCCCAAACTCCAGATAGTGAATGATTAAATTTTCCGTGTCATCCAACGTAAGCCCCATCCAACCGAGAACACTCCTCCATATAGTCCTTGCAACTTCACAAGACATAAATAAGTGATCCACGGTCTCCTCCTCCCGAAAGCATAGTACGCAGCTTAAATCATTTTGGGATTGAATTATCCCTCTTCTATACAGAGCAACTCTAGTAGCAATCTGTTGTAACATTACTCTCCACACGAAAACTTGGATTTTGGACGGAACATCGCATTTCCATATCTTCTTGCATGCTAAAACAGTTTCGGTCTGCTGTACATCAAGTACAGTCGCTCCACCTGCAGAAAAATTCAGCAAAGATTCGTTGCATTTTTTCACAGTGAAGCCACCTAACGCATCCGGCACCCAAATCCATTTATCCGAGCACTCAAACAACACAACAGTCAGAGCAAAATCTGCGCAGACAAGAAGAGAGGCCGAACGGTCTGCGCACTCGCAGCAGCATCCACCCCACCATTCGTGTTCCAGCTCCATCCCGCTTTCGTCCATTGACCGAACTCGTCAATCGTGGCATCCTTAAACCTGCAACAGTTAAATAAATATGGAAATAAATCCTTCAAACGATCCCGTCCCAACCACACATCCCTCCAAAACCTCGCCTTATTACCGTTACCAACTTTAATTTTAACCACTTGGCTAAACCATTCTTCTTGCAAGTTAATATCCTCTCCAAGCAAACATAAGTCCATCCACCATAATGATTTCTTCTCCCACCCTCTTCTACTCTCCACCATGTCGGGCCATCTTCCCTTAAGATCGTATTTTTCCACCAATACCTCCTTCCATATAGCATTGTTTCTTCCGTCAAGACTATCCATCTCCATTTTGTTAATAAAGCCACATTAAATAATTCAAGATTTTTTATACCCAATCCCCCTTTCTCCTTTGGTAAACAAATTGTCTCCCACTTCACCCAAGCTACTTTCTTATGTTCTTCATCACCACCCCATAGAAATCTTCTTTGAATTTTGGTGATCTCCGCAATGACTTTTTTTGGAGCTTTGTAAAAAGAAAAGAAGTACAACGGTAGTGAAGCTAGTACCGAATTGATAAGTGTCACACGACCCCCTAAAGATAATTGTCTGCTCTTCCAATTGCTCAATCTAGCTTTCATAGAATCAATAATTGGTTGCCATGTGCACATTCTTCTTGGGTTTTCCCCAACCGGGATCCCCAAGAATTTAAATGGAACCGCTCCCACTTTACATACTAAGAACTGTGAGATTCCCTCCAACACTCCATCCCCACGTTCAAACCCAATACGCTACTCTTTGCAAAATTCACCTTTAACCCCGACGCCATCTCAAAGCTTCTTAGTATCGCTTTCCAACACCAAATACTCTTATCTCCCCCATCGCAGAAAAGTATTGTATCATCCGCAAATTGTAGTAGTTCAACCGAAAGAGCATTATTGACATTAAACCCATGAAGATTTTCCGATTCAACTCCTTTCCTCACCAATCCCGCAAGCCCTGCCGCCGCAATCAAGAACAAAAATGGCGCCAAAGGGTCCCCTTGTTTTAGACCTTTGTGTCTCACAAACTCTTCCGTAGGACTACCATTAACTAGGATTGAAATAGAATTAGACGAGATGCAAACATATATCCATTTCCTCCATCTTTCCCCGAATCCCAACCTACCCAACATATAGTCCAAGTATGACCAACTTACCGAATCATAAGCCTTTTCAAAATCCGCTTTCATTACCACACATTTTTGCTTCCTTCGCTTAGCCATATCCATTAATTCATTCACCACTACCACCCCATCAAGAATATTTCTTCCGGCTAGGAAAGCACTTTGACAATCCGAGATCACTCCTTTCAAGACCTTTTTCAATCTTCCCGCTAATACCTTAGCAAGCATCTTATACAAACACCCGATTAAAGATATAGGCCTATACTCCCCAAGACCTTGTGGATTGTTATTCTTAGGTATCAATGCAATGAAAGATGCACTTACCGCCTTGGGCAAACGCGCACTCTTATGGAACTCTTCAAAAAACTTCAAAACTTCCGCTCCAATAATTTCCCAACACTCCTTTATGAATTTGAAGTTAAATCCATCCGGCCCTGGACTCTTGTTGCCTTCACATTCCCATATCGCCTCTTTAATCTCTTCGAGACTAAACGGTTCAACTAACAATTCATTCTGCGGCCCCGTAATTTGATTAAAGTTTACTCCATCAAGTGTCGGCCTATTTAGATCCTCCTCCCTAAATTTCTCTTCAAAATGATTCTTGACCGCCCTCTTCACGCCCCCCACATCTTCAATCCATCCACCATCCACCATAAGTTTCACTAGTTGGGTTCTTCTCCTATTTCCTTTTACACTTGCATGGAAGAATCTACTAATTGAGTCTCATTCCGCAATCCACCTTACTCTTGCCTTTTGTGCAAGTAAACTTTCTTTTGCATGAAGTTCCTTCCAAAACTCCTCATTTAACATATTCCTCCGTGCATCATCAACACCTCCCCCTTCTGAAGCCAGTTTATCCACCTCATTCATATCTCTGATTATATTCTCTATCTTCAAATCTTTATATCCGAACACCTCACGGTTCCATACCTTCAACTTTTCTTTCAATAATTTCAACTTTTCCTTTATCACAAAGGAAGCCCTTCCTTCCACTTGGAAAGAAGCCCAGCACCCTTTCACAAAATCCATAAACTCATCATGTTCAACCCAACAATTGTTGAACCTAAAGGGTTTAGGTCCCCAATTAAGAGTCGAGCACACCAACCAAACCGAGCAGTGATCCGAGATCTCTCTGTCCCCTATCCATTGAGCACTGACATTCCATTTTGAAATTAGCCCCTCAGTTAGCAAGATCCTATCTAGTCTACTCGCCCTTCCATCAATGCCAAAGCATGTAAACTTTTTCCCCAGCACCGGCACATCAACTAATTCCATATCTTCCATAAAGGACACAAATTCTCTTGCCTCCAGATTGTTAAAGCTAGATGAGCAGCAACTTCTCTCTGCTCTAGATGTAACTGCATTAAAATCTCATGCAATGCACCATTCTCCTACCTCAAAGTCATTCTTTAAATTTCTCAGATTATCCCACAACCTCCTCTTCCCAGCCATGTCACAAGGAGAGTAAACATTCACCAGATAACAAAGAATACCCTGAATTTTTGCACAGACACCAATGAAATGTTCCCCAGAGAAAGAGAACATTACCTCCAAACTATCTGATTTCCATATGCTTAGTAATCCTCCTGACATTCCATTAGCATTCTTACAAAACCAATCAAAGTCAGAATCCCCCCAAATGTTGCCGACCATTCTTTTCGTTAAATCAGAATATTTTGTTTCCTGAATCATGCATAACTCGATTTTCTCCTTTAATACCATCTTCTTCAGGCGCTTTCTCTTAGCTGTGCCCCCCACCCTCTCATATTAAGTATTGCAACCTTCATTGAGGACCAGTTTTTTTCCCCTTCCTTCCCTTTGCAGTCTGGTCCCTTTCTTCCAGGGCTCTAATTCTTCCTGCATATTCATTATTACTGCTTTTGCCTGTAACACCCAGATTCTCCTTTGCAAAACTCCACACCTTATTAGCAAGAGACAATTCATGGTGTACGTACAATGAACCTATTATTGCATATTTGAATACCTGAATCTCCCATCGAAACTTCACCAATTGAGGCACCATTCATGTTATTACTGAAAGACATTGAAAAGTTGGCTCCAGGAGGGTTGCGGGTAGCAACATGCAAACATGACTCACCCTTTGACCCATTAGAGAGGCTAATTGTCGGAATAAGACCTTCGCATCCTCATTAACAATTCCAATTATCACACCCTGGTTCACTTCAAACTCATTTTCATTGTGGCAGCTGCTGGAACTTGCATGCTTTTTGGAGTTTTTCTTTTTATTCCTCATGAGTGGCCCGAAGGAATTGCTGAGAGAAGGCCCAACCATCACTCCACCCGAAACCCCTTTCTTGGATAGTATTTTTGTTGACCCGTTGCCACCTACTTGAACCCCCGAGATACAATCCTCTACCTCCCTATCATTTGTAAAGATGGCGTTCTTTTTGTCAAGTGCAGAATGTTTGTATTGGTTTGCAAGGTATTAACATTTTCAGCCACTGTTGTAACAGTAAGTTGTTGGTCCACATGCTCCTTTGAAATCTCCTTATTTCTAGCTTCCAAAATAACTTCCTCCTTGTGAGTATTCTCCTTTTCATTTGTTTCCTCAAAAACCTCCACCTTTTTAGTATTCTCTATGCCCAAGTCAACACCTATCGTTTCTTCCACAACGTTCTCCCCTTCTTTTTCCTTGTTCTTATCCTCTGCTTCTACAACCGTGGGATCAGGAGATCTTCCATTCATATCCTCCAATTGACTCTTTGCCAACTTCTCTTTTTCCAGCAATCTTTCAACTATATCCTCCTCATCTTCCTCCAACTCGTCATGGTTAGTAAATTCATTTTGAAACAAAGGTGGATCATCATCTTCACACTCCGAGTCGGACTCAGAAAGTTCATCAGATTTCTCCACATCATATGCAGGCGCCAGGCCCTCCCAATGCATTGGCCCACACCATTCCTCTAAAACCTTGATATTAAACATAGAATCATTAATATTGGCATCAACTACCATATTGCACACATCAAAGCTTCCCGTGCGAATTAGAATTCGAGCAACATCCAAAGACTTTTTCTTTCTAGTGTTCTCGTCCACACCCATAAATGTACCAAATTTGCTCGCCAACGCCGAAAAAAATTCGTTATTCCATGCATGAACGGGGATGCCATGGCAACGAACCCACACCAACCTCTCATTATCAACTTCATCCGGATTCCATTTTCTAATGTCATAAAATTTCTCATGCACCCAATCCTCCGCATTCTCAATGAGATCTTGTATAATTCCCTCCTCCATCTCTTCAAGAAGAGCACGATTAGCTCCCATGGGTGTAACTTTTATGGAGAAGAGTCCTTGCATGTTAAACCATTCTTGGATCATATGAGTGCTCCCCGGGTGCTTAACTATTCCCACATACATTTTCTTAAACCCGTCCAACTCTTCGGGGGAGGCATTGTACCATACTCCACACAAATTCTTCTTTCGAAAATAAACAATCTTTTGATCGTACTTACAGTGGTTGAGACCGTTTGTATTTTGATGGTGAGGCTGGTTTCTCCCTTGACCATACGTATTCCACCTTCCATGCACTCCAAACCCGATCTCCTTCCTCTCTACATTCAACAGCCCTTTCAGATTCCTTACAGCTGGCGATTCCTTTGTTTCCATCTTTCCCCATCCAATCTTCACCCCGTTTGGTATGGGTTTAAGAAAATGGCAGCTTTCGAGCTTCCTTCTTTCCCAGCGCTGATACTGACGATACCTTCTTAAGATCACCCTTCATTGCTTCCATGTTGTTACGAGCAAAACGTGGAAGATTGACGTGAATCTTATCTGCTCCAAAGATTATATTATCCAGTTTCACCGCAAAAAACTGAGGATCTTTTACGTCAACAAACCTAGCGAACCCAAACCGCTTCCCCCACTTGTTCTTCTTTGGAGGAATGACCACCTCCACCACCTTACCATACAAGGCAAAAGCCCGAAACATCTCCTTGGCGCCGTGAGAATCTGGAAAGTCAGAGAAATAGAAAGAGATGGTGCCTTCTGATTTCCCGTTCTAGAAACCCACTACATCGATTCTCCCTGTGTTGAGCAACGTCTTCTTTTTCTTCTTCTCAACTTGCTTCCATCCATCATCGTCTCTGGCAGAATCGCCGCCGTGAGTTTCACCGTCTTGCAAGTCGTGTCTTTTTGAATTCTCCTTCTGTTTTCCACCCTTCGCTCTCTCTCTCTCTCTCTATTTTCTCTCTCTTCTATGGTAGGTGTTAGAAATGGGTTTAAAAAATCTAAGTGAGGGATTCTAACTGCGGTAGAACTTATATTATCTATACTTTCTTTGCCTCAGCAATGTAGCTTTTTTTTCCCGATATATAGGAATTTATTAATAGTTCCAGCATGAACATATAAAATTTAACACAGAATATTAGTAATTTGTGTCTTATTACTTTAGGCAAATTAATGAGTAAGCACACAAATACATATGACACTTATTGTAGTTGATAATAGGTACATTGAGTAGTAGCAAATTAGCAATGCATTATTTAAGAGAGATGATACTGTTTTTGATTTTGATTGTGGCTGAAGGGTTAGCGGGTTTAAGAAGTAGTGTCTTCAGGGTAAATATTGATGAAAGAGCGATGGAGGGAATTTCTCAATTTTTGGCTTGCAAGGAGGGAGTGATGCCTTTCAAATTTTTAGGAGTGCCGGTTGGGGCAAATCCACGAAGATTGTGCACTTGGCAACCAATTATAGATTCTATGAGAGCAAGGTTAAATAGTTGGAAGAGTAGACAATTATCCATAGGGGGTCGAGTAACTCTCATCAACTCGGTACTTGCTTCTCTCCCTCTCTATCTTTTCTCTTTCTACAAAGCCCCAAAAAAAGTTTTGGCGGAGATTACAAAGCTACAAAGAAGGTTCTATGGCGAGGTTTTGGTTTGATCAAACTAGTTAAAATTAAAGTGGGCAACGGTAATATGGCGAGGTTTTGGAAGGATGTTTCGATAGGGCGGGATACATTGGAGGAATTATTTCCAGCTGTATATAATTGTTGCAGGTTCAAGGAGGCTACGATTGATAAATTTGGCGAATGGACGAACGTCGGCTGGAGTTGGAATAGAATTCGATCTCGATGGTCTCTGCGCAGATTTCGCAGATCGATCGGCCATCGCCGCAGATTGCAGCGACCGCCGCCGCCAATTGCGTTGTCTCGGTAGCGGATAAATGGTCTTGGGTACCGGATGTGTTGGGAGGGTTCACGGTGAGAAAATGCTATGATTGTTTGCTGAATTTCTCTGCGGTCAGCTTGTAGGAAAATCTGGAAATGTGATGTTCCATCCTAAATTCAAATATTTGTGTGGAGAGTTGTGCTGAAGCGGATTGCTACTAGGGTCGCATTGTATAGAAGAGGCATTATCCGGTCACAAAATGAGCTTAGTTGTGTGTTGTGCTTTAGGGGAAAGGAGACGGTGGATCATTTGTTTGTGTCCTGTGGGGTTGCCAAGTGCATATGGAGAAGCGTTTTCATGTGGATGGGGTCGTCGGTTGGTGAAGTAGAAGATATAGTTTCTCATTTTGTGGAGTGTGGGAGGTTGGTGAAAGGTAAAAGGCAAAAAGGGGTTAAACATCTTATTTGGATGGCGATAGTTTGGAACATTTGGATGGCACAAAATAAGGTAATATTCAACGGCGAGGTTGCTTCTATTCCAACGATCTTGGCGGGTATTAAAGATTTGGCTTGGAGTTGGTTCAAGGCAAGGAAGGGGAGGAATTGTAAGGTGACTTGGGCGGAATGGTACAATTGCCCGTTGGGGTGTTTATCCATGTTGTAACCCTTGTAATTCATTGTACGTTTTAAAACAATAATTATTACACTCTTTAGGTGGGGGAGAAGCAATGGGCTAGGACATTTTATTCCCATTGTTGCACAGATTCTATTGTGTGAGGTACTCTTTTTCCTCCCAGAGTCTTTTTTCTCAAGGGGTTTTGGCTCTGGGAGGTTTTGAGGAGGCCCTCCCCCTTCCCATTGTAACGGTCGGGCACAACTTGTGCTCTGTTTCAATGAAATCTTTTGCTTATCTAAAAAAAGAGATGATAAATAATGCTAAAAATTTCAAGGGCATTTTGGTCCTCCTCTTTTGGTCTTCCAGTTATTGTAGCAAGGGCAAACTTGCTTATTGCCATAAGTTCCAAGAAGCACACACAAGCACTTGGCACAACAATTTGACATAATTAAAGTTATCATTATAAAACACAATTTAAATAGAATATCATATCAAGATATTATGTTAGATATCAAATTAGAACTTAATCTCAATAACCTATTAATTTGTTAGTTTATTTACAAAAGCTGACACCATTAAACGGTTGTAGGTTTTCGTAAAAAAAACTAGTGAAATATGCATCTTCTTTTTTTGTCGAAAGTGAAATAGGCTTTTGGGCCTTGTCAGACTTTTTAAAAGGTCAAGTCAGACTTAAAAATGACCCTACGATAGACCACATGTCAGGCTCAGACATAACATTTTTCACCCAAGTCAAGTCTAGGTCATACAAAACTCTGCTCGACCCGACCTACTCCCACCCCTTATCTTGTGTTTTAGGTGCAACCCTCAAAGAAATCCATGATGCATTCCTCAAAGAAGCAAGTTTCGAACTACTAACAAGTATAATTCTTTTGTATTAATTTGATTTTAAATGCTTTTGAAATTAACTTGTTTAAAAATAACAAAATGTGAGCTAGACTTGTTTAAGTAATTATAATTAAATTATTTGTATTTATAAATTTCTTTAATTAATATTATATTTGATCAATTTTGTACTTAAAATAAATATTTAATATTATATTGTAATCTTCTTTTTTTGACAAAATATTATATGATAATCAATAAATATAGAGATATATGTACTTAACAAATCGTACGTTAATGCTTATCTAAAAAAAATCGTACGTTAATTAACAACTAAAAAAAAAACTCCGGAACTAAACCAAAACATCCTAAAAGCATGTATTTTTCAAATCCAATTAAGCTTCACCATTACAAAAGCATGAATTCAAATGTACAGTTTAAGCATGTTTTGAGTTGGTATACAATTTAAGCATCACAAAAGCATGAGTCCCAAAAAACATGACGACCATCTATTTATTGAGACATATGGTCCAATAATGCTAGCTATCCAATTTTACCCAATAAAAAGTCCAATAATGCTAGCTATCCAATTTCACTCGATAAAAAACTATTAACTTCACTATTGAATCAAGGGGTTATATACAAGTTATCTTCAAGATTCAGTTATCAATTATATCTAAACTGAACTTGAATAACCGAAAGAAAAGCTAAAGAAAATAGTCTCATGTTTCAGCTAGCTATCTACAACTTAGTCACTCACTATATAGTAAAGGACCAATATGCCCTTACATACTAAAACAGTAAATACTAATATACCCTTACAAAAGTAGTATTTACAAAAACAGTATTATGACTATATAATCCAATATCCCCCCTCAAGCTGGAGGGTGTATTGTATGCACTCCAAGCTTGGAAAGTAAAGACATAAATGGTTGAGGCTCCAATGCCTTGGTTAAAATATCAGCTAGCTGAGAAGAGGAAGCAACAGAAGGTGTGAAAGCGACTTAGCTTGAAGTCTTTCTCGTACCACATGACAGTCAATGTCAATGTGTTTGGTTCTCTCATGAAAACTAGAATTGGCAGCAATATGCCTAGCTGACTGACTATCACAGTAGAGTAATGCTGGTGTAATGAAGGCAATGGAAAAATTCTGCAGAATATAGGTTAACCATTGAATCTTACAAACTGTGGAAGCCAGGGCTCTATATTCAGCTTCAGTGGATGATCGAGAGATTGTGGTTTGCTTCTTGGATTTCCAAGAAATGAGAGATTCCCCAAGGTAGATGCAATAACCTGTAATTGATTTCGTGGTGAGAACACAGGTAGCCCAATCCGAGTCACTAAAAGCCTTTAACTGCAGGGTTGATCTAGCAGAGAAGAACAATCCATGTGCAGGAGATTTCTTGATGTATCTAAGGACACGATGAGCTGCCTGGAGATGTCTTTCCTTAGGTTGAGCCATGTGTTGACTGAGCTGCTGCACGGCAAAGCTCAAATCAGGTCTTGTTGTGTTCAAATAGAGCAACTTTCCCAACAAGGCGTGTATAGGAAGTAGGCTCAGTTTCAGGGGAATCTTCACAAAGATCAGTAACAGTGGATTTGGTAATAGGTGTACTATGTAACACCCCATTTTCTAAACGGTAATTTAATTTAAAAATCAGAGTTCAAAAATCTTTTTCTCTTTTGTAATACATCCTCAAGGGAATGCTACATTCACACCAAAACAACACATTAATCTAGTCAACAATAATTTTCACCATTAAATATAATCGTGTGATACATAGCACATTTAAATGGGGCGAACCCTTAGAACACCGGTTCCTTACCAAATCATAACATCACTAATATATTAAAATCCAACAAATCAATAATAGAAACAACTATAACTGGTGTTCGTTTTCCCCCCAGTGCTACGTATCAGAGCAAAAGACATGACCCACAAGACGAAGGAAGAAAAGTCCTTCACACACGGTTACCTGCACGTTACCACATAGGGGTAACATTTCAACAGAAGGGGTGAGCTCTCAAACCATATAATAAAGTTTATGATTGGCAATATACAAGAGTATAGCACTACATCAACCACAACAATATTCAACTACATCAACTACAACTACATCAACATATATATACATATTTATGTAACAACTGAGTTAACATCACAAATGTTATGAGCATATGAATGAAATGCAACCCACAACACGGGCATATGCATGTGGTACCAATCAACGTAAAATTTGTCATTCGGGCGACCCACAACAACGGGTATATCAACAACAACATTAGCCACAAGGGCAACCCACAACACGGGCATATGCATATGGAAGCATGAGACACCATGAACGATGCATCACAGCACAATCAACACACAGCATATTTTTGGCACATCCATGACAACATTATCAACCTTTGGTCACTAGACGCATCGTTGTTCAACAACAACAACATCATTATTTATCTTAGTCCACAACATCATCATCATCAACTTTTTGGTCATATTAGACCCAACAACAACATCATCAACATGTGGTCATATTGACCCAACAACATCATCATCAACATGTGGTCATATTCGACCCAACAACATCATCATCAATTAATTATTCATATTTAACACAACGAAACATCACGGCACCATGGCAAAGCACTGGTGGCGCGCTTAGTGGCAACGCCAAAGAACACAACACGAAGGCGTTGGCGCCAGTAGCAACGCAACAGATAACACGTATAATCGGCAAAGACACATTTGTCGCAGACAAAGAACTCAACAGTAACATACATACATCGGCAAAGACACATTTGGCGCTGCATGCAGCATAACGGCAACACAGAGACACACAACTTGGCGCCAGTAAAAGAACGGTACTGCACACACCGCGCTTACAAATAAAGATAACTTGGCGCCAGTAAAGAATACGATTGCACCGCGACGACACAAACAACACAACTTAGCGCCAGTAAAGAATATTGGGCTTGCACACATGCGCTAAATAAAGACACAATCTGGCGCTAGCGGTTGTGGCATCTGCGCCACACTGGGCGCCAAACACAACAACAACATCAACACAACATCTGCGCACTTCAAAGATTTTTAGGATCGGCACCCAACAAAGAATTTACAACACATTTCGACACCGAAAACACATTACAGGCCCCTTCCTTCCTTTCTCTAGGTTTTCCCCTTGATCTACACCGAAAACACATTACAGGCTCCTTCCTAACTTCCTTCCTCAACACATTTTGACACCGAAAACACATTACAGGCGCCCTGCACTTCGACAATACTGGCGCCCTTGCGCAACACACTGCACATAGGCACAACACTTCACCTCGAATGTCGCCCTAGGCGCCTAAACTCATATTAATTCTTTTCTTTTATTCTCATACTATGATCAAACTTAAACCACAATTACAACAACGCATATTCATTCGAAATTTGTCCAACGCACATCAAAGTAACAAACGAAGGTGACAACACCAAAAATGGCGCCCTTGCGCCTAGGGTTCCTCAAATCCAATTTCTTTTCTAGGTCTTTCATATGATCAATCATCAACAACAAATACACACCTCACAATTTCATTCTAGATCATCAATTTACATTCAAAATCAATCAAAACAAGGACATAGCGCCTAACCCCACATATAAGGTAAGACCCACCCTTACCTTAAGAATTGATGAAGATGAGAACCCTTCAATCTCCAAGAAAATGCAGCAACAAGCTCTCTTTCTTCCTCAACTTGTGATTCCCTCTTCTCTTCCTCTCTCCCACAGCGCCGTTCCTTTCTTTCTTCTCTTCTCCTTTCTCTTTTCTTTCTCCTCAGTGTCTAAGACACTAAACCTAGACCTTATGTACTTGGGCTCATGCGACATTGGGTTACTCCTTCAATTACTTGCACTACTCCCTCTTTTAATTAAATTACCACTCACTTTTTACTAACCACCACTCCTCATTCAAATCAAATACCCTATTATTATTTTAATATAACCAACCAATATAACACCTAAATAAATTAATTAAATAAATACTTGAATTATTTTGGGGCGTTACAACTCTCCCCCACTTAGAATATTTTCGTCCTCGAAAATCTACGTCAAACTCGTGAAAGCAATATCAAACTTAACTCTTGCTCCCAACCATCAACAAGGTCTTCTTGTGCACCGAGTAATAGAACATACACACCTCTCTACACTCTTACCTTTGTACCGAATTTCTACCCTCAGGGTCACCAAAATCTCACTCGACTATCCAAACACCATTATTCCACTATTGGGGAAACTGCACTATAGCAATTACTATGAGTTTACTCAATCAAGCCTCAACCTTTTGGGTTACGTTCTAAGCTCAAAATCCAAATCCATACTTACCTCATAAACAGACGAACTACTTATCACCGTACAAATGATGCTATATTGGATTTCAGGAAAATAGCATATTTAAAATTTTCCAACAATTGTATATTTATACTATTACTTAAGGTACTAATGCTTATCTTTTACGTCGAACTATATCCAAGCTACGAACAATGCTCTCCTCATCTCTGAATTCTTATTCCCCGTACTGAATTCTAATCCTTTAGTCACCAAAGTTACACACGACTACCCTGTTACTACATAGGTACTATTCGACTACCATACTCTTAATAACAATTATTATCACTTTACTTGATCATTTCTAATGCCTTAACGGTCGCCTCATAAGCTTGAAATCCGAAATCTATTCCGTACCGCAATTACCTACTTCTCACAAGTACCAATTATTCTACATCATGTTTCCCAGAAGCCGCATTTTCTAAACCCTTTCCAAAAGGCATGATTTATTACTTTACATGAACTTCAAACTTAAAGTGTCGATCCTTGTCTTTACATCTCCCTACTATCAACCCCCAAATCAAAGACACAATCATCCATAAGACACCTAATTATCTAAAAATTAAGAGTCAAACAAGCTTGGACACACCACTCAATTAATCAAGTTGTAATTAGTACATATTCAAAATTTATAATAACCACGAGTTATTGTCGCCTCTTTCATTGGGGATGAGTTATTGGGGTGATCAGTCCCTCCTACTCACGCAACCAATTAGTTAAGGTCACAAAACTACTTCCTTTCAAATTTACACATACCACACTAAAAGACTTTTAACGCAGTCTAGAGTGCGAAGGCGTCGTCACGACTCCCACCCTTTTGACATCGTTAAAACACTTTTAATCACACATATCTCAATGATACAAACAACAGTCGCAAATAACTAAAAGCAATGCTACAACCATCAGTTACATAATTTAATTACACATATCTTCAATGATACAAACAACAGTTGCAAATAACCAAACAAAATCTACAACAAAGTCTCTGTCGAAGGTCGACAAGGGACTCTGACACACTACGACTGGACAACTTGGTCGGACAGACCAACTGACGGGACAACTTGGTCGGACAGACCGAACTGCTCTGATACCAACTTGTAACACCCCCTTTTCTAAACGGTAATTTAATTTAAAAATCAGAGTTAAAAAATCTTTTTCTCTTTTGTAATACATCCTCAAGGGAATGCTACATTCACACCAAAACAGCACATTAATCTAGTCAACAATAATTTTCACCATTAAATATAATCGTGTGATACATAGCACGATTTAAATTGGGCGAACCCTCAGAACACCGGTTCCTTACCAAATCATAACATCACTAATATATTAAAATCCAACAAAACAATAATAGAAACAACTATAACTGGTGTTCGTTTTCCCCCCGGTGCTACGTATCAGAGCAAAAGACACGACCCACAAGACGAAGGAAGAAAAGTCCTTCACACACGGTTACCTGCACGTTACCACATAGGGGTAACATTTCAACAGAAGGGGTGAGCTCTCAAACCATATAATAAAGTTTATGATAGGCAATATACAAGAGTATAACCCTACATCAACCACAGCAATATTCAACTACATCAACTAAATCAACATATATATACATATTTATGTAACAACTGAGTTAACATCACAAATGTTATGAGCATATGAATGAAATGCAACCCACAACACGGGCATATGCATGTGGTACCAATCAACGTAAAATTTGCCATTCGGGCGACCCACAACAACGGGTATATCAACAACAACATTAGCCACAAGGGCAACCCACAACACGGGCATATGCATATGGAAGCATGAGACACCATGAACGATGCATCACAGCACAATCAGCACACAACATATTTTTGGCACATCCATGACAACATTATCAACCTTTGGTCACTAGACCCATCGTTGTTCAACAACAACAACATCATTATTTATCTTAGTTCACAACATCATCATCATCAACTTTTTGGTCATATTAGACCCAACAACAACATCATCAACATGTGGTCATATTGACCCAACAACATCATCATCAACATGTGGTCATATTCGACCCAACAACAACATCATCAATTAATTATTCATATTTAACACAACGACAAGACAGTAGCGTTGGCGCCTCAGCAGCAACGCAAATGGACAACACGCATAATCGGCAAAGACACATTTGTCGCCAGCAAGAACTCAACAGGGCACGCGGATAATGGCAAAGACACATTTGGCGCGCATGATAGCATAACGGGCAACACAGACACACAACTTGGCGCCAGGTGATAACTCATATTTATATGAGTTATTTATACCTCTAATCATTAAATTAAGTAAGTTCTCAAGTAATAATAGTATAGTATGTATTGCATTTCTGTTAATATTAGGAAAGGAAGGGCTAAACACTGCTTTGCTATGAAATTGGCATATTTAGTGCCCTTGTGAATGTTTTGATGTATTTTGTGAGTAGTGCGGTGTTTAGTATTTGTCAGAATGCCTAACGCTATAGCGTCTAGAAGGTAAATCATTTGAGCATCTAAAGTAAAAGTGCATTTTTGGCGCTAAGCTCATTAATCCAAGCTCCATATCTTGTGTCCATTGTATGCTTTACGACATGCCCGGATTTTATTGGATCTTTGTGGACACTTGGCATCGCATGAGTGAAGAATAGTGGAGTTGGTGAAAAGCAAACATCAACTTTATTGACTTATGTGAAGACATGCACCACATGCTAGGAGACTAGAAGATCTTCCTTCTCCCTTTTCTCTTAGGAGAACCGAGGGTTAGAGAGTTTTTAGAGAGAGATAGAGCTTGATGCATTGTCTTCTCCATTGAAACACTTGAAGCTTTTGGATTTTATTTCTTTTGTAATTTTTCTGTTTTTCTCATGGTGTTAAGCTGATGATGAACCATCTTTGCGTGGATGATTAGGAGATTTCAAGATTGTATCTTTTGCACTTGTAATTTCCTTCTTACCTACGGTAATGCAAGTATGTTTGTTTGTGTTATTTTGATGATGCTCAACATGAGCTAAACTCCTTGAGTGTTGGGTTGCTAGAACTTGTAATGAACCTTTAATATTACGTATATAATTTCTCACGTTTTGTGTTTTAATCCTTGTGTTATAATTCTTCCCAACTTGTTTTATATTTGGCCACGTAAAACAAGTATTTCTGTGGATTCAGACATGAACCATGGAAAGACTTCAAGGATTAATATGAACGATAAGGTTGGTTAAAGACATTTAACCAATTTTTGCTTCCTCTAGACATAGAAGTTGCAATAGTTTATAAAGTTTAAGTTGTGGGATCTTGATTATACAGGGGTGAACTTATTTAGAACCTAGACATAGGCATCTTGTAATGAAACCCTGGCGTTAGTGATTGAAAGGCACAAAACATTTGCAACAGCGCTTAACGCTATAGCGTGTGACGTTATAGCGTCTTATTTCTGGGAACTTACTTAGTGAAAGCAATCCAACTTATTTTTCTTGAATCTTAATTACCTTTTAACTTGTTACCGTAACCACTCTCTGTTTAACTGAACTTTGCTACTCAATTACTTGTTACTTGTTCCTCTAAGTGTAATTCCTTTTTAAACTCTAAAATTAATACCAATCCCTGTGGAGACGAACTTTACTTATCAATATATTACTTGTTGCGATTGTGTACACTTGCACATCACCTTTTCGCATAACACCAGGCAGCAACACAGTTGCACACCGGCGCCACAAACAGCACAACTTGGCGCCAGGCAGCAACACAGTTGCACACCGGCGACACAAACATCACAACTTGGCGCGGCAGAAACACGATTGCACACTGCGCTAAATAAAGACACCCAATCGGCGCTAGGGCAACTGCGCCACATTGGGCGCCAAACACAACAACAACATCAACACAACACTGGGCGCACCCAGCACTTAGGACTGGCGCCCAGCAGCAACTTACAACACATTTCGACACCGAAAACACATTACAGGCCCCTTCCTTCCTTTCTCTAGGTTTTCCCCATGATCTACACCGAAAACACATTACAGGCCCCTTCCTTCCTTCCTTCCTCAACACATTTCGACACCGAAAACACATTACAGGCGCCCTGCACTTCGACAATATTGGCGCCCTTGCGCAACACACTGCACATAGGCGCAACACTTCACCTCGAATGTCGCCCTAGGCGCCTAAACTCATATTAATTCTTTTCTTTGATTCCCATACTATGATCAAACTTAAACCACAATTACAACAACGCATATTCATTCGAAATTTGTCCAACGCACATCAAAGTAACAAACGAAGGTGACAACACCAAAAATGGCGCCCTTGCGCCTAGGGTTCCTCAAATCCAATTTCTTTTCTAGGTCTTTCATATGATCAATCATCAACAACAAATACACACCTCACAATTTCATTCTAGATCATCAATTTACATTCAAAATCAATCAAAACAAGGACATAGCGCCTAACCCCACATAGAACCCATCACATGCCCTATTATAAGGTAAGACCCACCCTTACCTTAAGAATTGATGAAGATGAGAACCCTTCAATCTCCAAGAAAATGCAGCAACAAGCTCTCTTTCTTCCTCAACTTGTGATTCCCTCTTCTCTTCCTCTCTCCCACGGCGTCGTTCCTTTCTTTCTTCTCTTCTCCTTTCTCTTTTCTTTCTCCTCAGTGTCTAAGACACTAAACCTAGACCTTATGTACTTGGGCTCATGCGACATTGGGCCCTTTTCGCTACTTCTTCAATTACTTGCACTACTCCCTCTTTTAATTAAATTACCACTCACTTTTTACTAACCACCACTCCTCATTCAAATCAAATACCCTATTATTATTTTAATATAACCAACCAATATAACACCTAAATAAATTAATTAAATAAATACTTGAATTATTTTGGGGCGTTACATACTAGCTGGTTTGGATGCAAGTAAACTACTCTCATCAAGTAAATCAAGAGCATACTTTCGTTGGCATATGGAGATACCATCAGAAGATCTAGCAATCTCTATGCCAAGGAAGTATCTCAGATTACCAAGGTCTTTTATCTGAAAAATAGAGTCTAATTTTCTTTTGACAACATTGATCTCATTTATGTTGTTCCCAACCAAAATTAAGTCATCAACATAAACAAGTAATATGGTATATGATCCCTTTTGACACTTAGTGAAGAGAGAATGATCATATTGAGATTGATCATAACCAAGAGAAGTAAGAAATGTAGATAACTTTGCAAACCACTGTCTACTAGCTTGCTTTAAACCATAAAGGGATTTAAGTAGTTTATAAACCTTGTGAGGAGAAGAAACCTTGCATCCTTGAGGGACATCCATGTAGACTTCTTCATCTAAGTCTCCATGGAGGAATGAGTTATTGACATCAAGTTTTTGAAGATGCCAAGACTGTGTAGTAGCAACAGCAAGAAGCAGTCTCACTGTTCCCATTTTAGCAACAGGTGAGAAGGTGTCTAAATAATCAATCCCCTCGGTCTGTGTGTATCCTTTCGCAACTAGACGTGCTTTGTATCTTTTTATTGAACCATCATTATACTTAATCTTATATACCCATTTGCATCCTATGGTTTTCTTACCCAAGGGAAGATCAACAATTTCCCAAGTATTGTTCTGCTCCAGGGCTTCTAACTCTCTGCATGGCCTTATTCCAGCATTCCAACTTACAAGCTTGATTGTAGTGTGAGGGTTCATTGGATGAAGAGATAGAGAGTGTGAAACTCTTGTAAGGTTCATTGAGTTTTTCATAACCAATGACATTCTGGATAGGATACAGAGTAGTAGTTTTAGTTGTGACATTGTTGCATATAAAATCATCATATCTGGCTGGAGGTCTAATGTTTCTGGTGGGTCTTTGCATCAATGTTGTTGTCGTCTCTGGTGGTGCAGTGACATTAATGTTATCAGGTGCATCAGCAGATTCAAGTGCAGTGGAAGTATTTGGAGTGGCAGGAAAGGAATTCATATCTGGCGTAGTACCAGTGTCTAGTGTAACATCACTGTTAGTGTTAGGTATAGGTGCTGAATTAGGCTCACTATCTGTATCATCGGGATCAAAGGTGGAGAAGTCATATGTGTTAGCATCAATGGTCTCCTGTGTCACATGATTCTGATGAGCCAAGTAAGGAAATTTATCTTTATAGAGAATGACATTTCTTGAAATGAAAATCTCTCTTGATTTCAAGTCCATTAGTATGTAACCCTTCACTCCAGGTTTGTAGCCAAGGAAAATGCATTTCCTTGCTCTAGGATCAAGTTTGTTTCTTCCTTGTTGTAGAGTAGAAGCAAAACTAAGACACCCAAATACTCTTAGGTATCTTAAATCAGGTATGTGGCCATATAGTTTTTCATAGGGGCTCTTGTTCTTCAAGATTGCAGAAGGCAGCCTAAGTTTGTTTATTTTTTATTTTGACAAAGGCTTGCGTTATTTATATGACCAAGTTCGATCCCAAGTTGAACTTGACTATTAAATTAAACAAATAGTTTATAAATAGCTCAACACATTTACCTGCTATGTTCAAGACATATATTTATGCTAAATAAGATGGTTGGTTTTTTTTAATGAATTTTTATATATTTTCTCAATTATTTTTATTTTTTACTTTTTCAAAAGCAAGTACTTTTTCGATTTTGAGTTATCCTTTAGAATTAATTATGTTTTATTTCATCAAAATTTAGTTTAAAAAAAATTTCTCCGTAGCTTTTTTGACACAAAATAAAACTTCACTAATTAACGTCGTTAGATTCGAACTCATGACCACCTTCTTGTTTAGAAATGCCTACACTAATTGTGCTGTGTAAATGTTTAACTTTCTCTCTATCTTTGAAAATGCGTGTCTCGTAGTATTCTGTAACTTGTGTTATTGGCGCTAATGTGTTTAACAGAGTTAGATGTCACGTCAAACTTTAACGGTATGTTTTATATGAATTTATCTAAGTACATGTTTCTAAGTACAGAAACTTATCTAAATTCATAGAACCAATTGATCACAAATTCATATAAAGAGGCTTTTGAAGGAAATTGTAAAAAGATTATCGGGCAGTACCAAAGAGGACATTGCAAACTACACATACACGTATCATAGAATTTATAGCAGAATTTAGAGCAAAATAGGAAGAAAAAAAGCAGAAACATAGCTGACAATAATTACACAAAGCGGCAAATGTTTCAGCTGCTACACACGAATTCATCCAGAAGACAACACACGGTGACGAACATGACTTATGCGAGTAATCTGAGAGTAAAATAGAAATCGAGGATGAAAAGGAAGTAGCGAATCAGCAAAGAAACCATCCAACAAGGTGAGAGTGAAATTACAATTCTCTCTGATGAGGTGGTATTTGAATTGCATCTATACTTTCTTTGTGAGATTGCAGACCGCGGATGAGAGAATAAAGAAAGATCTTAAAGAATGTTTCTCCACAAAAATACCCGTTAAGAATTGCTCTATTGACATGTGACGGCGATTTTACTAAAACCCTAATCACAGGTGTGAGAGAGGGTTTTCAAGTTGTTGTCATTGGCCGATGTTTCGAAAAGAGAATGGCTCATACATTGTTGCAATTTCATTTTACTGATTGGAATTATGTTTTAAAGTCCAAAGGGGAGGGAGCTCCATACTTCCTAGAATGAGATATTTTTCTGTAATTGACTAAGTTGTTATACTCTTAAAGGCTATTTTATTTTCTGTAGCTTCCTAGAATGAGATATTTTTCTGTAATTGTTCTGTTTAATTGATGTTATAACTTGAGATTGAGTACCAGCAGTGACCAGTTTTGGGAATTCAGTTGAACACTTTAATCCGCTTTCAAATATTTAGTAGATTGTGATAATGAATTGACATAAAAAAAACTATCGGATTCACCAACCTTACCTTCTCTTGACAATTCTAACAAGTCTTTCGAGAACAGTGGTGCACTATCCTCACCCAATAATACCAACCTCAACCCACCCATTAGACATTCAACTAGAATTACTCACAAACCTAGTTACTTGCAAGATTATCATTGTAGCTTTTCCAGTTGGTCCGATCATCCACAAGGTACTCCCATTTCTTACCCTTTATCCTCTGTTATTTCATATACAAATTGTTCTCCATCTTATAAAACTTTTTGCTTTAATGCTTCCTCCACTGTTGACCCTGTGACATTTTCCCAAGCCTCTTCACACAAGTGTTGGCAACAGGCAATGCAAGTTGAGCTTGATGCCCTTGCATTGAACAACACTTGGTCTATTGTTGACTTTACCTGCAAGCAAGACATCCATTGGGTGCAAGTGGGTATGTAAAACCAAATATCGTGCAGATGGTACCCTTGAGAGATATAAAGCTAGACTTGTGGCCAAAGGGTACACCCAATTGGAGGGAGTAGATTACTTTGAAACTTTTAGCCCTGTTGTTAAAATCACCACCGTTCGGGTCCTTCTTGCCATTGTCGTTTCTCAAAACTGTTTCCTTGAGCAGTTGGATGTAAACAATGCCTTTTTACATGGTGATTTGACTGAAGAGGTATACATTCTTAGAATGTGATTTAGGCCTAACTCAACCCCACAAAACCGACTTGTAAGGTGAGGGTTGCCTCTTCATTATAAACCCTCTTGAGACCTTATCACTAGTCAATGCGGGACTTGGGATTTTCCCTAATACACCCCCTCACGCGCAACACTATTGGGCTTGTAGCATGTTTAATGGTAGGTGGCCCGAAGAGATCTAGGATAGGCTCGATACCATCTTAGAATGTGGTTTAGGCCTAACTCAACCCTACAAAATCGGCTTGTAAGGTGAGGGTTGTCTCTTCATTATAAACCCTCTTGAGACCTTATCACTAGTCAATGGGATTTGGGATTTTCCCTAATATACATGACTATTCCTCAAGGCTTCCCAGATCCCGAGTCTCTCCATCACAACAAAGTCTGGAAGCTTCACAAATCTCTTTATGGCCTCAAGCAGGCTAGTCGTCAATGAAATCACAAGTTAACTACCACTCTCATTTCCATGGGCTATAAACAATCTGAGGCTAACCATTCCTTGTTTGTAAAATCTTCACCACCCTCAATTACTGTTTTGTTGATCTATGTGGATGATGTAGTCTTGGCAGGTAACAATATGGGTGAAATTTCTGCTGTCAAAATATTTTTGGACTCTCAGGGACTATATTTCTATGCTACTAATAAACTCACATTATCAGGTTTTGCAGATTATGATTGGGCCTGTTGTCCTGATACTAGATGTTCCATAACTGGGTATTGTGTTTTCCTTGGTACTGCTCTCGTCTCATGGAAATCAAAGAAACAAAATATCGTGTCTCGATGCTTCTTCGTGAAACAAAGTATAGAGCTTTAGCAAGCTTGGTTTGTGAAATACAAGTGGCTACATTTTTACGCTCAAAGATCGCACACACCTCAGAATAGTGCATCAACTGCTTATTGTGACAATAAATCAGCAATTCATCTAGCTCACAACCCTACATTCCATGAACAAACCAAGCATATAGAGATTGACTGTCATGTAGTGCGAGAGAAGATCCAAACCAAGGTGGTGCACTTGCTACTGCTCCTCGTGAAGCTCAATTGCGGATGTCTTCACGAAGCCACTGCATTCTACTTCTTTCCAATCATCCATTCCTAAGTTAGGACTTTGTGACATACACAGTCCAACTTGAGGGGGGATGTTAGTTAGTATAATTAGCTATTTGTTAGAGTAACTAATTGTTTGTTACCACAGTTAGAGTAAAGTTAGGAGATAGTCAATATTTTAACTGTGTGGTTTAATTATCAGTTAATTAGTCTATTAGCATATGTAGCCTTATTTTTCTCTCCAGTACTTATAAGTACATATACTGTATTACGATAGTTTTAAGCTTTGACAATGGAAAATTTCCTTTCTTCTTTATTAACAATTTATTAATAGTTCTAACATGAACATATAAAATTTAACACATAATATGTAAAAAATTAAAAATTAATTAGCAAGCACACAAATACATATGATACTTATAGTAGTTGATAATAGGTACATTGAGTAGTAGTAGCAAATTAGCAATGCATTATTTAAGAGAGATGATAAATAATGCTAAAAAATTCAAGGGCATTTTGGTCCTCCTCTTTTGGTCTTCCAGTTGTTGTAGCAAGGGCAAACTTGCTTATTGCCATAAGTTCCAGGAGGCACACACAAGCACTTGTTACAACACTTTTGGCAGAAAAATAAGCATGGTTTCTTGTATTGTGTGTTTGAGCATCTATTTGTGCAACGTGGTCCACATTCTGAAATTTCATATGCATTATTAATAAATAACCAATTGTGTGATAATACTTATTTCATCATCAAAATTCAAAAACAAATTAAAAAAAAAAAGGATAATTGTCCATTGATTTTATAATAAGTTAATTATTTTTCAATTATGAATTTCTGATAGTGGCTACTTTGATAAGATAATATGTCCTTAATTGTTACCTTGTGGTTGAAGGCTACCCTCAGTGTTGCCATGCTGAAATTCAGAGGAAAAGAAGTATGAAATTAGCATAAAAAGGAATTGCCAGAGTATATACATTTGAGAATATATATATACATATATATAAATATATAAAATCAGAAATTATGAAAATTCTCACATTGGAAAACTGAGTAGTGTTGGTAGGCTGCGGAGCTGGAGCTTCAACGGTGGACACAAGAATCTTAGCCTGAAAGCATAATTACAATGAGGTATTACATAAAAATTTAGTAATATTATTATGCATAATGTCAAAAAAAAAAAATAGTTACATTACATAAAATTAACAAACACTTTGTAAAAGAAAAACACTTTCTCAATTTAACTATTTTGGTCTGTGTATTTTATTTTTCGCAATTTTTATCTTAATACTTTTTAATTTTACTTTTGGTCTCTATAGAGTTTTTGCACTTTAAGTCCCAAAAAAATTACATTTAAAAAAAAGTAGGAGATCAAAAGTGCACAACTTATGTTGTTTGAGAGACTAAAAGTGTAATTAAAAGAATATAAGGACTAAAATTACTAAAGACCAAAATATACAAATTGAGAAAGCTAGAGACGGAAATTACAAACAAAAAATATAATAGGGACCAAATTAATCAAATTGAGAAAGCTAGGACCAAAACTGCAATTTAACCAAATTACTATTCAACATTATATCTAATATACAGCTTCAATTCCATTCTCTAAATGATCAAAATAAACAGAGTAAAAGGAGAATGTGCAGAGCTTAAAACAGAGTAAGACTAATATAAGTTACTTACATGATTTTCAACAGGAAGAAGGAGCATTTCAACTAGGAAGAGTATGATGATGCACAGTTTTCTTGCCATTGCCCAAAATACCCCTCACACTATAACAAATGAGAGAGATTTTGAGAGAAGTTACTTATCATTCACAAGTGTGGTCTTGAAGAAATTAGAAGAGATTTATGTGTATTTTATAGATGAAATGTGGCGCATTGTTTGTAGCTACAGTTTCTAACTGTTAGCAAAAGTCCAATCTTTGTATTCCCAAAAAAGACAATCACAGATTTTACTCACTAAAGACAATTGCATTTTACAACCATATGCTTCCCTTAAAGCTTCCACATTATTAACTTAGATGTAAAAGTTATTTACAAATTTTGGTAGTCATGTGACAATTAGAAGCTTTTAAGTTTCAAGATCGATGTATAGTTGTGTTTATTTTTTATTGGTAAGCAAGAAGGAGATTAGGGGTACTTCAACCTGCAATATATCTGAGTCTCGTTAAAACCTCCGCCAGTCGGTTGTATGATGAAGTTCTATTGGTTGGTGGTTTCTTTCTTAATGTAGCTTATCAAGCCGTTTCGCCTTCAACAACCATGATTAGGGTTTTTAAACTCCATGGCACTCCCGATATCCTCAAGGCTTCAACCATTTGAGCCGGTTATGGGACTCGATTCTAGATTAGGTCACAGTTAAAGTTTTTCACTCCTCACCTTTTATCTTATTCAATGTGTAGTTAAGATATTTTTTTTAAATTGGGGAAGGAGAAAATTTTATTAATCAAAGTAGCACTAATGGTCATTTTACAACTATCCCCGAGTGGATTTGAACTCAGCACCTTGAGGAAACAAGGCTAACTCTTTTTATTTAGCTAGCACCTCAAGTGTAGTTAAGATTTCACTGTAGAATAAAATCACTTAAGAGAATCCATTCCCTAAGAATGTATTTTGTGAGATCGAACTTTGATCCTCTCATACACAGGTTCGACGTGTGTTACCAATTGAGTCGCATCCATCGAGAAGGACCCAAAGTGAGGCCATAAAGTAAGGTGAAGTGAGGCTTAAAGTTAGATGAGGAGATAGAAATGAGATCGTAAAATTAATTAACTATACAAAGTCATTGTTTCTTTTTTTTATTCTTTTTTTACGAATAAAAGGAATGAAACCTCATTAAAATCTTTTGATATGAAAAATATTTTTTGGTATAAACTAGGTATCATCGTACAAGAATCACAGAGACTAATCCTCAATGGGGTAGAGACCACGATTGGCGCAGAAACTCTCTCTCAAGAGATTTAACATCTCTTGCGCATCTGCAGTGAATTCAATCCTGCGACTTTGGTTGTTCGAAAAGACTCTTACCATCTCATCTAAGTGCTCTTGGGTTGATATGGAAAATATTAAAAAGAAAAAAAGGAGTAATAGAGAGTTCTGTAAAATGAAGGAAGCTATTATTTATAAAAGGGGATTAATTGAAAGATATACTCCATTTGTTCCTTATTATAAGAAGATTTTAAAAAAATCACAAAGACCAATAAGATTATTAAAAGTGATGCAATTTAAGCCTTATGCTAAATATATTCTTAGTATTAAATTTTTATATTCACTATGTGACTTTGTAATAAACTTACATCTCACATTAAATATGGACTTCAAAGAAATTTCAGCATTGAATGTGTTTTGAAAAATGTATTTTCTTCTTATAATTATAATTAGGATAAAAAAATGTTAAAAAAATTCTTATAATAGAAATCAGAGGGAGGGTAATAAAATTTGATATTGTTCCTTTTCCTTCATGTGAATGGTTAGGATGAAAAGGACATGTGGCAACCTTACATGTGCAACCCCATGTGATATTGTTCCTTTTCCTTGGCACTTTAGTATAGCATTCCCGTGAACCTATTTTTTTTATTTATTTGTTCATGTGGAGCCTTTGATCTTGCTGCAGTTGCACCGTTTATTGAAAAGTGACATTCACATTTCACGCTAATTTCTTTTCAATCTTGGAAGTTGGAATCACTTATCAAAGATACAAAAAAATGTAGGCTAAAACAGATAATACTTCGAAAAAATGATGTCAAAGACATACATTAGAGGAAAAGCTAGTTTTCATCCTATTATTATTTAATTTATTGTCATTTTTTCTTTCATTTTGTCTAGTATAGAAAATGTGGGAAAGTTAGCCGTCCATATCAAGCAGTGAGAAATTACACCCGTGAAGGAGCATGCATTTGTCTGTATTCATTCAGCACCGTTTCAAAGATTTTGATTGATACCTACAAATTACTTCTACTAGTACAATTTAGCATCAAACAAACATCTAAAGAAGAATAATTAAGATGTCAGAATTTTCCACCAAAACAGCCGACATAATAGTTCATAACTTCCAAGTACTGTCCTATTGTTAATCACGTTTCAAATTATGCCATCATATATCAAAGAAAATAGAAGAATAGATAAGGAGATAGAAATGAAGTGATAACAAGAAGAAACTTGAGTGGCTTGCATATGGCACCACCCCTATATCTTTTCAAGAACCTGAGTGATTTTATTTAATATATATATATATATATATATATATATATATATATATATATATATATATATATATATATATATATATATGCCAAATTCTATGGATCCCCTCACATGCTTTGAGATCTTCCTTCAAAATTTGTATCACTATTTCACACAAACTTACAAAGCACGTTCAGACAATATAAGATTTCATTAAATTACTTGGCGGAACTTATGGTACGTTTGGTTCCATAGAAAGTAGAAGGAAAGAAAGAGGGTGGAGGGAAAGGTGATGGAATATTCCACTTTCCACCGCTTGGTTTTCAACTAAAAAGGGAGAGGAAGGAAACTTTTTGATGAGGTCCACACATAGAATTGTTCCCCAAATTTAACAAAATGACAGAAATAACCTCCTAATAATATTGTAATTTCCTCTTTTTTTATTGTTGTACATTGGGTTATTTATGTCATTTTGCAAACAAAATGTGTCTTTCCTCTCGTTTTTTACTCTATTTTCTCTTAGGGTTTTTTTTTAATACCCCCACCCCATCCCCTCCCACCCCCACCCATTACTGTTATTCCAATTTTACCCCTGCCATAATTCCAATTTTGACTTTCATTAATTTCACTCTGACCGACTCATAAAGTTAACGATCGCATCGATATACCTCCATGGAAGGTATATACGATTACATTAATTAATCAACGTTGACGCGGAAACTACTTCATCGTATATATGTCCTTCAAGACATATATACGATTGCATAAATTAATGCTTCGTTGATTACTCCATCGTATATATGTCCTTCAAGACATATATATGATTGCATTATTAAATGCTTTGTTGTTGACTACCCATCGTATATAGGTTATATACGAGTGGGCTTTTGAAGATCCAATCGTATATACATCCGGGTCATGTATATACGATCGGGCTATTTTTTTCGCTTTTTATCGAGTTGCTATCTGTTTTGTTGGAACAGAGATATTGACCCGCCTACACAGCAATGAGATGCCGACTCTCGGTTGGCTCCGTTGATATTGATACTACATTGACTTTCACGACGGATATGGTATATTTTTGTTACTCAAGTTTGATAAATGGAATTAATTTACTTAAGTACTTAGTAAATTATATATTTTGTAGATATTTTCTACACGCATGTGCAGTGTGGAGGAGTGGGCCAAAGTCGTGGTAGAACTATCGGTGTAGTTGTTGTTATTGTGAGATCCGAGAAAGCAAATTTGGAAAGAGTGGAAGGCGAGATAAGATTGTTTTTGTTTGTGACAAACAAGGCGGGTTTACTAATGATTCAAGGGTTTTCGCTCTCTAAAAGGAGAGGTCGCCTTTTAGATTGAAAGCTACTTGCACTCTTTCGTCGTGGGGTTGGTGTGTGAGAGTTAAATGTGGTAGACACACGCACGAGTTGCTCAAAACTTCCATTGGTACTTGTTTTTTTGGCGGCGCCTGCTCTAAGGCGCAAAAGGATCTCAAGTTAACCAAAGATGCGGATCTTGATGTGGGGATCAGCTACCCCTCACCCTCATCGTAATTCCCAAAATGCCCTTCAAAAATCTGCATTTTTTCACAAAATTACACCCATCGTATATATCTCGTTTGGGGCATATATACGATGTGCATTTTTAACGCATCGTAAATAGGTTCCTTTCAGCGTATATACGATTGACTTAAAACGCATCAATCGTATATACGCGACAATGAACATATCTCACGATGTCAAAATTGTACCCATCGTATATAGGCCCCAAAAAGATATATACGATGGGTGTAATTTTGTGAAAAAGCAATTTTTGAAGGGCATTTTGGGAATTACAAATGTGGGTGGGGTATAAAGGAGAGGGTGGGGTACCAAAAAAAAACCCTTTCTCTTAAACTAAACAACCAAAATAATCATCTCACTTTCTACTCTCTTTCTTTCCTTATTCAATCTTTCCTCCCACTTTCTTTCCTCTCACTTTCATTTACAAACCAAACACACTATTAAATCTGTTTGACTTTTTTTATTTGGACCTTTATTAGTTACTCAGAGTTTCCTAATGTCGACCAAAGATTAATCTCCTCTTTTTTGGTTCAAACCATCGCTTACTACTCACATAGTGTTTCGACACTTTCAACGAAAGACTAATCTCTACTCAAGCTTCATACAAATTTCGCACTAGATCAGAGCGCGGGAATCGAACTTGAGAGCAATGGTCAACTCCCCATATCTTAGGGTAACTTATGTCACTAAGCCCTACAGCGTTGGTTAAATATTTAAAAACCGATTAAAATACTTTTATGATTTACGTAGAATCTAAGTATCTAACATCCCATTCCAAGCATGTCTTGTTATTAGGCACATACAAAGGTCACACACACCCGTGGTGATAGGTCCAGCTTTAATTGCCTTAGATCTTTTCATTAGTTGTTCTGCTAAAAGCTTCTTTTATCTACAAAAATTCTGCTACAAACCTTAAGCATTGCCGTTGAGTTGAATGTGTATAAATAGGTTCTGAAACAATAACAAAAAACATGAACATTTTTTACTGGTTCCAGCTCCTAGAAATTTCTCCATTTCAAAATACAACAGCACTAAGTAAGCTTTAATTTTTATCCAACCATTAAACAAATAAACAATAGATAGTAAAATGTGTTGCCAGATCAAACATAAGACTCAGATAAGTATTAGTTAGGAATTGCCGACTGCACCCACCATGCTTCAAGAGTAGGACTATAGACACACTGAATTAGGGATGAACTATTATGAATTCTCAATACTACCCAAAAAGAGCTACTAACACGAGAAAAACGTAAGTTGGACGGTTTTTTTGGTAGAAAACGAGGCAAAGCCCCAAAAAAGACAACTAACAGACTATACTATGGGGGTAGAAATCCTCACTATTAGCAAACAACAAAGGCCCAACAGAAGGAGGACACTGCTTAAACAAAACTAGTTGAAGTTGGATGGTATTAAATCAAGGGCTAAATGTGCGCAACCAAAAGAAAGAAGAAATGAGTTAAAGCCATTATCATCTGAAGCAGTCAACAATTGAATCATAACAAAGGCGCCAATACTCTCTGTAGGGCAGGGACATCCATGGCATTGGTGAAGGAAGAAGAGTTCCACGCATAGATGGCATTCTGGCCAAAGAGGAAGTCAAAGCACAAAAAATAGGAAATGGAAAATTAGTGTTGTTAAATCACAAAAATCACGAGAGCAATTTAGCACCAGTCACAGGGATATGTCACCTTTGGCCAATGAGAATTCCATGAGCTACTGTGGAGATGGATGACCCAGAAACTCCCAAAAATGCATTTTTGTAGTGAGGCGAGATAACTTTGCCTGAAATATAATCCATTGAAGTAAGCACATAATGTTTGCATTCCCATGCAAACATACAACAGTGGCATATAATGCAAATTCTTACTGCTACCAGGCCACAGCTATCACAATCAAAATCATGAAAAGTCTCAAGTCTTCGTATTCAATTTTCAATACATTACCAAAAATAATTCAATACATGTTATATAATGTCTGTGTGCATGATTTGTTCCTTTTCCCTTGATATGCAACCTGGCGAAGAGCAACTCACCACCAAAAAAAACTAAAAAAAGATCATCACTGCCTGATTTACTGCATACAACATGAATAATTCACAAAAAATATTATGAATCCAAAAATTCTTTAATAAAAGCCCCAGACATTTATAGAGCAAGACTACAGAGAAAAATCATATTTGCGGATTCACCAAGAGACATCTTGAAAACCAACAAAAAAAAAAAACCAAATAGAAGCATCAATCTGAACTCACAAGTAATACTTTGGGGCCTCACCTATGCTCAAATAGTTGCTGTGGAGAATTGAAACCAGAATACAAGAGTTTTCTCTATTGAAATCCTTTAGATGCAATGATTCCTTGGATGAGTTCATTTCGTCAGCAAAATCACTACTTGAAGAAACAGTATTATTACTCTGACAACCAAAAATTTCGAGCCATATTCCGCAAGGGAATCTTCCTGGTCTCGTCAACCAAAGAAATATCTTGATATAAGGTGTAGCATGAATTACCGAAATAGTAACTTCAATAAGTATACAGATGAGGTTAATGGTCGTGTCAACGATACTAAAGAATATATAGAAAACGGAAGTAGTTGGTAGCAGAAGCAAAAGTGGTGTAAATAGGAGAGATCCAACAATATGCTGCTTCACAGTGTAGTCAAAGCTATCCAACCTCTCACGAAGAGGATTCCACTTCCGACCCCTGCCAAAACAGTCAGCAACTTCATGAAAAAAAATGACAAAGAAAAGCAAATATCATGCAAAATGTATGCTATCACAATAATTCATCAAAAGGACACTGAAACACTAATAGAGAAGTGTGGCAAATATTTCAGAAAGTAAAAGGGACTTTACAATCTCCATTTCTATTAAAAGTTATCTTCAATTTTACAAATGCTTCAACTTCTTAAAATTTGGCAATATTTGCCTCACATTCCCTTAACTCACTTCACTTCCAATCAGGGCCGCTCCACTCATGTACTATCCCAAAAATAAAATAAAATAAAAAGGTTACAACTAGGTATAACAAAAAGGCGTTGCTAACTCATAATTTAATAATGTCTTACTGTCTTCTACTACATAGCTAATCTTCCATCTCCTCTATATCACAATTGTTCATTAAAAGAGTCTTTCATCTCATAAATTTAAATTAATAAATTTTTGGTTGTTTTTTTTTTTTGCATATAATAATTTTATGTTTTTAACTTATACTTGTTTGATTTTCCACTATTATTTTGGTATGTTGCAGTGCCTAAAACTGTGTTTGAAATTTTCCTTAATTGCCGTATTGTTGTTTGTATCTAAACTCTTAGCACTTTTGTTCTCAGACATATGTTATAGTTAACAAAAAAAGGACAACCGACATATACAAGTATAGATCTCCATAGAAAAAAGGGAAAATATGACCTACGAGATCACCTCACTAGCAGTTATTGGCGAGTATATGTTTCTCCACCTTGTCATTGTTTCAAAAAACTGTGTCAAGCAGTCAAAGACCTCTAATGTTTACAACTTACTAAATTTTTAAAAACCCAATTATCAGAACACTGTAAAACAAAAGCTAAATTATGATGTTCAATTATCATTCAAATCACTCCCTTACATTCAGCCAATCATCTAAAAAAACCGATGTTACCTGAAAAGCCGCCACAAGGCAGCTAATGCCTGTATCTGTGATGAATATACAAGTGAAATCAACCAATGAAGAGTTGAAACATGTAAGGTTGCCAACGCAATCATGTCAATGATCAAAGCAGCAGGTACAGTGAATCCACAAAGAATTCCTAATACAGAAAGGCCTCGAATAATATAGTAGGAGAGGAAACCCACAAAGATCCAGAGTGTTGACCATACTTGAATTGCATTTAAAGAAACCATGCCAAGTACTCTGGCCAGCTCGGCATTCAATTTGAAGCCTGCGGGATTTCCCATCAACCAAACACACCCAGAGCGCAAAAATGTGGCAAATAAATGGATAAAGCTCAAAACCGACGCAGAAATAGAATCTGCATGACATAGCAGTGACCAGCCAACCAAGTTTCCAAGGAGAATATCGATAACCAAAGAAGACCACATAGAATGCCTATGCATTGCAGCTTTTTCTGCATATTCAACACATGATTGTGACCTTGCAAAGAAAAAAGTGGTGTTAGGCAGGAAGAAAACAGAATCATCATTAAAAGTTACATATGGCAAGAATAGTGAATAATTGAACAGCAAAAAAAAACTGAGCATTCAATTTTAAAAGGCAAATAGTGATATATATATATATATATATATATATATATATATATATGCTCCCTCCGTTCTGAGAATGTAAGCAAAAGTGGGTCAACAAAAGTTGATGTATCTGGTCTCAAATTTGGACTAGATACATCAACTTTCGTTAAACCAGATTTTGCTTATATTGTCTAACAGAGGGAGTATATATCATCATGAGTAATAGGCAACATACACTGAAAGAAAATGAACACATGAATTGATAAACACGAAGTGTCACCTATATTGTTTTCAACATCAACCAAAAAAGATTGTTTCAGACTAAACAATATAGTGCATAGGAAAGAAGGGTGTTCCTAGCCAAATGCAGTTCAGCAATTTGATATGAGGATTCAACTGCAAACTAAACCATTCATCAAGCTCACAAATTTAAAATACCAGACCAAACCATTAATTCTCGAGGATACATGAATAAAAACACTGCCCTAGAAATGTTGCAGTTCTGAACCATATTTAATTGGTGTTTCTGGTCAGAATAATATCTTGTTAATTCTTAAAACACCCTAAAACTATCGTCAAAAGCAAGATCAACTTGAAAACAACAGTAAACATAAATGCAGTATTTCAATGTAAACAACCTAATGCAAGAAACATCTATATAATATTTGTAATATAAATAAAATCCTGTATGTGTACAATATTGATGAGGAACCTATTATAAGATAGAATGGGGCAAGCAAGGTGGATAGGTTGTGTTAGGATTAAATATGTAATAAAGGGTAAGTAAAGTAGTTAAAGAGATGTTAGGGAAGTTTGTTAGTTAGTTAGGAGAAAGATGAGTTAGTTAATAGGAGTTACATCCCTTTCATGTATAAATAGGAATGTATTTTGAGTGGTGAACAACCATTGTCGGAGAGTATTCTCTCTGGCGTATCATTTGGAGATAACCTCCCTATTCTTTCTCAATAAAACAGTATATTTTCCGATTCTAACTCCTTGGATCCTAACAGGTTTGGGGGGATTGGGGGGGGGGGGGGGGGGGAATAGGGGTTGGAGTGATAAGGAGGTCATGGGTTCGACTCCCCACTAACATAACACACTATTACTAACATGCTGAAAAGGAGAGGGATGGAGGTAAAGAAACGTAGAACAACGAAGGAGTCGACCTGGAGGGAGAAAATATAGTAATGCTCAATTTAATATCAAATTCAAGTCAATAAATCTCCAAGTACATGGCAGTGTTAAAGTAGGTAGGCAACTAATCTTAAAAGATAATCTAAGCTCGGAGATAATCTAAAATACTCCAAGATTATAAGCTAATCTTATCAGATAAACTAGAAAGATAGGAAGGTGCTTAAGATAGAAAGAACGTAACAACCGATACAACACCCTGGAATACATTGTTCCTAGAAGTCTTCAACCCTAGGTCTTCTTCCAATGTCACCACAAAATTAAAAAAAAAAAAAAACCAAGAATCCAATATTCAAACAACATCGAATACCAAAATAGGCAAGAGCTTAACCATTAAGAAGAAGCAATGACTCAATGCTTAACCACTTAGCAAAAGCAAATACGCTTAACCACCACATAAGGCAGAAGCTATCAAAGCTTAACCATCAAGGGAAGAAACTCAAACACATGAGGCTTGACCACTCATGACAGAAGCTAACAAAAAACTCAAAACTGCCTTCAAACAAAAGTCCAAACTGAAACCAAGAGTCGGAAGCAATGCCCAAATATAACCACAAGTTGAACGGAGGAGTCAAACAAACCAGAAGTGAAACCAAACTACAATTATATTGGGCCAGCACTCACACTGGCAGCTGAAGCCCAAACTTAGTACTGACTTTGCAACTGAAACCTTCACTGGAAGTGTCACAAGTTTAAATTTAACTTAAACAATATTGAGTCAGCGCTCAGTGCGAAAGATGAAACTCTAATTGGAATTAATCATGGTGGCACAACTTCATTCAAAACAGAATACGTTGTGTTTTCTGATCAAATATAGAACCCCGAATACACTATGCTTTGCAAACAGCAACAACGACACACAAAAAAAGGCAGAATTTTAGTTCCTTTATACTTGTCGGAACCCAATAGCAGAATAGTGATGAGACATATGACGGAGGATGGTAATGCTCTGATACCATGTTAAAGTTATAGGGAATAAGGATTTAGATGTAAATAAGGAAAGAACCAAAGCTTTTGAAACAAGTAATATGATTAATAATAACTTGATGCAAAAGACTAAATATCAATCCTTATTTATAAAGATACAAGACTTCTAATCTTTAAATAATAGGAAACTAGGAAACAGACCATGATAAGATTTTAAGTATTATGAAAACTAATCCTAGGAGACAATCTAAAATACTCTAAAATTATAAACTAAACTTACGAGATAATCTACAATAATATCAAGATATTCTAAGATGTTTTCTATATTCTAACAATTACAATATCAATATATAATATAATTCTATATACATAACAGTATAAGTATCAATGTTCTATATTATGCTATTCAAACCCCCATGTCATATCACATTTGAATATACAATATGATTGATTTCATATGGTTCAATCTAGCCTCAAATGTTTTGGGGGCTGTAAACTGCACAATAAAGAAACTGAACTGATATAGCAGATGGATTTTGTTTAACCACTTTAGTTGGGTTCGGTTTCTAGAAGACCCCTACCAAAACATCTCCTTTAAAAGAAATTAAATTACACCGACTTACAAAATAATAAATCTGATATCTCCAAACAATGAAGCCAACCACAAATTAGATAATTTAAGTGTTGCCAAAAATTCCATAGTACCTGAGGTCATTCTCCTGAAGAAAAATTGGCCAATATAATATCTGACAACAACGGATTCGGATATTGATCCAGGCAGTCGTCTTGAAAACATTAGCTGATGTCACATATATCCATGATTCTGATTCATAATTAAAATGTGTTTGGAAAAACTGAAGAACAACATAGAACATAGTGGAGAACGAAGCCATAAACTTGGAAAACAGATGCCCTATGGTAATAAAAAGCCTGAAAAATCAACCAGATCATTAGAGCTTGAAGATGAAGAGAGCAAGAGATGGTGTATTGATAGCTGAAGTGTATACATGGCAAATATGGAGAGCTGGCTCAAGGATCTTCTTGGAACCACATGTCTGTCAAAAATTCTTCTAGCAGCAGATGTGCAATTAATTGCCAGAATAACTGCATCCTGGGGTGAAATTTTGAAACAGTCAAATTCACATACACAAACAGTCAAATATGAAAAGGGTAAATTTCATTACCAAATCAATGAATTGTTGCTTTTATGAAGCTCGTCAACCCACTTAGGATTCTTGATGGGGTTTTGCTTGTTCCTTTGAACCAAAGTGACACAATGAGAAATGGCGCGACCATAAGAGGGAGTTTCATACATTATTACCTACAATTGTTCAAATATGACACATCTGTCAGAGAGAGGTGAAATGTCTTGACAACAACTACTTGCAGAAAGGCAAGAAGTAAAAGAAGAAACTGTGACTTACATACGTGAACATCATATTCTGACACAGTTAGTCCATTCCAATGAATGTGGTGCAATTTTGGAAGTCTGTGAATTCCTGCATTATTCTGTTCATGAGAATCAAAGATCAGCAGGACCGAATTACTTTTTCCAAGAAAAGATACGCTACTCTTCCTCAATGATCCACCTAATTGGAGGAGACTGCAACTCCTACAGTTATTCTCTCTGTATACACTTGTACTTCCCTCTGCCCATCCATTGCCACAGTCAGATAACTTTCTTTTACCAACTTCTGCTTCAACTATCAAACTATTGCTAGTAGTGTCAGTGATACACAGACCTAGTACAGAGAACATGGACTTATCCTGAAGAGTTGTGGGCATGCTCCCGCGTATGTCATGAATGATCCCCTGAAAGAGGGTAGCAGTTCAGATGTTAATCTCATTACACTTCATTAAAGCATGTCCAACGTCAAGTTCTTATTCAGCTCTTCTAGAACATGCTCTTGGTGAGTATCGCCATGGGAGGGGGGACGAGGTGGATGCCAGGTATAGTGTAAGAACTATTTCTGTGGAAGAACCAGTTCTTACACATTAAAAAATGATTTTTCCACAGTAACAGCACCAAAATTCTTAAAAGTGGGAGCTTGAGGAACCCATTTTAAGTTCTTAAAGAGTTAGAACACTTGACGGAAAAGTTGCTAAAGTTCTTAAAAACTGATGTGGCATAGAAGGGCCACAAAAAAGAGATAAGAACCTCAAATGGTGTTCACCATTGGAGATGCTCATTGAAGATTTAAACAGTGGATTTTTTCCACAACTATACAGTCATAGACCCCAGATTTTATGACTAACACTGAATTGCTCCATCCAAATCAACTTTTTCTCCCATTACACTTTATATACTTCCCCACAAATTTGCCAATGCGCAGGCATAAATTTTATACATACCAACCTACCTAGTAGTTAGGTAAAAATTAATCAAAATATTGAAACCCTATGAATATTCTAAGAGGGAAAAAAGGTTAACTTTTATTTAAACTGGAAAATTTAAACTTGACAAATCTTGAAATGCAAAATGTTGACTGATATAAATTTTATTAATACCACAAAAAAGGAAACCTAAAATTTACTCAGCAATTAATAATTGCAACAAAAACTCAAAAAGACAGTTAACCATTTCATTGCTGCTATACTATTTTTATTTCGGTTGCTTTACTCTAAACTGCACGCAAGGGATTCTGAACTCAAATATACCTCAATGCCAGGACTAGAACTAGAAAGCAAGACTTCACTACAACTAAAGGCTACAACAATGTCAAGGGATGATGGTGAGTGGTCGACAAACCACCCCAGTAAAATACTGGAGGATGATTCTTGGCTTGATAAGAGCTGTTTTGGCCACCAAAGCCTGTAATGTCTTCCCATCTTTAGCTTATGATCTTCATGTCAACAAAGTTACTAATCATGAAGTCCCTGGAGTGAAAAAAAAACATTTGTTTACTCCTTTCAAAATTCTCAGATTATATATTGATGCAAACTATAAATTAATTTATGAAATAAATTTATTAAATCTTGAAGAACATTTAGACGAAAAATCCAATGACAGAATTCCAATCATCATATGCAGAGCCAGGCGTCATCAACAGATAGAGTTAAAAACAGATAAAGAACCTATTTGTAGCTTTAGAGAATTTCCCAATAATTGTGTGCTTACGTATTACGTATTCTCCATAAATTCCATATCTAAACCAACATCAGCTTAATTTGCATGGTATGCAACAATTAGAGATTTTGGATTGGACTTGATCTTAATTATTATTTGTAAAGGTAGTATTATTCCTCTGTTATTACTACAATGATTATTGTTACGAAACAATCAAAACACGAATCGGACAAAAACTTCCCTTGGCTCACTTCTACACCTATCCACCCATGATCTCCATCAAAGACGGAAGTAATGATATTTTGTCTCTTTAAAGTAATACATACACGTATGTCTCACGTTTCATATAAAATTTGTTGGTAACATTTGGCAGCACTCTTATTGTTAAGCTCATTTGAGAATTCGTTGGAATAAGCTATAATATTTGTTATCTGAATACACATTCAGAAAAAGTATCCAAAGTTTCTCCATGGCTATCTAACAGCATATCCATCCTAATAACCTTTTACATGGCAGCTCTCTTATTGTTAAGCTCATTTGAGAATTGGTCGGAATAAGCTATAATATTTGTTATCTGAGTGCACATTCAGAAAAAGTATCCAAAGTTTCTCCATGGCTATCTAACAGCATATTCATCCTAATAACCTTAACCTTTTACATGTTACCCTTCATAATTATATATAATTATAACCTATCAAATAATAACACAATAATCATTCTTAATCAAAAAAATAAAAAATATCGAACACAATAATCATTGTTAAAAAGAAAGAGCACAATAGTAAGAAACTTATCAATTGCTAATTAAATCTTAGTATCAACTTTTAATTAAATCGTAGTTAATTTAACACTGCAAGAAAAAGAAAAATCCCGAATAATTGGATGACACTAGGGCAATTATGTAGCTGAGTGAGTTAACACTTGCAAAGGATCTACGATTGTCCTTTGTAGGGTTCCGAATGGTTGTCACCATTAGCGAAGCTAGGGGAGATACATTGCAATAATTGATGCCAAGCGTTTTACGAATTGCAAGGAAAACTGAGAGAGAAAAGGTGATTTAAACTAATATGATCTCTATAACTGAGAGAGAGAGAGAGAGACCTGAGCAGTGACGAAGCAACAATTTCGAGGTTGTTGGCGGCGGCAGATGCGGCGGAGACGGCGGGGGCGAAATGACGGCTGGTATTACCGGAGGTGAAAACTTGCGAGGAGCGGAACGGAGAGTGCGAGGTTGAGTAAGAGTGTAAAAGAGTAATCACGAAATAACACAGGCTGTCAAACTCAAGGAATTTGCATTTTTTGGTAATTTTTTTCATTTCAAATCTTTATATTTGTTCTCTTTTCTTTTTATAACAAATTTTTTATATTTGTCCTCTATAATTGCATCCTGTGAAATTTTATAGCATTTAATTAATATACAATCATTCAAAAATTGACACATCTCAAAAAGTATTGGATTTTAATTTTATTTAACTTAAAACTCACACCAACCATATTTTCTATTGATTGAAGGTGTAAAAAAAATTCACACTGTCAGTATAGATTAATAAAACTCAACTTTATAATATAATTTATTATGTTTATAAGGATTTAATTTCTATACACTATTTATGTTTAAAAAAAATTGTATGCACTGATCGTGTATAAATATTTCATAATATCAACCAATCAAAAATTGACAAATCATAAAAATGTTTGATTGTTATCACATTTATCTTGAAAATCACATTTATTATGACTTTTAATTAGTTGACCGTGTAAAAAATCATTATAATGTCTGTGTATAGCAATTAAACTCTATTTATAAACAAAAGTTATTAAGTTCGTATGATCAATGTTTTTTTGTCAAAAAAAATTCATATGATCCATGTAAATGTGATCAAATATATTATCAATAAGACATGAATAAATATATTCTATTGTTAACTAAAACTTATAACTAAATTAAATTAAAATATATCCAATTTACCTTAAATAAAATTTTAAATATGTGTTTTTATAGGCTAAATATGTATAAATGTATGATCTTAATTTTTTTTTCCGATTTATATGTGTCGCCGCTATATGTATCATTCCAACTTTATCGGATGTCTGCAAAAGGAGTGTATTTTCTATCATAGATTTTGTAGAAAATAATGAAACACTTATTTTAAATTATTAAAACTACTATAATTATTTTAAAAAAATGGAATGATCACATTTATACGGAAGAAAAAAAAATTGGACTAATAAGTAGATTTATGAATAGACCTAGAGTACCTCACTTAATGGCAGCTAAAAGAATTTTGAGGTATGTGAAGGGGATACTTGGGTTTGGAATTCTATAACCAAAGATATTTGATGAAGCAAAAGATATTTGATATGGTTATGATTAGTGAGGAGACAAGAATGATGGGAAGAGTAGTACTGGGTAAGTGTTTATGTGTGGTAGAACCCCTATATCGCGGTCTTCAAATAAGGAATATGTGGTAGCTCTATCATATGAGTAGTGGTGGGAAGTTCGATCGCCTGCCTAATAGGCCACACATTTACATTTCTGACAATGAAAGCAGCCAAACTTTTCTTGAAAGCAGAGAAAGGCTATTTGGTTTTTCAAGTTCTATTTATTTAAATAGGTCATAGGCCATCGAAAAGGCCTTTTAGGTTAAATGAATATAACTACCTTTTTTTAATTACTAATATTATTTTGTATTGAATTTGGTACTTTGTGTTAAGTCATAACTTGCTAATATTTTTTGTTAGTTTAAACATTTTAACCAACATCAAATTTTGACATATTTGAAGTTATTATTATAAAATAGAATTTTAATAGGATGTCATATAAAGATATTTTCCTAAAAAAATAATTTTAAATCCTAATTAGAACTTAATCTTATTGACCTATTAGCTTGTTGGTCTATTTAAGTGGCTTACACCATTGAAATGTTGTAGGTCTTCTTAAGAAAATTGTCAAATAGGTTTTTAGCAGAACTTTCAGTCGACTTTCAGAAAGTCCGCCTGCGCAGAAAATGAAAAGTCTCACGAGTGCGCCAGTCGAGTTTAGCCTAATGTTTTTAACGTAGGTCAGCCTGCGCCAAGAAATCTCAGGCTGACCCAAATTTATTCTCACCCCTACATATGAGGTAGAGTACATAGTTGCATCAATTAATGAGTGTTTGTCAAGTAGTGTGGCTTGACACTCTTGTGCATGAATTAAAGATGAAGGAAGTTGGTTTTGTGGAGCTGTTTGTTGACAATAAGTCAACAATAAATCGGGCCAACCATCCCAGTGGCGGCGTGTGGGAGGTGTAAATACGTTGAGACTAAGTTTCATTTCTTAAAGGAAACAAGTCAACAAGGAGAAGTTAAGTGCAATTGACGTAGAGGAACGATTTAAAGAGCTGTATAGAGTAGTAACATTGTTTATCCATATTTGAAGAGGAACGAAGAACTCCACTGTTTACCTTTCCAAGGGGAACATAAATTTAGTCAAAAAAAAAAAAAAAAAAAAGAGGAACATAAATAATACTTGTACAAAGTGTGCATCAAAAAGTTACAATGGAGTCAATCGGTAGTGAAAGAAGATGTTAGTGACGAGTCAACGGACGACGAATCGTGGCAGACGCATGAGGAGTGGCAAGATAATTTTGAGAATTCTTGCGACGAGAAGGAGGAGGAGGCCGGCGATGATAATGAGGTGTTAATTAAAGGAATTGTTGAGCAATTTGGGGGAATCACCTAACCGACCATTAATTGATGGAGAGCCTATTGATTATGACCCCCTCATGTTTTTTTCCAACATGAGGAAATCCACTCCCCTTTTTCTATGGTCAAAGATTCGCTGGAAGTGACTAATGAAGTGAGTAAAGAAATGAGTCCAATTGGTGTATTGGGCCATTCGGGTACAGCAGAGTTTTTTGTTGAAGGTTTTTTTTTGTACCCCCACGTTTTCCCCCAATACCCCCCACACACCCAATGAATAGACCAAAATACCCCTGCGTTTTTACAAAATCTCAATTTCTTAACATTATTGGCCATATCTACGATTGACCATCTTTCACTCGAATATACCTCAAAAATGTATATACGAGCGCCCTGTTTCAGCGCTAATCGTATATGCGTCCCTCAGAACATATATACGACGTTAGGAATTTTACACATCGTATATACGTCCATCCAACGTATATACGATCAGCCTGATTTGCTTCGCTCGAATTTACGTCCTTTGAAGATATATACGACGCTCAAAAAGTAAGCATCGTATATACCCCCCTTCATATGTATATATGATGAGCAATTTTTTTTTACTAATTGTTTTTTTTCTTTGCATGTAGTGTCAGTAGAAGCACCGATCACGAGGACGATCGTCGAGAGGAGATGGGAGGTATCTCCTATCATAGAGAGAGGGGCGATATCTTCGGCTGCTCCGAGCACGAGGACTCAGAGGCATAACCGGTTGCATGCTTCTGCGAGGAGACAGGATATCAAACAGCCGACGTGACTTAGTACCACCGAGCCACCCGGTATGATGTTCACCGGTGAGTACCATCACCCGGCTTTCGATGATCGGGGCCATTGGAGATTTTTATCATAGGGATTTCTTGCAGCAGAGTCAGCATGAGGATTGGTATCGGGGTAGACCGCCTCCTCACTACACTTCCCAGACTCCTCACTACACTTCCTAGCTTCCTCACTACACTTCCCAGCCTCAGCCTCCTCAGTACTATCCTCCGCCTCCCAAGTATCAGCGACATTACCATCAGGGGCATGAGGAGTCTCAGGCATATATGTCTTCCTCAAATGAGTCTATGTATGAGCATCAGGAGGAGCAGCCTCAGGAGGATCAGGGGCATTAGGAGGAACCTCAGCCTCAGCCCTCTCTCTTCACTGACCTGGCAGATCATGTCTGCACTTCAGTACGCACTGACCTGGTAAGTTGTATTTTTTTGCTTAAATAATTTATTTAACGCACATAGTCTGTGTTTTTGCTTACATCATTTATTTATTTTTAATTCAGGATTATCAGCGTGTTGTGAAAGTCTGGGCTCATGGAAACAAAGTCCATACGAAGCTGCAGGTAGAGCACGATGCCCTAGTCCAGCGTACCCCAGTGCTCAGGGACTCCAGACTGGCCCCACTTCTCTTCACTGGCCACGCCACAATAGTCCATGAGTTGCTGTCGCCTTTTATCGAGAGATGGCACTCAGATACTTCGTCATTTCACTTACCATTTAGTGAAATGACTATCACTCTAGATGACGTCTCTTGTCTGCTACATCTTCCCATCCAGGGGAACTATGCCACACCTCCTACCATTACTATCAGCTCGGAGTATGCCACACAGCTTGCAGAGACATATCTGGGTGTGTCACGGCTTGAGGCTACTAACAACACCCGTGGCGGTCCGTATTACAACTTCAGTTGGCTGCTGCAGATTTTTGAGCGTAATAAGGTGGAGGGGGGTGACATGACAGTTGCTATTAGGGCTGATCTGCTTCTGCTTCTAACCTACAGTATCTTCACTACGAAGACTAGAGACAGTGTTGAGGCTATGCATGGAGTGCAGGTGCACTAGCTTCCATGTATGAGTCCTTACGTCTTTGAGGGTGACAGCGCAGTTAGGAGGGTATGCCAGTTTATTCCAGGTATGAATGTAAACTTCATTTTTTTTATTAATTCAGACTGTGTTTGGGTAGATAGTTTTTAATTAAACATGTTTATTTTCTGTATTTCAGGCTTGGATTGTGTGGTATTTCCCTAGGATGGCGGAGAGGAGGGCTGGTCATATACCCGGTGCGGAGCCACTGGCTGGGCGCTTTAGGAAGAAGAAGACATATCACCTGAAGTTGAGCCACTACAGGAGGATGATTGATGAGAAGAGACAAGAGGATGTCTGCTGGTGATAACACTATTTTATATAGAGTTATTCATATGTTTAAACTTAGTAAATTGCTCTCTTTCAAGTAAAGATAAGGAGTTTATATAGTATTTTGTGTGATATATGATAACTTGAGTGATTGACATGGTTATAGTTGTTAATAGGCCATTTTTGATATATTGTGGTATGTTTGATGTTTTTGTTCAGTGCAGTCTACATGATGATGCTTCATCGATGCTCTGCATCGCATCTCTGCATTGCATTGATCCTGCACTACATCTGCATTACTTGGAGAGTGAAGCCATCCACTTGCACATCCACTTACATTGCTAACCTCAGGCTTGGTCTCCTAAAGCAAGACCACTTTATATTTCGGCACCTACCATTCCCACATAGCTTTGAAGAGTCATCAACATAGGGACACATGTTCATACCTTCTTGGACCTCCCTACACACTTGATCAAAGATCTCAACTTGGGAAACAACTTCTGAAAAGTAACTACAACTCAATCTCTAAGTTTACTTCAACAGGAAGAAAGGAAGCACCTCTCATGAAGACTATAAAAGGACCTCACTTCGATCTTCACTTTGGAAATATATCACAATCCATAAGTTAGATTCAAATTTCAATATACATAGTTAGTTTCTATTTTGTAAGAAGGAAAGGAATGAATTGACAAATCCTCCTTAATTCGATTTCATAGTTTTTATAAAGTGCTAAGGAGTGATACAACTGCATTGCTAGGAGAATTCATGCAAAGAGCTGCTACCAGTGTAATCTCTATCTTGTGATTTCAATTATATAAACATGTGTTATTCAGTTTATATTTACCTTGCAATGTCTATGTTGAGCTAAATCTCTCTTAGTTGGAATGTTCTAATCATTTAATGAGTTTTTAAGTAAGTTTGATGCATGTATGTAATGTGTGCACTTTAGTTCTTGCTTGATAATACTTTCAACACTTATTTTGAGGTTGATCACTTAGAATAAGTAGCTTTGTAAAAGCAGACATGATTTACAATTAAGAACTCAAGAACTAATATGGGTGAGTGTTTTACATAAAGGAAACTTTGTGAAAACCATGCTAAGTCCTAGACATAGGATAGTATAGTCCATAGGGTGATACTGTGGGTACTTTAAAAGACAAGAGTGAACTTATTTAGCATGCCTAGACATAGGAAGCTTGTAATGAAACTCAAGAAAGTGATTGAAAGGCACATAGCTAATGCAACAAAGATTCGATTGTAATCGCATCACATCTTGCATTAAACACTTAAAGGTGAATTACTTGGTGAAGACAGTCCAACTAGCTTTTCTCATTTGCATTACAAATCCTTACACTTTGCTTTTTACTAACTTGATTGTGATCATATCAACTCCACTATAAATTGTTATTTGGTTACTCTTCACTAAATTACATAGTATTGAGTTTTGAAAGAGTTCATCAATCCCTGTGGGTTCGACCTGTTCTAAACACTATATTACTTGTTAAGGACTGTGTATACTTGCACATGCTTTCCTCACACCAGTTGGCGACCATTTGAGGAGCACATGGATGTTAGACCCTTTGAGCAGATCTCCCTATACAGGGACTTCATCAGCTGGGCCGACTTCAGAGTTCCCTACATGCCTGATAGGTGCCTGCGACAGTTTGGGTACGTTCAGGTCATCCCGCGTGACCCTCTCAGAGGTAGTCCTAGCCATACCGATTGCGTCTTTCAGATCACCAACTTCATGGCTAGTGTGGTCGGCGTCTGCGCGCGACTACTCGGTTTGCTCACGGGCGGATGAGATGTGATTGGTACTTAGACGTGCACGTCCGTGCATCTATCCCTCGGACTATTACTGGCTCCACCATCACCGATGATGCGGACACCTCCCCGAGCTACGATTCGACGATCCTGAGTGGATGCGGGAGGTTGTGATCGCTTGTAGGGAGGGGATTCGTGATGGCGAGATCACGTGTGGCACTCGGGCGTATCAGACACTCTATCGACTTGTGGGGATGGCACTACTACCAGATGAGATTCCACGAGCACTTAGACGTGGACGAGGACGAGGACGTTAGGGATTTTTTTATTACTACTTTGATGTATTTGTACTCATGTTACTTTTATGTTTGCACTTTATTATTACTTTTTTTCGGGTGTTATATTTTACGAGTTTGCATAAATTTTCGATTTCATTGATTCGATAAAACAAACTTACACAAGCGATAAAACATAAACAACTAGAATAAAAGTAGACAGATAAAAAGAAAATACAATTGAAACTACTGAGTTGGTGGAGTTAATCGACGAAAAAACTCAGCGATGGTCCTTCTGGTTTCGACGTACAGATGAATGTAATTCTTCCATTTAAACCTAACTAGTATGATTCACCCGTGCCAACACGGGTCGACATTCATTTGTAACATAAAAATTGACAATTTTTTTACAAATTAAAAAAACAGAAGCTGTATATTGAAGTCATTGTGTGTTGCTTCAAAAAAAATGCATTGTGTGGGATATTAAAAAATAGAAGCTGTGTAATCCCACACATATTCTTTTAACTTAAAATGTGTGATCCCATCTTCAATTCAAATAAAAGACTTCATCCTAAGCCGAAAGAAATGTTACACTCAATTTCCTTGAAACTCTTATAGGAATTTGTTCTTAGGGTACCGGAATCCCTTGAAAAACTAAGGGCAATGAGGAAATGTCCTTATTCAGTAGCATCAATTTTCTGTAGAATTCAACTTCACTTTCTTGTACAACAAAAAAAGAATAAGAAGGAACTTCAAATTTTGAGAGTGTTACTTTATCACCTCAGCATCATCACAGGCCATATGCTTAACTAACAACCTAAACTTGACAGAGTTGACATCTTTAATTCAACTCAAAGCAACATCAATGAAAATAGTACAGTAAGTTCAAGAAGAACCCAGTAACATATATATGTAAGAAAGCAAACAAATCTAAAAAAATTCAGGCTGACTATATCGATTCATTCATGGTGTGAATACCTTGTAGACAACAAAAGGCCCATTAAAATCAAAAGCCTCAATAACCCAAGGATTGAAGAAAGAACCATATTTGGACACAACAAATTCAAATAGTTTCTAATTCTATACATCTCAGAGAACATCTTAATGATGACAAACATTGAGAAAAATGAGAAGGAGAGTAGATAAGCAACAATGATTCAAAACAATTGGTGCTGCAAAAATTTGCTTTGAAGGGCATGGAAAGATGGAGGAACCTTCAAAGTTATATGGATTGATGGATTGAAGAAAGCACAATGCAATACCAGAATTTAACTCATGCAAGACCAAAACATCTTAAAGAAACTGAAAGCACATAATACTACTATGAAGGCTAAGATCAACTACTAGTTTGACATTTTCACTTACTATTTTTTCATAGCAATGCAGTGTTGTCAATGACGGATGGCGGTTTACGGCGGAGACCCAAAAAACCGCCATATGTTTATGGCGGATGGCGTAACGGCATATGGCGGACGCCATAGCGGACCAATTTTTATAGAAAATTAAAAGATATACATACGAATACACATACAAAAAACACTATAAAAATTAAAAATAAAAATCCAAAAGCCTATCAATAAATGTCAAATTGTCATAAGCAACTAAGAATTACTTCAAATTAGTCTCATCAAATTGTCATCAGCAACTAAGATACTTCAAATTAAGTTTAAGACATCAAAATAACAACAGAATTATAAAAAGTAATGAAAACACATAGTAATTTCCTCTAATCCTCTTCCCCAACCCCAACATAGTCATTTTCCAAGTCATTAACAAGTGGAGCATCTCCCTCCCCTTCCTCTTCTTCGGATGTCCCCGAAGCTTGTGAGGAATTTGATTGAGACATATTCTACAAACTAAGATTAAAACAAAACAAAAATAAAAACAGATGCACAAAGCCACAAATCGTAAAAATTTAAAGCAGTAGCAGGTAAAAAATTAAAACAGATGCATTAAAACAAAAAAGAAAAAATTAAAACAAGCGAGAAAAAAGAACTAAAGCAGAAACAAAAAAATAAAAGAAAAAATTAATCATATGCGAAGAGAAAGAACGAAAGAAAAAAAACGTAAAAGGGAGTGTGCGAACGAAGAGAGAAGACGAGGATGCGATCGAGAAGGCTGCGAAGAGAGAAGAGCGGCGCATCGTTCTTTGGTGGTGGTCGCCGCGCGCCGTGGTGGAGAGACCGAGGGTGAAGGAGAAGAAGAAGCACGGGAAGGAGAACAGAGGTAGAGGCGAGAAAGAAGCGTGAGAACTAACCGTTAGAGAGGAGAGAGGGTATTTGTAATTAGGGTTTTTGTTTTTAACCCTTTGGGCTTAAGTGCAGGTGGGTTACACGCCCCAAACCCGCGTTTCTTTAAAAATCCCGCCGTCCGCCATAACCCCGCCGTGCCGCCACAACCACCATGCTCATGGCGTCCGCCATGGCGCCTCCGGTGACACTGCCATAAAACCGTTATCTCATGGCGACCTCTCCAAAATCCGCCACGCCATAGCGCTATGGCGGCGCCATAACGGTTATTTGACAACACTGTTGTATGTATTTATCTCTTTGATCTTCAACCAAAAATGAAAAAACTTGTCAGTAATGTTAATGAATACCACACATGATTTACGAAGGCTTGTAAACGCAATGAAAATAAAGCCAAAGTAATGCATCAATGCAAAAAAGTATAACTTGTAGGCACCCATAGCTAAAATCTCACCATTAGCGCGTTTTGATGAGGTGGAATTACGTCACCAATGACATAATTAAACTTGTCTGGTGATATGTAATGTACATGGCATCGCTTCATAGTTTATTATTATTAAGATTCTAAGTGAGCTCTATTGAAACGGAAACCATGTTTCCGATCAGACAAAAGCATGCTCCATATAAATATTGTCAGACTTGAGGAAGGAACTACATTGTATCTTCCACTTCCCTGCCTTAGAGAACAACATTCGATAAGTTTGTTAATAGTAAATATGATAGTGGTTCAAAACTCATTAGTTCTGAGAGTTAAAGGTAAAATGGTTTTTTTTCTTTCAGAACCAAATACATCTCCTCCTTGCATATTGTTCTGTTGATAGTACCTTGTCTAATAAATTCTCATTGAATGTTCATGTGCTAATGTAAAATCTCGAAGTGCATTTGTATATTGTTATAATTGTTGAAGTCATAGAGGTACTTGAAGACATAAAGCAGTCCAAAATTAGAGTCAAGATGTAATGCTCAATTTTAGTAGATGATATCTTCAAGTTCTTCCTAATTGGTAAACCCATTCCCCTTATTTTTCATGAAAGCTTAGCCTGTTCTACCTGAACTCAAAAGTCATGAATGTAAAGACTAATCAAGTTTGACCATGGTGAATTCAGAAAACATGAAGGGGAAAAACAACCAACCATCAAAGCTAATTTATAAGTACAATTTAGGGAGATAATTTACAATAGTGTGATTGATCTTGTCTCTTCATTTATTATTATATTACCATGTTGCACTTCATTGTGTCAAAAACCTATCTCCTCATATCCATCTCCACTGCCAAAAGAGGTTGAAAAGAATTTTTTTTCGTGATATAATAAACCGTTACACTATACAATTTTCTATTCAACTATTCAAGTAAAAATAATGAAAGAAGTTAAATGAAATGGAGAAGGGAAATCATCAACAGCTCTCATCTTGCATTGAAGAACCTGGCCTTGGGAAATTTCAAACAAAGTCATCAAAGTCAAAGCACGATCAAAATGTATCAAAGTTTTTGAAACTGAAAAAGGGTGTGCAAATGTCAAACATAAGATTCAAGATTTTAAAGTGTTCAACAATGAGAAACTGCGTAAAGAAAAGGTTTACAAAGGCAAACCTCATTTGACAAAGTGTTGACAAAGAAATCAAATGTGTTTTTTAACCCGTAGTTCACCTAAAAAATTATAAGCACTGATAAATCATCTTAGGCTATAAAAGAACCAAATCAGAATCTATAAATTAAAATTAAGAGTTTAAGCCAAAATGAAAAGCAAAAAAGGAACCTAAAGAAGAAGAAACATAAAGCACCTCGATCAGTATATCCTTGAAATTTGTAAAAATAAAAAATAAACACAATGAGTGAGCCAAAAATAAAAAAATGCAGCAATTGTAATACCTTAATCTCCATGCCCTTCAAATCCAAATATGCATCGGTACATCTCTCAAGTTGAAAAGAAACAGTTATTAGGTTTAAAACACAATATATATATATATATATATATATATATATATATATATATATATATATATATATATATATATATATATAGCATTTGAATGGTGATGTGAACAGAAACTATCATTTGTGTTTTGAAGAGAAACAATATGAAGAGAAGCAATTCTCAACCAAGTTCCGCCAGCACAAAAGGGAAAGCAAAACAGGGTTGAACAAAAAAAACATGCAAACACAATTTCACGCAGACATTCACTATAACAATAAGCCAAAAATGGAACACAAATTCACATTTGAAGACAACCACACACAAACAGATCATCAAAGAGTTAAAAAGAAGATTCATTCTTGTGGGACAAAATAAAAATCATGGCATAAATCATCCTAAGTACCACATTCAGTTCCTTACAATAAATAACAATGGTCTATCTCAATAGAAAATAAGCAATAGCCTTCAATATGTAAAAGCTACACCGACTAATTTTTTGGAAATAAGAAAGAAAACATCAGATCAGAAATAGATACAAAACACATATAAGAAAGAGAATAGGGTTTCAGTGCAAAGGGTCTTATTTGCTTCATCTTCTTCGCAAGCTTTTTCTTTATTCTGAATAAGAGTTTTAGGGTTTGTTTTGGGTTCGGGTTCGATTCCTGCAATTTTGGTGTAGAAGATGAGAGTTTTAGAGTTTGTTTGTATGAGAGAAGAGTAGAAGAAGAAGATAGGTTTGAGAGTGAGAAGAAGATAAAGTAGCGAGAGGGAGAGAAGTGAGTGAAGAAATTGGAGTTTCAAAAGAAAGAAGAGATGAGAATGAAGAGAGAGAGACACGCATCGAGAGAGAGAGAGGTGAGATTGATGAAGTAATTGTAATTGAATGCAATATTATTTTCCATTAACTGTATTAATAGCGTGTGTTTTGTTGTTTCATTGAGATGAAATACAACAGCCGCAATCTAATTCATTGATGACCGTAGATTATAAGTTCGAGAGTAGACCGTCGATTACACTGTCAAATTAGACGATCCAACGGCTACGATTTGAGGCGATGGTGACGTGTAATTAAAAATGTCTGCGTGACCTTTTTAGATGCTTGTGTGGCTTTTATAGATGCCTACGTGGCTTTTTCGCTTGGTGATATGGCTTTATTGACAATTGAGGTGTAAACTCTCAGTTGTATATAATAAAGATAAAGATAAAGATATGATTGGTCACAATTTCTCGGAGGTCATCCTCGCTGTTGACATCCATGGTAGACCAGTAAAGACCTTCATCAGTCTATTCCGGTTTCCAATAAACAATACGAAATATCTCATGCTCAAATGCTTCTCGGGTTGAACCACCATCTGCGGTAGTTTTTCGCTAAGAAGCGACAAATGATATGCAGTATACACTGCATAACATCTCTCCCATTGAAACCGACATCATCATCTTGCAAGGTGATGCCCTGATGATCAATGAGACCCAAATTAGAATGAACAATAACAATGTAAGAAGGCTCGTAGTATGACATTAGCAAATCCTGCATCATCTTGACTTGTGTTGTGTGAGAGAAGGAAATTGAATTTTTGGTTTGAAAATAGTGATGGTGGGAGTGAGTATTTATAGTTGAGGTAAAAGATTATCACCCGTTGATTTTGTCGGTGCAATCCACACCGTTAATCAACTTTGAAAGTGAAATCCTAACCGTTAAAAAAATTTTACAAAAAAAAAAAATAACAACTCATCGTATATAGGTAATTTGGACATATATATGATGCCTACAGTTAGCACATCGTAAATATGTCCTTATGACGTATATACGATTGCATCTTACACGATCAATCGTATATACGTCTTAAGGACATATATACGATGTGTTAAATGTAGGCATCGTATATATGTCCAAATTAAATTACATATATACGATTGGCCTTTTTAAAAAAATTATATTTGAAAGGGGTATTTTAGGGATTACATATTATGTGGGGGTATATGGGGTAATGGTGGGGGTATGAAAAAAACAACCCTTTGTTGAAGCAGACTCTCACATGAGCCTGATTTTGGAAACTAAAACTTGCTAAAAAGCCACTCTAGAGAGGTTTTCGTGTAAGGCTTCTTCCTTCGGTAATAGTATGACAAGTGGCCAAACTACATGAGGAAAAAGAATATTTCCAGATATGTGTTTCTATCAATTTCTTCTCAGGGGTCTAACTAAATTGCAATTAGCAAATATATAGGTTCGATTTTAGATTAAGACTTCACGGTGAGAGGGAGGGAGGGGGAAAGAGAGAGAGAGAAAATTGAATATTTTTTAAATTTAAAGTTGAATTCAAAAAAAAATTAATTTTATTGCTCAAAACCAGTTATAAAACCGAAAACCGGACATACAAATTAAAACTTGTAATACAAAATGGTTATGGTTATAACCAGTTATATAACTGGTTTTGAGAAAATAAATTCAGTTAAATAAATTTGGTTACAAATTCAGTTATCAGAAATGGTTTTACTGTGGTTATGGATTGGTTATGGTTATTGTTTAACCATGAGCACCCCTAGTCGTCTTACTCGTTTTCATCTTGGTGGCACAATGTCTCCTTATGTATTAACAATATGTAATTATGGTTTTGTGCACCCCTAGTGCTCATTTCAATGAATCATCGCTTATTAAAAAAAAGTATTTGTAAGACTTAATAAAATTTAAATCAAAGTCCATATAAAAACAATTAAATCGAAGATTAATAATTAAACAACATGTGGTAGGCTTTATGATATTTGCAAGTATACATAAGTGGTGGTCATCATTTTTAAGATATAATAATTGATAATTGATGAGATTGAGATTGTAGTGGTGTAGAAATGTTTACGTGTGTCTTGTAACCAGTGTTGATTTGGCCAAGTTAAGCAAGCCATGTGATTTAAACAAATTATTAGTAGTGGATTTTGCATCGATGCTTCTTGGCTGCTCCCACATTACCTGACATGGATGGAATTAACACAATCAAAGTATTTGTGAATCATTTAATTGCTGAACACTGGCGGAAAGAGACAATTGTAATTAACAATTTTCAATTATTATCAAACATAGTATCACTTTCAACCGGTCCTCAAGAAGAGATCTTTAAAAAATATGTGAACTTTCCTAATTTCTCCATAAGGCTAGGGTGATTTTCTGTTTTTCTTAAACAAATTCAAAAATCAAAACCATCTTTTGTTTTGAGTTTTAAAAGTTTCAGAAACTAAAAACAGATTCAGTTTTGAGTTAAGAAATTTTCAAAAATCAAAACTATAGTTTAAAACATGAACATAAAAGTGGTATCAAATTGGTAGTTGACGGTGGTCGGAGTGGTGGTCGCCGATGGCGAAGTGGTGGTGGTCGTCGTTGGTCGTGCCAGAATTTGGAGTGATGGTCGGTGGTGGTTAGAGTAGTGGTTGGTAATGGTCAAAGTGGTAGTTGACAGTGGTTGGAGTAGTGGTCACCAGTGGCCGAAGTGGTGGTCGGTGATGGCCGGAGAAGTGGTTAGCGGTGATTGGAGTGGTGGTCGATGGTTGTTGAAGTTATGGTTGGTGATGACGTGTTAGTGTTAAAACAAGAACTGAAATTAGAAAACCTATTTTTTTAGTTGTGTTTTGATGGAAGAATGTTTCGAAAATAATGAAAAAAATCAATTCAGCATCATTTTATCCAAACATATTTTGATTTTCAAAACCAAAAACTCGCAACCACACCAGATAGACGCAAAACTTCAATTTCATTTGTCACTCATGTAAGGGAAATAGGAAATGAGAAATCCTCACTCCTCAGCATACTTAACTACTCTAGGCATCCTATTATGATCTGGCAGCCCTACAATAAGCAATGCAACTAGCTAGTATAATACAATGCTCGATTTCTGGAAGCCCTACTTTTGGAAAATTTTCTGTTCCCAACTATTTTGCTTCCTTTCAAAAGGACAAGTTCCGCCCAGTGGAAGTTCAAAATGCCACAACGACTCCCCAAAATGCATTGTTAGGGGTAGAAAATTAGGGTAGACGTTCCTTTCTAAACTAGCATTTTGTAAACATGGAATGTCCGGAAGTGCATACAAATCTTTCTTGCATTATCCACGCTTTTATAATTAATAAAATCTTTCAATTAGTCTTTTTTTGGTATACAAAATCGCTCAATTAGTCTATTTCAATGGTTTTATCAACTTTTAACTAAGTTTCTATATTTTGAAAAGAATCTTTGCTTTATGGTATGGAACAATTATATACGATAAGCCGATAACGGGGTGATTTCCATCAAACTTGAGTGTCCACATTCCTTAAAATACACCATGTATTTTTTCCGTACAAAGTGGCATTGCAAATTTTGAAACACTAAGGTAAATTCTACTATATTCTTTGGATTACTTGGGTATTAGGAGTTGGATCCTCACAAGTACTTGTGGGACAATTTCGGAGAGAGTGTGACACAAACACAAAAGATAATACTACTTATTGCATTTATTAATTTATTGTATGTCTCACTCTCTCCGACATTGTCCCACAATTACATGTGAAGATATGCACTCGGGTATTAACACGCAAGTACGATGTACAAAACTATAGTTCGACTTATGTTCGTTGACTTTTCTTAAATGCCACTCACACTAGGGACAAAGCAACATATATATCAGTAGGGGCTCCAAACCCCCCTATCAAAAAAAATTTAAATACCGAGTATAGATAACCTCCACATCATTTCATCAAAACAAAAATATATTTCAGCCAAAAAAAAAATCAAAAAAAAATATATAAGTAATAGGCTCAAGCCTAGTATTTTCAATGTAGACCAGACTCAGACCTTGTAAAGCTGAACTCGGTCTAGCTTATTCCCACCTCTAATCCCAAACTTCGTATCAAATATTGATGGCATGATTATCTAGAGTATTTGAGATGGAATTCAAAGGAAAGAATTTTGTAAGTAATTTATTTTTTTGTACATTTTAAAATTGTATTGAAGTAATCGATTTTATTTTGAAATACATGTGTGCGAATTTTATTAAGAAAATAATAATAATAATAATAATAATAATAACAATAATAATGATAATAATAATAATAATAAAAATAAAAGTTGCTTATTTTAATTGACTATTTTAAAAAAAACTACTACTGACTTGAATTAATAGAAAGTAATTTGAAAATTAAAGGGGTAAACAATATCACAAATTTTTTTAAAAAAAACTATCTAAGATATAGAATTGAAAAATAAAAATAAAAGAATTTCCCGAAAATATTTGGGTTTCCCCAGTTATTTTCAACTTGTCAGAATTAAAGGAAATTTTTTATTTTTGAACCAAGAAAAAAGAATTTTTTTATTTTATATATACATTAATGGTCTGGCTAAAAATTCCGCTCAAGATATTCAGAAAAAAACTCCACGAAACACAGGTTAACTGTTTTTATAAGCAAGCAAACTCATATTATTTCCTTGGTGACTAACAAAAGGATTGGGTGGTCCTACCTAAAGCACGAGTAACACAATTGGCTTGTCTTCTAACATAACTAGTTATACAGTTTTGAATATTATATTGGATTTTGGCAGAAAAATAGTTTATTTGGAACCCTCTGCCATTTGATATTTTACGTTTCTTCACATATCATCCGATCATAGCCATAGGGACTAGCTTAAGTGGCAAGTTAGTATTATCTCTTACAAATTTTAAATTGATTGACTAATGAGGTACTCGCTATTGCCCTTATTGCCTAAGATTATTTTATTTTATTTAATTTGATTTGTACAAATTTTATTCATTTTAATATTTCTCTTAGTTAGGTGATAGTTATCTTATTAAACAGATTTGTTTGATTTGATTTGTACAGTCTTTTTTCCTTTGATATTTCCTTAAAATAGATTATTGTTATTTCCTTAATTTCGTAACTTAGTTGTATGACTTTTATCTCTTACAAATTTTAAATTGATTAGCTAATGAGATACCCGCTATTGCCCTCATGGCTTCAAACTGTGTTACATAAGACAAACATTTTGGGTTTCACCATCATGTATTAGATGGCTACTATGTGTGTGAGTGGGAGATAGTCATGCTTCTCTCTTGATTAACATCTTATTAATCGTTTCATTTGATTTGATTTTTTCAGTTTTTATTGTCTTTTTGATATTTCTCTTAATTGGATGATTGTTAAATATTATCAAACAGATTTATTTTATTTGATTTGATTTGTACAGTTTTATATCCTTTGATATTTCTCTTAAATAGGTGATTGTGATTTCATTAATTTGATATTTCTCTTAATTAGGTGATTGTTATATTATTAAGCAGATTTGTTTTATTTGATTTGATTTGTACAGTTTTTATTGCCATTGATATTTCTCTTAAATAGGTGATTGTGATTTCCTTAATTTTATATTTCTCTTAAAAAGGTGATCGTGATTTCCTTAATTTGATATTTCTCTTAAATAGGTGATTGTTTGTCCCTTAATTAGGTGATAAAATGTCAATATATTAGCGTTGTAATTCCCTTTGTAAAGCAATTCCACAACACACACTCCCGAGCAGCCTAGCAGATTGCATCAAGCTTGTGTTATATGTCATGGCCTCTAAACTCTTCATGCTCTTGCACCCTCTCCTTATTACAATGATCATGCTGCTTTTGTCTTCTTCTAACATAGCCATAACATCTCATCCTTCCAAAAGGACAAGTTCTGTAACATCCTGCATCGCTTCAAGAGCGTCGATCGCCTCATGAACTAACACGAGTCTTTTCAAAGATGCTTTGTCCTCACTTGCATGCTTTAGAAAAAACTTCGAGAAGGTCACCCATCCCACTACTACTCCAAGCCAAGCACGCTTAACTATGGAGTTCTTATGGGGTGGACTCCCGAAAAGAAGATGCACCTTGTTGGTATAGGTAGTCCAAATCAATTCTTTTAAGCCTTCCTTCATTTATGCAGGTCCCATACCGCACACACTGACCTCGGGATCCCTCTCATTCCGGTGCGTATTTGGTTCATTCACGCGCCCCTTCGCTTTGAAGCTGCCAGGAGCCGCTCTTTGCCATGCCACCTTTTTGGGCACCGACGATCACTCCCCGCCCTCGTCAGCCCCGGATGTCACAAGTTCCACCTAGTGGAAGTTCAAAATGCCACAACGACTCCCCAAAATGCATTGTTAGGGGTAGAAAATTAGGGTAGATGTTTCCTTTCTAAACTAGCATTTTGTAAACATGGAATGTCTGAAGTACGCCACAAATCTTTCTTGCATTATCCACGCTTTTATAATTAATAAAATCTTTCAATTAGTCTTTTTTTTGGTATACAAAATTGCTCAATTAGTCTATTTCAATGATTTTATCAACTTTTAACTAAGTTTCTATATTTTGAAAGAATATTGCTTTGTGGTATGGAACAATTATATACGATAAGCCGATATCCGGGTGATTTCCATCAAACTTGGGTGTCCACATTCCTTAAAATACTCCTCTAAACACAGGTTACTGATAACTCTATTTTATATAGAGTATTTCATATGTTTAAACTTAGTATTTGCTCTTTTTCAAGTAATAATAAAGAGTTTATATAGTATTTTATGTGATATATGATAACTTGAGTGATTTGAATGGTTATAGTTATTATTAGGCCATTTTGGATATATTGTGGTATGTTTGATGTTTTTGTTTAGTGCGATCTCAATGCTAAGCGCATCAATGCTCCTCTGACCGATCTCGCATCAAATCTGCACTACTTGGTGAATAAGCGATCTGTTTCATATGCATCCACTTGCAAGTGATGACCTCTGCTGGTTCTCGATGCCATCCCACCTTGTATAGTATGCGCCTACCATTCACACATAGCTATAGGCATAGCTTTGAAGAGTCACCAACATAGGGACACATGTTCTATCACCATGGAACCGCCCCTATGTCATTAGTCAAAGATTTCAACATGGGATAAACCTCGAAAAGCAACTACTGGCTATGATCCACTCAAGATTACTTCAACATGAAGAAAGGAAGCACCTCACTTGAAGGCTATAAAAGGACCTCATATCTTCATTTGGAAATATATCACAATCCATAAGTTAGATCAAAATTTCAATATACATAGTTAGTTTTTATATTTTTAGAGGAAGAGGAAGGAATTCATAAATCCTCCTTAACTCATTTTTATAGTGTTTGTATAGTGCTAAGGAGTAAAGCTAGTGCATTGCTAGAAGATTTCATACAAAGGTTTACAACATTTGTAACTTTTCTCTTGTTGTTCTCTTTTGTGATTTCTATATATATAAACATGGTTTATTCAGTTTATATATATCTTGCAATGTCTCTTGTTAGCTAAACCTTTCTTAGTTGGAATGTTCTAATCATTTAATGAGCTTTTAAGTAAGTATGATGCATGCATGTATGTTTGTACTTTAGTTCTTGCTTGATAATCTTTCCAAACTTATTTTGAACTTGATCACTTAGAATAAGTAAGATTTGTAAATGACCAGAAATGGCTTACAATTAAGAACTCAAGAACTAATATGGGTGAGTGTTTTACATAAAGAAAACTTTGTGAAAACCATGCTAAGTCCTAGAGATAGGATAGTATAGTCCAAAGGATAATTGTGGGTACTTAAAATACAAGAGTGAATTTATTTAAGCAAATTGGATAATTGTTAGGAGGCAAGATTGACACTAACACCCCTTTCTTTACTGCATAGAACAAGGATCATAAGAGCTGGTAATGATACTCTGAAGAAAGTGACCGAAAGGCACATAGCTAATGCAATGAAGATTGGTCATGTTGCATCACATATTGCATCAAACACTTATAAGTAAATTACTTGATAAAGACATTCCAACTAGCTTTTCTCTTTTACACTATCAACATTTTTACTTTGCTTTCTAACTTAGTTGTGATCATCAAACAAAAAACCAAAATTATTTTGTTACTTTGTTACTTTACACTTTATTACTTTATATTAATTTTAAAAGTGAGTTTTTCAATCTCTGTGGGTTCGATCTTTTTACTACTTGTTTTTGGACAGTGTATACTTACACACAAGTGTATGTGTTTTCCATACACCAGTTACATAAGACAAACATTTTGGGTTTCACCATCATGCATTAGATGACTACTATGTGTGTGAGTGGGAGATAGTCAAGCTTCTCTCTTGATTAACATCTTATTGATTATTTTATTTGATTTGATTTTTTCAGTTTTTATTGCCTTTTTGATATTTCTCTTAATTGGGTGATTGGTAAATATTATCAAACCGATTTGTTTTATTTGATTTTTGATTTGATTTGTATAGTTTTATTTCCTTTGATATTTCTCTTAAATAGGTGATTGTGATTTCATTAATTTGATATTTCTCTTAATTAGGTGATTGTTATATTATTAAGCAGATTTGTTTTATTTGATTTGATTTTATGCAGCTTTTTATTTCCATTGATATTTCTCTTAAATAGGTGATTGTGATTTCCTTAATTTTATATTTCTCTTAAACAGGTGATCGTGATTTCCTTAATTTGATATTTCTCTTAAATAGGTGATTGTTTGTCCCTTAATTAGGTGATAAAATGTCTATATATTAGCGTTGTAATTCCCTTTGTAAAGCAATTCCACAACACACACTCCCGAGCAGCCTAGCAGATTGCATCAAGCTTGTGTTATCTGTCATGGCCTCTAAACTCTTCATGCTCTTGCACCCTCTCCTTATTACAATGATCATGCTGCTTTTTGTCTTCTTCTAACATAGCCATAGCATCTCAAGAGTTGAAGATCGTGCACAACCACAAGAGCCATGAAGAAACCAAAGCTGGAAGATTTTCTGTTCCCAACTATTTTGCTTTCCTTCCAAAAGGACAAGTTCCACCCAGTGGAAGTTCAAAATACCACAACGACTCCCCAAAATGCATTGTTAGGGGTAGAAAATTAGGGTAGATGTTTCCTTTCTAAACTAGCATTTTATAAACATGGAATGTCTGGAAGTACGCCACAAATCTTTCTTGCATTATCCACACTTTTATAATTAATAAAATCTTTCAATTAGTCTTTTTTTTTTTGTATACAAAATCGCTCAATTAGTCTATTTCAATGGTTTTATCAACTTTTAACTAAGTTTCTATATTTTGAAAGAATACTGCTTTGTGGTATGGAACAATTATATACGATAAGCCGATATCCGGGTGATTTCCATCAAACTTGGGTGTCCACATTCCTTAAAATACCCCATGTATTTTTTCCGTACAAAGTGGCATTGCAAATTTTGAAACACTAAGGTAAATTCTACTATATTCTTTGGATTACTTTGGTATTAGGAGTTGGATCATCACAAGTACTTGTGGGACAATTTCGGAGAGTGACACAAACAAAAGATAATACTACTTATTGCATTTATTATTGTATTGTATGTCTCACTCTCTCTTCGACATTGTCCCACAATTACATGTGAAGATATGCACTCGGGTATTAACACGCAAGTACGATGTACAAAACTATAGTTCAACTTATGTTCGTCGACTTTTCTTAAATGCCACTCACACTAGGGACGGAGCAACATATATATCTGTAGGGGCTCCAAACCCCCCTATGAAAATTATTTTAAATACCGAGTATAGATAACCTCCACATCATTTCATCAAAACAAAAATATATTTCAGCCAAAAAAAATCAAAAAAAAAAAATATAAGTAATAGGCTCAAGCCGAACATTTTCAATGTAGGCCAAACTCAGACCTTCTGAACTCGGTCTAGCTTATTCCCACCCCTAATCCCAAACTTCGTATCAAATATTGATGGCATGATTATCCAGAGTATTTGAGATGGAATTCAAAAGAAAGAATTTTGTAAGTAATTTATTTTTTTGTACATTTTAAAATTGTATTGAAGTAATCAATTTTATTTTGGGATACATGTGTGCGAATTTTATTAAGAAAATAATAATAATAATAATAATAATAATAATAAAGTTGCTTATTTTAATTGCATATTTTTTAAAGAAAAAACTACTATTGACTTGAGTTAATAGAAAGTAATTTGAAAATTAAAGGGGTAGACAATATCACAAATTAAAAAAAAAAAACTATCTAAGTCATATATAGGATTGAAAAATAAAAATAAAAGAATTTCCCGGAAATATTTGGGTTCCCCCCATTATGCATTAGATATTTTCAAATTGTCAGAATTAAAGGAAATTTTTTATTTTTGAACCAAGAAAAAGGATATTTTTTATTTTATACATTAATTGTCCGGCTAAAAATTCCGCTCGAAATATTTGGAAAAAATAACTCCTCTAAACACAGGTTACATAAGAGTAACATTTTGGGTTTCACCATCATGCATTAGATGACTACTATGTGTGTGAGTGGGAGATAGTCAAGCTTCTCTCTTGATTAACATCTTGTTGATCATTTTATTTGATTTGATTTTTTCAGTTTATTGCCTTTTTGATTGGGTGATTGGTAAATATTATCAAACCGATTTGTTTTATTTGATTTTTGATTAGCTATGAGATACTCGCTATTGCCCACATGGCTTCAAACTGTGTTACATAAGACAAACATTTTGGGTTTCACCATCATGCATTAGATGACTACTGTGTGTGTGAGTGGGAGATAGTCAAGCTTCTCTCTTGTTTAACATCTTATTGATCGTTTTATTTGATTTGATTTTTTCAGTTTTTATTGCCTTTTTGATATTTCTCTTAATTGGGTGATTGGTAAATATTATCAAACCGATTTGTTTGATTTGATTTGATTTGATTTGATTTGTATAGTTTTATTTCCTTTGATATTTCTCTTAAATAGGTGATTGTGATTTCATTAATTTGATATTTCTCTTAATTAGGTGATTGTTATATTATTAAGCAGATTTGTTTTATTTGATTTGATTTGTACAGTTTTTATTTCCATTGATATTTCTCTTAAATAGGTGATTGTGATTTCCTTAATTTTATATTTCTCTTAAACAGGTGATAGTGATTTCCTTAGTTTGATATTTCTCTTAAATAGGTGATTGTTTGTCCCTTAATTATATAGGTGATAAAATGTCTATATATTAGCGTTGTAATTCCCTTTGTAAAGCAATTCCACAACACACACTCCCGAGCAGCCTAGCAGATTGCATCAAGCTTGTGTTATCTGTCATGGCCTCTAAACGCTTCATGCTCTTGCACCCTCTCCTTATTACAATGATCATGCTGCTTTTGTCTTCTTCTAACATAGCCATAGCATCTCAAGAGTTGAAGATCGTGCACAACCACAAGAGCCATGAAGAAACCAAAGCTGGAAGATTTTTTGTTCCCAACTATTTTGCTTTCCTTCCAAAATGACAAGTTCCACCCAGTGGAAGTTCAAAATGCCCCTACAGATATATATGTTGCTCCGTCCCTAGTGTGAGTGGCATTTAAGAAAAGTCGACGAACATAAGTCGAACTATAGTTTTGTACATCATACTTGCGTGTTAATACCCGAGTGCATATCTTCACATGTAATTGTGGGACAATGTCGGAGAGAGAGTGAGACATACAATACAATAATAAATGCAATAAGTAGTATTATCTTTTGTGTTTGTGTCTATACAGAATGTAAACTGAAGAATGATTATTGCATTGATTGAGATATAGAGTACAGTAGGGTATATATACAACTGATCTATCTATGATAAGTATAGTTGAATCAGTTGCAACTGATTCAACTCTTCTAACAAACTCTAAACTGAATCTAACTAATCTTAAGCGTTACTAACTTTACTAATTCATATACAAGAGATGACGTGTTGACTTGATGTACCGGTTACCATATTAGTTGTTTGAGTGTTGACTTGTAGGCTTCTTATTGGTTTGAGAAGTCTCATTCTCTATTATTCCCCCTTCAAGCTCAAGGAGGGATTTTACCTTGAGTTTGCATCTGAGAATGTTGAAGGCAGATGTTCCAAGGGGCTTGGTCATCAATTTGTGCAGATGCTGGAACATGTTTGATGAGCAGAGTCTTGGCCATAGATTTCTCTCTAACAAAATGGAGATCCATATCTATATGCTTGGTCCGCGAGTGCAGAATTGGATTATGAGCCAGGAGAACAGCAGATAGGTTGTCACATAGAAGAGTTGGAGTATGATGAGGTACCTGCAATTCAGTTAACAGAGATTGAATCCAAATTAATTCTGCAGTACCATGTGCCATGCCCCTGTATTCACTTTCTGCACTTGAACGAGCGACTACACTTTGCTTCTTAGCACTCCAAGACACAAGATTTGGGCCTAGAAAAACACAGATACCAGTAGTTGATCTTCTGTCATCTACATCACTACCCCAATCACTATCAACATACACTCTGAGAGAGTATTTCAGGTCCGGTGAGGCAGCTTGAAGATGTAAACCATGGTGTGAAGTACCACTTAGGTACCTTAGAAGCCTCTTGACAGCTAGCCAATGTGGCTCAAGAGGACAAGAGAGGAATTGACATAACTTGTTAACACTGAAGGCAATCTCTGACCGTGTCAAAGTAACATATTGAAGAGCCCCCACAATACTTCTATACTGATGAGGATCTGTAAGAACATCAGGGCCATGTGTTCGCTCGTGTTTTTAGCAAACAATCACTAGTTTTCAATATAGAGACTGTGAGATCAAACTAGGAAATCTCTTTGACGCTTGCCTTTAAGTTTTGTGTCTTTTAGCGTGCGTAAGAACAGAAAATAGTAGAAAGAGATAGTTTGAAAGCAGAATAAAAGCAAGAAATGCAACGAACGTAAAAACAAGTAAAAATTGCATTAAAATGATAGAAAGAAGAAGATGGTCCACCAACACGTACAATATGATCTGATTCACTCTTGTTTCGCTTTGACTTGGAAGTTGAGTTTCTCAGAGTTTTTGTAAAAATGTGGTGACCCGTTTTTCCTATTACAAGGAGTATTTGTACTCGGATACAATCGTGGGCAAGCACGATAACTACTTCCTAAAAACCGGAAATAACCGCCACTAATCGCCGCTCCTTGCGCTTCGACCAGCTTGTTGTCGAAGGATTTGGCGTAATATTGGACCCGATTTTGTCGAACAATTGGGCCCTCTCCCCGAAGGTTTCGACATTGTTTCGCGACTTGAAGAACCAAGTCCGCCGAAGTTTGCTTGCATTGTCAAGACTTGTACGACTTTCTTGCCGAATTTATGGTACATTGACTTGAACATTGACCGTGGCCCACTGTAGAATACTATTAAATGTGCAGTCAATACCATTTAAAGCTTGATTTAATGCCCTTGTCGGAATTTTGAGGTAACAGATTGCCCCCCAAAAAATGTTTTTTCGACGGAATAAGGAATGGAGGGAAGAAAAGGCATTTTTTGAATACTGTGCAATGGTCGTTTCTACCGCCTTTTGCATTTCAACAGTGGTCGAAAAGACAACCATCATTACTTGCACAGGTAAAACGAAACGTCTTATTGGCACACGTTGCATAGTTGGTGGGCCATCACGTCTCTCAAACGTCGCGAACGTGCGAGTTATGGCGAACGTGCCAATAACTGTAGCTTCCCAACATATATAAACGGCTACAACCCTTCATATTCCTCTTTACTCAGTTTGAACCCTTGTGAAGTCTCTCTGCATTCTTCATTCTCCGCGTTTTGCAAAAACCCCAAAATCACTAAAGTTTCAAACTTTCATTCCTTTCCTTCAATCTACGCTTGAATTTCGTCTCGCATTTGCTTTTTATCTCTCATGGCTTCGTCATCTGCTGCTGAATGTTCAAAGAAGAACGACGAGCCCAACAAACCTCAAACCCTTGATGGCTTCGTTGATGAGCCTGACATTCACGACAGTCGAGCAGTTCAATGGCAAACCCAGGTATTGATTCCCTCTGCTAGGGTTTATACTCATGCATATCTAGGTCCTCTTCCTGATATCCTGTTAGAAAACACTGAAGTTTCTGAAATTTTCCCCAGTCATGCCTGTCTTCAACCCCGAATTTTCACTAGGACCCCTTTTCATTTAGAATTTCTGAATAGTCCTTCCAGGGTTTTTAGGTCTGCTCCTAGGCTCGACCAACAAATTTACATAGACTGGCTCGACAAGGTAGAGGCTAAAAAGGCCAACATCTGGAAAAAACAAGGTATTTTTGACCTTATCCAGTTGTCTAGGTATGGGCCTAAGTATGACAGCACCTTGATATTGGCTGCTATGCAGTTCTGGGACTGTGCTACTCATAGCCTCCACTTGAAATGTGGCATCTTTGTCTCCCACTTTACTAGATGTTCTTTGCCATCACGTGGTATGAAACCCTTAGGTGAGACTTTCGACCGCTAATCCCGATTATGAATACCCGTTCTCTTTCAACAATGCCACTTTTGCTCCTTACATCACGCAGAACACCACAAACTCGACAACGATACGATTATGTTCGCTAAAGAACACGTAGCCTTCTTAACCCTTTGGTTATCCTTTGTTTTACGCACCCGTTCACCTGTGTTTCTAAAACCTATATCCCCATGCAGCCCAACTCCACGAGGAAGAAAACATTAGTCTTGCCAAACCGTTGTTGGGTTCTCTCTATCGGGAACTTGATAATCTTTGTTCTAGAGGCGAAAGAAGGCGAACCCACCAACAAGTTCTTGGCCTCGCCCATTGTGGCTATTGCAATTGTGGCTGTTAGCCACTTTCGAGTCTCGACTAGGTCTGTATATCCCTAAGTCTGCTCAACCAACTTTAAAGTCTAGGAGGACTGAAGGGATTCGACTAGCCCAGTTGAAACCCAAGCAGATAAATATTCCTCCAGAAGAGTCCTTCGAAATTTACTTCGATATGTTCCTGAAGTGCACAAGTTTTGTAGACTCTATGGCTCCCTTTGTGCAAAGGCCTTTCGGTCCAACTTGGTTTCGGCAACCATTTCCTTCCCCTTCTGTCGAACAAGCTGAGGAGATTACCCAAATCTGGCAAACCTACCTCTCTCCTGCTATTCTTTCTACCAGACTTACCCCTGGCAAAACTAAAAATAGTTTGGGAATTAAGAAATATTTCCCAAGTTATTCTGCCAGACAGTTTGGCCTTTGTCAGATTCGACCTGCGCCAGTGTGTCTTCATAGGCGAGAATTTTCGAATCGAAGCGATGGCGACCTACAAACAAGCCTTCAAAAAATTCCACTATAGGGCCTTGAATTTGAACCTCTCAAATTCAACCCCGATTCTCATGCACCGAGAAATTTCATGAATGGTGGATGGTTACTATACCACCTTCTTGCTTTGGAGAGGCTAGTGACACCTTGCGAGAAAATATTATGAAGAAATTGGTGGCGACCGCTTCCTTCGAACAACCCGGTATTTACTTCTTGATACCCAAATCTTTCTGAGTCTTAAACATCTGTAACTTAGTTTTATTTCTGTTTGCTTATCAATGTTTTCGACGTCAGGCCAACCTGCACCCAAGCTGAAGATCAAAGTAGGCAAGGCTACCACAGCAAAATCTCCTTCAGCAACCAAGAAGACAGTGGTAGCGAGATCCACTCCAGAAATTGTCCTAAAGAAGGTATGTTGCCATTTATTCGCTTCAAGTTATTTTTGATTACGACTTTTATTTATGTCGAAAACTTTCTTTCTAGAAAACAACCCAGGCAAAATCCCCTCAGCAGACCAAAGCTAAAAAGAAAATGGTCCTTCCTGATGATGAGGTACTATACTCTTGCTTTGTTAATCCGTCGAAATTTCTCTTCCATTTGTCATTCACTTTCTTGTCATAACCCAAATTCTTTTTTGCAGGACACTGAAAGTGATGATAACGTCCCCCTCACTCAGAGGTCGAGGAAAAGAAACCTTCCTGAATTTCAAAGGGCAGCTCAAGGCATCATTATTGACGAGCCTTCTGAATCACCTTCTTCTCCTCCAATCAAGAGGCTTAAGGTACAAGAGGTAAATTCCCTTTCGACATTAGTTTAGACTTCTTCGATCTCACCTTTCCAATCCTTAAATGATATACCTTGTTGTGCATAGGTGGGTGGGTGGCTCGTCGAGACGGACACGGAGTTCGATCTATGGTTGAGGTGCGATCTAGAGTTATCGGTCCGTGCTCCTTTTCCTTCATCTCCTCGTGGTGTAATCTTTGAAGAAATTTTCCAAGCGTTGGATAACCCTGAAATCCCTGTTTTCGAGGAGTTTGCTCCAAGTGCTGGAAATGTCAAACAAGAGGCGGTCGTCGAAGAGAATGCTCCTGCTATGGAGGAGGCTATTCCAACTGCTGGTAGAGTCGAACCGGAGACTGTTGTTGGAGAAACTGCTCAAGTTCCAGAACTTAACATTCCAACAACTGAAGGACCAGAAGTAGTGGCTACCTCTGTCGAAATACCTGAAGAAAATATGATCGATCAAGAACAAGAGGCACCTAGAGTGGGGAACCTGCAGATCAAAGTGCTTCTGCCAAAGAGTCCTCAACAGTATTGTTAGCGATCAAGAAATGGGTGAGCTAAAGAAGGCGAATCCTTGGCGACCTTGAAGATCATGTTGAGTCTTAAGAGCTCGTCGAGCAGCTTGATTTGCAGTTCTTGAACAACTCTCTAAGTTCTATCAATCAGGAGACGGTCGAAAGCCTGCTTTGCCAGCTGAAGACGAAGGTGTTAGAAGGGGACTTGGTGGCAACCATTGAGAATGACCCATCTGTGTATCTTGAGGTAAAATCCCTCATTCACAAGATCACCAAATTGGACCCTCCTCAAAAGCGCCCTTTCGTTCTTCATGGAATTTGGCCCCATTTTTGAGCAACTTTCTCTTTTAATCAACCAACGGCCGACCACCTCAAGCGCAAGGTTCAAGAGACTCGACTGCGAGGTAGAACTCGCCTCTCTTAAGGCCGATCAAGGCGACATCGAGGCTTTTGAAACCCAAGCGACTAAAGATGAGAAAGCAATCGCTGAATGGGATGCGAGAGATTGCGCGTATTGACGAGGAGATAAAGACACTCCAACTTAAATCGTCAAACGCAGAGCACCGGAAGGGCACGATCGTCGAGCGAATGAGTGCCGCTTCGTCCACCAAAACCACCAAAGCATTGGCGGCTATAGAGCACTTGGAGAAGATTGACAAGCATCAAGCCATTCTCGCCGACCTCGATAAAGAGCTACACCTTCTCGACACCTCTATCTCTTTGAGTGTTAGCATCATGGATAGGCATAAGGCTACCTTGTCGAACTTACGAGGCTGTAATAGTTTAGAATTCTAAAAATGGTGTGTAACTTTGACATTTCTTTATACATTGCCATTTATGAACAATTTTCGTTTACTTATAATTGCTCAATTTTTATCTCAGTTAACGTTGGCTTGTATCGCTTTAAATACTTGCCATTTATTCTAAAGATTCTATTTTCGTCACCTAGCTCTTCGACTTCATAAGCGCCATTCGAAAAAGCATCGCAACACGCGAAATGGGCCTTCCCACCACAGTGACCATTTGCCTAAAACTCTATCTTTTTATCCATGGGTAATAGGACTTTCCACACTAACTCCCTTCCTCAAAGGTTTTTAACTTAACCTTTTATTGTAGGCTTTAGCTACTCTTTCTTTCTGTCGAATAAGCATCTCTAAAGCTAACAACCTCTCTTCGTCTAAATCAACTAATTCATCAATCATCATATTCCAATAATGATCAAAAGGAATTTCACATTGTTTCTGAATCCTTGTTGATTGTAAACAAATCTCGACGGTAACACCGCATCATGCCCAAATGTTAACTTTGTAGGGAGTGGTGTTTATAGACTCTTTAGGCGACGTTCGACAAGCCCATAACACTTGGTCAAGAGGCGTGCCAACTTTTAGGCTTATGTCCAACGTGCTTTTAATCAAGTTAATAATGATTTTATTGGCGCCTCTACTTGACCATTGGCTTGTGCGCGTAGTATGGTGTCGAAGTCAATAACTTGAAACCAATTTCAAAGAATGAAATCTACCATTTTTCGACCGGTGAAAGCAGTACAGCAGTCCGTAGTAATGGTTTTCGGAATTCCATATCTATAAACGATATGATTTTGAATAAACCTTATCATCGCTTCTTGATCTACATTGGCTAAAGGTATTGCCTCTACCCATTTAGTAAAGTAATCAATCCCTACTAGAATGTATCTGTGGCCTTTCGACGAGGTTGGTTTTATTTCTCCAATCACATCTAAAGCCCAACCCCTGAATGGCCAAGGTTTCACTATAGAATGCAACTCATTTGCAGGCACATGTTGTATTCCAGCATGTTTTTGGCATTCTTGGCAACCTTTGGCAAATTCTATACAATCTTTTAGCATAGTTGGCCAATACATTCCTTGTCGAAATAACAACCATTTCATTTTGTGGCCTACTTGATGTGAGCCACATGCTCCACTATGTGTATCAGAAACTGCCAAATATGCCTCGTTTTCACTAAGACATTTTAGTAGTACCCCTTCAAGAGTTTGTTTGTACAATTCGTTTCCAATTAACACATAGCTTAGAGCTCTGTACTTTACTTTTTTATTAGTGTTCCCTGTAGGATTTTGTAAATACTCTACAATGGGTTTTCGCCAATCATCATCAACCATATTGTCAATAGCAAAAATTTCTGCCAAGTCAATATCGTCAAAAATGTGACGTTTTTCGATGCGTACTTCATTTGTATTTATTGCCCCCAATTTTTGGTGTTGACAATAACGTCGAAGGAGTATTATAGAGAGAGTCTTCGAGATTAGTTTATCTTTTATCTCAATTAACTCTTCTAGGCTTTGCTTCGATACTTGTAAATCGAGAGGCAATTTGTGCAGTTCATTTGCCACGTGATTTTCAATTCGTGGTAAATATTCTAGGTGAACGAATGTAAACCTTTTTAGCAAAGTATTGGCAATAACGAAATATTTAATAAGGTGTTCATTAATACATTTGTATTCTTTTGTCAATTGCCCGACCACTTGGTGAGAATCACCTTTTATTTCGACATAACTTGCCCCTGATTCGAGTAAAATTTTAAGGCCTACTATTAAAGCCTCATACTCGACTTCATTATTTGAGCAAGAGTCTCGAATTTTAAATTTATACTTCGTTGGAGTATTTTACGGAGAGATAATCAAAATCCCAATACTGCTCCTTTTTATGGCTTGAGCCATCGAAGTATAATCTCCAAGGGCGTATGTCTAACGAATGTATTTCACATTCGACAACGAGAATGGTCTACTATAAAATCAGCAACCACTTGTCCTTTAATTGATTTGAGGGTTGGTAAGTTAAGTTGTACTCTAGCAAAGCTAAAGCCCATTTGCCAATTCGACTATGCAACATTGGTTTTGACAACATATGTTTAATAACATCGAAATGCGAATAAATATAAACATCTGCTGATTTTATATATTGCTTCAATTTTGTACAAGAAAAATACAAGCAAAGGCACAGTTTCTCTATTGGACTATACCTAGTTTCAGCATCAATCAAAACCCTACTAAGGTAATAAATGGGTCTTTCGACACCACTATCATCCTCTTGCGCTAACATGCTACCTATTGTGTTATCAGAAGCTGCTATATACAACTTTAGCAATTTGTTTCCAATAACAGGCAATAAAATTGGTGGTTTGACCAAATAAGACTTGATTGCGTCGAAAGCATCTTGGTGAACTTGCTCCCACTTGAATTCATCTTCTTTCTTCAATCTCAGTAATGGCGAAAAAACTTGTGTTTTGCCACTTAGATTTGAGATGAATCTTCGAAGGAAATTAATTTTCCCTAGTAGTGACTGAAGTTCTTTCTTGGTCGAAGGAGCCTTCGTTTCCATAATTGCTTTAGTCTTATTTTCGTTGATCTCTATGCCTTTCTTGTGTACTACAAAACCCAAGAATTCACCTGCACGTACACAGAAAGCACATTTGGTTGGATTCATTTTCAATCCATATTTCCTCATTCGTTCAAAAGAACGTCGAAGATGGTCTAAATGACCACTACGAGGATGACTTAACCACCACATCATCTATGTATACTTGCATAAAATCATCAATAAAATCGTGAAACATAGAATTCATTGCCCTTTGATAAGTGGCACCAGCATTTTTTAAACCAAAGGGCATGACTACCCATTCATAAACACCTAATGCCCCTGGACATCGAAAAGCTGATTTCGACACATCATCTTCGGCAATAAAGATTTGATTATACACTGAGTAGCCATCTAGCAAACTGAGATAATCAAATCCTGCTGCCGAATCTATTAGCATTTACGCGCTACGGGCATAGCGTATTCATCTTTAGGTGTTGCATTATTTAGATCCCTAAAGTCTACGCAAACTCTAAGTTTTCCATTTTTCTTCATTACTGGAACTATATTAGCTAACCAATCAACGTACCTGGCAGTTCTGATGAATTTGCTTTTGAACAGCCTTTCTATTTCTTCCTTGATCTTAGCCAATATCTGAGGAGCAAATCTTCTTGGCGTTTGCTTCACTGGTTTCTTCCCACAGTCGAATGGGTATTTGTAATTCCACCACTTCTCGACTCAAACCGGGCATTTCATTTGTACTCCCAAGCAAAGCAATCTTTGAACTCTGCGAAGTGAAATAACTTGGGTTACGAAGCGGCATCAAGATGTGCACTAATATATGTTGGCCTTTTGATCAAGCCATTTCCCAAATCCACCTCTTCGACTGGATCTTGAGCTTGCATGCGCTTTGTAGAATCTTTAGGGTCTTTTTCAAAACCCAATGGTTCGTCATCATAAATGCAATCCAGCTTGTCATTTATGACTTCACCATTTTCTTCAGATGAAGTTATGGCCCGATGACCATTGTTTGTTGACTTAACTCGGCTTCCAAAGCCGCTTTTTATTTTATTTTCGGCCATATAAGCCGTAATTCTATCCCAATCCGGAATGCGACATCTAAACCTTCTAAGAGTCAGTGTCCCATCCTGTTGGAGGTAGCACACCATCAGGATAGACATTTGCACCTTCTATTTCCTCTCTTTCCCACACAAAACCATGTGTTGGGTATAAGTGAATGGAGGAAAGCACATTATCTGAAGAGATATATGCTTGGCTAGAAGATGAACATGGCGCAATATTAAGCCATTTGTTTCTCGAAATTCTCCTGGTGACATTATTTACGTCGGCAAGGAAATAGCTTTAGTCCGCTTCGACGTATTCCACGGACCATCATCCTCCACATTACCAATTTACGGTGTAGGCTTGAGGGGCGGCTCTTACGCCATGTATCCACTCTCTCCCAAGGAGTAGATTGTAGCTTGCTTTTGAAGCTATGACAAAGAACGTGGTGGTTCTTCCGGCGGTTCCTACCACCACTTCCACTTCGGACTGACCCCAACGACGGCCGGCGATTTCCCTCATAATTGGTTAGCATAATATTATGAGGTCTAAGGTGTATCAAACATCCCTATCGTCTTGAGCATGGCACGAGGCATTAAGTTAATGAATGACCCCTCCATCGACGATTATCTTATTAATACCTACGCCATTAACTTTGGCTTGGGCGTACAAAGGCTTGGATGGTGTTGCATGCCTTCGTCGGCCTCTCGAAAGTGGCCATCTGTTCTTCCACGCGACCATTGTTCATGACATAGTAGCATCTTGGCTTGTGGTTAGCCATATCCCCAATGAAGTCTTCTTCGACGTCGTTTGGGTATCATCACGCGACATCATACTCACTAGGCGAATGGACACCACGTTGCGGATGGCGTCGAAGCTAGCCTCAGTCGTCGAAATCACGAAAGTAACATCTTCATTCATGTCGAATGAAGCACTTTTCTTCTTTAAAGATGTTAATGGAGGAAAAATCCTCTCCATAGCTTGAGCCTTCTTGGTTCCTCTATCACAATAGATTTCCCTTTAGCCTTATTCCCAACCCTTACTTGATTGGCGGCACCTATATTTATCTTTGTGTTCCCCACGGTTTAGGAGTCACACCCTTAACCGTTTTTGGCGTTGCTCGTTAGCAACCAGTGTTGCCTTCTTTTCGGCCCGTAGTAACAACGCCATTGGGTCTTCGTCATGGGATTCTTCCCTTTATAATTGTTTTTATAATTATATTTTGCGGCCTCACTGTGATTGGCTTGGACCGTTCGGCATGTTGAAGCGACATTCTTATAGTGTCTACATCCAGCATGTATCCACTTTTCATTGGATGGATCTGCTCTTGGAAAAAATGGTTTGGCAGAGGCAGATAGCACAAACTCCTTCTTGGCTATACCCTTACCAGCAAACTGCGGTTTGCTTGTCGAAGCCTTGTTCGAATTCTTTACCTTGTAAGGAAGGTCCCCTCTTTTGAAGCTGAAATTTGGCCTCTTATCTGGCCATTTCCTTTTTAGAGGTTGTCGAACTTCACAGCATTCGACACTTTTAGCCGCTTCTTTATCAAACACAGCACTACACCTGGGGCACAACATGACCTCAGAATTTCTCAGTTTGCACCTATTTAGGAAGTCTATCAACTCTTCCTCAGCTTTGGGATACACAGATTGTACCTTCTCCTCATATTCTTCCTGAGTAACATGTTGTACAGCACCACTCTTTTGCACAACACTTTTGATTTTTTCAGCAGGAGGTTTGGTAGACTTTGGAGAATCCACCATTTTTGCATCTACCATATTGATACTCATCTCAATTGGTTCTGCATACATAGCCTCCACTTGATGGAGTGGGTCAGCATCAATTTGCATCGGTGCTTTATTCTTTTTATCTCCAAATTTGAGCCTTCCTTCTTCGATCGCTTTCTGAACCATGTCCCTGAAAAGTACACAGCAGTCGGTTGTATGTCCCAAAAAATTATGAAACTTACAATAACCCTTTTTCTTCCTCTGCGCCGAGAGGAGGAACTTTCGAGCCATTTGGCACTATTATTTGGCCATCAGTCACTAGCAAATCGAAGATCTCATCACATTTAGTAACATCAAAAGTGTACGTTTTAGGCACAAATCTATCATTCTTAGGCTCTCTGAGATTATTCCCATTTGCATGAGGCCTTAATAATTTACAAGCATAAGGAGGACCGGGCTTAAGTTCAGCCACGTCTATTTCCTCAGATTCGACATCACTAAATGCAAAGTCGAATTGTTCATCTACATAGGCTATCTTTTCTTTCTTTGTGAAACCCCTTTGAGTTTTCTTTTTATTGTACTTATTCACTCTAGCCTTTTCCTCTTTAAGCCTTTCGACTTGTCGAACTCTATCGGCTAGTTGGGCCATATCTCTCAAATGAGGCGTATCCAATTTCTTTCGAATTGAATAGTCAAGGCCACTGCTGACCATTTCGACAAGCTCATGTTCGAGCACTTGTGTAAAACACCTTGCCTTGATGAGCCTAAATCTATTCAAATAATCATCAATAGCCTCGGTACTTTACGTCGAACACTTGGCCAATTCTTTAAGGCTAATCTTGATGGCCCATGTAAATTGCTCATGAAAAGCCTTTTCTAATTGCCCCCATGTATATATGGAACCGAGGGGGTAGAGTGGTAAACCACGTAAAGGCATTCTTAGTTAGAGAATTTGGAAAATATTTCATCTTCAAATTCTCATTTTGGGCTATGTCCCCGCCTCGATCATGTAACGGGCAATGTGTTCGACGATGGACTCATTGGTATCACCCCCAAACTTAGTAAATTTAGGGATTTTCCAACCTCTTGGCAATTCTGTCTGTAACACGTATTCACACAGCGGTGATACGAAATTAGGCCTATGTAAACCTATGTTAAGGCCATTTTGCGCCATTATGGTTTCGACCAAAGTGGCTATGTTGTCTTGAGCACAAACGTTATTTCGTTGCACTTGTCGAACAACTTCGTCGGCGTTTTGGTTTCGATTTACCATAACTACCTCAGGGATGTGATTTCCCATTTGTTGTTCGCCCATAACCGCTTTGGGCCGGCGGTGATCGATCTCGTGGGGTGTTAGGCATGTTATTCCCGCAATTTGGTAATCGCTATTATTTCCGTAGGAGCCCCAAAGAAATCTGCAATCCTACCCATTTGGTCCTGCTAACATTTGATAATTGGTATTTGTGTTCGAATCAAAGGATTGAACACGGTACCAATTTGTTGAGTCAGCATATTAACCATATCATGATTGCTTTCGTCCACTTGTTGTCTTAACGCCAACAAGGACGCATTGGTTAATGCAGTAGGATTTCGACCAAGTATACCCTCAGAAGAAACGTGTGAAGGAGAAAAGGTCGACACATGTGGCATTCCAGTAGGCATGCCATATACCCCAAAAGGGTATGGTGGTAGACTCATATTTTGGAAACGTGTTTCCAAACTATTCCCTGTTGCCACATAAGGACTAGAAGGAAGTCCCGTACTTTGTGGCAAGGCCATAGATGATGTCGAACCAACATTAGTCATTGACATCGTGGGAGCGATTCATCGATGTCACTTGGGCCGTAGTCCCTGTAACATTTCCAACGTTGACATTGGCAGAATCTACCGTTGTTCCTTGCCCTTGTGATATCACAGGGTTAGAACTAGAGGCGTTGTTAGAATTGGTACGTACCATTCTACCACTCCTCAAGTGCATACTGAGTTTATACACTTAACGAAGCGACACAAAATAAGCGGCAAAGGTCCCACCGTGCGTGTGCAATTTGTTCGCTTCGTGTTTTTAGCAAACAATCACTAGTTTTCAATATAGAGACTGTGAGATCAAACTAGGAAATCTCTTTGACGCTTGCCTTTAAGTTTTGTGTCTTTTAGCGTGCGTAGAGCAGAAAATAGTAGAAAGAGATAGTTTGAAAGCGAGAATAAAAGCAAGAAATGCAACGACGTAAAAACAAGTAAAAATTGCATTAAAATGATAGAAAGAAGAAGATGGTCCACCAAACACGTACAATATGATCGATTCACTCTTGTTTCGCTTTGACTTGGAAGTTGAGTTTCTCGAGTTTTTGTAAAAATGTGGTGACCCCGTTTTCCTATTACAAGGGAGTATTTGTACTCTCAGATACAATCGTGGGCAAGCACGATAACTACTTCCTAAAAACCAGGGAAATAACCGCCCACTAACTGCTGCTCCTTGCGCTTCGACCAGCTTGTTGTCGAAGGATTTGGCGAAGTATTGGACCCAGTTTTGTCGAACAATTGGGCCCTCTCTGTCGAAGGTTTTCGACATTGTTTCGCGACTTGAAGAACCAAGTCGCCGAAGTTTGCTTGCATTGTCGACAACATGCGACTTTCTTGTCGAATTTATGGTACATTGACTTGAACATTGACCTGTGGCCCACATAATACTATTAAATGTGCAGTCAATACCATTTAAAGCTTGATTTAATGCCCTTGTCGGAATTTTGAGGTAACACCATGTTTGCTCAGCTTTAAATTGGCAAGCATGGGTGTTGGTACTCCTTTGCAATCAGTCATATTGGCTCTCTGCAGCAGATCCATGATATACTTTGTTTGTGTCATAAGGAGAGAACCATCAGGCAAGGTTTTGACCTCAATACCCAGAAAATAATCAGGTTTTCCTAAATCCTTTAATGCAAATGTGAGATGCATCTTATGAATCAGATCAGTAATTAGAGATGAAGATGTACCAGTAATTATAATATCATCTACATAAACAAGGACATATAGAGTAACACCTCTCTTAGTGTAAATGAAAAGTGATGTGTCAGATTTACTAGCATGGAAACCAAACTGTAGAAGAGCAGATGTTAGCCTCTCATACCATGCCCTTGGTGCTTGTTTGAGACCATAGAGAGCACGTTGAAGCCGGCAGACCTGATTCTTGTCAGAACTTATAAAGCCAGGGGGCTGTTTCATGTATATTTCTTCAACTAGATGCCCATTGATGAAAGCATTGTTGACATCAACTTGTTGCATGACCCATTTATGAGTAAGAGCCAGTGTTAGAATGATCCTTATAGTGGCAAGTGGCAGGTTTCATAACTGGTGAAAATGTCTCCTTATAGTCCTTGCCATAAATTTGGTTGAAGCCTTTGGCGACCAACCTAGCTTTGCACTTATTTAATGAGCCATCAGGGTTTTGTTTCACACGAAAAACCCATTTGCAGCCAATGGCTTGCCTTTGGGGTGGTAGTGTAGTAAGAGTCCATGTACCATTCTTGAGGAGAGTGTTGTACTCCTCTGCCATAGCAGCAAACCATTTAGGATCAGTGAGAGCCTGCTTGACTGATGTTGGCTCTGCCACAGTCAAAAACACCTTAGGTTTGAGTTTCCCAGTCCTAGTTCTAGTGGTCATAGGATGTTGGGATGTGGTAGGAGCTAGTGGTACTGGAACAACTCTGTTTGGAGTAGGTTGGGGGTCATTTTCAGGATTGGCAGGTTGTTGATGTTCAGGTGAGGTAGTTTCTGGATTGGGAGGAGGTGTGTTTTCTGGTGGAGGTGTGGGGTTGGGTTCTGTGAGTGTTGGAAGAGGAATGAGAGCTGACTCTGTAGTGGAAGAGACACCCGTATCACTGGAATTTGTGGGAACTAGAAATAGAGTAGTGTATGGGAATTGTGTTTCATCAAAAAGGACATCTTTGGTAATGTATATCCTACCCTCTGCACTAAGACATTTGTATCCCTTATGTTGAGGTGATATTCCAAGGTTTACACATTTGGTGCTTCTATGTTCAAGTTTGTGTTTATTGTAGGGCCTCAAAAGTGGATAGTAAGTACAGCCAAAAACCTTAAGTAGTGTATAGTCAGGTTGCTTATGGTATAGTGCTTCATATGGTGAGATAAAGGATGGGTGAGCAGTGGTAGGAAGTCTGTTTATAAGATAAGTAGAGGTAGTAAAGGCATGATCCCAGAGAGAAATGGGCAGAGATGCATGAAAAAGTAAGGTAAGGCCCATCTCAACTATTTGCCTATGTTTTCTTTCTACAGTACCATTTTGATGAGAGGTGTGAGGGCATGTAAGTCTATGATGAATCCCTTTAGAAGCCAACAGATCAGTGAATGGGCGAAATTCCCCACCAAAATCAGTTTGTACTGCCTTAATATCAGTGTTGTGTTGTGTGTGTACCAAAGCAGAAAATTTTGTAAAAGCTAGTAGTGCATCAGATTTGTTTTTAAGAAAGTAAACCCAAGTGAACTTAGTAAAAGCATCAACAAATGCTATATAATATCTATAACCAGAACTAGATGGAGATGGTGTAGGTCCCCATAAATCAGAATGCACAAGCTCAAAAGGGTGAGAATATTCAGTAGTAGATGCACTAGCATGTTGTCTATGAGATTTACCCATGCAACATGATTGACACAAAGAAATATCTGCTTTATTAGGCAAAGAAATTTTGTACAATTTTAGAATTGAAAATACAGTATTTATATTGGCATGGCCTAACCTAGAGTGCCAGAGTGAATATTTCCTAAGAGCACTATCAGATACATTTGCTTGTGATTTAGAAATGGAAACAGAATTGCCAGCAACAACAGAATTACATTTAGCAGAAGCAGTATTAACAGTAACAACATGTTTAGCAGAAACAGAATCAGACCTAGGTGTATTAAAAGTTCTAATTTTAACTCTAGGTTTAACAGCAACATGGAATGGGAACTTCTTGAAAGAGTAGAGACCATCCCTTCCTCTAACTCCTTTGAGCAAAAGTTGTTTAGTGCCCTGAGATTTAACAAGACAATAGTTTGAGTGAAATTCAAAATACACCTTATTATCCCTAGAGAATCTAGACACAGAGAGCAAATTCTTAGAAATTGCAAGAACATGTAAGAGTTTATTTAGTTTAAGAGCTATTGATGGATTGAAAGGGGATGGAAAACTAGCTGTGCCAATGGCCTTAATAGGCACTTGTTGACCATTACCTACAGAGACCTTAGTTGAGCCTCTGTAAGGTGTGCTTTTGTCAAAATTGTGAATGTGAGGTGTGATATGGTGGGACGCACCTGTATCCTTGTACCAATCCTCATCAAGATCGGTTGCTGTCAATTCTTCACCAGTAGAGGCATAGTTGGCCTGAACTTGCTTTGGTGCAGCATTTTGTTGATCCTTGGACTCATTCTTGGAGGTCTTGGATTGAGAAGAGCCTGCCTCATTGTGAGATGCAAAGGTCTCATCGAACCTATGCCAACAATCAGCTGCAGAATGGCCATACTTGCCACACAGTTGACAGGTTGGGCGAGAGCAAGTGCTCGATGGATTCTATGAAGAAGGATGTGACGAACCAGTGGAACGCCCTCTGCCACGAGCTTTATGGTTTCTACCTCGACCACGATTGTTGAAATTGTTGCGAGAATTGAACGATGTATGAGCAAGATTTGCAGTTACAGATGCTGGTGCGAGTTCTTGCCTATGTTTTTGAAACTGTGCTTCTTGAACAAGCAGCAGAGACTCAATATCAGAAAGATTTGTGGTGCAGGTGGTTTTCCAAAGATCATCATCACGAAGGGGTCGTATTCTTCCGGTAACCCATCAAGAACGACATCAATGATGTCTTGATCGGTGATATTTCCCCAATTGATACAAGGGAATCAGAGAAAGAGTGAATGCGTAACAGATATTCTTCAATTGAGCGTTCCCCCTTTTTCGTGTTCTTCAATTCCGATCTCAATTGACGAATTCGAGCTTTGAGATGAGAGTAGTAGTGTTGATGGATTCTATCCCAAACCTGGTGTGCATGTTTGCACGTGAGAACCCTAGGTAACACAGCTTCACTGAGTGTTGACAATAACCAAGTGAAAAGCATCTGGTCTTGGACCAGCCAACGATCATACGCGTCGGAGTTCTTGAAAGCGGCACGATCAGTCTCTGATTCGTACTGCGGTGGGATTTGCGGGTTCACCAGAAAGCGATGGAGTTTGTAGGAGGTAATTATCCCTTCCACCTGTTGATTCCAGAGCAAGAAGTTTTTATCTTCAACCCTCACCTTACAAGCCGGTTTTGTGGGGTTGAGTTAGGCCTTAAACCACATTCTAAGATGGTATCAGAGCCTATCCTAGATCTATTGGGCCACCTACCATTAAAAAAACACGCTACAAGCCCAAAAAAAAAGGTGTTGCGCGTGAGGGGGCGTATTAAGGAAAATCCCAAGTCCCACATTGACTAGTGATAAAGTCTCTAGAGGGTTTATAATGAAGAGGCAACCCTCACTTTACAAGCCGGTTTTGTGGGGCTGAGTTAGGCTTAAACCACATTCTAAGAGTGTCACTCTCCGAAATTGTCTCACAAGTACTTGTGAGGATCCAACTCCTAATACCCAACATATCTATATCTATATCTATATAAATCTCTAAAGGAAGCTTTTTTCCAAGCTCTAGGATGCTCCACATCATTTCAATTTATTTTCCAACTTAAATCTCAACATTCTTTTTTACTTAATTAATATCCACTAAACATTTATGACATTCAATTTTTAAATCAATATAAATCTAACTTTATCAATACTTCTTAAACATCACAATAAAAATATATATATATATATATATATATATATATATATTCAATTAACTTTTGAAACAAAAAATATTCATATTATCTTTTTCTTGATTTTAATTTTTTTATAAACATTTAGCAAATGTTAAATTCATTTTATTAAAAACATTAAAAGATGTTAACTAAATACTACATTTTCTATAAACTTCATTTCTTTTCCCTACAAAAAAATGAAATTCTATGTCTATATTGTGAACTTTAGTAGACCAAATTTATTCCTCTAATTTTTTTTCATAAGGAATTTTCTACACACAAACTTGACTATTGAATTGTGAGTTTTTCTTCCTTTGTTATTTTTATTTTAAAAAATTTCTCCTTATTGATTACTCTTAATTAATTACTTGATGTTTTGATTTTTTTGCCTTTTGGGGTCTCTAAATTATTATTTTCATTAGTACTAATTATTAGTGTTGGTTTTTAATAGAGATTAGTTACAATCCTTTCATTTTCCATCACTTAAATTATTCTTTTCAAAATACCATATATACCTAAGAAGAGAGGTCACCCTCATCTTTTCATTTTTACATCACTTTTTTTGAGTGTTACATCACTTATGTGATTATTTTTTTATTTGGTTTTTACATTATCAATATTCTAGCTTGAAGAAATGTATTGTAGTAGATGGAGTTCCAAAAAGTTGTATAAATTTGTATTTTATTCTTAAGCTTTTATTGATTGTTGATTAGGTATTGAGTTTGTTATAGGTTCCAAATTGCGGTTAAGGGAGGAAAAATGAAGTTTACATGGATAGGAGAAATTGGAAAGGCAAATCAAAGGATTTGAGCTTCATGTTGTAGACAATTCTAATGTTGTCAAAAGTTATAGACATACATGCGGTTGAGAACAATTTTTTTTAGTGAGTAATGCGGTTGAGGAACAATTTTTTAGTAAGTAATGTTGTCAAAAGTTATAGACATAATAATTTGGATTACTTAGTGAGTAATGCAGTTGAGGAACAATTTTTTGCCAAGCTATTGACATGTATGGATTATTTTAAATTTTAATATTGTTCTTCAAAAAATTGTTTAGTTTTAATAGGTTCCATGAAATTGGATGAGGCTTTGTATCTAAAAGTTTTTTATAATATGTTCTTTGAACATTCACAAATGCATGTTCGTTAATGTCCCTTCTAAACTAATGATATTAAGATTTTATTTTTTGTACAATTTAATATTAATAATAAATTTGTTAATTATTATTCATTATAAATTAATGAGATGAAGTTTTTACTTACATTTAATTTTTTTATTTTCAAAAAAATTTAAAGATAGATAAATATCAATGTACCATTTGAAACAACATACTTACAGTAGCAAATAAATTATATTATTACTAAAATAGATTAATATAAATTAGTTTAGTAAACACTTTTATAATTATAATAGTTTAGATCAATTTAAAAGATTAGAATCATATGAATTTGTCTTTTAAAACATTTAGTGCAAATTAAAAAAAAAGTGATAAGGAGGCTTGATCGTTGGTGACCTTTCTCTCTCTCTGCTTTATTTTTCTTTAAAAATGTATCTCTTATTGATTACTCATCAATATTTTTTTTAGTCAAAACTCTTCAATATTTATGATTAGTAGTTATTATTTTAGTTGCCTTTTAGTGTCTCTAAATTAATATAATTAGTACAATATATTTTCTTTTTCTTGATTTAAAATCCACCCAACAAATCGTACTTTTTTTAATAATATATTGAAAATATTTTATAAAATCAAAATTAAAAATAGATGAAACTAAAATTATACAAATATTAATTATTATAAGAACAAATATTAATTATTATAAGAAAAAAACACTATCGTAAAAATAAATGAACTGTCTCATTTTTTCCCCTTTGGCGTCCAATATCATGTTTTACCATTGTGTTTTTTCATGTTACCATGAACTAATCTAAACATATGATTGTTTTAATGAAAAAAAATCTACACATATGAATGTATAGAAAAACAATTTATTTGTCGTAAAAAAAAAGTCAACTAACTCACCATCTCTATTGTCATATTAAAATGTGTCTATTGGTATTACTTTTGTTGACCTAATATTTATCATCAATTTAACCTTTTTTGTGCATTCATCAAATTGATCTATAAAATTCTTATGGGTCGTGATTAGTTGTTTAATATTAATCATTCACACAATTAAAAATTCCATACAAATAGTAACCGATGTCATCCAAAAGGTTTATATTCCACCATCTACTACTTACATAACTTAATAGTTCTTTAATAAAACAATAAAGCTTTTATGAACAGTCTTTTCTATTTAAACCATATAGTTAACCATTTCCATTCAAATGCATCCACACAAGAGGTTAGGTGTCAATTGAACATAAGTTCCTATATAAACACATTAAATATTTTCACCATTAGAAATAAAATAGTGGTTTCTTTCTAAACAATTCATCATCCACAAAAACTGCATGCAAAATAAAAAGGATAATTTTGACCATAGGACACTCTCAACATCCATGAAAAAGCGGAATGGACTCATTCAAGTATCTTTGCTACTCATTGGCGAGAATGTATGAATTCTATAATTTTTCTTTCTTACAATATACTTTATTGCAAACTTTTCTAATTCAAATTTTTTCAAAACCTTTTAGACCAGCCACATACATACTTCCTTTGGGAGAAATAATGGCATAGATTCATGAATATATTACAAGAATGTAAAATATTTAGTATTACCAAATTTATTGTATTATGCTATTCAATTTTCTTATTGACCAACTAACAATTTCATGATAGAATATCATAAATTTCATAATTAGAAATAAGACAATATAAAGGATTTAGATTTCATATTGAGAATTAAGACAATAAAAAGGACTTAATTAGATCAACTATCAAAGTTTTACTAAATTTCCAACACGAAACTTTTCCTAGAATTCGAATAAGGTGAATGTGATTTGTAATGCATAATATTCAACTTTATATTTCATTTATCGATTAAATATTTGTTTCAAATAATTGCAACTTGAATCTAATGAAGATGAGTCAACTTATACGGAACAAAAAGTGGTCGAAAGAGAAGTTCGAAAAAATTGTATGATTGAAAAAATTAGATTTAGTTTTTAGAACTTTAGATGTTTCAATTATCGCAACAAATATCACTATGGTTGATTAAATAATTGTTCGATTTTTTTATTATTTAAAATGTTGGGTTTTAATAGGTTTAAAATACCATGAATTTACTATTAAAATATTTGTTAATTATTATTTTTATAACTTAGATATGTTTATAGAATAAAAAAACTGTAACAATCTCTATATTAAAACCAACTAAAATAATTAGTTCTAACCATACTAATTTAGAGCCACCAAAAGGCAATTAAAATTAAGACTCACCTAATAGATTAATAGTAATCAATAATGGAGTAGTTTAAAAATAAAATAAAAAAACTCAAAGTTGGAAGAGGTAGTAAAATATGAGTGAAAGATGTAGAGTTTTAAACCGTTGTAACAACAAACAACTATTTAAAGAAGACAACTTTGGATTTGAGTGGACTTTCAGAAGAAAAAAGTGACTTTCAGAAGAAAAAAATAAAATGTGCAAAAAATAAAGGATTTCATGTTTTTATAGTTATATATATATATATAGATATATAGTATTAGCAAATGATATATTTTTATATATAAATTTCATAAGATTTAATAAAAAAATATTATAGCAACACGTGCATCGCACGAGGTTTTCCCCTAGTAAATATCTAAAGGAAGCTTTTTTCCAAGCTCTAGGATGCTCCACATTATTTCCATTTATTTTCCAATAAATTTTTTAATTTTATTAATATTTATTTATAATTTACAATTAAATGAGACTTAAATTTATTATTATCACTAACTTATTATTATTAAATGCTACTCTTAGTGGAATAAAATATTTGGTGATGCCTATGAGCATTCTCAAGAAGAATAAAAACCTACGATTATGGATTGCTAATAGGAATTAAACATAAAATTATTCATAACTCAATGAAGGGAAATGTTTATCTATATCTATATCTTCTATACATATAAGTAAAAGAATCCCCAATGGAGCCTCCACAATAATTCTTGAATTTTTGCTTTTATTTTTGTCTATTAAAAAACTTCTCTTTTATTATTTATTAATTCCTACCTTTGTGTCCAACCCACTACTACTAATAAATTCCAACATAGTAATAAATTTACACATTATATTATATTTAATCATAATTTTTGTATAAATGAGACTTTGATTTTAATTTTTAATATATAATTAAATATAAAAAAAGAAGACTTTTTTTATATTAATCAATGTTCATTCTCAATTCATGAGACTTATGAGCTCAATTATGTGTTCATTCTAAACTCAATTTATAAATATATTTATCAATTATAATAGTTTAGATGAAATAAGAAATAATAAGTTGACCTTTAAAATTCTTTTTTATGTAACCATTATGCATTGAATGGAGGGGTTTCACATTTACATGAATTATTGCTTTAATTTACAATAAACTCATGAGTTAGTGGAATATGAGTGGAAGAAATAGAGTTTAAACTAATTATAACAAGAAATGACTATTTAAAGGAGAGATCTTTGGATGGTTGGGGTAGAGGTTTTGACAAAAAGAATCATATAAAAAATAAAAAGTAGAAGAAAGGAGCAAGTTTCACAAGAAGGTGTAGAATGCACAAAAAGGGTAAAGATTTTTATGTTCTTACTTGGTTTTAAGTTGACAAATAGGCAATGATTTTTGTAAAGTTATAGACATTGAGAAATTATGTATATTTTAATATTGTTCTTAAGAAAAATGTTTAATTTTTGTATGATTGTATGATGTGTTAGATCTAAATGAGTTGCATATGTTCCACGAGCCTTCATAATCTTTGGTGTCACTTCTAAGAAGGAAATTACATTAGGTGCAAAAATCATATAGAAAACAAGGAGTAGAAGAAAGGAGCAAGTTGCACGAGATGTAGAATTCGCAAAAAGGATAAAGAATTTCATGTTCTTGATAGTTTGAAGTTGACAATTAGACAACAATTTTTTGTAAAGTTATAGGCATTGAGAAATGATGTATAGTTTAATATTGTTCTTTAGAAAAATATTAAATTTTATAGTTTTGTAAAATTGTATGATGTGCTAGATCTAAATGAGTTGCACATGTTCCTTGAGCCTTCATAACCTTCAGTGTCTCTTCTAAGAAGAAATTACATTAGGTGCAATAATCATATAAAAAACAAGGAGTAGAAGAAAGGAGCAAGTTTCACAAGATGTAGAAATCACAAAAAGGGTAAAGAATTTTGTGTTCTTGATAGTTTGAAGTTGACAAATAGGCAACGATTTTTTGTAAAGTTATAGGCATTAAGAAATGATGTATATTTTAATATTGTTCTTTATAAAAATGTTTAATTTTTTGTCAAAAAAAATGTTTAATTTCATAGCTTTGTAAAATTGTATGATTTGCTAGATCTAAATGAGTTGCATATGTTCCTTGAAACTTCATAACCTTTGGTGTCACTTCTAAGAAGGAAATTACATTAGGTGTCTCTTCTCTATATCACAAAGGAAAAAAAATACCATTTTCTTCAACTATCATCATATCTAATGCCTTTAGTATATATTCTATCTAATACTTTTTATTTACAAATTCACATCTAAAATGGTTAATTTTAAATAAGAATAGTGCTTGAGGTAAAAACAACCAAATAAAGCTTGATTTAAATGTTTCAATTCTTTTACAAATATTATATGTTTACTCTCTACTTTATGTAGCTTATTTAGATTATAAGTTGAATAAAAAACAATTATAATAAAATAAATCTTTCATTTCATATTGTGAATAATGACCATATATTTTTCATATCATTGTAAAGAATAAAAATAAAGATTTGATTTTGATTGTTTTCTCTTTCTAAGTTTCCTATTAAATCTAAATTCCTTATTATCACTTTTGTTTTAAGTTTCAAATTTTGTTTTAATTAATATTTATGAATTATTAATTGATGAATAAACAAAGAAATAAAGAAAAAATAAAATAAAGAGTAGTTACTTTCTAATTTCTATGATTTATATTTATTCATACACAACCATTAACTTATTTAATTTAAACTCATCCAAGCTTAATATAATAATAATATTTAGAGGATGTCACTGAAATTTGGAAGAAGAAAATAAAAATAGAATAACATTATAAGAGAAAAGCAAATCATGAGAGACGCACATGTAAGTCACTTCCAAACATGTTTATCAATATATTATGATCACTTTCTTAGTATAACTTAGTTATTTTTATTCTAATGTTTTAAAAGAAATATAAAATCTCATTATTTTCATCCTTAAACTTTCACATATTAAACCATTATTTTTGTTTTTAAACAAAAGAATTTTTTTTTACGTAGTGTTTATTTAGGCTATATGTTATATCAAAAATATTCTCATTAGTATTGATCTCCAATTATTATCATTATTATTTTTCTTCTTTGTCTTACACATATTAAAAATGCTATATCAAAAATATTCTTATTATTTATATTATTTTTCACATGTCTTTATTATTAAAATTCATTCTCATAAATTCAAGATATTAAATAGAATGGCATTTATTATTACTAAGTAAAATGAAGTTTAGTAAGATTTTATTTTCAACAATTAAGCTCACTAAAATTTGGACAATTGTGCATATTAAAAAACAATACACTATATAAGAATATGGCATAAATAAAAATTCAACAATATATTAATGTAATACTATATTTTTAAAATACATAATTTATATCGACAACTTATGTATATATTTGTATAAAATCTATATAAAATTAAAGGAAAAAAATTATATAACAACTCGTGCATCGCACGAGTATTCTCCTAGTAAATATCTAAAGGAAGCTTTTTTCCAAGCTCTAGGATGTTCTACATCATTTCCATTTATTTTTCAATAAATTTTTTAATTTTATTAATATTTATTTATAATTTACAATTAAATGAGACTTAAATTCATTATTACCACTAACTTATTATTATTATTAAATGCTACTCTTAGTGGAATAAAATATTTGGTGATGCCTATGAGCATTCTCAAGAAGAATAAAAACCTAAGATTATGGATTGCTAATAGGAATTAAACATAAAATTATTCATAACACAATGAAGGGAAATGCTTATCTATATCTTCTATACATATAAGTAAAAGAACCTCCAATGGAGCCTCCACAATAATTCTTGAATTTTTTCTTTTATTTTTTGTCTATTAAAAAACTTCTCTTTTATTATTTATTAATTTCTACCTTTGTGTCCAACCCACTACTACTAATAAATTCCAACATAGTAATAAATTTACACATTATATTATATTTAATCATAATTTTTGTATAAATGAGACTTTGATTTTAATTTTTAATATATAATTAAATAAAAAAAACAAGATTTTTTTTATATTAATCAATGTTCATTCTCAATTCATGAGACTTATGAGCTCAATTATGTGTTCATTCTAAACTCAATTTTATGTTCTTATATTAGTTACTTTTTATTGTTTTGTTTTTTATATTTATTACTATTTATTCTAAATGTTTTTTTTAAATTATATATTTATTTACATAGAAATTATATTATTATTAGAATTGGTCAAAATTTAAATTAATTGAATTAATAAATATATTTATCAATTATAATAGTTTAGATGAAATAAGAAATAATAAGTTGACCTTTAAAAATTTTTTTATGTAACCATTATGCATTGAATGGAGGGTTTCACATTTACATGAATTATTGCTTTAATTTACAATAAACTCATGAGTTAGTGGGATATGAGTGGAAGAAATAGAGTTTAAACTAATTATAACAAGAAATGACTATTTAAAGGAGAGATCTTTGGATGGTTAGGGTAGAGGTTTTGACAAAAAGAATCATATAAAAATAAGAAGTAGAAGAAAGGAGCAAATTTCACAAGAAGGTGTAAATGCACAAAAAGGGTAAAGATTTTTATGTTCTTACTTGGTTTTAAGTTGACAAATAGGCAATGATTTTTGTAAAGTTATAGACATTGAGAAATTATGTATATTTTAATATTGTTCTTAAGAAAAATGTTTAATTTTTTGTATGATTGTATGATGTGTTAGATCTAAATGAGTTGCATATGTTCCACGAGCCTTCATAATCTTTGGTGTCACTTCTAAGAAGGAAATTACATTAAGTGCAAGAATCATATAGAAAACAAGGAGTAGAAGAAAGGAGGAGCAAGTTGCACGAGATGTAGAATTCGCAAAAAGCATAAAGAATTTCATGTTCTTGATAGTTTGAAGTTGACAAATAGACAACAATTTTTTGTAAAGTTATAGGCATTGAGAAATGATGTATAGTTTAATATTGTTCTTTAGAAAAATATTAAATTTTATAGTTTTGTAAAATTGTATGATGTGCTAGATCTAAATGAGTTGCATATGTTCCTTGAGCCTTTATAACCTTGATGTCACTTCTAAGAAGAAATTACATTAGGTGCAATAATCATATAAAAAACAAGGAGTAGAAGAAAGGAGCAAGTTTCACAAGATGTAGAAATCACAAAAAGGGTAAAGAATTTTGTGTTCTTGATAGTTTGAAGTTGACAATTAGGCAACGATTTTTTGTAAAGTTATAGACATTAAGAAATGATGTATATTTTAATATTGTTCTTTATAAAAATGTTTAATTTTTTGTCAAAAAAAATGTTTAATTTCATAGTTTTGTAAAATTGTATGATTTGCTAGATCTAAATAAGTTGCATATGTTCCTTGAAACTTCATAACCTTTGGTGTCACTTCTAAGAAGGAAATTACATTAGGTGTCTCTTCTCTATATCACTAAGGAAAAAAAAATATCATTTTCTTCAACTATCATCATATCTAATGCCTTTAGTATATATTCTATCTAATACTTTTTATTTACAAATTCACATCTAAAATGGTTAATTTTAAATAAAAATAGTGTTTGAGGTAAAAACAACCAAATAAAGCTTCAGATTTAAATGTTTCAATTCTTTTACAAATATTATATGTTTACTCTCCACTTTTTGTAGCTTATTTAGATTATAAGTTGCATAAAAAACAATTATAATAAAATAAATCTTTCATTTCATATTGTGAATAATGGCCATATATTTTTCATATCATTATAAAGAATAAAAATAAAGATTTGATTTTGATTGTTTTCTCTTTCTAAGTTTCCTATTAAATCTAAATTCCTTATTATCACTTTTGTTTTAAGTTTCAAATTTTGTTTTAATTAATATTTGTGAATTATTAATTGATGAATAAACAAAGAAATAAAGAAAAAATAAAATAAAGAGTAGTTACTTTCTAATTTCTATGATTTATATTTATTCATACACAACCATGAACTTATTTAATTTAAACTCATCCAAGCTTAATATAATAATAATATTTAGAGTATGTCACTGAAATTGGGAAGAAGAAAATAAAAATAGAATAACATTATAAGAGAAAAGCAAATGCGAGACGCACATTACAAATGTAAGTCACTTCCAAACATGTTTATCAATATATTATGATCACTTTCTTAGTATAACTTAGTTATTTTTATTCTAATGTCTTAAAAGAACTATAAAATCTCATTATTTTAATCCTTAAACTTTCACATATTAAACCATTATTTTTGTTTTTAAACAAAAAGAATTATTTTTACGTAATGTTTATTTAGGCTATATGTTATATCAAAAAATATTCTCATTAGTATTGATCTTCAATTATTATCATTATTATCTTTCTTCTTTGTCTTACACATATTAAAAAATGCTATATCAAAAATATTCTTATTATTTATATTATTTTTCACATGTCTTTATTATTAAAATTCATGCTCATAAATTCAAGATATTAAATAGAATGACATTTATTATTACTAAGTAAAATGAAGTTTAGTAAGATTTTATTTTCAACAATTAAGCTCACTAAAATTTGGACAATTGTGCATATTAAAAAATACACTATATAAGAATATGGCATAAATAAAAAATATATTAATGTAATACTATATTTTTAAAATACATAATTTATATCGACAACTTATGTATATATTTGTATAAAATCTATATAAAATTAAAGGAAAAAAATTATATAACAACTCGTGCATCGCACGAGTATTCTCCTAGTAGAAACTTAGTGGGACAAAGCGACATATATCAGTAGGGACTCCAAACCCCCCTATCAAATTTTTTATAAATACCGAGTATAGATAACCTCCACATCATTTCATCAAAACAAAAATATATTTCAGCCAAAAAAAATCAAAAAAAAATATAAGTAATAGGCTCAAACCGATCATTTTCAATAAGCAAAATCTCTGATATTTTATTGCACCATCCTCAATTCATTTTATTTTGGTCATGCATTCTTTAATTTGTCACAATATATAGCTTCGTGACTTCCTCATCTATCCTATATATTCTCGTCCCAATCCAAAATCTTCCTCAACATCTTTATCCATGCTCTCTTTCACAATAAACTATTTCGTACGTTCACAAACAATCTATTTGCAACAATAATATGAGATGACACTCGAAACTTAATTAACACGTTTGCATGCATCACATTATATATGTGGGATCCAAAAATGGGTTGGGTTGGGTAGAGTTGTCAACATGCATGTGTCATGTTGTTTTCTAATTGAGTCACCTCAATTATTATTTTTAAGAAAATCTCCTTTACCATTTTTTTTCTTCAATGACCCCTTCACATTCAACTAGCATATGTAAATGATTTTACTCTTTCACCACTAAATTGATATGGCACAATTATAATCGTCTAGCTAGCTAAGAATGAATATAACCCTTTAGTTTAATTTAGCTAATGTTGCCAGTTTAGTAAACGAGATTTTCCATATACTAATTTTTTGTGGCAAAAAAAAATTAATCTAATTTGTAAAGAAATAATAACCGTAGAACAAGAAATGGAAACGAGAGTTAAGAAATGATGACAGTATTAAAAGACGACGTCGTCAATAAAGAACGGCAAGAATACGCGAAAACTGTTGACGTTGACTTTATTAAGAAGCCACCACCACGTTGCGTCCGAACCAAGACGCACACTGGACGGTGATTTCATCCAAACCTATCTCTGTGGGTCCCTTTTTATTCCCGAACCGACGTAGGTTCGGTGATCACTTTCCCTGTTATAAATAAACGTACGCGATTTTTTTCTTAACGCGTGACTCTCGCTTCTCGGTAACGAAATTTCTCAGGTAATTTCCCTTTCTTCTTCTTTTTTTTTTTTGTCGCTCTTATCCGTTCGTAATTTGAAGGAATTTGTTTATGAAGTGAAATTTCATCTTTCTTTTTCGTTTTCTTCTGTTTTGTTTTGCGTTTTTGTTGTTAGGAAATTAGGTAATTCTTCAGCGATCGATTTCTGTAATTGTAATTCCATGGAAATGGAAATTAAGATACTGATTGATTGAATAATTTTGTTTGATCGATGATCGGAAACAAATGGATTCCGATTCTTCCATGGTTGAATTTTAAGGTTCTGAATATTCAAATTAGTCAACGTTTGTTTTTCTCCTTTTTATTTTTTTATTTTGTTTATATTTTTGTTGCGTATGATCAACCGATCTTTAGTCCAAACGAGTCAAAAGAGTGCCAGTTTTGAAATTTTGATCTTAGATCTAGCTTTTATATTTAATTTTATTTAATTTATTTATCCCTTATAAAAATAGCCCCAATTTTTCGCATAATCAGTGAATCGTAACATTTTATTTCCTGTCCATAATTTTATGTTTTTTTTTTAAAAAAATATCTTGGATATTTTTGAAATTAATTCGAAATATGATTTCTCCTGATTTTTGAAATTCAATAAGCCAAAGTGTTGGAATAATTCAAATCTTGTCTAGCAGTTAATTCTTCAAATAATTCGCTTGAAATTTTGCTTAAATATATTTTCTCCTGATAAGGATTTTTGAAATTTACGCTTAAAAATTTTCTTTCTTTGCTTGTTTTGGATTATTGATTATTGATTCTTGATTCATGTTAACAATTGTGCTGCTTTGTGTTTGTTGATTTATGTTATGTAGAAAAGGGAACAAAAGTGATAAGCAAGATGGCATTAGTCTCAGGAGGAAGATCAACACTAAACCCAAATGCACCACTTTACATTCCAGCTGCATTTCGCCAAGTGGAGGATTTTTCTCCAGAATGGTGGCAGCTGGTGACAACATTGACTTGGTACCATGACTATTGGGTCAGCCAGCAACAAGATGATGATGAAGCCTTTTATGCTGAGGATGGATTTGATGGCAATGATGTTATTGATTTGCTGCCTGATTCATTTGATCTTGATGCTGCTGAAGATCTTTCTTTTGAAGCTCAGTTTGAAGAGTTTATTCAATCTTCTGAAGCGCAGGGTAAATAAATTACTGTTATATGATTGGAGAATCATAAGTTTTTCAATTCAAGTGTTATGTTATTAGGGTTAAGGGAGTAACTATTTACACATCAAAGTTTACAAAATACCCATTTTCCTAAAGTTTATTTCCGAACAACATAGAAATGTCTTGAATTCAAATTCAAAAGAAATACAAAAATAAAGCTTTGTAAGCATTGTTTTTTAAAAATCGAACCTATCAAACGGCTCGATCGGTTAAACCATGAACTGATGTTGTTGTCTACCATTTGGTCATTTCGACGGTTCGACCGTTGTTTCATTCGAGTCCGAGTGACTTAGTCTTGTCAATTCGATGTGTGATTCTGTTTTTGGATGGGGTGCTAGCAAAATAGGGGTGTTAGTAGTTACTTTCATGTTATCATCATGGAGCAATTTGAGGTATTTGAGTTTGGCTTTCGTTCACTAATGAGGGTTTTCAATTCTTCACAGGAAATGAAACAGGGACCAAAGAAACTATAACTGCATGAGTAAGAGATGGAGTTTCCAACACAAGTATCAAAAAGGCCGAATAGGATATGGCCTTGCCTTAGATTACGGTCATTTAGCTATTGTATCATGTCAGCTTTAACTTTCTCTTAAACTTTTGTATAGGCAAGGTTTCAAGTTTAAACTTTGAATCAATCCTTCTTCGGCTTTACCAAAAGCTATGGTAAATAGAGGAGTAAAAAGAAAAGAAAAAAAACTCATGTAATGATGATGTAAGAGCTGCTATAAGTATCACAAAAATGAAAAAAAAAAAAAGTCGGAATTTGTTTACTCATTACTTTTTACCTAACTTCAAAATGGACATTCAACTTCATGCTGCGTGTTTCAAATGTTTGGTTTGACAGATCTCAAGTTTTGTTTACAAGCTAATGTCTTACTTTCATTACTTGTGAGGGATAATGAAGGTCGTTGTTAGACCACCTAGTCATTTCCAACATTCCTAGGATTCACCAACATTGAGAAGTATTTTTTTAAAACCATTAGCTCTTTTTTGAGGGATAATCTTATTTTTCTGTCTGGTACAAAGACAATCAATACATAAAATTTGGAAAACCTCCTAAAATGCAGGCCTTACACCTATATATGTACATTGAAAACAAAAGTCTTGCGACTCATCTCAAAACCACATATAATCACCAATTGCGACACCTAAACAGCAAGGAGTGTATCAATCTATATTCTCTTTCAATACGTTGGTGAGGGCAATCACACCAACAAGTGGAGAGAAATGGGTGCAAAAGCTTCTAATTGCTAACATCAGTAACATGTTATTGCCCCTGCAACACGTAACTTCAGCTCCAACTTGTACTCTCATTCTCACTGAAAACCACATGCAAACCAATTCAATTCTTTTCATGCAGATAGTTCTACACCTGTCCCTACATATTTATCATCCTCATCTTCAAGTTTTTTCCTTCTTTGAGCTTCAAGTTTGGTTTGGTTGCCAATAGCATCAGAAATGACTTTTGGTAACCAAAAACCTGGTTTTTCAAGAGATGGGGCCCGGTCAAGAACTAAAGGTTCTCTCAGAGTTACTTCAACTCCATCAAAGATCCATAATTTCATAGTTGCTTCACCTTGGAGACCTAAAGAAAACCAACCAAATCCAGCTATTGCTATGTCAATGCAATTGACATCCCAACTAGTTCCAGATACTTTTACTTCCTTTTCTCGCCATGTACCTAGTTCAGCTGCGCGGTCGTTACCAATTGGCGGCTGAAATAAGAACAAAGTTAGAGAAAACAATCAAACATGGATAAATTGCATTTCAGAAGAAATATGAATAGAGCACAAATTTGTTTTATCTCATGCAAGCAATACACACACACACACATGGGGGGAAACACGACCACTCAAAATTTTACTTGTAACTTAATCAATTGAAGTTATGGATTTAAGATAAATACGGAGAATACAAAGAATGAAGACTGGAATATGAAATATGATTGATATTACTTGATGAAAGCTTGATACAAAAGACCAAACACAAATCTCATTTATAGAAATGCAGGACTTCAATCCTAATTAAATTGGGAAACTAGGAAACAAATCATGATAATCACCAAATAATATGGAAACTAATCCTTTGAGATAAAATAGTACACTTTAAGATTATAAAATAATCTAAAGAAATAAACTACAATAATATCCAGATACTCTAAGATATTTTTATATTCTAACCCTCCCCCTCAAGTTAAAATTTACTAAGCTTTAAGCTAGTTACAAATATACCATTGGAAAGATAAAAAATAACAATCAAGGCAATGACCTAAAAGTGTTCGACCATCGCTCTTCTTCCTTGGATCTCACGCCAAAAATCAACAACCCCAATTTTGGGAACGAAAATTGAATGCTAGACGCGGAAAATATGCATTTAAGTAGAAGCAACAACTAAAGGCTTAACCACTTAATAAAAGCAAATATGCTTAATCACCACATAAGAAAGAAGCTACCAAAGCTTAACCATCAATAGCGAAAACTAAAACATGAGGCCTAACGACTCGAGATAGGAGTAAACCAAAAACTCAAAATTGTCTTCAAGGAGGAGTCCAAACTAGAAACTAGAATCAAAAAGTAATCTCGGGGAGTCACAAACAAACCATAAGTGAAACGAAACTGCAACAATATTGGCCAGTGCTCACTTTGGTAGCTAAAGCCATAATTTAATGGTGTCGCCATCTCAAACCAAACCATAAAGTTATTGAACCAACACTCGCTCCGACAACTAAGGCCCAAACTTGAAGGTATCATACAAAAAAGATATTAGGTCAGCGCTCACCACGGCAGCTGAAACCTTAACTAAAGTGTCCCTACTTTGAAACTAGCTTAAAAGATATTGAGCCAATAATCACTTTTGCGGCTGAAACTCTAATTGGATGGAAGATGGTGGCACAACTTCAATACACAACAACAAAGGGCTCCGAAAAACATGAATTCTAAGACCCAGAGGTTGCAGCAAACATAAACGCATATAGAACAACGACAAACAGAATAGAGGAGCCAAAAACCAAATAGGAACTGAAAAACTCATAGAAGAAAGAACTGACAACAAGCTCATACTTTGAAGAGCTTGACAGCGAAATAATGAAGACACAAGTCGCATAGGATGGTACTACTCCTAGATAATCCTATGAGATAAAATATTCTAAGATTAATAAACCAATCTTACGAGATAAACTACTATAATGTGCAGATACTCTAACATACTTTTTTATATTCTAATATTATGATTATCAAAATGAGGATATACTTCTCGCTAGATTCTCGGAATATAATTATAAATTATGTACTAAAACATATCCTACAGAAAACATAACCTACAAAGACACAATGCAAAGTCTTCCTTTCTATTGTAGCCTATCGGGAAAAATGTAAAATGAGTACGTTAATAATCTTTATACTTGTTTGATGTAAAAAAAATTTGTGCTCAGTAATTAGCTTATGTAGATTAAAGTGACCACTAGAATTCTTCATAATAGGATTCAGTATGACCAAAGTATAAGTGTATATATAACACTATTATTATTGATGGAGGAATAGGCTTACCTGCAGCCTGACACCAACGTGATTATTCCAAATCTCATTAGCATTTTCTAATTTTCCCATGTGAAGAGAAACATTTGGTGATGCCCAAACTGTGACATACATTGTTTCAACAGAAGCTTCAAGAAGGTCAAGTCTAGTCAAGCCACCAACATGTATAGCCTGTCCTGCCTGTAAATTAAAACCAGTATGTGTGATTCTAACTGCAACCTTTTGGAAATATACTTACTAATATACATAAAAACCTTTTAATCTCAATTATGAATTGACTACAAATATTCATTACTTTTCATTACTAAACATTCAGTGAAAAAATATACTTATCATTACTTTTCTTTCGCTAATAACTAATTGACAGGCAAAAAACACACATAATCTATCCAAGAAAATAAAAGCCCCTTGACAATTTACATCCAGATCGGGAATAGAGAATAATAGTGGCAATAAGTAACTTGCCTTAATTCTATATGATCGAGGTCGAAGTTCCTTCCGTATCTCAACCATCTTCTGTTCCTCCCTATTCAATCTCATTGACATTAAATATGGATGCAAGAGCCCTGGGGTGTCAAACATCTTAGTCTTAGCTGACAAAATTCCTCCAATTCTCAAGATCCCAAGCGTCGTCCCAGGAACCGGAGCTTCCGTAAGCTTCATAACTTTGGCTCCTTCTTTCTTCGCAAATGCATTGATAAGAGTAGACTTCCCAGCATTTTGAGCCCCAATTACCCACACATTCCCACGAGGACCAGCCAAATTTTTTATAAAGGACAACAAATTCCTCACGCCTAAATCCTTTCGAGAACTAACCATGTAAACCGCACTTAACTTAGGTGCTCCTGCAGCACTTGCACGATGTCGAACCCATCTATCTAACCTCGTAGGAGAAACCTGAGACGGAAGGAGATCAACCTTCGTTGCCACAAGAACAAGCTTCGGCAGTTTCTTTCCCTTCTTCGAGCTATCCGGAATACTTTCCAATGCCTTAAACAACGATTTCACGGCCGTTCTCGGAAAAGAACCATCAAAATCAACACAATCCACAACCATTACAACAACTGTAGCACTACCACTACCAGCTGGATTCATCAACCTAGTAGAAATCAACCTATCGAAATCGAAATCAGGTATCAAATTCTCAGCTGTCTGGTTTTTCACCTGCCCATAATTTCTCAAGGAATGACACCTAGCACATACAGTTACCTCTTCTTTCACCTTCACAGCTTCCCTAGCCATTCTCTTCTTCTCAGCTTTTGACACAGACACTTTCTTCTTCTTTGCTCTCTCTAGTACCTCCTCAGTAACATTACCATACCCTACCCCTGCAGGTGTAAACCCATCCAAATCCAACTTATCATCATCATCATCTTCTCCCATTAACATAGCTTCCAACTCATCAGAATCCCAATAATCTTTTGACTCTTTAGAATCTTCTCCAAGCTTAATTTCACCACCACTACCCATAAACCCCAATTCCCCATCATCATCATCATCATCATCATCATTAAACCCATCACCAGATTCCTCAATTTCCACTTTAACTTCCCTTTGTTGATAATACCCAGGAAGGTTAGGGTTTTTATCTTGCATAAAGATTCCACAACCAGGGCAAATGGGTCCATAATCTTCATCTTCATCTCTCCCTTCACTCAAAAGCGGGTTTCTACTATCTCTCCTTAGCGTGGTTTTAACGTAATTTCTTTGAGTGGGTTTACCGTTCACCGCAAATGCAATAAAGGAGGAAACATTTTTGAAGCGCTTGGTAGTATCTATACTTGAACATAGAAAAATGGAAAATGGGTATGAGAAAAGTGAAATTGAGCGAAGAGGAATTAGTGAAAGGGGTTAGCAGTAGCACTTACCTGTGAAATGGCGAAAAGTTGGAAGTGGTTGTTGTCGCGTGTTGTTGAATGTAGGTAGCTTGGAACTGAACTTGGTGGAAACTACAATTGTGGAAGAGAAGATTGCCATGGCTTTGCTCCGTAAAGTTGGAAGTGCAGTGCAGTGCAGTGCAGTGTAGAGAGAACGAGAGATAAACTGATTGATTGGGGTAAATAGTCATTTTTGGTCGCAAGCCAGAAGCTTCGTTGTCGATTTGGTCCCTGAATCGAGTGAAAATGCAAAATGGTCCCTGAAAATGTAATCTGTCTGTCACGTTAGTCTCTCCCGTTAATGCGCGTTGTTAACTCCGTTAATCCATCCGTTACTATCAGTTTAGTCCCTGAAAGATGTCACTTCTTTGTCAGTTGGTCGCGAAATATATCGTGAATTCATTTTAGTCCCTGACCCTCGAATCTTAAGTTACTTCAGCAAAATTTTAAACCAGAATTTACTAACTTTGGCTCAATTTGTGTCTTGGCTTTCCTAGGCTAGTTAACACCTTGCAGCTGTATCATATTCTATTTTACTTTGATTTGTTACCATCATTAATCATTAGGAGTGTTTAATGATTCAATCCAAATCAAATCACTTCATATTTTGAATATCCTAAAATCAATTTCTAAAATCAAAGTTCATCCCTAATTTGTCAAAATTAAATATGATATGGAGTTCTATTAACTCATGTGGCAAGCCACATTGGAATGCCACGTAGTTTTTATATTTGAAAAATATTATTTTAATATATGAAATAAATAAAATAAAATTTATTGTAAACAAAAAGGAATTAAAATTAATAACCGTAATTTATTAAGTTCTGCAGTAGTGGTTGCTTTCGAATTAACATCAAAAATTACAATTGCTATCTAATTTCAATATAGATCAATGATTATACAAAGTTATGTTGATTGATTTTCTTAGAGCAAATAAGGTCACCCTTAACCATCGATTTTCCAATTACAATAGATATGTGTAGTCCATGAGTCTATTGGCGTCCTTAATCAGCTATTTTTAAATTTTGCTAAAGTAACTTAAGATTCGATGGACTAAAACGAATTCACGTATACGTTTAAGGGACCAAACCGCGATGAAGTGACATCTTTCGAGGACTAAAGCGCGAAGAACGGATGGATTAACGGAGTTAACAACACACATTGACGGGAGGGACTAACGTGACAGACGGATTACACTTTCAGGGGCCATTTTGCATTTTTGTTTGATTCAGGGACCAAATTGACAGCGAGTTACACTTTCAGTGACCAAAATGACTATTTACCCGATTGATAGTGGTAATCTAAACGGGTGAACTGCCTAATGGACGATTCACCGTGGACTAGTAATTTTTACCGAGTAAGGAAGGATGACTTGGTTTTACAACAGGGGTAACAATGCTTGGAATTTTTTTTATATACGCAAAAAATTATATTAAAATGGAGCGCAAGCGAGAGACCCCAACCGTTACATATATAAGGGGATTCATTAAAATCTCTCTAGGCCAAAACAATGCTTGGATTGATTAATTCTCTCAAGTGCAGAGAGTAATCTCTCAGACTGGATAGGACCACAATAGACGGTAAAACTCTTGATCAATAAATTTAACACCATTACTGCATGTCAAAGACTGAATTTGAACTCAGTACCTTGGTTAAGCTAACAGAGACCCCTACTATCTCGTTCAAGTGTTCTTAGGTTCTCAAGTGACATTATTATCACGTAGAAAAAGAAGACAATTTTATTTTATCAGTAAAAAGAATACAATTTATAACTAATATTAAGAATAATATAACACGATAACAAAATTTCTATTTTATTCATTTATTTATCTATTTATGTTTAACTTTTTGTTTTGTTTAACAACATTGTTATTGTTATTAAGTATGAACAAATTTCTACTAAATGTCAGAAATGCAAGGCGTAAGTCAGGTTTTTATAATCGTAAAAAAAATCATATCCCTCTTTATAATTAGAGTATCGACTTTTTACTTGATTTTGAGCGGCAAATCTACAATTAATTCTAACACCATACATGGATGTGTAACATGTAATGCATGTGTGTGAAGTACTTTGTAAAGTATGCGTTATGCGAGTAATTGGTTGTGTCTCATAATAGATTGGTATGCAGGTTTATGTTGCCATGTATATGTATGTTGATTGTTTGTAATGTTAATAATATCTTGTGTGTCTTTGGAGTGTGGTAAATGCATAATATAGGACGTGACAGTCTGATGGGTGACATGCATATCAGAAACTAGGTTGTAGAGTTAGAATTATAGCATTGTAGGTCTACCTTGTGGAAGTGGGAAAATACAACGCTCCACTTTGACACTCTATCAGAAAATGACATCCCATCCTTCTTATATAGTAATACACTATCTACTTTATTAGCCAATTTTGGTGGAAATTTTTGATAACATTAATTGTAAATAATGCAAACTTTACGTCTATTATTAATCTAGCAAAAATTAAGGTCTCACTCATTGTTTTTTGTCCAACACTCATTGTTTTAATTATCAAATGTACTCCTCATTGTTAAATTATTTTGGGTTTTTTGTACCCCCACTGTTTACCAATATACCGCCACTCTATATTTTTGGTCGAACATACCCCTGACAAAAATTGAACCAATCGGATTTATGTTTGTAATAAGTAAATACAATTTATATTTTTTCAAGTCGTATATATGTTTAAATACATATATACGATTGGTTTTATTTTATAAAAAAAACCATTTTTTCAGGGATATTTTGGGATTTTCAATGATATGTGGTGGTATGGACGGATGTGGTGGGGGTATAAAAAAACTCTTCTTTTTTCAAGTCGTATTTACCTATATACGATTTCTCTGACAAAAAACAAAAAAATTAAAAAAAAGGGAATCCTATTTATCTCAGAATAAGGTAAATACGATGTGATTTTTTAAGGAAAAGCGGATTTATGTTTGATGAAGTATACGACTTACTATTTTTGAAGCTTATGGGAGGAAATCATATCTAGATAAATACGATGCGAAAAATTTGCTGGAAATCGTATCTATCTCCTGGAAGGTAAATACGATGAGCTCTAAAATATTTCTGGTCAAATCGTTGGTAAGTGAGAAATGATAAATAATCTGTAAAATTGTAATTTTTTAGGGGTATTTTAGTCTTTTCACCGTATACGTGGGGGTATGGAGTCAAATGGTGGGGTAAAAAAACTTTATTTTATGAGAATGGTTGAACCCATATAACATAACTGTTAGTTAATTAATATCTACAAGGAATTTTCACAACCATTTTTTTATTCAATACTTCCTCCGGACTCAAATATAAGCAACAAACATTTTTTTAGTTTCATTGAAAAAGTAATGTGTCTGGACTATATATTGTCCAGATACATTACTTTTTCAATGAAACTAAAAAGATGAATCTTGCTTATATTTGAGTTTAGAGGGAGTAGTACACACATCCATTTTTTTGTGAACTATCTTGCACTCATTATTGTTAAAGAGTGTTTTTATCAAAGTTTTTATGAATTAAGTTTCTCACATTCTAGATCACCACCCCGCTTTGCTACTTATCTTCGCAAATATATCATATATAAACACAACTCTGTTAACATAAAAATTCTATTCTATGTTTGGTTGTAAATTATCAATTCGGATCAACTATTAACTATGCAATACATAATTTTTATAACATTTTTTACACAACTCCTTATAACCACGTTTTGTGCATCACACATGTGTACGTCATAGTTTTTATAACAATACATGTTTGTCATTTGGGTGTGTGAAGTTGCTTTTAACTAAGTCGTACATTTCGTTTCGTATCATTTATTGTTGGGCTATTAATTTCGGTACCCCCCTCATTCCCTCCCACACCCCCATAATGTCCCAAATGGACAAAAATACCCCTGAAAATTTACAAAAATTACATGGTTTTGTTAAAAAAAAAAAAAAAATTACAAATTTGAATTACCTCTAAAATTTGGAATTACCTCAAAAAATAATGGAATTTCTGATTTACCTGTAATTCGAAAGATTTTGAATTACTCAAATGAGGTAATTAGGTTTCTAAATTGTGAACCGGAATTACCTATTTCGAGGTAATTCAAATTTTTTTTTTTTTTTTTTTTTCGAACGAATAATTTAGGCTAAAAATCGGTTTTTGGACAACATACTCGGATTGTAATGAAACCACAGTACCATTAGAAGCGAAATAAATCAAGAATCAAGACTCCCTTAGAAGGGACTTCTTACGGGACAACAAACCTCAAAATCCCAAATTCCATCGTTTATTATTTTTTACGATTTTTTTAATTTTTCATAGTCTCCAAAAATCTTAAAAATTTGTATAGCCTTATTTTGGTTTTGTTAGATTTTTAGTGGTGTTTTTATATTTTTTAGAGTAGTTTTGACTATTTTTAGTAGCCTTTTAGTAATAAAAATTAAAACAAATCGTATATATATACGTACTCAAGGCGTCTGGATTGGCCGGGATGCCCTAGATGTCGCCCATTCACCTACTTCACGTGCTTATTTTGATCATTTTTAGACATTTTGGACCCATAGTTGTATTTGTACTCTATTTTATGTTGGTCATTTTATATATTTTGACGTATTGTTATTAAATCGTAAATCGTTCAGTATCATATTTCCAATAAAACGCGTTTAAATCTTAAGACCAAAATACAAACTTTTTTAAAAAAAAATTACAAATTTCGGAATTACCTTTTTAGAGGTAATTAATTTTTTATGTTTATGAACAGGAAATATTGTTTTAAAGGTAATTCGAAATTATCAATTATTTTTGAACCAGGAATTACCTTATTTTGAGGTAATTCAAAAATTTGAATTTTTTTTTTTTTTTTAAAAAGGCAGGGGTATTCTTGGAATTTTTTGGATTATGGGGGTGTGGGAGGGAATGAGGGGGGTACGTAAATTAAAAGCCTTATTGTTATTCTTTATTTAATGAATAGAAAAAATATTTGAAGAAATATAGGTGGAATAATGACAAAAATAGAATATTCAAGAAGCTAAGGATTTTTTAATCCATCTTAAAAAAAATTATTTGAATATAAAAAATTCTAATTTTGACAAAAATGCCCTTTAGAAAAACCGCTATAAATTCTTACGATCTCGTAACGCCAAAACAAAAAATATGGCGCCAAAAAGAAAACCTTCGTCTCCCCTGTACATTGGTGAATCCTCGAACCCTAGAAACGAATTCCTAATTCTTGATTTTGATTTTTGATACTGCATTTTTAACATCGATTTCTACTTCCCGTCATTTTGTAGGTAACTGCGAGATTACCGTCGAAGCCAGCAATTTCACCTACAAGTCCAGTTCGAAGGACCTCTTAATCTCTCTTCCTCGCAGCGGAAAGATTAAAGTATCAGGTATTTTTCGATAAACATGCTTCGCTTTTAGTTCTTTTGATTTGATCAATGATAAAGATCAACGATTTTACTAAGTTTCTTTGTATTCACTTTAAGCAGTGGCACAAGATGTGTCTGAGAACACTAAAAAGGGTTTTGAGAATTTCAGGTCTAAAGATAGAGGTAAAAAGCTACATTTACACGTGATTCGTTTTAATGTTAATTTTAACTTACTTTGTCATGTGTTATTAATAGTAACTAATATTGATTTGATTATAAATTCTTAGAACACGAGTTCGTGCTGATTAATCCTAAAGATGTTGACGATATTAGCAAATCCTACCTTCAGGTAACAACCTCTGTGTCTGGTTGTGTGATGGGTCTAACTCCTTATTTTTGAAAATGAGAGGAATGGAATAAGAGATTATGTAAAATTCCATCCATGGCTTATTCGTTTTTACATCAAATTTTTAATGCTATAATTTTACAAATTAAAAAAAATGAAACTTTCAATGTTTTCACTCCAAAATATTGGGTTTGCACTTTGCAGGAAGTATTACAGATGTATATGACAGAGCTACCTGGAATGAAATATGCTGCGAATACCGGAAAGCAATCAAAATTTCTCGAGCGATGCGTGACTAATGGGTATTGGATACTACTTCTTATTGTTTTTTCTTTTCCCGTATGATAAAAATCCACGGCAGCTAGTTCATTAATTAGGGAGATTTTAATAGAATATTTGTTTATAGTTTTTGTTAACATGCCAGGTTTAACTGTAGGTTTTGTTTTGTGTCGGTAACTTTTGGCTACTTAAAAGGTGTAAGAAGCTTTCATTTATTAATTGCTTTTTCCTTCAGGAAATATCGAACACTACTTCTGAAATCCAATTCCCCTGGAGATTCTGGAAAGGTATTTGCTGGATGGCTATACTTCTGTCCCAAATTGAAGGCAGATCTTTTATTAGTGTTTTATTTCTTTGCCTTAATATTTTGGTCTTCTATGGTGTGGTCATAAGTAGCTTATGCAGCGCCATATTATACATCATTTTCATGGACAACGCTTTTGGTCATAGTACGTTTACAAATTATTTTAGAGCTTGTGTCTACTTAAGAAAGAGAAAACCTAATGTTTTTAGCCTTGGGAAGTTGTGAGTGAGTCGTTTTTACAATGTATCAAACTACAGAATGTATTTAGCCATCATTGGATGGAGTGTTGGTTCTACAAGCAGGTTGAACTTATCTCAGCAGTAGTCCTATTGTTGTCTGCTGATGTTCTCCTTTTTCATCTTAAGACCGTCTTGCTAAGAAATAAACGAGAATAATATTTCGCACTACCTTCTATTATGATCTAGACAAACAATGCTAATCCCTGGAAATTAGTGAAATATAATAGGATATTTATAATAACATCTTAGCTTACGACTGGTGTCATTTTGCAGGTTATTGCTTCAATTACTTATCAAATCATTCCTGCAGATACAGAATATGCAGAGATCCCACTTGCAGCTGTCAATGCAATCCACCAACGGAAGGTCTTAATTTCTTGTACATTCCTTTTTATTCCAGTTTTGAGCTTTTTTATTGAAAGTGTCTTATCTGGAGTCAGTTTCAAAAATAAACTTCCAATGATTAATTATATGAACACTCCTTTGGTTTTGGCTGCAAGTTTTTTATATAATGGTTCTGCTTTAGTTCCAACTGTAATTTGCTTGTTTTTCAAGCTTATAATGAAGTTAGCTAGATACCTTCATGATTATTCTTAGTAAATAGATTAGTACAAGCCACAGTGAAAATTTAAATGGTCATAATGTTTCCAATGTCTCCAATGTTTTGGAACTTACATAAAATTTTCACGCCGACTCCATGATTATGCTTCTTATTGAATTCTTATGGCATACTGTGTTTTCTTCTCATTTATGTGCATCTCAATTATTTTGTATATGACATGTTAAGCCTTTTCCTAGTTATCCTTCCAATGTTATCGATTGTCTCTATGTATATGTTGTAAGGTGCTTGCACTAAACAACAGTGTAATTAACGGCTTAAAAAAGGTTGATTTCTTAGTTAATATCCTGCAGGGTTTTGGTCATGTGTTGTTTCTAGAGCTACGGGAGAGACTTCAAGCTGTTGGCATTCGCTCTATTTTTTGTTGGGGAGACAAAGAATCTGAAGGATTTTGGCTTAAACAGGTAATTTTAAAATAAAAATTCTCCAGAGTGTTGAGCAGATCAAGAGTCGATTTTGGTTGTTTATTGTATGATTGGTTGTAGACTTGTAGTTCATTTGAAGTCTAGAATGCTTGATAGGCATGCAATCATCCCTGCAACAATTCCATTTTGTGTTTGTTTTTCTAGTTATATCTATGGAAAAAAAAACTTTACATTTATGCAAAGCGGCCAGTTAATGTAGTAAGATTAATATTCAGTGATATTAATACAATTTGCCAAACATAGAAGCATAATTTGGATCAGAAAAAAGATTCTTCATTAGTTCTGATGTTACTTTTGTTGTTGCAAGCACAGGGTTTTTCATCTATAGCACAGTTGGATACCAAAGGTAGAGCACGCAGGTTACCTGTAAAAGCTGGTATTCAGAAAGCATTATGCTTTCCCGGTGGTTCAACTCTCATGGTTTGCAACCTAAGAAAGGAGTTGTTAGATGGTGATGCTAGTGCTGTGAAGTGCCTCCCCCCACCACCCCATCAGAATTCCTTTGCACCTGCCATTGATGAAAATGAGCGTCTTGAAGTTTCATCAGAGGAGCTGCTCATTGATTTGAAATTTTCAAATCGATCTTCCCATAAAACAGACACAAACCAAAGTCAACCTAAGGCTTTGGTGAAAGATGGATCTTCAAGAGAATATGGCAAACTCAGTGGTAATTCATCCATCTGTTTTGTCTCCCGTGCTACCAATTGACATTATTATATTCTAAATTTTGATATCTATTTTTGGAATTTGAAAAACTAAATAAAGTATTTTATAATGACTTGTTTCGTATTTCATATTTTACTGTATATTTGTTGTGATTTCTTGCGAATGGACAGGAATTGACAGTCACAATCCTAAGAACTGCTGCAGTGACATTGTTCATTCTGCCACAGCAAATGATAATAGGCCAGCCAATGGTGCAAATTGTTTAGAGGATGGAAATGATGCTAACGTGACATATTGTTCTCAATCTACAAGAGTTGCGAAGAGGGCCTGGGAAGCTTCTTTATCCTCATTGAAGTCAAAGAGAGTGAAGGGAAGCCAGTTAGTTGACTGTAAATCAGGTTCTAGTTGGGATTTTACCTTGGAGGCTGATAGGACCAATTCTTGTTTAATGACAAAAAGTTCTGAAAAATGTATTGGAGATCACTTGCACGCAGAAGCTCCCGTCAACCTAGAACTGCCATCTACTAAACTACGCTTTAGAATCATGTTGATGAACATAACTGATCATGCTAAGAAAACACAGCTTGAAAAGGTTTGTTTAATTACCGGTACATTTATAAATGCTTTAGTAAACTGATGTTTGACATTTTTCTTGAAATTGCAATTTTCACTTAGATACCCGGTCTTTTCTTCTTTGAATGTATTAACATTCTTTCTTTTTAAGGTTTGGTTTATTACAGCTGGCATGCAAAATGATAGGATCCTAAAATAAATGAAGTGCAAGGGGAGGGAATAAGTGAATGAGATGTAGGGGTCTAGGGGATCATAAATAGGAGGGAGAGGGAAATTAGAAGGGAGGCAAGAAATCAGTTGGATCATATTGGGAGACCCTAACTTCTCGAAGTGCTAGAACCTTGGGAGAGAATAGGCGTCTCGAAGAACCTAGAGTTGTCACTTTCATTGTAATTTCTGAATTTCACCATTAATATACAGATTGATTGTTCTATTGAGTGATGAGGAATTCTGGTACCTATCACAAAATAAGAGGGGTCTAATTTGATAATTCTAATGTTTCTTTTCTAGAAATGGGAAGTTGTGGAAAATGGAAATCTATTGAAATGCTCTGATAGGTACCAGAATTAATGAGACTCTTCATCACTCAATTAGAACATAGAAATTGTATATTAATGGTGGAAAACTGAAAATACAAGAGAATATGAAGATGAAAGTAACCTAAGGCACTATAGAGGCCTAATCTCTCCCAAAGACCCTAGGTCTATTCCCAATTCTTCGTTACCTTTCTAATTCCCTCCCACTACTATTTATAGTACTCCACTAATACTCACATTTTCCCTCCACTAATGCTCACATTTTCCCTCCACTTTGCCACCTCATCAAGTGGTTACAACAAAAACTCATTTTCCTCCCCTTACACTTTATTCCCTTACCCTCCATATATTTAATATCCTATCATGCTCTAAGACGTTTGTTTTACATGTAGGTGATTGAAGACCTTGGTGGAACTATTGCCTATGAAGGAACTGTGACCACACATGTTGTCACAGGAAAAGTGAGAAAAACTCTGAATTTCTGTACGGCCATTTGTTCAGGGTAGGTTCCAAAAAACTCTGAATTTCTGTACGGCCATTTGCAGCTAATTGAAATCTTGGCATCTCTTGGTTTTTAAATAAACTTTTGAAAGTGCATTTCTCTAATGCCTGGGCAAATTACATATCTATATCTCACTGGATTAGCTTCCAATATGAGTGTTATGATTTTTGCTTTAGTTTTTATGTTGTCAGCTGAGTTCATATACGTTAGAAGTCATCTTTATAGACTTGTAATCTCTAAATCATATTACTTTTGCACCATTTGAAGCTAGTTTGCCATCTTTTCCCGAGCCATTATTTGTTGCGCTGTTATTTCTTGATTTCTTAGTTTGTTTTGTTTCTCTCAAAATTTGAGATGTATACAATCTGTCAAACTCTAAATGTTTGAGTGGATAATTTTGTCACATAGTTGGAAATTGTGATATCAACTTTTTATTTTCGAATTTACCATTGAAATTTGCCTAAAGGTAGTGGCGCATAACTTAGAATTAAGGATATTCTTGGTTCAATGGAACAAGACCAATGGAAGTAAAGCACCCGTCTTTCTATATATGTAGTTTCACAGGATTTATGTCATCTACCAATATATGGCTTTTGGTTTCCACTCCTTTCAATTTCAACCAAGTCAAATAAGTAACTAACAAATATCAACACTGGAAGTTGGATCGTTGGACATTGGATGCAACGGTAGGCTAGTAGTCAATTTCAAGGCCAATTAGTTAAGGGTATCCAACTATTAAGGGATGTGGGTGATGGTGCAGTGCAGGTGTTAACTGATGGAATAAGTAAATAGTGGACGATTTTTATAAATTTATATTGAACTGGGGTGCATGCTACTGAAGTAGGAAGATGAATACTTACTTGCAGAAAGCTTAAGCTTATTAAATCAAAACATTCTGATAGTTTTATAGTTTTGTTCTAATGAAGTTGTTCTTATTATTCATTGATATATGCCCTACCCCCCTTTTATTATTATTATTATTTTTTATTTTTATGAATTCATTGTGTTGATTATATAAAATTCATAACAAGGACATATTGTTAACTACACAGTGCTTGGGTAGTCTCATCATGTTGGTTGAAAGAAAGTTTTCGAGAAGGAAGATTTATTGGTAAGTTGGACTAAACTATCTTTGCCATTCAAAAACAAAACAATCTTGTCTAAATCCAGTTTTTATTCAGTCTAGCTAACACAATTTTGAAAATGAATATGCAGATGAATCGCCTCACATACTTCATGATAAGGATTATTTGTTGAAGTACAAATCTGATTTAAAAAGTGCAGTTTTAAGAGCAAAAGCTAATCCCCATGCTTTGTTTAAGGGATACAATATATGTATTGCTGCTAAAGTTCATACTTCTGCAAAAACTCTCTCTGCTATTGTCAGATCTGCTGGTGGTAATGTAAGTCTTATTATTTTACTGAAATTTAAACTTAATACAAAGATATGAAGCACCGACACAGACACGGATACCGGACACGACATGGATACAGACACACACATATAGTGGTTTTAATCTGAAAAATACAAGTAATTGAAGTGTCGGTGTCCGACACGATACGTGTCTGACACCGGACACGTCTTCAACCAGTTGGTTCTACAGGATAGTACCATTCTCAAATTTATGGTCAAATGAACTATATATGTCCTTTTAATTCCTTTATGTTAAACATGTGCTTCTTTGTTTTCATTTGTGTTCCGAGCTGTTTCAATTGATTGAGATAATCATATCAAGAATTTCTATGGTCATGAACATGCATCTTAATCACATAACTGTAACACACATCTGTTTACGTTCTGTTTTTCTTTTCCCTTTGAGGAATTGAATCTCGCCGGTTATGAAATTTCACTTATTCTTGTATTAGGTTATCTATGGACTAGAAAAAGTAAATGAAGCGTCAACAACAGTATTTGTCGCATGCGACGAGGAAGATACAGAAGAAGCAATGAGGGCTGCAAAGAAAGGCATACGGACTTTCAGTAGTGAGTGGTTTATGAACTGCGTCATGAGACAAGAGCTTGACTTGGAAGCCCCGCAATTTGCAGAATCCTTATGTTAACATGCCTGATATGATTTGGTATATAAGAAATTTTCTGTATTTAAGAATGTTTGCGTTTCATTTATATAAATATGACTAGCTTTTTTGTAGAAAAACAGCTGGTTATCAAATTTTTGTGTGGAGGATAACTTACAGGATTAAATCTCAAATGTAGTTTCAAAAGATACTGTAATTAGGCATATATTGGAATGCCTTTTCAGGTGGAGTTAGAAATTACTTGCGAAGTTTTTCTTCTCATTTTGGATTTTAATTTAGTCTTTCATTCCAGCATATGTTGGAGTTTATATCCAAACTGGGGCACTTGGAATTGGAAAAGTTTGTTTAGCAATTCTGATATTTTTGTCACAGAAATATTTACATGGTACCAATTTCGACTAATCATCCATTGACCCAGTATCATGAGTCTACAATTGTTCCAAACCTAAACCTAAAACATTGGCATAGGATTACTTAGCTGTACTCTGATGTCATAAGAATCGATTGTCAGCAAGCTTACCAAAAATAAAGAATCAATTGTCAAAGAGATGTCATGTATCAGTTTTTTTTATGAAGAGTGTTTGAAAATATTAAATTCTATTTTTGTAAACAAAATGAGAAAATAACTGTCTAATTCTTGGAATTTTTTTGAAAACATTAATCTTACACATAATATACTTGTTATTGTAATATTAATTAAGCCATGTTTATTAAATATTTTGTTTCCCAAATTTTTTATGAATTTTTTTTGTTTGAGACATTTAACTTATTTATTGTTAACGATACTCAATTTTGCAATAGTCTTTTAATTAGTCTATTCTTCTTAACACATTGTTTTTAATTGATTTTGAAAGTAAATAATTAAATAAATTTTCTGATATTAAGAGAAAATAAAACAAAATTTCACAAATAAACTATTTTCAAGAGGTCTTTATTGACGGAATTAATTTCAAGAGGTCGTTTTCTTACTCTTTAATATTTCTCCATATAACAAATAACTCCAACATTTTAAATCCAACAAGAAGGTTTCAAGTCCAGAAATAACAGGTAAACAATTTCTACAATGTTAACGACATTGTAGAATGGTAAAAGCTCAGCGCTGTATAAAATATATATATTGCTACTGCTATATAATCAATACTAATGAACTAAACCTTTTTTTGACAAAGAACTCAAAATCTTTTTGGATAGTGTAATATGAGATAAAAAGCAATTTAAATTGATACAATATTGGTAATTTTTAGTATATTTAATAATTCACATCTTTGTCAAAAAAAAAAAATTCACATCAAAACTCAAGCAAACTTATGAAGTTTAATTCAATTGTTTATTACTTTCAAATTAATACGGAACACACACACTATATATATAGTGCACTACTTAATTCCAAGAGACACACAACCAAGTGGTAAAATATACGTAAATATTGTGTGGATGTTGGGAATGCGAGTTGGAACCCACAACGTGCTACCCCGCCTACTCCTTTAATTTATCATATGTACTAGACAAAAGATCCTCTTCTAGAGAGTCTTCCTCTTCTCTGGTCATGCTCATCATCCTCTTGATCAGGCCTTCCTCTTGTGCTCAATCTGAAATCTCTTGTTCTATTCAGATCATCCTCTTTTTCTGTTTTGCTCTCTTGCTCTGATCACGCTCTTCTTAGCTTTCTCTTCTGAAGAAAAATAATAAAAAAGAAACAAGGAACTACATGCAAGGAAGCTGAACATGCAGGGAATCAGCCATCAATGCAGGCTGAAGCTGTTCGGGTGGATAAGCCAAGAAGCAATAGACCTCATGCTGTTCAGCTCCAAGTCTAGATAAAATATCCGCACAAGCATTATCTTCTCTGATAGAATGGACCAAATTTAAGGACCAATTTCTTTGCATGAGAGAGCGTATGTCAGCAACCAAGCTACCATAGGCATCATGCTCAATATTGGCTTCCTCAATATGATGTATAGCTTCCAAGGAATCACTTTCAACTACAACTTTTCTGTAACCCAAATCCCAAGCTGTGATCAAACCTTGACAAATGGCATAAAGCTCAGCTTTCATATTTGTTGTAAATCCCAATGAGCCATAGAATCCACCAACCCAATTCCCTTCCACATCACGAAAGAGACCACCATAACCAGCATTTCTTGGATTGTCCAAGCAACAACCATCCACGTTCAACTTAATAAACGCGTGAGAGGTGATGAGTGTTCTTGTACTAGAAACTTAATCATTGAATACAACCTATCATCTGTTAGTGAATCTCCTTCAGGGATGGAATTATTTGCATCCTTCCAGAGCAGAAAAATGGTGACAGTAAACCTCAAGCAGTCAGCATTGTAGTCCCCAACGTTATTTGGCAACCATGGCTTACGAAGGAACCTATGCATCCAATCATGAAGAGACATTGAATAGAATTCATCATGCAATTGAGGAGGAATCATTTGACCCCATATTGCTCTAGCTCGCATACAATCTCTTAGAACATGGATAGTTGTTGTCCCTTCCAAATTGCAGAATCTGCATTTTGCAATAGCAGGCAAGCGATCACACAGGACTGCCAACAGGAAAGTCTTGAAAGATTTGGGAACCTTGAGACAACTTATCCATCTCCAAGACGCAATTGAAGGAGGAAGAGTAGCAATAGCAGAAGAAGAAGGTAAGCAATTGTCTTGCGAAACAGATTGGTTGGCAGAAGTGTTGCATTCAGACAGTTTTCTGCGCATGAGTTGAGCATCTTCCTTACACAATATGCGCCACCCACATTTCTTTATCACTAACTTACTTTTAAGACTGGAACTAAAAAATATCAATTGAAACTTGTCTTTAACATAAGACCAACGAGACGAAGGAACAGGAATATACAAAGCCAATAGGTGAGGATACTTCTGATTTGGTATTCCTGAAATGAATCCATGCTCCAACAACTTGTTACATAGCTGTTGTAAAATATTGGTAGTGGGGACTTTTGAAATCCAACCAACACGATATTCCTGGGAAGGTGAATGCACTACATCTTCTATGACAAGGCACACCAAAATTCCCCACCAGTCACTTCTATCATACCGGCGACGAATTTGAGCTAAGTCCATTGATATTGACACAGTAGAATCAGCCCAAATGTAGTTGTCTTTTAAATATTGTATATCCCGATCAAAATAATTTTGATAGAAAAAAGTTAATGGTATTTCATTTCCTGGACTTACCAACAAAGTTTTAAGCTGAGTTGTGTCTTGCATCTGTTACAAGGAAATCAGCATGTTAAGAGGTAATAAGAAATTATGAGACTGTGTCATGAAATAAAGAGATGCATAGACAGTTGTGTTGTACCTTATCAAAGGAAAATGATGCTAAGTGGCCCCATATCTCTTGTGGATCTGATAAGGCTTTCATTGAACCACAATCACTTGCATTTACAAAATGTACATTTGGTGGTAACTTGGGCAATGACAGCAGGTTTGGGCAACATCTCAGTTCAAGTCTTTCTAGCTTCAAAAGTTTAGAGATGCAGCCAGCAGGAAGGTGCACAAAATTGTTCCCACTTATATCTAATGTTACCAATGATGATAAACAGCCAAGATCATCAGGAATTGATCCATCATTGAGATTGCAATAGCTTAAGTCTAGTTTCTTCAACGAGCATAGACCAGAAAAAGAAGGCAAGATTAGTTTTTTGGGAATTGGATGACTATTAAATCCGAAAATCCTACCTAAAGGGAGACGTAAGCTCTGCGAGAGTTCCCTGATAGTCCTTTGCATCCACGAAATAAAAGTAATGTAAGATTTTTCAAATGGACAATGGATAAAGGAACTTCCCTTATAGCAGTCTCACTCACATTAAGACACTCCAAAGCCTCATTTTCATTCAAATTATCAGGCAGCTTAGAAAACTTTGAGCAACCAGAGAGATTTAGCCTTCTGAGGGATTTCAAATTAGAAAAGGTATTTGGAAGGGAAACAATATTTTTGCAATCCCTCAAAAGCAAGCTATTAAGACCTGTCAAGTAGCCAATAGTTGGAGGTAATTCAGCTATGGAAGTCTCATCCAAAGCAAGCATGGATAGATTTGTCATACTTTCCCCAAACTCGGGAAGCTTTCTAATATCTGTGCAGCCTGAAAGAATTAGTCGCTTCAAAGAATTCATCTCCAACTTTCTTGGTAGGTTTTTAAGATTTTTGCAGTCTTCCAATGTCACATATGAAAGGTTTTTAAGAAGTCCAAGAGAAGCATGGACCTCAACTAGGTTGATGCACCCTTCAAGATCCAATTTTTCAAGATTTGGAATTCCAGTGAAATCTGGAGATGTCTGTAGGTTTTTGGAATTTCTCAAATTGATCGTCTTCAGATTCCCCAAAAGCTGAAAATAAATAAATACATTATGTATGTTTTTTTGCATGCGTATGAATATTTTTCTACAGTCAAGCACGCATATGCATGTATGTTCACACAAGTACATTTGCGCGCACACACACATATTATCTCTTCAAATTCATAGGATTCAGAGATTGAAAGGAAAAATGTTACCTTTGTTCCTCTCCAAAGGTATTTCATATTGCTGTAACACATATCAAGGTCAACAAGTTCATCCATTTGGTCTCCAACTGGCAATGATACGAGAGGATATTCCTTCCATACCAGAACTTTTAACCCGCTTGGAAGACATTTGAGACCAAGTGGAAGGTGTAATCTATTTAATATCATGAGCAATCTAAGATTACTCATCTTTGAGAAAGCTTCAGGGTTCCAACTTGCTTCATATGGTTCAGTAAGATTTAGAACTATAGCTTGAATTGATTCAGTTCCTTAAACATGACAATGAAAAAACATGAGTAATAATGGGATTAAGTTATAAATCAAGTACAAATTAGTTAAATATCTCACCTTATTATTCCTCAAGACTTGGTCAATGTCCTTGAGAGACCACAACCTACTCCGCTTGCTGGCATCATTAAGAGATTCATGGAGAACAATATTTCTACCCATTTCTTGAAGGAAATCATGCATCCCCAAATGCCACCACTCACAAGTTATTAACGATTTTTCAATGAGAACGTCTACACCAATCACGGCATTAAGACCACAATTTCGCAATATTTGCGTGACATGATCCTTCGGACTCCCTTTGAAAAAACAAGCAATATCAAGAAATATAGCCTTTACCATATCTGGTAATCCATCATAACTTATTCTTAGTGTCTTGTAAATATCATTTTGAAGATCTTGCTGCAACATTTTCACAGCATCTTCCCATACGGATGCCTCTCTTCCACAGAGGAATGAACCCAACACTTTGAGTGCCAAGGGACTACCTCCAGCACATTGAACAACCTGTTTTGACAACTCTACAAAAGCTTCTTCAGGTTTTTCTTTTCTAAAAGCTTTCTGACAGAAAAGTTGAAGTGATTCATCATTGTTTAAGATTTGAACATCATAACTTTCACACACACCAAGTGATACTAGAAGATGCTTGTCTCTTGTTGTTATTATTACCCTGCTCCCTGGACCAAACCATTCTTGCATTCCAGCCAAATTCTCTAGTTGGGTATCAGAACTTAGATCATCAAGGACAAGAAGAACTTTTTTATTGAATAAAAGATTTCGGATTGTCTCTCTTCCTTGATCCAAACTTTCAATTCTCAAGCTATTTATTTTTAGATGTGAAAGCAATTTTCTTTGTAAACAAAGCAGACCATCTCTTTCACTAGAAACCTCTCTGACATTCTCAAGAAAGCAACTAATAGCAAACTGCTTATGGATTTTCTTGAAGACAAGTTTGGCTAGAGTTGTTTTTCCTATGCCACCCATGCCCCATATCCCCACAAAATGAACTTCCTCCGACTCTGTCCTTAAAAGTGAACACATGTTGTTTATCCTTGAATCAATTCCAATCAATTCATCATCATAATATGGCAATTTAGGTTGTACCCTTTTCCATACTTCTGCAACAATTTCTTCAATGAGTTCTGTTTCACGCCTATAATGAATTAAATTGAAATGAATTAACTAATATTTATCATGAGTGAGAGCAGATTTTGATTATGGCATCATTCTATATCTGTATTGTATTGCATATTACTATCCTTGATTAATAAGGTTATTTAAATTTGATTCATTCTTTTCAAATTTTCAACAAGGAGATAGTAGAAACAAAAGCTATTAGTTTCTTCAGAAAATTATTATTTGAAGCAAGTTTCTTCAGAAAATTTTAAAACAAGCAAATGTCCCCAAAAGGATTTAGTGCCACGTATGGTATCTCTCTTGTTGGATTGGAATCAGAAATTTATAGAAAAACTTGATTATTTTTAATTCTAAATTGTGTAATCTGATATAAAAAAAGTGATGTATGTACAAGTAGATGGATCAATCAATTAATAACCACTTGCGAAATCAATTGAAATTTTCAAGTAAGTGCAAATGAGTGGAAATTTAAGAGGTACATTTTCTTTGGTGAATAGATGTATCTAAAATCTTGGAAATGTGAGACAATTTGATACAATCAATTTAGTATAAGAATGAAAATAACGAATCAAGGGCTTAGTAGTGGATGGTATTGATAAGTTTAAATAAAGACTTGTGAAGAGGTGAAATATCCCCACTTTGGGTCATCATATGGAGAGGTGAGACATCCCCACTTTGGGTGATCATATGGTGAGGCGAGATATCCCCATTCATGGGGATCATTTAGAGAGTTGAAGGATCTCCGACAATGTCCAAGTGTCAGAAGGGTGTTGGTGATCATATGTTGTGTGATGTGAGTGCTTTCATTCCTTGCAACTTTAAAGTGAGAGTATTGTAGGGTGATACACATACTGGGTTGGGGTACAAAATGTTGTAATCATATTTGAGATGAAGAACGAATTATGTTGAGGTATTTCCATGGACGTAGGCAATAATTACTGAACCACGTAAATATTTAGTGCTCTCCTTCATTCCTTTTTGTCATGTGTTTACGCTTATTCCATCTACGATATTTGGGTGTGTGGGTTAATCTTTTGAAGTGTGTGGATTTCCCCAACACTATCTTAAACAATGATAACATAATCTAACGAACTGGAGTTAACAAAAGTTAACTATAAGTAACTTAAGTTTTTTTTTTAGTATTCGACATGTCTAGTTTATAGCGTTTTTTAGTAGCTTATAGTGTTTGAGCTTTACAACTAATAATAGCGTTTCATTTTTCCTCTCATTTTTACCTTTGTTACTTTAACTAAACTCTTTATTTATCGTCCATTAAATGAATATTTTCACTCATATTTTTTGGTTACAAAAAGTTTAGGTGAGTTGGGCTCACATGTGGGTCAAAGCAGGTCTCGAGCGCAACAGTGACTTACAGATGAGATCTTATAGATCACCCACCAAAGAGGTCCTCACATCGGCAGCGGGATTTGAACCCACGACCTTGTGAGCCAACTCCTTACCAACTGAGCCAACCTTCCTTGACATTTTCACTCATATTTAAATATTAATTACAAATATCTATTTAATAAATAAGTTCGGAAGACTATTTGATAACTTTAACATCAAATTTTATGGAGATAAGTTCTGAAGACTATTTAACATCAAATTTTTGGGAGAACAGTTATGAAGATTATTTAATAAATTTTTATAATTAAAAGATCTAATAAGAGAAAGTATTATGACTAAAATCATAAAATGAGATATTACCAAAAAAAAAATCATAAAATGAGAGTTTATTCATTTTTGTTCAAAAAAGTGAACTACATATAAAAGCTCACCGATTATTGGAGTCCCAGCCAGAGAGATGTGCAACCTCCGTCAACGCTTCCCTCCACTTCCTTACCTTTTCACTATCACTTCCAAACTTCTCACAATGTTTATCAAATGCCTTTGCATAAGACCCTCGCTGGTGCCTCACATCACTGGGATCAACATCATAGAAGATTGGGAAAACATGGCGACCTAATTGGAGTCTCGATCGGAGAATATGGAGTAACTCATCCAAGCACCACCGTGAAGAAGCGTAATCGGGAGAAAGAACCACGACGGAAGAAAGTGATTGATCGATCGCATTGAGGAGTTCCGGTCCAATAAGTTCTCCTTTTTGGAGTTCTATGTCGTCCTTGAAAACTGTTAAGCCGCTTTGGTTAAACGCTGCGTAGAGATGATCGGTGAATTTGTTCCGTGTTTCTTCTCCTCTGAAACTTATGAACACGTGGAATTTCCACGATGGAGCTTCTTTTGCTGCTGCCATGCCATAGAAAGGAGGAATTAGAACACTTTCGAGGTTTCTAATTTCTGCGGCATGTATGTATGTATGTATACCATATGTTTATTGAATTGGTTGAACTTCAACGACTTATGCTGCTATGCATCAAATTGCTATGAGTTAACCAAACTCATAACTCAATGGACCAATTACGCTGAGAGTTAACCAAACTCATAATTGAGTGGGCCAGTTATTTGCACATGGTTAGCCAATGTCTAATAACTAAGTTGAATGTGCAGCAGAAATAATCTGAACCGGTTCGACAACCTGTTGTAAATTTCAACTTGTAGGGAGGTGTCACAAGGCATATGCCACGACTCTAGGCCATGTTCAGGGGCGCCGAAATAAGGAAGGAATATTTTTATTCATTAAGGATATTTTTGAGATTTCTCAAGGTTTGCGGTTGTATGGTTGAGCAAGAGGGGGGTTGGGAAAAGCATGAGCCAAATACCAAATCGGCCAACTACTAACTAGTAATAGGCTTGACAAAAAAACTAGTAATAGGCAAGTGCTATATTCGCACCATCCCTATTCACAATCCCACCACCCCAATTAGGGTAAAATGAAGAAACTGTCGCATTTGAATGACTGCATGCATATTTTCACTTGAAAAATTCTGACCTGTACTATGAGAAACCAATCTTGTACTATGAAAAATACGTAAATTGGTGATCAAACTGTAGTCATATTCTTAAAATTGGTAAATTGATTCGGCGAAAGCAGATAGCACGCTCTTATCTTTCTATGAAACATGTTAGCTCTTTTGTTAACTCAAGAACAAATTTTGTGGTTTTCTAGATAAGAGATGAGAGATGATATATGAACTCAAGATTCTTCCATGTGGCAGCATCCACAAGGAAAAAATGCATCGGTATAACAAAATTACAAGATGTTCATTCCATGATAGACACCCAAGAAGGACTTTGTAATCTTGTTCGTAATTATTTGTTTGATCTTTTTCAAGCATCTAGCAATTATTATGTTCATGTTCTTAATGTTGTAAGGCCTTGTTTGAAAAATAGGTAAATCTTGGAATGTGGCAGATGCAATTGATACAAAAATATTTTTTCAATAGAGATAATGAAATTTTAAGCAAACAATTGCCACAACAAAATGTAAATTATTTGTTGTGTTTAATTAGGTCAATATTGTCTCCCTAATAGACCATGAATTCGAAATAAGGGTAGGGATTGCGCGCGCTTCGACCTGTGTGTGTTCTGCCTTGGCTACTGAATCTAATTGGCACACTTTCATGGTTTGTGAATCTAGCATTAGTTGTTAGAGGCACCACAAGTTATTTATGGATAAATTAAGAAAATCTCATGCTTGATACTTTTACATGTGCTGAAGCAATTTAACATGAACATATTTGGAATGACAACTTGGAGGGAGTTATTGGAAGAAGAGAAATTTAAAGCTTTAGGAGAAATTTAAAGCTCTAGCAAATAAAGTATTACACTCATGGCAACATACTCGCGCGTACTCATGCAGTGAAGGAAGACTCGCCACATACTCATAGATTCATGGGCATTGGAAATTCTCTCCATTGGAAATTCTCTCAGGAGCGTCTACATTTTATACTCTTCACAATATCTTTCACTGTATATTTCTAATTTTATTTTCCAATTATAAACAATGAGAAGAGTTGAGTTTAATCTCCTTTTATATATGCGGCTTGGCAGCCTTGCGCGCCAATGCCATTTTTTATTTGGTTTTTTTCTTTTTATTTTTTTGTTTGTCTTTTTTCCTTCTTTTTTTTTTCAGTTTTTTGTCTCTTTTTTTTTTTCCTTTTTTATCTTTTATATTTTAATGTTTTGTCTTTTTTTTTTAATATTTTTTTTTGTAAATCAAGGTATCCTCCAGGTGATTGTGGAGACTAATCTATTTGAGGTATCAGAGATTCATTTAAGGGGTTGAACTCTCTCAACAAATGTTTTTTCATACGTATCGGTCAGTGATCGAACTCATGACCAAATGGTTAAGTGACCCTCTTTTTTATATTTTAAGGAGTACATTGCAGTCCCAAAAAATTTAAGATATTTTAATATGTGATGTTTATTCTTCAATAATCAATTGGGTGAAGTTTATTAAATTTATAGTTATAATTTAATTTTTATTCACGGTTATTTGACTATATATTTTACAAATCAACATCATTGTTCCATTGCCATAAGGTACTCCAGAAAACGGGGTCGACTTAGTGCTCATGAATTCAATTCCCGCAATGGACATTGTACAGTTAAAAAAAGAAACTGAGTATTATTTTTATAAGGAGGTTTGCTAATAAATGTATAAAAAAATTTATTACTCATTTACATGAAGGAATTTAGCCAATCACGTGCATTGCACCGGTTATGGGGCTAGCATCTTAGAAGAAAAATATACCACGTTGACAAATGAGTTTTTTTCCCACCCCTTCCATATACCCCATACCCCCATAATATCCAAATAGAGGAGATTATCCCTGATATCCAAACAATTCCCGGAAATACATCATAAATAGATAAATCCGTAGGCCAATTTTTTAGGTTTCCCGGATTTACCTTATTTTACGGTATTTCCGGTTTGTAAAATATGTTCCGGATTTACTGTAAAATGTGGTAAATCCAGGAATCCTTTAAACCCCCCTCCGAATTTTCATACGTATACGTCAGTGATCGAATCCATGACTAAATGGTTAAGGGACCCTCTTTTTTATATTTAAGGAGTACATTACAGTCCCAAAAAATTTAAGATATTTTAATATGTGATGTTTATTCTTCAATAATCAATTGGGTGAAGTTTATTAAATTTATAGTTATAATTTAAGTTTTATTCACGGTTGTTTGACTATATATTTTACAAATCAACACCATTGTTCCATTGCCATAAGGTACTCCGGAAAACGGGGTCGACTTAGTGCTCCTGAATTCAATTCTCGCGATGGACAAAGAAACATACAGATTAAAAAGAAAGCTAGGTATTATTTAGGTTTGCTAATAAATGTATAAAAAAATTATTACTCATTTACACGAAGGAATTTAGTCAATCCCATGCATTGCACCAGTTATGGGGCTAGCATCTTAGAAGGAAAATATACCACGTTGACAAATGAGTTTTTTCCCACCCCCTCCATATACCCCATACCCCCATAAATATCCAAATAGACGAGATTATCCCTGATATCCAAACAATTCCCGGAAATACATCATAAATAGATAAATCCGGAGGCCAATTTTTTAGGTTTCCCGGATTTACCTTATTTTACGGTATTTCCGGTTTGTAAAATATGTTCCGGATATACTGTAAAATGCGGTAAATCCGATAATCCTTTAAACCCCCCCTCCGAATTTTTTAAAAATATCCCGGATTTACACATAAATTCGGGAAGGGGGTTTAGGATACCCGGAAATACCTCAAAAATAAGTATGGAGGCAAAATTTAAGGTTCTCAAAATACCTATTTTTGAGGTATTTTTGGGAATCTCAAAATTTAAGGTTCTGGATTTAAGGATAAATCCGAGAATCTTTAAAAAAAACATTTTTATTTATTTATAAAAAGCAGGGGTATTCTGGGTTAAATGGCAATATGGGTGTATGGGATATATGGAGGGGGGTTGGAAAAAAAAACCAACAAAAGAGTTTGTTTATTCTAACGTTATATGGGAAAGTACCAAAATCTATTAATTTAGCTAGATTTCTATAGATTTATATTGATCTTAAACACAATATCATCATCGGGGTTGCCGAGTCACAAGTTACATCTCAAGGTAAGTGTTCCAGTTATGCTACTAAGAAACATGGATCAGATAATAGATTTATGCAATGGGACACGGCTGATGATAACCCTTCTTGGCAGATTTGTACTTGAAGGCAAAGTTATATCGGGTCGGAATATTGGCTTCAATTTATCTTGCAATGCGGCTTGGCATTTCCACGCCAAATGCCAATTTTTTTTAGGTTTCCTTTTTTTTTTTTTGCGATCTGCAACTTTTTTTTTATTTTAGTTTTTATTTTTCTCTTCTTTTTTTCCATTTTTTTGTTTCTTTTTGGTTTTTCTTCAGTTTTTTTCTTCTCTTATATTTTAAGGAGTGATTTACTGTCTCGAAAATTTTTAGATGCTTAAATATGTAAATTTGGTTCTTCAATAATCGATTCGGTAAAAAAAATTCATTTCATGAAAAACTACGTAAAGTCAGATCCTAAAAAGTGTGGTTTGGTGTACTTGATCGTGAAATTTTTTTTATTTTGTAACAAAATGTCTAAAGTGAAATGTTAAGTAGTGCGTTTTGAAGTACTTCTGGGATTTGAAAAAAAATTTAACTCATCAAATACCAGAAGTTTGGTAAAATATAATAATAAGTTTGTGAAAAATTAAAATACATAAAGTGGGATGCTAGCAGTGTATTTTGGGGTACTTTAGGACCCTAAAAAATTGTAGATGTTCAAATACACGAAGTGTGTTCCTCAATAACCATCTCTTTTTGATTTTATAATATTCTTATTTTATTTATAGTTTTAATTTAATTTTATCTACGGGAACTTCAGCCACATTTACAATAGATCATTAATCGTACTCTTTCAACTTTCTATATGTGCTTCTGGTTTATTGATAATTTCCATCAAATCCATCACGATACCACGCGTTTCACTTTCTATTTTATTGTCTTATTTATTTTGGTCATTTTGCACCAACGGGTATTAAATCTTTTCTTTAATTGGTTTTTTATATTTTTATCTTTCTTTAATATTTGAGTACATGCAGTGTTGCTGCATTGACTCCCCGTGGGAATTTCAGTCACATTTACAATAAAACCTTCATCATCTTCTTTCAACGAGACCTTCAGTCACATTTACAATAAAACCTCCATATTCTTTTTCAACTTTGTATAACTGCTCCTATTTTATCATGGGTTTTCCTTCAACCATGCATGATACCCGAGTGCTTCACTTTTTCATTGTATTGTCCTTTTTTTTTCGATAAGCAATTTTATTGAAAGGGCCACAAGGGGTGCCCATCCCTTACAATGAGAGAAAAAAAAATATACGGAGGATGTTCAATTTTTCTTTCTTATTATGGGTTCATTTTTTGTATTTGTATTTAATGAATGTTGATAATTATTAAAGTTCTTTAGACTTTTTCTTCTTATTTTATCTACGAATGATGTTCAATTTAAATGTCTTTTTTAAAGTTCCTTTTAAATTTATAATATTTGTTATTTAATTAATATTTATAATTTAATTTTTTATTCACAGTTATTAGATTTTATATTTTGTAAAGTAACATCATTTGCCTAATGGCATAAGCTACTTATTAGATTTTATTTCACAGTTGACAAACTCAATGTTGGCCAGTACAAAATTTTCTTTCAAGTACGATGCGATATTATTATTTCGAAAAAAATTAATTACTCAATTATACGATGAAATTTAGCCAACCCCGTGCATCGCACGTGTTATGGGGCTAGTTTTGTTAAAACAAGTAATCCACTACTCTCAAATTTTGAGAATAATTAACCAACCTAATTTAGAAATCGACATGTGATTTCACATTATGGGTTGAACATCCTTTTTCGTCACTAGCATAAATATATGCTGATATTAGAAATCTTCTTTTGTGATTTCTTGATAACCATATTTGCTCAAAGTTCCCCCACAATAGCGTAAGCCTCCCAAAATGTTATATGTGTGATAGATATAGCCTTAACTAATCGGGTGAGCTTATGTCGACATTAAACTCTCCATCATTCCACAAAATCCCAATTCCTCTTAGAAATTTCCGGCCTTCCATAGCAAAATATTTTACAAAAAGCCAATCTTGTGTACCAGTGTATGTCATATAAGCAACCTTAATGACAATATTTGGTTTGAAGATTTAATCAACATTTTAATAATCATATTGATTACCGTGTTACTAGTGTGCAGTATCTACCGATTTTGTCAGAGACTAATCTATATCGATAAACCTGTCGGACCACGTATACTCGGCTTTGTCGGTCCTTACACTTCTCCCAATAAAGTTGTCACACCCAAAATTCGAACTTGATAGTAGAAACCTTAGGCTTGGATCCAAACATTTTAATAATCATATTGATTACCGTGTTACTAGTGTGCAGTATCTACTGATTTTGTCAGAGACTAATCTATCGATAAACCTGTCGGACCACGTATACTCGGCTTTGTCGGTCCTTACACTTCTCCCAATAAAGTTGTCACACCCAAAATTCGAACTTGATAGTTGAAACCTTAGGCTTGGATCCAAACCTAGTTACTTCTTGGACAAACCATTATTGTTTCCATCGATGAGTAACCAAATAAAGACATTTTTCAAGATTCAATAGTTTAAGTTTGGCTAAATTGTTTTTTTAGTCATTTATCTTTGACCTTTCTGTCAGTTTGGTCATTTATCTTTTTTTCTCGCTTTAGACATTTATCTTGCATATCTATGTCAGTTTGGTCCTTTTTTAACTATTTCGTCCACTGACTTTAACAGACACCACACTAGCAGATCTGACTGGGTATCACTAAAGGACGTGACATTTCTTTTTCTTTTTTTTAAAGTAACAAACACTACAAAAACGCGAGGATTATATTTTAATTAGCGAGGAAATTTTGTCCCTCGCAAAAAACAGACATTTGCGACGGAATTGCAAGTCCCTCGCTAATGTGACCATTAGCGAGGGAATTAGCGACGGAAATGAGATGTTCTGGCTGATTTGACTGAGTAACACGTTTTTTTAGGCGATTAGCGATGAGAAATTTCAAGTCCTCGCTAATTGATCGACATTTTTTGCGTGATTCGACCTATGGCGTTGGCTTGGGAAACGCGAGGATTAGCGAGGACAGTCCTCGCTAATTCCTCGCTAATCGTAATATATTTTTTTATAATAATCTGAACCACCCCTCTTCTCTCTCTCATTTACACTCTTATCTCTTCTTCTCTCTTATTCTCCTCCACTCTCTTCTTCTCCTCCACTCTCTTATTCTCTTTTCTTCTCTTCCACCACCACCACCAACCACCACAACCACCACTCTCTTCTTCTCTTTTCACTCCACTCTCTCTCATTTACTCTCTTCTTCTCTCTTCTTCTCTTCCACTCTCTTCTTGCCTTTTCTTCTCTTCAACCACCACACCACACCACCACCACCACCACTCTCTTTCCTTCTCTTCCACCACCACCAACCACACTACCACCACCACCACCACATAGATCTCACGACCACCACTACCACCACCACCACCACATAGATCTCACTCTCTTTCTCCCTTACAATTCTCCTTCTCCTTCTCTCTCTACGACACCACCACCACCACCACCACCACACCACCACCACTCTCACTCGTCTCTCTCTCTGGATATATTGGTTATAATAATAATACTAATAATAATAATAATAATAATAACAATAATAATAATACTAATAATAATAACAACAGTAATAATAATAATAATAATAATAATAATAATAATAATAATAATAATAAATAAATAAATAATCGATCGATTGAGAAGCGTGCGGTCGGTTGGGAAGCGTGCGATCAAGATTAGCGAGGAATTAGCGAGGATCGTCCCTCGCTAATTAGCGACTGACACAAATTCCGTCGCTAATTGCCATTAGCGAGGAGGATATTAGCGACCGAACTGGTCCCTCGCTAATTCCCTCGCTAATGGCAATTAGCGACGGAATTGGGCCTTTTAGTCACTGATATTTCCCTCGCTAAACCCAATGTTTTTTGTAGTGAAAAAGACATAACACATAATCAAATGTTAAAAAAAATAATTTAGAAAAATAAATTTTCAAACCAGAAAAAAGAAAGTTGAGTTCAACACCTATCTTCATCTTCTTCACTCTAATTTGATAAAGCTGAACCCTAAATCAAAACCCCCCCTTTTTTATCTTCGTCATCCCCGTTTTCCCATTTTAGAACCCTAAATTAAAAACGATCATCTTCATCAACAAACTACACACAAAATATTTTACAAAAAGCCAATCTTGTGTACCAGTGTATGTCATATAAGCAACCTTAATGACAATATTTGGTTTGAAGATTTAATCAACATTTTAATAATCATATTGATTACCGTGTTACTAGTGTGCAGTATCTACCGATTTTGTCAGAGAATAATCTATATCGATAAACCTGTCGGACCACGTATACTCGGCTTTGTCAGTCCTTACACTTCTCCCAATAAAATTGTCACACCCAAAATTCGAACTTGATAGTTGAAACCTTAGGCTTGGATCCAAACCTAGTTACTTCTTGGACAAACCATTATTGTTTCCATCGATGAGTAACCAAATAAAGATATTTTTCAAGATTCAATAGTTTAAGTTTGGCTAAATTGTTTTTTTAGTCATTTATCTTAGACTTTTCTGTCAGTTTGGTCATTTATCTTTTTTTCTCGCTTTAGACATTTATCTTGCATATCTATGTCAGTTTGGTCATTTTTTAACTATTTCGTCCACTGACTTTAACAGACACCACACTAGCAGATCTGACTGGGTATCACTAAAGGACGTGACATTTCTTTTTCTTTTTTTTAAAGTAACAAAAAGACATAACACATAATCAAATGTTAAAAAAAATAATTTAGAAAAATAAATTTTCAAACCAGAAAAAAGAAAGTTGAGTTCAACACCTATTTTCATCTTTTTCACTCCAATTTGATAAAGCTGAACCCTAAATCAAAACCCCCCCTTTTTTATCTTCGTCATCCCTGTTTTCCCATTTTAGAACCCTAAATTAAAAACGATCATCTTCATCAACAAACTACACACAAAAAAATTAGAAACCTCTTGAAATAAAAAAATAAATCAAAGTTGTTCAATTTGAGAAAACGAAGAGAAGAATAAGAAGAAAGGAGGAAGAGAAGAGGAAGACGAGTTCAAACGAAAATCGAACCAAAATTGTACATTTATGGACATGAAATCGCACATTTGGTGAAGAAGTGGAAAACCAAGTTAGGAATTTCGCCATTGATGCAGATCTGAGTTGCAGATTTGCGTTTCTCTTGAAGCAACATTTGTTTCATTTTGGTTATCTATGTTTTTAGTTAGTTTCAATTTGGTCCCTTAAGTTTTTTAAATTTTCAATTGAGTTTGTGGTTTGTTTGTAAGTGATTATATTGGGTAATTTTGTGTAATGGCTTAAGTGAGAGGGTAATTAGGTGTAAGGGTTTAGATTGGGGTAATTCTATGCAAGGGTTTAGAAGGGCAATCGATAGTTAAGTTGTGTTTCAAGTTATGTTAAGAACCATTTTTTGATGTAATCTCCAATTATGTATTACATTTGTTTAGTCCCATTTATGTATTGACTAACAATTTCCATTTACCACTCTCTACACCTGTAGGACATCCAGCTTAATTGATATAAACAATAATTAAAAACGAGGGACCAAACTGAAGCATACCAAATTAAAACTAAAGAATAAATTTGAAGGACCAAACTGAAACATATAATGCCAACTTAATGTTAACTTAAAGTGACCAAATATGTTTTGCCTCAGGTATATTGGCTATTACTAAACAACATCCCGCCAATTAAACAACAAAAAGAGGATCAAAACCCCATTAAACAAAACAACTCAAAAAACAATGGTTTTACACATAACTTAAACTAACCAAAATACATAATTTGACACATAACAATTTTATAGATCCCAAATCCTTCCTCCGCGTTAGAATTTTAGGCCTGAAACTTCTTCTCTGCATAGCTTGATCTTTTGGAGCTTCAGTAAATACAAAGGTGGACCTAGTTGAAAACTTTAATAAAATTAAGGGACCGAAATTGAAACTAAACAAAAACATAGAGGACCAAAATGAAATAAATGGTGCTTCAACAGAAACACATTTGCAACTCAGATCTTCAACAGTGGCGAAATCCCTAAATTGGTCTTCCTTTTCTTCACCAAATGTGCGATTCGTGTCTAGAATTGTGCGATTCTTCTTCTTCTTCTTCTTCTTCCTCCTCCTCCTCCTCCTCCTCCTCCTTATTTTCTCCGTTTGAACAACTCTAATTTCTTATTTTTTTTCACGAGATCTCTAAAATTATTTTTGTGTATTCTGTTGATGAATATTAGGGTTCTAAAATGAGAAAATGACAATGAAGAAGATGAAGTAGAGGTTTTTGATTTAGGGTTCAGCTTTATCAAATGCGGGTGAAGAAGATGAAGATAGGTTTTTTTTTAGATAAGCAATGATTCATATAAAGGAGCACAAGGTGTGCCCAACCACTTACAAATGGGAAGGGGGAGGGCCTCCTCAAAACCTCCCTGAGCCAAAACCCATTGGGAAAAAGACTCAAGGAGGAAAAAGAGTACCCCGCACGCAGAAAACGTACAACAGTGGGAAAAGTATCCTAGCCCACTGCTTCTCCCCCTACTAAGAGTATCCACAATGAGATGCAGTACATAATTGGCTTACAAAATAGAATAACAGCCCAAAGGGCAACTGAACCAATCTGCCCAAGTCACCGAACAATTCCTCCCACGCCTTGCCTTAAACCAACTCCATGTCGTGTCCTTGATACCATCTATTATTCCCCGGGTGGAAACCACCTCCCCATTGAAAATAACATTATTTCGAGCCAACCATAATTTCCAAATAACCGCCATCCATATTAGGTGCTTGACCCCTCGTTGACGCTTTCCCTTCACTAATTTCCCAAACTCCACAAAATGAGTGACAATATTACCCGTATCACCTATCGAGCTTCCAAGCCATGCAAAAACACTCCTCCATACTACTTTGGCTACATCACACTCCAAAAACAAGTGGTCCACCGATTCATCAGCCTGGCAACACAAAACGCAGCTGAATTCGTTTTGTAGTTGAAGTATTCCTCTTCTAATCAACGCGTCCCGTGTAGCAATTCGCTTCAAAATGACTCGCCACGCAAAAATTTGAACTTTGGATGGCACATCATTTTTCCAAACCTTATTACAAGCTGCAGAAGTTTCGGTCATCACCAATTCAAAGAAGACTGCAGAAAAAATTTGTGAAGAAACATAACATTTCCTCACCGTGAAACCCGCCATCGCGTCCGGTAACCAAATCCAACTATCCACACGCCGCGACAGAGTAACAGCGCATAACAGCTGCTGTAAGGCTTCAACCGAAGCTGCCAAAGCTGTATTATGCAGCAGAAAACCAGCGCACCAGTCCCACGACCAGCTCACCCAACCTCCGACCACAGCCCAAACTCCTCAACCGTCGCGGCCCCTTCAAATTTCACACAAAGAATTAAAAATATCCGGAAATAAATCTGCCAATCGATCCCTCCCAATCCAAATATCCTTCCAAAACCTCACCAAATTCCCTTTGCCTATTTTAATTTTAACCACTTCATTAAACCAATTTTCTTACAAACTAATTTCCTCCCCGAGTAAACATAAATCCCGCCACCATAATGATTTCTTCTCCCACCCTCTTCTACTTTCATTAATGTCGGGCCATCTCCCACTTAATCCATACTTTTCCACCAAAACCATCTTCCATATGGGATTGTTCTCCTCAACCAAAATTCTCCATCGCCATTTTGTTAATAAGGCCACATTGAATACTTCTAAGTTTTTTACCCCCAATCCCCCCTTCTCTTTGGGTAAACAAATAATTTCCCATCTCACCCAAGCCAACTTTTTATTCTCCTCATCACCCCCCCAAAGAAATCTTCTTTGAATCTTTGTGATCTCCGTGATGACCTTCTTTGGTGCTTTATAGAATGAGAAAAAATACAATGGAAGAGATGCAAGAACTGAGTTTATAAGTGTTATACGACCCCCAATAGATAATTGCCGACTTTTCCAATTATTTAATCTTGCCTTGATTGAGTCAATGATAGGTTGCCACGTACTCGTTCTCCTTGGATTTGCACTAACCGGGATCCCCAAGAATTTAAAGGGGACAGATCCCACCTTACAAGCCAAAAACTGAGATATTCCATCCATGGCTCTCTCATCAATATTCAAACCAAATACATTACTTTTTGCAAAATTTACCTTAATCCAGATACCATCTCGAAACTTCTTAATAATGCTTTCCAACACCATATGCTTTTATCCCCACCATCACAAAAGAAGATTGTGTCATCTGCGAATTGCAAGAGCTCAACCGATATAGAATTATTAATACTAAATCCCTTCAGGTTGTTTGATTCAACACCTTTCCTTACTAAGCCCGCCAAACCTTCAGCCACTATCAAAAACAAAAAGGGGGCAAGCGGGTCCCCTTGCTTTAACCCCTTTTGTGCCACGAATTCCTCTGTTGGGCTTCCATTAACCAAAACGGATATTGAGTTAGACGACATACATGCCCACATCCATTTTCTCCACTGCTCTCCAAACCCCATCCTCCCTAACATATAGTCCAGATATGCCCAGCTCACTGAATCATATGCCTTTTCAAAGTCTGCTTTCATAACCACACATTTTTGCTTTTTTCTCTTAGCCAAATCCATAACCTCATTAACGACTACCACTCCATCGAGTATATTTCTACCTGCGAGAAACGCGCTTTGACAATCCGATATTACCCCTTTCAAAACCCTTTTCAATCTTCCCGCTAACACTTTCGCCAACATCTTGTATAGGCACCCAATAAGGGAGATAGGCCTATACTCCCCAAGACGTGTTGAGCTTAGATTTCTTTTTTCTAGCTAGTTTGAGAAATTATTTTTCCAATTTTTTTAACATATGATTGTGTTTTTTTAAAAAGAAAGGTCAATGATATCTCAGTTAGATCTTACATTTATAAGATGCCATGTTAGCAATTAACAGTCGGTTGACAAAATAGTTAAAAAAGAACTAAACTGACACATATATGAAAGATAAAAAACCAAAGTTAAAAAAAAAGAATCAAAATGACACAAAGGTCAAAGATAAAGGACCAAAACTACAATATATATCCTTTAAGTTATAATTAAATTATAAATTTAATAATATTTTATTATAAATATTATTAATAAATAAAATTAAATAAATTTTAACTTCTATCTAGACTTAATTTTAAATTAACGTAAAGCAAAAACATGATATGTTTTGTAGATAAAAACTAATAGTAAAAGAAGGAATAATAAAACTTATAAATCTATTTTTATTTAATAAAAAAATATTTCAATAAATAAAATGTGTTTTTAGTTTCCCAAATCATTTTGATGTTTGTTTTTACTCTCTAGACTAGACTAGACATACAATACCAAACAAACTAGACATACGATACCAAACAAACCATAAGTAATGAGTTAGCACTGCCGACCTGATCAAGTTTGGTTGAGTTGGATTCTTTTGTTTGACAGAAATTTTGGTTTAGTTGGATTTTTTTATAAGCAAACGTTATCGGGGAGTGAACGTTAGCTTTCAGCGATTTGAATTTATGACCTTCTTATTGCAATTTTGCAATTCTTTCACGTCCCTTAATTTCACCAACCGAACTACCTTCTTTATTAATTAATATTTTAAAGTTAAAAAACATATTCTAAATTTTGATTTTCTCCTACCAAATACCAATTAAGTTCCACTATTGAATATACATCGCCATCTTAAGCAAATAGAGTTTCCATCTAGCTAGCCGACCTATCTTACCCATATAGATCCAATGGATACAGGCTAATATTAATGACATCTACATCTATTAAGCACATCCTCACAATCTTATTTTATCTTACTAGGACACACACCCGTGCATACGCACGGGGCGGCCAATTGAACGATACGATGTAGTAATGAGGTAAACTCAAGAATTTTATTGGTATGAAAATGGGTGGATTCGTGTTTTGCCTTTGCTCCTTCCATATAAATGAATAATGTTGATTACTATCACTATACACTAAGCGGATATAACTTTACAATGTTTATTTCCAATTGAAGGCATAAATGCATATTGACATAAGCATAGATGTACATGATATATGGTGGTAATATAAGAGCACACGGTAACTTAATCAGACCATAATGGTTAATTTTAAACAACACTTTACATAAAACGCATTCAACTGATTGTCTTCATTATATTACACCACAAATTGAGCTCCCTGCATTTCACTTGGAGGATCGAATCCATTGTTAGATGGGAACTCCTCCACCAGGCTCATACAGATGTTTATGGATGCAGATATAAATTGTTAAGATGCTCAGTTGATTAAAGTACTAAAGCGCCAAAAAGGGATACAGTATGCTAGATTGGACTATGAGGATATTTTTGATGTGTAAATAAACTCCAAGGCCTGTGTTGGTTTGTGTTGGAGATGGAAAATTTGATTGAGGTTGGGTGGGTGCTGAGGAAGAAGAAGGGGATTTAGATTTTTTTTTTGCAGGGGTAAAAGTGTATTTAAGCCAAAAGAAAACAAATTAAAAATGTCAAATTAGACATCTGATAGACACGTCAACTGTTTTTGTAACAAACAAGTAACAGAAGGACCAAAACCAAAAACGTGAAATTTGCAAGGTGTTTTTTTTTAAAAAAAATTACAGGGGTAAAAGCAAAATACCCCCTATTTGCAGAGGGTAAAAACGTATTTAAGCCTATAATAAATTAGAGAGAGGGGAGCTTTAAAGGTGAGATTGATAACACTTTATTTCCTCAAGTTTTTTTTCCACTTGAGAGAATCAATTCCGGATGTGGGGGTAAAAAAAATCCATAGATGTGGTGTCACATAACCAATATGATGGCCACATCCTCATCACTCTACCTAACGAAACCCCAACATAGGCATGGTCTGTCAGTATCTGATGGACTGTCAGTTTCTGATGGAGTGCAATAGTGGTACGCTACAACCTAGAAGGATATAATTACTACTCTACAATCTAGGCTATGCTAACTCACTACTCGGCTGACACGCCTCCGTCCAAAGACACTAAAGATATTATCAGATTCACAAAAACAATTTATAAACAAACATGTACTTGGAAAATAACCATGCATACCCATCGGTTGTACCTCATCCAACTACTTGCACAACACCTACAATACAACGTCATTCACAAACATGATTTACTTGTTAAACATACATGTATGATGTGAAACATTAATCTAGATTTACCGCTTAAAGTCATGTAAAAAGTCGATAGTCTTATTATAAAGAGGGATATATGCGGCTTGGCAGTATGGCGCCAAAGCTGTGGGCACTGTTCATTTTTTTTTTGTTTTTTCCTGTTTTTGCCTTTTTTATATTGGAAGGTTTTACATTTTTTTTTTTATATTTGAAGGAGTACTTTACTGTCTCGAAATTTTTTAGATGTTTAAATATACGAAGTTTATTTTTCATTAACCGATCGGATGAAAAAAAAAAGATTTAATTTTATGACAATATACATAAAGTGAGATACTAAAAAGTATGATTTGGTGTACTTTATGGTTCAAAATAATTTATAATTGTTCCATTGGCGCCAAAGTATGTTCCTCGATAGCCAGTTTGGTGAAAAAAATCTTGACAAAACACGTAAAGTGTTTTATAGTTATAATTTAATTTTTATTCACGAGAATTGCAGGGACATTTATAAAAAAAACCTCACATCATATTCTTTCAACTTTCTAAATTTTAGTACCACGTTGGATCATTTATGCTTGTGAGAACTTCAGCCACATTTACAACAAAACTTCCTTCATCTTTTATCAACTTTGTATAGTTTGCTTCTATTTTATTGGTGATTTTCATGCAATCCTACATGATACCCACGTGCTTTACTTTCTAATTGTGTTGTTTTATTTTTTTTAATTATGGGTTAAGTTTTAATATTTACATTTGATAAATAAGAAATATGTTATTACAATTATTTACACATTTTCTTCCTATTATCTATGGATGTTTAATTTCAACATCTTTGTTAATATCATTTTTTTTAATTTTATGATATTCATATTCAATTTATAATTATAATTTAGTTTTTCTTCACAGTTATGGCGTAAGCTACCATTGAATACGAGATCGACTCGATGCTCCCGAGTTCAATTGGCAGCTCCCCACTCACTGTGTTTGTTGACATAAATAGGAAAGGTTCTAGGAAGAATGCGTGATTGTTGTTAGTGTAAGTATTTGGAAATGATTGTAGCCTTTTGATACATCAAACTTTTCTCCTGCATAAATTTTGCTTGCTTCCTTCTAATCATTCACAACTCCAAGCTCCTTAATTATTAACTTAATGAAGGACGTGCAATTATCCAACCCCGCATCACGCGGGTTATAAAATTAATAAGTGCAAATTCTAAGATATCACTTAGAAATTTTCTTATTTTACCTTCATCTAACCATCACTGATTCACCGTAAATTATAGTTATGATTTCATAAATCATCTGCACCTTCTAAAAACAAGTTATCTAGCATAATTTTTTCTTTAGCTCAGTTGGTTATCTAACATATAATTTTTTTCTCTAGCTCAATTGGTAGCACACACTATGCTTGTTTGAGAAACGGTATCGATACTCCGCATTTCTAAACTATTTTCTAAAATATATTTGTAATAAAAAAAACATATAATCTTTTCTCATAAACTCGGTGACGTGGTCGGTACAAAATCTACTTCCAAGCACGAGATACATAAAAATAATCATTATTCCCTTCGTCGGATACATAAAACAAACTATTTAATGTTATTTAATGCGTCAGCAAAAGAAAAATCCCTTTCTAATTGAATATGATGGTTGACTTGTGAGTCTTGCTGGCTCCCTTCTCATTTCCATTTTTCTAGCTCTCTCTTTAGGGGTTATGATCCTCTCCATTTTTTTGAGGAATGAATATGATTCCATTTAGAGAGAGATAAATACAAAATCCATTGTGGTCATAACATTAATTATTATGATACATTCAATTCTATATGTCTCACCATAGATTTTGTGTCAATCTCTCTTCAAATAGAACCATCCATTTCTTTTGAGAAATGAAGAGATCTTAACCCCTCTCTACCTAGGGGGAATTTATAGTCCCTTGTGAGAGCTCATCTATACATTGTCAAAGTTTATCATAAAAAGCATTGATGTCCTTTACATCTTAAGCTTATATATCTCTCTTTTTGGTGAAATATATCCATCTCCTACCATTACATATAGTGATCATATATCCTTCTTTCGTCCCTTAACATACTTCTAGATCCTAGCTTTCCTCTAACTTGTGCTGATCATGTTCATGGAAAAAATGTTGGACCAACATAGAAAAGAAAAAAAATTATTTAAAAAAACCATAGGAAAAAAAACGTTGTACCAGTTCCCTTAGCTAGGTTCTATTCGACAAATATCGTCCATTAACGAATAGCATATTTGACTAGTGCCCGTATTAGCGGATGACAAATTAGACTTGTTTGGTAAATACTGACGTCTGACATTTAGCATTTTTAGGTAGCGATTAGAACTTTTTTAAACGCTACTAACGTCTCACTTATTTTTCTTGTAATTTTTACCCTCATTATTTTTCTTAAATTTTTTCTCTATGATCTTTAAAATAAACTAAAAAATTTAAATCCCTAAATTTGTATGCATAGATTATGCTTTCATTTTTATTTTAATTATATTACTATTTTAATTTTTATTTTTATAGGAGTTTACTATCGTTATGTGTGTTATGAAAATAATCAAAACTTGAATAAGAACAAATATGAGAAATCATATAAGATTTGTTCTATCATTTTTACCCTTGTTACTTTGATTAGATTCCTCATATATCCTCTATTAGATGAGTATTCTCTCTCATTTTCAAGCATTAATTACAAATGTCTATTCATGTCATTTTATATTTATAAGCTAGTTCAACCGCTAATTTTACCAAACACTTTAAATTTCATCCGCTAGCTTATCAGCTATTTTTGTCAAACAGGGTCTTATATACACAATAGGTGTATAAGCCTTTTACACTATCTACCAATTAAAGGTTAAGTTTATAGAGTGATACTGTGGGTACTTAAAATATAAGAGTGAACTTATTTAAAGATCTTAGATATAAGAGCTTGTAATGAAACTCTAAAGACAGTGACTGAAAAACACATTTCTCATGCAACAACATTCAGTGCACCTGCATCACATATAACACAAAACCCTTGAAAGTGATTTATTTGGTGAAAAAAAATTCCAACTATCATTATCCACTGTATTCACACTTATTTTATATCTTGTTTACCTTATGTTTGCACACCACCATATATTGTTTACAACTTGGTTACTTACACTAATTGCTTTATATAATAACTTTAATAGTTAATCTAATCTCTGTGGGTTTGATCTGATCTTCTCTATATTTCTGGTTGTAGACTGTGTATACTTTCACATCATTATTTTCCACACCAATTGGTAACCAACCACTCCACGATTTGTGATTGGTTGTGGTTGTAAAAGCCTATACACAATATGTGTATATAAATTACACTCATGTATATATATATATATATATAGTATAATAAATATTAATAATAATTAATTATAAAACTAATGCATATACTAAAATATTAAATATAAATTAAGTTTATGAAAATATTAATTATTAATTAATAAAACACAAGAAATTAAATTCACAATTTTTTTGGTGTGAACCGGGAATCCTTTATGCGTAACTGTAGAGACTAATCCCGGATAAGACCACATGGGTCACAAAGCTCTATCTCAAGACTTTTAACGCGGATGTATTCTCAATACTAGATTCGAACCCAAGACTTTGATTAAACTGAAACAGACTTTATCATCTCATCCAAGCGCTCTTTGGTAAATTCACTGTATATTCCTGAATTTTGATAGCACAAGAAAATAATTTGGGTTTGCAGTATTAACCCAAAAGCCAAATTCGAATTTTATTTTTTATTTTTCTTCTTTTCTCGTTAACCAAGTTTATTACGTATCCATGATTTGGATATTCCCCTAAAAGAAGAAATAGTTCCATATTTGGGGGGCGTAAAGTAGTTGGCTAAAAAACAATTCTTTGTACGAAGGTTTTTTAACACTTTTTTTTTTTTTGATACAACTAACAAAATAGGAATTGCAGAGATGGTCATCGCCAATTTGGGTGGATTAATTTGTGTCAAGATTAGTTTTAAAGTGTTCACGGATTGAATTTGGAGTTTTAAAAATGAGTTAGGGTTTAAATGAACTTGAGTTTGAACTTGAGACCGTTGCACGGTCATACTTGAGTTTGAACTTGAGAGTTTGTATAGTAGTATTTTTCTTAATATAAAATCTCAAAACTTGTATCGCATCCCATTCATATGTTACAATTTCAAATCTGCGCTAAACTTTTCAGCTAAAAAAAAGTTCTAATAAAACTCACAAGAGACGACATATCTGTGAATAATCAAATCAAACTTTCACAACAAAACAAAAACACACCAGAAAGCAAGAAAGAGGGTAGAGACTTCCTCCCACCACGTAGTTAACTGTCATAGGCTCCAACCATATAAACTAATCCCAACACTAATTACAATGCGATCACAAATTATAAATATATATAAGAGAAAAGATGTAGCCCTGTTTGGGAGTTTGGAAGAAAAGGGAGTACTCGCAAAAAATAGGAAGGATGAAAGAATCATGAAAGGTTTTGGAGGGGTTAGACATCTTCTTTAAATCATTTGTTTTTTTAATAACAGTCTTAAAAATATATTAATCATAAGGATTCTGTTATCATCATCTACAAAATTGCTCTCTCAATTATGGTGAAAAGTTTCTATAGCTTTCTCTTTACTCCACTTCCCTAAAAAGCCATCCCCTCCCCTCCAAACTCCCAAACAGGACCTGTGTATGTTTAGGAGGAAGATTTAAGAGGATTTATTCAAATTCTTCAAATCATTTACATATTTTTATAACTGTCTTAAAATTAAAAATATATTAATCATAAGGATTTTTTTTATTATTGTCTACAAAATTACTCTCTCAATTATGGTGAAAGATTTCTATAGATTTCTCTCTACTTCACTCACTCACCTCCCTCCTTCGCCAAACTCCCAAACAGGATTTGTGTATGTTTAGGAGGGGATTTGTGAGGGTTTTGGAGGAGAGGGCTTTGGAGAGCACGATCTATATTTTAATATCTACTTGAGATTTTTTAACTTTTTTTGGTCCCAAATAAGTCATTTATTTTTCAAATTTTAAGCAATAATAACCTTTTTTACAATTTTTTTTAACTCCGTTAAAAGATGCTTATGTGTCAGTTATGTTGCCTAGCTGTCAGTTTATTTTGCTTGTGTGTGTGCTGATTCATTATTATTATTATTATTATTATTATTATTTGTCAAACCCTGAAATCTGAAACTGAAGAACATAGGGATCCTAATGTTGAAGAAGAAGATGAAAATCAAATCTAGAAATGAAAAGCAAAACCCAAATTGAAATCGAAATTCATACTGAAATCGTTGTTGTTGTTGTTATTGTTGGATTTGAAGCAACTCAGAGTCGAAGATGAATAACAATCGAAAACAGAAAATCGCTCAAATCTAAAATTGGAAAAAACGAAATCTGAAAATCTGAACACATTAAACGATTGAAAACAGATCTGAAACTGGAAGAAACATATTCTGAAAATCTGGAACACAGAGAAGGCCTTGAAGGTTCTATACAGTCAACGATTTCAACCAAGGAAGAAAGCTGTGGTGGTTCGACCAAGGAAGAAAGTTGTGCGATTTTGTATGAACCGAAGAAAGTTGTGGGGGTTTTGGTTGTTGGAAGAGAAGGTATCGAAGAAGAAGCAAAAATGGTGTTTGTTGATGAACCGAAGAAGAAGAAGAACCCAAAAAGGGGTTTTTTTATTTTAAATACAAAATAATTAAAAAAGTCATTTTCTTATTTAAAAATCTAATTTGATTTAACAAGTCAACACCATTGGATCCCCATCAGCATCATATCTGCCACATGTGACTTTTTTAACGGAGTTTGACGGAATCTGACGGAAAAGGTTAATATTGCTTAAAATTTGAAAGATAAAAGATTTATTTGGGAAAAAAAAATTAAAGTACTAAATCATTATCTTTAATAATAATTAAGTTAAGAGACTTTAGGAGAATTTTAGCCGATTTTAAAAAATTAAAAGAATAAAATGATAGATATATTAATAAAATATTATTAATCACACTTCTTATTTGTTTAGAAACATTTTATAATTTAGATTTGGAAATCAAGTCCTCCCCTTTCCTACCCTCCCCTCCCCTCCAAAACCTTCCATCTAAACATATTTAAAAATACAAAATCGAAGTATCGATCGATGTCGCTTATATCTAATATCTATCTATACTAATACACTACCTATGAACTACCATTATTAGCCTCCTACACTAATTGACAAGTGTTTTATTACTTACAACCAAAAGTTTAGCCAAAGGTTAATTTTGTCTTTTGATGACACAACATTATTTTCCCACACATTCATTCATCTTTCAAATTTCAAATTTCAAATTCACTCTCCCGGTTTTCTCTCTCTCCGATTCACGCTCCTTCTTTCTTGCTTGCTCTTCTATCATCTTCTTCTTCCTCCTCCCCGGTTCCATATTCTCATTTCGTTAACCGATAAAAAAATCTTCTCATTTCATCATCGCTATCCACCGAACGCCAATTTTCACGGCATCGATTCTTCATCTCGCATTTTCATCACCTGGCATCAACGTAAGTAACAACTCTAAGTTTCCGTGTCTTCGCTTTAATGATTTCTTACGCTTTGTAATCATTTAACATCCTTTTTCTCATCTCTTCTTTTCTTTCTCAAAGAAAAGGAGAAAACCATCGAAAAAGAAACTTTTTTAATAGATACCAAATGAAAAGTCGAGAAGAAGAAACGAAAAGAAAGGGAAGGCCTTGAGAAAATTGGGAAACAAAATGGAGAGAGAGAGAGACAACGAAAATCTTGAGGAGATAGATGAAACTTAGTGGCTAGAAGAGGGTAACCATCGCACTCTCTCCTCACTCTCTAAATCTATCATCTATTCGATTCTTGATTTTTTGTTTTTGATTTTTCTTTTTGGTAGAGAGGAGGAATTGGGAGATTATATGAAGACTTTGGATTCGAAGGATTTGATTTACATACTGTGTAGTTATTCTTTTTCTTAACAACCCTTTCACTTGGAAATTGATTCAAATGTGTTTTCCTTCATAGTGGATTGAATAGAGCCGATAATTGTTTACATTTTCTATTTTCTAACTTTTTTGTTTAATTTTAATTCAAAATTTATCTATAATAGGGTTCTTATTATATTGCTTCTTCTCAACTTCATTCATTTGATTTTTATTTACTTTCTTTTACTTCTTCTCTTTAATATTCATTCAATTTGTTGTTTTAGTTGTTAGTATGCACACATGGTGTTTGATGAAATGTATACTTATATATGCATCTTATTATGATGGAGTTGCATTTTATAAATTTTACTAGAGTCTAATGCAATGTGTTTTTCTGTTTAAGGCTCATTTCCTTATTGACATTATTGCATCTCTATAAATCGGTGCAATGAAGAGGTTCTATTTGTTCTTAAGTTACCTACATAGTAGTGTATTGTAATCCTATCCACTAATTGATAAGGTTCTGTTTGTTCTTTCTGTAATTGCACTAACTTCATGCTATTGGGTTTCTCTAAACTATTGCCAACAAACTGAAGCTAGCTTCATTTGTTTTGTTCATGATAAAAGGTGATAACTATCCTTGATTGGTTGCTCAGATTTCAAAGAACGATTCTATTTTCATTTCTGAGATTCTAATGTAATGAGATGATAGTCAACCTTATTACATACTTTTAAGTATGCTAATGGGTGCCTCCGATGATTTTTCATGTTAAGAGAATGCATTATAGTCAAATTTGTGGCCTAAAAATGTTATGTAATAGTTGCACTATGGTATGTGAACATGGTATGTGACCTTTTATTGGCGTAATAGAAGTAGCTTCCTATCTTCACTATCGGTGCTACTTTATGAATTGCTAAACAATTTTTCCAGCTTCCATGATATTCTTGCTTCAAAATTCTCACTTTTGAAGGTTAGTTTCTGCTTCATATAAATACTAGGTTGTAATTTGGGTTTTAAAATTCGAAATGAAGTGGTTAGGTTCATGTAGTGTTTTTTAGCACTATATTAAAGGGAAAATTGCTTTAAAATACCCACTTTAATCAATTTTGTCGCTTTCTCTATAACCTAAGTTGTTATTTGTGTTTAAAATTTGAAATGCTTAGATTTATGTTCTGTTATTGACCAAAGTTGAGACATTTTCCTTTTGTTATTGACATTGTCCACATTCTAATGGAATGCCTTTTTTTTTTGTTTAATGTTCATTCTAATGGAATGTCTTTTTAGGAGATCTAATTGTTTCAGTGCCTTTAAAAGTTGTTCTCTTTTGTAATTTCTTACTATGCTTTCGTATTGTGTGTTGGGATGTAAACGAACATCCGCCTTACAAGCTTCTAATTGATCACGTTGAAGATTTACTCCAAGTTGTGTATACTCCAACCTGTTGTAAAAGCTTGCCAAAAATATGGGAGCATTTTTATGCATTCCTGTGGTCTTCATATAACTATGAAAGAGAAGTAAGTTTGACTATGACTACTTTTAATTTTTATCCTCCTGGAATTCTTTGAAAATCTTTTCTATTATTTGTATATAGTTTATTGTTCCTTTGTTTCTTGGTCGTGGTTTAAACTTTGGGGTCATGAAGTAGTGGGGAGTTGGATTAAAAGAACATTCAAGTCATAGTTATAACTTATGGACATGTGATTTGGTGTTCCTAGCTTTGTATAGTTCTTCGCATATAGGTAAACTGATTGACTATTGCATGCGGATCTACATTCCGGTTTCAATTGTTTCACTACAAATATGATTCTCATCTTTTCTTTCCAACATTTCAACCGAACGAAGTTGAAGTTTTTGCTCAACCTTACATAGCATCTCAGAGAAGCAGAAGTCGAAGTGTTTGCTCAAGCTTGCCTACTCAAAGATTTCACATACTTTTTGCATTACACATTTCACAGATACTTCAAGCTTGACCATATTTTTTTTATTTATATCTGTAACCTGATTTTTGTTTAACAATATATCCTCTGTTTAGTCTCTCGATTTTAATTGGTACATCTAATTTATTAAATTACAACAAATGTATCTTATCGCTCTCTTTAGATGTGGATTTGTTGAGTACTGCTAAGGAAATTAATTAGTACATTATATTATAATTTGGTGATCAAAGGAATTTTTTAAAGTTGCAGCCACAAAAGACTAGACAAATATTATACTACTTTTCACTTTCAATCATTCTTGCTTTGGGAGGGTGCTCTAGCATATATCTTTTTTTTTTTATTCTTTACATTTACTTTTATCAAGATATTTTCTTGAATGGATCTTTTTGGTCTTCTTACAAGGTAGATTCTAAAAGATGAGACAACACCAACTCAACTTGAGGATGTCGGATTATAAAATATTACATGTATCAATGGTATGGTAGAAAGCTTGGAGTGGAGAAAGTCATTAATATTGATTGGAGTTGTTTTTAATCAAAAATATTGATTGGAGTAGTTACTACTATCTTCATTAATATGCCATTGGAAGACTAGAACGAAGTTAAACAAAGTTTCTAATGCAAAGTTGTTGATTAGAGCATATTTTCATCTCTCTCGCCTTTGAAGTGAGGCCTCTTGAAGTGCAAGTGTGTATGGTAATGGACTTGAAAATGTTTATTTTTACATTGGTTAGGTAGAGAAAATAAATTCTCCGCGTATGCATCATCTGCATGTGTGTCAATATGACCAAGGGATTTGCTAACTAAAAGTTGCATCATATTGAGTTATTTTTATCTATATCCTTGAGATGAGAAGCTTCGCTCCATATGTTTTAAATGCAAAGTGCATTCGTGGTCTTTCAAGTAGAGGTTAGGGATCAATAAGGTGACCAAAAATATATGAAAGAACAACACAACATTCCTCGACTAAGATGACCAAAAATATCAAATCTCAGAAGATCTAAGTTGTACCCGTTAAGCTGAACATGTCATCGTCATCTATGAATTCAAGTTCTATGTTATTATTTGAAGTTTATATGTATCTTGAATCAAAGTCTAATATATACTTATTCTTTATATCCAAGATTCAATATTCTTTAATGTTTATTCTTTATGTAAATGAAGTTCAGTTATCATAGTACTCATTTCAAATGTGTCTTTCAAATGTGGTCACAGTCTTCTTCAACAATTGATTTATGTGAGTTTCTGGAGTCTTATTTATTCTTTATTTTTTTTATAGACAAACAAGGCTTCTTGAATATTTCTAATATAAGCAGAATGTGACTAAAGTTATTTGATGTCAAAAAAATTGTATAAGGTCTTAAGTCCCGAATCTTCTATTTAAAACTTTGTGTTAACCAAAATGAACATTTTTCTTAGAATCTAACGCATCACCACATTATTTAGGAAATTTTCATTTAAATTATATCATCAATGTCTCATTCTCATATTGTTAGAGTCTTCTTTTCAATATCCATTTTAATTACGTTCTTAACATCCATTTAATTCAATTAAGTTTCAAAAACTGAATTTCGGGTTTGGGTACTTTTCGTACCACGTAACGTGATCGCCCCGTGCGGATGCACGGGTATATTACTAGTTCTTAAGGAAAGGCAAAGTACACAAATTGCTAAACATAAAGAAAGCCTTTTATTTCTTACGCTTCGTATGATAATTTGTCGTATTAAATATCATAGCTCTGTAAATAATCAATACCATTAAATACTTTAGACTTCGTAAACAAAAATACTTTTGGTCAAGAAATGAAAGTATTGATCAATGAGTCGCTTGTACTTTTATGAAAAGTCAAAATAAAAAAATTGTTGAACATAAAGAAAGCCTTTTATTTCTTACGCTTCGTGTGATAATTTGTAGAGTTTGGATTCTCACAACTACTTGTGGGACAATTTTGAAAAGAGAGTAATACAAACAAAAAAATAATATTATTTCTTGCATTTATTATATTATGTGTCAATCTCTCTCGAAAATCGTATCACAAGTACTTATGATCAGGATCCACACAATCAATACCATTAAATACTTTTGGCTTTATGAAAAAAATACTTTTGGTAAAAAACGAAGTATTGATGAATGCATCGCTTGTATTTTTATGAAAAGTAAGTATAAAAATTGTTAAACATAAAGAACACCTTTTTTATCAAAAAAGTACTTGGATGAGATGGTAGAAGTATTTTTCAGCTTAACCAATGTTCTGAGTTCGAATTTAGCATTAAGCAGTGTTAAATCTCTTGAGGGAGAGTTTTTCGAAAGATTAGTCTTTACAGTTGTGTGTTGAAAAATAAAGAAAACCTTTTATTTCTTACGTTTTGAATGACAATTTGTCGTACTAAATAGTATAGCTCCGTAAATAATCAATACTATTAAATACTTTTGGCTTTGTTGCAAAAAAAAAAATTGGTCAAAAAAATACTAGCATTAAATTAAATTGACAAAATTACACTAGAGGACCTTTAAGTTATTTATTTGTAACAAGTTGGACCTTTAAGTTTTTTTTTTAACAAATAGGCCCTTTTAGTGATTTTCGTAGCTTATATATTGTGATTACTCTAGCTTATGTATTTTGATGTAACCAATCATATTTTGATGTATTTTGATGTAATCAGCGATATGAAATTTTACTAAAAGGGCCAACAGTGTCAACGTTAAGTAACTTAAAGGGCTTATTTGTTACAAAAAAAACTTAAAAGTCCAACCTGTTACGAATAAATAACTTAAAGGTCATCTGGTGTAATTTTGTCAATTAAATACTATAATAAAGAAATGGAAAGAAAAAAAAAAGAAAAAACAAAGCATAACTGAAATACCAACGACAAAACGGCTTCATTGAGGAGTTCTTATCATCTCTCAACTCATTTTCAGTTTCACAGTCTCCTCTCTCTCTCTCTCTCTTTTCCCTCACCAATTCTACACAACACAACAGATTCTTATTTATATAAACACAAACATTACATAACATTCTCCTCAATTACATTATATGCACTCACCTTTATATTTTTCATATGGCGGGTGCATACTCTAGAGCCACCACCTCAAATTCATTCTCGCGCCTCCTTCTTCTTCTAACCGTTCTTCCTCTCACACTCGCCGCCTTCGCTTTCATCCTCCAATGGCGTGGCGGCGTCACCGACCCTGTCACCCGCTGGTCACCCGATCAACAACAGTTCCCCGGCATGGATATCTCGAATCTCCAACAACCACACCATCAACAACCGCGTTCTCGTTCCGATTGCACTAATCTATTCGGCCATACTGATTCTCCTTCTTTCCCTTACTTTCGTGATTGGAAACTTGATTTCACGTCCGATCTTTCCCCTAAGGTAATTGTTATTATTGTGATTGTTATCATATGTCGTTTTGTTCGTTTTGATTTGCGTTTTGAGAATTCTTGATCGTTAATTCTTCATTCTTTGGATCTATTCTTAAACCCTTGTTAGATTCAATTTGATTATCGTTGTTTTATTAATCGTGCGAGTGAATTGTGAATTGCGGTTTTCCTATTTTATTGGAAGTTAATTGGATTTTTTATTGGAGGATTTGAAATTTGAAATTTGAAATTTGAAACTGTTTTTTTTTTTTTTTGCTGTGTTTTAGATATGTGTTACGACTAGTACTTCGGCTGGTTTGGAGCAGACTCTGCCATGGATCTTCTATCATAAGGTTATGGGAGTTTCTAGGTTCTTGCTCTTTGTTGAAGGGAAAGCTGCATCGCCTAATGTATCTAGAGTTTTAGAAAGCATTCCGGTGAGTACATTGGTTTGGTTCTCATCAGAGTGATTTTCAATTATATTGACCTTGTTTTTGCTCCCAAATTTGATTCCTGGCTGCTCAAAATCTAAAACAAACTGACATTAAAACGTCTTTTTGATGTTCAGGGGGTAGAAGTTATATTTAGAACAAGAGAATTGGAGGAGCAACAAGCTAGAAGGTATGAGCTTTTCTAATCCTGTCAATTCAAAAGTTTTCATTTCCCTTTAAATAGAATGCCTTTTGTTTCTTGTTTGAGCAGGCGTCTGTTTGCATTGGTAATAGTGCCTTTAATCATAATGGTTGAAAACAAACTTGTTGAACATGGATTGCAATTTTTCTTTGAATGAAAAAAGTTACTTAAACGATATTGATTATTTTAAGTATACTTCATTGCTAGCATGTTTGACACACATTTGAAGTTTGAGATGCATTCTGGATTTGGTTGAAATGAATTTCTTGCAGTCATGCAATTGCAATCGCGGTGTCGCCAATCTGGCCCACGACTTCGTGTGTTGGACCTATTTTGTGAAGTTGGAATTGAGCCATCCAATCTGAAATTGTGTGACTGCATGGTTATCCCGACTGAAGGGAATTTGGGTCTGGATCTGGCTTGGTTCACTATTCTAATTGTGTCTGGTTAGTTAGGACAGATCTTTGGCAGTAAGCGCCTATTTGGACATGATCAGATTCAAATAAATATGCCTAGTCTCATAAGACGTTCCTGGTGTAATTCATATGATTAAGATTTTGGTGTGTGTGAAAGTTTCATTCTTGTTTCTATTTTCTTATTAAATCCAACATTTTCTTAAAAAGGGGGTGGGGGAGGTTTTTTTTTACTAACAGGGAAGGAGGAGGCACTTATGCCTTACAAACTGCCACCAAGGGTATTTGAAGAAAGTCCCTTGAGATTATAAGGCTAGGCGGTCACCACGGCCTTAGCATCCCGAGATGTTATTAAAAGTACCCTTGAACAGTTGAACCCTTGCTTAATAGCTTAAACTAAATTGGTCAGTTGCTTTTTCATTTAGACTAGCTTAAATTAAGAACTATATGACTATTGATTCTTAAAACAAAGTTTGGTTGTTCAAACAGTCTAATCTAATGTTCAATTCTTGTTAGCTATCATACCCAAATTTTGTAATCTCAATGCACATGAGACCATTTTATGAATTTTATTTTACATATTAATAAAAATGATTATATTGAGGTGAGCTTCGACGCCTTAATGCAGTGGTAAGTTTTCTGCCCTGTGACCGGTAGTCATGGGTTGTAGTCCTCATATTGGTGGGAGCCAAGTATTCTGAACTACTTTCATATGGAATAATAAATTGTGAAATAACCTGCACTGTACATTTAAGATAATTTACCAAACAGTAACAGCTTCTTAAAGTGAAGGTTAGTTTGAAGTATAAAATCCATTATTGGGTCTCTGTTTTACAGCTGAAGATATCACACTTAGTAGTTTTTGATAATCTTAATATTAATTAGTATGGAGATACTGAATTTTAATATTATAGTGATAAATTTTGTAAGCTCCCACAATGCCACTAACTATTTTTTTTTAAAGATGATATTAATATCTTATTTGCGCTTTGTATTTTCTTATGTATGTACCAGCCGAATATGGAACGAGACTTGGTTGTCAAGCTTCTTCTACAAACCATGTAACTATGAGTTGTTTGTGAAGCAATCTTTGAACATGGAAATGGCTATTGTCAAGGCAAGGGTAAGGATTTTGATTTCTTTCATTGGATTATTATTATTATTATGATAGGTACCAACTGGTATATTGAACGAAATAGGACTTTTACATGAATGTTTTGCTGGATATTTGAGAGATCCAACCCTCTCCTAAGCCAAATGGCCCTCTAGTGTATACAATTGACAAAAGACCTTTATTCCTATCCCACTACCTTCTTATTTATAGGCAACATGCCTTATTGTTACTTGACTAACTAACTAACTAACTAACTAACCCTTAACTAATATAACAAACATTAACTAACTCTAACTACTATACAGACCTATCAATACTCCCCCCTCGGACATTCACCTTGTCCTCAAGGTGACTAAGAAAGGGAATTACAACAAGTATACAACAATTCCACAAGAAAAATCGCTGTCGTCGGAGCCTCGTCGTCACTACCACTTCGCTTCTCTTCTTCACGCGTCCCTTCTGACCTAGCTTTCTTCTTTCCTTCCTCCCTATCGCAAATCTCCGCGATCAGGAATAGAGATGTCTCAATAAAACTGTTGGCCTGCCTCACCTCAACGGTAGTTTCGCCACCGTCTCGCTCCACCGCCGGCGGATATCCCGGCGTTAGTTCTACCAACGGTGCTTCCATGTTACAACCGGCGAATCCTACTGAACTTCGGGTCGGGTGTAGTAACTGACTCTCTGGGTTTTTCATTTTGACCATACCCAATGTATTTTGGGCCTGGCCCATTAGGATTGGAGACCAAGGACCTCTCACCTTCCATTGCTTCGTCTTGACCGCTCCTATATTTTCCCAATGAACACGTCCTTGTTTATCTCTGTTTTCGTTCGTTGACCATGGCGGTTTCAGGTTCTTGAATTTTCTGGCAATGGCGAGTTGCTTCTGTCTTCTTTTATTCATGACTCTTCTTTTGATGACGGGTCTTAATGTTCCAGTAGTTGCGAATTCCTTCTGTTTTCGTCTATTCAAGGCAGCCCTTCTATTGGTGATGCCTCCCCCTATAGAACACCGATGGTAGTGTCCCCTTCGAACCCCAAGAGGGCTCTTGTGAACCTCCATCTCCTTTGGTTCACTTGGTCGGTGCTTTCCCTTCAACGTGCGATGACTCCTTTTCTTGGTTACGATCCCCTTCATCTTCATGGCTTGTGCAATATTTTCCTTGGACCATATTTGTGGCTTTTCCCTCTCGGTTTTCACCTCACAACTCTTTTTCTGGTCACCTTTCTTGGTTTCCAGAACAGACAAGTGAATCTTCTCAAGAAAAGCTCATTTATCTTTCGGTCTCGGGTCGCACGGGTCTGAATGACCTGAATTCTTCGTATGCAACGCTGCTGCGATCATCGCCTCCATTCGCGCTAGCGTCTCTTGGAAGTGTCGTTCACTGCGCATCTCATAATCTTGAAGACGTCGTTCCAATTCCTCAACAATGCTTGGATCCATGGTGCACCCAATGAACCTTCCTTGCGGATCGAACATGCTCTGATACCAGTTGATAGGTACCAACTGGTATATTGAACGAAATAGGACTTTTACATGAATGTTTTGCTGGATATTTGAGAGATCCAACCCTCTCCTAAGCCAAATGGCCCTCTAGTGTATACAATTGACAAAAGACCTTTATTCCTATCCCACTACCTTCTTATTTATAGGCAACATGCCTTATTGTTACTTGACTAACTAACTAACTATTCAACTAACTAACTAACTAACTAACCCTTAACTAATATAACAAACATTAACTAACTCTAACTACTATACAGACCTATCATATTATTATTGTTATTATTTAATTTATTACTAGCACACATCTTTCCAAAGGGACGTGGGTTTGAGTCATACAGGGAAGGAGAAGTGGGGAACCATTGTCGATCCCATTTTAAAAAAAGTAATTTATCTTTTCAAGATCATAATATTTGTCTTCACAATATTCTTTTTCTCAGGAATCTGGCATGGATTGGATCATCCATCTGGACACCGATGAGTTGATACATCCGGCAGGAACTCAGGAGTACTCGTTGAGACAGTTGTTATCTGATGTGCCTGGAAATGTTGATATGGTTATTTTTCCAAATTATGTGAGTGCAGGAATTATATTTAGATCCAGAAGTTACTATCATTTAATATAGTTAATTGATCTAACTGTAATATTTTACCTCTTTGACATTCATTGATAATTATAACTTAATGCTTCAGGAAAGCAGTGTTGAGCGAGATGATATCACAGAGCCTTTCAGTGAGGTATTTGCTTTAATAGCTTTGCATAGTTTTCGAATAGCTAATTTAACAAAGATTGTCTGAAGATAATTATAGATATAGTTTGATTTTGTGACTTCTTTTTTCACGTACTATTGCATGTGTTCTGTTTGTTGCCTTTGTTGTTCTATATCTTTTGTTTGGAATAATAAAACATGTGCTGAAAACTGAACATGAATTACTGACAATTGTTTAAAAGCTATCTCTTCGAGAAATGAGATAATCAAAATTTTGCACGCATTTTACACTGACATATGAAAGCAGACATGCATAGGCAAGTAGGCGTTCATTCTTGAGTTCTGTATATTTTTTACCCGAACCTTTAAACAATGCCTGCCGTGCAGAAAAAGTATTTTTGGCTGACTTAAATTAATTATGTAGTATGTATGCTCCATTACAAGAGCCTGTTTATAATGTCAATTCAAGAGAGATGAAACGGAAGTTAACTTTCTAGAATTATGTGATTCAGCAGTTCAGAAACAAACAAGTCATTGGTATATACTAATAAAAAGTATATAAACATAAACCCTATTCACTTCACACACATTTTCATATGAACTTCTGGTATTTGGTTGGATAAATCTATATTGACAACCTTGTAATGTGGCTGTTGTAGTTTCTAATTTCTAAATAAGTTTAAGGAAAATTTAAATCAAAGTCAGAAGTGTCTATTATGGTAAAACCCATTGATGCAAATCCAGTTTTTACCTTGTCTTGTGGCCTTTACATCGTTGGTAGTTGTTGTTGTTCCAACTTTTTTCCTTTTTAAAACCAAGTATATTTAATGACATATTTAAGTTACAATGTTGTCATAGGTTTCAATGTTCAAGAAGAACTATGATCACCTTCCAAAGGATGTTTATTTTGGAAATTATAAAGACGCAACTCGTGGAAATCCAAACTTTTTTCTTACTTATGGAAATGGGAAATCAGCTGCTAGGGTTCAGGATCATCTTCGTCCTAATGGTGCACATAGATGGCATAACTATATGAAGGCACCTAAGTATGTTGATTCTGCACATCGTTGATTCATGAGCATGCATCTGATAATTCATTTATGTATATTATATATATATATATATATATATATATATATATATATATAACCAACATTAATTTATAGTGAGGGGGAGATATTACTGAATCTGTATGTATAGTGAGGTGGAGATATTACTGAATCTGTATGTATCCTGAGCAAGCTGTCAGTATTTCTACATGTGAAATTTTTCTGTTTTGATCATTTTCTGACATAGAAACTGCTTATTAATGTTAATTTACTAGTCATTTGAATAAAGTGTAAATCCACAATATTAATAACGAATAATGCATTGTTTCCATCCCTATTTCACATCAATCTGTATGCCAAATCTTTTAACAGTGAGATCAAGTTGGAAGAAGCTGCTGTTCTGCATTACACTTACCCCAAATTTTCTGATTTGACTTCAAGACGTGATCGATGTGGCTGCAAGCCTACAAAAGAAGATGTCAAAAGATGTTTCATGTTGGAGTTTGACAGAGCAGTAAGTTATAGTTGTCCTTTACATGCTCTCCTCGCTTCCAGTTGTAATTAGTAATTAATTACTACTAGTTTCATCAAGTGTTCTGAGTTCATCATTATCTGTTCCAAAGATTTTGTACTTCTATTGGGTTTGTATCTTGATGTTTGTTGGCCTTGCACTCGGGTTTCCAGTTGAAAAAATCAAAATAGGAGTCATGATTTGTTTTGTTATCTTGATGAGATTTTTCTTTGTTTTCTTAAAATTTGTTTACTAGTTCTGTTCTTAAATGCCATTCCTTCTTTATATTTTCTTGATGGCTAGGCTAAAGGTGTTACTGGTGTTCTTCATCGAGTTTTGTTCTTTTCTTTCTAGCATATTGGGATTTAAGTATGTTGGCCCGGGTTTTTTTACATTGCATCCATGTACTTGGAGGATGACAACTCTGTTCTTTGTCTGATGTAGGCGTTTATAATTGCTTCAACTGCAACTGAGGAAGAAATGCTTCAATGGTAAGTTCAGGATTATGAAAATGAAAATAGTTATTTACTAAAACTAATGATACTTTTTGAATATATGTTAGTAATTGATGGTGTCATTGGTCCATACAACAAGAAAGATTACCATATAAAATTATTTACATTCTTTCTTAGGCCTAATATTAATCATGAGCTGCGTGTGGAATGAATGGTAAATCTATTTCGAGCTTAGTTTATTCCTAGACTAGATGAAGGTAGATCTTGTGATAAATAAGTGAGAATTTGTAGGATTCAGCTCCCAAAGAGAGATTAGGTGTTATTCATTGGATAAATATCTTACATTATACTGTAATTAGGAAATTATATTAGATGCATAGATGATAGATGGAGTCAATACTTTACAATGAAACAAGAATTTGTTATAAAACATATATAAAACGTCCATGAAAAGTGAGACATATCAATTAGATAAAAGTTTATGCGATTTAAGTGTGACTCTTACTCTTTTTCCTAAATCATTTTATAGTTTTTAACATAATAGTAGCCTGCTTGACGGTTTTAATTTACAGCATGGAAAATGAATATTTGATTTAGCTTCAAATCAGCTTTATTTTATTTCATTTAGGTATCGTGAACACATTGTGTGGACTGACCAAGCACTAAAATTGAAACTTATAAGGAAAGGCATCTTGACTCGCATTTATGCTCCCATGGTTAGTTCATTTGCCTGAAATTTGTTTTCTGGTTTCTCTTCAAGCAATTTATACAGGTATCTGGACATAGTTATGAGAAAACATTCTAATAATCGCCACCAAAAAATTACCTTTGCAGGTCATTATACAAAGTTTGAGGGAATCTGGTGTTTTTAGCTCTGTGATTGCGAAAGCTGCTCAAACAACAATATCAAAAGACAACTTTTTAAAATCTGTTGAAAGTAGCAATGCAACTAGGAATTCCAGATCTGACATGATATCTTCTAGAAAAGTTGATGCTGGTGGAATATTCCAAACAACTGCAAGAAGAATCTTTGAGGTTATAGAAGATTCAATCCCCTCTGCAATCCCACCATTATCTCCGCCCAGCCATGACGACGCTGACTTCCTTACATCTTAGTTATTTACTGACTCCTTACCATGCCAGAAATTCTTCTAAAGATGAGTCTGATAATTTACTTGTGAAAAATTCAAAAAAAGGCAATGATAGAAGCACTTCTGGCTGTCATGATGGGTATTCCAGTTTTTGGATTCGCGGGGTTTTCCGGATCATTACCCGAGCACTTTTGTACATTTCAGGTATAGATTCTAGGTGTAGTGTAGGAATCATACAGAGCAGACTTTTCTAGCTGTTCATAATTCTTTTTTCCGGCTCCTGTTTTTGGCCACTTTTGGGCAGATTGGCTGCGATTATAATGGAAAAAATGGCCTGTTCTATTTTTTTTTTCATACACATTGAGATTAGAGAGAGATGATGTTATACTGGTTGAGATTTTTCACCCCTGTTGGAAGGAGAAATGATTTATACAACGAAAACGGTGATTTGCCAATTTTTGTTGGCGTTGGAATTGACTTCATTAGTATAGTGTCCTTCATCAAAGGGAAGTGAAAAAAAACATTCTTCCATCAATTAACATCTTTCTCACCAAAGGAAGTAGTCAACTTTGCAGTCACCCAGTCAAGTAGAACTGTCACTGCCTACCAAATTGATCCGTCCGTATTCTAGTGGCTTTGCAGCATTCACTTAGGGTGTGTAAAGATGTCTACAGGCTGCCCCTGTAGCCAGAGAAATCAAGACTGGCCGAACACCGAGAGTCGCGGCTAACATTTGTTGGCAGCTAACACACCTTCCATAGGTAAAATTGCACCCTCCTAAGTCCTTTCCACCTCCAAGATTCTCAAGATTGTGTTTGGGGACCCCTTGAAGCATCTCATAAGCACTTCTTCCAGTAAACAAACCATCCTTAGAACCTTTCAAACAAATGTGTCCTCCAAGTCTGTTCTTACCTTAACCACATTTTCATGGACGAATTGCCGAAGCTTAGCAATATCCAACTTAATCAGATGTTGCCTTCTTTTCTCTGTTGTTGAGCCTCAAACAAAATCTCTTTGCATTCTCTCAATTGTTTAGCAAGTAGAGATAAGGATCTTGGCATGTTGCATGGAGTACACAAAGGCAAAGCTCCAAGAATGGATAGGGCAAGTGTCAATTCGGCAAGGGCTTTTGCTTTGTTGCTCAATTCGGCACATAAGGGCAAGTCATAAGTGCACTCTGTCGCAAAATTAATAAAGTAGAGGTTTAGAACTCTAGGGATGTTTTAGAGGGGTTTTGTGAGGGGAGAGGAGGGAAAGACTTTGGAAAAATTAGTCTATATTTTAATATATATTTGAGATTTTAAAAATATTTAAAAAAAATAACATGATAGATAATATTTTAAAAATATTTTTTTAACAATGTGTAATTAAAAAAATTATATTTTTAATTACACATTATTTTTGTTTGGAGACATTTTATAGATTTTTCAATTTTGTTTTGAAAGTATGCGCTTCGGCCCTCTCTCAAAATCTCCTCCTAAACATACCCTAAATGAACTTATAGGGAGCATTACAAGGAGTGGTGTATCCAGTGTTTTTTAGTGGGGAAGAAATATTACTAAATAATTTTTTACAGAATCTTTTTACGAAATTCATAATTCTATGTTAAAAAACCTAAAATCAGATATATTTTGTGATAATGTGCATTTAGTTTAGAAAACCACTAAAATTATAAGATGAGGAAAATAGAATGGGGGCAACACTTATATTTTATGGGGAAAAATAAAATTTATCAAGTATCTTTTAAGTGTGAAAAATTATTTTGTTGGGGCAATTGCCCCCATTCCTTTCGTAGTGCATCTGCCATGGGTAACAAGTACATAACTAATTAAGAACAATTACTATTTAAACAACGAAGTTATGGTAAATGTTGATTGTGTGTCGGGGTGGCAAATGGATGGATTGAATAAAATAGAAATTTAATTATAAATTTTAATGAATGAATTAAAATAAATCATTAATATATTTACAATCTATTAAAAATGGATGGAAAAAGTTCAATCCATCATAATCTATCTAATAAAAACTAATTCAATCTAATCCATCCATTAACAGTTTTAACGGATGGATATTCAATCTAGCTATTAAACTACTTAAAAAATAAAACAAAAAATAGAAAGTTCAAAATATAAAATTATAACTCGGACCACCCCTGGCCACCACTAGTCTACCACCGAAAAATCCGCTATATATTTTTTTATTAATTTTTTTTGGACAATATAATAATATCCAATATACTTTTTTATTAGTATAAAACCATTAATTTAATAAATTATTGGATAAGTATTTGTTAACACCCAAAATAAATTAAGTTCTTGGCTGAGGAAAATAGAAGGAATGCAAGGTGGAAACGGGGCCGAGGCGACCATAGTGAACACTTGGGCATAGAGAATAGTTGCCATGACAACAGGGAGGTTTCAGGTTGCACACGGAGGCAAAATATTTTAGACCCCGAGAGACGAAAGAATAATCACCGAGGCACAACAAGACATGGTTAGAGGTTGCCTTGACCACATGGGTGACTTGGCTAAGACACCAACGACCAAAGGCCAAGAGTGGGACTTGATTCTTACCATGCACCAGCTGGTACATAACCAAAATTTCCCCGCCTTCCTCTTCCTCTTCCTCCTCTATTGTTTCTTCTTCCTCTATTCATCTGATACTCATTACCATAATACCCTCCAGGGTTCCATGAACCTGTCATGTTCTCTCTCCTTCTGTTATTTCCATCCCACGCTGCTCCCCAATTCCAATTCCAATCATTTCTTCCTCTAGAGTCACTACCATCATACTTCTCTCTCTCATTCCATTTGCAATAATCATTCTGTTGACCATTTTGCCACGAATAATACCCTTATGTTCGATTCCGATTCCCCTGATCATCATTTCGACCATTTGGCCACTCACGGTATTCTTCCTCTCTGCATGTTCAAAAGGAACATAATGTTGTTCCCAAGAGTTCGTTTCAATGTTTTCTCTCAGTAGGTTTGATTCGATCCTTGAGCAAAGACCTTCAACAGACTTTGTAAATTCTTCGTCATTATCGCCCCATCCAGCACCTCCCCATTCACCACCCGAATAACCCTGATTTAAGAGAAGAGAAGTGCCAAGAATCACCACCTCGCCGCCTCTTTCTTCCTCGCTAGGGACCTCCTCTCTTTCCAAGTCTTGAAAAAGTTTTGGATCAACACTTGCATCCCAATCTACTTTGTCGATGTAGATATCGGGATCGGGCAACGGTAAGCTGCAGGGAAGGTCGTGTAATTTACCCCAAAACCTCATTTTGGCACTCAAATGCCCCTTTCGTGTAATTTACCTAAACAATTTCAGTTTAAAACACGCGGGAAATCTAATTATCTTTGCATTACACTATTTCAGTTTAATGATGTCGCATATCACCCCGCGATCTATAAGTCTAATCAATAGATCCCTACTTGAACATTGCCCAATTTCCCAAATCAAGACATTTTCAGATCAAATATATTTGGAATCAAAATTGTTTCATGCATAAAAAGATAAGAGTATGAATGGAAATTTAGTTTCATGCAAGCTTCACAAATTTAATGAGGTAGGGTTTTGTTTAAAATGTTACTTACCGAAGATTCGATTTCATGACATTCACTTAGAAAAAGCGCATACATTGACAATAAGAATTCAAAGCACATTACAAACAAAAATGATGACAGAACAAAATCTGCAGAAGATCTACTACAAACAGAAAGTCAGTAATCTCAAACATTGTTCATTTCAAGGTCTGAGCCTCTTCTAAAAAAGAGGCAGGGTTATGATGATGAGACCAGGTTATATAAATATATAAATTAATTAAAATAAATTCCAATATATATGTATTTACGGTGCCTTCTAAAGTGAGGGATCAACTAAGTCCCTCACCGGTGTACCAGTCAAATTGACACCATGATATAATATAAAACACTATGAATAATTGAGATTGTATCAACCAATATGAAATCTCACCATTCATAACATTTTATACTATATCCTACGGTCAATTAGACTAATTCACCGGTGAGGGAGGTTGTTGATCCAATTAGGAATACCACCAAATTAGGAATCCAACCCCTGGCACAAAAGAAAACAAAACCAAAATTTCTCATTCAAAACCAGCCACTAATTCAAAACCAGCCACCAAAATTTCTCATTGAAAACAATGCAACAAATCCAAAAGAAAACAATTAAAATAAACAAAAATAAAGTACTATTATTATTACTAACCCAAAGGCAAAGGTGGTTTTCTGTTAAATGAAGAGAATCCATGATGATCCATCACACCTTGTTGTTTTCTCCAATAAGCCATTTCCTGAAACAAAAGAGAGATACCCAGAAGAGGAAATTTGACAAGTTTGCTATATAGCAGAACAGAGAAACAATTGAAGAAAAAAAGATCAAACTGTCACCACAAAACTACGCTGTGACGAAAACAATTAATACAAACAAAATAAGTTAATGTTGTCAGTTTCAATCTCCTCCCACCCACAAATTCCGCAACCCTCATTACTTTAGTCACATTTCTTTTGGAATTAACTGTCACCATGATGCTATGTTGCCATGAACTCCGTCCTACAAGTACACGCATAATTGACAGCTAATGTTTTCTAGAAGCAATTCATAAAAGACAAAATAACAGCTCGAAATGAAAAAGCAACAGAAATGCATGTAAGACAGTAAAAATCCTTAAGTATGTGAGTATCACTGTCCACACTAATTAAACTTGTTTCAAATGCTTTTTCTAACACTAGTCGTACACGTGCTCAAACTTGTTGCAACTTGTACTCCTTCCATCTCATTTTAAGTGTTTCGTCAGCAATATTTTTCGGTCTCAAACTTGCAAAAAAAACAGTAAAAAAGTAAAATGCATGTTCTCAACATAAACACAGATTTTGCATGAAAAGCCAAAACAAAAGGTAATAAATGACAGTAAATAATGGAATAAGCATGAAAGGGGACTATACTATATGAAGCAAACAAGTAACATACCTTCAAAAACAGCACTAAGGATATTGTGACACAAGTACACACCTTCAGAAGCAAAACCCTCGTGACATTAGAGACTCACATGAGTTTTAATCAATCATAAACATCGGAAGAAAAGTGTTAAAGAGAGTATTATTAGCACTCTTGACTATAAAAGGCAAACACAAAGGCTTTTTTTAAGTTCGTTGTATTTAGAGAATAAAGTGTAATAGCTTCTGCATTTTGAGGTGCCAAAATAAAATGGTAATTTAAATACTACAATGGCATATAACTACTTAACAACTGATGCAAACAAAAATTTAATCATTGATTCGAAGAACCAAACTATGAAACTAGTCAAAAATACAGACCTACAAAAAGATTTAAGTGGTGTTTCTCTATTTGTTACAGATCACAGACTATGTTAAAAATAAATAAATAAATAAAAAGGAGCATATATAATAAGAATGAACCATTCGGCTTCATTTAAATATAAAAAATGTGACACCATATTTCATTTGAAATGTAATACTAGATACTTAAACCCCTTAAACATGAGTTCAACTCCTTATAAGACCAAAAAAACTCTCATCACTCTAAGGGATAATAATTGTAATGTAACTAATGACATGAATAGACCATAATGCTAACTTATAAATGTAACAAAAAATTGAATTAAAGATGCTGTCTTATCTTCTTATCTTATGATGATATACACTTCAATCACCCTTCATTCATCAAACAGAACAAAACTCATATCCTCAGTCCCCTTAGCAGCTTCATCGGAATCCTTCCTTGCAATCCAAGGCACTTGATTCTTACCATGCACCAGCTGGTACATAACCAAAATATCCCCTCCTTCCTATTCCTCTTCCTCTTCCTCTATTGTTTCTTCTTCCTCTGTTCATCTGATTCATCTGATACTCATTACCATAATACCCTCCAGACTTCCTACCCCATCTCATCTTCTCTCTCCTTCTGTTATTTCCATCCCATGCTGCTCCCCAATTCCCATTCCAACCATTTCTTCCTCCACAGTCACTACCACCATACTTCTCTCTCTCATTCCATCCGCGATAATCATCATTCTGTTGACCATTTTGCCACGAATAATACCCTTCTGTTCGGTTCCACCATTAATCATCATTCTGACCATTTGGCCACTCACAGTATTCTTCCTTTGCATGTTCAAAAGGAACATAATGTTGTTCCCAAGAGTTCGTTTCGATATTTTCCTGTAGATTTGATTCCCATCCTTGAGCAGCTTCAACAGACTTTGTAAATTCTTCGTCATCATCGCCCCATCCAGCACCCGAATAACCCTGATTCAAAAGAAGAGAAGTGCCGAGAATCACCACCTTGTTACCTCTTTCTTCCTCGCTGGGGAACTCGTCTCTTTCCAAGTCCTGATAAAGTTTTGGATCAGCACTTGCATCCCAATCCACTATGTCGATGTAGATATCGGGATCGGGCAATGGTAAGCTGCAGGGAAGGCCGTTTAGTTTACCCCAAAACCTCATTTTGGCACTATCAAATGCCTCTTTCACAGCTGAATCCTCCCAATTCATCACCTTACGGTTGATATGCACATACTTTTGGTTTTCGACGAATTTTTTCCAGGGAATTGAGCAAATTGAGTGAAAAAACTTCTTCTCCCACAAAGGCAGTGTTGAATGCCTCATAGTAATATCTGTGAACCAAAAAGAATAACAAAATCAGCTGATAATTAATTAAAGTAAGAACCTATCATCATTGATCATACCGAGATTTCATGCCAATTTAGGTATAGAAGCTAGATCAACAATTACGCTGTAACCTAGTAAATATTTAACACATGAATATCTATTTATTGAATTGAATGGTGTAATCTAGACAGTTCAGTTCAAAACGCGAAACTAACCGGCTTTTATACCTAGAAGAAGGCATAACAGACCAACCACTATGCTTTTCTATTCAATAATCCAATTATATTATTAGCTCCAGAAAGATTCAATTAGTAGATACCTAAACAGTTTCAGTTTAATGATGTCAAATATCACCGCGTGATCTATAAGTCTAACCAATAGATCCCTACTTGAACATTGCCCAATTTCCCAAATCAAGACATTTTCAGATCAAATATATTTGAAATCAAAATTGTTTCATGCATAAAAGATAGAGTATGAATGGAAATTTAGTTTCATGAAAGCTTTACCAATTTAATGAGGTAGGGTTTTGTTTAAAATGTTTCTTACCGAAGGTTCAATTTCATGACATTTACTTAGAAAAAGCACAAAGATTGATAAATAAGAATTCAAAGCACATTACAAACAAAAATGATCACAGAGTAAAATCTGCAGAAGATCTACTACAAACAGAAAGTCAGTAATCTTAAACATTGTTCATTTCAATAAATGAACATGCCAAACACCAACAACAAGAAACTGCAACCTAACAACCAAAGAGATGAAATGACAGCATTTCATATCCTCAGTGTTACAAGTTGAATGAATCACACGCGCGCGCGCACGCACACACACTTTTTCAAGGTAGTTTCATAACAAATTATAAAGAAAGGGAAAAAGGAAAAGAGTGTCACATAGAACTAAAAGAGTAATCCATGCAATGCAACAAATCCAAAAGAAAACAATTATAATAAACAAAAATAAGTAGTACTGTTATTATCACTAACCCAAAGGCAAATGTGGTTTTCTGTTAGAGGAAGAGAATCCATGATGACCCATCACACCTTGTTTTCTCCAATTAGTCATTTCCTGAAACAAAAGAGAGATACCCAGAAGAGGAAATTCAACAAGTTTGATATATAGCAGAGCAGAGACACAATTGAAGAAAAAAAGACCAAACTGTCACCACGATACTACGTTGCAACGAAAACAATTAAAATAAACAAAATAAGTTAATGTTGTCAGTTTCAATCTCCTCCCACCCACAAATTCCGCAACTCTCATTACTTTAGTCACATTTCTTTTTTTGAATTAACTGTCACCATGATGCTATGTTGCCATGAACTTCGTCCTACAAGTACACGCATAATTGACAGCTAATGTTTTCTAGAAGCATTCACAAAAGACAAAATAACAGCTCGAAAAGAAAAGCAACAGAAATGCAAGTAAGACAGTAAAAATCCCTAAGTATGTTGTTCTGGACTGGGCCAAGGGCCCACTCCACATTGGTGGGTCAGGGCCGGCCCAAACAAACTCCCATAATGTTCAGCTACAGGAAGCGCACCGCGATACGCAATCAACGGTCAGGATTGACCCAACCGAATTTGATGGCCACGAAGTGCCTCCGACTCCCATAAATAGAGGTCAATCCTCGAGAAAAAGTACACTTTCAATACACTATTTACTTTCCTGCTTGGACCAATTCCACCCTGACTTGGGCGTCGGAGTGTCTTTGCAGGTACAACCCGCTCGAGCTCCGCTCCCGACTGATCCATCAACAGCTCGACCTTACATCCAGACCGATCCATCTCCTGGACGCTCAGGTACAGATCATATGTGAGTATACTGTCCACACTAATTAAACTAGTTTCAACCGCTTTTTCTAACACTAGTTGTACACGTGCTCAAACTTGTTGCAACTTGTACTCCTTCCGTCTCATTTTAAGTGTTTCTTTAGCAATATTTTTCGGTCTCAAATTATGTCACTTTAGAATACCAATACAACATTTATTAACTTTTTCCACCAATATACCCTTATTTATTGTATCTCAATTTACCTAACTATTCAACTAACTACCATTAATAAGGGTATTTCAGTAAAAGAAACTCATTTTATCATTGAAATCAACACAATCAATAATTTTCTTAAGAATTGTGCACAATTCAAATATGACACCTAAAATGAGATGGTTAAAAAAGTAAGATGCATGTTGTCAACATAAACATAGATTATGGATAAAAAACCAAAACAAAAGGTAATAAATGACAATAAATAATGGTATAAACATGGAAGGAGACTTTACTATAACCTATGTTGTTAGAATATAAGCAAAAAGTCAGTCAATGAAGTTGATGTATCCGGTTCAAAATTTGGACTAGATACATCAACTTCTGTTGACTAGCTTTTGCTTATATTCTGTAACGGAGAAGTATGAAACAAACAAGTAACATACCTTCAAAAACAGCACTAAGTACCACACCTTCACCCTCGTGACACTTTATGTCCCAAATCAGCGCCTCTAACCCCGTTAATTCATAGGAGTTACATTAGAGACTCACATGAGTTTTAATCAATCATAAACATCCGAAGAAAAGTGATAAAGAGAGTATTACTAGCACTCTTGACTAAATAAAAGCCAAACACGAAGGCTTTTTTTAATTTCGTTGTATTTAGAGAATAATGTAATAGCTTCTGCACTTTTAGGTACCAAAATAAAATGGTAATAATTTAAATACTACAATGGCATATAACTACTTAACAACTGATGCATACGAAAATTTAATTATTGATTCCAAGAAACAAACTATGAAACTAGTAAAAAATACAGACCTACAAAAAGATTTAAGTGGTGTTTCTCTAGTTGATACAGATCACAGAGGCACGTTTGGATAAACATCTTAATTGAGTGTTTATGGCAAAAACGCTTATCGTATAAGAGCATATGCATAAGTACAGGATAAAATAATGTTAAATTATTTTTCTATAAGCTATAAGCTGTTTTCATAAGATATCCTGAGGAGCTTATGGAAATTAGCTGAAAACGGCTTATGAACATGTCATAAGCTGTTTTCATAAGTTCTCTCAAACAGTCTCACAAGTGTTTTTGTCAGTAGATAAGCCCAAATAAGCCGATCCAAACGGGCCCTATGTTTAAAAAAAATAACAAATAAATAAAAGGAGCATATATATAACAAGAATGAACCATTCAGCTTCTTCATTTATATATCAAAAATGTAACACCATATTTCATCTGTAATGTAATACTGGATACCTAAATCCCTTAAACAAGAATGCAACTCCTTATAGCACCAACAAATCTCTCATCATCTAAAGGAACAATTGCAATGTAATGTAACTAACTACTAACATGAATAATAGACCATAGAAATGTAACAAAAAATTGAATTCAAGATGCTGTCTTATCTTTTCTTATCATATGATATGATGATATACACTTCACTTCACCCTTCATTCACCGACAGAACAAAAATCATATCCTCAGCCCCTGTAGCAGCTTCATAGGAAACTTTCCTTGCAGTCCAAGGCAAGTGATTCTTACCATGCACCAGCAGCAGCAGGTACATAGCCAAAACTTCCCCTCCTTCCTCTTCCTCTACCTTTTCCCCCTCCTCCTTCTCCTCCTCCTCTATTGTTTCTTCTTCTACCCTTGTTATTATGAAAGTAACTGCCACCGTACTCCTTTCTCTGATTCCACCCTTCATCATCCTTCTGACCATTTTGCCACGAGCAATATTCTCCTGTCCGATTCCACCACTGGTCATCATTCTGACCATATGACCACCCATAGTTTCCTTTCTCTTGTTCAACAGAAGCATAATTCTGATCCCAAGAGTTTCTTTCATATTCAACAGGCACATTATGCTGCTGATCCCATTCATTGGATTCTTTCGAAGGTTCAAAAGGAACATAATGCTGTTCCCAAGAATTTGTTTCAATGTTTTCCTGTTGAGCAGCTTCAACAGGCTTTGTCGCTTCTTCTTCATCATCATCGCCCCATCCAACACCCCATCCAGCGCCCGAATAAGCTTGATTCAAAAGAAGAGAAGTGCCGAGAATCACCACCTCGCCGCCTCTTTCTTCCTCGCTAGGGATCTCATCTCTTTCCAAGTCTTGTAATAGTTTTGGATCGACAGTTGCATCCCAGTCTACTTTGTCGATGTAGACATCAGGATCGGGCATCGGTAAGCTGCAGGGAACGTCGTTCAACTTAGCCCAAAACCTCATTTTGGCGCTATCAAAAGCCTCTTTGACGGCTGAATCCTCCCATTTCATCACCTTATCGTTGATATGTATATACCTTTGGTTCTCGACAAACTTTCTCCAGGAATTGAGCAAACCGAGTGGAAAAACTTCTTCTCCCACTTAGGCAGTGTTGAATGCCCCATAGAAATATCTGTGAACCAAAATGAATAACACAATCAGCTGATAATTAAAGTAAGAACCTATAGTTATTGATCATACCGAGATTTCATGCTAATATACGTAGAGGCTAGACCAACAATTACGCTGTAATCTAGTAAATGTCTAACTCTTGAATATTTATTTATTGAATTGAATGGCGTAATCTAGACAGTTCAGTTCAAAACGCGAAACTAACTGGCTTTTACATCTAGACAGTTCAGTTTAATTATGTCACATATCAATCTATAAGTCTAACCAGTAGATCCCTACTTGAACATTGCCCAAATCATATATAAATGAAATCAAAATTGTTTTTATGAACAAAAGATGGTATGAATGGAAATTTAGCTTCATGAAAGGTTCACCAGTTTAATGAGGTAGGGTTTTGTTTAAAATGTGTGACTTAAAGATTCGATTTCAAGATATCCACTGAGAAAAAGCACAACCATTGACAGTAAGAATTCAAAGCATATTACAAACAAAAATTATGACAGAGAAAAATCTGCAGAAGATCCAGTACAAAGAGAAAGTCAGTAATTTTAAACATTGTCCATTTCAATAGATGAATGACACAAAGGACTACCAAACTGATGAACATGCAAAACACTAACAAGAAGAAATTACAACCTTAAAACCTAACAACCAAAGAAGAGTTATGATAATGAGACCAGGCTATATATATATATATATAACTAAATGCTAGTTGGTAGAAACCTAAATGACTAGCACCAAATGAGTAATCCAACCTCTGACACAAAAGAAAACAAAACAAAAATTTCTCATTCAAAAAACTAGACAATAATTATATATATAGGGAACCTTATTTTTAAAATCAAAACCCCAGTTGAACTAATTGAAAAGCAGAGTGATCACTGATCATCATGATATGTTAATCAATTAAACCACACACCCACTTTTACAAGTCAATTTCAAAAAAAATAAAAATATAAAGAAAGAAAAAGAGTATCATAGAAAGCTAAAAGAGTAATCCATGCAACAAATCCAAAAGAAAACAATTATTAAAAATAAATAAAAATAAGAACTAGTAGTATTATTATAACTAACCCAAAGGCAAAGGTGGTTTTCTGTTAAAAGAAGAGGATCCACGGTGGCCCAATTGTTGTTTTCTCCAATTAGTCATTTTCCTGAAACAAAAAGAAATACCCAGAAGAGGAAATTAGACAAGTTAACTATATAGCAGAGCAGAAACACAATTGAAGAAAAAAACACAAACTTTGGTAAAAGGGGTGAAGTAGACAGACAGAGATTTTTCAGAAATAAGAAAATCACTCACCAGAAAGAGAGAGAGAGAGAGATAAAGATAAAAGGAAGGGGTCTGAGGGGGTGTATTAGTAATAGAATATCTGTGTATATGTGTGGCTTTTTATATAGGAGCAACGCAAGAAAAGACACGCAAAAACAGAAAATAGAAACTGTTTTTTTGAGTGAAATAAGGAAAAGATGATGAAGAAGAAGATCACGAAATTAAGGAGGAAGAAATATGTTTTTGATGACGCTGATGTATGTACCCCAGAAAGAAAAAAGACAGACACAGAGGAAACGTTACGAGGTTCCTTGCTTGAGAGAGAGAGAGAGAGACTATGTTCCTTTGTCTAATCTCTCTTCTAAGTATATTTATAGCACATGGTTTTCTTCACTTTAACCCTTTTACTTTTCTTTTCATTTAATTTAATTCACTGATTTTGTTAATTAATGATTATATTATATACCTAATTGGTCCTTAACCAAAAGACACCAATACTAATCTTTTTGGTAAGACACACTGGCCAAAGAGACACCAATATTAATTTGATTTCTAAGAAATAAAAATATCTTTGGGTTACTAAGAAATAAAAATATGACTTAAATTATTTCCATTATTGACTAAAATTCTCTTTGTAAATTATCTCAAAAGGATTAACTTGATTCATATTTAAAATTGCTAAACAATATAAATTTTTATGTTTCAGTAACATGGCAAAATATGATTGACCGGCAAGATAAAAAATATTTACACTATTTAAATTATATTTAAATACTAAAATCATATTTAACCCTTATCAATATACTTGTAACCAAAAAATATAGTAATACTCTCTATTAGTATTACTTGACAGGTCTCTCCCAACACGAATTTGATTTCTATAAAATTAAAATATATTAGTTTGATTTTTAAAAAATAATAATATGAGGCAAATTTATTCTCGATATTGATTAGAAATGTTTTTATAAATTATCTTTAAAGAATTAATTTGACTAAGATTTGAAATTGTTAAACGCCAAATTGGTACGTTTCATTTTTTTTTAAGTTTAATTACAATTCTTGGTTTAAATGACTTTAAATGTAGTTGAGAGAAGATTCAATAATGTACTATTTAAATTATGATTGATTGATAGTAAAAAATGTACACTATTTAAATCATATTTAAGTTCTAAAATCATATTTACACATTGTTTTATAATTATAATCATTATACTAATGCTTTGTCAAAAAAAAATAATCATTATACTAATGTGTCTATATAACTGCCTCTCTATAAGTATTCTTAACGGGTCTCTCCAGTTAGTTTTATCTTAAGTTATTTCTCTTTCCCTTTTTTTAAATATAATTTTCTCTTGGAAGCAAAATCTTCATCATTTACTGATCAAAAAAAATCTTCATCATTTAAGAAAAAAAGATTTCTTTTGTGAGTTTTTGAGAAAAATGATTTAGAAACACGTAATCCTTTATGATAGAGTATATTTTATAATTATTTTAAGATCTTTTTAAATCCAGTAATAATCCTCTAAAAAGTCAATATATTAGATGTGTTTAAATGCAATAAATTGTTATTTACAAATTTTAAAAGCAATATTTCTTTTGTTGAAAAAGCCATCATATATTAAATATTTTTAAAAAAGACTTATTATGCAATTTACATATTATCATCATTTTAGATACGTTTAAATGCAATACGTTATTTGGTCATGTTTAAGGTGTATCATCAAGAAACCAAGAGGTTCCAATAGCATTTGGGTCGTCGGCCCACATCAGAATCGCCCAAGTTCAAGTTTGTTGCTTGAGCGCACTTTGCGCTTAACCGCCGAAATTTTTGCAAAACGGTGCGGACTCTACGAGATATATACGCCATTCGTGATATGGCAAGATCGGTGACGTTCTCTTTACCTTGTGATACCCTGCCCGAGCGACCACTTACTTGAGCGTCGGAGTGTCTTTGCAGGTATCACCCGAGGAGCTCAGCGTGCAACCAAGACCGGTCCTTTCCCACACTCAACGACTGGCCAATCAGCAGACAGCAACTACACTTCATTGGTCTAAGGTACGATCAGGTCCAAAAAAAATGCAATACGTTATATCTTTTACTCTTTCTCAATATTATTATCGGTTTTTGTACAAAACAATACTCTCTCTGTCTTATTTTATATGACTTTTAGATAGGGCTGACCCAACTTTTTGTGAGGCCTAAAGCCAACTTTTAAACAAGGTTTTTTTTTGCCCTTTGTGTACAAATGAAGCCTTAATTTTTTATTTGTCTAAAAAAATAAATATCTTTATGGACATAAAATTATTTTATATAATTATTAACTAATTCAAGAAAAATGAATAAACATTAACCGTTCTAGGAGAGTTATCATATAAAAAATAGAAAAATCTAGTACATACAACATAATGTATAGTTTTTTAGCGGGGAAAATGATATAAACATTTTTGGCCTTGCTTTTAGACACAAAAAAAAACTCAATTTATTTGTTTTTTTACAATACCAATAATGTAATATTATTTGATTTTCCTTACTATAGATTTGAAACATTAATATATTTTTCTTTTTTCAATACTTAATTATTAAGAGAGAAAAATTACAAAAACCATAGTTGGAACAACCTTAGCTGTTAAAAAAACATGGAACGATAATTATTGTTTGGAAGCAAAATCTTCTTCATTTAAGAAAGATGATTTATAAATGTGCATTTATTATCAGTATTTAAGAAGTGTTTAAATGCAAAAGTTTACTTTTTTGTATTATTAAATGCAATAATTAATACTAATTCTACTTTAACATATTTTCATTAAATATTTTTTGGCTGGATTTTCATTAACTGTTTAATATACTCATTCCATTTTATTTGACTTTTTTCGGTTTAATAACATGCCAACTTATCATTGGTCAATTGTGTAAATCATTTATACACCGGCGGTATATATTAGTTAAATTCTATTTGAAATTATCAAACACCAAATGTCTACCATTTTAGTTTAAGTGCACTGTTAGTGTAAAGTTAATCACAAATCATAGTAAAAATGACTATAAATATAGTTGGGATAAAAACTCAACTATTTTTAACTACATAAAAATTATGATTGATTGATAGTGTAAAAAGTATTTACACTATTTAAATCATATCAATCAATCAACTATACTATAATCAAAACAATCACTTGGTAAAAATCTAAAATGCCCGTATCTGAAAATTTTATCAAAACAACACTTGGGGGTAAATACGTAAATACTCACAAAAAATACATTCTTTTTGAAAAAGCATGGCTGACGCAGAGAGAGAAAAAGGAAACCGAAGAAATTGTGAAAAGCCTTGTATAAAGAGAGAGTGGGGGAACTGCTGACGCAGAGAGAGAGAGAAAAGAAACTGAAAAAAGAAAACAGAAATTGTGAAAAGGCTAAAGTAGAGAAAGGGAAAAAACTGCTTACGCATAGAGAGAAAGGTAACCGACAAAAGAAAACAGAAATTGTGAAAAGCATGACGCAAAGAGAGAGTGGGGGAACTGCTGACGTAGTGAGAGAAAGGAAACCGAAAAAAGAAAACAGAAACTGTGAAAAGGCTAACGTAGAGAGAGGGGAAAAACTGCTGACGCATAGAGAGAAAGGAAACCGACAAAAGAAAGCAGAAAAAGCATGGCTGTAGCAGAGAGAGAGAGAGAGAAAGGAGCCTGAAAAAAGAAAACAGAAACTGTGGAAAGGATAATGCATAGAGAGAGTAGAATGAGAGAGGGGAAGGCGTGTAAGAGAGGAAGGGAGAGAGAAAAGGAAGAAGTTGGGAGAAAATATAAAGACAATTATTAAATCTACTATCTATCTTTTTTTGACACAATCTACTATTTATCTTTTAGCCACTACCACAAATTTCAAAATAACTTTTTAGTCTCTTTGAAAAAAAGTGAAAAGACTTAATGACTATTGAAACTACTGATAAATATTAAAAAACAACTATACTATTAAATAAAAACAACCACCTGGTAAAAACCTAAAATGCCCTTATCTGAAAAATTTATCAAAACAACACTTAGGCAGTAAGTAGGTAAATTTCTCGCAAAAAAACATACATACTTTTTAAAAAAGCATGGCTGACGCATAGAGAGAAAAGAAACCGAAAAAGGCAAAGAGAGATTGTGAAAAGAGTGCATAGAGAGAGAGAGAGAGAGAGAAGGAAAACACTACTGACGCTGAAAGGGGAAGGCGTTGAGAGAGGAAGGAAAGGAGAGAGAAAAAGAAAAAGTTAGGAAAAAATTATTGTGTTCTCAAAAACTGTTTTTTAGTTTTCAAAAAATTTTAAAGAACAAATTTGTTCTTTGTTAAATTTTAAAAACAAAAAAAACTGTTTTTTGAGAACACAATCAAAACAGACTCTAAAAATGTTCTATCTATCATTTAACCACTACCAAAGAGACTTATTAATATTAAATCAACTATTCAAACTACTTATAAATATTACAAATCAACTATAATAATATCTAATCAAAACAATCACCTGGTAAAAACCTAAAATGCCCTTATCTAAAAAATTTATCAAAACAACACTTGCAGGTAAGTAGGTAAATTATTCACAAAAAACATACATACTTCTTAAAAAAAACAGGTTGACGCGAAGAGAGAAAGGAAACCGAAAAAAGAAAACAGAAATTGTGAAAAGGTTGACACACAGAGAGACGGAAAAACTGCTAACGCGGAAAGAGTAAGGGGAAGGTGTGTGAGATAGGAAAGGGTAAGAGAAAAGGAAAAAGTTTGGAGAAAGTATAAAGACTACTATAATTTTTTAGTCTCTTTGGGAAAAATGATAAGACTTAATGACTATTCAAACTACTGATAAATATTAAAAATTAACTATGCTATTAAATCAAAACAACCACTTGGTAAAAACCTAAAATGCCCATATCTGAAAAATTTATCAAAACAACACCTGGGCAGTAAGTAGGTAATTTTCTTTCAAAAAAAATATACATATTTTTCAAAAAGCATGGCTAATACGGAGAGAGAAACATAACCGAAAAAAGCAAAGAGAGATTGTGAAAAGACTACACAGAGAGGCAGAGAGAGAGAGGAGAGAGGGAAAACACTACCGACGTAGAAAGAGAGAGGAGATGGCAATGAGAGAGGAAGGAAAAGAGAGAGAAAAGGAAAAGTTGGGAGAAAATATAAAGAATATAAATGTACTATCTATCTTTTAACCACTACCAAAATTCTAAAATAACTTTTTAGTCTCTTTGCAAAAAAAAATGCGAGAAGACTTCATCGGCTATTCAAACTACTAATAAATAAAATAAACTCAGGGGGTGTGGTTGAGCGATTGGGGCTCATCCTCCCTTAACCAAATGTCGAGGGTCTGATCCTCGTCTTGGGTATGGAGTAGTTTTAAATCTCTGGGCCAACTGTCTCACCCTTCGAGGTGCCTCTAATCCAGTGAGGTGATTAGCCACTGCGTTCAGCGGTGGATACCCTGGTCTCGACAAAAAAAAACTACTGATAAATATTAAAAATCAATTATACTGTCAATCTAAGCAGCCACCTGGTAAAAACCTAAAATGCCCATATCTGAAAATTTTATCAAATCAACACTTGGAGGGTAAGTACGTAAATTACTCGGAAAAAACATACATACTTTGTGAAATGGATGACGTAGAGAGAGAAAAAAGAAATCAAAACAAAGAAAAGAGAGTGGATGTGAAAAGGCTCACGCATAGAGAGAGGGAGAAAGGGGAAATGCTGACGCAGAAAGAGAAAGGGGAACTGTGTGAGAGAGGAAGGGAGAGAAAAAAGGAAAAATTTGGGAGAAAATATAAAGACTACTATAAATCTACTATCTATCTTTTAACCACTACCAAAAATTTCCAAGTAACTTTTTAGTCTCTTTGAAAAAAAACGAGAAGACTTAATAACTATTTAAACTATTGATAAGTAGTAAAAATATACGTGACAAATATTTGTCACTGATACCTAAAAGCTGGACAAATATTTGTCACTGATAATAATAATATTTGAACACTACAATAACTCTTTGTAGCGACCGAAAAATCCGGGAAAGGATTCTTCGAAGTTCGAAAGGAAGCCGCCACCAAATTTTAGTTTAAGGGCAAATTCGGAAAATCCCTTTATGTTCAGGACAAGGCAGGTTTAGGGTTCGGGAGTCGTTATGTGTAGGGAAGGTATTAGCACCCCACGACATCCTTTGTCTAACTAATTAAGATTTATTAATAATTACCCTTTTATTTATAGAGGAAAAGACTTGTTTAAATTTTAGTTTTTAGTGCTTGACAAGAGTGGACTCTTGCTCCTACGTACCTCCAGATGCAATGGAGGAATCAAAGCTACGTAGTTCTTCCTGAAAAGGTTTGTGGGTTGGTGTTTTTTTAGTGTAGGGGTCCTGGGACTCCTTGAACTGCATGACACCTCATCGATTCTAGGACGCCGACTAACCCGGGATTGTACAACCGACTTAGTCCCCTACTTTTTGAAAGTATTTTTGAGGTTTTTTGAAAGAAGTTTGTTTGATGTGAGGTGAGTTGGTTTTAGAATAGGTATTCTAGAACTCTAAAAACTGCATAACTCATTAGTTCTAGAACGCATTGACTAACCTTGGTTGTACAACCGACTTAGTCCCCTATTTTTAGGAAAAGTGATTTATTTATTTACTTATAAGTTTTTAGGATTACTGAACTGTACTCATTGGTCCTAGGATGATGACTAACCCGGTTGTACAACCGACTTAATCTTTTATTTGATTTTTGAAGAAATAAATTAATTGTGCATAAAAAAAAAGACAAAAACTGATAATTAATAAAGACTAGACTAAAATAAAATAAAATAAATAACTATATACATAAATAAATATGAATAGATATATAAATAAACACTAAACAAATAAATAAATAGATTATATTATAAATAAATGATAAATAAATATGTACATAAAAATAAACAAAATAAATACAAAACTAACTCGACTCGACTTAGGCGAGTGCGAACCGATCGAGCAATCGGACCAGTTCAATCACGAACCGGACTCCTATCCGGTCCATTTTGACCCCAAGACCGCATGAACCGCTTTGAGAATCGAAAAGCCGACTCAAAACGTCCAAATGATCAAAGACGGGTTTTTAGTGAAATGAGCCGCGAACGCTTTGACCCAAAAGATCACTTAACCCGCCAATGATCCTCTCCCTAATCTTCACCTCTCAACCCCTTTTATATCCAATTGCTAGGGAGCTCTTGTTTCTTGTGAGCAATGTGGGACTAAAACAAGGTAGAGAAAGCAATTCCCCTTTAAAACACAATTCCCGTTTTTCTCAAACCTGTCACCGTAAAATTGCGATTCCGGATTCGTTAACCGTTGGATCGTCTTTCTTTTTTGACAGTAGGTTCGTGAGACATATATCTACACTTTCACCGTTCGGATCGTTGAAACGAGGTCTTATGAGAGAGAAATTGCCTTCGCAATAGCTGCAGTTTTTGGTCCGTTTTTCTCAAACCTCTCATCGTAAAAGTGCGATTCGGATTCGTTAACCGTCGGATCTTCTTCATTTTTGACAGTAGGTTCGTGAGACATATATCTCCACTTTCACCGTTCAGATCGTCGAAAAAGAGGTTCGAGGAGAGAGAAATTTCCTTCGCAATAGAGCTGCAGATTTGGGTATTTCATCTTTTTGTTCTTATTTTGTAAGCTCTTATGCTTTACTTCACTTGCTTTTTTCAATTACTCAAAGAGGGTCAAAAGAAAATAACATGTGGGATGATTAACCAAGAATCAAATCATGCATCTTTATATTAATTGTGGTTGATATGCACAAGCTACTTATCTTTTACTTGAGTACATATAAACGCGTTTGTTGCACATACACTACTTAATAAAATAAAATAAAAAATATTACAATGATATAAGAACTCGAGATAAAATTGGGGTATAATAGCTGCCCTCTTTATTTATATTTTACAAATTTTTAGTAGAAATAGAAATAAAGATAGAATAGACGTCAATTTTGTCCGTTTAGAGGGGAAATAGAGGGTTTGAGAATAAACAAGGAGCGGTTAACACTTGGCGATTAACCGCGAACAAAATGAAGGATCGCTCGGGATGCGGAAGGAGCACTAAGGCTCAAAGCCCACTCGGGGCCTGAAGGAGCACTAAGGCTCTAAAGGACCACTAAGGGTCCGAAGAAGGAGCACTAAGGCTCACGAAGGACCACTGGTCCTGGAAGGCCGCCTATGCCTTATTTGAAGGACCATCGTGGTCGAAGGAGCGCAACTAGCTACGGTACTAGTTTAACGATGCGAGGGGCCTTTATATTCGAGCGCCGGGGTCAAGATCAGATCCGGAATCGATATGTTGACCAATAGAGGACGCCCACCATGTCTTGGCCGACACGACTAGTCGAAGGACCACGCGGGTCCGGAAGGTCCGTCGGGCTCGACTACGACGTTTGCGACTGGGCCACTTAGGGCACGAAGGAGCGTAGTGCTCACGAAGGACCACTCGGTCCGCGAGGATCAACTTGGTGATCTCGTGATACAATATGGGATCAACGCTTAAAGCGCTAATATTAGAGGAGCAAAATATGGGATCGACACTTGAAGTCAATTCATGTAATGCATATCTGATTACAATAATACATGCAACAGATTGATTTTTGGCGATGTGATGAATGAAATAGGTGATTCTTTTCTTTTTGTTTTTAGTTTTTGCTTCTTTTTTGGTATACAATAAATGCATGAAATGCAAATATGGATGAAATGCTTGAATGCAAATGCTATGGTGCGATGATATGAAATGATTGATTTGGGTGTAGAAACACTTTTTTTGTGATGATGAGATGTGAGACTTTGGATGTGAGAGGTGGAGATTGATCATTCATTGGAAAGACTAGATTTGATTCAAACTTCGGCAATCTCAAAGTTGTTATTTACAGACACTAATGTGAAAAAGTACTATGTTTGCAAGCTCGCTTCTTTTTCTTTTCCACTATGATGCCCCATGATGACCGAAATTTGGGTCCCCAAAGTTAACCAAGTGTATTTTCAGTATCATATTATCAACTTGTGTTCTCTCTTTGAAGCATTGATTAGTAAAGATGTATAGGAATGTATATATAGATGAATGAGTCAGTTAACTTGGGGTTGTAGGGTGTGGACATTTGTGGCACATGAAGAGGGGAATGATTGACCGGTCTTTGTCAATGTCATGAAAGGTAGGTTTTCCCACCAAGGAATGCAGGATCGCCCAATTTAGATTTGATGACGGTGAGTGAAACTTGCCCCTGTCTAGTGGTGACAAGCTAGGGGGTGTAGAAGATGATGAATTGGGAAGGCATTGGCTTTGGAATGAAAGGTGGCAAGTAGGAGATGTTGTCTCAACCCATAGAGTTTGATGTTTCCCTAATTATGGTAAGGACAAGATTGCCCCGACTAGAGTAGAAACATTTAGGATAGTGAGTTGAGAAATTGCCCCAGTATGGTTTTTTGGCTGTGAATATGGCAAGGGGATGAGATGGGTGTAGGGTGAATTTTCCCATTTGAAGGTGGAGTGAAGAGCGACAGGATTGCCCCACTTAGAATGGTATTTCGAATGGTTGTGAAATGTGACAGGGTTAGGGTTATGGGTTTTTGTAGTTGGACAAATGCGGCTGTATAGACTGGGAGTGGTAAAGGATGGACACTGGACACATTTCCCCAAGTTTAAGTGGAACAAAAGGAACAAAAGGTGAAAAGAATGCCCCACTTCAAGATCTAGGTGACGATCCTAGCGTAAGCCTTTTGGTTGTCTTTAGAACGACTCCTGAGTTTACCATGATGAAATCTGCACTTGGTGATCACTAAACCTTATCTTAGTATAATCAGTAACTTGAATGAATCTTGTGGTGCAAGCCTTTTTTTTTTTCCTTTTCTTTTTTTTTTTTTTTTTTTTTTGAGATACATTTTCTTTTAGCAAACATATTATAAATAAATAAACTTACTTGTCCTAAAATTAAAACTTTGAGAAAACAAAAGCAATCAATCAATGATCGGAATGAACTCTCAGAGGGTTGTAATGTGGCGGTGGTTAATGATTTACTGAAGGAAGGGATAATTGGGCTCAAAGAGGTGTTTGATGATTGATGGCACAAATGATTTGGTGATGTAACTTGGCTAATGGGTGATGATTTATGAAGGGAATGGTTTTTAGGCTCAAATGAGTGTTTGAGATTTTATTGAGTGATTGATGTCCCTCATGGTTGGATGGACTTGTTTAGGATTTTAACGTGGCTAAGGATTTATGGAAGATAGGATTTTGAGGCCAAAAGAAGTGTTTGAGGTTTATTTTAGACAAGTATCTCTTATGCATTTAATGGTAAGAAGTATCAGCTCATAATTGTACCACTTTTGCTTTTTCGTGGTTTTTTCGATCCTTTTTTTTTTATTTCACTTTTTTTTTTTGATTTTTTCTTTCTTTCGAGCTGAGTGACTTGATAAAAATGATACACCATTTTTGATGTGGAATTGATCCTTGTCTAGGGTGATTGAAAGTTTCTTTGGATTTTGGCTTAAGGTGGGTGGCAAAGGATTTCTTGAGGATATGGGAAGATGGTCAAACTTCATTTCAGAACATGATTGCTAGTTTTCTCAAAAATTAACTTAAGGACAATAATTTACTTATTTACAAAATATTTGCTCTTTTCTTTATTTTTTTTTATGCCCTAATTTTTGATTAGGCCGCTCTTCTGAGTTTTCAACCTAACGAGCCTTTTTGAATTTTTTTGTAAAGGACTTGCACCAAGGGAATACAACGTCGACAAGGTATTTTAGAGATCACAAATTTGCCCAGTATGGAGGACCTAAAGTGTAATTCATCGGTGAGAACAAACCAAAAAGTTGACTAGGTAGGGAGTATGTACTTTAGGGTGGTCGGGGTGGGATTAGACTTGGGACGAGGATGATGATAAGTTACGGACATTAACCGACTCCAACAAGAATGAAGACACATGTTATACACAAGTTACTATACAAATGCTTCGTAGAGAGTTTTAGTTTTAACATGCAAGAAAATTTTGGTGGACCATTTCGGTTTTTTTCATCATGGGGTGGATATGATGTAACATTGTTGAAAAAAAAATGTGAACGAGCGCTAATTTGAAAAATTGAGTGTCTTAAAACGCCTTGAGCTTGCAACTAAGTATGACTAAACTTTTTCAAAAAGAATGATTTACCTCACAAGAATGTCTCACCTCTCATCACAATTTTTTCTAGAATTATGCTCATTTTTTTGTAATGCATGATGTAACTATGCAAATGAATGAGTGTGCATGAAATGCGAATGAATGTATGTGAAATGCGAATGTAATGATAATGTATGTGAATGAAATGATAATGTATGATTTTATTTATCGCGTCGGGGAATTATAAGTTTTACGTTTGGAGAGTAAAGTACAAAGTTTGACTTTGACTTTAGCATGCATGGCTTCTCTCCAAAATAAAGCTTTTAATTCTCAGGCAGTCGTAACATAAGATGTTTATTTTTGTAATGCAAAGAAAAAAGTGCATGAGGTATGGTTTCTAAGAAACTTGCGATAAATAATGATTTGGGTTTTTGACTTTTTGATTTTTTTGATTTTTGGATAAAAAGGCAGTAAGCACAAATATTTGTTTGAATGCAAGGGTATGAAGCTCCTTTGTGACCCTAGAAATGCATCTTACAGAGTGGGTCTAAGGTTCATTTTATAGTGAACCTCACAGGGATAGTTCTAAAGAATCCTATACATGGTCCCTAGAGCCAAGGACTCAGTCAAGAACATCGACCCAACAATAGGCAAGCTATTAGAAGGGATAGCATCCTCAAAAGGAATCAAACTCTAGGTGAGATTTTCGTGACCACCCAACGAGACGTACGTCCCGCAGGCCATCACTACGCAATCTCGTTCTAACTTAGGTTTATGCTCGAGTCCGGGTATAGGACTTTTCTCACAAGTGTGTGATGTGTAGAAGTGAAGTGTGTGTAGGAGCAATTTAACAACAAACCAAAAGCGCAAAAGCAGACAAACAAACATATATACAAATATCGTCTTCTATCCTAGGGTTTACACAAATAAATAATATAATTATGCAAAAGCAAATAAACAAATAAAAGGGTAAAAATTGAATTAATCCTAAATTAATTTGACTAGGTTTTGACTCTCTAAAAATAAATAAGTCCCCAGTGAAGTCGCCAAATGTGAAAAGAAAAATCGGGAAAGGATTCTTGAAGTTCGAAAGGAAGCCGCCACCAAATTTTAGTTTAAGGGCAAATTCGGAAAATCCCTTTATGTTCAGGACAAGACAGGTTTAGGGTTCGGGAGTCGTTATGTGTAGGGAAGGTATTAGCACCCCACGACATCCTTTGTCTAACTAATTAAGATTTATTAATAATTACCCTTTTATTTATAGAGGAAAAGACTTGTTTAAATTTTAGTTTTTAGTGCTTGACAAGAGTGGACTCTTGCTCCTACGCACCTCCGGATGCAATGGAGGAATCAAAGCTACGTAGTTCTTCCCGAAAAGGTTTGTGGGTTGGTGTTTTTTTAGTGTAGGGGTCCCGGGACTCCTTGAACCTGTCTGTACTCATCGATTCTAGGGACGACTGACTAACCTTGGATTGTACAACCGACTTAGTCCCCTACTTTTTGAAAGTATTTTTGAGGTTTTTTTGAAAGAAGTTTGTTTGATGTGAGGTGAGTTGGTTTTAGAATAGGTATTCTAGAACTCCTAAAGCTATCTGACTCATTAGTTCTAGAATTGACTAACCCAGGTTGTACAACCGACTTAGTCCCCTATTTTTAGGAAAAGTGATTTATTTATTTACTTATAAGTTTTTAGGATTCTTTGAATCATGCAAAATTTCATTGGTCCTAGGATGATGACTAACTTAGGTTGTACAACCGACTTAATCTTTTATTTGATTTTTGAAGAAATAATTTAATTGTGCATAAAAAAAAGACAAAAGCGATAATTAATAAAGACTAGACTAAAATAAAATAAAATAAATAACTATATACATAAATAAATATGAATAGATATATAAATAAACACTAAACAAATAAATAAATAGATTATATTATAAATAAATGATAAATAAATATGTACATAAAAATAAACAAAATAAATACAAAACTAACTTTGGACTCGATGAGTCTTGAACCGAACCGGGACCGAGCAATCTCACCGGGTCAATCACGAACCGGACTCCTATCTGGTCCATTTTGACCCCAAGACCGCATGAACCGCTTTGAGAATCGAAAAGTTCGACTCAAAACGTCCAAATGATCAAAAGACGGGTTTTTAGTGAAATGAGCGCGAACGCTTTGACCCAAAAAAGATCACTTAACCCGCCAATGATCCTCTCCCTAATCTTCACCTCTCAACCCCTTTTATATCCAATTGCTAGGGAGCTCTTGTTTCTTGTGAGCGATGTGGGACTAAAACAAGGTAGAGAAAGCAATTCCCTTTAAAACACAATTCCGTTTTTCTCAAACCTGTCACCGTAAAATTGCGATTCGGATTCGTTAACCGTTGGATCGTCTTTCTTTTTTTTTGACAGTAGGTTCGTGAGACATATATCTACACTTTCACCGTTCGGATCGTTGAAACGAGGTCTTATGAGAGAGAAATTGCCTTCGAAATAGCTGCAGTTTTTGGTCCGTTTTTCTCAAACCTCTCATCGTAAAAGTGCGATTCCGGATTCGTTAACCGTCGGATCTTCTTCATTTTTTGACAGTAGGTTCGTGAGACATATATCTCCACTTTCACCGTTCAGATCGTCGAAAAGAGGTCCGAGGAGAGAGAAATTTCCTTCGCAATAGAGCTGCAGATTTGGGTATTTCATCTTTTTGTTCTTATTTTGTAAGCTCTTATGCTTTACTTCACTTGTTTTTTTCAATTACTCAAAGAGGGTCAAAAGAAAATAACATGTGGGATGATTAACCAAGAATCAAATCATGCATCTTTATATTAATTGTGGTTGATATGCACAAGCTACTTATCTTTTACTTGAGTACATAGAAACGTTTGTTGCACATACACTACTTAATAAAATAAAATAAAAAAATATTACAATGATATAAGAACTCGGACAAAATTGGGGTATAACACTCTTCTATTCATCTTCTACTATCTACTATAATATACTAATCTGTTAAAGTTAATCAACTTAACCGCTAGCAAAATTTCCAAAATAACTTTTTAGTCTCTTAGAAAAAAACAATAAGACTTAATGACTATTCAAACTACTGATAAATATTAAAAATACACGTGACAAATTTTTGTCACTGATACCTAAAAAAAGACAAATAACTGTCACTAATATATTAAAGAGGGTAGGATAAATATTTGTCATTGATAATTATAATTTTTGAAGACTACTATAAATCTACTATCTACTATAATCTACTAAAAGAAACAATTTAACCACTAGCAAAAATTTAAAAAGTCTCTTAGAAAAAATGAGAACACTTAATGACTACTCAAGCTCATGATAAATATTAAAAAAACACGTGACAAATATTTATCACTAATACCTAAAAAGAGGACAAATAACTATAACCGATATATAAAAAAACGCGGGACAAAGATTTGTGACTAATACATAAAAAAAACATGTGATAAATTTTTGTCACTCATAAAAAAAAACACAGGACAAATAATTGTCACTAATATATAAGAAATATGGAAAAAATATTATCACTATAAATATTACTATAAAGAGTAGGAGAGAATATAAAGACTACTATAAGTATACTATCTATCTTCTACGATCTACTATAATCTACAAATAATCTACTAAAACTAAACAATCTAATCATTGGCAAAAATCTCAAACTAACTTTTTAGTCTCTTAGAAAAAAACGACAAGACTTAATGACTATTCAAACTATTTTTTAATGGAAAACACATATTATAAATATAAGGGGTACAAGAGATACCCGAGCCCATGCAAGAATATCAAATCACAGAAACAAATCTGAAAAAATAGACACCACAAAAAAGTTTAACTACTGAGAAATACACAAATAACCTTCGCCCAGCTATATTAATAAAAAGGTATACGCTGACTGGACTGAATAGAGGCCGTTAGATTGCCTCTTCCAGAGCCACGCATCCGGCTCCCAAGACGGCGTGAGATGAGGTAGGCTAAGTAGAAGTTCCTCCAATAGGCCCTCTTCCCATACAAAAAAATCTCCTTCTCCAAGTCAAACCCCACTCCAATGACCTACCTACCCACCTCACTATTTTCCCTACACTGTCGTACTCCTTTTGATTAGATATCGAGAAGAGCCTTGGAAAAGCTGTAGAAAGGGGCAGAGCCCCCACACATGTATCGTGCCAGAAGGAAGTAGCCTACCCATCACCCACCTTCTGCACTAGGGACTTCTGAAACCAATCATCGGTCCCACTTGTCCCCTCAACTACCGAGTCTACAAATATCCGCCACCATAGGGTAGCTATAGTCGAAGCCCCACATCGACCAATATCGTCCCGCCCCCATTGACGCACGCCATATTTTGCAGGGAGGACTTTTCTTTCCAAAAAGCTGTTGTACCATCCAAAAGTCTCCACCGCCATTTCTCTACGTCAACGTTGCCACCGGTGCTAAAATGTGCCAAATCAGATTAAAACTCAAGATAGGGACCAAAATGAATACAAATATATTTTACAGGGACCTTTTTTAAAAAAATATTTTTGCAGAGACTAAAATAGATTTTCGCTCATTTTACAATGACAAAAATGATATTTAAGCCTTATAATTATAATGACTATACTAATGGGTGTGTATAACTACATGTCTGTCTATTATTATTCTTGACAGGTCTTTTATTTCCTTTAAATAAAAGTATTTTCACTTTTTTTACAACTATAATGATTTTCACATGGAAGAAAAATCTTCTTCATCTAAGAAAAGTGATTTTTATGAATATTTAAGAAAAATGATTTAGGAACACGTACGTAATCCTTTATGATAGAGAGTTTTTTATAATTATTTTAAGACTTTTTTAAATGCAAGTAAATCTTCTAAAAAGCCAATATATTAGATGTGTTTAAATGTAATAAATTTTTATTGACAAATTTTAAGCGCAATATATATATATATATATATATATATATATATATATATATATATATATATATATATATATATATTGTTTGGAAAAGCCACGATTAAATATTTGTAAGATAAGATATTGTTATTTTTTTTGGTTACTATGTCATTGATGCACAATTTTCACCGGCTTTATCAACGATTAATCTATGTCGAAAAATCTGACTGACCACGAGTACCTAGTTTTGTCTGTCCATGTGGTTCTCTCCTCCTAACTGAGTTTTTGTCACACCTAGATAAGATATCATTATAATTTACTTTTTATTTACAATTATTTTAAAATATGTTTAAATGTAATCTTTATGGAATGGCAGTAGAACTCCTACAGGGGATCTGCTCTCACCATATTTGTTTGTGTTGTAAATGGAATATATGATTCAGAAACAAGTAAAAAGTAGGAGATGACTCCCTATTAAGAGATCTCTCTAAGGATGGACTTTTGGACTTTTTGGCTTTGGCCTCTTTGCATAAAGGTTTGTTTTTTTCAAACCCCCACCCAATCCCCATAAATCCCCACCCAATTTTAAATTCTCAAAATGCCTTTTGAAAATTAATTTTTTTAAAAAAAAATAAATAAATCGTATATACCCCTTTGAGTACGTATATATGATGGCTATTTTATGTCCAATCGTATATACGTCACTCAAAGGGTATATACGATGAGTTTTTTTTTGTTTTTTTAATAATTTGTTTTAATTTTTATTCTTGAAAAGGCTACTAAAAATTCGTTAAATAGTCAAAATTACTCCAAAAAATTATAAAAACACCACTAAAAATCTAACAAAACCAAAATAAGGCTATACAAATTTTTTAGATTTTTTGGAGACTATGAAAAATTAAAACAAATCGTAAAAAATAGTAAACGATGGAATTTGGGATTTTGAGGACGTAGTCCCGTAAGAAGTCCCTTCTACGGGAGTCTTGATTCTTGATTTTTTTCGGATTTAATGGCTGTGGTTTCATTACGATCGGAGTATGTTGCCCGAAAACCGATTTTTTAGCCTAAATTATTCGTTCGATGTATAACATCGTAACGTTTTAACGAACTACACACAAAACCTATTTTCAGGACTTAATTAATTTTTATTTGACTTTAAAAAATTAAAAAAATACAATAGGGATCGTATATACACCTGAGGGGGATATATATACGACCCTTTTTTTTGCCCATCGTATATACACCCCCCAAGGCGTATATACGATTAAGGTAGGGGTGTGCCAATCGTATATACGCCTTGGGGGGTGTATATACGATGGGCAAAAAAAAGGGTCGTATATACATCCCCAAGGCGTATATACGATTATGGTGGGGGTGTGCCAATCGTATATACACCTTGGGGGTGTATATACGATGGGCAAAAAATAGGGTCGTATATATAGGGGTGTTCGCGGTGCGGTTTGGTTCGGTTTTGAGCAAAAAAGTGAACCGAACCGCAAGGTAAAAATAGATGCGGTTTGGTTTGGTTGGTTGGCTTTTGAAAAAAAAAAACCAAACCAAACCAAACCAATGCGGTTTGGATTGGTTCGGTTTGTTCGGTTTTTTGCGAGACAAAACACAATTTAGAATCCGTTTGGATAGAGCTTATTTTGAACTTATGAAAAACAACTTATGCAAATAAATTAATTTTTACGTATTATTCATAAGCATGTAAAGGTAGTTTATGGAAAAATAACTTAGGGAGATACAATTTTTGTTAGTGAGAACTTATGAATTAACATAAAAACTTACTTATCTTCATAAGTTGATTTTCATAAGCTCAAAAATAAGCTAATCCAAACGGCCCCTTAAATAAACCGCTTTCCTTATTCTCAATATATATTGTTTTGTCTAATTTTATTTTTATATATACGATTTTGCGGTTTGGTTAGGTTTAGTTCGGTTTCTATAATCAAAACCGCGGTCCAAATTGAACCTTGCGGTTCACTAATAAAAAAAACCGAACAAAACCAATAGAAAGCGGTTTTTTGCGGTTTTCGGTTTGGTTTGGTTCGGTTTGCGGTTTTTTTTTTGGTTTGGTTCGGTTTTGAACACCCCTACGTATATATACCCCCCATGTGTATATACGATTGGCCAAAAATTAAAAAAAAAAATTAGTTTTCAGAAGAGCATTTTGGGGTTTTCAGTGTGAGTGGGGGTACAAAAAAAAACCCTTGCATAAATGCATGTAGGAGTTCTTAACCTTTGGCCTTGGTCTCTTAAATTCTTAGAGATCTGCCTCTAAACCTTTTGGACTTTGGCTTTGGCCTCTTTTCTTTTTCTTTGCAATTGTAACCAAAAATTTTTTTTATATCTCTTTTACTCTTTCCTAATAGGGTTTTTTTTTGGTACCCCCACCCTCTCCCCTTAAACTCCCACCCACACTGAAATTCCCAAAATGCCCTTCAAAAAATATTTTTTTCAAAAAATTACACGAATCGTATATATATTTTTTGTGGCCTATATACGATGGGTAAAATTATGACGTCGTATATATGTTCATTGTGCGTATATACGATTTAAACGTTTTAAGTCAATCGTATATATACGCTGAGAAACCTATATACGATCGTTAAAAATGCACATCGGATATATGTCCCAAAAGAGATATATACGATGGGCTTTGTTTTTGTTAATGATTATGATTTTATTACCGGTTATAATTTGAAGTCTCGCGATTTGATTAACATCAACGGTGTAGATATATTGGATAAAGTAAACGCGTATAATTAAAAAAGCGCGATATAGTATATATACGCGTGTAATACAAAATATGTGTGAATCTATCTACAAGCCGTCAATAGAATCATCGGCTAAATCTATACATCTAGACGCATCACCGTGAGTGGGAGGTCTGCATGGGAGGACACATAGATCGCCATAGGGTAAAACGTCCGACATACGGATGCAACCATGAAAGCGGACTCGGTGAGTAGTCTTTGGTACCACCTTTGTGGGGCAATAGGAGGCAACGAGACAAGTGGGAGAGATTGAAAGATGCAACCGGTGTAGATTTTGCTCGTTCGTAAGCGGATATGATTTTCAACTTAGATGAACTGTAAGTGCCTCTCAAAGGCGGATAAGTGAAATTCATAGGTAAAGAAAATCGAACCAATGCAACATTATACTGGTTGCAACCATATACCCCATCTCGAGCAAATCAAACCACTTTGACTCGGTGACGTCCGTATGACTCGATAGTTAAAGCTTTGCGAAGCTCTAACGATCGGTTCTTCCCAAACATGTCGAATACAAGGTTTCCTGTCCTTTGTTTCTGAATCAAAGCTTGCCTAATCGAGAGGCCAGAGTCCTCACTCATGTCAAGTCCAACCCCGATCGCTCTAAACCGCGAGCTACCGTCACCTTCAACATCAACAATTTTTTCAACATAGTTGCGCACGTGTCTTTGGAAGAAACGGTAAGTGGATTTTAGTCTCAGTTGTCTGTGATAATACTCTAGAAGCACCCTGAGATAATTTGGTTGACCGCTGTGTAGGAATTTTGGAAGGGCCGGATTCTTCAGTCTGTTTTACCCTCTCATCCACGTGCTCCCACTCAGAAGGATCACGCTTAGCATCAAAAAAATTCCCTTTTTTCTTCTTTGGTGCACCTTTCGTTCTGACTTTTGATTTAGGTGCAACCATAGAAGAAGTAGAAGGGAAAGCTATCTCACATGATATCACTGACGACATCAGACCCGTGAATCTTTCTACTCCAACATAGATAATTATGTGATGCAATCAGTCTCAACACCTCCTGAATGTCTGTTCTAGGACCCTCTTTGTAGACCGGTGTTTGTGTGACGCTGCCTATAAACTTGACGAAGACTAGTCACATTCTCGGATCTAGCTTCTTCAAAGCAAGTAATAGTAGCTTTCGGTCCGACATCAAGATCCGCATGCTCGTTAACTCAGATCTTTTGCGCGCTTGCAGACAGACGCCCCAAATAAACAAGTACCAAGCGGAAGTTTTGAGCAACTTCGTGCGTGTGTCTACCACATTTAACCGTGACACACCAACCCCCACGGCTAACGATGCAAGTAGCTTTCAATCTAAAAGGATGACCTCTCCTTTTAGAACCGAAAACCCTTGAATCATTAGTAAACCCGCCTTGTTTCTCATGACCAAAAACAATCTTATCTCGCCTTCCCTCTTTCAATTTGCTTTTTGGATCTCACAATAACAACAACTACACGATACTTCTACCAAGCGGCTTTGGCCCACTCCTCGACGACTTAGTGTAGAAAATATCTACAAAATATATAACTTACTAAGTACTTAAGTAAATTAATTCCATTTACCAAACTTGAGTAACAAAAATATACCGTATCCGTAGTGAAAGTCAATGTAGTATCAATATCAACAGGAGCCAACTGAGAGTCGGCATCTGCTGCTGTAGGCGGGTCAATATCTGTTCCAACAAAACAGATAGCAACTCAGTAAAAAACGAAAAAAATAGCCCAGTCATATATACCTCTTCAACCTTGTATATACGATGGGTATTTTTTTTCACATCATATATACATGGCCCGGATGTACATACAATTAGATCTTCAAAGCCCACTCGTATATAACCTATATATAGTCAACGAAGCATTTAATAATGCAATCGTATATATGCCTTGAAAGACATATATACGATGGGTAGTCAACGAAGCATTTAATAATGCAATCGTATATATGTCTTGAAGGACATATATACGATGAATACTTTTTCAGTCGTTAAATATTAAATGTAATCGTATATACCTTCCATTGAGGTATATACGATGCATTATCTTAATGAGTCTCGATGAGTGAAATTAATGAAAGTCAAAATATTATTTATGGCAGGGGTAAAATAAGAATTACAATAATGGGTGGGGGTGGGGGTATAAAAAAACAAACCCTTCCTAATATTATTCAATTTTGTGTAGATTTTAGCCACACGCAAAAAATTCTCATTTTTGTTGTCGTTTCACAATAACAGTGAAAATTATTATTTGTTTTCTTATACTATACCCTCGAAATATTAATGTATTTTTCTTTTTCTAATATTTAATTATTAAAAGAGAGAAAAAGTAACTTAAAAGGCTTCTAGCATAATTTTGCTAAATAGTTTTCAAGAATCTTAATCTATTATTTTTTTTAATTTCTTGTATCACAACCTTGTTTTTGACAATAAGCACCTAGCTAGTGCATTTCATTGATGATTAAATCGGAAATACATGGGGAACCTCATAGTAATCTTAAGGAATAGCTGTCAACAAGGACACCCCCACAAGAGAATGAGCAATTTTGCTAGCATTCCTCCTAGCAAACTCAACATGAGAGTTACAATTAAAAAAGGAAAATAGACCCTTACAAACATTAATGTAAGACCCCAATTAAGAAATGGCGTTGTTGTTAGAATTGAACGCATCAACAACACACTTAGCATCCAACTCAAAAATGACTTCGAAGATAAAAACAAGTTTTCTTGTACTTGATGATTTACTGTTTTCCTAATACATGCAGAAATAAGTAAACTAAATAACCCCACTTTGATTTCTCTTGAAAATAACTTTTTAAAGAACCTTAATTGTCAACAAATTATTAACGAATTTTAACAAAAATACAAGAAGAGTAATATTCATAATACTATTTTATTTGTTCTTCAAGGCACTCAAAATTTCAGGACCGGCCTTGCGGCGATGGCCAATGCAAGGTGGTAGCTAGTGATGGTGAGAGGGAGTAGGGCGCTCGGAGAGAGGGAAGGGTTGAGGAGAGGGAGGTGTAAGTAAGAGACAAGGTGGAAAATAGAGAGGGAATAGAGAGATTTTAAGTTACGGATATTTTGGGGATTTTGTTTTTCCCACTCCCCCCTCCTACTCAAAACACACCCTATAAGTGTGGGAAAAGACCAAAAGGCCAGCCAAAGCGTCTTTTTTTTCAAAAAAATTCACCTGTTCGAACACCGGTCTTCGAACACGTTCGAACAAAGTCGTTCGAGTGTGTTAAATATTGAGACACAACCTATTGTGCGTAATTTTACCTGTTCGCATGGGGTCACTCGAACCTGTTTGCATGGGGTCACTCGAACCTGTTCGCATAACCTTATTTGAACACCCTATTTTATTCTGTTCGTATGATGTTAACCGAGGCAACAAAAATGGACCATCACACCACATTCACCAATTTTATTGCGTTCGTATGCACGTGTTCAAACGTGTTCCAACAAGGGCATTCGAATCGTCATTAAACACGTCTTCCACAACGTTCAACGCAAGGTTATTATGGGAATAAAATTTGTTAAGGGGTGTGTTTGAGTACGAGAGAGAGTGAGAAAAGTAAAGCCCTATTTTGAGATATTGGGAAAAGTATAGAGGTGAGGGAAAGAGAGAAGTGTTAAAAGAATTTCCTTAAAAAAACTTAACTAAAAATTACTTTAGACATCACCCCATGATTTTTGAGTCGGCCACAACGTCACTTGTTGTGATACCATTCGAACACCGGTTCGAACGCCACCCTTCGAACATGTTCGAATAAAGCCATTCGAGGCAGCAATAACACACCCTCACACCAACAGTTGGCAATATTCCTTAACACGTATGAGCACTTTCGAACAGGTTCGGACGATGTCGTTCGAACAACACAAATTCCTTAACACGGACAAGGTCGTTTCAAACTCGTTCGCACAACGCCGCGTTCGAACGATCACTTTAAGCTACGCACGAGCGCGGCCACGCGAGGTCATTTTTGAAAAAAAAAAGTTTAAGGGCATGCTATGAGTAGGAGGGGGTGTGGAAAAAGGAAAAGCCATGATTTTTGAGTCGGCCACAACATCACTTGTTGTGTACTAGTATACTACTATGCACATGTTTGATGTTTCCTAGGTAGCAATTATTAGGATTTGGATGGTCTACCTTGCCTCTTTCTACCTTTTTTTATTTTTAGGCAAAATGTGAGACTATATGAGGACAATATGATAATCTAAAATAGAGAGAGAAAGCAAATGATGAGAGAGATAGAGAGAAATGTAGGGGGAGGCAAGGTGGACAATCCAAACCCCAATTATTAGCATCACGATTTTTATAGATTATTTAAATAGAGAAATTCTCATTTGAGTATCTAAATGGATTTTACCTTTACATATCACTTTTTTATAATTTTTAATTTTAATAATAGTACTAAATAAAAACTGCATCTCTTAAACCCAGAACCCAGGGACGGAGCTGTTTAAAAAACATACGAAGAATCACCCGTTTTGGGTGATTCTAAGGTGAAAGAGCAAATTAAATCTTTCACCGGTGAACCACTAAAATTGACCGTTGGATGTAGTTTAAAAATTCATCAATGGTTGAGATTTAATATTGGTTGATTCAATCTTAACCATTCATAGCATTTTAAACAATATCCAACGGTGAAGTTTAGTGGTTCACCGGTGAAAGATTTAATTTGCTCTTCCACCCTAGAATCACCCGTTTTTATATAATATCTTATTCCAAATTTCCTATCACACGGGATGCGCATTACACCGAATGGCAACCACTGCTTTCTTTTAATTCATACATTTTCTTCTTTAATTTAATATATTATATTTAAAATAACTAATATAAATTAATAAAATATTAAAAGTACTTCTTATCTATGTCATTGGTCGATAAAAACTAGAAAAACACAAGTTTACCCTCTTGTATATGGGGTGATAACTCTTATTCTCAAACTTATTGTCACTACAACTGTTATTGAGCGGTCTTTTTCAGCTATGAATATAGTCAAAACTACACATCGCAACACATAATGACATTTTGAGTGACATCTTATTATTACAGTTTTAAGGCATGTTAAGTGGATATCATGTGTGGTTTCTACATTCGTCTTTTTTCTTTGGTTGTGTGGTTTTGACACTAGTGAATCTTCTTACTTAGTATAAATATTTTTGCGTACTTTCTTTGAAAGGTCGCTCTCACATGCTATTATATTACTTCATCCGTCTCAATTTAAGTGTTTTTTTTTTGTCATTTTTTTTGTTTCAAATTATTTTGTCATTTTCGAATATCAATGTAATATTTATTATTTTTTCCAACAATACCCTAATTTTTTTTATTTCCAAGTTTCTGTTCTCTCTCCTCATAATTATATAAGGGTACTTTAGTCCTACCATACTTTTTGAGCATAAAAAGTAGAAAATCTAATCGTTTTCTTAAGATCTGCACATAACCTTAAACGACAGTAAAATTGAGACGGAAGGAGTAGTTGTCGCGTCGTTGGATAACATTTGTGTGTTGAGAAACAAATCCTATGTCCCTTCCCTCGCATCATTTATATCTTCTCAAGCTTTGGTTCAAATATGGAAAGCTCGCAAAACAAAAACTATTATGAAACAATCCTCAAAACTCAAGAATTCAGACGAAAAAAGATTAAGAATTCTAAACCGAGTAAGGCCAACGAGAAAAGAGAGTAAACAAAGTGAGAAAGAGAGAGAGCGATCTTTTGGAAATCGGATGTATTATTCACAAAGCCTCTATTATTCTGTTTAGCATACAAGAGTATATATAGGTACATTAGAGAGCTGTACAAACAGTTACAAGGTGTAACTATCCTAACTACCTATAAGACCTCGAACAGAACTAATCGGCACACCAAGCACTTCGGGAGCAAGTGCTTCGACTTCGACAGGTGCCATCAGCACCTCGACATCTCGACCCGAGCACTCTAACACCTCGGACGAGCACTCTAACACCTCGGCTAAAGTCCTAAGCCATAAACTCTACAATTCTCCACCTTGGCTTAGCTTTAGACAGGGCCAATTCCCAAAATTTCCAGGCAATGTTGAAACTTCTTCCCAGGTAGTGACTTGGTCATCATATCAGCAGGGTTGTCTTCAGTACCAATCTTCTCGAGGCGCACCTCTCCCTTTGCAATGACTTCTCTTACAAAATGCAGCCTCACATCAATGTGTTTAGTCCTTTCATGGTACACTTGGTTCTTAGCCAAGTGAATGCCACTTTGTTGTCATGAAAACACCATTGATGCCGATTGTTTTCCACCCAAGTGCAAGGCCATAGCCTTCATCCATATAGCTTCCTTAATAGCTTCATTCACGCCATAAATTCAGCCTCGTTGTAGATAATGAGACCACATGTTGCAAATTACATTTCCAGCTAACTGTGTTTCCACAAAACTTGAAAACAAACCCAGTTAGCGACCTTCTCGTATCTAGGCATCTGCATAATCCGAGTCCACAAAACTCGTGTGACACCCGAGATGCCGCCAACATGTCTCTCGAAAATGCAATCCCACATCACTCGTCTTCTTCACATATCCGAGAATCCATTTCATTGCCTCCCAATGCCGCTTGCGAGCTTTCCCATATATATACTTACAATACTCTGTGAGCATAAGCCAAATCGGGCCTAGTACATATCATAGCATACATGAGTGATCCCATTAACACTAGCATATGGAACACTTTCCATATATTTCTTCTCTTCATCGCCTCTTGGTATGTCATCTAGTGACAACCTAAAATGTGGAGCCAAGGGTAAAGTAATGAGCTTCGATTGATCCATATTGAACCTCTTCAATACCTTCATTATGTAGTCCTTTTGACTAAGAGTAAGAAACCCAAGATCTCGGTCTCTAGCAATCTGCATTCCTAGTATCTTGCTAGCGGCACCCATGTCCTTCATTTCAAACTCATTCTCTAGCATTTGCTTCACCCTCTTGATTTCTACTTTTGCTTTACATGCTACAAGCATGTCATCAACATAGAGCAACAAGTAGACAATTTCATCATTAATCTTCCTCCAATAGACACAATTATTTGATTTGCAGCTATTGAAGCCATTCTTCACCATAAAGCTGTCAAACCTCATATACCTTGTCTTGGGACTTGTTTTAAATCAGTATAGAGACTTCTTCAAACAAACATACCTTCCCTCATCACCCTTCTTCACAAAACCCTCTGGTTGCGCCATGTAAATTTGCTCATCTAGCTCTCCATGAAGGAAAGCAGTCTTTACATCCAACTGTTCCAGTTCCAAGTTTTCTTGTGCAACAAGTGACAAGATCATTCTAATAGAAGTATGCTTTACCACTGGTGAGAACACCTCATGATAGTCGATACATTCCCTTTGAGTGAAGCCTCGAGCCACGAGCCTTGCCTTGAACTTAGCCTTAGTTACCCCAGGAATTTCCTCTTTCACCTTGAATAGCCATCTACACCCAACAAGCTTCTTCCTTTTGGTCTATCTACCAAAATCCAGTCTTGTTCTTCTTCAAGTGATTGATCTCATCTAACATAGTCGTGCATACCACTCATTTACCGATTTGCTATTCATAGCATCTTTGTAACTAGTCGGCTCTTCACTATCAACCTCTTGACCACATTTAAAGCAAAAGCAACCATCTCGGCATGACCAAGTCTCTCGGGTGGTCTAATAGTCCTTCTAGTTACGTCTCTCAGCTAGAAGATAGTCCTGTGCAGATCATCTTGATCATCTATGGCTTCTTCACTACTCGATCGAACTGGTGCTACATCGGTGTGCCGTGATAGCATCTACTGTTGTAGCAATGGCTCCACCTCAAACTCAACACTATCATCATTATTCCGCTCAATTTGCTTCTTTTTCGACCACCTTCTCGGTGTAGTACATTTCACGTTTCTCTAAACACAACATTCACGCTAATGATGATCTTGGTAGATGCTTATCTACACACCACAATCTATAGCCCTTGACCCTGCGGGTACCCGAAACATACATTTCACCACTTGGATCAAGTTTACCTTGTTTGACATGTGCATAAGCAACACAACCATATATTTTCAAATTCGACAGATCGGTGGATGCCCGACAACACCTCCTCGGGTGTTTTCATTTCGATAGCGAGGAGGGCATCTATTTATCAAGTATACAAGATGATGATACTGATCTCGACCCAAAAATGATGACTCAAGTTAGCATTCAACATCATACATCTAACCCTTTCCATGATAGTTCTATTCATTCTTTACGCTAATCCATTTTCTTTGGGGTGTACCACTAACTGTCTTATGCCTATCAATTCCTTTCATTTTACAAAATTGATTAAACTCATCGAGAACAAAACTCTAGTCCATTATTAGTCCTTAACTTCTTAATCTTCCTACCGGTTTGATTTTCGACTAGAGTACACCATTCTTTAAATTTTTCAAATGCATCACTCTTAAGTTTAAGCATGTAAACCCATACCTTCCTCGAGTGATCATCCGTGAGAGAGTCATGAAGTACCGGATCCGTGGTGAGATTGAACTCGAGTGGCCCCCAAAGATCACCGTGAATGTAGTCCAATATCCCTTTGGTGCGGTGAGTAGCGGTGTTGAATTTCAATTTCTTTGCCTTGCCGAGGATACACAACTCACGTAAATCTAGTGGTGATAGAATCATCACCTAACAATTTCTATTTGCTTAATTCCTCGAGTCCCTTCTCACCGACATGCCCCAATCTCCTATGCCACGGGCTACACTTGGTGATTTCAAAGACTAGCAACGTTGTTAGATGCCCCTGCAGAGCACTCCCCAACAACTTGTAGAGACCAATCACCAATTCACCCTTCATCATTATCATTGATCCCCTTATTACCTTGATGACTCCACCTCCTCCTTTGTATTCAAAACCTTGTGAATCAAGCATTGAAAGAGAAATCAAATTCCTCTTTAAATCAGGCACATATCTAACACCTTGCAGCACCTTGATCGGCCCATCAACCATCTTGAACTTGATAGATCCAATTCCCTGCACTCTACATGTCTGATTGTTCCCCAATAGCACTTGTCCACCATGAATTTGAGTGAATGTGAAGAACCATTCCCTTATATGACACATGTGAAATGTACAACCAGTTGTCGAGGATCCACTGGAGATACAATTTCACATCGGAAATACACAATACCTTTGCTCTAACATAGCTGTATAAGCCTATGTCATCAAGCCAAGAAAAAACCTCATGTTTTCTGTTCTTTGGACAAGTGCATTTTACCTCGGTCACACACATCACCTCGACACTCTCATAACCTTCGGAAACCACATCGGCATCACCATGATTCCCTTTGTGATCTCCACCCTTCTTCTTCTTCTTCTTGAAGTCTGGGCAGTCTTTCTTGAGATGATCTTCACTCTTACAAATGAAGCAGACCCTTTTCTTGAATTCCCTTGACTTAGACATCAAGTTTTGCTTTCCCTTGAAGTCCCTTTTCTCGGTTCTTCCTCTCACATTCAGTGCTTCAGCCTGTTGATCATCAACATTTTCTGACCTCCTTGTGAGTTCCTTCGAGAACAAGGCATTCTGAACCTCTTCAAGTGATAGAGTATCCCTGCCATAGATGAGTGTGTCTGCAAGATTTCTATACTCATTTGACAGTGACTTGAGTAATAGGAGTGCTTGATCCTCATCTTCTACCTTGATCTCAATGTTTTCAAGATCAATAATCACTTTGTTGAAATCATCAATATGATCCTCCAATTTCCTTCCGGTGCCATCTTGAAGGTAAACAATTTACGCTTCAAATACAACCTATTGGCCAAAGATTTGGTCATATATAGGTTCTCCAATTTGAGCCATATACCTGTTGTAGTTTTCTCCTTTGAGACTTCCTCAACACCTTATCTCCCAATAGCGAGAATCAAAGCACTATATGCTCTTTCAAGCATATCTTGCTTCTTCTCCTCCGATAGCGTGACGTTACTTTACTCACTCACTGCAAGTGCTTTCTCAATGCCTTGTTGCACCAAGAAAGCTCTCATGTTCATACGCCATAGGCTAAAGTCATTTTTCTCTGTGAACTTCTCCACTTCGAATTTCACAGATCCCATTCTTGAATTTTTTTCAAGGATCACACGCCAGCCTTCGTCTTTGCCCAAGCAACACGAACCTAAAGCTACTGATACCAATTGTTATGAAACAATCCTCAAAACTCAAGAATTCGGGATTTAAAATGAGTTAAGAATTCTAAAAAAAGTAAGACGAGAAAGAGAGAGTAAACCGAAGTGAGAAAGAGAGAGAGATCTTTTGGAAATCGGATGTATTATTCACAAAGCCTCTATTATTCTGTTTAGCATACAAGAGTATATATAGGTACATTAGAGAGTTGTACAAACAGTTACAAGGTGTAACTATCCTAACTACCTATAACAAACCTCGAACAGAACTAATCGGCACACCAAGCACTTCGGCAGCAAGTGCTTCGACTTCGACAGGTGCCATCAGCACCTCGACACCTCGACTCGAGCACTCTAACACCTCGGACGAGCACTCTAACACCTCGGCTAAAGTCCTAAGCCATAAACTCTACAAAAACTATGGAAAGTAGGGGTGCTCATGAGTTGGTTTCAATTGGATTTATCTAAATTCTTTAATAGAATCAATTACGATTATTTGGTTTGGATTTTATGTTTTTTTCTTCTCAAAACCTGAACCAAATCAATCTGATATTGGAAGGGTCTGTATTTCGTTGATATCATGATTCAAAGACCGATTCTTCCTTACTACTGACACCAATTGTTGTAATCAAATGCCAATTGATGGGCACTAAGGTATCAAGAACCTGAAAACCAAAATCACACACAATGCGGAATAAGCGCACGTCTTTGCAAAGAGACTTTAGTTGCAACAACATCTTATTAATAACAAGATATTATAAATCCAAGAAAACAATTAAAGAAATAGATAAAGGATAAAGAAAATGAACACCCAAGATTAGTAACCCAACTCCATTTACCCAAAAAATGGATAATCACATAAAGTACTATACCATGGAAAGAGATTTGGCCTAGTAATCCAAGGTGGGGAAGTTTATGGGAAGATTTGAAGGTTTACCAAACTTTTAAAAATAAAGTCTTCTCATGCCCATAACTAGCTTGTTAATGTATCAACCATGCTCAACAAATTTACAGCAGAATCAGGATTTGAGACGAGAAGGTTTTCGGTATTTACACCCATTGATTCCACAAGTGAAAGGTCTAATGCATTTTCTACATGCACAATATCCTGCCAACAGAATCAACAGAATTTATTAAATTGACAGCAGACAAAACATCATATTCTCCAAAAGAAACAAGGGTTAAGAGTACTGAGCATTTTGCATGTGTCAAATATCATCTAACAAGTAGACTACACAATTAAAATACAATGATAAATAATTAAACCAGTAGAAACTTCAACAGATTAAAAAACAACAGTTTAAGTTGTTTTTTAAAACGTTGATATATAAATCAAAGTCATGTAAAACATGTGTGTCGGAAGTATGTTTAAGTGGTGTTTCTCTAGTTGTTACAGATCACAGACTATGTTTAAAAAAAATTAAGAAATAAATAAAAGGAGCATATGTAACAAGAATTCAATGAACCATTCAGCTTCTTCATTTATATATCAAAAATGTAACACCATATTTCATCTGTAATCAATCTCTCATCATCTAAAGGGACAATTGCAATGTAATGTAACTACTAACATGAATAATAGACCATAACCAATGTAACAAAAAATGCTGTCTTATCTTTTCTTATCTTATGATATGATGATATACACTTTCACTTCACCCTTCATTCACCAACAGAACAGAACAGAACAAAAATCATATCCTCAGCCCCTGTAGCAGCTTCATAGGAAACATTCCTTGCAGTCCAAGGCACTTTATTCTTACCATGCACCAGCAGCAGCAGGTACATAGCCAACATTTCCCCTCCTTCCTCTACCTCCTCCTCCACTATTGTTTCTTCTTCTACCCTTGTTATTATGAAAGTAACTGCCACCATACTCCTTTCTCTGATTCCACCCTTCATCATCCTTCTCACCGTTTTGCCCCGACCAATATTCTCCTGTCCGATTCCACCACTGGACATCATTCTGACCATACGACCACCCATAGTTTCCTTGCACTTGCTCAACAGGATCATAATGCTGATCCCAAGAGTTTCTTTCATATTCAACAGGCACATTATGCTGCTGATCCCATTCATTGGATTCTTTCGAAGGTTCAAAAGGAACATAATGCTGTTCCCAAGAATTTGTTTCAATGTTTTCCTGTTGAGCAGCTTCAACAGGCTTTGTCGCTTCTTCTTCATCATCATCGCCCCATCCATCACCCCATCCAGCGCCCGAATAAGCTTGATTCAAAAGAAGAGAAGTGCCGAGAATCACCACCTCGCCGCCTCTTTCTTCCTCGCTAGGGATCTCATCTCTTTCCAAGTCTTGTAATAGTTTTGGATCGACAGTTGCATCCCAGTCTACTTTGTCGATGTAGACATCAGGATCGGGCATCGGTAAGCTGCAGGGAACGTCGTTCAACTTAGCCCAAAACCTCATTTTGGCGCTATCAAAAGCCTCTTTGACGGCTGAATCCTCCCATTTCATCACCTTATCGTTGATATGTATATACCTTTGGTTCTCGACAAACTTTCTCCAGGGAATTGAGCAAACCGAGTGGAAAAACTTCTTCTCCCACTTAGGCAGTGTTGAATGCCCCATAGAAATATCTGTGAACCAAAATGAATAACACAATCAGCTGATAATTAAAGTAAGAATCTATAGTTATTGATCATACCGAGATTTCATGCTAATATATGTAGAGGATAGACCAACAATTGCGCTGTAATCTAGTAAGTAAATATTTAACTCTTGAATATTTATTTATTGAATTGAATGGCGTAATCTAGAGACAGTTCAGTTCAAAACGCGAAACTAACTGGTTTTTACATCTAGACAGTTCAGTTTAATTATGTCACATATCACCGGGTGATCTATAAGTCTAACCAATAGATCCCTACTTGAACATTGCCCAAATCATATATAACTGAAATCAAAATTGTTTTATGAACAAAAGATAGTATGAATGGAAATTTAGCTTCATGAAAGGTTCACCAATTTAATGAGGTAGGGTTTTGATTAAAATCTGTGACGAAAGATTCGATTTCAAGATATCCACTGAGAAAAATCACAAACATTGACAGTAAGAATTCAAAGCATATTACAAACAAAAATTATGACAGAGAAAAATCTGCAGAAGATCCAGTACAAAGAGAAAGTCAGTAATTTTAAACATTGTCCATTTCAATAGATGAATGACACAAAGGACTACCAAACTGATGAACATGCAAAACACTAACAAGAATAAATTTTAACCTTAAAACCTAACAACCAAAGAAGAGTTATGATAATGAGACCAGGCTATATATATATATATGTGTGTGTGTGTGTGTGTGTGTGTGTGTGTAACTAAATGCTAGTTGGTAGAAACCTATGACTAGCACCAAATGAGTAATCCAACCTCTGACACAAAAGAAAACAAAACAAAAATTTCTCATTCAAAAAACCAGACAATAATATATATATATATATATATATATATATATATATATATATATATATATATATATATATATATATATATATATATAGGGAACCTTATATTTTAAAATCAAAACCCCAGTTGAACTAATTGAAAAGCAGAGTGATCACTGATCATCATGATATGTTAATCAATTAAACCACACACCCACTTTTACAAGTCAATTTAAAAAAAAATAAAAATATAAAGAAAGAAAAAGAGTATCATAGAAAGCTAAAAGAGTAATCCATGCAACAAATCCAAAAGAAAACAATTATTAAAAATAAATAAAAATAAGAACTAGTAGTATTATTATAACTAACCCAAAGGCAAAGGTGGTTTTCTGTTAGAAGAAGAGGATCCACGGTGACCCAATTGTTGTTTTCTCCAATTAGTCATTTTCCTGAAACAAAAGAGAAATACCCAGAAGAGGAAATTAGACAAGTTAACTATATAGCAGAGCAGAAACACAATTGAAGAAAAAAAAAACACAAACTTTGGTAAAAGGGGTGAAGTAGACAGACAGATTTTTCAGAAATAAGAAAATCACTCACCAGAAAGAGAGAGAGAGAGATAAAGATAAAAGGAAGGGGTCTGAGGGGGTGTATTAGTAATAGAATATCTGTGTATATGTGTGGCTTTTTATATAGGAGCAACGCAAGAAAAGACACGCAAAAACAGAAAATAGAAACTGTTTTGAGTGAAATAAGGAAAAGATGATGAAGAAGAAGATCACGAAATTAAGGAGGAAGAAATATGTTTTTGATGATGCTGATGTATGGACCCCAGGAAACGTTACGAGGTTCCTTGCTTCAGAGAGAGAGAGAGAGAGAGAGACTGTGTTCCTTTGTGTAATCTCTTCTAAGTATTTAAAGCACATGGTTTTCTTTTCACTTTTCTTTTCATTTAATTCACTGATTTTTTAATTAATGATTATATTATATACCTAATTGGTCCTTAACCAAAAGACACCAATACTAATCTTTTTGGTAAGACACACTGGCCAAAGAGACACCAATATTAATTTGATTTCTAAGAAATAAAAATATCTTTGGGTTACTAAGAAATAAAAATATGACTTAAATTATTTCCATTATTGACTAAAATTCTCTTTGTAAATTATCTCAAAAGGATTAACTTGATTCATATTTAAAATTGCTAAACAATATAAATTTTTATGTTTCAGTTTTTAGTTTAATTGTTAAACACCCAAGAGCACTTGGATGAGATGGTAAGTCTCTTCTTCCAGATTAATCAGTCCCAGGATCGAATCCAAATTGCAGGCGCAAAGATGTTAAATCTCTTGAGGAGAGCTTTGCACTAATTGTGGTCTACCCTATTCGAGGATTGATTCTGCGATTCTTGTATGAGAGGATCTGGTTTATACCAAAAAAAGTTTAATTGTTAAACACCAAATTGGTTTCATTTTTTAGTTTAATTATTATGTGTTGTTAGTGTAAAATTAATTACAATTCATGGTTTAAATGACTTTTAATGTAGTTAAGAGAAGATTCAACAATGTACACTATTTAAATTATGATTGATTGATAGTAAAAAATGTAAATCATATCTAAGTTCTAAAATCATATTTACACCTTGTTTTATAATTATAATCATTATACTAATGTGTCTATATAACTGCCTCTCTATAAGCATTCTTAACAGGTCTCTCCCGCTAAGTTTATCTTAAGTTTTTTCTTTCCTTTATTTCTCTTTCCCTTTTTTTAAATATAATTTTCTCTTGGAAGCAAAAGCTTCATCATGCATTTACTGATAACATCATTTAAGAAAAAAGATTTCTTTTCTGAGTATTTGAGAAAAATGATTTAGAAACACATAATCTTTTATGATAGAGTATATTTTATAATTATTTTAAGATCTTTTTAAATCCAGTAATAATCCTCTAAAAAGTCAATATATTAGATGTGTTTAATGCAATAAATTTTTATTGACAAATTTTAAACGCAATAATTCATTTGTTGAAAAAGACATCATTAAGTATTTTTAAAATAAGACTTATTATGCAATTTACATATTATCATCATTTTAGATATGTTTAAATGCAATACTTTATATCTTTTACTCTTTCTCAATATTATTATCGGTTTTTGTACAAAACAATACTCTCTCTGTCTCATTTTATATGACTTTTAGACACACAAAAAATCTCAATTTGTTTGTTTTTTTACAATACCAATAATGTAATATTATTTGATTTTCATTACTATAGATTTGAAACATTAATATATTTTTATTTTTTCAATACTTAATTATTAAGAGAAAAAAATGACAAAAACCATAGTTGGAACAACCTTAGCTGTCAAAAAAAATGGAACGATAATTATTGTTTGGAAGCAAAATCTTCTTCATTTAAGAAAAATGATTTATAAATGTGCATTTATTATCAGTATTTAAGAAGTTTTTAAATGCAAAAGTTTACTTTTTCTGTATTACTAAATGCAATAATTAATACTTATTCTACTTTAACATATTTTCATTAAATATTTTTTGGCTGGATTTTCATTAACTGTTTAATATACTCACTCAATTTTATTTGACTTTTTTCTTTTAAATAACACGCCAACTTATCATTGGTCAATTGTGTAAATCATTTATACGCTGGCAGTGTATATTAATTAAATTCTATTTGAAATTGTCAAACACCAAATGTCTACCATTTTAGTTTAAGTGCACTGTTAGTGTAAAGTTAATCACAAATCATAGTATAAATGACTATAAATATAGTTGGGATAAAAACTCAAACAATTTTAACTACATAAAAATTATGATTGATTGATAGTGTAAAAAGTATTTACACTAAATCATATCAATCACTTGGTAAAAACCTAAACTGGTCGTATCTGAAAATTTTATCAAAACATCACTTGGGGGTAAGTATATGTAAATTACTCACAAGAAATACATACTTTTTGAAAAAGCATGGCTGACGCAGAGAGAGAAAAAGGAAACCGAATAAATTGTGAAAAGCCTAACGCAAAGAGAGAGTGGGGGAACTACTGACGCAGAGAGAGAAAAGAAACCAAAAAAAGAAAACAGAAATTGTGAAAAGGCTGACGTAGAGAAAGGAAAAAAAAACTGCTTATGCATAGAGAGAAAGGAAACCGACAAAAGAAAACAGAAATTGTGAAAAGCATGACGCAAAGAGAGAGTGGGGGAACTGCTGGCGCATTGAGAGAAAGGAAACCGAAAAAAGAAAACAGAAACTGTGAAAAGGCTGACGTAGAGAGAGGGGGAAAAACTGCTGACACATAGAGAGAAAGGAAACCGACAAAAGAAAACAGAAAAAGCATGGATGTTGCAGAGAGAGAAAGGAACCTGAATAAAGAAAACAGAAACTGTGGAAAGGATAATGCATAGAGAGAGTAGAATGAGAGAGGGGAAGGCGTGTAAGAGAGGAAGGGGGAGAGGAAAAGAAGAAGTTGGGAGAAAATATAAAGACTACTATTAAATCTACTATCTATCTTTTTTGACACAATCTACTATTTATCTTTTAGCCACTACCACAAATTTCAAAATAACTTTTTAGTCTCTTTGAAAAAAAACGAAAAGACTTAATGACTATTCAAACTATTGATAAATACTAAAAATCAACTATACTATTAAATAAAATCAACCACCTGGTAAAAACCTAAAATGCCCATATGTAAAAAATTTATCAAAACAAAACTTAGGCAGTAAGTAGGTAAATTTCTCGCAAAAAAAAAGCATACATACTTTTTCAAAAAGCATGGCTGACGCAAAGAGAGAAAAGAAATCGAAAAAGGAAAAGAGAGATTGTGAAAAGGTGCAGAGAGAGAGAGAGAGAAAGAGGGAAAACACTCTTGACCTTGAGAAAGAGAGAGGGAAGGCGTTAAGAGGAAGGAAAGGAGAGAGAAAGGGAAAAAGTTGGGAAAATTTATTATGTTCTCAAAAACTGTTTTTTAGTTTTCAAAAAATTTAAAAAAACAAATTTGCTCTTTGTTAAATTTTAAAAACTAAAAAATTGTTTTTGAGAACACAATCAAACAGGCTCTATAAATGTACTATCTATCTTTTAACCACTACCAAAGATACTTATAAATATTAATATTAGATCAAATATTCAAACTACTTATAAATATTACAAATCAACTATAATAATATTAAATCGAAACAACCACCTGGTAAAAACCTAAAGTGCCCTTATCTGAAAAATATCAAAACAGCACTTGCGGGTAAGTAGGTAAATTGTTCGCAAAAAACATACATACTTCTTAAAAAAACATGGTTGACGCGGAGAGAGAAAGGAAACCGAAAAAAGAAAACAGAAACTGTGAAAAGGTTGACACAAAGAGAGAGGGAAAAACTACTAACGCAGAAAGAGAGAAGGGAAGGTGTGTGAGAGATGAAAGGGTAAGAGAAAAGGAAAAAGTTTGGAGAAAATATAAAGACTATTATAAATCTACTATCTATCTTTTAACCACTACCAAAAATTCCAAAACAATTTTTTAGTCTCTTTGGGAAAAGCGATAAGTTTTAATGACTATTTAAACTACTGATAAATATTAAAAATCAACTATGCTATTAAATCAAAACAACCACTTGGTAAAAACCTAAAATGCCCATATCTGAAAAATTTATCAAAACAACATCTGGGTAGTAAGTAGGTAAGTTTCTCACAAAAAAACATACATATTTTTCAAAAAGCATGGCTGATGCAGAGAGAGAAAGATAATCGAAAAAAACAAAGAGAGATCGTGAAAAGACTGCACAGAGAAAGAGAGAGGAGAGGGAAAACACTACTGGCGTAGAAAGAGTAAGGAGAAGGCATTGAGAGAGGAATGAAAGGAGAGAGAAAAGGAAAAAGTTGGGAGAAAAATATAAAGAATATAAATGTACTATCTATCTTTTTACCACTACCAAAAAATTCCAAAATAACTTTTTAGTCTCCTCACAAAAAATGCGAGAAGACTTACTGACTATTCAAACTACTGATAAATAAAATAAACCTAGGGGGTGTGGTTGAGCGGTTGGGGCTCATCCTCCCTTAACCAAGTGTCGAGGCTTCGATCCTCGCCTTGGGTATGGAGCAGCTTTAAATCCCTGGGCCAGTTGTCCAACCCTTCGAGGTGCCTCCAATCCAGCGAGGGGATTAGCCACTGCGTTCAACGGTGGATACCTTGGTCTCGACCAAAAAAAACTACTGATAAATATTAAAATTCAACTATACCGTCAATCGAAGCAGCCACCTGGTAAAAACCTACAATGCCCATATCTGAAAAGTTTTCAAAGCAACACTTGGAGGGTAAGTACGTAAATTACTACTTGAAAAACATACATACTTTTTGAAATGGATGACGCAGAGAGAGAAAAATGAAATCAAAAAAGAGAAAAGAGAGTGGATGTGAAAAGGCTGACGCATAGAGAGAGGGAGAGAGGGGGAAATGTTGACGCAGAAAGAGAGAGAGGAACTGTGTGAGAGAGGAAGGGGAGAGAAAAGGAAAAAGTTGGAAGAAAATATAAAGACTACTATAAATCTTATATCTATCTTTTGACCACTACCAAAAATTTCAAACTAACTATTTTGTCACTTTGAAAAAAAATGAGAAGACTTAATAACTATTCAAACTATTGATAAATATTAAAAATATACGTGACAAACATTTGTCACTAATACCTAAAAAGCTGACAAATATTTGTCACTGATATATAAAAGACACGGGATATATATTTGTCATTGATAATAATAATAATAATAATAATAATAATAATATTTGAAGACTACAATAACTCTTCTATACATATTCTACTATCTACTATAATATATAAATCTATTAAAGTTAATCAAGTTAACCGCTAACAAAATTTCCAAAATAACTTTTTAGTCTCTTAGAAAAAAATGAGAAGACTTAATGACTATTCAAACTACTGATAAATATTAAAAATACACGTGACAAATTTTTGTCACTAATACCTAAAAAATGACAAATAACTATCACTAATATATTAAAGAGGGTAGGATAAATATTTGTCATTGATAATTATAATTTTTGAAGACTACTATAAATCTACTATCTACTATAATCTACTAAAAGAAATCAATATAACCACTAGCAAAAATTTCAAAATAAATTTTTAGTCTCTTCAAAAAAATGATAAGACTTAATGACTATTCAAGCTATATAATGATAAATATTAAAAAAACACGTGACAAATATTTATCACTAATACCTAAAAAGAGGACAAATAACTATAACCGACATATAAAAAAACACGGGACAAATATGTGTCACTAATACATAAAAAAACGTGTGATAAATTTTTGTCACTCATAAAAAAAACACAGTACAAATAATTGTCAACGATATATAAAAATACGGAAAAATATTATCACTATAAATATTACTATAAAGAGTAGGAGAGAATATAAAGACTACTATGAGTATACTATTTATCTTCTGCTATTTACTATAATCTACAAATAATCTACTAAAACTAAACAATCTAATCAGTAGCAAAAATCTCAAACTAACTTTTTAGTCTCTTAGAAAAAAACGATAAGACTTAATGACTATTCAAACTATTTTTTTAATGGCAAACACATATTATAAATATAAGGGGTAGAAGAGATACCCGAGCCCATGCAAGAATATCAGATCACAGAAACAAATCTGAAAAAATAGACACCACAAAAGAGTTTAACTACTGAGAAATACACCACTACAAGAAAATCGTTGTTTTGCCACGGAAATTCCTGTCGCAAATGTACAAATTCCCGTCACAAACATGAATTTGCCACGGATTTGCGACGGACAAATAATTGTGGCAAAAACGCTCGTCGCAAACGTTTTGCCACGAAATTACCCGTCGCAAATACGTCCGTGGCAAACTCGTCGCAAGTCCGCCGCAAAATTCCGTGGCAAAGCAGCCGCAAATCTCGTCGCAAAGCTGTGGCAAAACCGTGGCCAATAATTTTGATTTTTTTTAAAAAATTTCGTCGCAAATTGTTAAAAATTCCATGGCAAATTCAATAACTACCAAAAAAGCTCCTTCGCAAATTCCGTCGCTACGCAAAAAATAATAATTCAATCGTTATTCTCTGTCAATTCAATTCATACTCTCCAATACAATAACTACATTGTCATTCATATTTGCAATACTTCCTGCCAATTCAATTCAGACTCCAAAACTACATTCAGACTCCAATAACTACGTTGTCATTCATATTTGCTATACTTCCTTCCAATTCAAGACTCCAATCCACCAATTCAAACATACACATAAACTACACTAATGTTAAAAGTGTCAAACATACAAAATATCAAATACCAAAACATATCAGTAGTATTCAAAGTGTCAATCCAAACCACAGACTTAGTTAAACATAAACTAGACTAATATTAAAAGTGTCAAACATACCAAATATCAAAATATATCAAAACATACCACTAGTTTATGTCAAACATACATAAACTACACTAATGTCGATAAACTCAAAAATTCGACGTGAAGCATCTTCAACTCCAACTCGAACAATATACCTAACAAAACAAAAACAATAATGATTACTAATTAATTCATAAAACTAAGAAAATTTTCACCTTAATTAAAACATAGATTACCTAGATGTCGTCAATAACCCTCCCCATAAGGGCGGTCTCCATGATCTCCACCGTCTCCATCATCTGCATCTTCGTTCTCGTCCCTTTGGCGGGCTAGTCTGCCGCGGGCGGCTGCCAATCAGGTGGAGGTACTGGAATCCCAGAATGGTTAAATACGTATTCAAGTAGTTGTTGTTGTCGTGCATCGCTGCCTCTGCCGTCGCGCTTATTTCCTCCTATTCGTCGCGCAAAAATTGTCGTGACATTTCTTGGATGATCCTACGGGCCTCGGAGAGACAGCTTGCGCTCGTCGAAGCTTTAGAGAGTCGTCAACTATGCCTCCCGTCCCATACACACGACTCTTATAGGGCCTCCAAACAGCCTTCTCCCACAACAATCGCTTTCAACTTAGCCAACTCAACGAGGTCTCTTTGGTATGTCCGATTGAGATAACAATCATTTGAAACTCCTCCTATAAAATGCACAAGTTATAATTATAGTCAAAATAAATGAGATATTATATCAGGCACATTCATAATAACATAGACAGAAATGTCTTTAACATTGAAATGACTCATATCTATTTGCAATACAATACCCCTGCAAATTCAATACAAACACACCAATTATAAGTTCAATAAACTAAGTGAGACCAGTTATAACTAACTCAACAACTTTCAAAGACACCAATTCATTTCACATAAACTAACTTATATTTCCAATTCACATAACCAACTATAAATTAAAACTAACAATGACATCAATTCGAATTCAACACAAACCAAACATACTATCCAAACTATCAATCTGACTAAATTATCAACAAATAAATTCAATAATCAGCAGAACTTGGTAGAAATAAGACGCATTACCTTACCCTAGCACCAACAACAGCAACTCTTTCTACAGTTCCTGCAGACCCAAAATTACAAAGTCAAGGTTTTCACAAATTTAGGAAATTTTAGAGCACATCTCAATAATCTATAAGCTTAGGTGTTTGTTGACTGTACACAAGGATGAGTTGCTCAACTTGCAACAATATATGATGAGCATTCAAATTTACAACAGATATGTGAAACATTATTCTTTGAAACAACATTCCCTCATTGAAACAATATTCAATGAAAACTGTATATGACCCAAAAATTCACGTTCAACGAGGGATTCACTTCATTTTTTAATTAGAACATGATTAGGGTTTTGTTCAAAAACATTGGGACATTTAGGGTTTTTAATCAAGTGAAATTAGGGATAAATTAAAAACATAATAGAAATTACCTAAAAGTGGGGAAGAGGAGCGCGTGGCGCGGTGAAATACTAGCGGAGATGCGAGGTGAAAGCAGTGGAGAAACAATGGAGGTGAAATGGTGGGGCGCAAAGGAGAGGGAGAGTAGTGGAAGAGGGAGAACGTGTGTCTGCCACGTGGAGTGTGGAGCTTGATTAGCGATGGAGGAGGGCGGAGGAGGGTGGATGGTGGAGATCGGAGGAGGAGACTGAGGTAGAGAGCATTTTGATTTTTTTAGGGAGAGAAGAACGTTCTGATTTTTAGGGATCGTGGGTGTTTTATTTTGATCATTGGGTTGCCACGAACTTGCCACGGCATATCCGTCGCAAATTTCTGGCCTTTCACATGTCCGTGGCAAACCCGTGGCAAACACCAGCGGGAAATTTCGCGCTCTTACTTTTTACACATGCCGTCGCAAATCTGTGGCAAATTACTGACGGAAAAGCTGCGTGGCAATTGCTGGTGGCTAAAACAAGTTTTTCTTGTAGTGCACAAATAACCTTCGCCCACCTCAATTGATAAAAAGGTATACACTGACCAGACTGAATTGAGGCCATTATATTGCCTCTTCCAGAGCCACACATCCGACTCCCAAGACGGCAGGAGATGAGGTAGGCTAAGTAGGAGTTCCTCCAATAGGCCCTCTTCCCATAAAAAAAATCTCCTTCTCCAAGTCAGACCCCACTCCAATGACCCACCTACCCACCTCACTATTTTCCCTACACTGTCGTACTCCTTTTGATTAGATATCGAGAAGAGCCTTGGAAAAGCTGTAGAAAGGGGCAGAGCCCCCACACGTGTATTGTGCCAGAAGGAAGTAGCATACCCATCACCCACCTTCCACACTAGGGACTTCTGAAACCAATCGGTCCCACTGTCCCCTCAACTACCGAGTCTACAAATATCCGCCACCACAGGGTAGCTTTAGTCGAAGCCCCACATCGACTAATATAGTCCCGCCCCCATTGACGCACGCCATATTTTGCAGGGAGGACTTCCTTCCAAAAAGTTGTTGTACCATCCAAAAGTCTCCACCGCCATTTCTCTACGTCAATGTTGTCACTGGTGCTAAAATGTGCCAAATCAGATTAGAACTCAAGATAGAGACCAAAATGAATAAAAAAATATTTTGCAGGGACTAAAATAGATTTTCGCTCATTTTACAGGAACAAAAATGATATTTAAGCCTTATAATTATAATGACTATACTAATGGCTGTATATAACTACATGTCTGTCTATTATTATTCTTGATGGGTGTTTTTAAAGTTCTTTATTTCCTTTAAATAAAAGTATTTTCACTTTTTTTTACAACTATAATGATATTCACATGGAAGCAAAATCTTCTTCATTTAAGAAAAGTGATTTTTATGAATATTTAAGAAAAAGGATTTAGGAACACGTAATCCTTTATGATAGAGTTTTTTATAATTATTTTAATATTTTTTTAAATGCAAATAAATCTTCTAAAAAGTCAATATATTAGATGTGTTTAAATGCAATAAATTTTTATTCACAAGTTTTAAGCGCAATATTTATTTATTTATTTATTTATTTATTTTGGAAAAGCCACGATTAAATATTTGTAAGATAAGATATTTTTTTTTGGTTACCATGTCATTGGTGTACAGTTTTCATCGACTTTGTCGACAACTAATCTACGCCAAAAACTTGACTAACCATGAGTACCCGGTTTTGACAGGTGTTTTTAAAGTTCTTTATTTCCTTTAAATAAAAGTATTTTCACTTTTTTTTAACTATAATGATATTCACATGGAAGCAAAATCTTCTTCATTTAAGAAAAGTGATTTTTATGAATATTTAAGAAAAAGGATTTAGGAACACGTAATCCTTTATGATAGAGTTTTTTATAATTATTTTAATATTTTTTTAAAGGCAAATAAATCTTCTAAAAAGTCAATATATTAGATGTGTTTAAATGCAATAAATTTTTATTCACAAATTTTAAGCGCAATATTTATTTATTTATTTTGGAAAAGCCACGATTAAATATTTGTAAGATAAGATATTTTTTTTTGGTTTCCATGTCATTGGTGCACAGTTTTCACCGACTTTGTGGACAACTAATCTACGCCAAAAACTTGACTGACCACGAGTGCCCGGTTTTGTCTGTCCATGTGGTTTTCCCCTCCCAACAGAGTTTTTGTCACACCTAGATAAGATATCATTATAATTTACTTTTTATTTACCATCATTTTAAAAATATGTTTAAATGCAATCTTTATGGAATGGAAGTAGAACTCCTACAGGGGGATCCGCTCTCACCATATTTGGTTGTGTTCTGCATGGAACATTTGGGTTATATGATTCAGAAACAAGTGGAGAGTAGGAGATGACTCCCCCTATTAAGATCTCTAAGGATGGACCTGAAATATCACATTTTTTTTCGCAGATGACGTTCTTCTCTTTGCAAAAGCAACTTCTGGTCGAGCAAATTATAACTAACATTTTGGAAGAATTTTATTCTTTTTCAGGTTTGAAGGCGAGTAATTAAGGAGAAGTCTCACATTTATACCTCCAAAGGAGTGGATCAGCACATGAAGCTTAAGCTATCTCAAGATTTAGGGATCCGAATAACCAACCGCATTACTAAATATCTTGGGTTCCCAATAAGCTTTTGGATTAGTTAAAGGGACTTTGTTCAGAGATCATTTATGCTATCACAACTGTGGACTTTGTCCAGAGATCATTTATGCTGAGATTGTTGCAATAGCTAAAGGGATTGCTTTGTGTTGGGATAAAGGTTTCCGAAATGTGGTGTATGTTTCAGATTCTCTTACAGCAGTGCAATATATCAATAATGGGGTTTCCACCCATCATAGACATAGCAATGAGATAGAAGAAATTAGAAGATATACTTGAGTCTTCATTGGGACATTAAGATATCTCATGGGTGCCGGGAGGTAACCAATGTGCGGATTTCTAACACCACCCTCTTCAACATCCAAAACCCAAAATCTTCCCCTTCAACACCACCCTTCTTATTATCATTGTTTTGATGAAGATCTTGAATCAACAGTTCTGTATTTAGGATTCTGAATGTTATTTAGGAAAACAAAGAATGATTCAATTTTCCCTCCTTTTGTTATTTAGGGTTTTGAATAAAAACACCCACGAACAACTTTGATATATAGATCCATAATTGTGCCACTGTATTTAGGGTTGTGTATCTATAATTGTGCCTCATGATTCAAAGGTTTTGTATTCATTGCTTTCTATAACATCGAGCGTTATTGTAAATTGCAATACCATTTCCCCCTTCAACTTTGACAGCGTCGCTGAGTTTCCCTAAAACGAATCTAAGCAACCTTACTCAAACTTCGATGTTGTAAAAAAAAATCAATGTTGAAAGTTATTTCCTTAGTTGATTTCGTTCAGTGAATCAGCCTAGGTTTAGGAAATTTCAATGATTTGATTTTTTCCGAGTAATGTCAAGAGTCTGGTTTCTTAGAACTAAAGAAGATGAGGATGATGATAATGGATTTTCAGCTTTTTTTTCTTTTGATAAAAATTAATGACTCATGCCCACGTGGCTCGTGTATCTGACACCGTTAGAGCCACGTCACCCACATAACAGACACGTTAGCTCTGTTAGTGTCAATTGGGCTTTTTGTAATGGAATTTCAAAAGGGTAGCAGTGAAGATGTTATCAAACTTAAAGGATTTAATTGAGTGCGAAAAAACGTAAAGGATCAACTCGTTCTGAATAAATAAATAACATAAAAGGCTTCGGTATAACTTTACTAAATAATTTTCAAGAATCCTAATCTATTAATTTTTTTTAATTTCTTGTATCACAACCTAGTTTTTTTTGACAATAAGCACCTAATGCATTTCATTGGTGATTAAATCGGAAATACATGGGGAAACCTCATAGTAATCTTGAGGAATACCGCCAACAAGGACACCTCATGAAGAGAATGAGCAACCTTGCTAGCATTCCTCCCAAGCAAACTCAACATGAGAGTTATAATTAAAAAGGAAAATAGACCTTACAAACATTAATGTAAGACCCCAATTAAGGAATGTCGTTCTTTGTTAGAATTGAAGCATCGGCAACAAACTTAGCATGCGACTCAAAAATGATTTCGTAGGTAAAAACAAGTTTTCTTGTAGCGCATGATTTACTGTTTTCCTAATACATGCAGAGAAAAGTAAATTAAATAACCTCACTTTGATTTCTCTTGAAAATAACTTTTTAAAGAACCTTGATCGTCAACCAATTACTAGCGAATTTTACTTGAAATACAAGAAGAATGATATTCATAATACTATTTTATTTGTTCATCAAGGCACTCAAAATCTCAGGACCGGCCTTGCGGCGATGGCCAATGCAAGGTGGTAGCTAGTGATGGTGAGAGGGAGTGGGGCGCTCGGAGAGAGAGAAGGACTGAGGAGAGGGAGGTGTAAGTAAGAGACAAGGTGGAAAATAGAGAGGGAATTGAGAGATTTTAAGTTAGGGATATTTTGAGATATTGGGAAAAGTAGAGAGGTTTATTTTTTAGATAGACAATTGTTAGTAGAGTGGGGGGAAAACTTAACTAAAAATTAATTTAGACATCACCCCCAAGATTTTTGAGTCGACCACAACGCCACTTGTGTACTATACTACTATGTACATGTTTCCTAGGTAGCGATTATTAGCATCATGATTTTTATATCTTAATAATATATAACCATGAATAGCTGACGTGTGCATGACACGTCAACAGACAAAAAAATGACGCAATGCATTACGTCATTTCTATGTCACTACAAAATAATACATGGCTTCGTGGACGGTGAAGATGTAGTGCGATGAAATGGAAGAAAGAATCAACGGATGTGAACCAATCGGATCTTTGATGAACATGCGATCGTTTACCACGCTCTTCCATCAGCTGTAATCCAAACCATTAGATGATGCACCCATCGATTCAATCAACGCACGACACGCATCAAGGAAAATCAACGGTTCATATTTATTTAGATTTTGGCGCCCTCCTTTAATGAGATAAAGACAAGAAAACATTGTACATAATTGTAATTCAATCTCAGAAGTGAGAGATGACGGAAATCGAGTTGAGAGTTCTGATCTTTCTCCCTTCCACTTTCTTCTTCCTTCATCTTCTTCTTCAACCTTCCAACTTCCTTCTTTCTTCTTCTGTAGATTTCTGATGCGACGGGAAACGAGTTGACAATGACGGAATATTTCGTTTTTCCTTCCACTTTCTCACCTTGCAAGCGACTGTCTTCATCTTCACCACAAGTAAGATTTCGTTTTTCCTTTTCATTTTCGGTTTTCAGTATTCTTATTCGTTCATCTTTTGCAAATTGTTTAAAATTTGGTGTCTTGCTGCAGTGATTGAAGAGGAAAATTTGGTGTAAGTTTTGTAAGTGTTTGTAAGTATTCTTATAATATACATTATTTGGTGTAAGTGTTTGTAAGTATTCTTATTCGTTCCTATTATTAAAATTTGGTGTCTTCCAAATCACATGAGGAGTGTTGCCTTAAAATTGTTCCCATTTTTTTCCTTAGTTAAACCAAATCGTATTGAGGAAGCTTTAAGGTGTTCCAAATTGTATTAAGGAAGCTTTAAGCTATAATCACCAAAACACCAGACTGTCGCAAGTGTTCAATATATCAACCAAATCGTATTAAAAAAGAGGAATATGAGAGGATATTCATTCTAATGTGAATATCGTATATCTGGTGTTTGATGAAATGCCTAGGCTTGGCTTAGAAAATATTTAGAGGGTTTTTACTGATTCTAAATCATGCAAAGAAATTTTTAGTTGTTGTATCAAATTTATTGTTTTGATGGTTAGCTATTTATTTGATACAGTTTGGTTAGTGGTGTTTGTAATTTGGATTGGCCATAATCCAAGTTTCTAATTCAACTTCTGGATGATTAGAGCCTTAGTCATAGGTGCCCTATTTTAATTTCTTTTATTATTTGATTTTTTGCTTCTGATGTCTATAGTTTTCCAGTATCATACCTCCACCGTTCTTTGATCCCCGTTTGATTGATACACCGTAAATCATTCCAGATTGAATCTCATAATTAATTCCAAATTGAATCTCATAATTAATTCTAACGGCGCAGAGGTGAGTTGATTAAATAACTATTTCTTACTTTGGATTTCATGAAGTTTTGATTTTGAGGTTGGAAACTTCTGTTGCAGCTTCAAAAATCTGATTTGTAAATAGTTTTCTTATTCATTATAAGATATTCATTATAGTTCTATTAAGAATAATCAAGAATATAGTTCTAAGAATCTTATTTATATTAAAATTAAAATGGCTATTTGTTGATTTATGCAGATTTCACAGAAAGTGGAAAGCTTTTTGAAGTGGTACTTATTGTTCTGCCGTGTGCCACTCCAAGTGAGTTAAATCCATTTGGTAATTTCCCTTTTTATTTCATATGTTATTTATAATGATTTTACTATCATGTTCTGATGGTGGAACTGCACTGGCAAAAGCGATTGGTGCTTGCTCACACTTGAAGAAGCTCGATTTGCATGACATGTTTGGTGTAGAAGCTGGAGTTGCTCTAAATAAAGTTATAAAGTACTGTGTTTGTTGATCTTGCAGACTTCCCATCAAGCAAGTTGATCTTCACATGAAGTTTACATGGGGTAGTCCAATAAAGAAGTGCCACATGTCCTTGAGTGAGTGACTTTCTCAACTTGTCTCCAAAAGTAGGCGCCGAATTCTGCAAGTGGATCTGCTCCACATGACTAGGCATGACGTCACATATCAAGTGTTGAAGCATCAAATTGGTCATTGGATGTTTTGGTGCAAAGTGCTGGTTTAGCCGGTGTAGGCACTCCTAGTGCGAGCGAGTGTGAGACACACGAAGTAATGTGATTTGAACAAAACATCAAACCTAACAAGACATATGCATTTTGTCTAATTCATTGTTCTAATCCATTTGAATCCTTAAAATGATGTTTCTTCAATTATAAGCTATATTTACTTATTAATTTACTTGAAAATAAATAATAATCTAAGTTTAAATGTATGAATAACTCTATATAAAATAGAGTTATCAGTGAATCAACACATTTTTGCCCTTCCCAAGTTGCATTTATCGTTATATTTTTGCAGAATAGTATGTTATGGAACAACTTTGTTGTCGTTCTTTGATGAAGTTTTGTGTGGTATCTTATTTGGAAATTGCAATTTGCTTTTGAAGAGTTACAAATATAAAGATGAAAAAAGAAACATAAAGTCGTTGGGTGCCAAAAATAAACATTGGGTTCATCCTTGGAGATTATGATTTTGATTTGTTGGTAGGAAATGTGAATTTGAACATGCTAGAGCAATGGGCACAAATCTTTCTCACAGAGTAATAAGGTGAGTAGTTTGCTCTATAGCTTTATCCTCCCTGTTATAGAAGCATATTGTAAATGATAGTTTTCTTAATTTTTGGTGGGTGAAATTGATCTTCAACTCGAATGAAAGAATACGTTTCTTTGAATCAAAGCATATTAATTGCTTTTTACTTTTGTTGTAAATATCATCATCTCACCATTAAAGATATGATGTGCATGAGACATATATACATTGCCACCACTTTATATGATATGTAGTTGAGGAGTTTTTTCTTAATAGATTCTTTGCTTTGGTTTATTGTTATAACATTATTTATGCTTAAATTTGTGCTTATCATATAACAATATTTAGTAACTTTATATTAACATCTAATTAGAAGCTATCATGGTAATAGGAGGTTGCATTCTAAATTACTCAAATACGAGGAGTTTTTCCTTGATTACTATTAGTAACGGTGTATTTTGTTGTTGGGATTCAGTCCATTGACATGGGAAAATGAGGCAGATGAGCATTTTGGCATGTTATGAAGTGTCTTTCTCCATATGATAGCTTAATCCATTTCGATTGTGTTTGTCTGCTGAACGTTCCAATGCCATTTATGATAGTTTAATGTTCCTTACAGCAAATTCATCAACAAACTTTAATTGAATTTATTCTCCTCAATGTTTTTGGTTTTTTCTTTTAATTTTAGTTACAGGTGTAGTTCATGAGTCTAATGGTGCATTGTTCTACTTATTTAGTTTCCATTGAATTTTCAAAACCGTGCATAATGTTGACACTAGAATTTATTAAGACGGTCTTCTAATCAAATAGTCAATGTGATTTTACGATGTTTAACTTGATATTGCAAAAAAAATAATGTATTGCCCTATTGCTATCAAATAATAAAACACATGTTCTAACTAGGGGTGGCAATTTCTACCCGCAAGTGGGGATCTCCGAGGATTGATTCAGAATGAGCCGTGCGGTGGAGGATTTTCTCAGTGGGGATGTGGACCAGGAGAAAATCCTCGCAATCAAAGTGGGGATGGGGATGGGGATCATACTGCAGCTCATGAGGACCCGCCTGAATAAATTACATAAATATACTTATTATAGATATATATTATTTATAAGTAATTAATCTTTTAGTCTTTTTATACGTGTTTTGAATTTAAAATATTAACAAAATATTAAATTGTTCTAACTTTTATACTTTCCAAATATTAAAATATAAAACTAAGACTAACATTTATATTTTTTAATAAAAATGTTTAACTTTTGAATTTTAGTCTAACTTTTTATATATTTTTCTAATTTTATATATTTTAATTTATATTTTTGTTAGCTATTGGGGTCTCCGCGGGGACTGTGGGGATCCGTGGGGATGGGGATGGGGGAGGAATTGACCCCGAGGAGGGGAACGGAGATGGGGACGGGGGACAATTTGGGAGGCGGGGACGGGGAGCGGGGGAGTACTCACCGCACCCACCCCGCCCCATTGCCATCCCTAGTTCTAACAACAAATTAATTCTCCAATAACCCACTCTATTTTCCAATAATTAATTTAATACAAAAGTGAGAAGAACTACCATGTAGTCAAATCAGCCGCTAAAGATAAACTTTGTTATTTCTTTTCTTAAATTAGCCCCACCATTCTTTCTGATGAGCCTAACGCTATGTGATCCCTTTTGGTGTGATTTATATATATACATACACATACCTATATATTATAATATATAATTCGTAATAGATTTATGTAGTGAAATGTACGAGAATCAGTTTTTTAATCATATAAAAGACTAAAACATAAAACTGACTATTTTTTCTGAAAGAATAATTTAAAAATTATAACTTAGAATGACATGTATACCCGTGTAGCGCACGGGTAATGCATACTAGTATTATTTAAATGGAGAAACTCTTATTTGAGTATTTAAATGGGTTCTATTGGTACAAATCACTTTTTATAATTTTTAATAATAGTACTAAATAAAGACTTCATCTCTCCAACTCAGAACCCCAACAAAATTTACTAACTGCGTCTCACTAATATTTTGCATCACTCATTTATTAGTTTTTTAATCAAAAGTAAGGTTGGGGTCCACGGTCAGAAGAAAGGGAGGATTCTCTATATAAGAATTCCACCTTAATAGGTAACCTCCTATATAAGGATTCTCTTATAACTCTTAAACTTTGTTGATAATGACACACTAGAATTACTGTATTTTTTATAGATAAGCAAAAATTGTATTGAACGCACTAGGGATGCACCAATCCCATTTACATTAAAGAAAATGGGAGGTTCTCCTCAAAACCTCCCTGAGCCAAAACCCAGTGGGAAAAAGACTCAGGCAGGAAAAAGAGTACCTCAAAACAAAATTGGGTTGCTAACAATGTGCATGTCAACCCACTGTTTCTCCCCCTTCTAAGCATTGAAGAGGATTAGACCACCACATAGAAATAGAAATAGAGGAGTCTAGCTTCAATCTATAGACACACCAACTCCAAGTTAAGCTTTTGATGCGGGTCACCACTAATTCGGCATTTGGTTCCTCGTTAAAAATAGCACCATTCCTAGCAAACCACACACTCCAACATGTTGAAACCAGAACATGTGCTTCGTACGCTTCGTCTTCTTCCCTTTGCATAAGCGACCACATCTAAGGAAGAAGTCAACAATATCTAGGGACATGTCGAGATCAACTCCGAACCAAGAGCCAACAAGCTGCTAAACGGAGCGAGCAAAGCTACAATTGAGAAACAAGTGGCTAGCTGACTCGCAAAAGTTACTGCACAGCGAGCAGCTAGCCTCCTGTTCGGAATGGAGGACATTTCTGTGAAGTAATTGGTCACAGATAGGAAGATAATCAAGCAAAAGACACCACCCAAATACTGCAACCTTCTAAGGGACAAGCGATGTCCACAACGCCCCCAATAGGCGCTGCTGCACCGAAGCAAGTGTAGAAATGTTCTTTGTAGACCAAAGAATCGATATCTTGACTTCAACGTGAAACTCTTAGACTGATCCTGTGGCCAAATCCATGCGTCTTCCTTCCCTCTCGTTGGCGCTACTGTTTGCAAAATGCTGTCCAGAATCTCACCTTCTAAAACGGGGACAAAATCCGTAAAAACATGTCACGGTTTGTTCCAACTCCAAGTATCTCCATGCCAAGACCCGAACTCTGTGACTGTAACAAGTTGCTGCCTCCATCAAACAATAAGGGAAAAACTTTGAGCAAAGGCTCGGTCCCTAACCATTGTTCCTTCCAAAAGTTTATTAAAGCCCCATCACCCAACGCTCTTTTAATGCACCAAGTGAACCTTCTCGGTTCCTCTAAATTATCATCCAACGTCATCAAGTCTCTCCACCAAATAGAGCCATAATTCCGGCGAGAGTTGCCTACAACCGAGTCATAAATAAAGCAAGAAGTGAATTCCCCATATCTATGTCTCAACAACGACTCCAACTCGCATTACTATCCGTCAAAGCCATCCACTTCCATTTAGATAAAAGAGCTATATTAAGTAACTCAAGATTTTTTATTCCTAGACCGCCATCTTTTTTTTTGACTTGCAAACTCTATCCCAAGCCATCCAATACATTCCATTATCTCCCCTCCTTGATTCTCCAAAGAAAGTCCTGTTGAATTTTAATCATCTTCTTAATAACCACTTTCGTAGAATTACTGTATTTGTTGTCGACCTCCTAGTACTCTAGAAGTACTAATTAGTTCCTTTGTTTGTATGGGATCTATTTGGGGCATCTGTTCTTTGTTTGTTGTATTTGGTTGGGGTCTTGTCCGTATCTATGGTAATCAGTACAATTTGACCAAAAAAAAAGTGGATATCATGTGTGGTTTCTACATTCGTCTTTTTTCTTTAGTTGTGTGGTTTCGACACTCGTGAATCTTCTTACTTAGCATAAATATTTTTGCGTACTTTCTTTGAAAGGTCGCTCTCACATCCATCTCAATTAAGTGTTTTTTTGTCATTTTTCTTGTTTCAAATTATTTGTCATTTTCGAATATCAATGCAATATTTATTATTTTTTTCAATAATACCCTAACTTTTTTTTTGTATTTCCAAGTTTTCTGTTCTCTCTCTTCATAATTATATGAGGGTACTTTAGTCCTACCATACTTCTTGAGCATAAAAAGTAGAAGATCTAATCATTTTCTTGAGATCCGCGTATAGCCTTAAACGACAGTAAAATTGAGACAGACTGAGTATTTGTCACATCATGTTGGATAACGTTTGTGTGTTGAGAAACAAATCCTAGGTCCCTTTCCCTCTGCACCATTTACATCTTCTTGAGATTTGGTTCAAATATGAAAAGCTTGCAAAACAAAAACTACCACTTTAAGATGGAAAGTAGGGGTTCTCATGAGTTGGTTTCGATTGGATTTGTCTAAATTCGTTGTCCGAACCAATTACAGTTATTTGGTTTGGATTTTATTTTTTTTTTCTCAAAACCTGAACCAAATCAATTTGATATTGGAAGGGTCTGTATTTCGTTGATACCATGATTCAAAGACCGGTTCTTCCTTACTACTGACACCAATTGTTGTAATCTAATGCCAATTGATGGGCACTAAGGTATCAAGAACCTGAAAAGTGAAAACCAAGATCACACACAATGCGGAATAACTGAACAGTGCTACATCACTGGTTGCAACAACACTGTTAATAACAAGATATTATAAAACCAAGAAAACAATTAAAGAAATAGATAAAGGATAAAGAAAATGAACACCCAAGATTAGTAACTCAGTTCGATTTACCCTTAAGATCTAAATCGAACTGAGTTACCATTATAAATCATTTATATAAACTTTCAAATCCATTTTTTTAAAGAATCCACTTAGTTTATATAAATGATTTATCTAGACACAAAATATGCATTCATCACTAAAAAAACTTTAGTAAATTTAAAAAAAATTAGCTGTGAAGAACATGGAAAATCAAACTAGTATAATATATTTTGCATTGATGTAATTTACCTAAAAATACATACTTCTAAAGTATATTTTGGTTTTTATTTATAACATCTAAAACCGGATTCGGTCTACTTTAAATAAATCACCTGATTAAAAAAGAAGTGAGTTTAAGGTAAACTAAACCTCGAGGGTATGTTTGGGAAGGAGTTTTAGGAGGGGAGGGGAGGAGAAGGCTTAGAAAAAATTAGTCAATATTTTAATATATATTTGAAATTTTAAAAAAGTAAAAGAATAACATGATAAATAATTATATAACAATTTTAATCACACTTTATTTATGCTTATTGACATTTTATAGTTTGCTCAATTTAGAATTGAAAAACAAGTCCTCCCCTCTTTTTCCCTCCTAAAACCCCCTCCCAAACATACCCTAAGGGTTGGTCTAGTGGAACATGACAAAATTTGTATTCAAAGACTCTCATATGTAAATCCACACGAGTCTGGAGCGTCATCGCCTCACCCCAAAATTTGTTCTATAAAAAAACAACGCATACCTTTGTTGCCCGAAAACAATTCACATGTAATAACGCTAAAAAAGAGACAGAGTCACCAAATAAATACAGAAAAGCTAAGAATCCACCTTGAAAATTTGGGACAGGTGGGGGAAAAATAAGACAGTTCATTTCATTTACATTGCATTACCGTAATTGGAACTTTTCTTTGACAAATGACTACAACAAATATTCCCTAATAGATAAGAAGGTTTCAAATGGTTTGCAATGGTAGGTAGTGTGACTTTGCAGTGCTCCACACATATATCTATAAGTTGTAAATGTCATCTGCTATAATCTACAGAGTGATTGATGCCCATTGAAGGATAATTTTTGGTAAAAATCGGGTATCTTCTGCGCGCAACTGCAGAGACTAATCCCTTGAACTGGGTAGGACCACAAAAGGCGACAAAGATCTCCCTCAAGAGATTTAACACTGTTGCATGCCCAAGGCTGAATTTGATTTCATTGAAGGATATGATAGCAGACATTAACCACATAAAGTACTATAGCATGGAAAGAGATTTGCCCCAGTAATCCAAGGTGGCGAAGTTTATGGGAAGATTTGAAGGTTTACCTAACTCTTAAAAATAAAGTCTTCTCATGCCCATAACTAGCTTGTCACAAATCCCTTCATTTTCAGCCAAAAACAGTTCAGCTGATTCTCTGCTACTAAAAGTCTCTCCTTCAATAAAGTAGTTTCCCTCATCTTTTATAATGAGTCCATGTTCACAAGCCAATTCAAAAACCTCTGATTCAATGCAAAAGCCTCTTCCAAACTTGATACCCAGTTCAGCCTTATTCGTTGCTGCTGGTGCTAGTTTATTTTTACCACTTGCACACACACCGAACGCCCTACACCAAGCACCGCATGTCAAATGAGAACAAAAGAATTAAAACAAGATAAGTTGACAAATGTTAGTAGTTAGTAATTAGTAATTAGTAATTAGTTAGAGAGGCAAAAATGTTAGTTTCCAGGATTTGAACCCTCGACCTCCTTCTTCAAACCTTTTTCGTGTCTCTTAGCTCGCCAACTGAGCTACCTTTAAACTCCTTCACGTCCCTTAAAACAAGATATGTGTTTGGGAAAGAGGGAAATTGAGTAACTTTCAACATGTTACTAAAAAGAAGTAACATACATAAGGAAGGTGGCATGATTGAGAAAGTCTTCCTCAAGAAATAATTAAGTCTACTGGTTTGAACCTTAATGGTACTTAAAAATATACTCAAGCACTCACCTTATCCTCAGTTTTGATCAAACCGATTCTTGAAAGTCTCAAACGAATGGCTGCATAGAATCTCAAAGCGTTTCCGCCACAAGTGACCTCTTCCACAGATCCACCTCCTTTAACTGCTTTTGGACTAAATCTAATCTGTATATGAAAGATAGTATTGACTGATAAATCTAATGGTTCATTGGTACATTGTACAACTTGACATTCAAGTGATAAGAAACACAATTTTAAGTAATGTGGCTTTGACCTGATTAACAAAAATGATTAGAGTTTGGGAGCGGGACAGTGTGTAATGAATTTTCCGTAGTGCTTGAGTCATCATTCGCGAATGTAAATCTTGATTCGTACTGACTCCTAATTGATCGAGTTCGCATTTGGGGACAAGGGCAGCAACCTGGAATGGCAAAATCATCTCATATTCATGTGTGTAAAAATAAAGATGAAATGTGTTAAAATACCTTGAAAATATCTAATCATATCATTGTATCTTCAATTATACGATAGCATTTTTTATAGGCAAATGTAAGTGGTTAATTAGTTATGGGAGGGTGAAATGTTAGTTTTCAGGATTCGACCCCGGGACCTCCTGCTTCAAACTCCTTAGGTGTCCCTTAGCTCACAAACTGAACTACCTAAGATTGATTTCCATATTTCATCGTCTTTCATGATTTATTTCCTTATTTATATATGATTAAGAATCTAGTATTAGTACACACAGAGGTCAGAGCTCTGTACATTGAATCACACCAAATCAATATCAATTTCAGATTATTCATTAGCTTATTCTCTCTTTACATTATTCCCTACCATAATCCTAAAATTATAACAAAAATGATTAAACAAAATTAATAAAACAACAACAGAGGATAAACAAAGTTAATCTAAATAATTAGATGAAAGCTTGTTGCTTAGCAGTAACAAGATGTGATCTTTATAAGGCTCTTATCTTGACAGTCAGACACTGCTTTAGGAACTTATGACCGATTTCAATGCAGAGAATTTGCACAAAAACTTTGGTTTTACTAAATTAATGAGAATGTAAACGACTCGGCACAGTAACTTACACTATCAATCACAATCACATCTACAGCTCCACTTTTTGTTAATGTATCAACCATGCTCAACAAATTTTCAGCACAATCAGGATTTGAGACGAGAAGATTTTCGGTATTTACACCCATTGATTCCACAAGTGAAAGGTCTAATGCATTTTCTACATCAAGATATGCACAATATCCTGCCAAGAGAATCAACAGAATTTATTAAATTGACAGGAGACAAAACATCATATTCTCCAAAAGGAACAGGGGTTAAGACTAAGAGTACTGAGCATTTTGTATGTGTCAAATATCAACTAACAAGTAGACTACACAATTTTTTGGCCAAAAAATTAAAACTCAAAAGAAATAATTATTAAAGACAAACATCTCAATGCCTTCTGGGCATAAGAAACTCAGATCACTTATCAGTTTCAAAAATCTCCATTAGTAGAGTTATTTTTACACTATTAAAGTACACATTAAGAAATTCTCTATCACAATTGTGTTTTAAATGCTAAATTACTAAAGGTCTGATATGTACCTCCAAGCTTTTGAGCTTCTTTAATAATTTGAAGGGCAAGTGTCGTCTTACCAGCCGCTTCTCGTCCATAAATTTCCACAATCCTACCCTAAAACATTCAAATGTAATGCATGTTAAGGAAACCTGTATATATGTATTAGAGTAATGGTTGTATTTGTACATGTCTCAGTTTAGTAGCTTTTCTATATGCTTAGATGTATAGGTAGCGCATAACTGTGACAACAGAATATGTGCCTATGTGGAGTCACCATAATCTGTTATTCTGTAAAGATGGTTTACTTTGAATTTTGCACCACTTCTTGTTTTGTCAAATATCAGGCTCTAGTGAGGTCCTCTTAGAAAGTTCCAATGGTTCATATGGAACCTCATCTATTCTTTCTTCAGAGTCTTCTACTTTTTCCCTTGTTTATTACCACTGTAAATACCAGTGTAAGATGCTTCTACTTCTAATGTTTTCAACAAAGAGAATCCATTCTAAACCTTTATCTATTCAGATTAACAGTCCAATAAAATTAATGGGGAAACAGAATTAGGATGAAGGAAAGGCAAGAAAGAAAGACTAGTTTTGTTTGCTCTTATAATCCCTAATTCCTTGGTTGAATCTATACCAAAAATGTCAACAACTCAACTGAATTATTATCCTGTTAAGGCTCTACAATAACAACGATCAAGTTTATAAAATTGCGTACAAAATGAAACTAATTATTACTTCATCTCACTATTTCAATAAACATGTGTTATGTTATTTGAAATACATGGTCATATCATATCCACTTTGCATAGCATATTTATGAATGTTCAAATCACCTAAAATTTGATATACATGAACACAAAGATAATATTTTATAATTTAGCAGTTAGATTGGTTAATTTCACATCCTACTAGTAAAAATGAAAAATATCAATTGATCCTATATCAGGACACAGACACACCAACAGCGGCGATGTCTAAAATATCGGACAGCAAACAACTAAATGCACTGGTCTTATTGTCACCTTTGGTAATCCTCCAATTCCAAGAGCTAAGTCAAGCTTCAAGGAGCCTGTGGATACCACATGAGCTTGGCGTACACCAAAAAACTTGTGCAAAGATAACATTGACTCCTTGCTAAACTCGTTTGCAAGCTGTGAGACAGCCAAGCAAAGTGCATTTTTTCTCTCTGCTGCTTTTACATCATCATGTATCACAGCACATTCAAAATCTGATGCTTCAGCTGAAACTAGAAAATGATTCTGATGTTATTAACATGATATTTATGACAATATAAGCATCCTAATATTAGTTTTCAAACTGTAAGGAAAAAATACAGATAAATACACACACGGAGATAGAGAAGAAAAAGAGAAACATGCAGCACAGCAGAAAGCAGTGAGAGTTCATTTCATTCCCAATAGACACACACAAATACACACCGGTACGTTATAAGGCATGGGAACTAATACCTGTAGAAGAAAGCGAGCAGCTGTTCAGGCTGGTCCTGGTCATTATTTGTCTAATTCCATTCTGGGCAAAAAAAAAAATACAATAAAAGGATACAAAATGCTTTAGAAAATACTCATTTAGGAGCAAAGAGGAACACAGTTAGAAGAGAAAGAAATGAAAAATAAAAGAGTAAAGAAAAGAAAATAAGAACTAGTCATAAACAACTATTGTGGAATGGCAACCAAATGCATATATCCAACACAAACTGGAAAACTTAGATGCCAGCAATAAACATCTTAATAATCTTACTAACAGAGGTTCAGCATAAACATTGAATATGACACAACAGTAATTTAATTTAGACCTTCATTCATCTACTTGTTCAAAAATACCTAACTGTCTGTCTATAAGTTTCACTTGATCAAAATGTAAATCAGAACCAAAATTCACATCACAGAGAGAGAGAGAAAGAGACCTGGTGGTGCGAGGGGCATAGAAGAGAAGAGGAGAGTAAAGGTCTTGCGAAGAGATGGAGACGGGTCAAAAATGGCATTTTAAAATGGCGGCGATACCAACATTCGCGAACCGGGAAACAGGTCAACAAGTATAGTCACGTTTCAGTGTTTTTTTTTAGTCGATATTTTAAATTAAAAGGTTAATTAATAATTAATAGGCAAAATTGAGTCCTTTTAGTTTTTTTTTCCTTCATTTTAGTCCTTTTAAGTTCTTATTTATGTTTCATACTGAAAATCGATGTAAAATTCCATATTTCTTTTTTGACAAAAAAATTCCATATTTCTGTTTATGTTTCAAATTGGTAATGTTCTGTTTATAAGGACCGATTTAAAATATAAATAAAATTTAAGGGACCAAATTTTATTGATCAAATTAAGGGACCAATTTGAAATGTAAACGGAAACATTAGGACAAGTTTAAAACATGAAAGCTGATCAATTTGAAACGTAAAGGACTTGACTGAGAAAAAAAAAACTTAAATGATGAATTTGAAATTTTAAATAAACTTAAAGGACCACAAACACAATTTTGTCTGATTACTGTATGTAAATAAGGAATCAACTTAGTCCCTCCTCCTCACATTTTCAAATAATGACATGTTAGTCTATCTGCTCATTTGATTAATAAAATGTAAGTTAACTTTGCCGAGTTGGCATATTATGTGTTGAACTGGGACATTAGCCCTATCAGCTCATCACTAACTACACATGTGTCATTTTTTTGGGTAATAAGTTATATTGATAGTATGCCTACGAGAAACTTATCGGAAGTTATTTTTTTTTCGATAAGCAACTTGTCTATGTATGAGTGAGTGTAAATGAATTATTTAAAAGTTTGTCTTTAGTTCCTCTCATTTTCTATATAAGGAGGTTGTTTGTAAGATATACATAGAAACAATTAAAAATAAAACTTAGTGTGTTTTATAAAACACGTGCCTTTAAACTTTGGCTTTTGATCTTGGTATCCCCTCCTTAAACCCTATACCCCCTTTTGTGCAAAAGTTTCAAATTTGTCCTTACTAAAAAACAAAAACTGTTTGAATCATCTCATAATTCATCATTCTGTAATTAAAGAGTAAGATTTTCTCCTAAATTTTACGGAAACATCACCCAACTGATAAATCTGTAGTTGAATTCCTACAGAAACATCATACGTAGATGAATCCGTAGTTGCTGATACTGCAACTTGGAAGGATTTCTGGGAAATTTTACGGAAACATCCTCTAAGGATGAATCCGTAGTTGCTGCTGGTGCTTGTTTGAACGCAAAACTTGGATTATTTACGGATTCATGTAGTTTAGATGTTTCCGTAGTTTAAATTTTGACTACGGATTGATGGGTGGAGAATGAATCCGTAGTATTATTTACTGCATTTGTTTCCAGAGACTACGGATTTATCCTGGGGAGATAAATCCGTAGTGTTTTTAATTTTGCTTGATTTTTTTGCGTGTGTCATGTACCGTAAGAGGAAGGATTCCTCCATGGTCCAGTGGTTTGATGCGTAGAGGGGACGTGCATTGGAGAGGTAGAGGAAGTGCTAGTGATAAAGGTTCGTCTGAGCCACTGAGTGAGCGTACACAAAATAGGATAGCCGGACACGCTTCCGAATGGTAGAGACGTGTTCGTGGACGTCTTCTAGCTCCTCTAGGTGACGATGACAGGGGAGTGCCTGAGATGCAGCATACAAGTGATTTTAGAGATGTTTATGAGCCTCCTCCTCCTCCTCCAGGTCAGCATGGCCATGGGTCGACTGCTTTAGATAGAGGTGATCATAGAGATGTTTACGACGATGTGCTTGCTAGAGGTGATTACGGAGATTATTATGAGGCTGGACAGGTGGGGAATGATGATATTGCTGAGGATGATGCCCATGTAGAGGCTGATGATAGTATTGAGGCGGAGGATGAGTCAGGTGAGGCTAGTTCAGATGTAGATTTAGATCAGCAGGTTGAGTTTGATTATGAGGTTGATGATGATGAGGCTGAGGACCTTGTTCAGCCTTAGCAGACAGAGTTTGTGGAGCTTGACCTGGGTCCGAGGGATGGCTCTCTACTGTGTAAGAGTCATGAGCACGTGACATCTAAGTTGCGTATTGGAGTGGTACGTAATAACTTTAATACATTATTTAAAATATGCACTGTTGTTTAATATGTGTTAAATGTTGTTATCTTTTATATGCACTGTTGTTTAATATGTATTTATACATATATACAGGATCGCGGGAAGTTGAAGATTCCTGCGAATGGGGCCAAGTTATAGAAGCTTGTCCCTGAGATGCTTCATCCAGAGGTTGCACGTTGGGTTCAGAAGGTTGGTCTTACGGACCTTCAGTTCACTTCCATGAAGATAGTCAACCATGAGTTGTTATCTGCATTTGTGGAGAAATGGCATCCGGAGACATCTTCGTTTCACATACCATTTGGTGAAATGACTATTACTTTGGATGATGTGTCCAGCCTTCTTCTCTTGCCTATCTTTCTTCACCATCAATTTACACTTAGCACTCACGTTTTTGCTTATGTGATACCGACAAAGCAAATTGTAACTTTCCGGGAACACAACCTCTACGGCACTCATCAATCCAAGATATCTATCAGTGATAAACAATTCAGGAAGAGCAATATCTACCACCATCATGTCTCTCAGCGTCTGCAATACCAATCTGAAATTGTCATACCGCTCATTCGACAAATAAGCAAAGCAAACCGAGAATTTCAACTCCGTTGAAGTCACTCCAACAATCTCCAAGAGGGGCAGTTTATACTTGTTGGTTTTGTAGGTGCTGTCCAAAATCAATATCTTAGGGAATATCCTCAATAGGTTGATAGACTCAGGATGTACCCACATGATGTCACCAATAACATCACAGTTCTCAATTCTTCTGCTCCAACACACATAGTGTTCAGAATCTATCAACCTCATAAGCTCCTGAATCTCAGTTCTAGAACCTCTGCGACTCGTCCTAAACATCTGGCGCTGCTTATACAACTGCGTGATAGTACTCAAGTTCCGCACAAACCTCTTCTTCTATGCACTTAGACTCTTCTCTGCTTTGACATTTAACAATGTATGCTCATCCAACATACTTTTCTCTTCCTTTGTGAATCACCCAAATATTGTAAGTCCGATACATGATGCAGATGGCTGATGATTGTGTACACCACACCTAACCTCTACCTTCCAATCCTCAACTGGAGGATTCAGAGGTTTAGCTTTTAGCTTGAATGGACAATCACACTTCTTTGAAGATATCCTTCTACCTTTAGAGCAATCCACGTCTACTCCTGTGTGTTTCTCATGTTTCGCACAACCAAAAACAGTCACATTTTTTCTCCCACTTTTGCCAATTGCTTTATCGGATCTGAGGATGATAACAACTGTTCCGTTGGCTTTCCCAGTCTCTCTAGCCCAACATACGAGATCATCACGGGTATGAAAAATCTACAAATAATTTACAATTATCGGATTAGACTAAATACTAAATACTGTTTAAAATAATTAATCATAAATACGCACCTCTTTTGTTGTAAATGCATATGATAAATCAATGCAATTGGGAAGCGTCCCATCAGGCATAGCCATATCTGTAACATATTAACAATAAAGAACTTGATTAATTAACTAATTAAAAAAATTTAAGAAAACACTCCGGATTTATCTAGGATAGATAAATCCGTAGTGTATTTTTAACACTCTGGAATTATGTGTTTAACATATCCGGAAAAAACCCAACCTTATACCCTACGGAATCATCACAATATATAAATCCGGGAAAAATTCAAAAATTAAGACTATGGATTTACCTTTCTGTGATAAATCCGGAAAAAACGCGAATTTTTTGATCAACTGTGATTTTTTGTAAAAAGGAGAGGGGCATTTTGGTATAAAATTGTATTATGGGGGTATGGAGGCCAATGAGGGGGGTATTAAAATTAAAACCCTTAAACTTTCTCTCTTCTTTCTAAAAGTTCTAGTTACAATGTTCATCTCATTTAACCCTCTATAAAGATGCGAGTATGCTATACATTCACCTCAAAAATGAGGATATTGAGTATCATAACATGTTTAACTATGATCCATCCTACCGTCCCCTCTTTCATGAGATGACAATTTTGAGTTTTTTGGTATGTGCTTGAGACTTTTGTTGCCTATATGTGGTTGAAAAAAACAAGTTAACCATGGAAGTCAGCAAATAATTGAATTTTCTTTTTGGTACATAAAGAGGGCTTTCGCCCAAATTTAAAAAAAAACAACTAAGAAACTACTATAACATTATGTTGTTGTCAAACTCTTTTTTCTAGCCGCAGGATCGACCAAAGGTTTGAAACTACGATTCCTCTGTTTCTTCAAGAAATTGCGTCGAGGACGGAACTCTGTTCCTTAACTATGGGTTCCCTAACTCCTCCGAAGAGTGTTAGGATAGGTGAGAAGGACGTGTGGCTGGACTATCTAAGCGCGTAAAACATATATACAGCCTACTATATATATGCATGAGTCTCTCTTGGCCACCACTCGAGCTTGCAACTGCTCACCGTTGGATCCATTAAGATCAACACTTCTAATCACTCCCAAGTCCTAGAAACTCGGAGACACTCTTCCACGACCTCACTAGCACGGGTTAGTGAACCTCTTCGATCATATTTCCACGACTCTCTTTAGTTTGTTGACCTTAACTGCTTCAACGCTTTGTCCATGTGCATTGAATCATTGCGCTCCAAGCAACTTTCTTAGCCTCCGCTACAATCATCGTCAACCATGTTACTTCCTCGTCCTTTGGTCGTTGGTTCCTTAGTCGAGCCATCTTCTAACTGAGTTTTACCCTCCCTCGGTATACTTCATCATTTCTTTGTTGCTTAAAACCTTTTGATATATCCTTTACACTTTCAAATTGAGCTTTCCATCGTGGTTTATTCATTTGGCAAGTATTATTTTATCCAGGCCCTAATGTTTTTATGCCTTGTTCTGTATGGCCTCGACTTTATCCTAGCCTCGATTCCCCTTTTTCTCTCGGCCAACAACTTAGATTATTTTGGGCGTCAACAAATTCTGAGGCAAAGAGGTCCCAGACCAGTCATCGAACAAGTTTTGTTGAAGGTCGCCTAGAGGTTGGTCCAACTCAACCATGTCATTGCTATCAAACTGAAAACTGTAATTAACTAACTAGTCAGCGCATCTATTTTCCTCCCTCCATGTGTGAGTGATTGTATTCTGCCAATTCAAATTCAACAGCCTATGCATACGCTTAATCAACCTATAAGAAGATCTTGCATCCCTATCAACTGAATTAATGAAGTCCACCAAATCTTGAAATCACTCCCTATTATTAAATTAGTATCTCCCACATGCTTGACCAGTAGCATGGTTAGCCACATACCCCATGTCTCTGCTTGAAGAGATGTACACTTACCAACACGACAAGCAAATCTTGTCACCCATCTACCAAAGGAGTCCCTTAAAAAATCACCACACTCAACCTTATGTAAGTCTAGTTTGCAAGCTCCATCACAATTAACTTTTATCCATCTCATATCAGGAGGTTTGCATCTAACCACAACAGTGTCTATGTGATGCCTTTGGTGCTGAATGTTGTATGTATTGATAATCTCTCTCACATATGAGGATTTCATCCAATACATTACTTTGAAATTAGCTTCAAAGATAGATCAATTGCGCCAATTCCACAAAAACGAACATGTAGCCATATAAACTATGAATAGATAACAAAAGGGATAATATTTTCAAACAACCAATCACGACTTCAATCTTAAAAATATTTGACACACCCAATGAAGGTATAAGCCTCAGCCAAACTCTAGTAGGATGCATGCAATCACAAAGGACATGCATTAAACTCTCATCGCTATGATGGCAAAAAGGGCATTGAGCTTATATTGAAGGATTCCATTAGTGCCTTCTAGCGCTAATTAATGGGATTTCGGGTTAGAATCCTCTCTATTTATATGCGCTAATTGATGGGATGTGCTATGATAGTGCATATATCAATTAGAGGATCCTAACCCCTAATTGATATATGCGCTTTTTGTTGAGAAATGATAATCATTGGTTTCACTCCAACCAACACCATTCAGGCCATCATCTTCCAACGGAGGAGGAATTGCATTGATGATATTTACCATATCAGTTGGTAAATATTGATTGAGAAATTCACCATTCCACTTTCCACCATAATATTATTATTATTATTAAAAAATTACAAAAAGGTAACTTGTACAAAATAAAAAATTTGTACCAACTCATAAAAAATAATTGGAGCCACCATGTGTTTTTTAATATATTTTTCTATATTAAAAAATTGAACCTGACCCGGTTGTTTTTTTTTAATTGGCGATTGTTAGTGGGGGAAAATATTAGTTTCCAGACTAAGCTCGACTTCTTTCAGACTATATAACAAGACTCTTTCATGTCCCTACCCGCCGTGAGAAAGCCTACTTCCTGGGACCTGACCCGGTCGTTGTTGTGAGTGGTTGCACCGTTGAGTCGTTGACTTGTCTACCTCTCCCTGCAGCGATCTTCCTCATTCCCACTCTCCTCAAAACCAGAAACTCAATTAGTCCTTCAAAACGAAAGTGAGCGTTCATCTCCGATGAGTTCAAGCATGGCGGCGACCTCTCAGTCTCAGCTATGGTGTTTCTCCGCCGTTAATCGCAGCCTACACCTCCGGAGCCGCTCGCTTCCATACCTTTCTCTTCGCTCCTCCAAGGTCCTCAATCTATTCACTTCTCAAACGTTATCTCTTTTCTCTTTTCAACTTAATTAGCATTCACCATTTTGAAATTAAATAAACACATATCAAATCTCTATACTTCTCTATTTTTTTTTTTTGTGATCTTTTCTTTGATCACGGTTTAGTTCACCTTTTAACTCACTAGGGTTTTAGTTTAGTCAATTATATGCATCAATTGCGCGAACGACTTCAAGTTGCTTAGATCTAATGTAGCAATTCCTAGATCGTTATAAATATTTAAGTTCCAGACAGGAAACTGATTGAAAACCTCAATTCTTGCATCAATTATTTATGAATGAGACTGAGAGGTTGATGTTAAGATGTCAAATTCCATTCCTATCTAGGAATTTTATTGAGTTCATGGTTTGTCTCACTATAGTGTTGAAGATTGTGGTTTTTGTTCGTGCATTTGACTTTCTGAATTTGTTGTTTTTAGTCATTGGATCTTATGATTTTTTTTTTCCTATGGAGTCCTTATTACTGAATTGTAGCAAAGAAGCCTTAAAGTATATCCATTATACTGAGGAACTCTATGTTAAAAAAGCAAAATGTGTGCTCATACCCTAGACTAGACAATACACTTTGGTGATTACTCCCATACCCCTCCAAAGTTGGGTGGGTATGATACCTTCAAGACAAAATAGGCAAAATAGGTTCAATATTTATTTTTATTTTAAAATATTTAAATAGAAAAAAAAGGTGTCAATGAGTATTTTGCCTATAAGGTATCATACCCACCCAACTCTAGTTGGGTATGGAAGAAAAAACCATACACTTTTATTCACAGAAGCATGAACAATGAGCGAGTGTGGATCTTTATAGGAAGTGGGAGCCACACTGCACCCCGGCCCCATTAAGTTAATATATACATAGATATATTTTATACTCAAAATTAGAATATATAGAACCAAATGAACACTAAGCAACAAATGTATCAGTAGCCAAACGGTTAAGAGCATTATTTGTGTATTTAGGGTCCCCAGTTCAATTCTTGTGATGGTCAAACCTCTTTTTTGTAGTTATTTGTATATTTTTCTCAAAAATTAATATAAAAAACTGCACTAAGCAATATTTGAACTTAGGACATTAAAATTGACATAGATAATTTTGACCACTAAACCAAACAAACTATTATAAATACACCATTAATTTTATTTTATATATTTGTTACTATTTTGGCTCCCTCCAATTTTTTTGGCAAAATCCGCCACTGGTGAGCAGCTGTTTCACATGATGTAGTTTTTAATTTTTTCTCACTTTTTCCTTGTGAGTGGTTTTCATTCCTCAAAATGCTTCCTTACTTCCCTTCTACTGTCGACCTTTTGATGCTAAGTAAGCACCAGTCGTGTGCCCTTAATAAACACTATACTTGCATCGTAATATCTGTATGTAATAGTAGTGAGAATACAGCAGAAAAGAGTGGTATATCTATAATATAATGAACTTGAAATGCACAACTAGTTTTTTTTAGCACATTGTCATGTTTAGTTCGGTTTGTGAGAATCATATTGAATCTATATGCTTGCATATGCCACTCCTTTGAGATTGAAAGGCATAGTGCTGGAGTGGACATCATGAACAGGCTTGTAGAACGGCATATATATTATATATATTTTTGTTAAATGAAAGACTGCTAGAGCAATTCATTTATACTGATACTAAACAGGAAGCATATCTCATATAGTTATCAGTTGCTATGAGTCTGGAGAGGCATGGCGCAGATACTGCTGGTTCTGACACAAGAAGTACACTGAGTTATGAAGCTGATGAGTCAAAATTGCATGGTGAAGAAAAGCAAGTGTCATATCCAACAAAAGAGGAGCATGGCACTGAAAAAATAGGGTTGGGAGAGGCAACACATGAAGATGTTGGTCAGCAGAAAAAGACTGCAAAAATCCATGATTTTTGTTTAGGCATTCCCTTTGGTAAGTGTTCCTTGTTAGATATTTTGTATGTTACGTTAGGTGCTATACTGTTGAGTCATAAAACATAATGCATTTCACTTTGATGTTGGTTGATAAAATTTTGACCTAGTTGCATTATCAGCCCCGCAATTTGTCAATAATGACAACCATAGGATTTCCCACCAGTTAGGGTTAGTTTCATGGATTAAATGATGCATCATGCCTTTCTGTTCCTGTGAAACATGGAATTCATGTTGACAGCAGAAGATTTCTTTTTAAATTAGGTTTAGTTCCAGTTAAACTGAAATAAAGGAGAGTGAAGGGGAAAACTAAAATAATTATACTTTCTGTTCAAAGGGTGTTGGAAGTAAAGTGAAAGATCTTGAAAGTGAATTGATTTACCTCAAATATAGCTTTATGAAGGCAAGTGTTATATAGAGGCTATCAACCTTTCTACATATCCGGTAGTTTAAAGACGAACATTATGCTTAACTGGGTATATAATTTGTGGGTGACCTCTTGATTATAAAAACAATAGTAGGAAATCGCAGTACATTATTTCAATAAAAAACAAAAAATGATGTCCTATCATCATGCGCTTTACCCTATTTTTAATCTTTAAATATGTTGTATGTTGTCTCTGTCTTTTGTTCTAGGTGGGTATGTTATAACTGGAGGGATTATTGGATTCCTTTTTTCACGGAGTCCCGCAACACTGATCAGTGGTGTTCTCTTTGGTGGTGCTTTACTACTCCTCAGCACCCTTAGCTTGAAGGTCTGGAGGCAAGGAAAATCGAGTTTACCATTCATTCTAGGACAAGCAGGTATAAGATTTGTTACGAGCCCAACAAATTGAATTGAAAAAAAGAACTATTTTATTGAGAAAATAGGACAGAATAGCGGAGAGAACTCTCCTCCAAGGGCTCCCTTCACAAGAGAGTCATTGCTATATTTACTCAATGTTTACAAATCTGAGCCCCCCTCCTCTATCCCAATAACCTATTATTTATACATGATAGTACACCCGGATTATATGCTACCACCATCAACTAGTAACTGCCCTAACTAACTCCTAACCCTATATTGATAGTTTGATACTCATTCCTCCTTATCCTATATCCTATCAAGATTTCATCTGCATTAAGACATCAGTAGTCTTGCAATTAAAAACATAGAAACTTAAAAGGCTGCAGTATGATTTATTTAGAAATTTGTTCTTTCTTTATTTTGCAGCATTGTCAGGGATCCTTATCTGGAAGAACTTTCAGAGCTACTCACTGGTATTGTATTACATCTATTTTGACAAAGACGGTCTTTATGTTGTGCCATATTTCATTCTTATACACATTTGATTTTCTGGATGCAGGCCAAGAAAATATTTCCAACTGGCATCAGTGCTATTATAAGGTATCTCAATCTTTGGCCTCTAACCTACTAATTATTTTGGTCTTTGAAATTGCTTGTTCTTTCAGGCGATTGGTTGCAAGACTATCCTGCTTTTGGTCTGACTCCTTTATGTATGGGTGAACTTTTTGTTTGCAGTTCTGCAATGCTCTGTTTTTATTTCTATGTGCTTATCTCTGGAGGAAACCCCCCACCTAAGAAATTGAAGCCATCTGCCAGCATTGCATGATGAGAAAATCAAGGTTATGTTATCCTGTAGAACGTGGGAGATATAATTTTGTATTTTTCTGTGAATTGAAATAAGGTTGTAAACTAACTTGGCCAAGTCACTTTTGGAAGCAAGCAAAGAGGTGCCGGTGTGATTATTGCATTAGATTCCTAGGCATATAGAGGATTATATACTTATAATATCAGATTTGCTGGAACATCTGATTTACTTGTTACATCTAAATACAAGGTTTCGATACTGATTACATGGCACTTGCGTATAGATGGGATGAACTTTGGTGCCTAAAAGGCTAAAACACATGGCACATGCATACCCTGATGTTAAAGTCCTTTCCTTAGGTCCATTGGAGTTTTATGTCATGAAGATAGGATTTGACTCCTTTAAATCCTTTAAAGTAAATGCTCTTGGGCAAAGTGAATTTATTCTCACCATTAATAATGGCTCAGATCAATGCACATTTTATTCTTTAATCAATAATCTAAAAAAGACGACAGTTCTGCACTGCAACCACCATGGGTCATCAATTGTTGGGAGGGTTGGGAGCAGCACTACATTCTTCTCAGTGTAGTGAGGTTGTATTCTTTCTGGAGTTTTGGTATGTATTTGAAAAAAATGTAAAGCACTTCAAGAGTCTGGGTTCGAATTCAGCTTTGGACATGCAGCAGTGTTAAATCTTAGAGGGAGAGTTTTGTCGCCCATTGTGGTCCTACCCGGCTCGAGGGATTAGTCTCTGCAGTTGCGCGCAGAGGATACCTAGTTTATATAAGAAAAAAGAATTATCATTAGGCAGTAAAAACCTTCGTGACGAAGGTCATTTATCAGGTGACCAAAAAATGTCCGGCCCTCAAGCTAATTAGCTTAAATATTGAATGTTCTAAAGTAATAAAGTGACTAAATTAAGAGTTATTTATACTTTTCCAACTTAAATTAATGAATGTTCTAAAGTAATAAAATGCTTAATTAGCTAAAGCTCAATACATCACACAATATACTATAAGAGGGTTTAATTTTGGCTTGTATCAATTGGCACATTTGTGCCCCATTTTTGTAAGCTAACATGTTTGTCAAGTTGCTGCGGTATTCGATGGTACAAGATCTAAGTTCTTGCGACAGATGAGAGAGAAATGCCGAGGATTACCGATTTCAAATACCGCTAGTGTCGTGAAAGGATGACGTGTTATGTGTGGGGACTAGTGCCATTATTCAGAATTTTCTCCTTTTGCTTGGCACGTGGTACTTTTGAGCACGCATAAGGACAAATTGCGCCTCTTTTAGGGTTTTCTTAGATCATATAAACCTAGGACTATTTGAGGCAACTTATCTTCTTCATTTATCATGCTGGTTCAAAGGGGGTTAAGTCTAGACATAGCTTTTCTCACCGTTTTTGTCCAAGCTACTTTAATCACCAAAGAGAAAATTCTGATGCTGAGAAAAATGATACATGATCACAGAAAATATACTAAGAAGAAGTAGACTGAAAATGGCTCCAACAACAGCACGTTAGAAATACGTTGCTCCTAAGGTGACACAGAATTATTCTACCATCACATATTTACATATTTCATAATTTTCCTTTACTAAATTTATTGTTGTTACTTTCTAAAATTTGACAAGATTTATATTTGTAATTTTACATTCAAAAGAAAATTTGAACCAAACTATCTAAATAATATAAATTGATAAAATCACTTTTTCTTGAATGTATCCAAACATAAATCACGTTATGTTCAATTCACTTTTTAGCAAAATCAACTTTACAAAATCAACTCAATGAAAACCAATTCTCGTCAACACAAAACCATACACACACTAAGTCTATGCTTTTGCGGTGAGATAAAATTAACTTTATCATTACATGTTGACATCTCCCTTAACTACCTTTATTGTATGAGTGAATATGCATTTTGGTCTCTGATAGAAAATTCAGTGCTCAAAATTGATCCCTGAGAAATAATAACACTTATTGGATAAATAGGGACACATGTTAGTCTCCCAGGTTAGTCTCATAATTCTTAAAATATGATTTTGGTTCATTATCTTATCTTTTTGATTTTCAAGTTGGCCTCTAACTTTTAAAATGCTTATTTTTATTTTTTTAGTTTCAGTATGGTCCTTTAACTTTTAGAATTTCAATGGACTCTTTTATCTTATTTTTTTTAGTTTCAACTTGATCCTTTATTTTATAAAAGGTACACCAATGTGTTTATTTTTGTTTTTCTTTTGAAATGGTGCCTTAATTCACAAAATTATATTAATATGATCACTAGGACACACTCCCGTGCTATGCACGGGATGTGAATATGCAGTGTGTGTACGTGAGAGTAAGGTGAAATTCAATATTGTTTCAGTTGGTGTACTAAAATCCATTTCATGCATTGATTTAAGTTAGGTGAATGCAAATTGAATACAGTCTATAGCCACGACATTCAATATCAAAACGAGTGTAACCCCTATATTACATCTATTGTGCACTTTTAAGATCAAAGCGTACCATACGAAATTCCAATTGCAATAAGATATTTAGTAATTTGGATTAATAACACCAAAGTTTATTTCGTCAATAAAAGTTTTGTTCCGTGAAATTATTGTTGTCTAAGACTTTTTAAAAGTACCAATACAATTTATTTATGCAAGTATGTACGATTAAAAAAATACGATATTTGTGTCAACATTAACAGTGATTCGACCATTAAAAATGGAACCCGTTCGATAGTAAACCATCGAACCAATTCAAAAGAAATTTGGGGTGTGCATCACAATTTACAAAATGCGATAGTTTGCAACCGAACGGGTTCGGTGGAAAGCTATCGAACCGTTCTACACGCACAAAAAAGTAAAAAACACACGGTTTCAGTAAGGGTATTTTGGGAATTGTGGGGGTTGGGTAGTTTGTGATGAGTAGGTAGGGGGGGGGGGGGGTAAATGGACATTGGAAGGGGGTGAGGATAGAAGATGAAATGACTCAATGAGATATAGTGGGTTGGGGTTTCATGGGTAATAGAATTGCACATTGTTTTGACTTAAATTACATATATGTCATAAAAAAATGACAATTGGAGCCTAAACTTGCTAATAAAGTAGATCTTGTATTAATAAAGAGGGATTTTCAAACAAAATTTAAACGGAAAAGACCACATTGAAACATAAAATAAAATTAAGAGGCCCAATTGAATTTTTTTAAAAGTTACAAGACCAAACGAAAACTAAAAAAGAGGTAATGGACCAAAAATGTATTTTAAAAATAAATAAATATTAAAATAAGAAAGAAGTCTATATATACATATATTGAAATAAATATTTTTTTGAAGAGAAATAAATATATTATTTACTATCATATAATATTTACCCCCATGTAATATTATAAACTACCCATTATTCAATAAATTAATATGAAATAAAAAAGCACATCCTAAGGAAATTAAATAAAGTATAAAGCTATACAAAATATGCAATATACAAAACCCGTACTCATTTTGATAATTTTACACCTACAAGAATATTTGATTCAACTTATCCAAAGTAGAAAAAATAAAAATCACTTTTACCCTAAACATACCCAAACATAAATCTCGTTATGTTTAACTCACTTTTAATTAAGAGTTTAGTTTGCATACACAATAGGTGTATGGACTTTTACAACCACGTACCAATCACAATTCATGGAGTGGGTGGTTGTTAATTGACTAATTGGTGGTTACCAATTGATCAATTTCTATTTAATGATATGTCACTATGTGATTGGTAGATAGTGTATAACATACATACACCTATTGTCTATTGTGTATATAAATTAAATCATTTAATTAAAATCAATTTTGTAAAAGTTAATTTACGTCACTTCAAAATCAAACAATATGAGACCTCTCACTTTTGAAGTGTCGCTCAAAAACAGCACAAGAATGTCGACCCTTATCAACTCAAAGAATGCATTTTCTAAAATATAATGTGCTGAGATGACACAACTATGAAATATCTCATACAGTATCTCTATTGTCTGCATAGCATAGCCATGCATGTTTGCTGCCTAACCCATATTCTTGCTTAAGGAAAAGTTGATGATAAGGATCCCATAATGAGAGTGAACTATCACCTCCACGTATAGTAGTTTGAACATGTATGTGGCTCATTCTATCTTCTCAGTTCTAAAGTGAATGCCATGATCATGTTCTTGCTTTCTTGTAGGTTAGGTTACATGTCATGCACTTTTATATATATATCTCTGTTCCATCGTTGAAATTTGAATGAAAGCAAATAAGCAATATTGCTGTTGCTGGCTATCTTTATTTTAGACTTTTGAAAGAAAGTTATATGTTTCATTGAAAATGGCGCGCGATTAGACACTTACCAACAAACAGACAAAGCATTGCTGTCAGGTTTTTTGAGGTGGGGGATTATTTGCTTTCTTCACAGTTCATACTTTAACTGGTCTTTTCATGCTAGACACTGGTGATTGCACTTAAACATTGATGGGATGTGAATTTCTTTTCTGTGTAAAGGTTGTTTGTAATTGTATCATTGTCTCTAGAGTAGATAAATCTAAATCAGTATAATTCCTTCTCTCTCAATTTGTGTTCCGTTTAGGGTTTCATAAATTTTAAGTTTTTGTCTTCTACTATTTACATTTCTCATATCAACCAAACTCTATAGAAGAACTAGGGAATTGCTTAACTAACAATTAACAATAATAGAAAGTAACTGTCTATCTGTAAGACAAGATAGAGATTTGAGATATGTGCCACATATGTGTTCTGTACCGTGTCTATGGATCAGACGATCCTGGACAGTAGGTAGGAGATGAGGTTGATCAACAATAGTCATGTCCAAAGTTGGAGCTGGGATGAGATAGCCGAGATGAGGTGGCCGATGTTGATGTGCCAAGATAGGTGGCCGAGATAGGTGGCCGATCTTGATGAGGACGAGATAGGTGGCCGAGATGGTAGTCCGATCTTGATGAGGACGAGATATAGGTGGCCGAGATGGTAGTCCGATCTTGATGAGGACGAGATAGGTGGCCGATCTTGATGTGCCGAGATAGGTGGGGTGTACCTGCAATTAAAGTCACTCCGATGCTAAAGTCAGGCATTGGAGAGTTAAATGCAAGTCTTAAAGTGTAATAAAGCCTACCTCCACCTTGGTCATAAATGCTATATTTATAGAGTCTAAGATTGCTTGAGTGAAGGGATCTGGACTGTCTATTGAGGAGGTGTATTGTGAGCCATTGATGAGTGGACTTGGGCCTTGATGTTATTGGTAGCCCAATAACTTTGTTTTTGAGAGAGGGGGTGTAGATAACAATATGCAACATAATTATCTTAAGGGATTTTTCTTTTGTACCCCCACCCTCTCCCCTTAAACCCCCACCCACGCTGAAATCCCCAAAATGCCCTTCAAAAAATCTTTTTTTTTCACTAAATTACACGAATCGTATATATCTTTTTTGTGGCCTATATACGATGGGAAAATTTTGACATCGTATATATATATGTTCATTGTGCGTATATATACGATTGATGCGTTTTAAGTCAATCGTATATACGCAAAATGAACTTATATACGATGAGTTAAATGCCCATCGTATATATATGTCCCAAAAGAGATATATACGATGGGCTTTGTTTTTGTTAATAGTTATGATTTTATTACCGCTTATAATTTGAAGTCTCGCGATTTGATTAACATGAAGCAGTGACGTAGTGCTATTGGATAAAGTAAACAGCGTATAATTACAAAAACGCGATATAGTATATATACACGTGTAATACAAAATATGTGTGAATCTATCTACAAGCCGTCAATAGAATCATCGGCTAAATCTATACATCTAGAGCGCATCACTTTGTGAGTGAGAGAGGCCGCGCGGGAGGACACATAGATCGCCATAGGGTAAAGCGTCCGGCATACGGATGCAACCATGAAGCGGACTCGTGCGTAGTCTTTGGTACCACGTGGGGCAATAGGAGGCAACATGACAAGTGGGAGAGATTGAAAGATTCAACCAAGTGTACATTTTGCTTGTTCGTAACAGATATGATTTTCAACTTAGATGAACTGTAAGTGCTCTCAAAAGCGCAGATAAGTGAAATTCATAGGTAAAGAAAAGCGAACCAATGCAACATTATACTGGTTGCAACCATATACCCCATCTCGCATAAATCAAACCACTTTGACTCGGTGACGTCCAGTATGACTCGATAGTTAAAGCTTTGCGTAAGAAGCTCTAACGATCGGTTCTTCCCAAACATGTCGAATACAAGGTTTCCCGCCCTTTGTTTCTGAATCAAAGCTTGCCTAATCAGAGGGGCAGAGTCCTCACCCATGTCAAGTCCAACCCCGATCGCTCTAAAACCGCGATTCTGAGTCACCTTCAACATCAACAATTTTTTCAACATAGTTGCGCACGTGTCTTTGGAACAAACGGTAAGTGGATGGGTAGTCAACGAAGCATTTAATAATGCAATCGTATATATGTCTTGAATGACATATATACGATGGGTAGTCAACGAAGATTTAATAGTCGCAATCGTATATATGTTTTGAAGGACATATATACGATGAAGATTTCTTTCAGTCGCGTTCATTATTTAATGTAATCGTATATACCTTCCATCGGCGTATATACGATCGCGCGTTATCTTCATGTCCCCCGTCGGAGAGAATTAATGAAAGTCAAAATCGATTTAATGCCGAGGGTAAAATGGGTATATCGCAAATGGGTGGGGGTGGGAGGGGATGGGGTGGGGGTATAAAAGAAAAAACCCTTATCTTAATATTGTATGCGGCTTGGCATGAAATTGTAATTGGGGGCGGGAATAATTTTTTGTTGTGACTCCCAATTTTTTTTTTTATTCCCATCCGAGCTTCCAACGTCTCTGCACTTTTCTTTTTCCAAGTCGTTTATATGTAACAACATAAATCCTCATCCAATCAATCATAATCCATTAACCAACGTGGTTGGCTCAGTTGGTCCTTTGGCCATGAGTCCCATCGAAGTCGTCTGCAGTTCTTTCCCAGGATTCGATTCACGAAAGAAATCACGCCGCCACCTTTGTAGACACAGGGAATAGATTAGTCTTTCGTTGTCGGCGCATACGACATCGCGCCATTTACTGAGGGTTTCGAGATTGCTTCCTTCCTTTGAAAAAAAAAAAAAAAATCAATCATAATCCATTTCCACGTTATGCATCTATGGATATCTAACTTCTGCTGCTTTTTGTGAAATGGCCACGTGCATTGGCCTTACATTTTTTCATGTTTGTGAAAATGGGCACGTGTATAGGCCTTGAATTTCCTCATACATTCCGGATTGGGTTTTTTTTTTTTAGTTTTTCGTTGTTTTTTTTTTCTTTTGCTTTTTTCTTTATCATGTCATTGTTGGGTAGTTTTCAGTGAGTTTCTGGAGTAATTAATCTGTTGGGTAGTTTTGGCCACCACGAAGATTTGATCGCATTTAAACCTACGTTAAGTGTTTCACTTTTTAATTATGTTGTCTTCTTCTCTTTTTAATCTACTCTACTATAATAAAATCATATGTTAGGAAAATGTCCAAATTAGACATTTTAAGAATTTGCCATTTGTCAAAAAATAAGGGTAAATTTGTAAATGTGCCACAAAAAGACAAAATTGAGCAACTTTTTGCAGTTTTTTAACTTTTTGTTTTTACTTTTTCTTTCTCCTTTTCTCTCTCTTTCTTTTTCCCTTTTCAATACTAATACAAATAATATATATTCTAATACAATAAAATCATGTCTATTAATCAATACTAAATTAAAAAATTTAATATTAAATCATCTAAAATTTAATCTAATCTAATATCTATTTATACAAACAAACAACTTGCAAAATTACAATTTTAGACATCTTACTTTTTTGACACATCACAACTTTAATTTTATTTATCATTTTTTAATTCTACTTTCTCTTCATTTCTCACTCACTCTCTTTCAATCTCACATTTCCCAATATTTTTAACTTCTTACACATCTATTATTAGTCCCACACCCTTTATTTAAAAATATTTCTTTTCCCAATTTTTTTAATCCACTATATAATCTAATACAATTAAATTAATATTAAATAATCTACTAGTTACTATCTAACCTAATATCTATTTATCTATTTATACAAACAAACCACACTTAATCTATTTATGCAAACAAACCACATTTAAATTACTCAAACAAGTCTCCCTATTTATCTGACAATTCATCTAACTAAAGACAACATTGTAATTTACTATCATACTTTTATCAAATTTCTTCTCTTGCATTTTTTCTTACTCCCACTTTTTTCCTACTTTCTCTTACTTTTTTTTTTCAAAATTCAAATCAAACTCACCAACTTTCTTTACCCACTATCTACTAATATAATCTAGTATCTATTTGTACAAACTAACCATACTTAAATTACTCAAACAAGTTTCCCTATTTATTTGACAACTCATCAAACTAAGGGCAACATTGTAATTTACTATCACATTCTTTTTCAAATATTCTCCCAACGCACTTTCTTCTCATGACTCTCATTTTTTTAAGTTTCCCCTCTTCTTCTTTTTTCAAATTTCGAAATTCAAATCAAATCAAATCAAATCTACTAATAAACTAAAATAATCAATCTAAAAACTATGAGATAACTTCACAGATATATAAAAAACACGATATTAATAATTCAAAAAAAAAGGAAAACTTAATGACTATTTTAACTACTGATTAATATTTAAAACACGGAATAACTGTACTGATATATAAAAAAACACGGGACAACTATACTGATATATAAAAAAAACACAGGATAATTGCACTGATATATTTGATAATCTATTATCTATCTTTTACTATCTACTATAATCTACTAATCAACTAAAATAATTAATTGAAACTATGAGATAACTGCACTAATATATAAAAAAAATATGGGATAACTAATCTAATCTAATCTAATTTAATTTACTCTAATATCTATCTAATCTATCTAATATCTAATGTAATATCTTTTTATCTAATCTATCTATCTAATATCTAATATATCTAATCTAATATATTTTTATACAAACAAACAATTTACAAAATTACAATTTTAGGCAACTTACTTTTTTGACACATCACCACTTTTGTTTTATTTATCATTTTTTAATTCTACTTTTTCTTCCTTTCTCACTCACTCTCTTTCAATCTCACATTTTCTAATATTTCTCAATTCTTACACATCTATTATTAGTGGCCCCCACACCCTTTATTTAAAAATATTTCTTTTCCCAATTTTAATTTAATCCACTATAAAATCTAATATAATTAAATTAATATTAAATAATCTATAATTTACTCCTATTTACTATCTAACCTAATATCTATTTATCTATTTATACAAACAAACCACACTTCATCTATTTATGCAAACAAACCACATTTAAATTACTCAAACAAGTCTTCCTATTTACCTGACAATTCATCTAACTAAAGACACCATTGTAATTTACTATCATACTTTTATCAAATTTCTTCTCTCAATGCATTTTTTTCTCACTCCCACATTTTTTCTACTTTCTCTTACTTTTTTTTTTCAAAATTCAAATCAAACTCACCAACTTTCTTTACCCACTATCTACTAATCTAATATTTATTTATACAAACAAACCACACTTAAATTACTCAAACAAGTTAATTTCCCTATTTATTTGACAACTTCTAACTAAGGGCAACATTGTAATTTACTATCACATTCTTTTTCAAATTTCTTCTCCCAATGCACTTTCTTCTCACTCCCATTTTTTTAAACTTTCCCCTCTTTTTTTTTCAAATTTTGAAATTCAAATCAAATCAAATCTACTAATAAACAAAAATAATCAATATAAACTACGAGATAACTGCACTAATATGTATAAAAACACAGGATAACTTCACTGATATATAAAAAATATGATATTAATATGGAGAAAGAAAGGAAAACTTAATGACTATTTCAACTACCGATTAATATTTAAAACACAGGATAACTGTACTGATATATAAAAAAAATGGGAAAACTATACTGATATATAAAAAAAAATACGAGATAATTGCACTGATATATTTGATAATCTACAATCTATCTTTTACTATCTACTATAATAAACTAATCAACTAAAATATATAATCAATTGAAACTATGAGATAACTGCACTGATATATAAAAAAACATGAGATAACTATACTAATATATAAAAAAAAAGAGATAACTACAATGATATGTATAAAAACACGGGATAACTGCACTGATATATAAAAAAACACTTCACTGAAATATTTGATAATCTACCATCTATTTGTTACTGTCTACTATAATCTATTAATCAACTAAAATAATAAATTGAAACTATGAGATAACTTCACTGATATATTAAAAAACACGGGATAACTTTATTGAAATATAAAAAATACGGTATAATTGCAATGATGTATGTAAAAACATGAGATAGCTGCACTGATATATAAAAAACACGGGATAACAACACTCACACTAATATATAAAAGAACACAGGATAAATGCACATATTGTTTTTAAATGATACTTTTACATTTTTAGATTTTAATATTTATCTAATTTTTTATTTGAGACTTCTTTTTTAACTACTTTAAATTTGTCTTTTTTTCACGAGGTGCTGTCCAGACTATTTAAATTATGTCTAAGTTCGTTGGCAGCACCCGTGCGTATGCACGAGTATCCTACTAGTATTTACTATAATTTAATTAAAATATTAAATGATCTAAAATTTGATATTTACTTTAATCTACTGAAACTACTAAACCAACTATTTAATCAATAACAATTGTCAAAAAAAAATCACCACTATGAAAAAATCGAAAATAACTTCTTTTTAGTAATTTAATTAAATTGTTTAAATTAGTATTAAATGATTTAGCATAAATAATTTAAACAAGAGGCAACGGGAGTGACAACGAGAGATTGACAATTGGAGCTGCAACGGGAGCGCAACGAGAGACTGGTAATGGGATCAGAAACGAGAGAGCCAACGGGAGAGCGGCAACCAGAGCGACAATGAGAGACAGACAATGGGATCAGCAACATGAGAGGCAATGAGAGAGCGACAACGAGAGCGACAACGGGAGCAGCAACGGGGGTGCATATCTTAAATTGAATCTCATTTTTTTCTTCTGATTCTTACTCCATTATTAAGATTTGAAAAAAATACCGACTTTATTTTAACTTTTTGCAACACAGTATTTTAAACAAGTTGAAATATAGGCTTTTATGTGTTTTTTCTTTTATTAAATTTTGTAATTTTCAATGTATTTATAATTTCATAGCAATTTATAACAAATATGGTGTCACCCGTGCGGATGCACGGGTAAAATACTAGTTATGAGATAAGTTTTTATGTCTACATTTCTTTTGTATGGACTTTGTATCCTCTATGCGCAACTCTAGAGACTAATCCCTCGAATTCCTATTACATGAACATAACTTACACAAAATTCCTCCTGCTTAATCGTCGTAAAATATTGGATCGAAAAAAAATATTGATGATTTTCTTATGTTTCTTTTATTTAGAGGCTTACTCTTTATTTAATTCATCTTCCATTTTAATATCAAAACTTTTGTAGTCTCAGTAACAAATGTCTGTACTTTTGAACTATTTTTATGACGTTTGTTACTATTAACCCTTCATCCTACTTATCTCATATCATGCTTTAGACTGTACAAATTTTTTCTTCACCTCCCTTGTCTTTCCATTTTCTTGTGTCATGTCTTTAACAACTATAAACCTTTAATCCTCGAAAACTGCCTAGCTGCTTTTATTTCTATGTGTTTCACTTAATCAACAACTAATCAGCCCGTCCATCGGACCGTCCATCAGACGGGTCGTGGAGCTAGTTAACCATTAACGTTTACATTTCAAAAAGATCTCTAACTAGAGTCATCAAGGAAAATCCAATTTTTGTGAAATATATAGTTGTATAATATTACTAAAATTATGGACCACTTTAAAAAAATTCAATCATACTTCCCCACTGGCCATCTATCTTGACTTGTTAGGCTATACCCTTCTATATGGAGGAAAGGTGTCTTTGGAGTTTGGTTTTTGGTAGGGCCTCTGAAGTATGGGTACTTCAAAATAAGAGCCATATCTGGAGCTGATACATACTCGATATCGATACTCATTGGATATTTGTAGGCACTTATCAGTCTATATTTGTCGTATGGTAAAAATAATTTAGATTTCTTCTTAATCTTTTTTTTTTTGTAATACCAAAATTTTTCATATTACATTGTATATAGTTTTACTGTTTTCTGCTATGTATAACACTTTTTTTTCCTATATTTTACTGTATATTTTTCAGCAATGGATTACATCACTAAATGAATTTCAACCATTAGATGATTAATTTATTGCCTAAATGTGATCCAATGGGTGTTATTATATGGGGCTAAATATGCACTATCCAATTTCAATTATATAATTTAGCACGTTTTTTTTAATAAATTCCATAGATAATGCCTAATAATTAGGAAATCAGTAAATTGCTGAAATTGAAAATCTATATTTTTATTGATTTGTAGTTTACAAATCTACCCCTTTAATGATAGTCACTAAAGAGTCCATTTAGTGATCTCCTACATCCCAAATTTTTGAAAAAACATGTATCACATACCAACACCCGTACCCGGTACCCATTTTGTACCCGGATCCATGCAACATAGGGTAGGGTTTCAAAACCAGATTGGTTTCAACTTTCTAGGGTGCATTTTCACATCCCTACTTTTGAATACAAAGTCGTCTCACTTGGGGGATACAAAATGATGACAGATGGGAGAGGAACCTAGCTAGAGGATAAGATAGCACGTGAACATCCATCCGTCTATGGTATTCTGCTCCATGTGCTCTCACAACTACATGTAAATTTCTCTGATCATTTGCACGATAATAACTGTATATAATCAATGAATAATAGTATATATTGCTTGGAAGTTGGAAACTTCTCAAATTCAATTCTTCAGGTTTGCTATCAAGAGCTAGCTAGTGGTCCATCATATTTATTTTCTCCTTCCATATCATCATTAACTTTTAATTAACCTCTCCACTAGCACTAGCCACTTTTGCTTGGTAGGGGACACTCGCTTGTTACTTCATAATGCAGCATCTGGTTATAACATGCAGATATGCAAAGAGTTTACCGAAATAAGTTGAAAATAACTTATGAACATATCATAAGTTGTTTCTATAAGTTTTTCATATAACATGTGTTCCCAACCAAACCGGTCAATATCTAGAGAGGCTCGGCCTAAACCCTAAACCGGACAGGAAGAAGAAGGAACTCACTCCAACCCTCCATTGGTCAACTCACATTACTCAGGAAGAACTCTATGTCCCTTGATCGGAAGACTCATCCGGAACGATAGACAATCATATTTATTAGAATCGCTTGGATTTCTTACTTGTGTTTCGTGACGATCATTAATCTTTTTTTTTTGACAGACGATCATTAATCATGATGACAATAATATATACTCCCTGAAAGGATATGGGAGGGTCAAGTCATTTTAGACTCATATAATCCTATAATCTCATATACTTGTGTTCGGTCTCTTTGCTATCTAACTAAAATAGATCGGAACATGTTTTCTAAATTCCAAGATTTGCTAGGACTGATCACATCATATATATAACTATGTCATAAGTTGTTTTTTTAAAAACTTAAATAAAGCTACTGAGAACAGCCCTCAGTACTTCAGAAGTAATTATTTTGGATGATTTCCTAGCCATGACTTGATGACACAAAAGTCTAAAAAAATATTTGTGCCAGGGAGATATTATTTAGTGGTGCGCAGAACATGTTTGATGGTGAAGACTCAGTATATAGCCATAAGCCACGTTACATCATCTATATATATATAGGCATCATGTGAATGTGCTTAATTTCATGACACAAGTTTGTAGTTGTACAAGGACTTGAGAGTCATACAAATCCTTTCGCTATCACAAATTAAATATGAGTCTAGATACTTTGAATGTGAAAATGGATCTCATAGCTCAATACAATAACGACTCAAGACTACTAAAGTTATAGCTTTAGGATTCATATTCTGTTATTAATTTTTATAAAGTAAAAATGTCTCATATAAAACTTAACTTTAACTGAAAATGCATCAACTTAAAAATTGCTTTAGGTCTCAGTCTCAACTTAAAAATTGCTTTAGACTGTAGTGATGACTAATTAGACTTTGCCAATTTTAAACGTGATAATGACTATATACCTTATGTATGTCATCAATTTCCCAACTGAATTAATTTATATATGTAGCTTGCTCGAGGCATGACTAGACTAGCTCGCAATGGAAGCACTTGTCTCCCAAAAGCTTTAATTAGAGATCTCATTGTCAATCGTTTTCAGCTTAGCTGTTGTAGACTGTGGTGATGACAATTAGACTTTGCCAATTTTGAACGTCACAATTGAACCTTATGTATGTCATCAATTCCCCCACTTATGAGCAATTAAGTATAGATGTCACCTCTCTTATTTTATAATTAATAACGTATTAATTTTCATATTTGTGCACAACTTTTTATACCAAGTTTCTATAAAACCAATGTAAAAAGTATTTGTTACCCTAATTTTTCGAAAATCGATGTTAAAATTTAAAGTCGTGACAATTTTAAAACTAACAATTCAAATTTCATTTTATGACATTGACTTTTCACTCTACACCAAAATAAATTGATTTCCCAAGTGGAGAACAATAAAATATTCGAGTTTTAGGCTATGTTTGGTTAGTGAAAGAAGAGTAGTGGAAAAGAAGAGAAAGGAATTGAAGGGAAAAGATGAGAAAAAGAGTAGAAAATGAGATGATTGTTTAGTTGTTTGATTTGAGAGAAGAGAGAAAGTAGAAAGAAAGTGTAAGAGAAAAGAAAGAAATGTGTTTGTCAAATGACAAAAGTACCCTTAAATAAAATGAATAGATAAAGAGAATAGAGATCAATAATGTAAATATAGTCTTATATCAATATAAAAAAGAAAACAATTATTTAGTGAGAACTAAAAATAAGTTTCATTAAGAATTTAAAAATATTTATTTTATTTTATTTTGTAAAAATAAAAAACAATATACTTTATTTTATTTTGTGAAATACAATTAATGCATGTCATGATACAACACGAAAAAAAATATTTACTAAAATTCAAAATGATTAATTTTAAATAGATAATAAATTTTGAACTATTAAATTTTAAAAAAAAATTATATATAAATAAAAAATAAATTTTGGGTGAAAGGTTTTTATGTGGGTTGTCTTATATGTTTTTGAGTTAAATATATTCGTGGTCCCTATAAAATTTGAGTTTTTTTTGTTTAGTCTCTCAAAAAAAATTCACCAATTTTCGGTCTCTACAAAATTTGAGTTTTTTTGCTTTTCGTCTCTCACGACTTTTAATAGCATTTTTTTGACCTTTTATTAGCGTTATTAAAAGTCTTAAAACACTAGCAACAAATACCAAATTTTATATGGACCAAAAATTGGTGAAATTTGTTTGAGGGACTTAAACAAAGAAACCCAAGTTTATAGAGGCTAAAAACATATTTAACCCTATGTTTTTTTTCGCCCTTTAATATTTTAAAACCAAAAGAAAGGAAAAGTTCTTGAAATATGCATTTTCTTTCCTTTCTCTCCCCTTCTTTCCAAACACAACTTTGAAGTCTACATGAAAAGCAATGTGTGTTTTCTTTTTTATAAAATAAAAAAAGAGAAATGAGAAATAGATGTGTTTGAAAAATAAAAATGTTAATAACCGTGGACAGTTTCTTTTCTTGTATTGGATCTTGCAGACATTCAATATGCAGGTGCAGTCATTGTCGATATTAAGCAAGATAGATGTTTTTCTTCTTTGGTACTCCCTCCGAACTCGAATATAAGCAACAAACACTTTTTTAGGTTCATTGAAAAAGTAATATATCTAGACTATCTATTGTCCAGATACATTAATAAACCTAAAAATGTGTTTGTTGCTTATATTTGAGTCCAGAGGGAGTATACCCCTCTCATGACACGTTTCGACTTTTGTCTGGCTGCAAATATCACCGTCACCAACGGTGCAGGCAACATCACTTTCAACTCTGATTCAATCTAGCACGTGAATTAGGAGGGAGAGGGGGTGATAGTTCGGAATTCGCGAATCATAGAGGGTTCATACTTCTTACAACCCATCCGTTATTTGTGGGGGATTTCTAAAATAATAGAAATTCAACAACACTAATGTGAAAGAGAAGCACAATGTTCCTTGTTCTAAAGGTGTGTCCTTTGGTGGCTTTTACTAGTGGTTGTGTTCTTTCATTAGCATTTGTAGTGAAGAGACACTTATCTTCACCAAATGGTATGAGTTGGTCTATATATATAGAACAACTTTACAAGTAGAAAGAACATTAATATAGATTGTTCATATGTCTAAGACAAAACTCTACCAAATTCAATATTTCAAATCATTCTCTTTCTTCTCTTATGCGCAAATTAAAGTTAGGGAACTATTGCTCTGTAAAATACTATTGACGATACGCTTGGTATGGGTGTGCAAACCATGTCAAGGAACTCCATTGTATCCTGAAGGGGATTCGCCGGTCATCCTATTGCATCCAATCTAGAGTGATTGGTGGGGCGAATCAAACCTAAAACATAGTGTTATACACGCCTTGGAGTCTTGCGCAATGATAAGTTTATCTTCTCTTTTGTCCTTTATTTTAAATGTTGTTCATATTTATTTATACTTATGATGTTTTTCCAAGTATGGTTGTTCTTCTTAGTTGCAACATTATCCCAGCAACAAATGTTCTCACATTATTCGGTGCATACTCCCAACACTCAAATATCTCCAAAATGTTTTTTTTTTCTGAAATAGTTCAGTAGATTTGGTCCAAACTGGTTCGGTAGATTAGGTCCTAACCGGTTCAGTAGAATAAGTCTGAACCTGAGTAGAACAAATTTGGGGGTGTCTCTAAAGATAACATACTCGATGGTTATCCCCCAAACTGGTTCGGTGCATAACTACCGAACCATCGTTATCCCCAAAAAAACGAAACACACGCGTTTCATTAAGGATGCTTTTGTCTTTCCACGCATCTTGGGGGTATGCACTGAGTAGTTGGGGCGGGTAAGAAGTATGGGCCATCATAGAGTTCAAGTAACCGTGATTAGATTAGAGACGTCAAAATGAACCCAGTCATGACCAAAAGAAAAAGAACCCAGTCCAATGAGTCGGCCCAACCAACCTGATTAAATAAGTGAACTAGGCGAGCAAATATGAGCTAGAAATAATTTTGGCCTAGTCCAATTTGGGTCGATAATTTATTGGCCTTGTAATAGGCCTACTCACCATATATTTTTTGTGATGAGTTCTTAAATATATCTCATTTAATTACTATTTTTACATACTAATTCGAGCATGGTTGGTTTGGCGGTGGGAGCACCTAGAAGTGCTTTTGAGATTAACTTTCGTGATTTTAGAAGAAAAAATATGTTTGGGTTCTGATTGTAAAATTGATTTTTCTTCCTAGAATTGATTTTCCTTGAAGCAACTATTTGTAGCTTCTATCAGAATCAATTCTGTCAAAATCAATTTTGTCAGAATCAATTCTACTCACCACCAAACCAAAAATATATATTTAGTGTACTTTTATTTTGTGCAATAGATTTTAGTATGTGTCCAAAATAAAATCTCTCAAATATAAGTTTTTTGGCCCATGACTAGCCCATTTAGCCCACAATCTGCATGAAAAATTGGGTGGGCAAGAAAATGGTGGTCTGAAATAATTTTAGCCTAGCCCAATCCAGCCTAAAGTTGTCTTTTCGCTCAAATGAGTGACCGAATGGGTCGTGCCACTCGAACTTCTCGCCCTAGTTCAAATGATGCTTTTAGACGAAAGTGTCTTTTGAAAGAACACTACATAAATATCGGGCCCAACCTAAGGGTAAGCTATACTAAAGCACTAATATTAGGCTTCATATACTGTCATTAGTTTCTATAAAGCAAAAGGGCCTCATATAGACCTAAATACCTAACCATAAGAAAAAAAGCCTTAACTGAAAATTTGTTTTTAGCATCATGCACTAAAAAATATTTTTGGGCCGACATTGTTTAAGGTAACACTATATTTGGTCTCTAATATATGAAGAAATTACAAAAACAGCGTCAGCCTATTAATAATGAGCAACCTCAGCAGCAAGAGATTCTTCTAATAATGAGCAACTCTCCAAGACTCATCAGCGGCAAGGGAACTCTTCTAATAATGAGCAAATACTTCAACAGCAAGGGGATCCTTCTTTGATTGAGACTAGAGAAAATGTCACACACTCTACCTATTAATCAATCCCGGCCTCGGTTACTACAGATGTTGGTAAGCCTTTGACCCAGCAGATGGATGAGTTTTCTGTCCACAACAAGTCGACTAGCACACCTGAAGCTAGCCGAACTGGTAGTGATTCCACTCAGCCTGCCACCACCAAGCTTGATTCGGTTTTTGCCTCAAAGTCTGAGAGCATTTCAGGGAAGAATTGGGGTGATGTGTTAGACGATGTGGATGACCACATGGCCCATGAATCTGTTGCGGATAAGTCCATTCAGGTGGCATCCACATCCCAAAAAAAAAACAAAAAAATAGTTCGGATAAGAAAACAGCAGGGTATAACACTCGCTCAAAGACTAATGTTGTCTATGTTTCTTTGATCTGATTAGTGGGTAACTGGATCTTCTGAGTATCTTCTTCTAGCCAGCGCTTGGTTGGGTTTTTCTCTAGCTTGTTTATCTATCTTTTGTTAGTTAGATTGGTTATTTTATGTCTAGCCAGTAGGCTATGGTGTTTTAGGGGCTCTCTATTGTTTCTTGATATTCTCTGATGGCAAGGGTTTCGGTCTAGTCCCCCCTTCGTTTTTCTCTGTCTTTTTTTTTTTTTCTGTTTTTAATAAATTCGAGCACTCTGTCTGTTTGTTAAAAAAAATAAAAAATAATAAGAACATAGAATTTATTAAAAGTGACAAAATTTGAACTCTTATTCTAAATATATCCTTAATATTATATTTTATACTCACTGTATGACTTTTTAGTAAACCTGCATCCTACATTAAATAGGGCATAATTTTTTTTAATAATTAACGTGTTTTGAAAAAATATTTATTTTTCTTATAATTAGGACTAAACAATTACCAAAAATCTTTTTATAAAAGAGAGTAATGGGTAACACATGCTTAGAAATGTGTTATTTGAGTGCTTTGTAATTTCAAGAGATTATCTAAATAATGCTTACCACAATAATGAAAATAGGGGAATCTACTATTTTACCTTCTTGATATTTTTTGTATTAGAAGATTTTAACAAAACTTCATTCCTTCTTTTTACCTAAAAAAAATGCTTGCCACGATATGTGTAACTTAAAGTTTAAAATGAATTGTAAATAATATTATAATGTATTTCACACTCTCCTATATTTTGCAAAAAGAAGGAAATGGAGTTCATTAAAAAAAGTAATGCAAAATCCTCTTTAGGGAAAGAATAAAGAGTATTCCCTTCTGTTATTATATAAAAAAAGAAAGGCTAAATTGTAGTTTTGATCCCCGTATTTTCATAAATTCAAATATTTAGTCCCCCTATTTTAAAATTCGGATATTTAGTCCCCCTATTTTAAAAAATTCAAGACATTTAGTCCAAAGGAATTTTTTTCTTTTTTCTAAAGTGATGTGTAGTTCATTAATTGACGTGGCACCTAATGTAGGCACCGCACATGGCTGCCACGTCAGTTAATGAGACACATCACTGTGCCACATCATTTTTTATTTAATAGAATATTGGAAATAAAAAAAAAACAAAAATTAAACCCCAATTTCATACATACGAAGAACTTTTCTGCCACTTCTCTTCTTCTTCCTCTCATCTCCCTCTCTTAGCACAGGACAAAATGCTACGAAAAAAAATGAATATCTTCTTCTAAAGACAATAATTCAAATTGTATTAAAAACAACAGTAGAAACTATCCATGTAATTTGATTACAACCCAACCCCTTTTTAAATTTAAACCAACAAAATGAATTGTTGCTATAGCTGAGGATGAATGGGTTGATAAATCTGATTAACTGGGTTGTTCAAAATAACCAATTAAGTGGCCAAATCCACGACCAAGTTCAAACTGGGTAAAATTTAACACAGGTAATGGTGCGACCCATCTGACACACTCAAACACATTTAGATATCTAGATTTCTAAAGCTGTTGGATAACCGTATCAAGACGAAGATGAGAGGAAGAAGGAGAGACAGGGAGAACAATTCATCGAGGAGGAATTAGGGTTCTTCGTATGTATGAAATCTGGGTTTATTTTTTTATTTTTAAAAGTATTTTATTAAATAAAAAATGATGTGGCACAGTGATGTGTCTCATTAATTGACATGACAGCCACATGTGATGCTTACATCACCTTAATACTAAGAAAACCCCCATTTGAACTAAATGTGTTGAATTTTTTAAAATAGGGGGACTAAATGTCCGAATTTATGAAAATAGGGGGACTAAAACTATAATTTAGCCAAAAAGAAAAATAGAAGGACTACAATAGAGAAATCAATGGGGATTAGGCCAAAATCTTTAGCAAGGAAAAATTCTCATGGAAATTTGTAAAAGGGCAGACTTATCCTGTTACAAGTAAAATGTTCTAAACCAAGCAGGGTGGTAAGTCCCACCAAGTGAAACAACGAAAGGTAATACCGAAGTTTGATAACTTATTTGTACAAGAGTTACATTCTCTATAGATGTAAAAAGTAAGGAAATGCATTTTTTGTTAAAGAGATACAATTTCTTCATCTATTTCTACGTCTCCAAGGAACCAAATCGATGGATTTGCCACTATAAGAGTAGAATCACATTCCAGTCAAAGATTGTACCATGCCACTTTAATAAGCAACTTCAATTGACTTTATAGCTGCCAAAATCTCAACATCAATAGAGATAAACATGCACGCAAATTCGAAAAGAAACCCATAATTGCTCCACTCAAATCACAAAACAATCCTCCAAAAGCAGCAGGACCAAGATTACCAAACAAAGCCCATCATAGTTACTTTATCCAACGATACAATGACTTAGGCCATGTGACTCCAATTATAGAGGGAGGTTTTGGGAGATTTCCCATGACAAAGAAGTGCTTTAAAAATTGAAACTTAGTAATGGAATTTGAATTTAGCTATGTTGAAATGTGTCTAGACAAAGAAATAACAAGAAGAGTACTAAAGTGTAAACCCCTTCCAAAGGGGAAGCAATTGTTGTTGAAACGATATTAACTTTTACCATACCAAATAACCCAAACAATGTGTTAGGCAAAAACTGCACATGTCAACAGATTAACCCACACGACAATGATCTTTGAAGGATAGATAAACATGTCGCAAGAATAAAGGAAATAATAACACAAATAATTTATGTGGTTCGACACCTCTTGCTTACATCCACAGGAACACATCAACACAATTCATTCATTTTCTCAAACATGATTACAATATTAGCAACCCAACCCAATGTATGTATCACCCTACAATACTCTCTCACTCTAAGAGTTACAAAGAAGGATAAAACTCACATCTCACACAACAAATGATCCCCAACACTCTCATCTCACTAGAACCCGACTGGAGATTCTTCAACTTTGATCTCTACATTTTCACCTAAGAATGGGGATGTATCACCTCTTCATTTGGCATGTTTCAATCTCCATATGATCACCCATGGTGGGGATCACTTCACCTCTTAATTCACAAGTCGAGCATAGCTTCCATTCATGTATGTGACATGTGAACAATAATTGTCTCACATTCCCAAGACTCTAGATACATCCATTCACCTAATGCAGTGCATATCTTAAATTTCCACTTTTTTGCATTTTCTTGGAAATTACTCCTTCCGGTCCACAATATAAGAGAAAATTTTGGTGTTTTGGTGGTTCACAATATAAGAAATAAGTCTTGATTTTAGAGTGCATTAATTGTCCATTTCCAATTTTACCCTTATTTATTTATAAAGTAGGTTTAGGAGATGTCTTTAATCTCTCCACTTTCCCATGCATTTAGGAAGCAATTAAAAGGTGAAGGGATACACGAAGAAGAGAGATGAAGGTGCAGCGCCTACTTTTAATTAAATGGTGTCATACTATCAGTAGTTAATTAGTGATTAACTTAAATTTTATCAAAAGGGTGGTTTTGGAAACAAAATTAGGTGTTAGCTTTTGTAATTGAAAAACACAGGTTTCAATGTTATTTTTTGGTTTCGATGTCTGATTTTTTCACTTATATTGTGGACTAGAGAGAGTATGATTGACTTTCCAAACACAATGTGTGCTGTAACACCCCCTTCTACTACTTATTATTTATTTAATAAGAGTCAGAGTTTTTCAAAATTTATCCACGCACCTCAAAGAGGGTGGTACATTTAGCAAAACATCATTCAAAACATATTTAAAAAGAATTCAAACGCATCAAGTGTACGAAAAACTTCTCATAGTCACGTGGGTTAAGACCCTCAAATACATTTTAATGTTTACAATAATCCGTAAAATAGTTTGTAACGCAATGTGGAAATAAACCGAGTTCAACATACTCAAGACATAATCCAAACAGATTTAGTACATAACATAAAAATGAAGATAACTAGAGCCCCATCCCGGTGTTACTATCGAGTGACTCAATAAACCCAAGAGGCATGGCACCTTCACTCGAGAATCACTGTTTGTCGCCACGAGAGCAGGTGCAACATAAAAATGCTAGGGTGAGTCTCTTTACATAAATAATAACAAGTAAGATAGGCATTATATTCGGAAAACATCTAGTAATGACAAGTCATAGCAATTAAGCATTCACCATTCAATTAGAACATCAACAAGTCACGACGGAGAGGATTAATTAAGCATCAATGAGAATCCAAGGAATGCATGATGATATGCATGTGTGCAATATGCATGTGGATCCATCATCACCTCAAAAACCCCGTCGGGTACTCACCGCATGTGGCCGAAGCCTCCCACCACAAATTGGCTGAAGCCCTCGTCGCGTAATGCATATGATTTATGTGACACTATGACAAATGCATCACAACACAACAATCACATCACATCAATTTTTCAATCACCACATCATTAATTATCAACCACCACGTTATCAATTATTGATCACCACCACATCATTTATTGACCACCACTTGATCAATGATTAACCACCTCTTGATCATTTATTAACCACCACATGATCAATTATTAATCACCACCACATCATTTATTAACCACCACTTATCAATTTTTAATTAAATCCCACCTAAGGACCAAACCACCCCATAGGGACCTTTTCTTCACTTAAGGACCATTTTGACGCACCAAAAATTAATTTAGGGACTTAGGAAATTATTTGACATATTGGGACTAATTAGACACTAAGGGATTATTTTGTCACGCCAAGAATTAATTTAATTCTTAGGGACTAATTTGTCACACCAAGGATTAAACTAATTCTTAGGGACTAAACCATCACTTAGACACATTTTGGGTACCTAGGCGCAAGGGCAGCCAATATGGCGCCCACATCTTGATATCCTAGCCTCACTCACACACGCAAAGTGACACACGCACACACACAGCACAGGCGCCAAGTTTCTAGTGCGGCGCCCCGCACCGCCCACACTTTGCTCGCACAAGACACACACACCACGCACCTGGCGCCAAAATGCCTAGCATTTGGCGCCCCACACAGACCAGACACGAGCACACCACGAGGCGCACAAACTTAGTCACGGGCGCGATTCTAGGGAATTGGCGCCCCTCCGCCAAACCCAATGCATCGAGACACAAGGCACAAAAACAGCACACTGGGCGCCACTTTGCCTAGCAAATGGCGCCCCTGGCCTGCACAACACACACGCACGCACATTTCCAGCAACCAGGCGCCAAAATGCTAGGCATTTGGCGCCCCCCTTCCAACACTCACATTCAAACCTTTCTCAAACCTAATTTCTATTCAACAATTCATTTCTCACATAACCATCACTCAATTAAACATTAAATTATCATTAGTAATTCATCATACTCACACACTCATGCTCATAGGGCCATTTCAACAAACACATAACATGCATAATTTCACAACTCATATTTCCACAACAACAAACAACATGGTATTACCAAAACAAGCATTTCATATTTCAACCAACATATAATCACATCAAGTTCACACAACAAGTCATTCCTAGGCTATTTTCCTACATAACACATATTCTACAAGCTATTATGAACATAATGAGAATCCCCTAACCTTGCTTAAGCTTGAACCTTCAACCAACACCAAGGATTACAAGAATGGAGTATCTCTACCTTTCCTAGCTGCTGAAAACGTGACTCTCCACCCTTGGGGTAAAACGTAAAAATCAACAAAATGGAGGAATGAGACACTAGAACTTAAGGGAATGGAATAAGGAGAAGAAATGAGAATGAATAGAGGTAAGAGCTCCACTTACCAACACAAAACTTGAGAAAAGTTTCCTCCTTTCTCCACTTCAAGCTGAAAACGTGGGTTCCCCTTCCTTGGGTATCCATGGAAAATTCAAAAGGCAAGGAATGAGCTTAGGGAACTTAAAGGAATGGAATGGGAAAGAAAAATGATGAAGAAAGAGGTCAAAATCTCACTTACCAACCAAAACCCAAGCAAAGCTTCCACCTTCTTCCCTTCCTCCCTTCGCCGTCAGCTTCTCCTCCTCCTCCCTACTATTCTATTTTTCTTCTTTCTTTCAAAATGAGGTAATGAGACCCTAATGGATAAACCCCTAAGTTTTATGACTACTATTGGGCCTAGGTAATGGCCCTTGGGCCTTATTCTCCACTCCTACTATTAATTCATCCCACCTCCTGAAATAAAACAAATCCAACTTAGTAACTTATTTAAAATGGATTAGACCCCTTTTTGATAAAATAAACCCAACTTAATTAATTAATTTAATTAAATGTTGCAAACCTTAAATAACTTAATTAGGTAAATAATTAAATTATTTTGGGCGTTACATGTGCAAGGTAGAAAGTCGAAGGGACCATATCATGAATTTGAAAGCTCCAATTATTATCACAAATGCCAAACACTATGTGGATGCTCCTCAAATCAATGTAGAGATGAAGGACATCACTAAGCAATTTTAGTAACACCTGTTTTGTCTCCCGTTCATCTTTGTGGTCTCGTTTATATGAAATATCAGTTACTTATAACACATGCTTTAAAAAGCAATATTTTATTAATATATGTATTAATACTAGTGTGTTTTACCCGTGCGCTGCACGGGCCTAAATTATCCTTTAATGATTATAAGTTATTAATATATTATGTATAAAAAATGTATTTGTATAATTCTGGTCTATACTTTTGTCAAAAAATTTAAACTTGACATTAGAAATTGATTTAGTATAATTGAAAAATTATTGACAACCCATTGATTTTTCCAAACGCTGTTATGCAAAACTAATATATGCTAGTGCTTAAGAGCAAATTATGCACTTTCACACACTGAGTTTGTCCACTGCATAATTTGAACACGGGAGCACAGAATTGGCCCACGTGTCCTAGGGTAGATTAAGACAGTGGACAATATTGTTCTTTTTAGGAATCAACCTATTGCACAGATTGATTTTAGTACATTTCCAGACAGACTTGTAATCAAGCGAAACGTCATTTATTAGTTTCATGTCTATACTGTGTGAAATAAGGTATTCTGTCAACTACCACACTATGCATCTGTCACCAATAAGCTTGTTTATCATGTTTGTTTTTAGATTCATTTTAATGTATAGAAGAATATAACAATATTAAATGTTAGCCCAATAAAAAAAAGTAATTTAACCATATACACTTCAATTCTATTTGATATAATAATGATTATTAGTGAACAATTTGTAATAATAAAACAACACATAAGAGTTATATAACAAACATTATTCCAGGGACATTAAGTCATAAAGCTGCCAGTTAAAAACTACAAATTGTCAAATACTTCTCGATATACCACATTCTTAGTGTTTGTGCATAGGGGTGGCAATTTCTACCCGAAAGTGGGGATCCCCGCAGGGACTGCCCCGAATGGGGCCCCGTGGGGATGGGGACGGGGGAGAAATCCCCCCGCAGACAAAGTGGGGATGGGGATGGGATCATAACCCCCGCCCCGAATATATTACATAAATATTCTTATTATAGATATATATTATGTTATAAGTAATTAATTTTTTAGTCTTTTTATAAGTGTTTTTAATTTAAAATATTAATAGAATATTAAATTGTTCTAACTTTTATACTTTCTAAATATTAAAATATAACAGTAAAACTGACATTTATATTTTTTATATTAAAATGTTAAACTTTTGAATTTTAGTCTTATTTTTATATATTTTTCTAATTTTATTATATTTCAATTTATATTTTTGCTAACTTTTAATAAACTTTTGGAGTCCCCGCGGGGACCGTGGGGATCCGTGGGGATGGGGGAGGAAATGTCCCCGAGGCGGGGAAAGGGGATGGGGACGGGGGACGATTTGGGAGGCGGGGACGGGGAGTGTGGGAGTACTCCCCGCCCCGCCCCATTGCCATCCCTATTTGTGCATAGTCTATTTTCTCGTCCAGAATAAGGATCTTTAGACCACTTCTTGACTTCACACGTGATACAACAACATATAACTGACCATGTCTGAACATGCGATAGAGCTGACCCTGGCTTTTGTTTATTGTCATTGCGAAGCATAGCGACAGAGGATATTGTCGTCGCTTAAATTTAAACAGTCAGGATCATTGGGAATCAAATTCATCTGAGGAATATATACTGGTTCACCAATATTTTTTCCTGTGAGGACAGTAGCACCTTCTTCCCCAAAGATGTTACATTAGTCGTGCACCATTGCATAGGTAAGCAGATTGATCAATATCCCTCATGAGCATTAAGAAACACCAATCTTAAGCCACAACTTATGATTTGGGGTACCTGAGAACTTTAATTCATTTAGAGATTCAGTAGTAAACCACTCACTTTGAACGTCGTTGTCTTCATCAGACTGGCATACAGAATCAGGACTTAGGTATTTGGCCTCATCTCCCGGTACCAAAGACATTACAAAATCACTGACTTCACATATAGACTCTACAGTTGGAGCCAATATACCGCGTTCTTCGAAAAAAGTGTGGGCTATTCATATTTTCAAGAAATACTGGATAAGTGAAATCTACCAAAGTTTTAAATAGATCAGTTGGATCCATAATCAATAAATCCTGTGGGATTTCGATGTCACTCTCACCATTTTGGTTTGAACCTCAATCTCCATCACCAACACTAAGAATCCATTCAGCAAATTTTTTGATTTTCTCATGCTCACTCTCAATATCAGATCCACCAAGCCCTATTTTAGTCGTGAGACTCGAAACTTTACGGTTTGACCATAATTTGGATGAATTTATCGCAGTGGAAACTATTGCATCTCTTGTACCCTTTCTTATCACTGGAAATATTCCTCTAAAATCCCCACCAAACACAATCGTCTTTCCACTAAATGGTATATCAAGATTAGTAGGATCGACTATAGACATGATGCATGTCACATAGTGTGCGATCAATTACTTCAAAGCAGAATTTATTCGTCATAGGTGTGTCATCCCATATAATAAGTTTTGTGGGGATTAACAACTGTGCTTTAGAACTTCCTTGATTTATATTACATTTCGAGTCATCACGAATGTCTAAAGGGATGGAGAATGTTGAGTGGGTAGTTTTTCCACCTTGAAGCGGTAAAGATGCAATCCTAGTTAATGCAACATTGATAACAATTAGACCTTGTGAACGAAGTCATGTCGAAGTTGTGTTCCATAAGTATGTTTTGTCAATACCACCATATCCACTAATGAAAAAAGCTCCCCCTTTTTTCTGACATCATAGAATCCATTATTTCATCGTATGCTCTTCTGTGATCAACATTCAACCTCAAGATCAAATCTTCATGAAGCCTTGCCATATCATATTTGTCATAACTGGGTTCATCTACAATTAGTTTGTTTAGAAAATCAAATCCTTCGTTGATGTCCAAAAATGGCAGTGAGAAATTTGCAAGTGATCTTCCATTTAACCGGAGCAACTTCTCGATCTCAATAAGTGTAAATTTTTTCAATTCATCACCTCTAATTTGTAGATCTACAATTTGAAAATAATAGTGTAAGTAAACTTAATTAGAAATTTGGTACAAAAGTGTGTTATCATATATGCCTAACTAAAGTTAGCTGGCTTGTAGTTCTCTCCTTAGGTTGTATACGATGCCATCTGATAATATCATCCATGTGGACTCAAAGACAAAGCTAGGTTGACTCATCGTATTCACCGATAGCAACGTAACGGACAATTTCCTTACTTGATTCCCAGTTGCCCAGTCACTCGCCTCAGTTATTGTATCAACGATTATTTATCATCCTCTAATAGTCCCAACTCAAAACATGCCTTTTCAAATGTTTCATGTGTGTGTCCATTCACTGTTCTAATATCCTCATAGCTACGATAACCCATTTAGACAGTTAGAAGTATGCGCATGTAGTATAGTTCACTGTTTCCTGGTGGGACATAATTTAGTTTGTCAATACTTTGACCTTTTCTCCTCGGGCGCCATGTCCTATCTTGTTTGGTTGTTTACAAATCGAGTAGGATATTCTGAGTAGGTTAGATCCTTACTTCTGGATATTCCGTATTTGCCACAATCTTGAAGCTAGGCAGGAAACAATCAGCGGGAGGTGTGAATGTGTTTACAATCGGTGGAACAACATCGGTTGGTGCAACTCTAGCCTTCTTTTTGCAAGACAAAATCCAATTTTCAACCCATGTATGGTGGGTATGAAGGCAACCAAATTCTGCAAAAGGTTGAATTTGGTCACGTAGTAGACATGTCATTCACTGAAGTCACGGTCAAATTTTTAGTTCAGTTGTCGTTTGATTGAAGTGTGGATTCGAGAGAACCCTGATTCAAAAGAAAAGAACTAAAATTAGTGTGTTATTTTACATGAAGACATAGTGAGATATTAAAAAATCAAAATGTTGTAAAAAAAAATCGAAAAAAAACGACACAAACCTCAACATCTAGGAAGACCAACTCAGCCGTAAATGGAGTCTTGTCCGTGTTGATGTCTTGAACCTTCCACTTTGTGACCAATATTGCCAGCACCGTTGCGTTTGTGTCAAACATAGTGAGGGCCTTCAAAGCGTGAATCTTAGGTGCAGCTAGCACAACATGCCTAACAGATGGAGCCATAACAGTTAAACAAAAACACTTAGAAAATCAGCGAAGCAATGAACTATAGAATATGAGATGAGAATGTGTATGACAGTGTCTCATTGCAAATATCACACTGCTATATATATAGTTGCCTGAAATGTTATTGAAATTACGAAATAGTGGGAAACAAAATTCGAATTTTGCCAAAACTTAAAGAATCGAGTTTCAAGAATCAAATTTCAAATTTTAAATTTGGGCGAAATTCAAAATTAAAATATCAAGTTTCGAATTTTGAAGTTTCAAAATATGATTGACTTCTTATTTTATTTTTACATTAATTAATTTATATTTTGCAATGACTGTTTTGATTTTTAAAATGTCACATGTATTACTTTTAATTTTAATGATTTGAATATTTTATATTTAATAGAATTTCAGTTATAACTCGCAATAATTATCAATATCTCACTATTAATGATTTGAACATTTTATAATTAACTGAATTTCATTTATAACTCCCAATAATTCTCAATAACTCTCAAATATCGGTTATTTTATGTAGATGTGACTTACAAATTAAAAAATTCAACTGAATTTCGTTTTCTATTTTTTAATTTATGCGCTTAGTTGGCAATTAAATGATGACATCAGTTTTCTTTGCTTAGGTGTCATTATTTAGGAATTACACGTAGGATAAGTTACTTAGAGGAAATTTACAAATGTATTAGTATAGATTCGAATCAGATAATGAGGAAAAAAGAACAGAAACAACTTTAAGAAGATTAGGACAGGCACAACAATATTTGATGTCAAGCGAAAGTAAAAAAAAAAATTGGTAAGAAAAAACAAATATGATTCATAACAATATACACAACAATTATAATAACTAATAATAACGATTTTAAGTGAATGATTCATAATAATAAAAAATAAATAAGAGTGTGTAAAAAATATTAGGACAGACACAATAAGACATTAATATGACACTTAGAAACTATAAATTGTCAAATACTTCTCGATAGACAACATTTTAGTATGTGTGCAGAGTTTTTTTCTTCATCTAGAATAAGAATCTTTAGACCACTTCTTGACTTCACACGTGATATAGCAACATACAGCTGACCATGTGTGAACACAGGCCTAGGCAAGTAGATTTCAACATGAGATAGAGACTGACCCTGGCTCTTGTTTATTGTCATTGCGAAGCATAGCGACAAAGGGTATTGTCGTCGCTTAAATTTAAACGGTATGTGTATACAAACCTAAACATCTGAAAAAACTAACTCAACGGTAAATGGGGTCTTCTTTGTGTTGACATCGAGAACCTTCCGTTTTCTGACCAGCCTTACCAGGACCGTAGAGTTCGTGTCAGACATAGTGAGGGCTTTCACTACACGAACATTAGAAGCAGTTTGGACAATTTGCCTTGTAGAAGGAGCCATAACAGAACAACACGCAGAATTTCAAAAATTTAAGAAGTAGTGAACTTTGGAATAAGGAACCAAAATAAGTAGAACACTGCCTCAATGCAAATGTTCCACTCATATATATCTCTTATTATGTATGCGGCTTGGCATCTGCGCGGCAAGTTGCCGTTTTTTTTTTCTTTTCTTTTTTCTTTCTTTTTTGTTACCTTTTTTTTTACAATTTAATTTTTTTCTTTCTTTTTTGTTTCATTTTTCTTTCTTCAATTCTTTTTGCTTCTTTTGTATTTTTGATCAATTTTGCTTCTTTTGTATTTTAAGGAAAGGGTGAAAGAGCAAATTAAATCTTTCAATGGTGAAACACTAAAATTGATAGTTGGATGTAGTATAAAAATTCATCAATGGTTGATATTTAATATTGGTTGATTCGATTTTAAACATTCATGACATTTTAAACAATATCCAACGGACAATTTTAGTGTTTCATCGGTGAGAGATTTGATTTGCTCTCTCACCCTAAAAACACTTTTACAGACTCGAAAATTTTTAGATGTTTAAATATGCAAATTTTGTTCTTTTTTTTTCTTCTTTCTTTTTTTTTTGCTTTCTTTCTTTTTTTTGTTGCTTTCTTTTTTCTTTCTTTTTTTTCCTGTTTTGCTTCAAAATTTTTGTTTTTTTTTTCTTATTTTGTATTACTTCACTTTTTTTATCTTTTTTTTTTGATTTTATCTGTTTTTGTTTTTTTACTTCTTTTATATTTTAAGGTTTTGTATTTTTTATTTTTATTTTTTAAGAGGTACTTTAAAGTTTAAAAAAAAAATTAGATGTTTAAATATGCAAATTTTGTTGTTGAAAAATTGATTCAATGAAATTTTTTTAATTTAATTATAAAATATGTAAAGTGATATGTTAGACAATTGTGCTTTGGAGTACTTGATGATAAAAAAATTAGTTTGAAACAAAATGTGTAAAGTGAAATATGAAGTAGTATGTTTTGTGTAAAGTGAAATATGAAGTAGTATGTTTTGGGTATATATTTTAGGATACAGAAAAAATTATAACTCTTCAAACACTAGAAATTTCTTCGTAATTAATAACCGGTTTGGTAAAAAATAATCATAAGTTTGTGACAAAATACGTAAAGTGCGATGATGACAATGTATTTTGGGGTACTTTTTAGGGTGCCAAATAAGTTTTAGATGTTCAAATACACGAAGTTCGTTCCTCAATAACCTGTTTGATGAAAAACAAAAAACTTTTGTGACAAAAGACATAAAGCGTGATGCTAGACATTGTGTTTTATGGTGTTTTTTTTTGCAATCTGCAGCTCTTTTTTTTCTCTTCTTTTTTTCCAGTTTTTTTTTGTTTCTTTTTTGTTTTTCTTCTCTTATATTTTAAGGAGTGGTTTACAGTCTCGAAAAATTTTAGATGCTTAAATATGTAAATTTTGTTCTTCAATAATCGATTCGGTAAAAAAAAATTTCATTTCATGAAAAACTACGTAAAGTCAGATCCTAAAAAGTGTGGTTTGGTGTACTTGATTGTGAAAAAAATTATTTTGTAACAAATGTCTAAAGTGAAATGTTAAGTAGTGCGTTTTGAGGTACTTCTGGGATTTGAAAAAAATTTAACTCTTCAAATACTAGAAGTTTGGTAAAATATAATAATAAATTTGTGAAAAAATACGTAAAGTGGGATGCTGGCAGTGTATTTTGAGGTACTTTAGGACCCCAAAAATTTGTAGATGTTTAAATACACGAAGTTCGTCCTTAATAACCCTTTCTTTTTTATTTTATAATCTTCTTATAAAATTTTATAGTTTTAATTTAATTTTATCTACGGGAACTTCAGCCACATTAACAATAGATCATCAATCATACTCTTTCAACTTTCTATATGTGCTTCTATTTTATTGGTAATTTCCATCAAACCCAGCACGATACCACGTGTTTCATTTTCTATTTTGTTGTCTTCTTTATTTTGGTCATTTTGCTCCAACGAGTATTAAATCTTTTCTTTAATTGGTTTTTATATTATTATTTTTCTTTAATATTCGAGTACATGCAGCGTTGCTGCATTGACTGTACTCCCCGTGGGAATTTCAGTCACCTTTACAATAGAACCTTCATCATCTTCTTTCAACGAGACCTTCAATCACATTTACAATAAAACTTCCATAATCTTTTTCAACTTTGTATAACTGCTCCTATTTTATCATGAGTTTTCCTTTAACCATGCATGATATCAGAATTAACGGAGAGTTTTTTTTTTGACAGAAAAATCAAGGGAGAGTTTTTTGACAAAAGAATCAAGGGAGAGTTAATAGTCTATATTTGGTTCCGTAACAAAGAAAGTATATTTTTTTTTGACAAAAAAAAAACTATATTTGGTTTCTATAATATTTAGCTTTTATTTAAAGTGTCATTAGTAATCCAAGTGTTGCTGGGTTTGGTGGTTTGATCAGTGATTGCGGTGGAATTTTCATCCGTGGTTTTTATGGTGCTCTTTGTGTGACTGATGTGATTTATGGTGCTCTTGGTGTACTTGATTGTGAAAAAAATTATTTTGTAACAAAATGTCTAAAGTAAAATGTTAAGTGGTGCGTTTTGAGGTACTTCTGGGATTTGAAAAATATTTAACTCTTCAAATACCAGAAGTTTGTAAAATATAATAATAAGTTTGTGAAAAAATACGTAAAGTGGGATGCTGACAGTGTATTTTGGGGTACTTTAGGACCCCAAAAATTTGTAGATGTTCAAATACACGAAGTTCGTTCCTTAATAACCCTTTCTTTTTTATTTTATAATCTTCTTATTTAATTTATAGTTTTAATATAATTTTATCTACGGGAACTTCAGCCACATTAACAATAGATCATCAATCATACTCTTTCAACTTTCTATATGTGCTTTTATTTTATTGGTAATTTCCATCAAACCCAGCACGATACCACGTGTTTCACTTTCTATTTTGTTGTCTTCTTTATTTTGGTCATTTTGCACAAAGGGGTATTAAATCTTTTCTTTAATTAGTTTTTATATTTTTATCTTTCTTTAATATTCGAGTACATGCAGTGTTGCTGCATTGACTGTACTCCCCGTGGGAATTTCAGTCACCTTTACAATAGAACCTTCATCATCTTCTTTCAACGAGACATTCAGTCACATTTACAATAAAACCTCCATAATCTTTTTCAACTTTGTATAACTGCTTCTATTTTATCATGGGTTTTCCTTCAACCATCCATGATATCAGAATTAACGGAGAGTTTTTTTCTTTGACAGAAAAATCAAGGGAGAGTTTTTTGACAAAAGAATCAAGGGAGAGTTAATAGTCTATATTTGGTTCCGTAACAAAAAAAGTATTTTTTTTGACAAAAAAAAAACTATATTTGGTTTCTATACTATTTAGCTTTTATTTAAAGTGTCATTAGTAATCCAAGTGTTGCTGGGTTTGGTGGTTTGATCCGTGATTGCGGTGAAATTTTCATTCGTGGTTTTCATGGTGCTCTTTGTGTGACTGATGTGATTTATGGTGCTCTTGGTGTACTTGATTGTGAAAAAAAATTATTTTGTAACAAAATGTCTAAAGTAAAATGTTAAGTAGTGCGTTTTGAGGTACTTCTGGGATTTGAAAAATATTTAACTCTCCAAATACCAGAAGTTTGGTAAAATATAATAATAAGTTTGTGAAAAAATACGTAAAGTGGGATGCTGACAGTGTATTTTGGGGTACTTTAGGACCCCAAAAATTTGTAGATATTCAAATACACGAAGTTCATTCCTTAATAACCCTTTCTTTTTTATTTTATAATCTTCTTATTTAATTTATAGTTTTAATTTAATTTTATCTACGGGAACTTCAGCCACATTTACAATAGATCATCAATCGTAATCTCTCAACTTTCTATATGTGCTTCTATTTTATTGGTAATTTCCATCAAACCCAGCACGATACCACGTGTTTCACTTTCTATTTTGTTGTCTTCTTTATTTTGGTCATTTTGCACCAACGGGTATTTATCTTTAATTGGTTTTTATATTTTTATCTTTCTTTAATATTCGAGTACATGCAGTGTTGCTGCATTGACTGTACTCCTCGTGGGAATTTTAGTCACCTTTACAATAGAACCTTCATCATCTTCTTTCAACGAGACATTCAAATACATTTACAATAAAACCTCCATAATCTTTTTCAACTTTGTATAATCGCTCCTATTTTATCATGGGTTTTCCTTCAACCATGCATGATATCCCAAGTGTTTCACTTTTTCATTGTATTGTCCTTTTTTCTTTCTTATTATGGGTTAATTTTTTGTATTTGTATTTAATGAATGTTGATAATTATTAAAGTTTTTTAGACTTTTTCTTCTTATTTTATCTGCGGAGGATGCTCAATTTAAATATCCTAATGGCATAAGCTACCTTGGGGCCTGAGGGGCACCACGTGCTCCTTATGCACTATTGATTATCACGGTTGACATAATTTCGATGTTGACTAAAGGTGTAATATTTTCTTTCAAGTACAATGCGATATTATTCTTTCGAAAAAAATTAATTACTCGATTATACGATGAAATTTAGTCAACCCCGTGCATCGCACGAGTTATGGGGCTAGTAATGTTCTAGAGTGGCATTCACAAATGGAATAAGAGAGAAAGGTCAAAATTAATTTTGAAAACTAACTCAAAAATTCAAATTCAAAAAAGTGGAAAGGGTCAATAAATTACACTAGTTTCGAAAAGGGTTATATTTTGATCAGAAGACATCCAATTCACAGATATTTTTTAGCTGTAATTCAAATTGTAATTTTAAAGTTTAATTTTAAACACTACACAATTTTGACTGATGTGTGCGTTTCCTTTCAGACCATGTTGTTACTAAATTCTAGTTAAAATCCATTATGTCTTCAATAATGTCAATTAACTTGTTTGTAACTGACGTGCGTTTCCTTCCACATTATGCTGAATAATTGGTAATTGATTATGCTACAAAAATCAGTTATCCGATCTGTATATAATCTGTATTTTTTTATCCGATCAAGGACATATATATATATATATATATATATATATATATTTATTTTATCGATATAATTAATCTATATAAAAAAATTTACTCATGTTTTTGTAAATGAATTAACTTGTATTCTCACATTAATATCTGAATTAATACAAATTATTTAAACCAATTTTTATTTATTTTTAATTGCAGGTGCCAACAAATGAGGATGACATAAAACATGAATGCTTACATGACATTTTTTTAGATTTACACGTATGCACTGTCATTGTGAGGATTTTCATACTTGTATATAGTATAGATTTTTTGAACATGCTAAATTATTATGTAATTTCCAAACTATTTGAAAATTTGTAAATAAATTCGTTAACAAAAAAAGTTTTCAATTGAATATATGAACTTGACAATTATTTGTAATTGGGTTCCTAAATCTATAAGATCTTTAAATTTTTTATTAATTGTAATAATGTCTCTGGACCTTAAATAACTTTTAACTAAAACCCTAATATTGTCAATAATGAACTTGATTTCAAATTAATTCTTAAAAAATTTAATAATCTAATTACAAATTATTTAAAATTTTAGAAACCTGATAGTTCAGGGATCGAAAGTGCAATAAAAGTTAGCTAATCCCAAGTAAGTAGCTCAGTTGACGAGCTAGGAGATACCAAATGAGTGCAAGAAGAAAGTCTCGGGTTCAAGTCTTGGAAACTAACATTACCCCCACCCCCACTAACAATTGCCTATATAAAAAAAAGCTAATGACTTATTTAAGAATTTTCAAAATAAATGTACAATCTATGAATTAGGAAGTGAATCTTTGTTTTTGGTTTTAAGTGAATGTATTTTCTATGTTGTGAATCTCACTAAACAGAAAATGAAATCTATATAGTTTTTTTTAATATATATATATATATATATAAATACAAACACATTGAAAATTAATTGTATCAATGTTTTTTGAAAATTAAAGACTATATTGAGAGATGTATTTGATAGTATTTTCAACTTACACGAGTCAATAAATTTTGAAATATTCTCAAGGAAATGGCAATTTTTGTTCATTTCATGAAAATTTTATTGAATGTTGATATTTTACTCTCTCTTTTTTTTTTCAAGAACAATACTCTCTTTTATTTTTTCCTGATGCAATTGATATTTTACTCTGACACTTATAGGACTGTCTTATTTACTTTAAGTAACTAGTAGGATACCCGTGCATACGCACGAGTGCTACCATATTCTTTTCATGAACGAACTTAGACATAATTTAAATAGTCAGGACAACACCTCGTGAAAAAAAAAGACAAATTTAAAGTAGTTAAAAAAGGAGTCTCGAATAAAAAATTAGATAAATATTAAAATCTAAAAATGTAAAAATATCATTTAAAAACAATCTGTGCATTTATCCCGTGTTCTTTTATATATTAGTGTCAGTGTTGTTATCTCGTGTTTTTTTTATATATCAGTGCAGCTATCTCGTGTTTTTACATACATCATTGCAATTATCCCGTGTTTTTTATATTTCACTAAAATTATCATTTGTTTTTTTAATATATCAGTGAAGTTATCTCATAGCTTCAATTGATTATTTTTAGTTGATTAATAGATTATAGTAGACAATAACGAATAGATGGTAGATTATCATATATTTCAGTGAAGTGTTTTTTATATATCAGTACAATTATCCCGTATTTTTATACATATCATTGCAGTTATCTCGTGTGTTTTTTTACATATTAGTTTAATCATCCCATTGTTTTATATATCAGTGCAGTTATCTTATAGCTTCAATTGACTATTTTAGTTGATTAGTACATTATAGTAGATAGTAAAAGATGGATTATCAAATATATCAGTGCAGTTATCCCGTGTTTTTTTATATATCAGTATAGTTATTCCATTTTTTTTATATATCAGTACAATTATCCCGTGTTTTAAATATTAATCAGTAGTTGAAATAGTCATTAAGTTTTCCATTTTTTTATATATATAAATGTCGTGTTTTTTTATATATCAGTGAAGTTATCACGTGTTTTTATATATTAGTGAAGTTATCTCGTAGTTTAGATTGATTATTTTAGTTTATTAGTAGATTTGATTTGATTTGAATTTCGAATTTCGAATTTTTTTTAAAAAGAGGGGGTAAAGAAATTTGAAAAAAAATGTGATAGTAAATTACAATGTTGCCCTTAGTTAGATGAATTGTCAAATAAATAGGGAAACTTGTTTGAGTAATTTAAGTATGGTTTGTTTGTATAAATAGATATTAGATTAGTAGATAGTGGGTAAAGAAAGTTGGTGAGTTTGATTTGAATTTTGAAAGAAAAAGTAAGAGAACGTAGGAAAAAAGTGGGAGTGAAAAGAAAATGAATTGAGGGAAGAAATTTGATAAAAGTATGATATATAGTAAATTACAATGTTGTCTTTAGTCAGATGAATTGTCAAATAAATAGGGAAGCTTGTTTGAGTAATTTAAATGTGGGTTTTTTGTATAAATAGATTAAGTGTGTGCGTCAAAAAAAGATTAAGTGTGGTTTGTTTGTATAAATAGATAAATAGATATTAGGTTAGATAGTAAATAGGAGTAAATTGTAGATGATTTAATATTAATTTAATTATATTAGATTATATAGTGGATTAAAAAAATTGGGAAAAGAAATATTTTTTAAATAAAAGGTGTGGGGCCACTAATAATAGATGTGTAAGAAGTAAGAAATATTGGGAAATGTGAGATTGAAAGAGAGTGAGTGAGAAAGGAAGAGAAAGTAGAATTAAAAAATGATAAATAAAACAAAAGTGGTGATGTGTCAAAAAGTAAGATGTCTAAAATTGTAATTTTGTAAGATGTTTGTTTGTATAAATAGATATTAGATAAATAGATATTAGATTAGATAATGTAGTTTATGGTCATGGGTATTAGACTAATCCCTCGTTTTCTCTGTTTATTGTCTCTTTTTACCAATAAATTTAGGTGGAGTACTATTTCTCCTTCTTAACATTTTTCTTAAGGAGTGTTTTACATCAGAAAATTTAACAAGACTTCGTATCTCTTTCTTTTGTAAAAAAATAACTTTTGACATTTAGAAAACTACCCTACTTACTAAAAGAAAATATTCACTGATCGGCATTTACACCGTACTACTTCGGGGCCAAGAGGGTAGGGTCAGGGCCCATGCAGGGTCAGGGTCCATGCTTCAGCCAACCTCCCAGCTACTCACCAGACACCCCAAATTTGGTTTAATCCCAAATTATCCTCACGTGAAAATCAGGTGACAGGCAAAAATGTACCGTTCGGCGCATTGTTAATCGAACCAGTTCGATTGGACCTCCATCGAACATTGAAAAATACATAGTTCGACGCTACTAGATTCGATCAGGTTCGATCAACTGTGCGCCTAACCGTGCATAATCTTTAAAAAAATAAAAACCAAATTTCAGTAAGAACTTTTGGTCTTTTCATACCAAAATGGGAGTTCTAGTGAGTAGCTAGGGGGTTAGATGAAGCAGGGGTCAAGGTCAGATCCTCTCTGTTCTTCGGTTCAAGCATAAGGCCCGTATCACAGCACCCAGCCCACATACTCATCATCATTCATATTCTTATAATAAACTATAAAATTATTTCTCTAACATAAATGACATTTGTCATCACAAGATACGCAGGATGAATAACAAAATGGGGAAAATATCCTCTCAAGTAGGGGTGAACCCGTCTCAACCCTAAGACCAGTTTCGTCTTTGTCTCATTTAACCCGTAAAGTATTGGGTTCATTCGGGTCTAAAGACGGATTAGGGTCTAAAGAAATGGCCCGACAAAAATTAGAGACGGGATTGGGTTAGGTATAACCCGTCCCATCCCGTCCTTTACTCACTCATCACCCTAATTTTTAACTCTATTACATTTGTAATTGGATTTTTATAAATACAATTCAATTTGAAATTTATGTTAGTTTAAGTAGAAACATTGTTCTAAAGTATTATTGTAAAAGTCATATTTTGAGTTTGAATACATGATAAAATAGTAAAAAAAAATCAATTTATCACTTCTAACTTTTTGTCATTATTGAGTGATCACCTTAAAATTTTATTTCAGTTATCCTTCGATCGGGTCAATCCGATCTCGTCCTAAACAAACCCGGTTTTACTTTGACCCTAAGAACATCGATTTTGTTCGGGTTTAAGGACAGGTAAGGGTCTAAAAAATAACCCTATAAAAAATCAGGGCCTGATAAGAGATAATTAAAACTCGTCTCAACCCGTCCTTTGCTCACCCCTACTCTCAAGTGGGAAAAAAAACTTGAGAAATTATAAGCTCTGCTTTGTTAAAAAAAATAGCGGATAACATATAAGCTAGTTTAGTAGATAAGTTAATAATGTATTAAATTTAAAGTGTTTGGTCAAATTTACAGTTGAAGCAGCTTATAAATATAAAGTCGCGTAAAATATTAATTATTAAAAATGAGAGAAAAATTCATTTAATAGAGAATATTAATCAGGAATTTAACTAAAGTAATGAGAGTAAACTTGAGAGAAAAAACGAAATGTTACAAGCATCTTCAAGTTAGGTATGAAAATGATTAGACACCAAGAGGGTAGTTAGCCAATCAACCAGACACCATGAGACTCCAACTCCACATCTTCACCAAAAACTTTAAAGCATTAGGTATATGGTTCCACTCTCTTATTAGTATCATTCATTTCATTCCTACCCGATGCGAGACTAACCACTCACACTTGAATTCTCAACACAAGTAGCGTTTCAAAAAATAAGCTAGTGAAAAAAAGCTAAAAACTAGTCGTATTAAACACTTACAATGAGTTGGTCCGCTATAAGCTAATGGATCGATCAGTGGCGGAGTTAACCTAAATTTTATGAGGTGGCTAATTATAAAGAGTAAATTGTTTTCATTAGGTAAATGAATTTTCATTATATTATCAAAGACTCAAAGGTATGGCGAATTTACATACTACTCTGGATTTATTTATAGGCAAAAAAATACAATTTTGTGTTCATTAAAAAACTGATGTATCTGGTCTACTAAAACTGCATTTTTTGTTTATAAATAAGTCCAGAGGGAGTATAATAGAGGGTTTTGGAGGGGAGGGGAATGTCTATTTTTCAATTTTTTATTGAAAAAATTATAAAATGTTTCTAAACATAAATGAAGTGTGATTATAAATGTTATATTATTACTTAGGATGTTATTCTTTTAATTTTTTTAAAATCTTAAAATATATATATATATATATATATATTAAAATATAGATTAACCTCTCCAAAACTCTCCCAAATCCCCCTCCCCAATAGACCCTTAAAAAATATTTGCTCTTTAAATTTTCTGTAAATTTCAAAGTTAATTAAAATAGAAATACTGAACTATGACCAATTTTTTTTATCAATGAACTATGACCAATTTATCCCCCTGCATAATTCTCACTATTTTTTCTATGTTTATAAATCTGTGACACATACTGCATATTTTATTATTTGTCATTGTTGAATTTATTTTTAATCAAATTAAGTTTCACACGTATTCGTTGAAATAAGGAAACAAAATATATTCCTGCAATTAAAACATAAATCTGAAAAAAAAATGCCCAAAGTGTAAATCATGATTATTTGGAATAAATAAAGTGTAAGTATAACATTTTTATTATACAATAATAAGATATAGGAAAGTTAAGGGAATTAAGGACACATTTATGTCCTTCAGCTCAATTGCCCAAAGTGAGGTGGCTAAAATATTACTCCGTCTGCCGATGAAGGTTGGTTCAGTTGGTAAGGAGTTGACTCATATCCCACAAGGTTGTGGGTTCAACTCCCGCTACCGATGTGAGGACCTCTTTAGTGGGTGATCTGTAAGTACCTCTGTAAGCGCTAAAAGAGCATTGAGGCTTGCCCTGACCCTGGTGAGCCCCCGGAGCCCAACTCACCTAAACTTTTCAATATCAAAAAAAAAAAAAAATTAATCCCTCTGTCTCAATTTAACTGTCATTTAAAAAAAAGTTATGTGCGAGTTTTAAGAAAATGATTAAATTATGGTAAAAAAAATAATAAATGAGGGTATTATTGAAAACAAATAATAAAAGTTGCATTGGTATTCTAAAGTGACAAGTAATTTGAAAAAAAAATCGCAAACATGACACTTAAATTGAGACAGAGGGAGTAATACATACAACTAGTTAATATTATATTAATTGATTTTGGGATAGCCACAACTACCTCAAACTTATGAAAGGATCCGCCCTTGGGATCGGTGTTGCAAATAGAAATACAAATCTCATTTTTAAAGCTCTTCTCTTGCTGTTATTTATTTCTTTTTAATGGATGATTAAGATAGTGTCTGCTTAGGTAAGCGTTAACAGAAGTTTCTTCATATGATGCTTACTTGACCAAGTGAAATAACATTTTCTTAGCAACTCTTATCATAAGGATCTTTAGATTTTGTTAATCAAGCTGCACATTATCTAAATTTGTCGCTGCATGTGTATTATGGGACTTTAATAATGCTTTTAAAGCGTTATTGAGATTTAAGTGTGTATTAGATATATCGACACACATAAATACTTCATCACATTATTAATATGAGTCCACGCGCAAAATATCACTACCAAGAAGACAAGGTGACAAAAAAGGCAAGCAAAACCTACATACAGGCTTGTAAGACCTTCCACCCTCGCCTCACCTCGGTCCTTTGCTATCTGCTAACAAGCATTATTTATGGGTCCTTTCCCTCTCTGCCCTCGAGCAGTACATTGGGCTTCTCCTAATCAAATTCAGGAGGTTGGACTAAGTGAAGAGCTTGACTACACCGATGAAGACTCTGTAATCTCCCCCTCTTCCGACGAGTAGTACATTGGGTTTTCCCTAATTTAATTTAGGAAAGTCGATTGGTGCCATGAGCTAGACCAAGCCGAGCCTCACCTCGGTCAATTCACATCTATGCTGACGAGCAGTACTTTAAGCATTTGATGACAAGCAGTACATTAGGTTTTCCCTAATATTGTCCAGGAAGGTCGGTCGAAGCCATGTGCTAGACCAAGCCTCGCCTCGGTCATTATTAATTGCATCTCCGCTGACAAGCAGTACCTTCCCCCTCTGACCTCGAGCAATACGGAAGGTACACAAAACCGAAGAGAGGATCAACCAGAGGATGTATCACAATAATTCACACCAAATTACAACAAGTTAGGAGGTGTACTCTTTTTCCTTCCTGATTTTTTTTCCTAAAAAGTGTTTTGTATCAAAAAAATTTAACGAAACTCCACGTTCCTTTCTTTTGCTTTAAAAAAGTCGAAAGCATCATCTTTCTATTTCACATAGACTTCATATACTTCAATCCGTGGACCAGAGGCTAATGATAGGTGTCCTTTTGTATTCTCTACATCAATTCAAGACTCTCCACTTGAATAGGATCAAATATATAGGAGTTCTTCCACTTCCACTAATATGCCCGTGTGATCTCCTTGTGAGAATCACGTGTATTAGTCCCTACATGATTCCATTCACTCTTAACAACATTGTCAGGCTTCCTTGCCCAAAGTGATTGTCTACGTCTGACCGAGAAAAAACACAACATCACAGGACAGAAACAATTATAGTTTTATAGGACGAAAATGCAGCAAACACCCCACTTTTGTCAACACACGTGTCCTAATTTAGTGAACTCTTGAAACCAACGTGCAATTTGAATATGATTAGTTGTTAATCAAGGAAATGGCAAGTGTTGAATAAGCTCGTTAAGAACCTCTCTTTTTATTAAGTTCATAAGTAAAGGGAAAAATTGCGTCAAAAAAAAAAGTAAAGGGAAAAAAACACTTTATTCACTAAACGAAAGAGATAAACTCGAAGTAGAAGAACATATATGGTTCATATTTACCAGTTATAGACTAAATAATTAGTTGACACATGCACACCTATTAGCTTCTCTACATGTGTGGATAATTTTAAGACCAAGAATCTTTGGTGTATCACAAAAATGGGCTTGCAAAAAGAAGGAGTGGGTGGAAACAGCTATGCTATTCAATAATGTTGTCAAACTTTAGGTTTAGCCGAGGATCGGTAAGAGTTTGAATCTTGTGATTCTTTTCTTCAAACGATTACACTAAGAAAGAAACTATGTTCCTTAGTTATGATCAGTTCCCTAACTACTCCAAAGAATGTTATAGGCTAGGTGTGGGAGATGAATAAATAGGCTAAGATTATCTAAAGGCGGTACATAAAGGTAAAAGGAAGTAAAAATGCTTGAAAATATGAGTTTGATAGATTGTCGTTTTCCTAAAATATTTACAATATATATACAAGGGTCTCTGTTAGCCACCCTATAACCATGATCGCAAAACCACATTCTCCGCTCAACATCTCAACTTGCGATCTTCAACACATTTTTCATGTTGCTTGCCCCGAAAGCAACTCCTTTGCCTCATTCATAGTGCCTTCAGCTATACAATCCTCAGCAAATAAATCCTCGGCCACCAATCCCTCAGCTAAGCTATTCCTCGGTTGAGATGCTTAGCCCCGATAAATAGAGTCATCCTCTTAACAATTGTAGCATAAGGATTGAGTCTGAGAATAACATTCAAGTTCTTCAATATATTCTTCTCAAGAATAGCCCTCTTCACCTTCTTCAGCAAGAATGTCTCTTTTATTGTTAATTGGCCTCACAACACTCTGAATTGGCCTCACAACCCTTTCTTCTTATCGGGTAGCTTGCTCTATTAATCATAACCTGCCGAGGGTACCTAAACTCCCTTGGGGTTGCCTACTCAGAAGTAGTGTAGAATATAGAATGAGTAGAAGAAATATAGGTTGTTTCCTATCCCTTTTGCTTCTCCTTTACTAGAAATTTGGACAAGTTAGCTCGTGTAGACTCGGCTGAGCACTTATCTTAGCTCAACGATTTTAAGTGTTAACAAGTACCAACCTTTTTGATACGAAATTAAAGACATACAAAGGAAAATCATAAAAAATCAACCAGGGATAGTGTGGCTACAAAGCTGATGCCACCATTCGGATGTTTTATTTTGTACGAAACATCATTTCTCCAAATTACCTACCACTTGGGTGTATCTTGGCAATAAGATATGTGGTCCTTGTTACCATGGAAAAATTACTTACCTTTATTACATATCAGGGAGTTGATCAAATATATATATATATATATATATATATATATATATATGCTCATGCTAATAAATAAATAAATGATGTGTAGTCTTTCTCTCGTGAAACCCTAAGGGTTTGTGGCAGTGACCCCTCCATTTCCCGTTTAGGGTTTATGGCGGCCCCCTTTCAAAGTTTTCATTGTTTTTCCATTTAGTTCTTCGATCTCAACAGCCTCCTAGGTCTTTCCTATTTTATTTATCATTATTTTTTAGTTCTCGATTCTGACTTCCCTCATCTCGATCTACTTCTCTATTTGTGCCGACCCTCATCTCCCCAACATGAGACGATGGGTGAATATGTGACAAATTATTTCATCTGTTTGGTTGAAGCTTCTGCCCCAAAATAATGGTTAGCCCTCTCTCTTGAGTAGTATAGAGCATTGTGGGAGTGCCCCTTTCCTTTTGTCACCACCGTGAGTCCCTTGCCACAACCTTTGCTCCCCTTTTCACAGAGTAGAACCCTAACCGATCTCTGAGAAAACCACCAGATTTTGGTGATATTTAACCCATGGAAACGCTAACCATGTTTTGACCCTATGTATGCCTTTGGCTCAATCCTATCATGTGGCCGCAACTCCCAAGTTGCAGCCTCCACTAGTACAAACTTTACAAGGTGTTCGCCTTTGAGCACTTCTAGTGCCATTTTTTTAATGAAACATTGCTTATCGGGGAAAAAACCCTGATCTAAAGAGTAAAAGTTAGACTAAAAATCAAACCCACCTAAAGTTCAAAGTCAGATTATATGTAAGTTCCAAGAATTATATGTATGTTGATGGCATTGTGGAATTATTAAATTTGTAGTGGTTTTTTTAGACTTTTTAGGCATGATTAATTTTAGCAAATTAAATTTTAGAGGTATGAAATTTATATGTCTTGAAAATTCAAGAATTTTTTAATTGGGACCGGGTCATGGTCATGCGGTTCAACTGTAGACCCCTCGGTCCGACCCTTGACCCAGTACTTTCACCGAGTCGGTCACCGGTCCGAGTTTTAAAACATTGAGTAGAGGTACTAGAGGAAGGGGAAACAAGAACCACAAACTGTTTTGAGCCAAGACAATCATCCACCTCAAGCTACCCAATGAGTCCTTTAGTGTTTTGGATTAGGATTAGTGTTTTGGAACTTGTCATGTAATGCACAATTTAGTTTTGTGAAGCTTGTAACATATAGCCTCTAATGTAATGGCAAACTCATTTGGAATGTAAAGTATTCCACTTAATATTTGTGTAAACTCATTTGGAAGTTAAATGAAAGTTTGGTATATTGCTCGTGCCATTGAAAGTTTGAGTATTTTCTTTTATGCATTCATAGTGTAGTTCATTGTCCAGTTAAATTGGTGCAATTATAGTGCAGTTGTAATTGTGCAATTCATAGTGCAGATTAAATGAAACTGCAAGTTAAATTCCTAGTGCAAATTTGGTATTAATAGTACAGGAATATGGTGCAGTTTTGCAAAAACCATAATTGTGCATAAACTTCATTTGTGCATATTGGGAGAAGCTCAAGTCCCACATTGATTAGTGATAAGGTCTCAAAAAAGTATATAATAAAAGAGCATTTATCAACTTACAAGCCGATTTTGTAGGGTTAAGCCTAACTCAACCCACATTCTAATATGATTTCAGAGTCTATCCTAGATCTATCGGGTCACCCTGCACCAAGCCTAATTGTGTTGGGCGTGAGGGGTGGATTGGGAGAAACCCAAATCCCACATTGACTAGTGATAATGTCTCAAAAGAGTATGTAATGAAAGAGCATCCCTCTCACCTTACAAATTGATTTTGTAGGGTTGAGTTAGACCTAATCGGCATTCTAAGAGTGCAGAAACTACAAAACCAAAGTAGACACAAATAGAGACATTACACATAACTGAAAACAAATTCATTCCACAATACATAAGCACATTACAATTTCACTTAAACCAACATAGATCACTTAAACCAAACTATTTCAGACTTGTAAGCACATTATAAATTACATCACTTAAGTCAAAGTAGACACAAACAACAAAAAACAGAATTCTTAAACCCTAGCATCTACTTCACTAATTGTGTTGCCATTAAGGCAATCACAAAAATCTTCAATAATTTCTCTATTAATGATTTTTTTCTCTTCATTCACCTAATTATTGCTACACAATTTATTTTTTTTGACAAAGCTACACAATATTCTTACTATCAATTAACATAATTAATTCTAAAATAATATTTATATTATTTGCCAGGGCATTTTTTATGACAAAGGGAAGAAGCCTCATTAAAATATTTTGATGCAAACTCTCTTTAGTGGAAAATCATTTAAAAGGAAAAGGAGTATTCTCCCCATTTTTCATTAAAAGGGATAAAAAAGAATGAGACCAGAAGAAAGACTAAGGGGAGAATAGACCAAAACTATTGGCGCAAAAAAAAGGTCATCAAAAATTATAACACAGAAGACCTAACCTATTATGGGCAGGGCCGACCATTAGGCTGTGTACCCCGTGCTACCGCACAGGGCCCCGACCAAATGCCAATTTTTTAGGGCCCAAAGTTTATTACGAAACTTATATATAGCTGTATTTCAACTAATATCACGAAATTTTCTTTGTCTCAGCACTAAAAATGCAATTCACCGGCTAAGAGAATGCGCGTGTTTGATTCCTGCGGCAGGTCTTTTTTAATGTTGTGTTGTATTTTAGCAAAATAAAAAAAAAAATGAGAAACAATAAGCTTAGTTGTGAGAGATTGAAAAATTTGGAATTCGGAATAACCACTAGACCCACAAGTAGTTTCTTGGATAATATCACAAGCACAATATATATACTATACATAATACGAAAACATATTTATATAACAATAGAAAAATAAAAAAAAATTGTAGTTCTCGATTAAAGGCCCAATTTTTAAAATTTGAACACGACCCCTAAAGTATTTGGGACGACCCTGATTATGGGTAAGGTCCTCTAAAATAAAACTAGGTATCACATGTCACCTATTGAAACCACGCACTAATAAAACCGTAATTAACTAACTTATTCTCCCTCCGGACTTGTATATAACCAACAAACAATTTTTTAGATTCATTGAAAAAGTGATATATCTGAACTATATGTCTAAATATAATTCAGATACATCACTTTTTCAATAAATCTGAAAAGTTATTTGTTATTTATATATTATTTATATATAAGTCTGAAGGGAGTATTTCTCTTTTTTGACCCTCTTTTTCACCTTTTTTTTAATCTATTCTCATCATCAAACATAGCATCATAGTCATTTTTTTGCTCCACTACGTACTGAGTACTTCAAGTTAACATTTTTATTACCATTTAAAGTGGGAGCATTTTTAAACTTAGATTAAAGAAGGTAACTTCTAGAATAGGCCCCATAAGTTTGACTGCCCCTCACTCAACTCTAACAAGAAGAGGCTTATAGTAGGGGCCGGATCCCGGCAATCACTCTCCTAAGCTCTACATGAAATTCATTTCACTGTTTCCAAACCTGACAATAGTGTCTTCAACTTAAGTACATAGTCATCTTCATGGAACCTCTCCAACCCTCTAGGTCAAATGGTTCTCCATTCAAAGCCATGTCATCTGGGTCCATTCATCGATTCCTTACATAACAAAGTATATGCCAGTTGTTGGTCTCTTCCAGCTTAACTAAGACCTTCAGTTCAAATCCAACACTAGGAATGTAGTAGCGTTAAAATTCTTGAAGAAGAGTTTTGTTGTCCATTGTGGTCCTACCCGACTCAAGGGATTAGTCTCTACAATTACGCGTGGATACCCAGATAAAAAAAGTATATGTTATTTGCATTATATATATATATATATATATATATATATATATAGTATAATATACTGAAGCTACTACTCTAAGAACACACTGATGAATATGTTTTACAGATCACACTGACATCATATCATATGGGGAAAAAACTTTTGTGTAAGAGCAGTGTGAGATACATCGAATTAGGATCATAATTTTTAAGATGCACTTTTACATATTTATGAATTGTGACAAGTGCAAAAATTTTGATGTGTCTATAATCCCTTCACATATACATACACAAAGAAAAACTTGTAAAGGAAATTTGAAAATTTTCTTACCACTTTAGTTGGGTAATATAACTCTCGATATGGTGGGTTCTTTAATTTAGATCTAAGTACTACACAATGTAAAATTCTTACTAAATTCTTGATAGAGTTATAGTAAATCGAGTTCATTGCCCTAGTGGAAAAAAACTTTTTAAAGTCGGATATTTGGGACTTTTAAAGTCGGATCCTAATCCAACTTCTATAAAGGTGATTTAGAAAGCGCGAATTTTAAAGCGGGTGGGCATCCGAATTTAAAAGCCGGTGTCTAAGTCAGATAAATGCATTCACTATAGTTATAGTAAATCAACTCACAGGTATTATTAATTATATTAAAAACAATCATAGTAAACTGATTTCACTATAACTATAGTGAACTCAATTTATAAGGTTTTTTTTAACAAAATACGTACCACTCGTGAATTGAGTTTATTAGAGTTAGAATTAGCTCGATTCACGAGTGCTATTTTGTTAAAAACAACCATAGTAAAGTGAGTTCACTATAGCTATAGTGAACTGAGTTCACTAAACACTCGTGAACTAACTAAACACTCGTGAACTAAGTTTACTATAGTTATAGTTAACTCGGTTCACGATTATTATTATGTTAAAAACAACTATAGTAAACCGAGTTCACCATAGCATTCGTAAACTGGGTTCACTATAGTTATAGTGAGCTCAATTCACAAATACTATTTTGTTAAAAACAGACATAGTAAACTGAGTTCACTATAATGACCTCAATTTTCTATGGTTGTTATCAATAAAATAGTCTGTGAAGTGAGTTCACTATAACTATATGAACACAGTTCACAATAACTGATTTCACTATAAGTACAATGAACTCGGTTCATGAAGTGTTATTTTGTTAAGACAATCTTAGTAAACCGAAGTTCATCTTTGTTATTATAGTGAACTGAGTTCACTATAATGCTCGTGAATTGAGTTCATTATAGTTATAATAACTCGATTCACTAAAATGCTAGTGAACTGAGTTCACAATGGTTATTTTTAGTCGTAAATGTATAACGAAAGATGGTGTTGAAAGCCAAAAGGGGATGAGAATAGAATCAACCTTAATCTTATGTATTTATCTAAATATGTAATAAATCAAATTCTTATTTTTGGATACCTACACTTATCAAACATCTATGTAGTAGTGTTAAATTTCTTTAAGAAGAGTTTTACTCGGGTCAAGGGATTAGTCTCTGCAGTTGTACACAAAGAACACCCAGTTTACACCGACCATCTCTTTCTCTCTCTATCTCTCTCCTTTCTCCCACTCACTCACATATCGCATCTCTCCCCCCCACCCCACCGCGCTCTCTCTCTCTTTCTCTATATTTCTCTCTCCACATGTTAGAAGAGTGGATAGTATCCCGACACATCATTTTTGATCAAATAAAAACACACACCAATAGTCTAAAGGACACGAGCGACCAGGTTGTCTATAAAAGGGGTCACCCTCTCAACCTATCACTCCATGCTATTCTAAACCTATTCTTCTTTAACACCCTGCCTTCACAAAAAAAAAAAAACAAAACAAAACAAAACAAAAAACCATGGTACTAAAACTTAGTAGTAACTTCTCTAAACATAGAAGCTTTACATACATCAAAATTTTCACACTTATAATCCTTAATTTCACACTTCACAAAGCAAACTCAGGCAACAACAAGAACAACAACTCAATCATCACATCATTAGTTCCATTTTCATCCTATGAAATCCTCTCAACACTAAAATCACTACCCTTTGATGGCTCCTTAACCTTAAAAAACAATGAAAATGCTTCCAAAGACTTTGGAAACATATACCATTTTCCACCTCTAGCAGTACTATATCCAAAAACAGTTACAGATATTTCACGTACTATAAAACATGTTTTTGAAATGGGGTTAAATTTTAAGGTTGTTGCTAGAGGACATGGTCATTCACTTCAAGGTCAATCACAAGCAGATAAAGGGTTAGTTATCAATATGGAATCATTGGGTATTGAGATGAAAATTCAAAATGGTGAATTTCCTTACGTGGATGTTTCAGGAGGTGAGTTGTGGATAAATATTTTGCATGAAACTCTTAAAGTTGGGTTAGCACCAAAATCTTGGACAGATTATCTTCATCTTACTGTTGGTGGAACTCTTTCTAATGCTGGAATTAGTGGACAAGCTTTTAAGCATGGACCTCAGATTAATAACATTTTCCAGCTGGAAGTTGTCACAGGTATCTATCTAATCTAATGTGTCTTTTTTTTGTAGAAAGGTTTTGGTTTTGGCCTAACATATATCCTCTTAAAAGGGTTGGTTTTGTTTTAGCTTTTTGTTAATGATGAACGAGAATTTCCGTCGAAAACTTTTGGCAAATTATTACCAACGGAAAAGGGTTCGAAACGACGAGCAGCTAATTACCGATGGGTATTCTAGTTGGTAATTTACTGACGGAAAAAATCGGCCGGAAACTTACCTAGTGCATTATCCGTTGGTAATTTCCGACGGTTTTACTGAAAAACCGTCGGTAAACATTACCGTCCCCCTTTTCTGACGAATAATTGGTCGTCGGTTGTCTGTCAGTAACGGCTCATTTCCGACGGATTCCTTACTGTACCGACAACTCTTGGCCGTTGTAATTGTCGATTTTCTGGTAGTGAGTATGGAAGCTACATTCTATAAAATAACTATTAACTAATAGTATTTTGTTGTTGTAGGAAAAGGAGAGGTGGTTACTTGCTCAAGAAAAAGAAATGCTGATCTTTTTCATGGTGTTCTTGGAGGGCTTGGTCAATTTGGCATCATTACAAGGGCTAGAATTTCTCTTGAACCAGCACCTAGGATGGTAAGTGTTGTTTCATTCCCTTATTATCTACTTTGAAAGAAAGTAAGAAAGAAATCGTTGCAACAATATGATTTTTATGATATGATGTGACATTTTTTTTCAGGTGAAATGGATTAGGGTGCTTTATTCAGAATTCTCTATATTTGTGAAGGATCAAGAGTATTTGATATCACTTAAAAACACATTTGATTATGTTGAAGGATTTGTTATCATAAACAGAACTGGCATCCTCAACAATTGGAGATCATCTTTTGACCCCAAAGATCCACTTCAAGCAAGTCAATTCAATTCTGATGGAAGAGCATTTTACTGTCTTGAGATGGCAAAATATTTCAACCCAGATGAAGCTGATGTCATGAATCAGGTTAGGCACACTAACAAAATTATTTTCATCTTTTTTTAAGCAAAAGAAATGGATATATATATATATATATATATATATATATATATATATATATATATATATATATATATATATATATATATATATATATATATATGAATCTCGTTAAAACCTTTTGATGCAAAACTTTTCATCTCATTTTTTGATTTTTTTTGACAAAATGGTAAAACGGTAAGGTTGATGCCTTGTGACCTCGAAGTGCAAATCATAGAAAACAAGTCTCTTCACTTGGGGTACAACTCCTCTCCTGAACTTGTCTTGTAGGAGAGGGAAAGATTGAGTCCTTAAAATAATATTATATACTATTTTAATTATCGAGTCTTTCTCTGTCCTACTGAAAATATCTAGTGATTGACTGATTGTAGGGAATTTAGTCTCTCCCCTTGTGAGAGTAAAATTGCGCACATATAAGGCATATTCTCTTTGGACTCCATTTGGAACCTCGTGCATAGAACTATCAAACTGAGTCATACGATCTCGTCTAGTCTGTTGGGCCAAAATGTAAAAGCGGATTGTACGAGTCCAATTGCCTACTGGGTTGTGTTGTTTGTAGCCCAACCCAAAATACTCGACTGACTGACCCAATCCTACATGTTAATAGAGGAAACAAAAAAAGTACAAAAATGGGGTCCAGTTTGGCCGATGGGCAACTGGGCTGGGCCAAAATTGCATGATTATTTTCGGCGTTTGCTTTTCCCACACCCCCTCCTACTCAAAACACACCCCATAAGGGTGTGAAAAGACCAAAAGGCCAGCAAAAACCTCTTTTTTTTTTTACGAAATTTCACCTGTTCGAACACGGGCCTTCGAACAGGTTCGAATGACATTGTTCGTGTGTGTTAAATCTTGACTTCACACTTTCTTTGGCGTTTTTCACTGTTGGTGGAGGTCATGTGAACTGTTCGCATGACCTTGTTTCAACTCGTTCGAACGACATCGTTCGAGTGTGTTAAATATTGACTTCACACCCTCTTGTGCGTAATTTCACCTGTTGAACGAGGTCGTTCGAGCGTGTTCAACAAGATCGTTGAACGATCTTTAAACACGTGGCTCGGCGTTTCACGCGAGGTTATTTTTGGAATAAAATTTGTTAAGGGGTGTGAAAGAGTAGGAGGGGGTGTGGGAAAAGCAATGGCCTTAGTTTCTAGGCCTCTATTTAGTGAGTCCAATCCATAATTGACACCTCTACTCGTGCATTGGGTGGCTCTTATTGTATGTGTAAAACAATATAGTCATTCTCTCATACGACAAAAAAAAAAGTTCTAATTTTACACATTCAAATGCAGAGTGTTGATCAGCTACTATCACAACTAAGTTATATTCCACAAACACTCTTCCTATCAGAAGTTTCTTACGTGGAATTTCTAGACAGAGTGCATGTTTCTGGGAAAAAGCTAAGAGAAAAGGCCTTATGGGAAGTTCCACATCCATGGCTAAACCTTTTGATCCCAAGAAGTAAGATTCATGAGTTTGCTGAAGGTGTATTTGGCAATATTCTTAAGGACACAAGTAATGGTCCCATACTCATTTACCCTGTCAACCAAACAAGGTATCTATCTAACTTGTCAATTTTTGATGATGCATACCAGTTATACTATGGGACCCTTTAAAGTTAGGGACAGTTTACTTTCTTATTTTCTTTTCATGTCCACTCATTTTCTTTTTAAACTAAAAACAAATTTAGTATTTTCTAAGTTTCTAAAAAATTTAAAAAATTGTTTTGATTGTTTTCAAAAATATATTCTCCACTACTAGCTTTGATTTTCGCTCTATCACAATTATTCACTACGATATTTATCATCTTCTCGTTCAAAATATAAAATGAATACGAATTTTAGAAAATAGAACAAAAAATGTTTTTTTAAGTAAACAGACTTTTAGGCCCAATGTTGTAAGAACCGAACAGAACGATTCAACTGGGAACCACCCAGACTAGCGGTTGGTTCAACCCTAATCGCTTTGTAGATGCAGTTGAGCCCGTAAGCAGAGTTGGGCAGATTTGGGACTGAATTGTGGTTGAACCACCACCAGTTGACCCGGTTAAAACGTCTTGAAATGTATTTTTTTGATTTGGTTTATTTAGTTTTTCTCATGAGATGTTAATTTGTTCTCATAATCTGAGTCATTTTCTCTTTACCTTTTTGATTTTCTAGGTGGAACAGTAGAACATCTTTAGTAACCCCAAAGGAAGATGTTTTCTACCAGGTGGCATTCCTATCATCTGCAATTCCATTTTCAACTGGTGCAGACAGTTTGGAACACATTCTAAACCAAAACAAAAGGGTCCTAGATTTCTGCTCTTATGCTCAACTCAATGTGAAACAATACCTTCCACATTATAGCACACAGGAAGAATGGCAAACCCACTTTGGGTCACGATGGGGGGCATTTGTGGAAAGAAAAAACTCTATGACCCACTTGCAATGCTTTCCCTGGTCATAGGATCTTTCAAAAGACAATGTCTACCTCCTCTTAGTTTTAGAATGTAAAGTTATAAAAGTTTATGAAATCACCGACACGTGAATCTTTAAGTAATTGAACGTAACTACATGTGTAGGTATTGTGTTGGAATTAGACATTAATATGTATGAGACACTAGATATGTCTTCGATATAAAGTGTCTGTTTCACATAGTTGTAAAGTATTGATTGATAGTCGCATATGCTTTCATGCTCTCAATAACTGTAAGCATGGTGTTGAATTTTCTTTTGTAAAGAAAATGGATGCTTATTTTCTTTTGTAAAGAAAATGGATGCTTGCTTTTGGGTAATAATTACAAGATTGACTATATGGAAAACACCACTATTGAGTTAGTAGTGACCTTTTTAAGTAGTTTGCAACAAATTTGAGCTTACATCTTTTTTACGTCCTTTGTAAGGAAATATATAAGCAAAGGACTATGGGCCAGTTTGGATAAACAGTTTAATTAAGTGCTTATGACATAAGTGCGTGCTTAGCATTTTCACAAACCAACCTAACTCTAATGTGTTTAAATTAATATCCCTAAACAAGGACAAACCAAACAGTAACAGAACTATATTTACATGAAAACATTTTAATATTTTTAACAAGACTTTTTCAGCATCACATAACTATTTGAATTTAACAAGAAGATTCCTCAAGTTAAAAAGTTGCTAATACAAGTTCATACAACAGTAACTATTTTTATTACCCCTTGTTAGCAGTAGGACCAGTCCAACCAAGGCCAGGCCTGCTTACTTCTCCCTGTGGTTCCTCATAATCTCGAGCATCGCGGATTGAAGCTTCGAAGTCAGTAGAATCACTTGCAACAGGAAGAAAGCTACTTATATCATCTCTGGCACCGAATCCCCCGGCTCGAATAACATCATCAGTTGTTATTGATGCCTCCATGTTAACATCCCCAGTTGCATCATTTTCGTCAAGAGATGTACCCTTTGGACAATTTTCTCCACCTTTGCTATCGGTTTTCTTAGTCTCTTCAGCATCTCCTGAGGCTCTTGTAAAATGTTTTAGAACATCTTTCTCTGTCACCGGAGTGCTCTCGTTTTTATTATCTGTTGAATTAACAGACAGAAATTTCTAAAATACAGAATTACTAAAAGGACAATAAACTTATCTATTTCAATGGAAAAATACATATCAAGGAACTCATAAGACTCCAAAAGGCCCAAAATAATGAAAAGTTTGGATCAGTGCAAACTTTAACTGATTTACTCACCTTGCATCATTTTATCTGATTTGTACTCCATGAAAGATTAAAATTGCATTTGATTGCATTCCTGTTTTGGTTCATTCACAGTCTTGGTAGTGCAGAATGTTCCACAGTCCACAAAAACTTCTGAAATCCTTGACCTACAGAACAAAGTAAATTAAAACAGTGGCATTCTGATTCTGTCCGATATGTATGTTGGAAGATTATCTGGCATAGTTTTACTCCAAAGTAGAGAAGGATTTCAGCAGGAAACTATTGAGGAAAAAAAAGGAGAAGGAAAGTGATGGGCACCGAAACTAAAGTCCATGGCAAGAAAATTTCTGGCCAGAGTAGGGATGCGGGGGAGGGAGTGATGTGATAGGTACAACAAGTAATCCAATAAACTGTAAATGAAAACTCAGGACAGAACAGCAAGGAATTTGAGAAATGAAATTCTAATAAACTTGATGGTATTAACTGTAAACAAAACGATGGCACAAAACTCCTTACAGAAAACAGAATTGATATGAATTGGAAATGGAAAATACATATGAAATTGGTAAAAGTAAAACACTCGATGGAGAGAGGACCAGCCTGCTCAATCTAACCTGAACACCTAGACCGTTAACAAATTCCACCTTCAACCCCACATCTGCCCAATTTATAAAATTGTTTCCATCTCTCTCTCCACTCATCAATGGCTACAAGTCCATTTTGTTATGCCCCGTTCTAACTGCTTCCTCTCCATCCATCCAATTCCCACCATACCCTTACTTACACTCCTCTTCTTCATTTGATTTGATATCTCCAAACTGCAGACGCACTAAGCCCAACAATGGGTTACCAATCAGGAAGCAATGAAATAATATTCATTGGCATGCCCAAAAAGAATGGTGGACTCTGAGCATAACAGAATAGACAGCTGGCATGGTATGAATGAAGGGCGTCCTGAGTCTCCTAACAGAGAGTCAGAGAGAAAAATGAAAGTTATTAGCGAGGGTATATGGGGTCGTGCGAGGAAAGGACAATTTTGGGGTATAGTTGGTGCCATTGGCCTTAGGTACCTTCCTTAGTTGTAAAGAACTGAGATCCCTTAGTGTTGGATAAATAATATTCAGAGATTTTCACTTGCCATCAGAAAGTGTGACAGAAAGATCCTACTGCTGTACTGCAGATGCATTGCAGCAACTATCAAGATTTATATTATGCCTTATGTTATTGCTAAGAGTAAATAAATACTATTAGGAATTGGATGTTGGGCTCCTCTTGTTGACATAATAGGTCCTAGTAGTAAATGATTAGTATTTATTACTCTTTAAAGCATTTAGTAGTACTAGTTATATTCACGTACCAATGTTAACAACACGAAGAGCGTGAAGATTCAAGATTCTGCACTTGGATAATAACAAAGGAAAGAGCGAGGAAGATTAAGGAACAACTGGAAGCTCAAATGATTAACTTGCTTAATGATAGCAAGTGTTCTAAATTTGTTCTTTGTCTTTTAAATACTATTTAATTGTAATAACACAAGGGTGTGGGTCACTGGGGTAACACTCACATTCGTTTATCCCTACCTTAAATAATTTCCCAAGGTATTATAGTTTCTAACTCTACTGCTGGGATTGCAAACAACAAAAGTATGCATTAGACATAAAGGATCAGAACATTAACAGAAGAGGAGAGGCAGGGCAATATTATAACCTTGTTGGACAATGGAATTATCGTACTATCACTCATCTAGAAATATCTGATTTGTAGTGAGCTTGGTTATCAGTAAGTACTCTGTGTGATAGCTATTGGGATCAAGGTTCCAAATAGCGGACGCGGTTGCGTTAAGGCTTTCGCGATTTTGGCCATTGCGGCTGTTGCGTTACAAGTTGCGGTTTTCGGCGTAACGGACCGTTAGGTCCATGGGATGTGGTGTAAACATCTTTACGAGACTCGACATACCCAATTAGTCAGCTACATATTGCAAACTGAGCTAGGTCTCCATGTAATAGTTGTTAAAATACAATATGTTATGTTCTTCTTATCAGAGAAAACCTAATTTCCTAGATAAGCTTCACTCGCTTAGGTAAGCTTGACTCGCTTGACGAGAGAGTCCAGCTTTACACCCACTTATTTTCTCTATACTCTAGATTTTTCTACCTTTGTTTTATCATGAACCATGGGAATATGAATAAAATGCAGAGCACACAACAGAGAAGTAATAATGAAACCGAGATTGAACAAAAAAAAGGTTAAAAAAAACCAAATAAAACAAAAGAGAGCAAGACTTCAATTAAGACAATATTTGAAACTAAATTGGCCTGTAAGTATTCTAAATTATGTAATCGCGCCTGGTAGTAAGTGACCTAATTAATTTTCATTTCTCGGAAATGTTATTGTTATCAAGAAGAAGAAGCAGTACCTGGACGAAAGTGAAAAGATGGAAGATTCAGAGAGAAGAAGCGTCGGCAAAAACAGATTCTGGAGATTATTATGAAAGCCTTGGCAAGTAATTTAAGCTTTTTTCGTTGTTTTTAATATTTATTCTACCAGATATAAATGATATACTATTGGCTCTATCACAATTATTCATTATAATATCTTCTTATTAGCAATATAAAATGAATTCGATTTTTAGAAAGTATAATAGAAAATGTTTTAGGTAAACAGACTCTTAGGGCCGGTGTTGTAAGAATTGGATGGTTCAACAGGTTGAATTGAGAACTGTCCGATCTAACAGTTGGTTCAACCTAATTGGCATGCAGTTTAGTTGAACTGTTGATTGACCCCGTTAAACAACCTGAAATGTATTTTAAAATTTTTATTTATTTATTTTTTCTCGTGAGATGTTAATTTGTTCTGGCGCCTGAGATGTGTGCCTTGCTTCCATTACTGAATGGAAGTAAGACGCACCATGGAAGCTGGTGGTATATTGTCCAATAGAAAAAATTGGTCACACTTGTATAACCAATGGCACGCCTTAGAACCATCAAAGCGAAGAAACTCAACTTTGCAAATGTGTGTAGCATACTGTGGTTTATTTGGAGCAGGTGGTGGTGGGTTAAGGTTTCTAGGAGGTGGAGTGGGTGGAGGTAGCGGTGGTGGAGGTGTAAGAATGGCGGCACGTTGGAGTTTACGCAGAATGGTGCAGATTTCTCCTATGGATCCATGCGAGCAGAAAGCTGGTCAAGACGAGCTCCTAGTTTGTTCGTTCTCTCTGTGAAACGAGCTTCAACATCAGCAATTGAGCGAGTCATTGTTGTAGGAATGAGACCCTATACTGATACCACTTGTTGCAGAAAAATCTGATATTGTTGTTAGGGACTATCTAGTAACAAAACTAAAACTAGCAGGAGCTGTGTGTGAAGAAGACGACTCGTTGATAGCAGCAAAAAGGAAATTTAGGGCACATAAATATAGAAAGAGGTATGATATATCAATGATTTCTTACTTCATTAATTTCTAATGGCCAATAAATAGGCTAAGATTATACAATCATTGTGTGGAATATTCCTTCTTAGCTAGTGATAACTAAGAGATCCAGAAACTTTCTAGAATAAGACAAAAATAAAACCCCAATTCACTAGTAGGGAAAGGACAAAAGCAGAAAAATAAAGTAATTTCTTTAAAAACAAAGTAAATTCCGTGAATTTACTTGTCGTCACAAAGACACCAACAAAATTATTAAATCTCATTTTTAGATTTAGACCATTCATTGTAGCCTTGGTAAAACGGTAAGGTTGTTGCTTTGTGACCTAGATGCAAATCATAGAAAACAAGTCTCTTAACACAACTCCTCTCTTGGATTTGTTCCGTAGGAGAGAGAAGCAGCATTAAAGTAATTTTATTTTATAATATTGTGTACAGTCTAATATATTCTCTCTGGACTCCATTTGGTAGGAGCCTCATGCATAGATCTGTCAAACTGGATCACACAATCCCGTCTTGCCCACTGGGCCAAAACGTAAAAGCAATATGGATTGAGCCAGCCCAGTTGTCTATTGGGTTGTGTTTTTTTGTAACACAATGTTAAACATTGTGGTTCAGCCCAATCCTACATCTTAATAGAAGAAACCAAAAAATTACAAAAAAAATGGCCCAATTTGGTCTATGGGTGATTGGGTTGAACCAAAATGGTCCAATTCATTTCTAGGCCTCTATTTAGCGAAGCAGCCCATGAAATTGGGCCATTAGGCCGATCCTTTGAGCTAGGCAAAATTTGACACCTCTAGTTGTGCATTGGGCAGCTAATTCTCAAGTGCTTATGTTAAGTTGTTTCCATAAATTCTTCCAAACAGTTTCACAAGTGTTCATGTCAGTAGATAAGTCCAAATAAGCTCATCCAAACAGACCCTTATTCTCGGTAAATGTCTCAAATCAAATAAGTTACCGAGAATAGATGTCAAACTTTGTGTCAATCATCAAGCAAAGTGGGCAAGTAAGGTTATGTGTTGAGCTTAGGAATCTAAATTTGACCACTCCAAATGATGAAATATAGTATTATGTTTGTAGCTCACACGATGATAGTAGTAATCAAGAATTTTAATTTTTTTATAGGCATTTAGGTTACAACCAATTATTCTTAGCCGATGAAGATATACACACAAAACAAGTCTCACGTGTGTTTTTTTTATAAACCAATGTATGTTTTGCGCGCAGCTGTGTAGACTAATTTGCTGATACGCACCAACTAGAAATAGAACCTAAAGAGTTCCAAGTATCAACCACTTATGATATATTCCCTCCGCAAAAGTGAGTCAACAAAAATTGATGTATCTAGTCCCAAAAAGTTGATGTATCTAATCTCAAATCTGGGATCAAATACATCAATTTTGTTGACCTACTTTTATTATAATGTGTAAAGGAGGGAGTACTAATCCTAGTACAATGTCTGTAGTCTCTGCTCTCTAGTGTTGTGGAGTCATAGACATCCTTCAAGTGATATCATTTGAATGCCGTCTTCCATAAGTGCTGAATGGGAAACTGCACAACTTCAACAAGGCAAATGAAATCACAAATTTCAAGAGTTAATTTATGTTGTCGGTTGTGAATTTCATAAATAGATAGATGTAGTTATTCTAAAGTTAGCAATTTTTTTTTGAATATATTTTTCAGTAATATAATTTCTTTCAATAATTTAAATTTAATTTTTCTTAAAAGCACAATTCTTTACGGATTTTAAACACAAACACCATTGAGTTAATACCAAAAAAAAAAAAAAAAAACTACCGTTAAGGTTTCCTATTTTGCTTTATTCAATTAATTGATAATTCATAATATTATTTTAATAATTTAAATAATAATGCTATAATAATATTGACCCAACGCTTTTCATTTCATCTGGAGTGGGAATTTGAAGTATCACAAGTCTCAAGTTTCAACCCGTTGGTTGGTTGCACACAACCCTACTCCTCCTCCAAATTCCACTCGCTTCCCATACACGCCAATGTCCCCGGCGGCGATGCAATTCCAATCTCCGATCAACTCCTCCGATGATGCACCGCCGCATTCTCCAATCCATTATGCTACTTTAACAGCCGACACCATAAATCCTTCGGCCACAGGTTCAACCGCACGGGGAAGGTCGAGGCCGAGGCTGGCCAAGTTGAGAAAGCAGTCGTCGTCTCAACACGCCAAGTCACGGAACAAAACCGCCGCAACTACCTCCGCCGGTGATGAAGGCTCTGGCATCGGTTTCAATCCTTTTCGCGCTGATCAGGTAACTGTTAATGTTAGTAGAATGGATAGTTGTGTAAGAGATTGCGATGGCGGTTCTTTGAATGATCATCGTAGGTTCGGTAGCGAGGGTTTTGTGTTTGGTGCTAGAAAGGTTGGTTTTGATTCTGTTAGGGATTTGAATTTTGAGCAGAAAGAAACGGAGGTTAGGAAGAGTGGCGGTTTGGAATTTGTGTTTAATGCTAAAAGGAGTGATGTGAAATCTAATTTGGTTTCCGAGAAAGGTGAAACGAGTAGTGAAAATGTAGGAAGAACTGTTTCTGGTGATGAAAGGAAGACATTAAATTCGGAAGGGAAAAGGGGAAGTTAAATTTACAGGGTTTGTTTTTAGTGCTGGTCAAAATGATTTGGCTTCTAGTAGTTTAAATACAGAAAAAGGGAAATCTAGTGATGATGATAGTGGTATTAAAACGTCATGTTTCAATGTTAAAAAGCAGGATCCTATTGACAGCATAAGAAATTTGGATCATGGAATCGGTAATTTTAATGTTGACACAGAAAATCATAGTAACTTTGATGGAAGTACTAATGGTATTTTTGCTACTAAGTTAGTAGATGAGATTAAGAAATTGAACATCAACCATTCTGAGGGTGTTAATATCACTAGAGATTCAATGAAACCAAGTGTAAATAGAAGCAATGGTTTCGTATTTGGAGCTGGTGGCAAGGGTTTTAGCTATTCTAGTGTTAGTTCAGGAACAAATGTTGGTGGTCAACAGTCGTGTACTAATACTCATTTTGAGAATATTGGTGGGCAAGATGTCAAATATCGTGATTCAAATGATGTTCAAAATGGAACTGCTTGTGGTGTTGCGTATTTTTCTACAGGAGTACCTTGCTCTAAGACATCCACTAGTCAGGAAGGCGTTAGAGATTTCCAGTTTGGCAAAATTCCAGAATGTTCTGTGTCGGAAGGTTCTCAAGTGAATGAAACTGCAGTGCCTTTGTCCTCTTCATTTCATTTTGAGTCCCATACAAACCATTATGCTTCTATGGGAAATTCCTCGAGTGCAGATAATGGGTGTGACGATCATTTTGCAAGTATTCCACCGGCATCAAAAGAGTCTTTTGCAGACTTTAAACCCCCAGCATGGAATCCTTCCTGTTTTAAAGACAACTTATCTCCTATGTTCAATAAAAAGTTGGAATCCACACAAAACAGCAAATCTTCTAAAGTAAAAGGATCAAAATGCATGAGACGAAAACTGAAGCCACATTCCTTCAGTAAGAAACAGACAAAGGCAGATCATTTGTCAGAGGAAAACAGTTCACGGGAAACCCCTGATTCTTCAGGAAGCCTATCTCCGATGGATTTTTCTCCCTATCAGGAAACAGCAGCAGGTGATCAAGATGTAAAGGTTTCAAAAGAATTAAATGATCTGCACTCAACTATTCCCTCTTATTTTAAGGATGAACGCATGGCTTCTGTAGAGAGAGGTCACGTTAATACACCTGGTCAAAGATTTGGAGATCTAGTAGATAATAACAAGTCATGTAATGGAAGCTCTTCTGTAGGTGATGTTCATTCTTCTGGCCCTAATATGAAAACTGAGCAGTTCTGCAGTAATAACTCTGAAAAGGAAAAGGCTGATAAATTTAATTTAGTTAATGGTCTGGGTGATTCAAAGGAGAAAGATTTTACATTTTCTGCACCTTCACCTGTAGAAGGTACTCCATCATCATTTAAGCGTAAACAGAAGAAGTTTAGGAGTAAAATAGGGTGTGACACATTTGTTATCTCTCCGAGAGTGAATGGAAAACCTGCATCTTCTGTACAATTTTCACCATTTACCACTGACAACATGTCATCACATTCTGATGTGGTGGAAGGGGATGATACAACATCATCAGCTTCAATTCAAGCAGCCTGTTACCAGTGGAGACTCAGGTGCTAACCCTGAAAAACCAGTTCTTATCAAATATACTATGATTATATATATATATATATATATATATATATATATATATATATATATATATATATATATATATATATATATATATATATATATATATTTGATTTCCTGATTTCTGTTAGAAGTTGTTGAAATTGACATTCATTATTTATACGAACAACTTTGCTTTTATCTAGGGGGAACCGTGCTCATAAAGATAGGGATCTTTCTAAAGCTGAGGAATTCTACACAAAAGGAATAAATTCTGTCCCTTCAAGTGAAAGATCAGGATGCTGTCTAAAGCCTCTTTTACTGTGCTATAGCAACCGTGCAGCAACGCGTATGAGTCTTGGAAGGATTCGAGAGGCTCTAGAGGATTGCATAATGGCTACTTCTTTGGACCCCACCTTTCTGAAAGTGCAGATGAGAACAGCTAAGTAAGGGTTTTGTTTGGAATTGTAAAATTTCAGATTACAAAGTACTCCCTCCAGTCCTTTTTATTTTATCAGAAACAAATAAGTTTATTCTATTGGTCCTAATTATAAGAAATTTTGACTTATTTTATTTCCAGATCTATTAATTCTTAAATTTCTGTAATACCCTTATGTTTTATGCATGTTAATGAGACACTCACCAACTTCCCATGCAAGTGGAGTAGTTTTTTGCATTAGTGACATCAAAGGACAATATTCAAAACCATTTAGAAATATGGGTATTTGTGGAATAAAATTTAAATTTAAATTATTTATATACTTTTCCTTGGAGTTGATGTATTAGTTATTTGTTTCTTATAAAAAAGGACCGAAGGTAGTATAGCATTTTCTAATCTTTTTCCTCCCACACTAAATGAAATGTGATTTTCCTCTCCAGCTGTCACCTTTTGCTAGGGGAAGTAGAAAATGCTCAGCAAAGTTATAATAAGTGCTTGGAATCAGGTAATATTGTTTGTTTGGACCGGAGAGTTATAGTAGAAGCAGCTGAAGGTTTACAGAAATCTCAGGTATTCTCGTGATTTTCTTTTATATGATTAGCACAACTGTGTTAATTTTATTTCAATACCTTTTTTTGACATACTTCCAATTTACATGGCAATGGTTGTTTCCTTCCTGGAAACTCAACATCAGTTTTATATCGTGATCGGTTATTACTATTAGTCAGTCCAGCTACAATTGGTCTTTAATTGCGCTTCTGTCTTATCTCATTTGCTTGCATGGTGTTCATACTTTCAGAAAATATTTTAAGTGTTATTCCTCGTTAACAGGAAATGGTTAAGTATATGAATGATGCTGCTAAACTCTTAAAGGATAGGACTTCTGATGCAGCTAGTTCTGCTTTAGAACTACTTAAAAGGCATTGTCAATAAGCTTATACTCAGAAAAGTTGCTCCAAATGAAGGCCGAGGCTCTATATTTGGTATTTTCTATCCAATTATTTGCCCCACATATATTTTTTTATTCCTATTCTTCTGTTTTTGTTGTTTTGCTAAAATATTTTGTATATTGTGGCTGATAAGAGATGCTGTTTATTTATGGTGACATCTTGCAGCTGCAAAAGTATGATGCAGCGATTCAGCTTTGTGAAAAGAGTCAGTCTGTTGCAGAAAGGGGTTTTGCCTTGGGGAACAATGCACCCAACTCCGATAGTTCAATGAACAATAGTTACTCGAGTGTACAATTTTGGAGGTGGTCATTGATATCCAAGTGTTATTTTCGCTTGGGGAGGCTTGAGGCATCACTTAATGTTATTGAGAAGTTACAGCGAGCAGCATCTGTCAATGACAAGTAATTCAATATTTTATCAAGCAAGGCTAATTTTTCATTTTCCATTAATCTAGATACATTTCTTTTTTCAAATGCTAAATGTCTTATGTTCATTTCATTCTTGTAGATGTGTCATTGATAACATTGAAGAATTGCTATCATTAGCTGGTACAATACAAGAACTCCTAGACTACAAGGTAATTTCAATGCGTTCATCTTCCTAAATGCATGCATGAATGGAAATGGTAATTCTTGAAACATCTTGATGGGCCTCAAATTTAGTTGCTCATCAAGCGTGCTGCACTGCAACTTATTATGTTATGTCCCTTTTCTGGATCCTAAACTAGCTTCATGTCATTCTTATGGAATATTGCTATTTATTATTCCATTTATGAATTAATTTATGATTTACTTGAATAGCTATTTAAGAAAAAGTATCTGAATAATATTTTTAGTATCCTTTTTGAAATCTGATATGACAAGTAAAATATTTTGAGCTTCTGAATCGTGATTAGCTCATATTTATACACAATAATAACAAGTATGCTAGTTTCCCAGTCTTTATTTCAACACTTTCTAGATTTGTTGCTTCGTATCATTTTCAGGTAACTACTTGTATTACTCCTTTTCATCGTACATTGATCTTTATTCTTCTTCTTAACAACAGAGAGCAGGGAATGAAAATTTTAAACTGGGAAAGTACATGGCAGCAGTGGAGAACTACACTGTTGCTTTATCTAGTAATATCAAATCACGTCCTTTTGCCTCAATATGTTTTGGAAATCGTGCTGCTGCTCATCAGGCTTTGGGCCAAATTGCTGATGCCATTGCAGACTGCAGTATGGCTTTGGCCCTTGATGGAAATTATGCCAAGGTACTTATTCTGAAGTCCTTTCGATTAGGCGAAATCCTGAGTGCATCTCTGTATTTACTTCTTAGATGATAGCTTGACTTGTTTAAAAATAGCAAGTAATACGGAATACTGATAGAAATTTCATTTGAATTGAATTTCATGGAATATGACAATTTTGTGCTTCTTTTTAATTACCTAAGGACCTAAGGAGAGGCTGGGAATCTTATTGCTCTCATTTTGCAGGCAATTTCAAGAAGAGCCACTTTACATGAGATGGTTCGAGATTATGAACAAGCAGCTTGTGATCTCAAGAGACTTATTTCTGTTCTTGAAATTCAATCCACTGCAAAGGCCAAACAGTCCGACTCACCAAATGGATCAAGTGGTAGGAAAGAATCAAGGCAAGCTCAACAACGCTTGCTTTCCATGGAAGATAAAGCCAAAAAGGGGACTCCCTTGGACTTCTACCTCATTTTGTAAGTTCTTTGTTCAATTAGGAATTTCCTCCTATATTTTACCTAGTATACCTCAAACGAAGTTGTATGAAGAATATTTTACAAATTGAATGTGTCAGAATCTTGTGGTTGCCACTTTGTAGTGATCTATATGGCAGACATACCTAGGTACCTTATTAGACGGCATACATTTTGTGACTGAATAAGTTAGAAAATGAGAAAAAATAGAAAGTTGTCCGAGTTGCTGTAATCTCAAATTAGGTTATTTGCATAGTTGTATCGTGTATGCATATTAAGAGTTTTCATGGGTGGATGTAAAATGATTAACCGGCCTTTCATTCAAGTAAAACTCTCCCATAAGTTGGATATTGGTGTATTTTCCTTTTTGTTGTTCTTTGATATTTTTGAAGGGGAGGTTACTTATAGTTAGCCTGTCATCAATGAAGGGAACTATTTGCATGAAACGAACCCACAAAATTGGCATTGAGACAGTTAGAAAGTAATGCGGTGACTTCATGTTATGTCCTGACCTGATTGAGTCCAGCTATATTTTCTGTTTTTGGTTTACCTTGTTTCTTTAGATGCTTTGTCTTGTGCACTTCATTTGTGACACCTTTTGAGGCTACCTACTTTTAAGTAGTTTCTATAAAATAGACCCACATCGTTGCATTATCCACTCGCATGTAAAGTTACAGAAGGAAGAAACCTTTTCAGTTTTTGTTTGTGGCAATGGTGAATTGAGAATGTGCCACCATCTATATTGTCAAAATATCATTGTCTCATTGTTTGATTATGCCCCGAACTTCTGAGTTCTCCTGTTGATAGTTGCTAACTCAAAGCATCCCAATCTATAATTATGTTCTTTACAATGTCAACACCAGAGGAATAAAACCAGCAGATACATCAGCTGATATCAAGAAGGCATACCACAAGGCAGCTCTCAGACATCATCCAGACAAGGTTTGACACTTTGACTCATTCTGTGCCTGCACTAAGTTATCTTAGTGCTAGTGTTACTATTTTTTTTCATTGTTTTCTTTTGGTTTAAAGGACAGCTTAAACTCACATTTGTATTTTCAAATCCTAAATTCGGAAATCTTATTTTGTTGGCTTGAATCTAGGCTGGTCAGTTGTTAGCGAAAAGTGAAGTTGGGGATGAAGGCCGATTTTGGAAGGAAATTTCACAGGAGGTGCACAAGGATGCTGATAGGCTTTTCAAAATGATTGGAGAGGCATATGCTGTGCTTTCAGACCCTGCCAAGGTTCTATATGTGATTTTTTTCCTAGTTTATGAATCTGAATGCATCTCCTGTCAATATTAATGAATTAATTAAAGAGTATTTTTCGAATAACAACATTAAATATGGGTAGTTTAGTCGACATTTTGTTATATTTGAATCCACCAAATTTAGGCCTTTTTTCGCTTATCATTGAGTCGGAGGGAGTATGTAGAAATAACATGTTTGATCACTCTCAGTTTTGCTCAATATCACTTACTTTCAAGTTTGAGCAAACATATCATATGTTTGGGAAAACTGCACGCGTCAACAGATTAACGCACACACCGAAGGATCTTAAATGGAACATACACGAACACAATTTACGTGGTTCGACACCTCTTGCCTACGTCCACAAGAACATCTCAACATAATTTATTCATCATCTCAAATATCAAATATGATTACATAAAGTTGTAATCCTTCCCCAATATGTGTATCACCCTACAATACTTTCTCACTCTAAGAGTTACGGGGAATGATCACACTCACATCTCACACAACAAATGATCACCAGCACTCTCCTCTCACTAGGACCTGGTTGGAGATACTTTCACTCTTTACATTGTCAACCAAGAATGAGGATGGCTCACCTCTTCATTTGGGCACGTCTCATCTTTTCACAAGTCTCTTTATTTATAGGAGAGAACATGATTTTCATTTAATTGTCCCACATTTCATCTAATTTTTCATTTTTGTTTGTGGCAAAAGCTGTTTCTTTTACTATCATGAAAGAGGCGTACTAATTTGTGACTATGAAACTTATTGTTGACTTGTTGTTTGCTAGACATGTAATAGGCTTCAGTAGTTGTGAGACATTGCTGGCTCTGTCTGTTAAGAAAACATGAATTATGTATGAGATTTACGGGAGACTTTTCTCCTTTGTTTTCTTGCTCTATCTGTGTGGGAAGTTGTTCAAGTTCCTTGGTTTTCATCAAGGGTCATTCTTTCTAATCAATATATAAACTGATATGCTTTTCTTTCATTTATCAATAGCGCTCAGAGTATGATTTAGAAGAGGAGATAAGGAAAGCTTCTGAACAAAGCAACAGAGGTGGCACATGCAGGAGATCATCGGATATATTTGGTAATGGAAGATCATCTGATGGTTATAAATCTTCCAATGCGAGAGCTTATTACAGACAATATGCACGGGATCATTGGAAGACTTATGGAGATTCATATTCTCGATGGTAAAGGGATACATAGACAAGAGCCCCTACATTCCTTTGCCTGGTCTAATTGAAAATGGCATTCCTTCTCACTCTTGATGAACATCAAGTTTCCTTTACCTGGTCCAATTGAAAGTGGCATTCCTTCTCATTATTGATGGACACCAAGTTTCATGATGGGGGTGAAAAAATAGGCTCAAAACTGCTTTTGCAGGTAAAGATATCTCTTGTACATGGTCCTGTTGAAAGTGACATTGGCCGTTACTGAAATTTTCTTTTTCTTGGCCATTGCTGCTTTATTCTTTTGGTCTTACTCAGGCCATTACCAGAACAAGATTGTACGTAGATATTGCAAGCATGAGCTATGAGTTATGTATAGTGAACCTTAACCAAAGGGTCATGAGGACAGGAAAAGAGGCAAGAACAGGCCCCACCAACAGTCAGATATGCTTCACTAACTTAAGGGATAGCAAGGCATTAATACTTTGTCTAACCTGCCCCTCGTCAGCTAACACATTTGTGCTCGCATTATTTTTAAAACTAGAATGTAATGTTTTGGATGCTGTTGAAGTTATGAATCGGTGTGGTTGTATGTGGATTGAGAACCTTAATTGGAAGCATTGTAATAAATGTGGAAATAAAGTCAATGTCAATCTTCATTTCTCATCACATAATTATAATTTTTTGTTTTATTTGTTTTTTGATGATACATGTTTGTCCTTTTTATAAGGTTTACTGAGATATTTACAAATTTCTAGTACAAGTCTTTATCAATTGTATTGAAGGCATTTTAAGATCAGATTTTATGCTAGTATTGTTTTAGTTGAAGTCTACTCATATACTAAAGTACACATACTGTATTCTCATTAGCTATATTGTAATTTTCAGTTTATGGCAGTAGTTGATTACGTGTAATAGCTATTCATATAAATAGCTTCTCATTTTGTATTTCAGATACAACAGTAATAATACATTCTGTTATTTTTCCTCTAACAAACTCATCTTCTTCATCTCTCCCACACTCTCTGCAAATGCACAATTTGGTGCAACAGATTGGTATCTAGAGCTACATTTTAGGGTTCCTGGGAAACACGAGTGAGCAAGATTGTGCATCTTGCAGTGAGATTTGTGTGTTCGATTTTGATTTGACAATTTGCATCGAATTGCAAATCAAAATCTCTGTGGAATCTCATTTCGATTCCTAGGGTAAGGGATACACGAGTGAACGTGAGGAATTTGTGTGAGTAACTTGCAGAGAGTGACAAGATGAACGGAAACGGAGGATTTAACACGCATCTACCAATGTTCGATGGAAAGAATTGGAGTCGCTGGTCAACTCAGATGAGAGTGTTGTTCGGTGCTCAGGATGTGCTCGAACTCGTCAACGACGGCGTTCCGGCGTTGGCAAATAATCCAACCGATGCACGAGAAATGCACATCGTGGCGTGAAGAAAGAGAGATCGAAGGCATTGTTTTACATCCATCGATGCGTGGATGCGAAGGTCTTCGAGAAGATTTACGCGGCGACGACGAAGGAAGCGCGGGATACTGGCAGTGCGGTGTTATGGAGGTGATGCGACGGTGAAGAAGGTAAAACTTCAAGCTCTTCGCAAGCAATATGAGAATCTCCAGATGCAGAATAATGAGAAGATCGCTGATTATGTCTCGCGTGTGATTACGGTGACGAATCGGATGGCGTGTGGAGAAAGCGCTTAGTGAGGAGGCGATAGTGGAGAAAATACTCGGATCTCTCACGCGCGGTTTGATTATGTTGTGGTTGCGATTCAATTCTCAAAGGACACAAGCACGATGAGGATCGATGAATTGCAAGGGAACTTGGAAGCACATGAGATTCGTGTGACGGAGAGAGGATCTGAGAAGGAGAAGGCTAGTGAACAAGCATTGTTCACACAGCAGAGCAAGAAGAGTAGTGGAGGCACATGGAAGGAAAGGAAAGCGAAGTGGAAGGAGAATAACAAGAAGAAGAACTCCGCTCAGAACCAGAATAACTCTGGTGCATCAGATAGTTCGAAGAAAGAAGGCTCCAGTCACAATAAAGGAGGGAAGAAGAAATTCAACAAGAAGAACATTCAGTGTTATAAGCGTGATCGTTATGGTCACACTGCGGATGAGTGTACTGGCGATAAAGGGGAAAATCAAAAGGCGATAATGAGGCTCAGTTGCGAGAAGATGGAGACTCGGATGGTGAACTTGATGTTCTTGATGGCTACGGTTGGTGATAGTGACCAAGTTGAAGATCGTGGTGAGCGAAAGAGACACTGGCGATGATAAGGTAATTCAATTTACTACGATTAATCCACGAAATTGATAGTAGTAACATTGAGGATCGGTATTTAGACAACTGGATGTAGTAATCATATGGATGGACATAAAGAATGGATGATTGACTTTGATGCTAGTGTGAAAAATAGAGTTAGGTTTCTTGATCATCTTGGTATAATGATAGAAGGGAGGGGAACCAGATTATGATTAAAGGAAAAAATGGCAAAACTATCCTTATTACAGATGTATTGTATGTTCCTTCCATGAAAAGTAACTTGTTGAGCATTGGTCAATTACTTGAGAAGGGATTCTCCATTGAGATGAGGGAAAACTATCTTAAGGTGTTTGATTCTAATGAAAAGTTACTGCTAAAGGCTGTGGTAGGTAAGAACAGAACCTTCAAAGTGAAGTTGGAGGCTACTGAGGTGAAATGCTTACTTAACACAACCGTTGATGAGGAGAGATGGCTTTGGCATTACAGGTTTGGGCATCTCAACTTCAAGAGTTTGAGATTGCTTCATGACAAGGATATGGTGCATGGTTTGCCTTCTATAAGGGAACCTGAGAAATTGTGTGAAGGATGTTTGGTGAGCAAGCAACCGAGAAACAATTTCACAGCTTATGCTCCAAAAAGAGCAAAGCAATCATTGGAGGTGGTGTACTCTGATGTGTGTGGTCCAATAGAAGAAGAAACACTTAGTGGCAGCAGATATTTCTTGACCTTCATTGATGAGTTCACAAGGAAGATTTGGTTGTATCTGTTGAAGGAGAAATCAGAAGTTTTCTCTGTGTTTAAGAAGTTCTGTGCTTTAGTGGAAAGGCAAAGTGGGAACAAGTTGAAGATATTGAGAACCGATGGTGGAGGGGAGTTCAATTCAAATGAGTTGAAGGAATTTTGTGAAGTGAATGGGATCTCACATGAGGTGACAGCCCCATATACCCCTCAACATAATGGTCTAGCAGAGAGGAGAAACAGAACTCTACTAGACATGGCAAGAGGTATGTTGAAAGAGAAGAAGATGCCTAAGAGCTCGGGGGAGAGGTAAAAATACACTTTGCCTATGTTCTCGATAGATCTCCAACAAGGGTTTGGAAGAGATGACACTGAACAAGCTTGGTCAGCAAGAAAATAACAAGTGAAGCACCTCGAATATTTGGTTCGGTTTGTCACGGTGCATATTCACGATGAGAGGAGGAGAAAACTTGATGACAAAAGTGAAGCACTTGTGTTGATTGGATACCATCCAACAGTGCATCTGCACTTTATGATCCTAAGCTAAAGAAATTGGTGGTTAGCAGGGATGTAAAAATTGATGAAACTGCTGTGTGGGATTGGGATAACAACTCAGTCTCAAATATTACATTTCCTTTCGATGTGGTGAAGAGGAATTGGTTGTGGAACCGATGGCGGCGGCGGAGTGGAAACGACCCAGAGGAAGACCACAGAGGCAGTGTTTTCCTTCTGTGAGACTTTCTGATTATAGAGTATTTTCTGATGATCAAATACAGGATGATGGTGAGTTGTTGCAGATGGCTTTAATTGCTGAGATAGAGCCAGTTAAATGGGAGGATGCAATTAAGAAGAAAGAGTGGAAATGTGCTATGCAAGAAGAGATGCTAGCAATAAAGAAGAATAATACTTGGGATTTGGTTGATCTGCCAAACACCAAGAAACCAATAGACTTGAAGTGGGTTTTTAAACTGAAGTTGAAGCCCGATGGGTCTATTGCAAAGTATAAGGCAAGGCTTGTGGCAAGAGGGTTCTTTGCGGCGAGGGGGTGGATTATTCAAGTATATGCACCAAGTAGCTAGGCTAGAAACAGTGAGACTAGTTGTTGCACTTCTGTGCATATAATGACCGCCCCTTTATCAACTTGATGTGAAGTCCGCTTTCCTCAATGGTGAGCTTGAGGAAGAGGTATACGTGCTCTGACCACGGATTTGGTGAAGGGTGAAGAGCACAAAGTGTGCAAGTTGAAACAAGGCCTTATACGGGTTGAAACAAGCTCCACGAGCTTGGAATAGAAGAATAGATACATTTCTGCAGTAAACAGAGTTTTGTGAAATGTTCTCATTGAACATGGTATATACCAAGAGGAAGGATAGGGAGAAGTAATAGTCTTTGTGCCTCTATGTAGATGACCTCCTAGTGATTGGAAATGATCAAAAGAAGATAGATGAGTTCAAGAAAAGGCTAATGTGAGTTTGAGATGTCGGATTTGGGTACTTTGAGCTATTTTCTTGGAATGGAATTTGTATATGCCGATAGTGGTATATTTCTCGCATCAAAGAAAATATATTGGTGATATCTTAAAGAGATTCAAGATGGAAGATTGCAAAGAGTGTGGCAACACCATGTGAAGCAAATGTGAGGCTAACTAAAGCAGAAAATGAGAAAACTTGATGGACCTTTACTGCTCGCTGCATTGTAGGTTCTCCGAGGTTTGTTTGTAATAGCAGCCCGATGTGATGTTTAGTGTGGGGCTTGTTAGCCGATTTATGAGTGATCTAGAGTGCCACACATGGTGGCAAATGCTAAGAGGATTTTGAGGTACCTTAAAGGTACACAAGATATGGCTCTATTGTTTCCAAAAGGAAGAACCGTGAGCACACCACATGAGAAGCTTATTGATTACATTTGGTGTGGGGATAAGGTTGAAAGAAAGAGTACTTACAGTGCTGGTTTAGCTTCTTAGGTGCTCCAATTTCATGGAGTTCTAAGAAACAAAATGTTATAGCATTATCATCATGCGCGAAGTTGAATACATAGCGACTTGCTAAGTCGCTGTCAAGCTCGTGGCTTGATTCATCTTTGAATGAACTGGAAATTGCACACCAGAAACCTGTGCAATTGAAGGTTGATAATAAGTCTTCAATAAGCTTAGCTAAGAATCCTGTGCTTCATGGCCGTAGTAAGCATATTGAGACGAAATATCACTTCATTAGAGATCAAGTTAGCAAAGGAAAACTTGAAATGAGTTACTGCAACACTGCTGAGAATGTTGCTGATATATTCACAAAATCTTTGAATCTTGTGAGTTTAAAGAAATGAGGAAATGGCTGAACTTGGTGTGTCTGGATGCTTAAATTGCAGGGGAGTATTGAAGGCATTTTAAGATCAGATTTTATGCTAGTATTGTTTTAGTTGAAGTCTACTCATATACTAAAGTACACATACTGTATTCTCATTAGCTATATTGTAATTTTCAGTTTATGGCAGTAGTTGATTACGTGTAATAGCTATTCATATAAATAGCTTCTCATTTTGTATTTCAGATACAACAGTAATAATACATTCTGTTATTTTTCCTCTAACAAACTCATCTTCTTCATCTCTCCCACACTCTCTGCAAATGCACAATTTGGTGCAACAAATTGAAGCAATCAATTCAAGTATTTGATTTTTTAACACACAAGCATGTGTTTTTCAGACTTTACCACCACCTATGAAAAACTGAACTACAAGTATGAGGAAATTATAAAGACCAGTGATACCATTCAGCAATAGAACTAAATTGGCAAAAACTATCTGATAGCCTTCCACTAATAAAGAACACAAGAGATCAGAGAGTAGGGATATCTCAATTAGGAGAACTTTAAGATGAAGTCAACCTCAAAATCTTAAGACAGACAATAATTTTACATGAACTAATTCGAAGATATAAATTCCAAGATTGGGACAAAGCAGAGGCAAGGGTTAAACTTTTTTGCTCCTTTCTGTTCCTCCAAAACAAGATTTGTTACCCACATTCCACAATATTGTGTAGAAAAAAAATTAAAAGATTCGACAATCAATCATACCTAGAAACGAGATGGAGGAAGAGTGAAATAGGGGGAAAGGGTTGCCGCCGCCGGAGGAGGTGAGTGTCCGGCGAAGGCATTTTTGTTGTTGGGGTAGGTAACGGGTCGACGTTCATGATGCGGCTAATAGGAGGAAGGAGAAGGAAACCGCAAGAAGGAAACAGCAAGATTCATTTCTCTGTTTTTTTTTTTTTTTGGTCAAGAGATTCATTTGTCTGTTAACGTTAGAAATTATATGACGTGGAAATTTAATTGAGGTGGCATCAATTGATTGGTGGGACAGGCTTGTGACAGGAATTTTGGGGACAGAGGATTTTTATCCAATTATCAGGATAAATAAACTTTTTATTTATGCCTTCAACTTTTCACGCGGCTCGCAAGTCTTTTGGTACCACTATTATATTATGTTATATTAATGGAGCAGTTAATTAAATGGTTTTAACTCAATAAAGAGTTAACTTGTATTTTTTTAATGGTATTTCTCAAATAATATTCCACAATCTGTAAGGTTATACAATTTTTATAATAAGATATCATGAATGTGCGCAATCTTCAACGGTAAATGTCTATGTTCTCATAGAGATATTTTATCTTCAAGAGTTTTAACGTTGTTGCATTCTCAAGGCTGAATTGAATCTAAGTCCTTGATTAAGTTGGAATGAATCCTTACCATTTGATCCAAAATTGATTGATATTCCTTCCACACAAAAAAAATTATTGATTGATATTTCTTTTTTGGGAAATGATGCTTCACGCGAGAAGCTATTCGTGAAGTATACACGAACCCGTTGTGATAGGTTATCAAACCATTATTTTAGTCAAAGGTCCATGAACTATTTTTCGAAGGATATACCATTGTTCTTTTTTTTTTGACTGAATTGATTGTTATTTCTATACTAGTGCGGTGATCCGCCCAAATGGGCGAGTAAACGTCTTGAGTTATAGAGAGAGGGCAATGGTTTAGCGTCATACACTTTACATATTTTGGCTCAAAATTAATTTGAAATTTTGTTACAAAATTAAGTTTTTTTAAATAAAATTCGTTATTAAGGAATAAACTTCGTGATATTTAAACAATTTATGTAGGTCATGCAGAGGCTCAATAGGATGTATATTTCTTAGATATGTATATGTATGATTTCATTTTATAAAATCAATAAAATTGGTCTTAAAATAAAATTTATTTTCAAATTTCAATGTAATATTAATTATTTTTTTAGTTTTACTAGTACAAGCAAGTAAAAGATCCAAATTAATCTCTATCCTTATTTTTTTATAAAAAAATCTATCGTCATTTTATTTGTTATCGTGTTTTTGTTGCGCAAAGTCATCGTGACGCGTGGGAACCTAGTTAGCTACAGTATCTCTGGCTTTGCTATTTCACGTGGATTCTCTCCTCAACAAAATTTGCCACTCCCAAGATTTAAACTTGAGACTTTAGAGCGAAATTTGAACCTAGTTGCATCTCAGACCAATCCTTTGGTATCTCTCTATCCTTTTTGATTTACGCATGCACTAGTATCTCTTAATTAATTTGAGTGCTTATTTGGTGTGTATTAATTAATTGGTAGATGTGTTTCCTTTGAAAAGGTAACTTAATCGATGTATTCTTTTGGGAATGAATTCTCTCAAGTGGAAAAAAACTTGAGGAAATAAAGTGTTCTTAATTTCACCTTTAAAATTCCATCTCTCTCTTTTTATTATACTTTTTTTTTGAGATTATCTTTTTATTATACTATACTCACATAGTCTCTCTCTTTAATGAATGAGTTATGATTTCACTAAACATCAAATCACAAATAACATTTCTCATAATAACTTATTATATATATATATATATATATATATATATATATATATATATATATATATATATATATATATATATATATATATATATATATATATATATATATATATATAGACACACGCATGAGTGTAGGCAAATTGGATGGCAAGCCTTCAAATAATGCAAAGTTATAGGAGATATAACCTATATGACTCTCTCTCGGTGGCTTTTAAGTCGCACAAATTGAGGGTTTTTGTGTATTGTGCCTGCAAGTGTGTTAAATACCATTGATTTGGAGGCAAAAACTTTTAATGGCCAAGATGAAAGTTGGGTACTTGTTTTGATTGTTTTATGTAAATTTTAATTTATTTTCTTTTAAGGATCTCAATTATTGGTTTATTGTGACAATGGTTTTTGACTATCAATCTTCTTCTCCCACTCCGTCTTCCTCCCATCTCCTTGTTTGACTATATTTTCTTTTTGTTTGTGATTGGTGATTGCCATTAAAGGAACCGATAAACTCTAAACCTTCATCATCACTAGTTCCTTCTTCTTCACACATTCTTCTATATCATCATTGACACTTGCAAAGAAAAACGTGATTCCCTAGTTGAAATCTAGATACTAGAAATAGGATCCTGATGAGGATGGTATAGAAAAACATCAACATTCCAGAATCTAATATCCCCAAATCTTTGAAAGCTGAAATTTTAGCACCAAAGATAGCATTACTTATTAATTACAAAAACTAAAAGTGACCCAGAAAAATAGAAAAAAAAATGGTGAAATGGGTATGAATCAAAATTACAGCTTTGGAAGAATCGGAGGCGGAGCCACACTGAGGGGAAAAAGAAGAAAAAAACTAAGAAGGCAGTGGTTCCTCCTGATAAGGAGGGAATTTATCAGCTACCTAAAAATAATAGAATAATGGAAGGTAATCAAATGTTAGCGAAAATCTCCTCCTTCTTTCTTCACTTTCTTCGGTACCTTGTAACCATGACGATTTCGCCTTCTTCACTCTTCGATTTTGCCTTCTTCTTCTCTCTTCACTTTCAACATCCAAGCAAATTAATGAAAAACAAAATAAAGGTTAAATAATGAAAAACAAATAAAAGTTAAATAAAAAAGTGAATGTCAGCCTTCAGCGTCAGTCTTTATTAGATAAAAAACAAAAATGGTGTGGGGCTTCATTGTGTATTATTAAAGTTTTGGGAGACAAAATAATAAAATGCATAATAACCTGTTGTAGAACCTGTAACCTGCTACAACAAGTAAAAATGAACTTTGGCACAATACACAAAAACATCGATTTGTGCAACTTAAAAGCCACCCTCTCTCTCTCTCTCTCTGTCTCTGCAAATGACATCTTCAAGAATTAGACAAAACAAATTCTATGTCTAATTCTAAATTGTGATAACCATTTTAATTACCTCAACAAAATATAGAGTCATAGCATCATGATCAGCTTCCTACTACTCATTCTCTTTTCCTCTAATGCATTCCTCATATCAGCTGCTGGTATGAAATTAACCATATATTAATATATTCAACCCTTTCTCTATTTTTATTATTTCATGTTAATTAGAAAAATTCATAATTAAAATGGTGTGTGAATATTGTTGTAATATTATACATCATATGTTCAATTGATGGAACTAAGAGTTTAAGTGATATGTACATCTTTTGGATGTTCCTCACAAACATTGTGTTTTTGTTGGCTTTTTAACTCCAATTCTAAAAGGAGTTACACATGCACAAATCTACAAATCTTGATCAAAGTTATTTTTTAACAAAAATAAAATTCACTAATGATGAAGCTAATTTGTTTTTGTTTTCCTTTTTCTAATTCATTTTTAATTAGGATGTGTTATCTCTATATGTTCACATAGAAATTTTATTTTTTTCTTTTTGGTTTCTCAACTATTTCCTCCGGCCGAGGTAATCCTGTTCGAGACAAAATGTGGGCACCTCTCTCAGCGGGAATTCAAACATTGGTTCGCCACATTGTGGGAGACTGGTCCCTTCTAGATTCAATTCCCATTCGTATAGAAAATTTCTTTCTTGCATGGTGAAACTACCTTCTTATTTAAAATTGATTTCCTTGAGTGATTATCTTAATTTATTTTAACACTTGCTCTATAACATGATCATGCCTGTTCTCTATCATTATTTGTTTATGGGGTTATTTTGCACAAATAATATTACATGTTGATAAATCTCATAAAAAAAACATGTAGATAAAAAATGTAAGGATCCAAGGCTGATTCGTCGCAACCGCAAAAATGTTGTTTATAGGACACCCAATTATCGTGTTCGATATCCCAGGTGTCGAGCACTAGTTTTCCCGTTTGCGTGTGTGTTAGGTCCTTACAATTATCAGTCCGACTATTTGAATAAAAAAAATGTAAGAACGGAACATTTAAGGCTAATATGTAACTGCTAAATCTAGTGGTCTAATCCAATTGTAAAAATCATGCATGGTCATAAAAAAAACCATTGGAATCCTCAAAGGATTAATTTCTCTTTAATTAATAATAATTTGGTCTTGGCTTTTCCCTTCTTTGCACAGGTGATGAATATACCTACAAAGAAGGAACTAACAATGGACCAGATAAATGGGGGACTTTAAATCCAAAATGGGAAGCTTGTGGAAATGGAAAACTTCAATCTCCTATTGATCTCCAAGACAAAACTGTGCAAGAGCTTCCTCAACTTGGAAAACTTAAAATAGATTACAAACCAGCTCCTGCTGTTCTTAAAAATAGAGGTCATGATGTCTTGGTAAGCAACTAAAATTTATTGCTAGAAAAAGTTGAAATAGTAACGGAAATTTGAGATGGAAAAAATGAAATTAGTCTCCAATTTTATCGTCGCTAACATTTAGTGACAGAGTTAGAAACAAATTTTGCTATTTTCTATTTCTAAATATCTGTCGTTATATCAACTTTTTCTTGTAGTGATTTATTTCCAAGATACCATTAATTTGTTGTAATCTATGATCCATAGGAAAGATATTTCAGTTTTGTTGTTGTATTCGTATCTGATACTTCCACCATACCTCATAAGTATATGTCAAATTAGTATTAGAATATAATTTTTCTTACTTTAAAAAAACATAAAAGTCCCTATACGTTGTAAGAACATCTTCAGTACACCTTAAGCAAGAGAACAAAGGTAAACATAAGAGAGAAAATAACTATCCCAAGTATTTTATTGTGCTGGTCTATGTTTTTTTGGGTCTATATGTATCTATGTATTTTTTATTATTTTGTGTATATTTTGGTTTTTTTATAAATGAATCCTAGACATGACGTATCCTCTGTTTTTCAAGAAAGTTCATATCACCATATCAAGTTCGTAACATATCTGATACAAATATCGTATCTATGCATCATAGGTTGTAATCTTATTGCAATTCTAATACACCGAAAATCTTAGTAAATTTAAACTTATCAAATGTGACAAAATTTCTAGTTATTTTCCAATATTCACCAATGGACTAATATATGTGCTTAATTAATATTTTGGCAGATCCATTGGAATGGGGATGCAGGGCAACTTGACTTAAATGGAACTTACTACAAACTATTGCAATGTCATTGGCATACACCTTCTGAGCACACTTTGAATGGAGCAAAGTCAGTTTTTCCTTTTTCCTTTCACTTATAATGCTTATCAATTACTACATCTAGTCCTATTTATAAACGAAAAATACAGTTTTAAGTTTATTGAATAACTGATATATCTGGTTTTGTATTTGCTTTATAGGTTTGATGCGGAACTGCACGCAGTCCATCTAAGCTCTGACAGAGGCATAGCAGTTATTGGAGTATGGTATAAAATTGGCAAGCCAGATCCCTTCCTTTCAAAGGTTTCCTATATTTCTTTACATACCTCCGCATTTGTTGTATTAGATCACTCATACATAACCAACACTGTTGGCCCAGAAACTTGAGCTACCCTGGGACACAGGGGTCGATCTGATGTTCCCAGGTTTGACTTCCATGTTGAAATTTGCTTCTAAACATAAACAGAGATCGGTTTTTCGCTAAATTGACATACCGTTGACATAATTAATTTAGTGCAGTTGAAATTTGCTTCTATTTTGGACATATTTTGATATTTAAACTTAATTCATCTTTGCAGCTTCTTGAGTCCATAAAATCAATTGGTGAGAAAGAGATAGATGTAGGAGTGATCAACCCAAGAGACTTGAAGTTTGGAACCAAAAAATATTATAGATATGTTGGTTCTCTTACAACTCCAGCATGCAGTGAAGGTGTTATTTGGACAGTAGTGAAAAAGGTTCTATTATACTTTCACATTATTATTCTCTGAACTAAAATATATATACACTGATATGTACTAGAACCCTCCTTTAATCTTCTAAATCATGTTTATTACAGGTGAAGACAATCTCAGAGGAGCAGATTAAGGCCTTAAAAGAAGCTGTTCATCCTGTAAGTAAATAAGCACCTACTAGATAACATGAGCTCTAGTATAAGTCGGTAGATCTGGACAGTCCAATCTGAATCCTGTGCAGCCGCTGATTGGTACGGTTGTTCAGTCGGTAGATCTGGATAGTCCAATCTTGATCGGATGATCTAGATTTTAACTTTATGTTTTGTATTGCAGCCACTGATTGGTACAGTTGTGCAGTCGGTAGATCTGGATAGTCCAATCTTGATCGGACGATCTAGATTTTAAAATTATGTTTAGATTGCGCCAGCGGACCGATGCGGTGCGATGCGGCAAATAATAGATCTGGATAGTCCAATCTTGATCGGACGGTCTAGATTTTAACTTTATGTTTTGTATCTATTTTTAAAGTTAAAAAGGTCTAGACTGTCACGGTCCAGATGTGTTGACTGCGCAACTGCACGAAAATGGTGACCGTACAAGATCGAAATCCCTATATCATATATCATATATATTATTATCCTTGTCTTGTCTCTAAATTATGGCTGTTCCTACAGGGGTTTGAGGTGAATGCAAGACCAACACAAGTCCTTAATGGAAGACAAACTTGGTTATATACAGAAAAGAAGAAGGATGATATAAAGACCGAAATGTGAAGGGTTTTATAGATGGTAATTAATAAAGTAGAGAAGAACAAAAAGGTATAATTGCATGAACACATAAGAGTCATATAGATCATGGTTAAGAACCTGTGATGATGACCTATAATTTAAGGTTAAGCTGTATTTGTGCTTGTTTTTGTTGTATGATAAGTTGCTTTGAGGGTGATTACCTCATATTTTTATTTATGTGAATCTATTAATAATACATTTATATAGGTATCTCAATGCCAAAAATCATAGGTGTCATTCTCTTAGCTCATCCGCGTAGGCAGAATTAACATTAATGCCAGCATGTAAAAAATATAACCACCTCATATGACACGTGGATTCTAGCAAATATGAAAACCTTTTGAATTTTAAAATGCCTTTTAATACAACATTAACTCATACTAAAAGACCCTTCAAATAAATTTTGAATTTTGAGAGACAAAATCAAGCATAACGTGTCTTTGTATGCATTTATGCCATTTACCAATTAAGCAATTGAATGGTCAATAAATAACCGCAAACAAATGGCAATAATCATGATTAAAATAAAATGTTTGAAATGCTATAACTGATTTCACAAGCTTCCAATCATGTCTCACACATACAATTTGTTCACCAAAAATTTGAATATAATTTCAGAAAAGAATGGTTAACTAGCCAAATAATTCATTTCCATATTTCTAGCAACTTATAATTGCATATCAGAAGAGAATTAATTTCAGAAAATGTAACCGAAGAATACTTAATATCCATATTTGACTTGGCAAATATTTAGACCCATGTCACATACTAAGGAAAAAAGAAATTATAAATGTGTCTAATCTTAGAAATGTAAACACAACATCTGCCTCATTTCCTCTTGCTTATAAACTCTTCTCTATTTGATTGTTTTTTTGCTGACTTTATTTTGTTTCGCTCTCATCAATTGTTATTTTTTTTTCCTAATTTCTAATCTTTTTATTTGTTCTCTGGTTCTTTTTTTCAGGATATTTGATTCTCTTCCTCCTACACATATTTTGCTGTTTGGATAGTACAAATGAAGAAGGAAAACTAAAGAGAATGAGGCAATGGCAAAATTGGCAAAGATATGGACACGAGGATGATGATTTTGTCAGCAATGGTTACGTATTTTATTTCGTTGTCCTATTTTTTTAACTCTTTATCTCTTTTTCCCCCTCTTATTATTACAGTGAAATGCTATTTCCATGTCAATTATTAGAACCAAATACATGAAAGCAGTATCTAAATAATTCCAACTTACTGCTCTTGCTCATTTTTATGTACTTATTATTAATTGATTATTTCTGCCATTCTCCCTGGTATAAGTTACTCCAGATATGATTCATGAAGAATAAGGAATAAGTTTTTGGTGGAAACATACAAAGAAAATATTACTCATGGGTATGACGATTTAGATGTAGAATACCCTTTATAACTCAAATATCATATTTACTACACAGATATCTGATAGGCCCGCAAGTGCACGGTCTTATCGCGTAATAAAAAGAGTATCGGTCCACAGGGAGTAAAGTGTGATTACCAATCTAATGTTTTGATGTTGATTAGCTGAAATGAATGATTTTAGAAGAAGGAATGTTTGTTGATTTTAAATTCAGAATTATAAAGGCGTCTTAGGATTATGGGACAAATCATAATGACGGAAATTTAACAACCCCTTAACTATCATCTATCTTATATTGAAATTGTTTTTAAGGACAAGGTATTCTTTTGGTGTAATTCAAGTTTCCTTTCGGAAGACAAGAATGTGTCTCGAAACAATGATCAAGCTTATTCTCATGGTTGATCATCGCAGAGACCCATTAAGCGCAACCTTATTGTCCCAAGACGATCAAAGCTATTCTCATGCTTTGATATGCCTTGTCTAACCTCATTTGTTCCAATATCAAACTTCACCTCTCGGTACCTCGTTTGATATTTGATTTATGAAATAAGAATGATGAGGCTAGATTAAAAATCAAGTTCTAATAAGATAAAGTTTAGTCTTGGAATTGTTTAGGGACCCATCATTGGATTGTTTCCCACAATCCCAAGACTAAAGAGGTCTACTCACACATGATCATAGTAGACAAGGGAGTAGAAGAGAATGACAAAAAAGTAAATAACATAATGTAAATAACAGAATGTAAATGACAAGAATATAAACAAAGCAATAAAGAACTGAAATGTAAAGTGTTGGAAATGTAAAGAACAGAAACTAAAATTGCAAGAAAGTAAAGTGCAAGAATTATAAAGAACAAGAACTTAAAATGAAGAAAGTAAAGTGCATAAAATCTTAGAAATAAACTTTGAGTAGTGTTTGCAATAGCCTCAGATCCGATTACAAGTGAAGAGAGAGTCTTTATATAGCCTAGGATCAGTAGACAAACACATAAATTCGAAATCATGACCATAAAAACCCACTAAGAAGAAGAAGGAATAAGCTTTGTAACTTAATTTTGAGTAGCAGAAAAGGAGCACGGGTCGCGCTTGATGGCGCACGGGTCGTGCCTGGCTTACGCAGCTTCCTTTTAATTTACACGCAGGGTCGCACGGGTCGTGCTTGATGGCGCACGTGTCGTGCCAAGTTTCTGACTTTTATTTTCTTCTTTTTTTCTTTTTCTTCTTGTTCCTCATTTCATGCTCTTTTGATCCTTGCTATTCTTTCATCCCAAAATTTCTCTTTTTCTCCACTTTTAGTCCTGAAAACACAAAACTAACATTTTGTAGTAAAATAGCTCCAAAATAGAACTAAAATTCCACAAATTTTATTTAATTCAAATACTAAAAACACTCTAAATTATGACTTATCAAACTCCCTCATGCTTAAATCTTTGCTTGTCCTCAAGCAAAACATTACCATTTATTTGGCAAATCTTTGAATGAAAATTATCGGCTTAGCACATGAATTAGAAATGATCTCGCGCAGATCCAACAACATTTTCTTTTCAAACTTAAGAAAACTTTCTGTTGAGCTTTATGTACAGAGAAGACCAGTTTTGTGGTACTAGAACAACAAGTTAGATATCAAAAGCCAAATTCCCTAGCATCTTTTGCTTGGGTCATCCACTTATATGCAAACAATGCAATTGCCACATTCGGTCTCAAAGGAGTGCCTCTTTTTCCCAGTAGCCAATCGGTCTCAAAAGGGTACTCAAAGTATTTCCCTAGTAACCTATGACCTCAAAGGGATGTTGGGCTAAATTGTTTAGATTCTTTTCTATTTTTTTTTTTTCATTTTCATTTTTTTTTCTTTTTCAACTTCTTTCCATTTTCTTGCTCTTTTTAAGCAGCCCAACACAGACATTTCTCCAGAAACCAAAATGCAGTAAGTGTCACCAAGGGAACTAAGTGGCTTTTTTTTTCCAATCTTTCTTAGACATCCTAGTACCAGAAACTATCTTAGCAGTGTGTGTGTGAACTCGACAATAAGTATCAAGAAACATATCTAACAGTTGAACACCAGCCAGAACATTCAAATTGCTAAAAATCAAAAAATTTATCACAAAAATGCCATAAAAAAAATACTTCAAAGTTTCACAAGGATTTATCACATAAGAGGAGAAGATGACTCAACTGCCAAATAAAGAAGAAGAAAAGACTAAAGTCACCCCCCCATGCTTGGACTAGACATTGTCCTCAATGTATAAAAAAGAAAAGCACATGAGAAGGGTAAAGAAAGCTCACATTGACTGGCATTTGTAGCTCTCCTTCTTATTCCAACAATGCAAAACAAAGGTAAACCTATGGGTTGCCTCCCACACAGCGCTCTTTTAACGTCACTAGCTTGACGAGTATGGTGATTATCCTGGATCCAACCTAGGGATGCTTGTCCCTTTAACTTTCCGGACTTGAGGGTTTTGAATTCTTCATCTTTCCCCCTATATGTGACATTTTTCTTTTAACATCATCTACCCATGTGGGCTTTGTGAAAACATCTTTTCGACGAACACGTTTTGCCACTTTACTCTTGATCTTTTGTGGGGCTTTGTTCTCTTTCAAATCATTAGGTTTAGACTTTGATTCAAGAATCTCCTTGTTATCCATTTTGGATGAAAATTCAGGACATGCTTCTAGTAAGTGGGTATACTCGGATGCCATACCCTCATCATCACTCGAGAGTACACCAACCAAGCACAACTCTAATGGATCATCAAAGTGTGCTTTGTTTGACTCTAACAAATCAATCCTGCAACAAGAATTCTCAAAGGAAGGTTGTTTCATAGATTTAAATAAATCAAATTCTACCTTTTCATCACCAACATTGAATGCCAACTTACCATGTTTGACATCGATTATAGCTCCTGCAGTGGCAAGGAAAGGCCTCCCAAAAGTATTGGAACTTGGGAGTCCTCCTCCATTTCCATTACAACAAAGTCATTTGGTATAAAAATCTCTCATACTTTAATAGGAACATCCTCAAGAATCCCAGCCGGATATTTAACTGGGCAGTCACCAACTATAAAGTCATTTTGGTGGGTTTCAACTCTCCTAGACTCAACCTCTCACAAAGGGATAATGGAATTAAGCTCACACTAGCTCCTACATCACACATGGCTCTATTTATGGTCTCACTCCCTATCACACATGGTATGGAAAAGCTTCAGGATCCTTAAGCTTTGGAGGCAATTTGTTACGAATAATAGCACTACATTCTTCCGTTAGAGCAATTGTCTCATTGTCATCTATTTTTCTTTTCTTAGATAGAATTTCTTTCAAAATTTTTGCATAAGATGGCATCTGAGACAAAGCATCTGTGAACAGAATATTAATGTAGAGTTTTTTTTCAAAAGATCAACAAATTTTCTCATCAAGCTTAGTTTTTGCAAACCTTTGTGGGAAGGGAATTGGTGGCTTGTATGGTGGTGATGAGACATATGGTTTTTCTTTCTCTGTCTCTTCTTCTACCCCCTCACTTTCTTTTTCACTCACATTATTTTCTTTCTCTTCACTACCCTTAGGTTCCTCTAATTGTTTCCCACTCCTTAATGTGTGGCATTTATTTGGGCTTTAGGATTTGGTTCAGGCTGTCCAGGAAATGTTCCAGTGGTTCTAGAGGATGAAGCGACTTGTTGAGCCACTTGAGTAATTTGGGTTTCCAACATTTTGTTGTGAGTAGAGATAGAGTCCACTTTTGATGTCAATTTTATGAGAGTGTCATTCAAAAATCCATTTTGGTTTTTAAACTCTTCATTTTTGAGGAGTGAATGCCTTTTGATTTTGGAAATTTTGGAAACCAGGGGGTGTCCTATTTGCTTGCTGAAAAGGGGTGTTGGATGAAGGATTTTTATAGGAAAAATTTGGATGATTCCTCCATCCAGAATTATAAGTATTTGAAAACGGATCCCCTTTTTGAGCAAAGATTGCTTGCTCATTAGCATTAGGATTTGCCCCAAGTTGGCATTCAGCCCCAGTGTGGCCAACAACACCACATACCTCACAGGGTGGTGTAGGGGAAGGATAAGAAGAAGAAGAAGAAGAAGAAGAAGGTGAGACAACACTAACATTGAGTTTTTCAAATTTTTGAAAGAGTGCACCCACCTTAGAATTTAAATGGTCAAGAGCTGAAACTTCATACTTACCTGGCTCTTTCTTTGATGGGACTAGAGTAGTGACAACTCTCTCACTTGTCCATTGGTAGTGATTCTGAGCCATGTCTTCAATCAGAGCATAAGCTTCTTCAATATTTTTGTTCATTAGAGCTCCACCTACAGCTGCATCAACAGTCATCTTTGTGGTATACAACAGACCATTATAAAAAGTGTGGATGATCAACCATTTCTCTAGTCCATGATGGGGGCAAAGCCTTAGCATTTATTTGAAACGCTCCCATGCATCATAAAGAGACTCCCCATCATTCTGAGTGAATCGTGTAATTTGATTCCTCAGTTGAGCAGTTTTGCTTGGGGGAAAGAATTTAGCAAGGAATGCTTGCTTTAGTTGATCCCAAGTTGTGACAGATTCATTAGGTAATGAGTGAAACCAAGCTCTGGCTTGTCCCTTAATGAAAAAGGGAAAAGTTTTAGCCTTATAGCTTCAGGAGTCACTCCATTCAATTTCAGAGTGCCACAATATTCAAGAAAAATTGAGAGATGGAGATTTGGGTCATCAATAGCAGAACTTGAAAATTGGTTTTGCTGGACCATAGAAAGTAAAGATGGTTTAATTTCAAAATTATTAGCATCAACAGCTGGATGCACAATAACAGCATGTGGCTCCGCCGTAGGTGGTGTGTGGAATATGCCACATACACTTGAGTGCAAGTATACACTGTCCAAAAACAAGTAGTAAAAAGATCGAACCCACAGAGATTGAAAAACTCACTTTTAAATGATATAAAGTAATATAGTGCAAAGTCACAAAGTAATAAAATAATTTTGGATTTTGTTGATGATCACAATTAAGTTAGAAAGAAAGTAAGTAAAGAATGTTGATAGTGTAAAAGAGAAAAGCTAGTTGGAATGTCTTCATCAAGTAATTTACTTAAAAGAGTATGATGCAGTATGTGATGCAGCTGCACTGAATGTTGTTGCATTAGCTATGTGCCTTTCGGTCACTTTCTTGAGTTTCATTACCAGCTCTTATGATCCTTGTTCTATGCAAGAAAGAAAGGGGTGTCGAGTGCCAATCTTGCCTCCTAACAAGTATCACTTTGCTTAAGTGAATTCACTCTTGTATTTTAAGTACCCACAATTATCCTATGGACTATACTATCCTATGTCTAGGACTTAGCATGGTTTTCACAAAGTTTTCTTTATGTAAAACACTCACCCATATTAGTTCTTGAGTTCTTAATTGTAAGCCATGTCTGGTCATTTACAATTCATACTTATTCTAAGTGATCAAGTTTAAAATAAGTAAAAAATATTATCAAGCAAGAACTAAAGTACAAACATACATACATGCAACATACTTACTTAAAAGCTCATTAAATGATTAGAACATTCCAACTAAGAAAGGTTTAGCTAACAAGAGACATTGCAAGATATATATAAACTGAATAGACCATGTTTATATATATAGAACTCACTAAAGAGAAACAACAAAAGTAAGGTTACAAATGTTGAAAACCTTTATATGAAGTCTTCTAGCAATGCACTAGCATTACTCCTTAGCACTATACAAACACTATGAAAATGAGTAAAGGAGGATTTGTCAATTCCTTCCTCTTCCTCTAAAAATATAAAAACTAACTATGTATATTGAAATTTTGATCTAACTTATGGATTGTGATATATTTCCAAATGAAGATGTGAGGTCCTTTTATAGCCTTCAAGTGAGGTGCTTCCTTCCTTCATGTTGAAGTCATCTTGAGTGGATGATAGCTGTAGTTGCTTTTCAGAGGTTTATCCATGTTGCAATCTTTGACTTAATCATATAGGGTGGTTCCATGGTGTTAGAACAAGTGTCCCTATGTTGATGACTCTTCAAAGCTAAGCCTATAGCTATGTGTGAATGGTAGGCGCCTACTATACATTGTTGGATGGCATCGGGAAGCAAGTAGGAGGTCATCACATTGCATGTGGATGCATATGAAACAGTCGCTTATTCACCAAGTTGTGAGAATTGATGCAGGATCGGTCAGGAGCATTGATGCAGCACGACATTGAGATCGCATCGAACAAAACATCAAACATACCACAATATATCCAAAATGGCCTATAACTAACTATAACCATTCAAATCACTCAAGATATCATATATCACACTAAATACTATATAAACTCTTTATTATTACTTGAAAGAGAGCAAATACTAAGTTTAAACATATGAAATACTCTATATAAAATAGAGTTATCACACCCCCAAACTTAAACCATTGCTTGTCCGCAAGTAATGAAAAAGACAAACTATTTAAAAACTATAATTCTAGAAGATAGATCAGCTTGATTTTTGGATTTTCATGAGGAGTTCCCTATGAACTTTATTTCTTGATAATTTTTCTTGAGCCTTTATTTCTTCAAAACTACCAAAGCTATTCAAACTCTTTTGTGTGTGTGTGAACCCACTGAGTTGAGATTGGTTCCAAGACTAAGTGAAAAATTTCCTCCTAGCCTTTGAAAGGATTGGTTCATCTTTGGTCACACCAAAATATTTTTCAAAAGAGAGTTTAGACTCACAAAATTTTCTCAAGTGTTGGGGAGTTCTAAAATCAAAGGACTTGTTTGAATCTTTCAAAGCTTTTTGAGCCAATGCAATTTTTTATTTTTTTGTGTGGATCTTTTGAGCAGATGCAAATACTTCTTTGAAGTGTTTTTGTGCATTGATTTTTTCTCGCATTTTGCTTTTTTTTTTTTTTTTTTTTTTTTTCTTGCGGTTTACATTGATGCAAATTTGACCGATAATGCTTTTCTTTTTCTAGCTCATATTACCTTCCTCACCGACCTCCGGATGCAAATGCACTTTGGCACGTGTCTTTGACCTCGAGATGCATATATTTTTTCTTTGCACTTTGGCACGAGTTGATTTATTGAACTATCCTCCAGATACATTTATTCTGCATGGCACAGTCTTTGACCTCCAGATGCATTCATGTACTTAAACACGGTATAGTTTCAAAAGATTCAGGATATGGCTTGTCCCACATTTTTTCTTTTTCTACATTGTTTACTCTTATACTTTTGAAATTCAGCCTTTGTTTTCATAAAACACCCCCAAACTTAATTCTTTAAGCTCTTCTTTCTTTTTAGTAAAACTTTGTTTTGACCTAAGCTTACCAAAAATTCCCCTTGCATCAGATTGATCTTTAAATAGCAAGGTTCTTTTCACAAACTCAGTTTTGAAGTGTTGAAGTGAAAATAATTTTGGTTTTTTTCTGAGAAATAAGGCTTTTTTCTCTTTTTCATCATTGAAAATTCCATCCATAGGGCTTTCATCATATTTTTGTAAAAATTGATCTTTTCTACTAAAATATTTAGATACTACTTTGTTAAGTACATCTAATATTTAAACAAACTAAAAACTATTTAAAACATATATATTTACTATCTAAAACATTTAATTTAAACACACAACATATTAGATAGAAACAAACATAATTAAACATAACATGCAAATCCCCCCCCAAACTTAAGGGGTTGCAGTGCCCTCACTGCAATTTGTTCAAAAAATAGAAACCATTTGTTCAAAATAGGGGAGAGGGATTAGTACAACCAGGGAAATAGTCATAAAGAAACAAAACAAGCATATAGCAGTTTGTAGGTGAAAGCTTGTAAATTGATACTCATGGTTTGGCTCCACTCCTAATTCTGGTGCTATGTCTGCTTGGAGGAGTGTGTTTCACCTTCTGCTTCTTCTCCTTGGGCTTGCTTGGTGTTGCTTCAGAGGTGCGAGATGCACCTCCTATTTCTCGTGTAGTTGCAGAATTGGTTCGTCAGAATCGATGCAGTGCATCGATCTTGGACCGCATCACTTTTCTTCTTTTTGGTGTTAATTTTGCTGCCTTCCCGCAGTTGCTTGCCAAGAACTTTTGAGTATTGTGCAGAGCATCCTCTTCTGCTTTTGCCATTTCTTCCGAACCATTTTGATTGTTGCCTCATCATACACAGTTGTTATGCTGGATGATGATGCACGAAGTGAGTGATGCAGAGCATCACTCTGCATTTGCAAATGCATTGAGCTAGAGGCTCCTGTGCGAGATGATTCTTCTTCTTTGTCTTGTTTGTCGAGTCCTTCTTCTTCTCTTTCCCGCAAAATCTCTTTTCAAGAGCGAGAAACAACATTTGAAATAATGTTGCTTGGGTTAGAAGGTACCGCTTGGTCCATTGGCATAACAGGGGTTTGTTCGAGATTGGTTCTTACGTGTGAGTTGTTTCTTGTGTTTCTTTTCTTGGAGAGGTGGTGGAGGGGTTGTTTGTGGTGGTGATTGTGATAGGGTGGTGGATCATTGAGGGAGGGTAATGGTGATTTTGGAATGGAGGAGGATTCTTGGTTTGGTGAGATGATGGGTGATTTGGTTCTTGGTGAAGTGATAGGTGTTTCTGGTTGGGTTGATGCGCGAGAAGTTTGTTTGGCATATTTCGCCTAGCAATCTCCTCTAAGATCACACCTCTAGCTTGTTCCTCTTCTTCTTCATCAATTTCCTCATCACTTTCTTCCTCCTCTTCTTCTTCTAAATCCTTATCCATTTCTTTCAATTCCTCACTCTCCTTCTTCAGATTGAGAATCATACAATTCTTCAACTACTGAGTTCTACCACAACCATCTTCGTACTTTGTATTGTTTCTAGCCACTTTCTTCTTAGTGCTAGGTTCTCCTACCTTCTCCTTTCCTTTCCTTCTTCTTCAACTTCTTTTCTTCTTCTTCTTCTTCACCTTCGGATCTTAGCACCCAACTAGGAAATTCGGGGCATTCACTTGGCCCACAAGATCAAAGATCTTGTCAAAGACCAATTGAAGCGGTCATGTTGATCATTCGAAATTTCCACACGACCTCTGCTTCTGCATGTAATGCTCTTGCATTGCAGTGCGGGGGCCTCTTACATTTCTCAACTTTTCCTTCACTTCAAAGACTCAAATTATTGTGGGGAAATTTTCTTTGTTCATTAGCAAAGACAATAGGACTCCTTCTTTCATGCATAGCTCAAGAATAATAAGACAGTGGAAAACAGAAATCCCTTTGACTTATTTGAACATGCAAGAATTTCCCTAGCAATCAATCTACCTATGTCTACATGTCCTTCAGAGAGAATTGTATCTAGCAAGATCGATCTCTCTTTGGTCATAGCATATGTATGTGATGTAGGCAAAATTGAATTAGCTATGAACAGATGCCAATTACCTAATGCATTTACCAAATAGTTACTTCTAAGCTTAATCTCATTAGGTGTGAATTTTTCCCAAACAGACCCTGGTATAGCAATCCTACTCCTTATTTCTTCCATTTCTTTCTTAAAGGCATTTGCCACTCTATTTTCAAATTCATTCCCATTATATTTCAGCATATAATGTTCATTCAATTTCTTGGCATGGAAGTGTACAAGTTTACCTCTCACCATGGAAGTGTAGGAATGTTCTCGCTCCTTCTTGTGGTGTGATGCCAAAGATAGAATTCTCTCACTATGTCTTCAATATAGCCTCCTCTTGGTAGCACGAAGTGGTCCCAATTGAGATTGGCCACTGTTGACATGAATGATGGGCTTGCCTTCTTCAAATCATACCCTCTCTCGGGCATTAGATGCATGTTCCACAGATGAACATTGTCATCAGTTCTGATTGATGATTCTTTGGCTTTCCCTTTCCTTGATGATGATGATCCTGCATGCATGGCTTTCTTCTCTTTTTGGGGAGTTTTGGCCTGCTTGCCTGATGTTTTCTGTGCTGATTGCTTCTTCACCATTGTAATGAATTTCTAGGTTTTGATTGCTTGTGTGATTGAGAAAAAATTGGATTGAGAATGGGAAGGGTGGTTTGTGTTTCAGATGAGAGAATTTGTGAGAGTTTGCGAATGAAGGGGTAACGGTAACAATGAAGGCTTTATGTTTCAGGAAGAGGGAAGTTAGTGGAGTTATTAGGTAGCCGTTAGCATTGCGTGCTACGCATGCATCTTGCCAAGTGTCTTGCTTTGGCTACCAATGTGTCATTAATCTTACTTAACCTCCTTTGATCTTCCCAAGCCTTATGATTCACACTTAACCAATTTTCTTCAAGTTTATAAATTTACGATGCAGGACACATTTTCCTTCAATGCAGTGCACTTGATGCATTGCATTAGTTTTCGCATTTCTGCAAAACAACTAAAAACATAAAATTGCACAAAAATAATTAAAAACAATGGGTTGCCTCCCATTAAGCGCTTGTTTTAAGAGTCTTGTCACTGACTACCTCTTTTCACTTAGAGATTTTGCAAATGGGTGGTGGTTTTGTCTTTCACCACATGTTCACCATAGTACATTTTAACTCTCTCGACCATTCACCTTGAAGACAGATTTGAGGATTTATCAAATAAGTCTATCGCTCCATGTGGATAAACCTTTATCAACTTAAATGGTCCGACCACCTTGACCTTAGTTTTCCAGAAATAGCTTCAACCTAGAGTTGTATAGCGTAACTAGTCCTCCTTCTTTCAATTCTCTTACGAGAATTTTCTTGTCATGCCATTTCTTAGTCTTAGCTTTGTAGATTTCAGCATTCTCATAAGAGGTTTGCCTAATTTCTTCTAACTCATCAAGCTCTAACATTCTCTTTTTACCTGCCTTGTTCAAATTGAAATTGAGCTTCTTGATAGCCCAATAAGATTTGTTTTCCAATTCTACAGGTAAATGACATGCTTTTCCATAGACTAATTTGTAAGGGGACATTCCTAAGGGTGTTTTGAATGCTGTTCTATATGCCCATAAAGCATCATCCAAATGTAAAGACCAATCTTTCCTATTTGGACTTACCATTTTTTCTAGCATTCTCTTAATTTCCCTATTGGATAATGCGCTTGTCCACTAGTTTGAGGATGGTAGGTCAGTAGCTATCTTATGCTTAACTCCATACTTAGCTAGAAGGTTTTCTATGATCTTATTGCAAAAATGTGAACCTTCATCATTAATGATAGCTCAGGAGTTCCAAATCTAGTGAATATATTTCTTTGCAGTAAACTTACTCACCGACTTAGCATCATTATTAGGTAATGCTCACGCCTCTACCCATTTGGATACATAATCAACACTACTAAGATATATAAATTGCCAAAAGAGGGTGGAAAAGGTCCCATGAAATCCATGCCCCAAACATCAAATAATTCAATTTCTAAAATATTTGTTCTAGGCATTTCATGCTTATCGAAATATTTCTGCTCTTTGACATTTATCACAAAGATTTGACCAATAAATATGAATCTTTAAATAAAGTAGGCCAAAAATAACTGCATTGTAATACCTTAGCTCGCTGTCCTAGTGCTTCCAAAGTGTCCTCCATAAGGTGCAGAATGGCAATGCGGATAATCGCTTGTTGCTCCTCTTCGTGTATGCATTTCCTTATTAATTGATCGGGCACATCTTGTAAAGGAATGGATCATCCCAATAGTATTGTTTAACCATGTGGAAGAACTTTCTCCTTTGTTGATATGTCATACTCACTTGGTACTACTTTGCTTGCAAGGAAATTGACAATATCAAGAAACCATGGTGCGAGATGCATTTGATGCTCTGCATTGCTTATAGCAAATGCGATTTCATGTTTTGCATTGATTGTGATTGCCAATAGTTTTTCATCCGAAAGCTCTCCTTGATTTCTTCTCCTTGTATACCAAGTGATTCTCCTTCAATCCTTGATAAATGGTCCGCTACTTGATTTTCTACTCCTTTCTTGTCTCTAATTTCTAGATCAAATTCTTGTAGGAGTAAAATCCACCTTATCGACCTTGGCTTTGCATCCTTCTTTGAAATTAGATACTTAATGGCAGAGTGATCGGTGTAGACAATAATTTTAGTGCCAACTAAGTATGATCTCGAATTTTTCAAATGCAAATACCACACCCAATAATTCCTTTTTTCGTGGATTGTGTAGTTCACTTGAGCTTCAATTAATGTTTTGCTAGCATAATATATGGAATGAAAGACCTTATCATACCTTTGCCCTAGGATCGCTCCTACTGCAAAGTCACTAGCATCACACATTAATTCAAATGGCCCGCTCCAACTGGAGTTACTATAATTGGTCTTTGTCACCAATGCCTTTCTAAGCTTGTCAAAAGCTTCTATACAAGATTCATCAAAGTTGAATTCTACATCATGTTGCGAAGCATACATAATGGTTTTGAGATTTTGAAAAATCTTTGATAAACCTCCTATAAAAACCAAAGATGGCCTAAGAAGCTCTCGATACCTTTAACTGTATTTGGTGGTGGTAAATTTTCAATGACATCAACTTTAGCTTTGTCTACCTCTAGACCTTTCTTTGAAATCCTATGTCCTAGCACTATGCCTTCTTGTACCATGAAATGGCACTTTTCCCGATTTAAGACTAAATTTGTTTCTTCACATCTCTTGAGAATTTGTTCCAAGTTTGTTAAGCAAACTTGAAATGTCTCTCCAAAGATAGAGAAATCATCCATGAATACTTCCATTGATTGCTCAATGAAATCGAGAAAATAGACATCATGCATCTTTGGAATGTAGCAGTGCATTACATAAGCCAAATGGCATTCTCCTAAAAGCAAAAGTACCATAAGGGCATGTAAAGGTGGTTTTGTGTTGATCTCAGGCTCAATGGCTATTTGATTATAGCTTTGAGTAGCCATCTAGGAAACAATAAAATTCCTTCCCCGCTAATCTATCTAACATTTGGTCTATGAATGGTAAAGGAAAGTGATCCTTTTTGGTAGCTTTGTTGAGTTTCTCGTAATCCATACTGATTCTCCACCTGTGTGATGTTCTTGTTGGTATCAACTCATTCTTTTCATTGGCTATCACCGTCACACCCCTTTCTTTGGTACACATTGGAATGAGGCTTACCCAAGCACTTTCTCGATATGGGGTATATGATTCCAAAGATCTAGCCACTTAATTATTTCCTTTTTCACAACCTCTTTCATGATAGGATTTAGTCTTCTTTGACTCTCTATCTTTGTTTTTGGAATTTTCTTCCAAAATGACTCTGTGCATGCATATAGAAGGACTAATTCCTTTGATATCCGCCATTTGCCAACCTAGAGCTTTGGTATGCTTCTTAAGAGTACTAATGAGATCACTCTCTGCTTTGATGTTAAATCGAAGCAATGATAATGAGTAAAGTTTCATTTGTTCCTAAGAATGCATACTTAAGGTGTTCAGCAAAGATATCTTCAATTCTAACTTAGGAGGTTGTTCTATTGAGGGTAAGTTCTTCTTGAGAGTTGGATCCTCAAGATTGAGTGGTTCATAAGTCCTAGCCCATACTTCCTTACAAGAGTTTTCTATTGGCGATTCTCTTTTCTAGTATTTCAACATCTAGCAATGCAAATTTGCATCTAATGCATCTGCATTGGCTGTTGATGATCATCCGCTTGTAAAATTGTTTTTCTACCAATTGATCTAGAGAGAATAAGGATGAACACTCTTACATTTCCTCCAAGGATACTTCATAGCATTCATTACATTGAATTTTATCTCTTGATCATTTACTCTCATAGTCACTCACCTTCTCGCACATCAATTATGGTTTTACCAGATTTGCTAGAAATGGTCTTCCTAGGATAATAGGCACTTCCTTATCTGCATCAAAGTCAAGGATAACAAAATCTACAGGAATACAAATTTGTCTACCTTAACTAGGATGTCTTCTATGATACCTTCGAGGATAGGCTATTGATCTATCTCGCTAATTGAAGTGTCACTGATAGTTGGTTTTGCATTTCCTATTTCTAATGGTCAAAAATAGATTTAGGCATCAAGTTGATGCTTGCACCTAAATCACATAAAGCTTTACCAAGATAGGATTTTCCTATAGAAAATGGAATTGTAAAACTACCTGGATCCTTCAATTTCCTAGGGATCTTGTTTTGCATAAGCAAACTACAATCTTCTGTCATGGCAACTGTTTCAAACTCACTAATCTTCTTCTCTTAGTAAGCACATCCTTCATAAATTTTGCATAATTTGGCATTTGTTGGAGGCTTCTACTAAGGAACATTGATGTGTAATTGTTTTAGTACCTCTAGGAATTTACCAAACCGCTTCTCCTCATGTGCTTTTTTGGTCTTTGAGGGTAAGGAGGAGGAGGGTATTCAGTACTAACTTAGGTAGTGGACTTTGAACTTCTTGTGATGCAGGAGCACTAGATGCTTCGCATTAGTTTCTTTTTGATTTTTGGTTTTTCTCCCTTTTCTACACTTTCCTTCTCGAGTTAACTCTACCAAATCCTTACCATTTCTCAATGAAATAGCCTTAACTTGCTCTTTTCCTTTGGTTTGAGAAGGTGTAGCTTCAGATTTGAAGGTAAGGCACCTTGTGGCCTTTGATATGAGTCTGTGGCTAATTGACCAACTTGATTCTCTAAGTTCTTAATGGAAGCATCTTGGGTTTTTCTAGCAGTTCTAGATTCACCTATGAATGCTTTAAGCATGGTTTCTAGAGAATTCTCGGTGGTAGGTTGAGAGTTTCTTTGGTTATTTTGAGTGGGAATCTGGTGGGTTGGTTTGTGTAGTTGGAGCGATTCTAGATGCAGTGCACTATTATTGTTCCATCTAAAATTTGGGTGATCTTTCCAACCAGGATTATAAGTGTTGGAATAAGGGTTGTTATTCCTATTATAACCTACATAATTTACAGAGATAGGGTTGCTAGAACACTCCTCATACAAGTGACCTCCTCCACAAGTACACACACAACTAGGTGTGCCGGAGGTACTTGTTCTCTCTTTGCAATTGATCTTTGTCTGGTGATGCTTGTTGCATTAGATCTTGATAGCATTGCGAAGTGAAGTTTTTCATCAAATTAGCTAGAGTGGCTACTTGAGCAGATAGAGGCGAGATATATCATTGATTTCATGCACCCGATGGTTTCTTTTGGGCACTTACCCTCTCAAGAGGCCAACTAGAGCTATTAGTCGCTATTCTATCAATTAATTCACATGCTTCATTGTATGAATGATTTAATAACACTCCACCGGATGATGCATCAAGCATTATTCTGGTTTGAGGTTCTAAACCATTATAAAATGTTTCCATTTGAATAATAATGAGTAAACCATGATGAGGACATTTTCTTAAAAGTTCCTTCCATCTTTCCCATGCTTCAAATAAAGATTCAAACTCTTTTTGTCTAAAAGATGTAATATCATTTCTTAACTTTGGCATTTTTGATAGGTGGGAAATATTTTCCTAAAAACTTTTCACCATTTCATTCCATGAATGAATAGAGTTAGGCTCTAAAGAATTTAGCCAAGCCTTAGCTCTATCTCTCAAAGAATATGGAAATAACCTTAATCTAAATGCATTTTCACTAACACCGTGTAAAATAAAATTACTACATACTTCTAGAAATTGCCTTAAATGCAAATGAGGATCTGCATGAGGAGATCCTCCAAATTGACCAATAGTTTGAAGCATTTGAAACATCATAAGCTTAAATTCAAAATGAATGGCATCAATATGAGGTCCATTTATACTAGTTTGCATGTTTTGATGATCAAATCGAGCATAATCCTCATAGGTCTATCTCTATCATTAATCATACCTATGTGATCCATGTGGATGAGATTTTCTCTATGAACTTCTTCTTGAAGAGCATGTTTGTGATCCAGGGCCTCCTCTCACCGAGTGTGGCCTTGAGCTTTGTTCTTCACCGAAAGACATGTTCTTTGGCTTGTTGATTCTGTTTTTGGAGTCTTAGCAATCTCCCGAATTTTCTTTCTATTTCTAAATCTAAACTATATTCGGAGTTGCTTTTGCAGTTCTGTACATATACTAAGTACCATATCGTTGTTGTTGTGAAACTAAAAAGCAGAATTTATATACAACACTAAATTACTCAATATCGAATTTTAAAAGAATTTACTTCAAATCCCGACAATGGCGCCAAAAACTTGGTGTGTGGAATATGCCACATACACTTGAGTGCAAGTATACCTTTGCCCAAAAACAAGTAGTAAAAGATCGAACCCACAGAGATTGAAAAACTCACTTTTAAATGATATAAAGTAATATAGTGCAAAGTCACAAAGTAATAAAATAATTTTGGATTTTGTTGATGATCACAATTAAGTTAGAAAGAAAGTAAGTAAAGAATGTTGATAGTGTAAAAGAGAAAAGCTAGTTGGAATGTCTTCATCAAGTAATTTACTTAAAAGAGTATGATGCAGTATGTGATGTGTTTGCAGACCGAATCTTTGTTGCATTAGCTATGTGCCTTTCGGTCACTTTCTTGAGTTTCATTACCAGCTCTTATGATCCTTGTTCTATGCAAGAAAGAAAGGGGTGTCGGTGCCAATCTTGCCTCCTAACAAGTATCACTTTGCTTAAGTGAATTCACTCTAGTATTTTAAGTACCCACAATTATCCTATGGACTATACTATCCTATGTCTAGGACTTAGCATGGTTTTCACAAAGTTTTCTTTATGTAAAACACTCACCCATATTAGTTCTTGAGTTCTTAATTGTAAGCCATGTCTGGTCATTTACAATTCATACTTATTCTAAGTGATCAAGTTTAAAATAAGTAAAAAATATTATCAAGCAAGAACTAAAGTACAAACATACATACATGCAACATACTTACTTAAAAGCTCATTAAATGATTAGAACATTCCAACTAAGAAAGGTTTAGCTAACAAGAGACATTGCAAGATATATATAAACTGAATAGACCATGTTTATATATATAGAACTCACTAAAGAGAAACAACAAGAGTAAGGTTACAAATGTTGAAAACCTTTATATGAAGTCTTCTAGCAATGCACTAGCATTACTCCTTAGCACTATACAAACACTATGAAAATGAGTAAAGGAGGATTTGTCAATTCCTTCCTCTTCCTCTAAAAATATATAAAACTAACTATGTATATTGAAATTTTGATCTAACTTATGGATTGTGATATATTTCCAAATGAAGATGTGAGGTCCTTTTTTATAGCCTTCAAGTGAGGTGCTTCCTTCCTTCATGTTGAAGTCATCTTGAGTGGATGATAGCTGTAGTTGCTTTTCAGAGGTTTATCCATGTTGCAATCTTTGACTTAATCATATAGGGTGGTTCCATGGTGTTAGAACAAGTGTCCCTATGTTGATGACTCTTCAAAGCTAAGCCTATAGCTATGTGTGAATGGTAGGCGCCTACTATACATTGTTGGATGGCATCGGGAAGCAAGTAGGAGGTCATCACATTGCATGTGGATGCATATGAAACAGGCCGCTTATTCACCAAGTTGCGCAGAATTGATGCAGGATCAGTGCAGGAGCATTGATGCAGACAACGATGAGAGATCAGACCGAACAAAAACATCAAACATACCACAATATATCCAAAATGGCCTATAACTAACTATAACCATTCAAATCACTCAAGATATCATATATCACACTAAATACTATATAAACTCTTTATTATTACTTGAAAGAGAGCAAATACTAAGTTTAAACATATGAAATACTCTATATAAAATAGAGTTATCAGTAGGCGTTGCGTACTCTTTGAGAGGACGATTTGCATTAGCTGCCATTTCTTGGTTATTGCGCAATTCTCTACTTCTTCTATGAAAGTATCTCTCAATCTCAGGAATTGGTTGAACAATTTCCCCAAGACTATGAGTTCTTCGCATTCAAGAAAAAGAGAATTCAGAGAGTTTTAAAAGAAAAAAACAAAATTTTAGTCTAACCGGTACCAAAAAGTTGATAATATCACTAACTCCCCGGCAACGGCGCCAAAAACTTGATAGGCCCGCAAGTGCACAGTCTTATCGCGTAATAAAAATAGTATCGGTCCACAGGGAGTAAAGTGTGATTACCAATCTAATGTTTTGATGTTGATTAGCTGAAAGGAATGATTTTAGAAGAATGAATGTTTGTTGATTTTAAATTCAGAATTATAAAGGCGTCTTAGGATTATGGGACAAATCATAATGACGAAAATTTAACAATCCCTTAACTATCCTCTATCTTATATTGAAATTGTTTTTAAGGACAATGTATTCTTTTGGTGTAATTCAAGTTTCCTTTCGGAAGACAATAATGTGTCTCGAAACAATGATCAAGCCTATTCTCATGGTTGATCATCGCAGAGACCCATTAAGCGCAACCTTATTGTCCCAAGACGATCAAAGCTATTCTCATGCTTTGATATGCCTTGTCTAACCTCATTTGTTCCAATATCAAACTTCACCTCTCGGTACCTCGTTTGATATTTGATTTATGAAATAAGAATGATGAGGCTAGATGAAAAATCAAGTTCTAATAAGATAGAGTTTAGTCTTGGAATTGTTTAGGGACCCATCATTGGATTGTTTCCCACAATCCCAAAACTAAAGAGGTCTACTCACACATGATCATAGTAGACAAGGGAGTAGAAGAGAATGACAAAAAAAGTAAATAACATAATGTAAATAACAGAATGTAAATGACAAGAATATAAACAAAGCAATAAAGAACTGAAATGTAAAGTGTTGGAAATGTAAAGAACAGAAACTAAAATTGCAAGAAAGTAAAGTGCAAGAATTATAAAGAACAAGAACTTAAAATGAAGAAAGTAAAGTGCATAAAATCTTAGAAATAAACTTTGAGTAGTGTTTGCAATAGCCTCAGATCCGATTACAAGTGAAGAGAGAGTCTTTATATAGCCTAGGATCAGTAGACAAACACATAAATTCGAAATCATGACCATAAAAACCCACTAAGAAGAAGAAGGAATAAGCTTTGTAACTGAATTTTGAGTAGCAGAAAAGGAGCACGGGTCACGCTTGATGGCGCACGGGTCGTGCCTGGCTTACGCAGCTTCCTTTTAATTTACACGCAGGGTCGCACGGGTCGTGCTTGATGGCGCACGGATCGTGCCAAGTTTCTGACTTTTATTTTCTTCTTTTTTTCTTTTTCTTCTTGTTCCTCATTTCATGCTCTTTTGATCCTTGCTATTCTTTCATCCAAAATTTCTCCTTTTCTCCACTTTTAGTTTTAGTCCTGAAAACACAAAACTAACATTTTGTAATAAAATAGCTCCAAAATAGAACTAAAATTCCACAAATTTTATTTAATTCAAATACTAAAAACACTCTAAATTATGACTTATCAAACATCGCCAAAATGAATGCAATTTTCTTTACTTATTTTATTTATTAATTATATTATTTCCTACACCAAATTATTTAACTATTGAAAATATTTTCATGTGTTTCTTTCACTTGCTTTTTTTGTTGACATATTATTTTTTCTATTGTTTATGAAGAAAAAGAAGAAAGGAAGAATGTATATAGGTAGTTTGCCTTTAGTGTACTAATAATCGATATTCCACCTCAAGACCCTATATAGTGAAAGTTTTTAAGGTAAGGTAATAGACTGTTTTCATTTGCAAACAACTTCTTTTTTAATGAATTCACTTCATGTTCATAATAAATAAGAAAAAAACAACTTCTATCATGCTGAAAATCCACAACTTATTTTTTTAATTTTTTGGATGAAAAATCATGATTGTTATGACTAATTTGATGGATGTCATGCATGAGATTACTGTGATAGAACTTTGAACTTTAGTAGTTGTGTTCTAGGGAGAAAGAACAAAAAAATATAACAATTCTATTAAAATTTGTAAATAGATACATGATATTGGGAAAAAGTTTATATATTTTTTTGATGAAAAAATAAATAAATGATAAATGTTAGGAAAGAAAGTCACGAAAACTATAATAATACTTAGGAAAAAAGTTTATATAAGAGCATGTTAATACTCTTTTTTCGAATGAAAATGATGATAAGGTCCAAGTCATGACAATAAGGTATTTTGTTTAAAATAAAAAAAGCTGTCGGGGGAAAAAGAGTTTTCCTCTTTTGTGAGTGAAAACAAAAAAGTTATTAATAATAAATAAATATAATAAGACCAAAAATACATCATAAAGAGATACATGTTTGACATGCATGAAAGTATATTAAAATTTATTATATGAGTCAATATTTTATAATAGGAATTATGGGTTAGTATAAATTATGAAGTTACACATTTTTTTTTCAATATATAAGTATTATGTGGGAAACGAACCATCATAATATATAAAATATCATAAAATCTATTAATAAAACAAAAAAAAATATGATGCTTAAAGTTCAAAATCGGGGAGTGTTTATTTGGCACACCTCATCACTTTGAGCACACATCACCTTAAATGAAACCAAATCAGCTATTTTTTTTAGACAGGTCAAATCAGCTAATTTGGTGTACATTGATGATGAAAATCGGATGATGTAATTGCATTGAGAACAACAATGATTTCGTATTTTAAAGCACTATCGTATTCAATTATAATTATATACACTTTTCATTATTTAAGTCTTTTTGTTAATATGTTATTTTAAAGCAATTCCATTTTAATAAAATTTAAGGTGGAGTTGTATTCCCGTGCATCGCACGGGTTACATACTAGTAAAAATAAAATTGCAACAATTTACCTATAACTAGATATCAAGGTTATGCGATTTTGATCCCCACGTCCAATTGCGCTTTTAATTTTTCTCTATAAATAGACCCCTTCCATTTCACTTCTTTCACACAACAACACTCATGGACACTCACGAATACACAATACTCGTGATCTCGCACTCAACGCCCTTCACCATGAGGGCACAATCACAAACAGAGAAAATGGTGTCCATTTCGAGAGTCCAAACCCCATTTTATGCGAGTTTAACGGACGACATCACCTTTGAAGCTCGAAAGAAAAAATAACAACGAAGGTGCGGTGGAGGGTGACGAGCAAGAAGTCACCGGATCATTTATCGCTACCCCACTATGGGCGATAATAATCGTGTTTAGTGGTCCACCGTGGATGTGAAGAACAACGATGACGTTCGAGTAATGATGGACCGTTTTGACATATTTCAGATGCGGAGTCCTATTCAGCTGTATGTCGAAACCAGAAAGACCGTTGCTGAGGTCTTTCGACGTCTCCAACCACCATCTCACTAATTTCTACCGTCTTTTCATTTTCTTTGTTGCTGTGTTTTGTTGTTTCCGTTCAGAACTTTCATGTATTATTTCGTTTCGTCATCAAAAATGCGTCTTTAATTAATTTTATTTTTTTCCGGAAATACCGTAAAAACCACGTAAATCCGGTAAATGTGAACCGGATTTAACTCAGTTTTTGGTAATTCCGAAAAACCCCAAACCCCCCTACCGGATTTACCTATTCTCTAAGGTAATTCCAAAATTTTCACTATTGCTAAGGGTATTTTTGTCCGAAATGGTATTTATGGGGGTGGGAGTGATAATGAGGGGGGTGTAAAAAAAAGCCTTTTATTTTTAACCCAACTTAAATGACAATAACGTAGCATCTCACATAGATTAAGTTATGTGCTAGGTTATATCCACATGTGACACATCGACATTTTTAATAAGAAATTGATTAACAATTGAACATACAAACCAAACAGCAAAATCTAGATACTTGAAGGACTGAAGACACAATTGGAACTTGTGAAAATCAAAATGATACAATTATGATGTTTAATTAATCAATCCAATTTACGCAATTGAAATCTAGGAGATTAAGATCTCTTTGGTAAAAAGTAGCGGATAGCGGATAAACTAGCGTATAGTGGATGAGCTAGCTGATAGCAATTGATGTGTTTGGTAAAACTAGCGGTTGAACTAGTTGATAAATATAAAATGACATAAAAAGATATATATTTATTTAATTCATGATTACATTTATTTAATAAGGATAGAGAATAAATTTAAGAAAAATAACAAGGGTGAAAATGCCAAAAAAGTGAGACGCTATGCGCTAGCGTTTTTTGAAACGCTACTTGAAGTAGCGTTTGAAAAAATGCTAAGCGCTACCCGAAAAACGCTAAACGCTAGTGCTTACTAAACACGTGTACTCTTCACCCGCTAGTTCCATCCGCTATTTTCATCCGCTATCTGCTAACGAATGAGACACGCCAAATTAACAGAGCCTAAAAACATACAATCACAATACAAATGCAATTAAGCCTAAATACATTTATCTTTTTTTTTGTCATAATGGAGCCGACCAACCAACAAAAATAGACTATATGTTCACTCCACTTGGGAAGGAAATGCCTAATGAATTCTAAGAAGGGTTACACTATACTCAAAGGGAGGGCTTTTGTTAAACAAAAATGAGTGGCAAAAATATCACAATAGGATGAGATCCCATCAATGTTGGTTCCCCGGTTCTACCTATCATATGCAACACACCATTCATTAACAGGAATGGAAGACTTCATATCTTGGTATAGGGTTCCATCACCGGCCTCAGAGTAAGAAAACCATTGTTTCAGTCGAGTGTGGGGGAATGATGAAACAATACCTCAATAAGTATACCTTAACAAAGATCCTATGATCGCTCTAGGTTCTTCATGATCTTCATCAAACCTCCGCCTTCAATATCTTCTTTGAGAGCAACAACACTAGCCTTTGCTATCTCCGAACCTTCATGGCAGAGAAAGAAAGTTAGTGAGTTAGGAAAAAGTAGATTCAAACCCAAACAAATGATTATTGGGTTAAAGATGTTAACACTAACTTGTGAAAATGTATGCAACTTTGGTTAAAGACGGTTTGGGTTGAAGCAGATGAAAGTTGAGAGGTAAACTGTTAGAGAGAGATAGCTTTAATGAGAGGTTAGGAATCAACATCAGTTTTGTAGAGTGAGGAGACATGAACAGTGGCAGCGTCGACCTATTTTTCAGTTTGTGGATTTTGTTTTTAAAGATTTACCCTCTATATTTCGAGGTGGCACATGTTTAGGATAGGTTAAATTGGTAACTCAAATGTGAACAAATAACATAAATTGATATAAGATTATAGATTGAATTCTCCATTTACTCTTCTAAGTAAAGATCCCATTAACCATATGTAGAGTGCAATAACTACAAAATTGATATGTACAAATTTAACCAAGAAATAAAATATATGTTTTCAAGTGATTAATGGTTATTGTCAAAAACTAATTACCGATTTGTTTGTTACCGATGGAAAAATAAGTGATTTTATTCTTATATAATTTAGAAAATTATTTTTGGTGATTTTTAAAAAATAGAAGTTGTTTTTATTTTGTACCATAATGAAATTACTTTTTGATAAAATATGTGACTATGGCAAAAAAGAAAAGAAAATATGTCATTATTTTTTTAAAAAAGTTGGAACAAAAGGCTCTAAAAAATAAAAATTGATCTATTTTCCATAAGGTAGCGCACGTTAGTGTCAATGTTACCCGCCTAGCGCACGTTAGCACCAGCAAATGCTTCATTTCGCTGCAATTATCATCGTTCTCTACTCCCCCCCCACCTTATCCTACGCACCCCTCCGATCCCTTCCTTCTTCCAGAATTAGGTTTCTTATGCTTCATCCTTGAAGTTAAAGCTCCTTCCTGCGCATTGTAGTAGCCTCGTGCAGCACATGGATCGCAGAACCAAACCAAAGGACTCCTCTTCCTACTCCACTCTCTTCAATCTCCAGGTTCATCTCCATTCCTTTCTTTACATGTTTATGAATGTTGTGAAAAATTCTTGTTTTTATTTTATTTTATTTTATTTTATTTTTTAATATGATGGACTTGTAGAATTGGCTTGAATTTATGTTTAGCTAGTTATTTACATTTGATAAAACACCAAAGGATTTGTTATTGTTTTTTTGTTTTGTTTCTGATTGCACTATTTTGTAGCCTTTGATGAACTTTCAACTTCCAGAACATGATGATGATTTTGGTTATCATGAGAATAGTAGTCAGGATGAGAGCAGAGACAGTCAAGGTAGGCACTATATATTATGGGAATAGTTGTTTTGTTTGATTTATACTTGTTTTTAGCCTTAGGGATTTGTACCTGATTGGATTTTTTTATGATTATGAATGATGGTTTCTATAATAAAGAGTTACTGTGTTGCTGGTTGGTGATTATTTGTTTAAGAATTAAGAGATTTGGATTGAGTATGTTTTTCTGTGTTTGGGATGTTTACATGAGTAGGTGGGGCGACTGTGAAACACGGTAATGGGAATGTGCGCGGAAGGGATGCAACTTTGTTGAAAAGGAGGTCCTCTCAAAGAGGTGACAACAAGGAGAAGAGTGGTTTTCAGGGGAAACACATGATGGAGGAACGATATAGGTCAATGCTTGGAGATCATATTAAGAAATACAAGAGGAGGTTTAAGAATACCTCAACTAGTTCCGGCCCAAATCAGGTTGCTACTCCAATTGTGAAAAGCAACACAGGAGTAAAAGCTCACAAGCTGGGGAATGAGCACAGAGGACAATTGCATGCTGCAGAGACTATATCTGAATGGATGAATAATTCCAATGGTCGGAAACCAGGGAAGGATCGTGATGCAGGTTTCATAAAGCAATCTGGCACTACTGATAGGTTTGTCTTTTCTTCCTTGCTCAGTTTATAGTGTTGGGGGGTTTGTGAATGGTAATGTCTGTTTAAGTTAGAAGTGACCTTACGTTTTGCAAACTTCTTGTAGGCTTATGTATGAACCTTCATCTTTGGATATTGGGGATGGTACAACTTATAAGATTCCTCCAGTATATGATATGTTGGCAGCAACGGTGAACCTTCCAAGCTTCTCAGATATCCATGTTGAGGATTTTCTCTTAAAGGGTACCTTGGATTTGGTATCCTTGGCTGAAATGATGGCAGCCGATAAAAGGTTTGGGAATAGAGACCGAGCAGGCATGGGGGAAACCATACCCCAATACGGATCACTTCAAGCACGACTAAAGGACACATCAGCTTCTAATTCAGCTCACAAATTCAGTTTGAAATTATCCGATGCTGATTTGAATTCCTCCATTCCAGAGGGGGCAGCTGGAAGCATAAAACGATCTATTTTATCTGAGGGTGGTATATTGCAGGTTTATTATGTGAAGGTTTTGGAGAAAGGTGACACTTATGAGGTATCTATCAAATTATATGAGAGATTTTTCCATTTATCTTTACCGCTCTGTCTTTTCTTTTTCTTTTACAATTACCTTTGTCTTTCAACTGCTTCAGATCATTGAAAAAAGCTTACCCAAGAAACAAAAGGTAAATAAAGACCCTGCTTTTCTAGAGAAGGAGGAAATGGAAAAGCTTGGAAAGATTTGGGTAAATGTCGTAAGAAGAGACTTACCAAGGCATCATAGGAACTTTACTACTTTTCATCGAAAGCAGCTCATCGATGCCAAGAGGGTCTCAGATAACTGTCAAAGAGAGGCATGCCTTATTAGTAAAAAGCTTTTTATGGTAGGTTTTGCATTTTGCATTTGCACTTTAATAGCTTAAATGGGTATATTATGTTTCAGGTTAAAATGAAAGTTAGTAGATCGCTTAAATGGACGAGGAATGCTAGCATGCGCACCCGAAAGCTATCTAGAGACGTGTTACTATTCTGGAAACGAATAGATAAGGAGATGGTACTTTTTAATTCCTTGCTGAATTTATTGATTTTATTGTGCAGTTTATAGAACTCCAAAGAACAGGGTATTTTAAGACGACATCTTTTCTTCGATTACAGTGGAGTTTAGCACGTTTGCTGCAAACTCTTCCTTAAGTTAATGATAGGTTGTATGGGCTTTTATTTTGTGCGTATGTATTTCATTGATGCATATTAATCTCATGCATATTAGTCTTGCAAACTTCCTATCAATGAGATTATTGAGATGGTGTCATGATTTTTAAATGTGTTAAGTAATGATTGATCAGGGTGGTATCATGCACATTTTCAAATCTAGGTGTTAAATTATGGGGCCTTAGCTGCTCAATTTGCATGTTTTTGAGATTCAGATAAGAAAATTTGGAATTTGTTTATTAGATACACTTTGTTATTGGCTTTCATTAGGTGGTCTATTTGGTAGACATGTAGATCTGATCATCTGTATTTGGAATTATCTATTGAATGACAATGTTAATGTTGACGTGCTGATATAATTGTCACTTGTATATTAGACTTGAGTATGCTGTAATTTTTCATCTTCATTCCTTGTAGGAAGAAGTGAGGAGAAGAGAGGAAAAAGAAGCTGCTGAAGCTTTGAAGCGTGAGCAGGAACTTCGAGAGGCAAAGAGGCAGAAACAAAGGCTAAACTTTATCATACAACAGACTGAGCTGTACAGTCACTTTATGCAGAACAAGTCAAACTTACTATCTTCAGAAGCTTTAACCATGGAAGATACAAATGATCAAGATGCAATGAACAACTCTTCACATGCTGGGAATAATGAGGAGGAAGATCCCGAAGAGGCTGAATTGAAGAAGGAAGCTTTGAAGGCTGCTCAAGAAGCAGTTTCTAAGCAGAGAAGCTTGACGAGTGCTTTCGACAGTGAATGCTCGAGGCTGCGCCAGGCTGATGAATCTGATACACTTCCACCAGAAGTTGCTGGAGCAAGTAATATTGATTTGCAAACTCCGTGAGCACCCTCTCTTTCTATATTTGTTGTTGCGTGAATGCATATCTACAGATTCTACACCACATGGACATGTATAAATTTACTCATGCAATCTTATGTTGATGTTCTTGTTAAGGAGTGTGAGATAAGAAGTAGCGTTCACTCTACTCAAGTTTTTGTATTGTTGTATTGCAGCTCCACCATGCCTGTGGCATCCACCGTTGGGACACCTGAACTATTTAGAGGCTGTCTCAAAGATTATCAGCTAAAAGGACTTCAGTGGCTAGTAAATTGTTATGAGCAGGTTGTTGAGCACTCTTGAATGAAGTCTCATATATTTGTTATTTTTGGTTGCTAATTAGAAGGCTTTTGGCATCTTTCAGGGTTTAAATGGTATTCTTGCTGATGAAATGGGACTTGGAAAGACCATCCAGGCTATGGCTTTTTTAGCCCATCTAGCTGAGGTAGCTATTCATTAAGATATTTTTGTAAATTTCCATGACTTTATTCAACCTTTTGTGATTTGCTTGTCCCATCCAGGAGAAAAACATATGGGGACCTTTTCTGATTGTTGCACCTGCTTCTGTATTAAATAATTGGAATGAGGAACTCGAGCGCTTCTGCCCTGAACTGAGAATACTTCCTTATTGGGGCGGGCTTTCGGAGCGGGCAGTTCTTAGGAAAAGTATCAACCCAAAGGATCTCTACCGCAGGTGACGTTATTTTTTAAAGCATTTTCATTACCTTCAAAGGATCTTTGGTTTTTATACGACAAGAAATTTATCAATTCAAATAGTACGTTTATTGTCACATAAGCTGCAGATACCAATAGTATAATTAGAGTAGTATAAGCTGCTGTATCGTGAAATTTCATTGGAAATTTTAAGGGTATTAATACTTCAGATAAATTTAGTCTAACTTAGAAACATTTGGGATAAAAATAAACAGTGTCTTTATGGAATCAAAATGAAATCTAACTCAACCCCAAAAGCTAGGTCAAGAGGCGAGGATTGCTCAAGCCTTATAAAGGCTAATTTGGCCATATCTCATTGATTGGGATCTCAACATGCCCATGCTCAGAACTCGTCATCTGAAGCGTGGACCCATGTGGGTGGCCCAATGACAAAGATCTTAACACCCCCCCTTCACGCTGGACTGAACATTTAGAGTGTAGACAAATACTGGTGGCTCATCAACGGATCTAGAATAGACCTTGATATTATCTTAGAATTTGCGCTAGGCCTAACTCAATCCCACAACCTAGTTCGTCAGGTGATGATTGCTCAAGCCGTATAGAGACTAATCTTCTCATATCACTAGTTGACATGAGATCTCAACAGGCATTATTATTTATTATGAATTAGGTCATACTTAAAAACATTTGGGAAAAAAATAAAACAGTGTTATTATGGGTTGAAAATGAAACCCAAAGTAAATGAATGAAAAGTATATTTGGCCAATTTTTTAACTGTGTTTACATTTGAAAAGTGAACAAAGCTGGTTTAAATACCAAGTACATTTTAAAAAAATGTGAAACTTCCTTAAAATTGAGAGTTCTTTATAAGTGTGGACCTTTGTGATCGATGCGAAATGAAAAGATGATTTTTTCACTTTTTACAATGAAGCAAAACAATTGGGTTTTTAAGAAGATAAAAAAATGGATGAGAATCGGGGGAATCCCATATTAATTTTGACTAAAACCTTTAGAACTGCAAGGCCAATACAATATTGTGGCCCTCATCTACCATTAATAAATTCTATTTATTTACTTTTTGCTCTTTAATTTTCATCCCTCTAATTGTTATTGTTACTTTATCTTACTTACCAGGGAAGCTAAATTTCACATTCTCATCACAAGCTACCAGCTATTAGTCTCTGATGAGAAGTATTTCCGGCGTGTGAAATGGCAGTACATGGTTTTAGATGAAGCTCAAGCAATCAAAAGTTCGAACAGGTTTGCAATAATCTCTGCTTCTTGGGTGCATAAGTAAATGACATTCATTGTTCACTGGTCATTGTTTTATTTAAACAAAAACTGATTGGTTTTTTTATATGATGCAATTTTTTAGTATTTTGTTGTGTATAGTTTTGTACGTATTTGTCAACTGTGTTGTTGATGAAATATTTGAAGTGATGGTAACATCTTGCGGCTCTTTTAAAAATCATATTTTATCCAACAGTATAAGATGGAAGACACTGCTCAGCTTTAATTGTCGGAATCGCCTGCTGCTGACTGGTACACCTGTTCAGAATAATATGGCTGAGCTCTGGGCTCTTCTGCACTTCATCATGCCAACTTTATTTGACAGCCATGAGCAGTTTAATGAGTGGTTTTCAAAAGGGTATGTATTCCTCATTACTTTCCTTGGATAATATTGCTAATTTAACTACAGTCTGACTATCTTTTATTATTTATGACATGATAGAATTGAGAACCATGCAGAACATGGTGGTACTTTGAATGAGCACCAACTTAATCGATTGGTAAGTTTGTCTTTCCTGCTTGATAGTCATAGTAAGGAGAGGATGTTTTATTGTATTATAATGTACTTTTTAATCAGAATTTGTATGGGCATATAAAACCCTCCATCCCAAGGTAGTCAGAATCAAGATTCTAGGTAGGATCGGAGAGAGGTCACAAGATCGTGAATCGGAGAATCGCAACACGAATCGTAAGATTCTACCAATTTTTCAAAATCATATATCTAAGCATAAAGATTCATATATATATATATATATATATATATATATATATATATGCCTACATAACAACCTAATTAAGTAAAAAAATCTTCAATCACAACAATAATTGAGTGAGAAGATGCGTGAGTGAGAATTGAGTGAGAAAAGATAGAATTGAGGCTTCTAGTTTATACATGAATGAGGCTTGATAATCTGATTTATGAGAGACCAGAATTAATGTGTGTGTGAAGAAAACAGAGCAAAAACAGAGGTGCGTGAATGAGGAATGAATGAGAGCAAAAACAGAGGTGCGTGAATGAGGAATGAATGAGGGCAGGCTTCTTCTGATTTTCAAAAAACATAGGTGGTTAATGATGAATTGATGATTATGGGGAACATCAGAATTAAATTTTGAACCGTTGCACTTGTTGGTGCGAGAAACGAAGTGTTTTTCACGCTGATGTCAACTGGGTCGCGCTTCCAGAAACCGGGTCACAGGCCCGACCGGAAAATTAAACGTTTCAGCGCATCGTTTTAAATCGGCGAACCCACCGATTCTATGATATTCCACGGCAATTCTACGCGAGTTGATGAATTTGCGATTCTGCCATGAATCAAGCATGGAGATGGCAAGCAGAGTCACCGAATCGTGCGATATTACGATTCTGACAACCTTGCTCCATCCTGATTTTCCCTATTTATAATTTTTTCTAACTAACTATCCAAACTACTCCCAATCTTCATTACCTAACATATTCACATTGTATAAACAATATGACAACTGAAATTGCAATAGGATGTCTTATATGGGGGCTTTTATTTTTATTATTGCTTTCATTTTTGTAGCTGGTTTTTTCTAAACTCGGTAGAGTTTTTATCATTTTAAACTTTTTGGCTTATATTTGGTTGCTCTTCTCTTTATAGCATTCAATTATAAAGCCTTTCATGCTGCGACGTGTTAAAAGGGATGTGGTTTCTGAGCTGACTGCCAAAACTGAAGTTACCGTGCATTGCAAGTTAAGTTCTCGGCAGCAGGCATTCTATCAAGCAATTAAGAACAAGATATCTCTTGCTGAGTTGTTTGATAGTAACCGTGGGCAGCTCAATGAGAAGAAAATCCTGAATTTAATGAATATTGTTATTCAATTAAGGAAGGTAGACAATCCATATTATGCATCTTTATTTTCTTTGTTTTGGTTTTAGGAGCATGCATTTTGTTGTAGTTGGTTCCTTTTGAAATAAGGATTGTGGTTCATTTATGTGGTGCCTTTTTTTGGTTCCCACCGTGGTTGCCCATAATAAATGTTGCTCTTTGAATATGTTAGGTTTGCAACCATCCAGAGTTATTTGAAAGGAACGAGGGAAGCACATACCTTTACTTTGGAGAGATTTCGAATTCCCTTCCTCCTCCTCCGTTTGGGGAGTTAGAGGACGTATATTATGCCGGAGGTCGCAACCCCATATCATATAAGGTACTTCTACATTCTTTATGTGCTATACCAAATTATTGTTCTCTCTTCACTGTGAGGAGGTGCTGTTATTGGGCCACCCCTGTTGTTATTGGCCACCCCTATTTGTGCACACTGCAAAAACTCAGTTTTGGGCATGAGCGGGTGTGTTGAGATCTCACGTCGACTATAGATATGGCCAAGTAGTCCTTATAAAGGCTTGGACAATCCTCATCTCTTGAGCTATTTTGTGGGGCTATGTTAAGTCTAGCCTGAATTCTAAGATGATAAAGAGCTCGTCCTTTATGTTATTGGGTGGGGCCACCCACATTGTCTATGCTCAAAATGTCCAATCTTAGGCACCACAGGGTGTAGTAAGATTCACCACCTGCATTTGTCCATGTTCCAGATGTCTAGTTTTGTGCCTGATGTGTTAAGTTAAGAATCCACATCGACGGGAGATATGGTCAAATCAGTCCTTATAAGGTGTGGGCAATCCTCACTCCTTGAGTTAGCTTTTGGCATTAACTTATGCGTAGCCCAAATTATAACAAACACAATAAGACTAATAACCCTCATTAAATAAGAAAATACAATAAATTTCGGGAATAATGCCTAAGACTGCTTCCATAATTAAATAAGTAACTGATTCTAAAATATACTCTACAGATCTTTTCAGATATTCTGAGATACACCCAAGATATTCTAGGATATTTTGTGCATATTCCAACAAGCATGAACCACATAAGATGTTGCGAACTTTTGCACATTGTTTCATTCAGAATTAGGTCTTTTTGTTCCAGTCAGGTCAAACCCCAAACTGTCATTGACTCTATTAGTAATTGAAGTTCATTCAGCAGTCAGTATCTTGTTGCAATGTCTCCACGTTTTGGTTTCTTACATTTTGGAAGGCTTGCTATTGAAATTTTAATAGGATCTACTCCATGCAGTGTTTGCTGTTGATTTGACAATTTTTGTGGACAGAAAATGGGTTCATAAATAAACTAAGCTGTTATGAAAGAGGATGGTTTACTGATATTAGACAGTTACACTTACATGGGCACTGATTGACTCAAGGTTGACAAAGTAGATTCAAAGAGGATAAGGAAGGATGAAAGAATACCAAGTATTTTTTTTTTGTTTTTATATAAAAATATACAAATTGGCAGAAAACAAAGAATGTCATTTGGGCGATCTTAAACTTTGATTTATTCTGGCTGATGTTTGTCACAATTTTAGGTCATACCTGACTCATAATGGCTTATCTACTATGCACATCTAATCAGAGTGCTAGTCTTGAGTGAATTTTGTGTTTCATGCTACCTAACCTGCATACTGTTTATAGCCAGATCCTTATCTCTTATCAGTTAGATGAGAAAGGGTTACTGGTTTAATTTGCATTAAGTTGCTGGTAAAAGTTGACGCACATCGAAAATGATTATTGGTGCCATTTTGGTCATGTTTATTATGAAAGGACACTTCATTTCAACTATCATATTTACCCCTTGGAGACTCTCTTAGATATATGATTTGTAAATGATCCAAGTCATGGTGTGGTTTTCTTTTTTGTACGTGGTTCTCTCTTTTTTCCCTAGTAATTAGTTGTCTCAACTTCATTATGTTGACAATGCTTCCATTAGTTCCGTTTCTTATTGTGTTTGCACATACTTTCAGATACCGAAACTTGTCTATCAAGAAGTTATGCGGAGTTCTGGAACTCTCGGCTCAGCTGTTGGTGATCATGTCTGCAGAGAATCTTTTCAGAAATATTTTAATATTTTTAGATCAGAAAATGTTTATCGTTCTGTCTTCCCAGAAGATATGCATGTTAAAAGTGGAACCTTTGGTTTTACCCATTTGATGGATTTGTCTTCACAAGAGGTGATGTTTCTGGCTACTAGTTCTTTTATGGAGCGACTATTATTTGCTATGATGAGACAGGAAGAAAATTTCATTAATGAAGTTGTAGACTTTCTTTCTGAGACCATAGATGATGATCCGAATGTAGTTACCTTGAAAAAGGAAAAGTGAGAGCTGTCACACGAATGTTATTGGTACCATCGAGATCTGAGACTAAGTTTCTTCAAAAAAGACTGCCAACTGGGCCCAGCTATGCTCCTTTAGAGGCTTTGGTTGTCCCACATCAGGATAGGCTTTTATCAAACGCAAGGCTTCTTCACTCAGCTTACTCATATATCCCACAAAGTAGAGCTCCCCCTGTATGTCATGTTTCTTTATTGCCTAGTCTTCTGTTATACTTTCCAAAATAAGTTGCCTTTTATTTATAAAATGATAGTTAATTGTTGGCCATGTTTCTTCTTTCCTTCTTAATAGATTGGTGCTCACTGCTCCGATAGAAACTTCTCCTATAAAATGATTGAAGAATTACATGATCCCTGGGTTAAGCGGTTGTTTTTGGGATTTTCACGTACATCTGATTGTAGTGGGCCTAGAAAGCCAGATGCTCCTCATCATTTAATTCAAGAGATAGATTCTGAACTACCCGTTTCTAAGCCCGCTCTACAGTTAACACACAGTATTTTTGGGTCTTCTCCGCCAATGCAAAATTTTGACCCAGCCAAATTGCTCACCGTAAGTGTTACTTGCACTCCTTTTTTTGTTTCTTTAGCAGTGCCTCATTTCTACTTTAAATAATTTTGATATAGGACTCTGGGAAGCTTCAAACACTTGATATATTATTGAAACGCTTACGAGCTGGAAATCATCGCGTTCTCTTGTTTACTCAGATGACCAAGATGCTGAATATTTTGGAGGTACTTTTAAAGTTCAGTGTTAAACCTTTTGATGTTGCCATATTGGTTGTGCATATACAAAAAATACCTGTTTTTCTTATTTTGACATGTTCAGAGATGTAGAACCATTGAAACATAAATAATAAAGTCAGTCATTACGAGAGCCACTGGCCACTAGATATGTGCTAATTTCCCTTTCACTGTAATGGTTACAGTTACACGAAATCAGCTTGGGGGGAGACCTGAAAGTTGCATTTATCTGTTTTTTTTTTGGCAAAATAGAATTCTTAGCATTTCTCCAGCAATCCATAGTATTATTAAAAAGAAAAAATGAATGAAGAATACAACCACAATAGGGAGACATAGACCAAAGTCCAAACCCAAACAAAATTAACGAAATCTATATCTAGAGAAGAAATTTCTTTCAAAAAGGAACTTCATTACAATGAAATCTAATATACCAAACCACCAAAGAAAATACAAAGGAGAGAAATATGTCATCAAATTCTTTGTCTTCTTCTGGAATAGGTATATGAACCTTGAGTGCCCTTTTATTCAACTTTTTCTTTTGTGATCTTGATAGAATAGTGGAAAGAGTTTCCTCGGTTGACATATTTCTCTCCTAAGATAGAAGTCATCTAAATAGATTTGGTCTTTTGAAGAAAAATTGTTTACTCGGGCTAGATATTTGGCCAAGTTCAGTTCAATAATTTGAAAGTGGAAACATTCCTACCATGTTGTGTATATTGACATTCAATTATGGGCTTTTTTCTTATGCTGACTGGTGATGTAATCCTTCTTACAGGACTATATGAACTATCGAAAGTATAGGTATTTTAGACTTGATGGATCATCTACTATTCAGGACCGGAGAGACATGGTCAGAGACTTTCAGCATAGGTAATGTTTACATTCTGTACTCTATAGTTAGACTCCTAAACATTATTTGATTATGCAGCTTTTTGTGATATTTTTTTTATTAATTTGTTGCAGGGCTGATATTTTTGTGTTCTTACTGAGTACGAGAGCTGGTGGATTGGGTATCAACTTGACAGCTGCTGATACGGTCATATTTTATGAGAGTGATTGGAATCCAACATTGGATCTACAGGCAATGGACAGAGCTCATCGTTTGGGTCAGACAAAAGATGTTAGTTCTATTCTCTGTCTCCCTCTCCTTCTTCCTCCCCTCGCCCTCCTCCTCATCTGAACGGATCTGTTAACATTCTAAATATTGATGCCATGTTACATATTTTTTTGGATCTCAGAAAATGGCCCCTGAATTTTTTTCCTCAATCATCTGGAACTGTTGTTTACTCTCTGAATCTTGCACATTTTTGCTTGTACAGACAAAACGTTATTCCTTTTGATTTTTGAGTTTGTAAAACTAACTTGAGATGCATTTTGAAACTTTTAGGTTACTGTCTACCGACTTATATGTAAAGAGACAGTTGAAGAGAAGATTCTACTTAGAGCTAGTCAGAAAAGTACTGTACAGAACCTTGTCATGACTGGTGGTTCTGTTGGTGGTGATCTTTTAGCTCCTGAGGATGTGGTATCTTTGCTTCTGGATGATCCTCAGTTGGAGCAGAAATTAAAGGAAATCCCTCTCCAGGTTGGTTGTGAAATCTCATCAGTCATCACCAGCATTCATTATTTTACGTCACCTTGAACATTCCTCTGACCAATTGAATGAAACAAGGAATTAATATAAGTTCCAGAAAACCTAAAACCTAAAACCTTTTTGAGTATATTTTCGGAGTATGTTTGACCTCGCTTACCCTTCCAGGTAAAGGATAAGCAAAAGAAAAACAACCTATGAAGGGTATTTGGTTAAATGAAGAAGGTGACGCATCTCTAGAAGATCTATCAAAATCTGTAGCCCAGGCTACTACAGACTATGATATTCCCATGGACCCGGAGGGTTCAAAGTCCAGTAATAAAAAGGTATCATTGTGCTTCTAAACTTATTAAAAATGCTTTGAATCTCATTTCAATCAGTTTTGTGTAAAACCGTTTAAAAGTATATATCAGAAGTCTGTTTGTATTTTCTGTCCTTAAGGCAACCTCTTTTATTGATTGAAGTTTGTTGCTCTAGTTTTTCAATAGTTATCATTTATTTTGAGCTTCTGTAAATTGAGTAGGGGTAGGTTAGAAAAATAAACTCATAATTAACTATTGGCTGGTCTTTCATGAAAACATCACGTATTTTGAACTGGAGAGAGTAAAATGACAGGACTGCTATATGTCTGAGTATTTTTGTTGATAATCTCTAGGTCTAGGATATACATTTTAAGTCTTGTGTATATATGCTGTATTGCTTCAAGGAAATATGTTCGAATTTTGAAAGTATTTTTTTGCTTAAAATTGAGGAAAGGAGGCACGTGTGCGCTTTAACGGCTGCATATTTTAGCTGTTTTGTTTACTGAACGATAGCATTCTAGTGTTTTGAATTTTTAGGTGTACCAAGTACCAACCGATGTTCATGGAGGGCAAACTGTGATTTTTCTATTTTCAATTTGGTAACATAATGTCTATTTGCAGAGAAAAGCTGCATCGGATAAGCAAACTTCGAGACCAAAGAATTCTCATAAGATGAGTGAATTCAGTTCTACATCTATGGATGAAGAATTGGATGATGTCCACCTAAATACTGATGAAGTAGGTCAGAAACCCAAGAGACCAAAGAGAATAAAGAAGAATGCGAATGTAAAGTTGGAAGAGGGTGTTACTGGGACAGCTACCATGGTCACAGAGCAGACTCAATTTCAACCTCCTCATGATTTCAGTGCTGGAGGTTCTAACGTAGAATCTTGCCATGACACCTGAGACTTGGTGACTCCAGTCCTGTCCATAATATTTTACCACAAACTGGGGAGTGACTATTATATCAGCCATGTCGATCAAGTGCTATGTTGATTCTATATTTAATCATCACTTTATAGCTATGAAGCACAGACATGGACACCGGACACGACAGAGACTCACACAGACACCGGTTTTAATCTGAAAACTACAAGTAATTGAAGTGTCAGCGTCCCACACAATACGTGTCGGACACCGGACACATCTTCAACCAGAAGTGTTGGTGCTACAATGGTTTATAGTTCCCTATTTTTTGGTTCTTGTCTGACTTCAAATAATGGCAGCTATCCTGAGCCAAGACAAGCAAACCAATGCTGTATATACTAGATTGTATATAGTAAACATTAACATATGTTTATAGATCTGCCCCTCATACGGTGTTTAGGACTTTGCAGTTGTACAGATTGAGTTGTCTTCTCTAGCTTTTTTTTTTTAAATTTTTTTATTAGTGTCACTAGCAATATTTGTAAGTTAAATGATAGTTAACATATGTTGTCATTGCTACCCTTACTGAGTCCATTAGTTGACAATTCATCTTATGCAGAGTTTAATTTTGGGTATTTGAAAGTTTTTACTTTATTTCCTTTTTTTTTCCAACTATTTGTTTTGCATTTGGATGATTCAATTCAACAATCACAGTCAAAGCAGTTTCATTCACTTATCAACAAAAATAGAAATAGATTCCATGTCGTCTGAGAGCCTTAGACCATGTCGTCGAACGTTCTACCTTCTTCCGAGTCCCTTCTTGATGCGACATGCGACCTCTTTCTAGATAGATTCCATGGATGCCGCCGTCGCTCACCTTGGCAGCCACCCTAGAAATAGAAATAGAATGGGTTCATGAATCATGTGCACATTCATTTATAGAAGCTAAGTTGTCACAAGAACCAATTAATTCAATAACTCTAAATTCAACTAATTTTCCAAAAGTTGAGAAAGAAGTCATCACAAAACAGCCCAAAATAGTAACTTTGTGAATGATGGATGAAATCGGCTTAAACGTTCCATCTAACAAGTGATTTAGCATTAATAATTCAATTAAGACAAACTCAAAGTAGCAAGGGGCATATGAAACATAATTACATTTAATATTTGTCCATCAACCACCAAAAAAATACAAGTTTTAAAGAGTGGACTTCACATAAAATATTAATAACCGTTGGGGAAGTTGGCCACACCCAAAAATCTTTAATGCCAATTGAATTATTGGTGCCACCCATGTTGGGGAAGTGCTTATTGAATATGCTTTTTGTATGTACTTGTGTTATTTTTAAAATTAAATAAAGGAAATGTGGTTATGTTATTTTCTATGTAAATTGTAAATTTTCTTTCATAATAAGAATTTATTATAGAAAGAGAAATGCAATTTGTTAAGGAAAAGTAGTTGATCGAAAACGACGGAAGTTGAAATGTCAAATTTATAAATAGTGGTTTGACGAAAAACACCGTAAAGATGGGTGTATATCGTAAAAATAACAGTACTGATATTCAGTACGAAACATTTTCAAAAAAATGTCAAAAAAGCGCCTTTAATAACACATCACACTGTGCGGGTAGGGGTGTAAAGTCCGGTTCACAATTTGTTTTAACCCATTCTGACAATTTGTTCCTGTACTTTTTAACATTTCTCTAAAAATAATCATTTTTTTAGATTAAAAAAATAAAATAATAATAATAATAATAATCAATTTTAACTCTGACTATTTTCGCATAATTACATTTCGTAACAAACATTTTCCTTATAAAAGATAAATTGAAAACAACTTATAGCATGTCATAAACCTTTTTTTTCATACAAGTTTTTCTAAATACTTACACTTACCCACACGTTTACACCATAAAAGCTAGGAATTACTAAGTAGTGGGTTCATGATTTGGACAAGTTATAGTAAATCAACCCCTTCATTGAAATTAAGACCATAACTTAGTAGTTCCTAGCACGAAAGCTTGTTTTTTTTTTATTGGTACAAACCGTGTTTTGTAGTTGGGTAGATGAACAAACAACAGACGGAGAAAACAAAGTTGATTTTGTTTTTGTTTTGTTTGCCCCATTCCTCTAATCTACTCTTTTTGCTTGCCATGTGCAAAACATCCGTTTTATTTGACGTATAATATTGTGGCATACAGACTTGGAAAATCAATTAACAGTCTATAATTCATAATAACTATCTCATACATTCTCTTAATAATTAAGTATTGAAAAGAGAAAACTATGTAATGGTTCATTTGGTACCGTAAAACGTCAAGTAATATAAGACATAGAAGTAATATAAGAGAAAACAAAGTTAATGTTAATGTTTAATGTATATTTTTTATTTTTGTTTTTATTTGCCCATTCCTCTTATCTACTCTTTTGGCTTAGCATGTGGAATGCTTAGAAAATAAAAGAAATACTACTCTGGTCCCTATTATTATAAAAAAATTGCAGTTTTGTATTTATTAAATAATTGATGTATCTGCTTTATAATATAAATACGTAATGGAGTAGATAGAAGGCCACTTATATTGAAAATGATTCATGCATTTAATGTTTCAATTAATAATGTTCAGCATGGTCAAGCAATATCCACCAATAAGATTTGACTTTCCAGCACTGCATCTTTTGTTCAGGAAAATCTTATTATTGTGGTTGAAAGAATAAAATTAGGTGGCTTAGTTAGAGGAAAGTGAAGGGTATGAGAATGAGAGATACACTATATAAGAGTCTTAGTCTTGTTTATAGATACATAAAAACTTCAACTCACATTCACCTATTGTTTAGTTCATATACAAGCCAAAATCATTCAATATTTCATCCCTTCTTAGTTCTTAAATTTTTGGATGTTGGATCCATTTTTTGTTTTTGAGCTCGGTTGGAAGCTGTCTTATCCGGTGAAAGGTGGACAGACGCTCGAGCAGAGCGAGTGAAGATCAGCACGAAAATTCATCTCTTGCCGAACCTCATTAAAAATTGTTTGTATCCTTTGTGTGAGTTTATTTTTTTGGTTCTTTAGATCCGGTTGCGGTTGCAGTTGCGGTTGCTAAAAGAAGCATTATGGGAGAGGTTAGTAATACATACTCAAATGGATCAATTCAAAATTGTAACAATGGATTAGAAGAGAAGCTTGATGAGCTTAGAAGGCTTATTGGAAAGAGTAACAATGATCCATTAAGAATTGTAAGTATTGGAGCTGGTGCTTGGGGAAGTGTATTCACATCACTTTTACAAGAAAATTATGGTCAATTTAGAGACAAAGTACAAATAAGAATATGGAGAAGAGCAGGAAGAGCAGTTGATAGAGCAACAGCTGAACATCTCTTTGAAGTTATCAACTCAAGAGAAGATGTTTTAAGGAGGTTGATTCGACGCTGCGCGTATTTGAAATACGTCGAGGCGAGGCTTGGTGATAGGACACTTTTTGCTGATGAGATATTGAAAGATGGAATTTGTTTGAATATGATTGATACTCCTTTTTGTCCTTTGAAAGTTGTTACTAATTTGCAAGAAGCTGTTTGGGATGCTGATATTGTTGTTAATGGTTTGCCTTCAACTGAAACAAGAGAAGTTTTTGAAGAGATTAGTAAATATTGGAAGGAAAGGATTAGTGTGCCTATAATAATCTCTTTATCAAAGGGTATTGAAGCTGCTTTGAAGCCTGTTCCTCATATTATAACTCCTACTAAAATGATTCATCAAGCAAGTAAGACTTTTCTTCATTTTCTATTTACATTGTCATCTTTTTTCCCTACATTTTTTGTCTTCTTTCTAATATATGAAAAGTAATGGAGTTCATAGCTGGTGTCTCAAATTTCAGAAATGTTCAGTTTAGTCCTTGATATTAACAATATTAGTATTAGTTTTTGACGTTTTTAAACGTTATTCAATTTAGTCCCTCAAATTCTCGATGTTATGTTTGGTCTCTGATATGACATCAAGAATTTGAGGTACTAAACTGAATAATGTTTGGAAATATCAGAAACTAACTAGAAATATTGTTAGCGTTAGGGACTAAACTGAACTTTTCTAAAACCCACAGGTGAAAAGTATTGCAAATTATGAAAGTGAATGATCTCATGAAAAACCTTTACTTATTTTTTACTATTTGTATTGTAAATTTGACAGCTGGAGTGTCAATGGAGAACATACTATATCTAGGAGGTCCAAACATTGCCTCAGAAATCTACAACAAGGAATATGCAAATGCTAGAATATGTGGAGCTGAGAAATGGAGGAATCCTTTAGCAAAGTTTCTAAGACAACCACATTTTGTTGTATGGGACAACAGTGATCTTGTCACCCATGAGGTCATGGGTGGCTTGAAAAATGTCTATGCAATTGGAGCTGGTAAGCTTCAAATTACTTACTATTATCACTTTATTTCTAATGTCAAACAAGGTTTTAAATCTTGGTTAAAATCGTGTCGCAATCCTTAATATTGCAGATAATTGCGGCTAACACTGTTTTTCATTTGAATGATTTTAGGAATGGTAGCATCACTTACAAATGAGAGTGCTACAAGCAAATCAGTGTACTTTGCACATTGTACATCAGAGATGATATTTATAACTCATTTGTTAACTAAAGAACCTGAGAAACTTGCTGGACCATTGCTGGCTGATACTTATGTGACATTGTTGAAAGGTCGAAACGCGTGGTACGGTCAAATGTTGGCTAAGGGTGAACTTAGCCTTGACATGGGTGACAGCATTACCGGCAAAGGAATGATTCAGGTATATCTTGTAATTTTCTTTAGGAGTGACAATTGTATCTATAAAATTGTGAAAATTGTATAATCATATGTATTAAATTGTCATATATCTTAGGGAGTATCTGCAGTGGAGGCATTTTTTGAACTTTTGAGCCAATCAAGTCTGAATGTGTTGCATCCTGATGAAAAAAAGCCTGTTGCTCCTGTTGAACTCTGCCCCATTTTGAAGACACTCTACAAAATATTGATATCCAGGTAAATCTTCTGCAGTAATTAACTTAATCATTGGTTGTTTGTTTACTTTTCCTCCGTTTCTTGTTAAAATAAACCAACTTCAATAGTCTCTCATATTTTTGTTAGCATGTTAAAATGAACATGCATTTTAGACCAAAAAAAATTAAGAATGTTTCCAAAAAGTAAAAGCTTAAGCTTGTTATTGTTATCTTTTGAATTCCAACTCCATATTGAAAATCTCTATGCACTTTGTGAATGAATTTCTCAGGGAACAGTCAACACAAGCTATTCTAAAAGCTCTGAGAGATGAAAATCTGAATGATCCACGTGAACGCATTGAGATTGCACAAAGCCATGTTTTCTATAGGCCTTCACTTCTTGGACAACAGTGATTTTTTCTCTTTGGCAAAATGAAATGAAATGAAATGTGGATGTAACCATATATAGGAATATTTAGTGAAGGAGACAAAAATCATATTGTAGTATTCTTCTTTGTTCTGAATTGTAATGTGATGGATTTTTGTGTTACATTATTGTATGTATATATGTCAAACTATAGAGCTACTGAGGATAAAAAAATGTAAAGTAATATATTAAAATCATATCCAATTTCAATTTTAATGAATTTCAAAGATAAAATTTAACTACTTAAGGTTCAATTCAGATATTTCTTTTTAATTAAGTTCCAAATATAAGACAACATATCTTAAACATGTATGCGGGTTGGCATGCATGTTCAATTTGGAGGGAATAATTTTTTGGTTAATTGGCTTCCATTTTTTTGGTCAATTGACTTCTTTTTTTCACTTTGGTTTTTTTGTTTCCCCTTTTTTTTACTTTTTTTGTTACCATCTCATTAGTGTGCAGTTTTCATCGGCTTTATCGATGACTAATGTACACCGGGGAAGTTGGCTGGCCACAAGTACTCGATTTTGTCGGTGTGTGTGGTTATATCCTCCCAACTGAGTTTTACCGATGACTAATCTACATTTTTTTATATTTTAAAGTGGGATGCTAAATAATGTGTTTTAGTGTACTTGATGGGGACACAATTATTTTGTAGCAAAACGCCAAACATGAAATGTTATACAGTGTGTTTTGGGTTACTTTAGTATTCAGATAATTTTTTAACTATTGAAATACTTCGTTCGTCAATAATCTATTTGATGACAAAATACATAAAGTGTGATTCTAGGCAGTGTGTTTTGGGGTACTTTACAATCTTGAAAAAAAAATTACATGTCCAAATTGGTATTTTCTTCTTTATTTAGATAATTTCACATCAATAAGTATTAGAAACATAATTAAATCAATCTCTACACGTGTTTCACTTTTTTAATTATGGTGTCTTTTTTTCTCTTTAATTATGAGTTAAATTTACATGTGTATATTTTTTTGGAATAAACTGGGTATCCTCTACGCGCAACTCTAGAGACTAATCCCTCGAACCGGTAAGGCGGTATTATGGGTTAAGTTTTTATGGTTACATTTGATGAATATGGATAATGTTATTATAAGTTGTTTATTTTACAACTTTAAACTGATTGTGTTATGAATTCATCTAATATGTGTGATTAGACTGTTGTTTATGCTCCAACTTTAAACTGATTGTGTTATGAATTCATCTAATATGTGTGATTAGATTATTGTTTATGCTCCAACTTTAAAATTTGTTTGTGTTATTATGACTGATCTAATATGTGTGACTTTTTGTCTTTAAATGTGATGTCTTTCTAATACTTAGAATTTGTTTAGTCAAAAAAATACTTAGATTTTGTTTCGTTCGTTATTTCTTGTTGTTTTATCTTGCTTTTCTTTTATGTTTGCTTCTTTAACAAAGTGTTAATGCAACCGTCCGTCCATGGACGGAGTCGTAAAACTAGTATAAATATATCAAGTCAAGTTATTCGGAACAAAATCATTTCCAATTTTAATTAGTTAAAAAAATCAACATATAAATGACTTGTTGGACATGAAATTGTGATTGTTCCGGTTCTATGCTTGAGAACGATCTCTCCCTGCTGTTTCTTTCTCCGGTGATCCTTCTAGAATGATTGCCTATCAATAAATGATACTATGATACTCAAATCAATGTACAAGTATGATTGAAGATGAAAGAAATAGTTCATGCCAACGTGAATTTTAAGTAAATATTGGCTTGCCACGTCATTTAAATTTAAAATAGTAACACGTCAAATTCCAAGTTGACTAATTTCGAAAGTGGTCAGCATTTCAAAAATTAAGAAAACGGAAGAACCAAAATTGCGGAAATAAAATGAGGAACTAAATTCGCAGATAGATGATAATAGAGGGACCAAACGTGCAATTAAGCATTTCTCAAATCTATTTTGTATCGTGTATTCTCTCAATGATTTTTTTTTTTTTTTTTTGAGGAATACTATCTCATTGACATATTCTTTGAATGTGTTGCGTGGGAGTGAACAAATACCTGATGTTTTGGGTAAGATTAACGAGCTTAGTCTTCATTCTGACCACAAAAACTTTTACAGTAGTTGAATCGCATATAAAAGAACCTTCTTCCGCAAGGTGAATGTTTTGCTGTTAACCGTAATTTGGATTATATTGGATCACAGAGCGGATCAAAGTGATACAACCGCCAAGTACCATTTCTAGTCTTCATTAGCTGTTAGGAAGAGAACCTATACTTCCTTTCATTTATAAAAGTAGACCAAGTATTCTATCTATAGGCTGTACAAAATCCTGTCAGAAAACCCATTTTGGTTTGCCTACGTATTTTTCATAACTATGTCAGAATCCTTTACCAGTTTCCATGGAACCAAAAAAGATACCCAAAAAAAGATGGCAAAAAATGGGTTAGACCATTAAGCCCTATATCAAGGTTCAGCAGTACTGAGGTGCTCAACTAATTTTTCAACCAAGGGTGCCTTCGCAAGTTTATAGTACCTAGTTATTTTGTGATGCTTTCCCAAGACCCTCAACTCAACCAGTTTCATTTTCTTCAAGGAATCTGCCAAGGAACACTTGCTATCCATTAGAACCCTATCTGAAATTGTCATGTCCAAGTTAACAGCTGAATTTGGTATTTCTGAGGTAATTGCCAGCTGTGAAGCTCTTTTCTTTTGTAACTCACAAAATTGACTGTCATAAAGAACCATAGCATCATGACCTTCAGTTTCATGCTTGCCAGGTTGCATAGCCCTTTTAGTAACTTTCCTATTTATACTGTCATAAAGAACCATAGCATCATGACCTTCAGTTTCATGCTGGTCAGGTTGCATAGCCCTTTTAGTAATTTTCCTATTCATACTGTCATCAGAAAGAACCATAGCATCATGACCTTCAGTTTCACGCTGGCCAGGCTGCATAGCCCTTTTAGTAACTTTCCTATTCATGGGCTCATTTAAGATCGTACTAGGCATACAGGTTTTCGATTTCCGCTGCCTCTTTGTTGATACGATCTCGGTTGTAATTGGAATAACGCCCATAGGACTGTCAGGCGGTTCTTTGTCAGAACATGCCTCTGATTTAGGTTTCCGCTTTCTATAAGTTTTTACGTTCGAAGGGGAACTCATATTGGAATTGCTGAGGTTAGCAGCAATTTCGAATTCTAAATCTTGCACTTGTGATTTCTCTTCACATATCAGATGTAGCCCAGTACACAGGGTATTCTTGGGTTGCATCCTCGGTTGTGAAATCAATGCAGAATTTTCATCATTAATAAGGGTGGCCTTCTCAGTGTTTACCACTTGCAGGGAACTATTGCCATTAGCTCCTTTAAAGGCATTTAATTCTGTATCAGCAAAACACGATTTCTGAGGATAAACAACTTGTAAAGGATTCATAGATTCAAAATCTTCATCGGGAGCAACCTTAGACACTTTCCTGCGGGGTCTTCGTGCAGTTTTTGTAGCAAAATCACATATTTTTTCATCTAAATCAGAGTTTACACCGTCTCGTTGTTGGACACTGCCGACTCTGGAATGAATATACATTGTCCTCCCCTTGATACCAATTGCAAATCCATAAACATCAGAGGAGACATTTTTTTTGACAGTTGTATATTCTTCCTGCACAAATTAAGGAAAAACAATGAACAGAATACCTTGTTTAGAATTAAAGTAGAAAAATGAAACTGCCACATCGAAAAGACTTAAACTGATTAAAAGAGAAAAAGGGCTTTTGCACCTTGGCTTCACTTGGAATAATTCCAAGTCCCTTGATCGGAAACGGATTCATGTTTTGACCTGTCTCTATTGCATTGAGATGGCTTTGCCCAATATCCTCATCTCCGATAACTTCATCATCTAATGTATCAGATAATACCATCCCGTCAGAATGATCAGGTACAGAGCTAAGAGCCACCAAATCTGGACTTCTCACAAGAGATATTGCAAGTAATTCCTTCATTAAAAAAATATTATCAGATTCATAGCACCCCAATGGCAGAGACAAGTTTAACAAGGGTTTTCAAGGCACATTTGTAGAAACTTAAAGCTGTAGTGTAATCTAAGAAGGTAGAAATCCTCCCTACAATTGGTGTAGAGAGAATTTCTACCTTCTTAGATAGAAATGGTTGATAATCTTAAACCATCACATAAGTAAAAAAAATATAAAACAATACAGAATACAGATGGTCTTTGCAAAGTATATGCAAAGAGACCTGCTACCACTTTAGTCCTAAAAGGTCTACTTTCTTTGACAGCAGATAGTAGACACTCGACAGGAATAGTGTGTAAAAAAAATCGTGATTTGTCATCATATGCAGAATGTCAGAGGTTTAAGGAATAAAATTATGGGTTAAATATGTTTTTAGTCCCTATAATAAAATTTGGGTTTTTTTGTTTTTAGTCCCTCAAAAAAATTTCACCAACTTTTGGTTTCTATAAAATTTGGGTTTTTTTTGCTTTTACTCCCTCATGACTTTTAAGAACACATCACGACTTTTAATAGCGTCTTTTACGTTTTATAAGCACGATTAAAAGTCTTGAAGCGCTATTAAAAGTCACGAGGAGAAAAAGCGAAAACCCAAATTTTATAGGGACCAAACACATATTTAACCCTAAAATTATTATACTAAACTACAAAAAGAAAGTCAATAAAATTAGAACTTCAAAAAACAAATCCTATGTCAGATCTCAGTTTCAATTTTACTCAAATAATTTTCTTCATAGAAGGAAATAAAAATGTGGAGTGCCCAATCATGGACATTATACTACAATTCAATGATTAAGACAGCTAAACTGCTGAAGCTCAATTGTAATTCCAATAAACAGCAGAACCTAAACCTTTTTCACATGGAAAAACTACGACACATTACAAGGAAAATAAGGCTGGAGCAGATGCAGGAAGGAGAAAACACAAGCAAGTGAGATCTGCTTCAACTTTAAATGCTTCTGAAATGCATCTTTCATCCAAACGCAAGCAATGTTCTCCATTAAACATCAGCCTTCAGATTTCAAACATGTTTTTAGTTTTCTTCTCCAGTTTCATATGAATTATTGCTAACATCCTCTCCTTTATAGAATAGTCAGCTACAAGTTTAAGGGAATTGGGGGTGGAAGCTATTACATTTTACATTATTTGCAGCCCACTACTCATTGTTAAACTCAATCAACATTGGCCGATATTAGTTTAGGATGATTGGACAGAACTGAAAATAAAAACTAGTGGGAAATTTGAGCAAGCACCAAGCAGCCAAGCAGAGAATCATGTACATCTCAAACTCAAAATAAGGATATTTGGTGTATCACCTCAATTATTTCATGCAGGGAAAAAATGTCACCTCAAGCTTTAAAATTCATGCATTAAGAAATGCAGGAAGAGAAAATAAGTGCTTCTTTAAACCAAAATAGAAAAGCAGAGCTTTCTAAACCTCAGTCTTTTCGGGATCATCTGATATCTTCTCATGAAGTTCTAAAAGAAGTTCTGAGCTTCTAGAGCTTTCCGAAGTTTCATAGTGTTCTTTGCCTTCCTCCCCCACAGTACCATTTGAATCAATATTGCCAGAATCATTGTCTAGTCCATGCTTAGTAACATTCACAATTGGATTCAGGATGTTTGCATCTAGATGCTGCTTCAAATTGAAAGGAAGAAAACCACAAATCAGTTTAGTTTGAACCAAGTGCGATGAACAGTTAAATAATATACAATGAAACAATACAACCACAAGATATATGAGAGTGAGTAGACTGGTGGAATTGGTGTAGCAAATCAATTATTTCATGTTAAATTTCATGAGAGTGAGGCATAATTACTGTACAATTATCGCGTTAAATTTAGATAATTTAAAGTTGAGTGAAGCTAGTATACATGTTATGCAATCACATATGCATGCAAGTCTTAAACAGGTCTAACATTCCAGACACCGGGTGAGAAAAAAAAGAAGAGCAAAATTTGGCACCTCAATTATTTGATGCAAGGAAAAAATGTCACCTCAAGTTTTAAATTCATGCATTAAGAAATGTAGGAAGAGAAAATAAGTGCTTCTTTAAACCAAAATAGAGTAACAGCTTTCTAAACCTCAGTTTTTTCGTCATCATCGGATATCTTTTCATGAAGTTCTAAAAGAAGTTCTGAGCTTCTAGAGCTTTCCGAAGTTTCATAGTGTTCTTTTCCTTCCTCCCCCACGGTACCATTTGAATCAATATTGCCAGAATCATTGTCTAGTTCATGCTCAGTAACATTCACAATTGGATTCAGGATGTTTTCATCTAGATGCTGCTTCAAATTGAAAGGAAGAAAAACACAAATCAGTTTAAGTTGAACCAAGTGCGATGAACAGTTAAATAATATACAATGAAACAATACAACCACAAGATATATGATAGTGAGTAGACTGGTGGAATTGGTGTAGCAACTCGATTATTTCATTTTAAATTTCATGAGAGTGAGGCATAATTACTGTACCATTATCATGTTAAATTTAGATTATATAAAGTTGAGTGAAGCTAGTATACATGTTATGCAATCAGATCACTATGCATGCAAGCCTTACACAGGTCTAACATTCCAGACTCTGGAGGTAAAAAAATGAACAGCAAAACTGGTGTAGCAACTCAATTATTTGATGCAGGAAAAAATGTCACCTCAAGTTTTAAAATTCATGCATGAAGAAATGCAGGAAGAGAAAATAAGTGCTTCTTTAAACCAAAATAGAGTAACAGCTTTCTCAACCTCAGTCTTTTTGTCATCATCTGATATCCTCTCATGATGTTCCAAAAGAAGTTCTGAGCTTCTAGAGCTTTCCGAAGTTTCATAGTGTTCTTTTCCTTCCTCCCCCATGGTACCATTTGAATCAATATTGCCAGAATCATTGTCTAGTGCATGCTCAGTAACATTCACAATTGGATTCAGGATGTTTGCATCTAGATGCTGCTTCAAATTGAAAGGAAGAAAAACACAAATCAGTTTAGTTTGAACCCAAGTGCGATGAACAGTTAAATAATTAAATAATATACAATTAAACAATACAACCACAACTCCACAAGATACACGAGAGTGAGTAGACTGGTGGAACTTTATTTGCTAACTGGCAAGCAAGGAATAGATTAATTGATATTACTGTCATAATCACAGTACTTGCAAGACAGAAAAGATCCAATGGTCAATACTTAAATATCCTTAGATAAATTACAAAAATAAGGCATATATTGCTATGCTCCGCAGTTCCTGAGAGCCAACTATTTCCAATCTTTCTTCTATCATCTTCCCTTTCAGCTCCTAAAAGATGTTAACCAGTGCATTTACTTATATAGGATTCATGGACTCATCAATTTCTCCACTTTAATTATCATTTTAAAGCTTCTTTGATTAAAAGATCAATTAGATTTTCTGCATCATCTTGGCTAAAGATAAAGTCTAATACAAAAACACCTAGAACCTAATTTGTGTAAAAGAGAAAACAATATTATTTGTAACGAATGAACACCTCCAATCAATGAAAAATTGCAGGACTAAACTACTATTGCACTGAATTTCTCTGATCAGCTATCTAGATTCCATATATAATACCAGATTCATAGGGACTCAACATTCTCACATCACATCTTGAGCTATAAAATTTTAGAAAGTAAAATATTGTCACAATAAACTTCATTGCTATCCAAAGCAACACAAAATTTTACATCACACATCATTTTGCCAAAAAAAATCACCTAAAAAGGGTAAATGGCAGCATACAAAATGGCTGGAAGATACAAAATTTGCACAGTAAAAGGGTAAATATAGCAGCATCTTTTAATCTTCATAAGGAAAAAGGAAAAAATTACATGTTTCAAAATCAGGGAAGGGATGTGGTTTCAATAGGCAAACCTGGACATCTGTTTCTTGACAGTGATCTCTTTGTAAAGCCTTCACTATTTCTTGAAGTGTCTCAGCTGGTTTGTTATGCAACTGTAGTTGCGCCTCCGTGTCATCAGTACAACCACTCTTCAACGTGCTGACAGCGCCATCAAGCCAGTTGATTCTTTCGGTTAAAGCGCTGCAGCATATCTCACGCCAGTTTTCATCCTCAGCCCATGCTAATTCATTCTGAAGGGACAAGAGATCCTTTTCAAGTTCCTCAATTTCAGCATCTGCCTCAGTGACCAAAAATCTCAAAACCTGAATGCAGCATTCCTCATTCAAGGCATCTTCCTCAATCACATCTAAGAAATTTAAAAGAAAGCTACCATAAATACAAATACCAACACATAGACACTCACAAAAGGACCAAACAAAATACCAATACATGGTGGTGATGGAGTAAAAGAATAAATACCACGGCCACAGCCAAAGTAATCATGGTGCCACTCAAAATGCTCGGCCTCAGAGTAATCACCATCATAGAAATCTAACACCGTTAAATAACATGCCAAAAACAAAACAAAAAATGAATTTCTCCTTTTCAAACAACCTAATAAAGCAGTACTTCAAAGAACAACACTGCTGATACAGAAATGAATAAATAATGAAAGAGGAAAAATCAAGAAACCTTTATCCCAGGATGAACTCCAAAGATCCCAAGCCATGAAATGCAAGTAACTATTTCCTGAAACACAAAATGGTAACATAAAACTTAACAACAACACAAAGCACAACACAAATTGCTAGTCAGTATTACGCCATGCCAGAAAGCAACGACAAACAGCAACAACAATAACAACAGTATCAAGAAATGCAGCAGAGAATTTCACTTAAAAAAGTGGAATAATAACGCATTCAACGGAGGAAGTACAAGTGGAACCAACATCTTCGTACTTCAATGAAACTACTAGTTCCAACAACAACAATCGCATTCAATGATTTTCCATAACAATAGTAATAACAATAAATATGAACAGAAGAAATAAAGTACAAAAACAATCCAAAACAAATAACCAAAAAAAAACAAAAAAAACCTGAAGCAATTTACTCACAATTAGTGCTCACCTACCAAACTAGCATCGCAGCCATTAATTAATGATCGTCACATCACAGTGATCACAGAACACACTCATCCATCTTCAACCGTTTAACTATTAAAGAAATTTCATTAATGCTTGTTAGTACACAGTAAACTGAAGAACAAGAAAGGGGGAAAAATGAAAAATGAGAAGAGAGAAGAGAGAGAAACCGCATTTTCGTTGTACCTGAAAAGGAGCGCGAGAAAATCGAGCGTCTAGGGTTTCGAATTTTCACGGAAATCAGAGAGAAGAGAAAACGATGAGCAGAAGAAGAGTGAGAATGTTTGTGTTTGTGTTTAAGCAGCAGCAGCCAAAAAAAGACTGCCACAGCTGAAAATGAAAGCTATAAGGTGGAGGGTGGTTTGGTAATTTCAGTAGCCTTTGATGTGGGCCTGTGACTAACTTGGGGCCCGCTTTGACTGGAGTGATTGTGGACCGTTGATTTTTAACAAACAAAAATAGTAGCCGAGCTGAATCGGATGGTTGTGAGTGAGTCTTATGGGGTCCACTGTCTTAAAAATTTCTTATTTCGCTTTTCTTTCTCTTTTTATGCAAACACTACTTTTGGGCGTACCAGGTGCTGAAACGCGTTTTTTCATTTTGGTTTTTTTTTGTCTCTTTATTTGAATTTTGGTTTATTCTAAAGTTTCATTAATATGGACCACATCTAATATGCTAGACTGTACTTTAAATGCATCATTATTTTTTATCAGAGCTGATATTTTGACAAATAATTTTTTGGAATTAAAAGTGCACTTTAAAAAGTAAGAAGACAATTTGTGAAAAAAAAAAATGAAGGGATCAAATTCTCCTGCAAAGATAAATGCTAAGAATAACTCTCTTTTCAACTCACTCTCTTATTGGTTGAAATTCATATGCAGGGATGAATGCAAGGGAGACAATTTTATTATGAGACTTTTTTATAGAAAGTCGTTCGTAATTAGTGTATTAATGGTTAAAGGGGATGAGAGAGAGGGGGAGCAGGTTTCGAAACCTGTAACGCCTACGTTTTCAGCTACATTACATTGTCTCTTTCACTCTTAAAAAAAACAATGCAGGAAGCACACCTACACCGAAATGAGGAAGCACAAGCCTAAAATCAACTTTAAGAATGGTAGGTTCAAATATAGAAGTGGGCGGTGGGGAATAATAAGAGAAAAAGAGGTAATATTTTAGACCTATTATATTATGAAAAAGTTGAGTATAATGTTACATAATTTGACAACTTGATTGTAAATTTGTAATTCTAACTCTCAAATTATTAATGTATAAATAAAAAAAATTGAACATCTGATCCACCAAGTGTCAATATCGATTATGATGCAACTCTACAACAGAACTATGTAGAATGTTTCTCTGAAAATTGATTCAATGACTCATTTTTAGCCACAAATGCTTCACCCTTTTTTAACCAGTTCACATATTGCTTTTGTTCTTTTGTGTGTAGGTAGTGAAGAAGGAAATTGGTGAAGCTTACTCCAATGCCCTTGGCTATCAGGTATTCCTTGAATGCTTTTTGCAACTTACTATCCAATTCACTGCACATGGATATAGACAAGACAATGAACATGATAACCATTAGCCAAAATACCCAAATAATGAAGAATTAGTAGTCAATTTGGTCCTTCAAATTTAAGAAAAGTTAAGTTTAGCCCCAATCCCACACATTAGTAGTATTCTTAATCTGTCTCTAACATTTCCAAATGTTATTCGGTTTAGTCCCGAAAATTCTTAATGTCAGGTTTGGTGCATGTCTTTAATAACATAATATCAATTAAGTTTCTGACTTTTACAAATTAGTATCTGTTTAGTGTTACTGGTATTTGGTTTGATCAAGGACCAAATTAATACTGAGTTGTAAAACTTAGGGGCTTAATAGATATTAAGTTGTAAAACTCAGAGACCAACGTGACTTCGAAAATTTGAAGGACTAAATTGAATAATGTTTAAAAATGTCATAAACTAATTAGGAATAGGATAGGAATAAGAATAGATTTGGAAGGGTATTTGTGAGAAAGAACAAAAAAAGTGGGGTAGGGACTAGTTTTGGTGTGAATCATTGAGTGCTCACAACTATTGCTCTCAATTATTGATGACATGATTATTGTGGCAAGTAGATGCAAGTGGACAACTAGATGCAGTGAGTGAAGCAAGTGGATGACAATTATTCTCTCAATTATTGATAGTCTAGCATAATATAATCTACTATATATTGTGTGGGCCATTAGGGAGTGAAAGGAAAAAAAGTATTTTTGAAGTTATTCCATTAGAAGGCCCTCGGCACCTCGAATTGCTCAAGTTATCTTTACAGTTTTCCATTTTTGTACTAGCTGATTTCTACTGATTTCGGTACTTTTCATTGTCACTTGGCAGTCTGAAAATCAATATAACAGTACCACTATGTTAGTTGTACTTAATTTCTTCTTTAAATCAAATTGATTCCTACTCCCTCTGGACTCATATATACAATAAACTACTTTTTAGATTCATTAAAAAAGTGATGTATTTGGACTATATGTAGTCCAGATACATAACTTTTTCAATGAATCTAAAAAGTCAATTGTTGCTTATATATGAGTCCGGAGGGAGTATCAATTTGGTATCAGAGCAGTACTTTCTTGGTGTTGTTTATGGTATTCACGAGAAGCGAGGTGGAAAACAGAATGGGTGCACTCGAACAAAGGTTTGGTGGAATGGAAACGTCCATGGCTGAAATTCTACAGAGATTGAACGAACTCTTCGTTCGTCCCCGTCGACGCAGAGCTCCAAGCAGAACACAGAACGAAGGTGACATGACTGATGATGAAACGACACCTCCTCCTCGTTCACGTTCGCATTCGGTTCATAGTGGAGGATCGATTTACAATTATCGTGGTGGACGGCGCAAATTGGACATCCCGGTTTTCTCCGGCGATGATGCGCATAGGTGATCGTTCAATGTGAACGATATTTCTGAATCAATGGCGTGCGAGATCGAGAGAAATTGGATGTTGTGGTGATTGTGCTCGAGGAAAGGGCGCTGAATTGGTTTTAGTGGTGGGAGGAGCATGCGCCGGCGCGTACATGGGAAGAATTTAAGGCTGCTGTGAAACGCAGGTTTTGCCCAGGATTGCTCAACAATCAACTTGGTCCACTGCCGAGTTTGAAGCAGGAAGGGACAGAGAACACAAGCTAATAAACATAGGAAGGAGGTGGAATACCAAGTGGGGGATAGGGTGAATCTTAAGATACAACCATACAAGCTCAAGAGCTTGGCAAAAAGGATAAATCAGAAACTGAGCCCAAGAGATTATGGCCCATATGAGATAGAGCAGAAGAATGGACAGGTTGCATACAAGCTGAAGTTACCCTCTAACAGTAAAGTCCATCCCGATCTTTCAAGTGTCCCTATTGAAGAAGTCAGTAGCACCTACAGTTCATTATCAACCTTTACCAGCTTGTTTGAACGAAGATTGGTTACTGGAAGTGAATCCAGAACCTGTGAAGAACTGGAGACAGAATGAAGCTGGAGAGAAAGAGGTGTTGATTCAGCGGAAGGGATTGCCTGAATTTGAGAATTCATGGGAGCTAGCTAAGAAGATCATGACTGAATTTCCAGATTTTATCCTTGAGGGCAAGGATAGTTTTGAAGGGGGAGGGAATGATAGGAATAAGAATAGATTTGGAAGGGTATTTATGAGAAAGAACAAAAAAAAGTGTGGTAGGGACTAGTTTTGGTGTGAATCATTGAGTGCTCACAATTATTGATGACAATTATTGTTGGCAAGTAGATGCAAGTAGACAACTAGATGCAAGTGGGCAAGTGGATGACAATTATTGCTCCCAATTATTGATAGTCTAGCATAATATAATCTACTATCCCTCATCTATAATACAGTATCAACTTTAATTTGCCATTTTGGTGGGACTGGGAAAATTTTTTCCCACCATTTACCTATATACCCCTCATTTTGTACCCCACTGTGTACCAATATACCCTCACTCTATATTTTTGGACCAACATACCCCCACTCTATATTTGTGCCCCACCATTTTACCAATATACCCCTCATTTTGTACCCCACTGTTTACCAATATACCCCCATTATATATTTGTGTGCAAACATACATACTCACAACAATTTTTTCTCCAACACTTTTTTTATTATTATCAAAATGTACTCCATTTTCAGACCTCACTGTTTACCAATATACCCCCACTCTATCTGAGAACTATTAATACACAATCGTTGACTTCCCCACTTTTGGTGGGAAAATTTTATTCTCACCATTTATCAATATACCCCTCATTTTGTACCCCACTATTTACCAATATACCCCCACTCTATATTTTTGGACCGACATACCCCCACTCTATATTTTGTACCATACCCCCACTCTTTTTTTTTATCCACTTTTGGTGGGAAAATTTTATTCCCACCATTTACCAATATACCCCTCATTTTGTACCTCACTGTTTACCAATATACCCCCACTCTATATTTTTGGACCGACATACACCTGACAAATTTTTTTTGGTCGAACACTTTTTTTTATCCACTTTTGGTGGGAAAATTTTATTCCCACCATTTACCAATATACCCCTCATTTGTACCCCACTATTTACCAATATACCCCCACTCTATATTTTTGGACCGAACATACCCCACTCTATATTTTGTACCCCACCATTTACCAATATACCCCTCATTTTGTACCTCACTATTTACCAATATACCCCCACTCTATATTTTTGGACCGACATACCCCTGACAATTTTTTTTTTGTCCAACACTTTTTTTTAATTATCAAAATGTACCTCTCATTTTGTACCCCACTGTTTACCAATATACCCCCACTCTATATTTTTGGACCGACATTGTTGACTCATCCCACCAAGGGCTATTGTTGCCTCTTCGTCTTATATATATGTGTTGCGTATTTTTATACCCCCCTTATAAAATGTTGATGTTTTTTGAATACATCCAGTAGGCGCATTAATCACCACCGTGCATCGCAAATAACCAATCTAGTATATTGTATGGACCATTAGGGAGTGAAGGAAAAAAAAAGTATTTTGGAAGTTATTCCATTAGGAGGCCCTAGGCACCTCGAATTGCTCAAGTTATCTTTACAGTTTTCCATGTCTGTACTAGCTGATTTCTCACTGATTTCAGTACCACTATGTTAGTTATACTTACTTTCTTCTTTAAATCAAATTGATTCCTATCAGAATATTGTTAATGTCAGAGGCTAAATTGAACTTTACAAAAATTTGAGTGACAAAACTAGCTATTCTATTAACTCAAATAATGAATGGTGTTCTAAAGTCCAAAAATGTTGGTATTCTAGGTAACCAAAAGAATGCATATATGCAGATCTAGCCCATCTAACTTGTAGTTAGTTTGGATAAACTTCTCAACAAGAAGTCATGAAAAAGGAAATAATAAAAGAATCTTGCAGTAACTGAGAGTTTGAAACATCAATTTAGGCCTTTAGCATCTCCATTTTTTTTAGAAGCCCTCATTTGAGTTTTCTATAAACACTTATAACTTATAAGCTTATAAAGACTTTTATGCATGTAACCAAAAAAAAAAAGACTTTTATGCAAGTGAAGAACCATAAACTCATTAACTAAGAGCATCTTTAATGGTGTAAAATAAGCTCCCACTTTCAGTTACTTAACTCTTTTTGGACTCAAAATACCACATAAGGATATGATTAAGCAATTCAACAAGTTTTCACTCCAACTGTGGTTGCTTAATCTTTATATTGAATCCCACAGTTGACACCACATATTTATATTTGTTTCCATCTTCTTCTCTTGTTTCTGGTTGTTGGTTGAGGCAACAAAACATTTTTAATGGTAAGGACAGAGATTATATAAGAGACACATTAAATTCTAAGCTCTCAAACATGACACATAGATCATCCCTGATAGCAAAATAAAATAAGCAATGTTGCTTAAAATAAGCAACGGTTTAAACAAACTCCCATATCAAGATATTTGTTCACTAAAGAATCAAGATCTATGGCTCCCTGTATATTAAGTAGTTGAAAGCAAACCACCTTATGGCTAAACAAGGACTATTTAACATATACAGTGTTGCTAAACCTAACTTTTGTAAAACATACATGATCCCATTTTCATTGTCCTCTCTGTCTTCCCTTTCTCCCCATAAAACAAGAGATGATAAAGTAAACCAACACTTACGTCTCCAAACTTGCCACCTGACTTCACATTATACCTATCTACATTAAAGAACCATGAAAAAAAAGACCTTAACCCAGCTTTTTTCCCAGGCATATTAGCCTCTACTAGCATGCTGTTTGGCACTGATGAAGAGGTAATAAGCATACCAATTTGGCCCTTCAATGTCGTGTGGCGTCTAATTTGGCCATGCGCATCAAAGCTGCTCCTGATTCCGGTTAACCTTGTCCCACAAATCCATAAAATACTAATCCCCAAATTTTGATAGCATCTTCTACCCTTTGAATACCTAACTCATTGTTCCCAAATTTTCTGCATCTTTTTTATCTATCAAATAGGACCCCCCACCCTTATTATTTACATTTTATGCATGTTTTGAGGTGCATCATAGCATATTTGTAAATGTGTCAGCCCCCTACTATTTACATTGTATGCATGTTTTGTGATGCATCATATGATACTTATAAATGTGTTGTGCTTTCTGCGGCCTCTTGAGTTGGCTAGACACTGATAAATATTTGATGGAATGGAAGACCAAATTTGAAGTAAGGATTGCAATTTGACAAACTAAAGTAAGCAAACTGAAAAGGGAGATGAATGAACCTGAGTCACTCACTGACAGTGGCACTAAAAGTTCCTTCCACAAGCAGACTATTCATGATTCGATAAACGAGATTAGCGAGCTACAAACTGAAGGAGAAGGAAACCAATCAATATGGAAGACATCCAGTTGTGAGGAATGTTGTTGTGTCTGATATGAAAATCCTTTTGGTAGGTGTTAAAGTTGGGCTTAAGGCCTCTTCACAAAATCAGCTTGTCGGGTGGGGACTGGCCAAACCTTATAAGGGTTACTTTGGCCATATCCTCTAGTCAATCTGGGACTTCAACACACCCCTCACGCTCAAGACTAGACATCTAAAGCGTGATGATACTAGTGGAATAACAAGGATCTCAATGCACACCCTCAAACCCAAGACTGAACATCTGAGCAAGGACAAATGAGTGGAATAATAGAGATCTTGCCCCAATAAGAATAGGATAGGCTCTCATACCATGTTAAATTTGGGCTTAAGGTCTAACTCACCCCCACAAAACCGGTTGTAAGGTGAGGACTACCAAACCTTATAAGGGTTACTTAGGGTCTGATCTAAAGTCTCCCATTCATTGCAGATGTTGCTTTCAACGTATTTAAACACATAAAATCAAGGTTGAAGATATTGGGAAGGATCTGGAAGACTGGTGAGAAAATGAAAAATTCCAGAATTTTCAAACATGATTTCTTGGGCTTACTGAACATTTGGGGATAAAGAATCTTCTTGACTCTTGTCATCTTTCTGGTACTAAACTAGTGGTTATTATGGATGGTTTCTTTGCTGCAAATACACAAAGATTGGCGCACTCATTACTCTCACTTGATGTGTGTCTTTTTTACGTGACTTCCTTAGCAGGATTCTTTACCATATGCTCTTGCACTTCTTTCTCTCTATTCATTAGAAAACTAATTTCTTATTTAAAGGTTCTGCTACTCTAAACTAACCAAATGGAAGAAAACATGATTATTCAATACATGGAAATGTTATATGAATTAAGAAAGCACATGAATAAGAACTCTGCAAAAAAATTACCTGAACAAAGGGCCTCTGTAGATGGAAGAACTAAGACATGAAGGTGATCTGAGATAATAAGCACCGTTGATGTCAAATTCAGAGCCTTCATCACTGTCCTGATAAACTTTACAATCAAATTGCAAGATGGAGCACAATGCTGGCTTTTTTACACAAACTTTCATGAAAACATCTCTTGTAAAAATGAGTTCTCTTTCATAGTTAGGAGGACCCGGTAAAGCTGAAAGAGCAATTTCCTCACCCGAATCGCATTTTCTTCTCAAAAATATATCTTTGGAATGTGGTGAATCTGATTCCACCACAAATTCTCCTAATGAACCACTTTGAGCATTCTGCATTGAAAGTAATTGGATGCAAGCTCAAAATTATTGAGTTTTGTGAAGTGATGGATGGTAGAGAAAGGTTAAAGAGAAGAGAACCTGAAATTGTTTGGAAGCAAGCTCGAAATTAATCTCGGATTTTAAGAGTTTGAGCAATTCCAAATCTTGAATAGCTTTCAGCCCCTTCCTCAGCTCTCTCACCTTCGCCATGCTTTTTTTTTCCCCAACCAAGGAGAGGCACAGTCGTTAATCTTTTCTTTGCTGTTTTTTATCCATTTATTAATTGGCCATTGCTTTTCCCACACCCCCTCCTACTCTTTCACACCCCTTAACAAATTTTATTTTAAAAATAACCTCGCAAAAAAGCGAGTTCAGCGCGTGTTTAAAGAATGTTGACGGCGGCTTGTTCAACACGTTCAAGCACTCGTTCAAGCGGTGAAATTACGCACGAGAGGTGTGAAGTCAATATTTAACACACTCGAACGATGTCGTTGAGCGGGTTGAAGCAAGTAAATGCGACGCGGTTCGCATGACCTCACCAACAGTGAAAACGCCAAAGAGAGTGTGAAGTCAAGATTTAACACACACGAACGATGTCATTCGAACCTGTTCGAATGCCCGTGTTCGAACAGGTGAAATTTCGTGAAAAAAAAGAGGTTTTGGCTGGCCTTTTGGTCTTTTCACACCCTTATGGGGTGTGTTTGGAGTAGGAGGGGGTGTGGGAAAAGCAAACGCCTATTAATTAATATATTTCTTAAATGACAATAAATGGCTTGAAAATAAGTAGTACAATAATTAAAATATAAGTGATTTTATTGTTAAATAATTTAGAAATTAGTTTTAGAGATTTTTAAGAAAATGAGAAGTTGTTTTGTGTTTGTGTAACATACTGAGAATCACTTATTTTAAAAAAAAAACATTTTTAAGAAACTGTTTTCCATGAGAAGCTACTCAAAATAGCTTCTCATATGAAGTCGTTTTTAGATTATTTTCAGCTTTTTATTTTTTCAAAAATTTGTAACAAACAGACAACATGTCATCATAAAAAAAAAATAAGCAGTAACAAACCGGCTCTAATAAGAATTGATTTTTGGCTGATTCTATTAACACCCCATAGTGACTACTCACACCCTCCTTCTCCTAGCAATTTACTCCAACCCTATCATTTTCCTCTCTCTCTCTCTCTCTCTCTCTCTCTCTCTCTCTCTCGTTTTCTGAATTCACGATGGTGCAGATCCACCATCATAGAGGAGCGCACGACATCACCACCACGAGGACGAGGATGCTCACCGCGTCGTCACCACATCAATTTTGGAGTCGCACGACATCACCCATGTCTTCTCCTTCGCAATTGTAACAACTTGGGTATCTTGATTTCGTTTTTGTTTTGTTTTGGTTGGATTTCATTTTGATTTCGTTTTGTTTTCGATTTCGTTTTATCTTTGATTTCATTTCGTTTTGTTTCATTTTCTGCAGGACATGAACTGAGTTTACAAGTGCCATAGTGAATTTAGTTCACTATATAATACTCGTAAATTGAATTTAAGATGGAAACTTTGTTTCAGGCGACCCTCAGTTCACTATAGTTATAGTAAACTGAGTTCACTGTTATTGTAGTAATCTGAGTTCACTATTGTTGTAGTAAAGTGAGTTCATGATGGTGTTTTTGCTGAAGACAACCTTAGTGAACTCGATTCACTATGACTACAATAAACTCAGTTTACGATGGTCCTTATATTGGAAATAACTATAGTGAGCTCAGTTCATCATAGCAAACTCAGTTCACCATAGTTATAGTAAACCTAGTTCCCAATGGTGATTCTGCTGAAGACAACATTAGTGAACTCAGCTTACTATAACTATAGTAAACTCAGTTTACTATAGTTATGGTAAACTTAGTTCATGATGGTGCTTTTGCTGAAGACAACCTTAGTGAACTCAGTTCACTATAACTATAGTAAGCTCAGTTTATGATTGTACTTTTTTCGAAAACAACTATAGTGGACTCAATTCACTATAACGTTAATAAACTCAGTTCACTATAGTTGAAGTAAACTTTGTTCACAACAGTTGTAGTGATCTTAATTCAATATAGAGTAATAGAATGTGATATTTTTTTCCGTTTTTTTATTTGTTTAACATGACACCATACTTTTTCGACAATGCCTAGGACTAAGACACTGACCCTGTTGGTCGTTGAGTGGATCGCGTTCTGCAGACGCTATCCGAACGTGTCCGGCAGCGCCATTCGAATGCAAGTGCAAATCAGATAGGGCTTTTTCTTCTCAAGAGTCTCGCCAACCTGTTGAGGCACATGAGGAAGCCTGTGAATCTCAGACCCATGATCAGACTCGAGAGGTTCACATCCAAGTGTCTCGAGCGCAAAATGAGGCTGATGTGGTTGGATTCCTTGGAGGTCCTACTGACACATCTCTACTCACTTGATATAGGTCCCACGTGGACAAAAAATGATAGGATGGAAGGTTCATTTTCTAATTTTGTATTGCATTTACTATTTGTACTTCTAACCTTAGTATTAATTGTAACAATTTGGATTTGATATTTATTTTTCAGGATCGTGGCGAGCTCAGAGTCTATAGCAATGGAAAGAAGCTTAAGAACGCCACCATCGTTCATGAACAGGCTAAGGATATAGTGATGAGATCGTAACTTTCGCTCTGCCACATGTAGCCACGAAATGGTTGACAAGGGTCTTGTTTCTGCCATTACTGAGAGGTTGCACAAATACACCAATAGCTTCCACTTGCCTGTGAGGGAGCTAACCATTACGTTAGATGATGTGTTAGCGTTGCTCCACATACCTATCACATGAGCATTCTTCACACATAAAGTATATGATACATATGCGGTAGCTGCATTGCTAGTGGAGTTGTTAGGGTGTCTCTGCCCTATGTCTACGAGGAGCTCACCGCCACGAAGAACACATTAATACAATTTGGTTGGTTGCAAGAGATTTATAACAACCGTTGTGAGGAGAAACATTCAAACCTATCGTGATTGCGCAAACCACATGATACTTCTAAAATCCATCTTTCACCACCTTTTGCGGGTCTCCCTCTCAATTTCATAGGTACTAGCTTTATTAAAAATATGTACTTGCCACTTCTTTCACAACCAAAAATTAACTTTGTCCTCCCACCTGGCCACCTGGACGTCCTGTCATTTTTCAAACCTATATATCACAACAACTTTACTTACCAATTTTCACTTTTTACTCACCAAATGAACTTTGCATACTCTGTTAAGTAAGGGAAGACAGCTTTTATAATGTGAAGCTATTCCACGTATTCAATTCAGTTACAAGAGATGAGATAGAACAAAATTGGTTAAGGCTTAGCATACTCTATAATGCTAGAAGAGTGCTTGGGAAAAACAACCTTCAAATTCAATAAAATGACCAATTGTGAGTTTACATAGATATGTTTTTTGAGTACTTGGAATATATAACAGAAGGGATAACAATCATCTTTGAAGTCTTAGACTACATTAAACATTATGATAAAATCAATCACTCTACATTTTTTACATTCATATTCTTGAATCTTGAGAATCTGAAGTTTATTGTTGGCATTCATATTCTCTCTAGCTTGCTGAATGTTGGACCTGTATCCCTTCAAGCTGCATATCCCTTTTCATGTCCAACCTCATATCTACCTTGCAAAGTAATTAAAGCAGATGTTACTTTAAAATAAACTTATTTTTCACTAATCTAATACCATCACATATACTTGTGTGTTTCAAGAAAATTCACATGCATTTTGTGATCTCATTTTATTGTTGAAAATTACACTTAAAGGCAGAGTTAGAGATCTATTTGATACAAAATAACATATGCAAAGAAAAGTAACAATTTCATAAATGAAAGCACCACAAGCCAATGCATGACAAGAGCTATTAACATAACACAAAAATAATAAGTTTGTTTACCTTGAAGGCCTGATGACTTCGATCATCTCCTCTTGGTTCTCCAATTATAACGTGTTTGACATGAGCAATTTGGGGCTGACATTTTCGGTACAAATCAAGACAACCATCTATGCGCAGATCTTTGAGGGAAGTAAGGCGATCGACGTGTTTAATATATGTCCCTAGCATATAACGCCAATTATGAATATAGAGCTCTAAAGATGAGGTAGTTTTGTTAGGCCCTCGGGAATGAAGTTGAGATGAGGGAAGTTTTTAATGGCCAAGGTCTCTAAGGTGTTTGCAGCCTCTTGAATTCAGAAAGGCAATAATGAGAATATGTTGATAAATGAGAATACGTTTAACTTCCAACAGTCACTGAGAATATGTTAATCTAGGAATGCAATAATAAGAAAACCCTGAAGATGAAAATATTTCATCCTCAATTTTGGGATAGAGCTTTTGTTGAGCAATGAGAATATGTTTAACTTCCAACACTCACTGATATGCAAAGTTTGTAATTTAGAAATATAAAGAGGTAATGACTCAAAAACTTCAAGGGATAGAAGTTGGGTCTTGCTAAACAAAAACTTCAAAGTGTGACACAAATGAAAAACCAAAGTCTGAAGATGGTTAAAGATTGCAAAATCCTTCTCTGACAAGGTTGATTGTTGTGTGGTTATATATATATATAGGAAGGTTGTTAATTATGCTCTTCTAAGACAGATCGAGAGCTCAACTTAATAACTTAAGTCTAAACCTCTTTATTCGTATTTTGATATCCATGTTTTCAGCAAAGTTTCACTCACAAGGTCCACTCCTTCCATGGGAAAATATAGTTCTTACCCTTCTAGACTTAGGGAATAAAACATTGTCCAACGAAATATTTTCAACAATTGATAAATGTCTCACTTGCTCGAGTATGTGAGTATACCGTTGCGAAGTCATTTTTTGCAACATACTGTGCAAGATCATGTACCAAATCATGCACTTTTAAGTAGCACTCGTAGCCAAATTCTGCAAATCCCGAAGAAACGATTTTGAATTTAACTCATCAATATATTCTCTTGCAACATTTTCTAACTTTTTACTTTCATTCTGAGATTGAACTATATCCAATTGCTACCCAAAGAATACCAATTTCAAAGCTACTGAAGGTATAGTCTTTGGATAAAGGGAATGATACCCATCACTGAAGCAATTGAGTTACTACGTGTTGTCACCATGATTTTGTTTCCTTTTGCGCCAACTTTTATCAAATCTTCCAATTTGATACGGTTCTCATTCCATATGTCATCTAATACAAGTAAAAACTTACTATCCAATTCCTTGAATGCGTTTTGCAACTTACTATCCAATTCACTGCACATGGATATAGACAAGACAATGAACATGATAACCATTAGTCAAAAAGACCCAAATAATGAAGAGTTAATAGTCAATTTGGTCTCTCAAATTTAAGAAAAGTTAAGTTTAGTCCCAAATATTAACAATATTCCTAATCTGTCCCCATTATTTCCAAACATTATTCAGATTAATCTTTAAAATTCTCAGTTTCACGTTTAGTCCCTGTCTTTTATAACTTAATATCAATTAAGTCTCTGACTTTTACAACTTAATATGAGTTTAGTACTAGGGGCGGATCCAGGATTTTAGAATAGGGTGTTCCTTTTTCTTCAACGATTTAACAATTGTACAATTTTACCAAAAAAAAACAACGATAAAGTAATGTTCCAAAAAAATGTAAGCTCTTCTTACTCCATCTTGCACATTTGGATGATACTCAAGAATTTTTTTCCATTCGAGGGGTCCATCTCCAAATATGCCCATTTCTCAATAATATCATCATCCGTGAGTTCACAAATTTGAGTAATCGATGGTGGAATTGATTGGTCGTGATCTTGTGGAATTGGTGGTGGAATTGGTTGGTCATGATCTTGTGGAAGCGGTGGTGGAATTGGTTGGTCATGATCTTGTGGAAGCGGTGGTGGAATTGGTGGTTGAATTGGTAGTGAAACTTTGGATTTCTTGGAAAAATACCTAAGCATACTATTGAATTAACAAACAATTCAGAATATCGGTATTAACAAACAATCCAGCATATTCAGATTCAGGAAAATGCATAAACTCAATAAATGGAAACACTCTGTGAACAGTATCAAATGCTCTCCCTCAAAAAAGACTCTCTAATGGAAGAAATAAGCACTAGTTTACCTGATCGATGCTCTCAGGTCCAATTAATACAAGTGCCACACCAGATGCATCCAGAATATCCTGTTGATAGAGCATAGTCAAAAGTAGATAATGTAAAATACCAAATTATAAAATAATAAGGATGCAGGAAAAGCATTCAATAAAAGGGGATAATAACTTCGAGCCATGTTGAAACAACATTTAAAATTGAGATGCATATATTTTGGACACTATAATCTAAATACAAGAATCAAAAGGTGTGTCTAATGTTTCTGGAAAGAATCAAATGAATATTTAGATGAGTAGAAGCTTGTAAAATAGAAGATTATAAAAAAGGAAGCGATAAAAACATTCAACAAAAGGCGATAAGAACTACTTTAGGAGATAGTTGATGTTTTCATGATAACAGAAGAAAACTTAACCTTTTTGAATGCAAGATAATCAGCCCTTTTCCGGTAAAGCACTTCTTCACTGGTTCTGCGTGCGTGGGTTTCTATTTAAAGAGAAAATCGATTGAAGAAAGAAACGAAGGAAACAGAAAAGGAAGAAGGAGAATCGAAGGTTTGTGTTGTTGAATCGCTGGTTTCTGTTGTTGAAGATGAATAAGAAAGCAAGAGGAAGAAGATGAAGAGAAAGGAAGCGTGAGAGCGACTGAGCGTGCGGTTTGGTTTCTACTTTGGTGCGACGTCGTTTTATAAGGACGGTCAAAGAAAAAAATTAATTTTGTATGTGTGTTCCTTGTGGATCGAACCCAAGACCTTTTGGGTAATATATGTTGCATTGATAATATGATACATGATTGATTAGTTGTTCCCATCCGCCACGTGACAGATAGTCTTTGATTTCTCGAGGCATCTTGTCATTAGGGTCATTTAGGGTGATTCCTTGTTTTCAGTGCATCATTATGGTTGTTCATTGAGGCGACGACGTTTGGGAAGATCGTCGCTTCGTTTTCTCCTCCTTAATATGAATAGTCGAATAATTTCCTCATTTGGACATTTCTGACTTGATGGGCAGACTTGCAATCCTCAACGCATTTCCCATGTGTTTCACTTGCTTGTACCCAAAGCAACTCACTTGCATTAGCAATAGTACCTGAGTTGCAAAATCATCAGCAGTTAAGTCCTCAGCTACTAATCCCTCAGTTGAGTTATTCCTTGGTCGAGACATTCAGCTTTAATAAGCAGAGTCATCCTCTTAGCAGTCCTAGCATAAGAATTGAACCTAAGAATGACATTGAGGTTCTTCAAATGATTCTTCTTCAATGTCGCCCGCTTCACCTCTCTCAACAAAAAATTTTCTCTAATGCTTAATTGGCCTCACAAGAGACTGAATTTCATTAGAATTAATGATCCTTTAGCAAATTAAAATTCACCATCTTAGCCCTAAGCAAAATATACTCTTTCTTCTTCTTAGAAGGCTCAGCTCATCAATCATGATTTGCTGAGGCTACCAACAATTTCATAGTGGTTGCTTACTCAAACAAAAATAAGAATCTAGCAGATGTAGAAAGAATGTAGGATACTAACCCAACCCTTTGGATTCTGCTCTATGAGAATTTAGGATAAATTAGCTTGTGTAAACTCGAATGAGACTCAACAATTTTTAGGTGTTAACAAATGCCTCCTTTTTGCGTTGTTACCTAGCCAAGAAAAAGGTAGCGGCGCAAAAACCGTTTCCAAAAATTAACAGTTGGTGTCATAACTACCAAAACTAGTCGTTGTGCTATTGATTAGACGTAAAATGGCTAGTTAACCCTTCACCTTACGTAATTGACAACGATTAACTCACATTTAGTTGTTAATTCTGCTTGCTATAAAAGGCTCACCATTTAAATTTTGCAACTTTACTTTTACCTTGAGTCTTATTTCCTTTATGTTTTCACAACGTCTTCTGGTTTGGTTCAGATTCTCAAATAGATACTAATATTTCCACTTTTGAATCACATCTATGCATTGTTCATCGATCTAAAGTACATTCTATACAGATGAAATTCTATCCCGTGGATCCACCAAGTTTATAAAATGAATGAACCCTAGTGGTATTAGCCTTGTTTGCATAAAATGCTCTTCTTTTCAGTTCAGAGTTGTAATTTTCAAAGCTGTGAGATTTTTTGAAGCCATTCAGGAAGGAATTCAAATTTTACAAGCTGAGGCAATTGTCCAAAAAGATAAAATTTCAAATTAATCAATAATTAACAGCAACTAATCAATAATTTAACAGGGGAAGTCAATTCAAATTAATTCTGAGGGAAAAACAACCTTCAAATTCAGAAAATGACAAATGCTGAGTTTCATAGATATGTTTTTTGAGTACTTGGAATGTAAAATGAAAGGGATAATAATCATATGTGTATGAAGTCTTAGACAACAGCAAACAGTATGATAAAAACAATTACTTCACATTTTACATCCATTTTCCTGATTCTTGAGAATCTAAAGCCTATTATTGCTGGTATTCATATTCTCCAATGCCATCAACCATTGGTGTCTTCTCTCTTGTTCAAAGTTGGACTTGTGTCCTTCTCCAGTGTCCTTCAAAGTTCAAGCTGCAAACCCCTTTAAATTCCAACCTCATTTCTACCTTGAAAAAAGTAAATATAACAGCTGTTACTTTATAAAATAATATATGCAAAGAAAAGGAACAACTTCATAGATAAAAGAAACAAGCAAATGTATGGCAAGAGCTATTGGCATAACACAAAAATAATATGTTTGTTTACCTTGAAGACCTGATGACTTCAATCATCTTCTCCTTTTGTTTCTCCAATGAAAACATTTTTGATATGAGCAATAAATGGCCAGTACTCACCGATTTGGGGCTGACATTTTTGGCACAAATCAAAACTACCATATATGTACAGACTTTCAAGGGAAGTAAGGCGATAGATGTATTCTATATACGTCCCTGGCATATAACGACAATCTTCAATGTAGAGCACCTTAAGATGATGTAATTTTGTTAGATCCTCTGGAATGAAGTTGAGATAAGGGATGTTTTTAATGACCAAGGTCTCTAATGTTTCCGCGGCATGTTGAATCCAAGAAGGCAGTGATAGCCCAGAAAAACCCTCAAGACGTAAATATTTCATGCTCCATCTTGGGATATATGTTTGGTTGAACAATGATAGTGTGTTTAACTTCCTACAGTCGGTGAGACACAAAGTCTGTATTTTAGGGAAAATATAAAGTGGTAATGACTCTAGCTTCTCACATGATATAACAAGCAATGCTTCAAGGGATGGAAGTTGGGCCTTGCTGAACAAAAACTTCAAATTGTGACAAAAATGAAAACTCAAAGTCTGAAGATGGTTAAGGTTTGCAAAATCCTTCTCTGACAAGGTTGATTGTTGTGTGGTTATAAATAGGTGTCGCAAGCTGATTAGGTTCCCTAATCCTTTAGGCAATGATTTAAGATTTGTGCATCCACAGAGCGACAAAACTTGCAAATTACAGAGTTTACAAATAGAATGAGGCAGACTGTTGACTGTGATGTTGTCAGACAGATCGAGAACTCGCAGGTGCTTCAACTTAACAATTGAATTAGGTATGGTCTCAAAGGAAGAATCACTTAAGTTTAAAAATCTTAAGTATTCATATTTTAATATCCATGTTTCCAACAAAGCTTCACTCCCCATACCCACTCCTTTCGTGGGAAATAATATAGTTCTCACACTCCTAGGCTTCGAAAAGGAAACACGGTCAAGTGAGACATTTTCAACAATAGATAAATGTCTCGCTTGCTCAGGTATATCTTGAGTATGTGAGTTTACCACTGCAAAGTCATTTTTTGCAACATACAACGCAAGATCATGTACCAAATCATGCACTTTAAAGTAGTAGTCATAGCCAAAGTCTTCAAAATCCTGAAGAAACGATATTGAATTTAGTTCATCAATAAATTCTCTTACAACATCTTCTTGCTTTTGACTTTCATTCTGAGATTGAACTAATCCAAGTGCTACCCAAAGAATACCCATTTCAAAGCCAGTGAAGGTATAGTCTTTGGGATAAAGGGAAAAGTAAGCAAAACACTGCCTCAAATAGGATGGCATTTGATCATAGCTTAACTTCAATGCAGGCAATATGTCATCTTTCTTCTGTTCCAAGTTCCATAGCTCAGAGTCTCTTACAGATATCCATTTATTCAAATCGTGTTTTGAGAAAAGTGAACTTCCTAATGTCTTCACGGCTAATGGAACTCCTCGACATTTTTTCACAATTTCTTTTCCTATTTCCACTAGATTTGGATAGTTTACTTCTTCACCTTGCTTAAATGCCCAATTGACAAACAGAGAAAAACAATCCTCCAGAGAAAGGCCTTTCAAAACATAGGAGGGAACGGTACCCATCATTGAAGCAATTGAGTTACTACGTGTTGTCACTATGATTTTGCTTCCTTTTGCGCCAACTTTTATCAAATCTTCCAACTCGGTCCATTTTGCACGGTCCTCGTTCCATAGGTCATCTAATACGAGTAAAAACTTTTGACCGGAAAGGGTATGTCTGAGACGTACTTGCAGCTGCTCAATATCTAAGTTGCTAATGTTTTCATGGTGAGCAAGAGCACCAGTTGAAGTTGAAGATGAAGCAAAAGTTGAAGCAGAATTAATGATTTTAATAATTATTTGCTTGATGTCAAAATCTTCAGAGACACACACCCAAATCTTCAACCGAAAAAGCTCATCCATCCTCTTATCATTAAACACCAACTTTGCAAGTGAGGTCTTCCCCAAGCCTCCAATTCCTACTATAGGAATAACACATAGACTTTTATCACTTTCACCATCAATATGAGGGTGGGATTTCATCAAAAGCTTGATAATTTCCTCTCTATCATTCTCCCTTCCTATTATGCTTGAAGCATCAACATGTGAATGAGTCATTTCTCTCCTCAGAACAATTTGTCCAGGATCAACATCGACTCTAACAAGTCCAAACTTGGTTCCATCGACTGCTACCTTATCCAATCTATCCTTAATCTCTTGGATTTGATGCACCATCCTATAACGGAAAGCAAGTGAATTAGAGGAAGAAAAGAAGTTGCGTACCTTCATCCTCTTTTTGCCAGAAGCTTCCACAACTTGCTTTCGCTTGTCTTGCACCTCAAACTCATCTAATACATCTTCAGCATCAAAGCAGATGTTCTGAATCTGCCTTAGCCACTCACTCAGTCTATGCGGTTTGTCCTTCTTCTTTTCAGCATCTAGTAGCAGACCTCTGACAATAGACAAAGTGTCTTCGAGCTGTTGTAGCTCATCATGCACACCATAGATTCTAGAAACCTCTTCACAAACTTTGGTAGCAAGCTTCCTTAATAGAGAAGTAGCAATATCAGAGACAAATATTTCGGTCATCTGAATCTTAATTAACTGGAATCTATGTTTGTGGTTTTGGTGACTAAGCTTCCATATGCATATGCATACATACAAGTTTATATTATGAAGTGAAGTCAGTCAACGTATAGATTGCCAAGTCTCTCAACTCTCTATCATGTATTTTTTAACGGCCTTATCATGTTTTTAAAGTCAATTTTTACTTGCTTGCTTACTTACTACCAGTTCTTTTAAACCTCTAAATCTGTCCCACATGAATTATGTAGTTGTAGAACGCTATTAATTGTGTTGCCCTTTAAACCTCTAAATCTGTCCCACATGAATTGTGTAGTTGTAGAATGTTAATGAGTGGACCAATTGGTAATGTGCGACATTAGTTGTGTGGTCCTGAAAAGAGGGCTATCGGTTGCAAGTGGATGTACACGAGGAAACCAGTAGTAACAGAAAATGAAAGAGAAAAGTTCAAGACTCATCTTATAGCAAATGGGTACTCACAACAAAAGGGTATTGACTATGATGAGATTATCTCTCTAGTCGTTAGACATACTTCTATCAGGGCGGTGTTAGCCTTGGTAGCCAGCGAAGACATGCATTTAGAGCAGATGGATGCGAAAACAACTTTCCTCCATGGTAATCTAGATGAGCAAATTTATATGTCTTGGATGGTGGTTTGGGCCTAACTCAACGCCACAAAACCGACTTGTAAGGTGAGGGTTGTCTCTTCATTATAAACCCTCTTGAGACCTTATCACTAGTCGATGTGGGACTTGGAATTTTCCCTAATAATATGGAACAGGCAGACGATTTCAGTGATACTAGACGTGGCAGACTAGTTTGTAAATTGAAGAGGTCTCTGTATGGTTTAAAGCAATCTCCAAGACAATGGTACAAGCACTTTGATTCATTAGTTACAAAAGATGTGAGTATGATTGTTGCCTTTATGTTAGGCGCATTGATGATGGTTCTTTTATTTTAATGTTACTTTATGTGGATGATATGTTGATTGCTGCTAATCATTTACATGACGTAAATGAACTGAAAATCATGTTGGGGAAGGAATTTGATATGAAAGACTTAGGTGCTACTAAGAAGATTCTTGGGATGAAAATTCACAGGGGCAAAGTGCTAAAAAATTATGGCTCTCTCAGAAAAGCCATGTTGAAAAGGTGTTAGATGAATTTGACATGAGCGATTCGAAGGTTGTGAGTACTCCATTGGCGAATCACTTTAAGATCTCATTGGGTCAGTGTCCAAAGACAGATGCAGAAGTACGAGTATATGTCAAAGGTTCGTTATGCCATTGATGTTGGTTGTTTAATGTATGATATGGTCTGCACTAGACCAAATTTGGCACAAGCTGTGATTCAAGTGTGCAAGTATATGTCCAAACCAGGAAATTGTTGGGAATGACTCATATGCACTAGCATTGCTTGGACTTATTACATGTTACTCAGTGTTAATGTAGGAGATCCCCCAATGCCAAGTTTGTGAAAGTCGTGTAGTGAATCTTCACAGGGGTTTGATATTTGCCAAGGTGGAGATTGTTGGGAATGACTCATATACACTAGCACGCCATGACATGACATTGACACACAAATCTACGGGCTGAAGAGGAAGTGTGTGCTCTGAAGAGCTAGCACGCCATGGCGTGATATTGACACGCAATTGCGTGCACTAAAGAGCAAATGTGTGCTTTGAAGAACTAGCACCCCATGGCAAAACATTGGCACGCAAATGTGTGCACTAGGGGAGTAATAAGGTTCAGGGGTATTGTTGTAATCTAAACTTAGTTAGTATAAATATCTATCACTGGAACTCTAAGTCTTATAATCCTAATTCCACTCAAGCAATAAGACAGAACAATTGCTCTAAAGTCGCAGACGTAGTCAAAAATTGGCTGAACTGTTGTGACCAATATCGTGTTTCCTATTTCTGTTGTTCGTCTCTATTATTATTTCTTCATTTCTGTTGTTGTTACAACACAAGCCCTAATACATGTGTGATGCACTGAATCAGCTAAATCTGGTTTGTGTAAAATATATTTTTTGTTTGGACTTTTGCTGACCACTCAAATAGTGTCTCAGTGCTTTCAATAAAAGACTAATATCGACTCGTGCTTAGAAAAAATATTTAATCTAGATTTTCACATGGGTTACTAACAATTAATATTAACAATTTGGTTTGACAAGATTATTCATAATAAATATGACCAATAAATTTCCGACTTAAATATGTTTTAGCCCCTGCAAATATAGTGTGTTTTGGTTTAAGTCCCAACAATTTTTTTTAGTAAAAACTCCCAACAAATATTTTTTGTTTTGATATTAGTTCTTCTGTTAACTTTCCGTTAGTGGTTTGCTGAGCTGTCAAACGAACTGCCATTTGGCTTTTCCAAATCATTTTCTTTAAATTAATATTCATTTTTGTTTATTTTAAATACCTACTTGGTAGCCAAGTCATTATCAAAGACAATACATCTTGTTGCTTCTCCACATCAGCATGCCACATCAACTTCCCGCCAAAACGCCCCATTTCCCTCCAATTCCTCCGCCAATCACTCGCTACCATGTGTGCCACGTAAGCTCCATGTTGGATTTGGCTTCTTTCTCATGTGATATCCTGCCACTCCCATGTGAAGATGTCAGGTGAAAAGACAGGTACATAGAGAAACAACAAAACCATTTTCCTTTCTTTCTTCCTCTCACGCTATCTCTCTCTTCGTTCTCTCTGCATTCTCATCTCTCTTTCACTCTCATCTCCCTCTATCAGTTCTCTCTTCTCTTCATTTCCTTTCCTTTCTTTCTTCCTCTCTCGCCATCTCTCTTCCTTCTCTCTCAACCCACACCATCAACTCATCTTCTCCCATTTTCATCTTCAGTCTTTTACAATTCCTCAAATAAAAACGAAATCCCTAACTCATTCACAACTTTTCTTCTCTATCTTTTTCTTGATTTTCTTTCAACTCTCTCTGTGTCTCTAACCTAGCTCTGCTAGGGTTTGTAAATTCACTATGATTTCACAATGATTGAAGCTGGAGAACGCTTCAATCTTGCTGCTGTGATGCTTAGCGTTGGTAAGAACTCAAAACCCCTTAGTTTTGCTTCTGAAAATGTCGATTTCCAAAAACCCTAATTTTTCAGTTGTGTACGTGTAGGGATTTTGGTTGCTGGGTTTCGAATTGGAGGCTCACACGAAGGTAAGAGTTTCTTCATCTCTTCATTTATTTTGTCATTTGCTTCATGTTCTGTCTGATAATAAAAATATGAGGATTGTGCACATGATATCTCTGATGCCTTCTTCTTCTTCACTACTCTTAGTCTGAAAATTGCTTTTAATCATACCATATTACTAATTTTGACTTTGGGATTTTAGCAATTTTTTTATTACAACTTTTTTGAGGATTTTAGGATTCTGGTTTTGTTTGTTTTTTAGGGATGTGAGGCTTTCTTGCATTTTTTCCCATTTTAACTTCTATTTTGATTAAAAATTGGGATTTTAGGGCTTTCCTGATTTTTGCATTTAGGAGAATGGGATTTTCGTTGATTTGTTTGCAGGTGTTGAAGTCGCAAATACAACAACTGCAGTGGAGTCAGCTTTTAGTCGCATGCCTCAGAAAGGTCTGGAGAAAATATCAATGTGTGTGTATTAATTTTTCATTCTACACGCTTTTTAAAATGTAATTTCATTAATTTTGTTTTTGATAATCTTTCGTTGCTTGCATAATTTAGAGTATATTGTTATGTTTCTGTATTCAATTAAATTTTGATTCACATACTGAATTTGTAAATTGAAGATCCTATCTAATTTATTAGTGCAATTTATTACTATGTCTATTTTATTTTTATGAAATGTTATTTTGGTTACATTTTTTTAGGTTGTGAGGTTTATAACTTGAAACCGGGAAGGAAACGCGTTTTGGAGAGTGTGAGAGCTTTTGAAGAGGCCTCTAGAAAGGTAACAGAATAATGAACTCTTTCGTGATCTTGTGGTATTTTATTCTGTGAAAGGTGACTTTGGGAAAGTGGGTTTTATTGTAGGTGAACTTTGATGCAACGACTGAGTATGATAAGATTCAGAATTACAAAACTCGTAGGATGTGTTCAACAAGTTGAATTGAAGCCAATGGATATGTGTTTGAAAATTTGGAGAGGCATGTTGTGATCCATTTTCAATGAGGTGGGCACGACATGGATACTGAAAATGGTAAAAATGATAGGAGAAGACATGGATACAAGTGCATTATCATGTTGTTTATATGGAAATAAATTGATCTGTTTATCTGTCAGTTTGTTTTAGGGATATTTTTTTAAAGCATGCATCTGGTTGGCTAGGGAATCAGTTGGTTTTTTATAGCGTGTGATTCATGATGTGTGTTGAATATGCAGTTCTGTTTTTTGTCCAGGAATTAATGAATTATACAATTCATGTTTGTGTGCCTTAGGATTTTAACATAACTGCACAATTGATTTTCTTTTGGAATTGCAACAGGTAATTGATACGAGATCCAGAAACTGGACTCATGGAAGCACAACTAAAATGAAAATTAGATGTCCACATGTTCTCCCTTTGCAGCATTTATTTGTTTGTTAATAATGCTAACTTGATTTTCTAATTTCCCTTTTGTTGTTTGGTTGTTGTTCCAGGGGTTATATTAATTTATGGTGAATTATAAGAGGACTCATTAACCCTATATGTTGTCTTTAGATTACTAATGAGAGAAGTGAATCGTGATTAGATTACTAAGCATGTGTCAGTGTTAATCTCAACATGAGTTGACATCTTTCTTAAAAAGAAAATTCAACTTTTTATTGGGCTGTGTTCACTTGGATTACCAAAATTCATATATGGTTCAAATTGAACACTTTTTAAATGATAATTTCTAGGCATATAATTGATAAATCATAAACTATAGACCGATTTATTTTGAAGCATGGCAGAACTAATTTTTGCATCCTTTGTTGTGGCTTTATCTGCATGTCTGCATGTTGGTAACTGAAACTTGAACGAGTTCAACTACTTGCCATATGTGCCACCATGTTTCAACATGTCATGCACCTGTGTTGTGCCATTGTTCTGGTCTGGTGGAATGTATTGAGTTTGATATCATTTGATTTGTTTTCTAACCAAGTTGATTACAGGGGTCTTGCTCCCATGTCTGACTTTTAAAATCCATGTGAATTATGTTTTGTGCAGTTATTAAATCAGTTACAAGTGGGAAGGAAATGTATTTATTCCCGTTGATGAAGAATGCTGCTTGGACCTATACTATTGATATTAGAGTGATTATGAGCATAAGTGCCAAAATTCTAAGTTCTAACCTTCACAATTCATTTGGTCATTTATTAGAGTGATTATGAGTAATCTTCATTTAGTCATTTATTAGAGTGATTATGATTAATCTTTGTGTCAGTGAAATTTACAGTTGGTTACAAGGGGCACCATTCTTCAACCAAATTTTATAGGCATGCTTAACAGAATTTATGTATTTACTTTGAAAATGTGTTGCTTACTTAATAGCTTGAAAGGCATTTTAGGATTTATTAAATGTTAGAATAATTACTTAAACACTACCTGATTGATTGAAAAAGTACTTGCTGCTATCTAAATAAGTATGTAACAACAAAGACACTGATTCTAATTAATTGCTCATAATCCTTTCTACTCATGAAATGAGTGCAGTTTTTGTTTGGCTTACTACTCCTAAGCTACCACTCTTATTTACTAAAGTTAAGTTCAGTACAAGACCTTAAATAGTGGTATTAGTAATTAGTATTCTAAGTTAAATACTTACAGTTTAGGATCTTTAGTTCTAACAATAATCATTTTAATTTGCATAATTAATTTATAATCTGTTTGATTTCCTTCTCTACAGGTCCAAGGATCAAATTCATAAGCAAGTCCATCAAGCAAATATAATGATCAATTGCAAATATAAAGATTAAATCCACAGCCATTTACTCCTCAAACATGATTGTGCTGATTCCTTCTTTTGCCTAATCCTATTTTGATATTACAAGAACATTGTTATGGTTGTAATAGACATGTTGAAAAAATCAGTAACCAATTTGATTTACTCTTTTCTGATTCTGTTTTGGTTTAAATGAAAAAACAATATCTATCGAGAGTGTAAGTTAATCTATTGAGAGTGTAAGTTGACATTAATTATTTTCGTGTATCACTATTGAAGCCCATTACTGTTTGCACCTACTTTATTTATTTTAATTGTGGCAAATTTATTAAACTTGTGTTTCTTTGTTGTGTTTCATTAGTTTTTTTTGTTTGTTATTTCTTTGGAAATATTTAGGTTCATAAATAATTAGTCAATAAACAAATTTTTCGTATATATCTCACTATTGTTCCATTAAAATTCCTCAAGATACCAACCTTAACACACATATTTAAATGGTCACTTTAAGATACATTTCAAAAGGTCTTTTTAATTTCTTTGTATTTTTTCAAAGCTTCTTTCATTTGCTTATTTACTTTGTTTTTCCACCAGGATATTAAGCAGAACCCTTCTAATGCAACTTCTTTTGAAGATGGTTGTAGTGCTGATAACTCAATTATTATGTAATTGTTGTTAGGTTGCAAACAACTATTGTCATTTTTGCTATTTCTTCTGGTTTTGTAATCTCTCTAAACAAAGTTTGGCACTTAAATTTTGTCTTCACTCATTATTAACTATTCTGCGCGCCGGGGATCGGCGTGCTGGGGCTCCTCTAGGACGGTCGTTTCTTCCAGAAGGGACCAGATGCCTGTGGGAAGGGCGCACTTGCCTAGAGGGTCCTTCGCCATCTGCACGCTAGCGAGACGGGATGGATCCTCTCTCATAGTGAGAAAGAAGCGCTTTGCGATCAACAATAATTTGATTCTTGTTCTGCAGAATCTGTAGGATAGCCTGAGTTACATGCTCGGGCAGGGAGGCATCAATTCCTGCATCAACCAACTCGGTCGGTAGTTGTTGTTGAGTTGGCTGCAGTATCTGCTCCAAGACTGGCCCTCGGCCGCCCTGCACGGAGGGTTCCTGACGAGGGTTGTCCTGCGATTCGTGAATGGTTTGTGGGACGCCCTCTGGGGTTTGCTGAGGGATTGCATTCCGCCCAGAGGGGTCGGCTCTCGACGAGGCTCGCGTGGCGTGCCTCCTTGGTTGCATGGTGGAAGTGTTCAATTCGCTCCCACTGTGGTCGCCAATGATCGTACCTGATCAATAGATGTTGATGTAGTTCCTTAGCTCGGTCACTGGATGTCCAACAAGTGTAAGTTTGATCAATTCCATTACCCTTTAAATGTCCTGCCAACTCGTCTGCATTAACTGATTTTACATAGCAACAACTTAAACAGAGACATATCATATTACTAGATGTCCCTAAACGCTTAACAACACAGTTCACAAAATAATCTACTCCATCTCTATATTCCCTGGATAGACGATTGACAGCCATCCACTTTCTATCCATAATGTCCCAATATCTATAGTAAATTCCCGATAAGAGAACCTTAAACCTATTATTATTATTATTATTATATATATATATATATATATATATATATATATATATATATATATATATATATATATATATATATATATATATATATATATATATATATATAGGTGAAAAACACACAATTTACAATTTTATTGAAGCATCAACAACAACAATCTTTCTTATTTGTCAAAAAAGCATCAACAACAACAATCTTTCTTATTTGTCAAAAAAAAAACAACAATATTTCTCAGCTCTGAAACTCATACTGAACCCTTCAGTGACCAACAAGCACAAACACAACTTCTATTCAATTTGAATGAGGGAAAAACTACCATTGCTTTTGTAGTTGCTGATTACAAACAACGAACAATGCTTTTAGTTTGACTATTATATTAAAAGACAATTGAACTAGTAGCAATACCTTTGCCCAATTCAGTAATCACCAATAACACTTAAAATATATGTAGAAAGACCACATACCACATACCACAAAACAGTTCCAAAAAGAGTTTCAAAAATCATATCAATTTCACTTTGGTTTTTTCTCAAACACATTGTATGCACAAAGGGTTCAAATAATTAATTACAATGCTTAAAAATATATATCTCAACTTCTATCAAACTACATTCATGTCAACTAACTTCACTTTGGTTTTTTCAACTAATTTTATCTATTTTCAACTCCTAGGAAAAACATATACCTCAACTCCTATCAAACTACATTCATCTCTAACCTAACAAAAAACCTAAAAAACAATGAAAATTAGAAAACTAACCTTTGAGAGAAGATGATGAAGGCAAGCAATGAGGGTCATTTGAGGTGGTGCTAGAGAGAACGAGAGTGAGGGAGAGAAGAGAACCGAGAGAGAACCAGTGAGGGAGAGCTGAGAGAGCGCGAGCTGATGAGAGAACCAGTGCGGGAGTGCTAGAGAGAACCAATGGGTAATGTCAGAACGAGAGTGAAAGCTGAGAGAGAGACGTTGCACAGTGAAGTAGGTATTAAAGTTAAAGGCAATGGGCATCGTTTTTAAAAAACGCTGGGTATGGCTAGCGCGTTCTACGTGATGGGCAGCGTTTTTTAAAAAACGTTGGGTATGGCTAGCGCGTTCTAGGCGATGGGCAGCATTTTTTAAAAAACACTGGATATGGCTAGTGCGTTCTAGGCTTTAAAAAGCGCTGGACATGAGTTAGCGTGCTTTCGTGATAGGCAACACTTTATAGGAAAACGCTGCTCATTGCTTACTTGTTTTGGCCAAAAGTAGTGTTTTATGACCAAACTCTACTAATACTGGTGCTCGGCCAATTTGGCATAGTGCTTAAAAATTCCACAGATCACACCCACCACCCAAATCATCATGATGAATCACACCACCTCACAAATAAACCAATAGCCAGTTCATAACACAGTAACACATCCTTTGGTCAACAAAAAAACACAGTAACACATCCACCCACCCACCGACCACCGTATGTATCATCACAAGTCAACAAACCTCACCGTTTTGCATCTAAGGTCAAAATCGTCAACATCTATCTCCTCCGATCCGAATGGCAGACACAGTAAAACAACTATTAGAAAAATCGATCCAATTAGCAGAGCAAGTAAGCAAAGCAGCGGATGAAGTAAGTGAATCATTCAAACAAGAATGTTTAGAACTGAAATCCAAAGCAGAAAAACTCGCTGCTCTTCTTCATCAAGCAGCAAAGACAAGTTCAGATTTATCCGAACGACCAGCACATCATATCATCGGAGGCGCTGAACAAGCTCTCGAAAAAGTCTTAACTTTAGTCCTTAAATGTGGTGCAAATGGTCTCATGAAGCGTGTTTACAGTATCGTACCTGCTGCTGCTTTACGTAAGATGTCATCATCTCACCTTGAAAATGCCATCGAGGACGTGTCATGGCTTCTAAGGGTATCAGCTCCGGCGGAAGAACGCGGCGGTGAGTATTTTGGGCTTCCACCTATTGCAGCTAATGAACCAATTTTAGGGCTTATTTGGGAACAGATCGCGACCCTTCAAACAGGTTCTCTTGATGCTCGATCTGACGCTGCAGATGCACTACTATCACTTGCACGTGATAACGATCGGTATGTGAAATTGATTATACAAGAAGGTGGTGTTGGACCTTTGTTGAAGTTTATTAAAGAAAGTAAAAAAGAAGGTCTTGAAAATGCTGCTAGAGCTACTGGACTTTTGGGCCGTGATCCTGACAGTCTTTCCCTCAGTCTTTATTACCAGTTTAATTTAGTTTAGTTAACACTTTCAGAGTAACATGAGGTTTCTGTTCTTGTGTAATTTTAATTTTAAGTGATTGGATTGGAATAAATACGTGAAATAAGCTTACTATGGAGCGATGAATGATCTTATTGACAACACTGCAGGGGAATGGAACTTGATTTGGAAATTGAAAATCCTTCACAAGGTCAAAATCAATATTTGGCGGTCTGCTAGGGGTTGTCTTCCGTGTCGCTATAGCCTTTGCCGAAGACATGTGTCGTTCACAGAGCAATGCTCGATGTGTGATGCCTCCAAGGACTAAGGAGAGTGAGTGACATTTATTACAAAACTATAATGTTTGTTTAATTTATGTAACTCAATATGGGCTCTATGTTGTCATCCTGTAAATTAATATTGTCTAATTTATTCCAAAACTATAATGTTTGTTTTATCTAGGAGCAAGTAAACATTGTGGCTCATACTCTAACTAGAGTATCAAGATCGTCCAATTTGTGTTACAAATTTGACTGCTCATGAAGTGATGTGAGGTTTCCTTTGTAAAAACAAAAAAATAAAGAACCAAACTGCTAGCATTATTTTTTTTTTATGAACATAATATAATTCTAATTCAATATATGACAAATGCTAAGTTCTCATGATAAATATGTCTGAGTACAGAGAATGTAGGATAGAAAAGTTCTTTGGCTATATTATATCACATGCTGATGGAAACCTCTTGAACCACTGGTCTGGTCTCTCTTGCTTAATGCTATACCTGCTCCACACACAACTCATCATATATCGATCGACTAAGTTGTCTTCTCTACATGACTCCCTTCAAGCTGCATCTTCTCTGGCCTCATCATCCACCTTTCCCTGTAAATAAAGGAAGCATCACTTTCAAAAAACTTCTCATCTGCTGACATATTACCAAACTTCTCAAAATGATTTTTACTAAAATTCATGTAATTTCTCGGTTGGGATTCTGTGATCTCAAATAAACTAATAGAAAAGAGTTCAAGTAACAGAAAAGTTGTGGTATATCTTCAGCTTTGAATAGTATTCTTCCTTAAAGCTTTGAACTAACAAACATTGCAAGCAACAACTAATGGGAATAAATAACAAAACTATGACTAAATCATCCAACTCAGAAAACCTTGTACAGCACAGTATCATTAAACTAGGTCATGTCAGGTTTCATGATATCCTCATGGTTGATATTCACTTCTTACACAGTGTTGTTAAAATCTAAAAACGTCTTGGTTATATCATATATCAAAAATATGTTTACCTTCAAGAAGGTCAATGACTTTCATTCCTGCTTTCCAATGAAAATGCTTTTGATGTGAGCAATCATGGGCCAGTACTCACCAAATTGTGGGCGAAATTTTCGGCACAATTCAGGACAACCATATATGCGCAAATCTTCAAGAGCAGTGAGGCGATGCATCTCACCTGGAAAACTCTTAACAAGAGGACAGTTACGAATAAGGAGCCTCCTGAGATGAGTCATTTTTGTTACACACTCGGGAAGCATCTCCAGATTAGGAAATTCATTAATTAGCAAGGTCTCTAAAGTAGATGTGATCTCTTCAATCCAACTAGGTAATGTTGGAAGCCTTGGAAAATCCACAAGTATCAAATGTTTCATCCTCAAATTTTGGATTGAGCCTTCGTTGTTCAAGGATAGATTTAACATATTGCAGCCTGCAAGGGACAGACTCTGTAATTCAGGGAAAATATGAAGAGATAATGATTCTAGGCTCCCACATGATTCAACATACAACTCTTCAATGGAAGGGAGTTGCTCTCTGAACAAAAATTTCAGATTGTCACAATAATAAAAACTCAAAGTTTGAAGATTGTTCAAGGTTACGAATTCATCATGTGGCAGAACAGATTGTTTTGTGGTTACAACCAAACGTCGAAGGCTAATCAGCTTCCCTAATCCTTTAGGCAATATTTCGAGATCCATACATCCACCGAGTAACAAAACTTGCATATTTAGAAGTTTGCAAATCGAGTTGGGTAGTCTTTTGATTTTTCTATTACGAGAAAGATCAAGAGCACGCAAGTGCTCTAATTTAGCAATTGAACCCGGTAGAGATTCAAACGAGGAATCTCTTAAATCTAAATATCGTAGGTATTTGTATCTCAGTATCCATGTGTCCAAAAGAGATTCATTGTCTAGACCCACTCCTTTAATGGGAAACAATATAGTTCTCATATTTCTGGGCTTCAGGAGCAAATCATGGCCACCTGAAACATTTTTAACAATTGATAAATGCCTTATTTGCTCAGGCATATTCTGAATCTGCGAGCCTACCACTAGAAACTCCCCTTTTGCAATATCCAGTGCAAGATCATGTATCAAATCATGTACCTTGAATATGCAATAGCAACCAAAATCATCAAAATCCTGAAGAAATGATCGCGAGTTTAACTCATCAATACATTCTCTTGCAATATCCTCTAGCTTTTCACTTCCATTTTGGGATTGAACTAACCCAAGAGCTATCCAGAGACAACTAATTTCACTACTAAGGATGACATGATCTTTGGGATACAATGAAAAATAAGCAAAACATTGCCTCAAATAGGATGGCATTTGATCATAGCTTAATTTCAGTGCAGGTAAAATATCATCCTTCTTTTGTTCTACGTTCCATATCTCAGAGTCTCTTACGAATATCCACTTTTTTAAATCATATTTTGAGAACAGTGAGCTTCCTAATGTTCTCACAGCTAGTGGAACGCCTGCACATTTTTTCACAATCTCTTTTCCAATCTCCACTTGATCAGGATATTTTTTTTCTTCACCATCCTTGAATGCCCATTTGACAAATAGAGATAAACAATTCTCAAGAGAAAGACCTTTTAAAACATATGAAGTAACGGTACCCATCATTGAAGCAATTGAGTTGCTACGTGTTGTCACCAAGATTTTGCTTCCTGCTACACCAACTTTTAGCATATCTTTCAACTCAATCCATTTAGCACGATCATCGTTCCATATGTCATCTAGCACAAGTAAAAACATTTGACCAAAAAGCTTAAGTCTCAAACGAACTTGTAGTTGTTCAATATCTAAGCTGTTAAGGTTTTCATAGTGAGTTGGAACAACCGTTGAAGCTGAAGTAGAAGTAGCAGACACAGAGTTGAGGATGTTAATAATTATCTGCTTGATGTCAAAATCATCAGAAACACATACCCACATTTTCAATTGGAAAAGTTCATCCATCCTCTTATCATTGAACACCAACTTTGCAAGTGTGGTCTTCCCCAAGCCTCCAATTCCCACAACAGGAATAACACAGAGGCTTTTATCACCAGAACCATCACCATCAGGATGAGGTTTCTCTAAAAGCTGTATAATATTTTCCCTATCAATCTCCCTCCCAATTACACTAGACGCATCAACATGGGAATGAGTTATTTCTCTCTTATGGACAACAACTTTAGGATCAAAATGGATGGTTGCAAGACCAAACTTGGTTCCATCAGCTGCAACCTTATCCAATTTTTCCTTAATCTCTTTGATTCGATATCCCATCCTAAAACGAAAAACAAGTGGATTAGAAGAAGAAGAAAGTAAGTGGTGTACCTTGGTCCTAGTGCTTGTAGAAGCTTTAACAACTTGCTTTCGCTTCACTTGCAACTCAAATCCATCCAAAACATCTTCAGCATCAAAACAGATGTTTCGAATCTGACTCAGCCATTCAACTAAGGCATGTTGTTGGTGCTTCTTCTCCTCAGCATCCAATAACAAACCTCTGACAATTGACAATGTGTCTTTGATCCTTTGCAGATCTTCATACACACCATAGGCCTGAGAAGCTTCTTCATAAGCATAAGAAGTAAGCTTTCCCAACAGTGAATTAGCAACATCAAAGACAAATGTTTCAGCCATGTTGATGTTAAATCAGTAGAGAGCAGAAATGGAATTTGCTTAATTGGTTGGGATCTATGGTACTTGTTCATACACACACTCAAGTCAGTCAACTTCTTCATAAGCAATCATTGTAGTCTTTGTTTATTTACATTTATGGAAATTAAAAATAAATAAAAAAAGAACAAGTCGTTCCCTCAAAAAAAAAAAAAACAAGTCGTTAGAAGAAAAATATGCACTATAGCATTACAACAAGTTTGACCAAGTTATCTTGTCAACCTCTAATAAGTTAATATGATAGAGTAATATTATTTAGCCAAAATTTTTCAATTAAAAATAATAAAAATCACGTTACAACACCAATTAACCAATTTTTTTGGATCATAAACCAACCTGCCTATGTTCAGAATATCAGAGACAATTTATGTTCTCTTTTTTATCTTTTGCTCACTATTTTACTAAACTCTCAAATTCATTCCTTTACACAATGGAAAAGTTCCCTCTTTCTCCCTATTTCTTCTTGGTGGAAGAGAAGAGCAGAATTTCTAGCTACACTTCCTCAGACTGATATTAAGGTTTAACTTTTTAGAAAACCATTTCCAGATCTAAAACTTTTGAGAAAACCCCTTCTATTCGGTTTTCCTTTGTTGGTGTGCCTTTATACAGACTTGAAAGTTTTAAGCTCTTTCTGGATTTCACGTTTCCAGATGATGAAAAAGAAAAATGCACCACAAGGAAGATGATGAATTGGAATAGTGATATTATTTGTTTTTGCCATGATGTGTTTGGGTGATGTGGAAAAGAAGAAATGAGAAGATCGCATATAGTTTCTATAGCCTTAGCACTTGATCAACTGCATGAATAGGAATCAGTGCAGAACAAACAGAACCAACACATGCATGTGGCACATGACTCTGTAGTTCGTACAATTCAGTGCAAAAACCTATTTTTGGTTGCCTTACTTGTAATGTAGATGCAACAATTTTCACTCAGGAAAACAAGTTTGGCGTGGGACTATGCATTCGCGACAAGACAGGTGCTTTCATATCTGCAAAAACGATGTGGTTCCAAGGCAAGTCAAGTCCAGAAGAAGCAGAAGTTGTGGGCTTACTGCAGGCGTTACTCTATGGACTATGAGTGTTGTCTTTACTGAGCTAAATTGCCAATCTCGCTTCGAAATGAATCTTCAAAGGAAGTTAATTTTGCCCAAGAAGGACTGTAGTTCCTTTTTTTTCTTGGAGGGAGGGTCTCCATGATAGCTTTTGTCTTGTTTGTATCTAGCTACCTCCACTCCTTCTTGTATCAGAAAGCAAGTGAATTTTCTGCAGCCAATCAAAAATTAGCTTCCTTTGAAAACTAAATTTCACTTTCATATTTTGAAATTTCTTAAGTCCTGTATAGGCGCAATGCGCCATGGCTCAATGACGCGTCCTGTTGCTTCCTGTATAGACGCCATGAACCCATGCCCCGTGCTTCAATCAGGGCTCCATGACGCGTCCCGCTCCAGGTAGGGCTCCATGGATCTTCAAGTTAGCTATAAGAACACATCATCATGACGTTAAAAGCATATTTCGAAATATCAAGAGGAGCAATGCTCGAAGGTGAGGTGGCTCGAAAGTCCACATCTACCCTTGGAAGGACTTCAGAAGTCAATCCCAAAGGTTAAAAGAAGATACCCGCGCAAGTCAACATTCTCGAAAGATACATGGTTCGTTCTCGAAGAAAGACTCACGGAGAATTTTGAAGATCAGAACAACTCACAAGAGCAGTTAAGGCAATTGCTTCGGATAAGACTAAACCGACGAAGACAAATGTGAAGCATCCAGATGATAGGAGACATGTGGCATCAATCATCATCGATCATTAGTTAGTTTATTTTTATCCGCTCTCAATAAGGACATGTGTCCACCATGCAAGCTAGTAGTTTATTTTTATAGCTCTATGAATAGGAGTTCATACGAATAACTCGAGGCGACTTCATAACATTAAGTAGCCCATTACGCCTAACACATCTGACTACACATGATCTATGGCTACAATGGTGAATAATGTATGTCTGTGCTAACCCCTTTTGTATTTTCAAACTTATTTCAATTCAATGCAATTTCTTTTCGTCAACTTCACTCTTGTCTCCTTCTTTAGCAATTTACATTTTACTCTCTGCATTTGAGGAATTTGTGATGTTATTTCGCGATCGAGATTTGATTTCCGTGGATTGTTTGAGTTTGTTTTTTTAGTTATCCTTACATTTTTAAAACCCTCCATGCAAAGTTATTGAATTTGTGATGTATGTCTGGGCATGATTCCCATGTTTTGTTCTACTGTTTGGCGCGTCGAATTCGATCGGATAATCACGTAGAATCTCTTATTCGTTTGGTTGTATGGCTGAATTCTCCCTATTTGCCATTACCCGTCTCGAAAAGCGCACAAACTGGGGCTTGTAGTGTAAACCTGTAAACTAGTGAACTCAATATCTTAGTGGAGCCATCTTCTCTCACATAACTTGAATTTATTTGTTTGACAGAAACTTTTAACAAAAAAGTTGAAAAACAAGTTGATGTTTTCCTATGTTTTTCCTTTTTATTTTGCCTACTTGTATAAAAAATAAAGAAATAGATAGTACGGGTAGTCAACAAATGCATGAGATAGGATGAGACACTGCATTTGTAGTCACGGGTTCTGGGCTATCATGGGGGCCTGGCCCATGGCTATTTTATCAGGATGCTTGCATTTGTAGTCATGGGTTCTGGGCTGTCATGGGGGCCATGGCTATTTTATCAGGAGGCAAGAAGAAAATGCATAACCACAACTACAAAGAAATTAGGTCATGGGGGGCAACTGCCCCCATATACCTCGGAGTAAATTCGCCATTGTTTGTGCATAATATATACTAGTTTTGTCGTTGACTAAACTACATTCGGAGAATCAAGTGGTCGCGCTGAGACATATCCAAGAATTTATTAGATTGGGGAGATTTTGTGAAATCTCTTCGTCCATACAATATCATTTCTCCCTCACTTAGCTTTCCCCAACAAGGTCCTATAAATTTTTTTTATACTATGTTTCCCTTAAAGTTTTTTGTGATAAAATGATCCTAAAGAACGATATCTTAAGTTTGAAACGTAATATATATGATAATATTTATTTATTATAATTAAGGTGTAAATATTTTATTATTATATGTAAAGAATTAAAGACGTTGGAAGACCTACCTTCGGGGGTTACACACTAATAGTGGAACAAATATAGTACTCCTTTGTTTTAAAATCGTTTAAAAAAATAAAGGGTTAAATATATTTTCGGTCCCTACAAAATCAGGACCTTCTAAGTTTAATCCCTACATTAAGGAAATAGGCGTTTTAGTCCCTCACTTGTTTTCCGTTTGCAATAATAATCCCTGTCGTTAATTGGACTAGCAGAGTACCCAGTCAGCATTGCCATATAAGCATTTTAGCTGACATGGCATCCACATGTCAATTTACTCATAAAGTACTGACTGCCACATGTCAATATTTAATTGGGTCTCAATGCCACGTGACACTGACATATCACATCATCATCTCATGTCACTACTGCCACGTGGCACTGACACGCACCACGTCAGTAACCATTGGATGACTGTCACGTAGCGCTCGCGTGGCAAGGTGAGAACATTGTTACTAAAAAAATTAGAAAAATCGGTAGAGATGGGATTGAACTCATAAACTCAAAGTGGTGGACGCCACCAAATACCACTAAGCCACACCATTTTAGCTGTGCATGACATGAAGCATGATGAGAAGTCACACAATATTTGCTATCATGCATTTTGTCTTCACAGATTTGTGAGCCTTTTTTTATTCCTTAAACCTTGGTCTTCTGGAGTTCTCTGTAGCTTCTAATGCTTAGTTACTCTCCCTCCTAAGTCCTAATAAATGAGGGTGACGTGAAGTTAAGGAAATGAGTTTTACATGAATATGCAAAGCTCAAATCCAAAATATTCACACATAATTATATGGCAATACTAAAAATGGCTCTATAGGAAAAACAACCTTCAAATTCAACAAAATGACCAATTGTGACTTTACATAGATATGTTTTTTGAGTACATGGAATATATAATACAAGTCATTTTGTGACTATACGAGTTTACCGTTGCAAAGTCATTTTTCGCAACATACAGCGCAAGATCATGTATCAAATCATTCACAAAGTAGCAGTAGTAGCCAGAGTCTTCAAAATCCTGAAGAAATGTATTTGAATTTAACGCATCAATATATTCTCTTGCAACATCTTCTAGCTTTTCACTTTCATTCTAAGATTGAACTAATCCAATTGCTACCCAAAGGTTACCAATATGAAAACAATTGAAGGTGTAGTTTTTGGGATAAAGAGAAAAGTAAACAAAACATCGTCTTAAATAGGATGACATTTGATCATAGCTTAACTTCAATATAGGCAACATGTCAACTTCTTTCTGTACCAAGTTCCATATCTAAGAGTCTCTAACAAATATCCATTTATCCAAATCGTGTTTTGAGAAAAGTGAACTTCCTAATGTCTTCACCACTAGTGGAACCCCTCGGCATTTTTCTCAATTTCTTTTCCTATTTTCACTAGATTTGGATAGTTTACTTATTCACCTTTTTTAAATGTCCATTTGACAGACAAATTAAAAGAATTCTCTAGAGAAAGACCACATAGGAGGGGACGGTATCCATCATTGAAGCAATTGATTACTACGTGTTGTCACAGTGATTTTGGTTTCTTTTAGGCCAACTTTTATCAAATCTTTCAACTCGATCCAGTTTGCACGGTCCTCATTCCATATGTATCTAACACGAGTAAATTTTTTGACAATAAGTGTATTTCTAAAACGTTTTTGTAACAGCTCAATATCTAAGTGGCTAATGTTTTCATGGTGAGCAAGAACAACAATTGGAGATAAGTTGAAGCAAAAGTGGAAACAGCAGAAGCAGAGTTAATGATTTTAATAACTTTTGCTGAAAAAACTAATCCATCTCTTATCATTGAACACCAACTTTGCAAGTGTGGTCTTCCCCAAGCCTCTCATTCCTACCATAGGAATAACACATAGACTTTTATCACTATCACCATCACCATGAGGGTGAGGTTGTATCAAAAGCTTGATAATTTTTTCTCTATCATTCTCCCTTCCTATTACAATTGTAGCATTAACATATGAATGATTCATTTTTCTCCTTTGCACAACTTGTCCATCCTCTAGCTTTTCACTTTCATTCTCAAATTGAACTAATCCAAAAGTGCTATCCAAAGAATGCCAATTTCAAAACTATGGAAGGTATAATCTTTGAGATAAAGGGAAAATCAAGCAAAACATTGACTCAAATAGAATGCAATTGAGTTACTACGTGTTGTCACATGATTTTACTTCCTTTTGCGTCAATTTTTAACAGATCTTCCAACTCGATCCATTTTGCAGCGTTCTCATTCCCTATGTCATCTAACACAAGTAAAAACTTTTGAACGAAAAGTGTATGTTTGAGACGTTTTTGTAACCGCTCGATATATAAGTGGCTAATGTTTTCATGGTGAGCATGATCAACTATTGGAGCTGAAGCTGAAGTGAAAGTGTATGCAGCAAAAACAGAGTTAATGATTTTAATAACTATTTTCCTGATGTCAAAATCATCAGAGATACACACCCAAATCTTCAATTGAAAAAGCTCATCCATCTTTATAATTTTTTCTCTATTATCCTCCCTTCCTATTAGAGTTGTAGCTCAACATATGAATGAGTCATTTCTCTCCTTTGCGCAACTTGTACATTATCAACATAAATTCTCACAAGTCCAAACTTGATTCCATTGGCTGCCATCCTAATTCGAAAAACAAGTGAATTAGAGGAAGAAAAGAAGTTGCATACCTTCATTCTATCTTTAGCATCAAAGTAGATGTTCTGAATCTGCCTTAGCCACTCAGTCAGTCTATGTGGTTTGTCCTTCTTCTTCTCAGCATCTATTAGCAGACCTCTGACAATAGACAAAGTGTCTTTGAGCTTTATTAGGTCGTCATACACACCATGGGCTCGAGAAATCTCTTTCGTCTGAATCTTAATCTGGAATGTACTATGTTTGTGGTTTCGGTGACTGAGCTTCTATGTGCTGCATATACAAACAATTAAGGAAATCTCTTCAAAAAATGATAAATGTCTCACTTGCTTAGGTATGTTTTGAGTATGTGTGTTTATGGTTGCGAAGTCGTTTTTTGCAACATACACTGCAAGATCATGTACCAAGTCCAGCACTTTGAAGGAGTACCCATCGCCAGTGTCTTCAAAATCCTGAAGAAACGATATTGAATTTAACTCATCAATATATTCTCTTGCAACATCTTGTAGCTTTTGACTTTCATTCTGAGATAGAACTAACCCATGTGCTATCCAAAGAATACCAATATTAACGAATCTGAAGGTATAATCTTTGGGATAAAGGAAAAAGTAAGCGAAACATTGCCTCAAATGGGATGGATTTTGATCATAGCTTAACTTCAGTGCTCTCTGTTCCAAGTTCCACATCTCAGAGTCTCTAACAAATATCCACTTATTCAAATCGTATTTTAAGAAAAGTGAAATTCCCAATGTCTTCACGGCTGGTAGAACCCCTCCACATTTTTTCACAATTTCTTTCCCTACTTCCACCAGATTTGGATAGTTTACATCTTCACCAAACGTAGTAGAGAACGGTATCGTAGCAATTGAGTTACTACGTGTTGTCATCATGATTTTGCTTTCTCATTCCATATGTCATCTAATACCCGTAAAAACTTTTGACCATAAAGTGTATGTTTGAAACGTCTTTGTAACGGCTCAATATTTAAGTGGCTAATATTTTCATGGTGAGCTTGAGCAACAATTGGAACTGAAGCGAAAGAGGAAGCATCAGAAACAGAGACACGCACCAAAATCTTCCATTGAAAAACCTCATCCATCCTCTTATCATTAAACACCAACTTTCAAGTGAGTGTTGTACCCCGAAAAATCCGGTTTGAGTTTCTCAATGTACAACGTGGAAAAATTTCGAAGCCGCCACCAATATTTTAATTTTAAGACCAAAACATTGAAAAAATTTCTTTTGAACAAGGCGAATGGTCTTTCGAAAACTAGCGATATGGGTTCGGGGGTCGATTACGTGCGAGGAAGGTGTTAGCACCCCACGCGTCCTCTCTACTGAGAGGGGACCTTTAATTAAGTGTGTGGTTTTAACGTTTGATTTGAAAGATACCTAGATTTGCCTATTTATTTCTTATTTGAAGATAAAAGGAGAAAACTTAATGAAATTTTTTTATTTTTGGCGCTTGACGAGAGTTGGCCTCTCGCTCCTACGTATCTCTTGGTGCGATGGAGAATTCAAAGCTACGTAGTTCTTGCTTTAAGATGAAAAAATTTTGACAGGGTTTTGGAGAGAGGAAGAGCTTTCATAATGATCAAGCAAGCAAAGGCTTTGAGTGATCATTACTAATAGCTCTTGATAGCGTTCATGACAATCAAACAAGCCAAGGCTTTGGGTGATAGTCACTAATAACTTGTGTTAATTAGAAAAGAGTTTGGATGATTTTGGGGGAAAAGGGTGAAGTTATTATCAATGATTGGTTACAAACTTCAGGCGCATTCAATAATCAAATAATCATGCGTATGTCACACATCAACTAAGACTAAACATGCTGATACAATCAGAGATTCAATTGTCAAGGATGCAAGGTGAATTTCTCAAAACAAATGCGTGTGTGTGAGGACAAATGCATTTACCCTAATGACTCTACGCTACAACAGGCATGCAGGCTTACGTCTTCATTAGGAGGTCATACACGTTGAGGGAACGACACACAGTTAAGTCAAGACAATTTAAGTAGCATCGAAAACAAGTAAACAATTGATTATAGGCATAGAATGATCTTAGTTAAATTAATGACATGTGAGCAACGATTTCTTAATAACATGAACTAAGAGAAATTGCATAAAGGCTAAAGTAAGTCTATCCTTTGCAATACCTCACGAACCCTAAACCCTAAACATACAATCTCATTTGTTATTCACCAAGAAATTAAAAGGGGAAGGTTGAATCACATAGAGCAATCCTCTCACTTTGAGAAAAGTGCACTAGGCACTAGTGAGAGTCAACTTGCCTATCATCAACAACTAACAATAAGATTTAACACAAAAATGAAATACTAGCAACAATATTAAACATCATCAAGCAAAGAACAACAATAAAATCAAACTGAAAATATTTTAATCATAGATATACGAACCAAAGGATACATAGGTCCACATTTTATAAAAAAAAAACACAGGCTGTAATCAAAACGTGGGGGGGGGGGGGGTATTATAATCAACCAGATGTTAAAAAAAAGGAAGGAACTTAAAAAAAACAAAGCAACTCCAGCCCACTGGGCTGTGAAACGCCAAACAAAAAAACAACAAACAAAAAAGGAAAGGAAGCCCAGACCAACATTCAAACAGAAAAACAAAACCTAAAGTTAAACTCTAATCATGCGCCGTTCCATTCTTATTCGAGCAGAGAGGAGAAAAAACAGATCGGGAGAAAGAAGGTACCGAGAGAGAGAGGCGCGAGAGAGAGAGAGGCACGAGAGAGCTTCGCCGGTGATGTTCTCGGTGATTTGAGCGGCGGATTCACCGGTGGTGTGGTTCATTTGGAGATGGGTGTGCGGCGCGAGGCAGCGGCGGGTGGCGCGACGGTGGGGTGGTGAGAGAAGGGTGGTGGTCTCTGTTACAGTTGTGGTTCTTGTGTTTTTGTTGCTGTTCTGGTTTGTGCTTCTGTATTGTTGTTCTCTGTTTTGTGCTTTTTTTTCAACGTGCTCTGTGTTGTGTGATTTTTCAGTGTATGTGTTCTTCTCAGTGTATGTGTTGTGTGTTGGGTGTATTGAGTTTGTTGTGTATTTTTCTGTGTTTTGTGTTTTTTTTCACTGTATGTGTGCTGCGTTTTTTTCCCTGCATCAGTGCTTGAAGCTCAATTTATAGTGCTCTTATTGTGGTGTAGGTGTGGTATTGAGCAGAAATCAAAACTCTTGGGAGACCACTCACCGAGGCAGCAGATGAGGGTTCTGTGTGTATCGCCCAAGGTCGCAATGTCTTTCTTTGGAAACGAGTACCAAACAAGGGGACATGAAGAAGGAAGTTTGAGCTAGTAGCTCAAAATACCCTCATGGCAAAGAAGAACAACAAACATCCTCATTGCATTAGATTTTTTTGTTTGACTTCCTTTGTTTATTTGATGTATAATTATTTGATTCTTTTTTTTTTTTTTGTAACAAAGGGGACAGATTTAAATAAATATATTACATTTGATTACTTGGTGATGTCTGCTATTTTGATAACTACTAACAACAACTAAATACCACTAACATAAATAGCGAAACCATTACGCGTAAATGACGAGACGCGAGCGCGCGCACACACAAGAATCGAAATACGCGCCGCAGATAGAAATAATACGCGCGCAACAACGAGACTAGAAGTACGGGCATGCGATTCTACATGAATACGCGCGCACAGTGAGAATAAGAAATGCTAAATTGATGACGAACACATTTGTGCAGCCGAGACCTACAAAACGAGCCACATATTTTGGGGTTTTCTAAAAACGAGAAAAATGCTTATTAACATTGAGTATTTACAAAGACACAATTTTATTTGATTTTCAACTAGTCGGACGAAATTGGGGTATATTAATTTTGCCCCTCTTTATTTGGATTTTGACAAGGAATATGAATTGGTGAAACATATTCCAAGGCAAAATAGAAATAAAGAACTCAAAAATTATACCAATTTTGTCCACTTGGGGAAATCTGAATTTTTCTTTTTCAATGGGTGTCAGCCTTCGGCCAACAAAAGCAGAAAGTAAGCTTGGTACCACCCTCGAGTGGTAGTAAAGCGATAAAGACAAATGGAAATCAATTGGCGCTAGCCCTCGGTGGCAAAAACAAGAAATAAAGCAATAAAGATGGTATCGACCTCTGCAGTAGCCGACACTGGCGCAGAAATAAATTGGTGCCAACCTCGTGAGACCAAAGAAACAGAAATGAATTGGCGCTAGCCTCGGTGAAAAAAAACAAGAAGTAAAGCAATAAAGATGGTATCGACCTGCAGTAAGCCGACTTTGGCGGAAATAAAGAAAGTGATAAAGAATGCGATAAAGAAAGGGGCACTTGTGGCTCTGGAAGGAACACTTGGTTACGAAGGAGCACTTGTGGCTCTGAAGAGCACTGGGCTCTGAAGGTGGCTTGTTCGAGCGGCACGAGGTTCAATATCAAGTTGTGGGGTGATACATTTTACCTTGATGGACTTACGCTATGCTTTATATCGACACGGCTAGTCGAAGGACACGAAGTTCGGGGGCCGATCCGTGCATGCTCGGTGATGACTTGGCGAAATGAAGGTCGAGATCTGAGGGGCCGATCCGTCATGCTCAGTGATGACTTGGCGAAATGAAATTCGAGTTCAAAATCGCTGTTTGTTTGTTGATTTAAACTAAACCGAAGGACCCTAGGTCCGATGATTCGTCTTGCTCGATAACGACGGGATCCGAAGGACACATTGGTCCGAAGGGACACGTGGGTCTGAAGCGGATTCGCAAATCCTCGTTGATTGATCGATTGAGATGGCCAATCTTTGGCATATTGAATTGAGGTACTGCATACGCCGGTTGATGCAAGGATGGTGCATGAAGCATGGGTGCATGTTATGCAAAGGCATGTTATCTGAGAGCATGTTATGCGAGTGCATGCAATGCTATGATTTTGGTGTAATGATGCATGTGGCGGAACACTCTTGAGGTTTGACTTTTGATTTGATTTTTCTTGATCGACTTTCTTTTTCTCGATCATCTGCTTTTTCATTTGCTCTTTTGCTCTTTTGGCTTTTTCTTTTCTTTGGTTCGACCAACCCGTGACACAACCGTGGAACCGATTAGATTGTGGTGGCGTATGAGCCAAGTGCGGACTTGCTTTATAATTTTGCCATTTGAGAATGATTACGAGCATAATTGTTTGCTTGCGAACTTAATTTGCTTTGAAAAGTTGTTTCCTTTCCATGACTTCTAGAAATTTCGCAACGATTGTGATGCTTTATGATTTATGCACATGTTTTGAGATCAATGTCACCATCATCATAAAACGCTTATTTTGAGCAGTAAAAGCAGGAAATAGAAAATCAAGCAGATATGAGAAAGAGTGAACTTTATTGATGTAAAAGTCGATCGATCTGTAAAGTTATTCCGATTGCTCAATACATTTGAAAGTTTAAACTACAAAAAGACACTAAAAAGAGAGAAGCTAATTTCATTGTCCATCTCTCGGGGCAAGTGCCAACCATTTATTTCCATGACTTTGACCACCCTCTTATCCGGACTTTTCGGGGTGTTGTATGCCTTTGTCTACTTTTCATGCCCAAGCTTTTCGACCCTAATTTTTGCTGGACCGCCGCTGCGGGTTTTCAATCCACCGGTCGCTCACGATTTTGCCGAGGCCGCCCTTTGGGTTTTCAACCTAGCGAGCTATTTTTACTTGGCTTATCTTTCTCTTTTTCGCCTATTTCTTTCGGGCATAATACTTCTTCACCGATCGTAATTAACGGGTTCCTCGGATCTTCGCCGTCCATATTTGTGAGTATCGCGCTCCTCCAAAAAAGGCTTTCTTGACTATATATGGGCGTCATAGGTGGGAGTCCATTTTCCACGGGGATCACTTTGAATAGGCGGGATCTTCTTGAGCACCAGGTCTCCTCGTTGAATTCTCTGGGACGAACCTTCTTGTCGAAAGCGGTTTTCATCCTTTCTTTGGTATAGCGCCCATGACACAAGGTGTGATTCTCTTCTCCTCAATGAGATTTAGTTGATCTAGGCGAGCTTGTACCCACTCTGCTTCCTCCAACTTAGTTTCCATTAGTACCGCGAGGAGGGTATTTCAACCTCGATAGGAGCACCGCTCGACCCATACACAAAGAGAAAGGGGTTGCCCCGGTCGATGTGCGTCGCATCGAGGCACGATAGCCATGCAACGCAAAAAGGAAGCATTTCATGCCAATCCTTGTAGGTTACCACCATCTTTTGCACAATCTTCTTGATGTTCTTGTTGGTCGCTTTGCCGATCGCCCCATTCATCTTCGGACGATGCGACGGATGAATTGTGATTTGAATCTTGAACTTCGAGCACGTGTCCTTCATCATTCTGCTGTTCAAGTTCTGCCATTATCGGTGATAATCTTGTCGGAAGACCGTAACGGCAGATCGAGATCTTTCTTGACAAACACCGCAACCACCGAATGGTTATACTTGAATAGAGGCAACTTCAACCCACTTTGTGAAATAGTAAATGGCGACCAAGATGAAACGATGCCCATTTGATGCTTTAGGTTCAATTGGACCTATGACGTCCATGCCCCACATTGAGAACGGCCAAGACGCAGTCAAGACATTCAATTTAGCGGTGGTACATGAATGTGATCGGCGATAGATCCGCACTCGTGGCACTTCCTCACTAAAGCCGTAGCAATCCGACTCCATTTGCAACCAAGAATAGCTTGACTCTCAAAATCTTTCTAGCCATAGTGTGTCCACTGGAGTGGGTTCCAAACGAACCTTCATGCACATCTCTCATGATTCTTTCGGCTTCTTCTTTGGCAACACACCTCAGGAGAACCATATCATAGTTTCTTTTGTAGAGAACTTCACCACTCAAGAAGAAATTCCTTGACAATCTTCTGAGAGTTCTCTTGTCATTCTCTGATGCCCCAGGTGGGTATTCCTGATTAGTGATGTATTGTTTGATATCATGATACCATGGCTTGTCATCAGACTCTTCATCTATTGCTGTGCAGTAATGATGCGCAGGTAGGCTCCGGTGCTGAATTCTGATATTGGTCAAACTCTTGTCATAGTTAACATTGAACATGGAAGACAGTGTTGCCAATGCATCGGCCAACTGGTTTTCATCTCGAGGGATATGCTTAAAGTTGATTTCGTCGAAAGACTCCATCAACTCTTGCACATAATCACAATAAGGAATCAGTTTGGGATCTCTGGTCTCCCAATCGCCTCTTACTTGATGAATAACCAAGGCTGAATCCCCATACACATCTAGCCTTTTAACTTTCCATTCTAGGGCTGCTTGAATACCCAAAATGCATGCTTCATACTCTGCTATGTTGTTTGTGACATAGAAGCTTAGTCTTGCAGTGACAGGAATGAAGCGGTTGTCAGGAGATATCAACACAGCTCCTGCCCCATGCCCCCATACATTTGACGCACCGTCGAATATCATTCTCCACCTTTCATTTTCTTGGGACTTCCCCTCGTCGAACAGTGCCATGATATCTTCATCAGGAAAATCATGCCGCATTGGTTGGTAGTCTGGAATCGGCTGACATGCTAAGTACTTGGCAAGTGCACTGCCCTTGACTGCTTTCTGCGTGACATACAGGATATCATACTCTGATAATAACATTTGCCAACGAGCGATCCGTCCTGTGAGTGCTGGCTTTTCAAAAATGTATTTGATTGGATCCATTTTAGATACCAACCAAGTTGTATGACTCAGCATGTACTGTCTTAAACGATGAGCGGCCCATGCTAAGGCACAACAAGTCTTTTCTAGCATTGAGTATCTCGTCTCACAATCAGTGAATTTTTTACTCAAGTAGTATATAGCATGCTCTTTCTTTCTCGATTCATCATGTTGCCTCAAAGACACATCCCATCGAATTGTCCAACACGGTTAGATACAGGATAAGTGGTCTTCCGAACACCGGCGGCATCAAAATTGGTGGGTTCTGAAGATAATCTTTAATCCTTTCAAAGGCTCTTTGGCAATCATCGCTCCACTCTAGCTTTTGGTTCTTGCACAACAGCTTAAAGAGAGGCTCGCAAGTGTCAGTTAATTGGGATATGAACCTTGAGATGTAGTTCAGTCTCCCAAGGAAACCACAGACCTCTTTTTCAGTCTTTGGTGCTGGCATTTCAAGGATTGCTTTGACTTTATCTGGATCGACCTCTATCCCTTTCTGACTGACGACAAATCCCAGTAACTTCCTGGATCTTACACCTAAGGTGCATTTTGCTGGGTTTAACCTGAGCTTGAACTTCCGTAGACGTTCGAAGAGTTTTTGCAGATTAACAATGTGCCCCTCATCAGTCTTGGATTTTGCAATCATATCGTCTACATACACCTCAATTTCCTTGTGCATCATGTCGTGGAATAATGTCACCATTGCTCTCGATAAGTTGCTGCGGCATTTCTTGAGTCCAAAAGGCATCACTTTGTAGCAAAATGTTCCCCTGAGAGAGTTATGAAGGTGGTTTTCTCCATATCTTCTGGAGCCATTTTTATCTGATTGTACCCTGAATATCCATCCATGAAGGAGAATAGAGAATGTTGGGTTGTACTGTCTACCAGAATATCAATATGAGGCAGGGGGAAGTCATCTTTGGGGCTAGCTCTGTTTAGATCCCTGTAATCGACACACATCGACCTTGCCATCTTTTTTCGGAACATGGACGATATTTGCTACCCATTGTGGATACTTGGCCACTGCTAGAAACCCCGCATCAAACTGCTTTTTTACTTCATCCCGATCTTCAATGACATCTCGTGTTTCTTCTCAACTTCGCTTGGCCGGTGGGCACTGCGGCTTCATCGGCAACTGTGTGCTCAACAATGTCGGTATCTAGCCCCTGGCATATCCTTATATGACCACGCAAAGACATCGGCGTAATCATGCAAGAGTTGGATTAGCCTTTTGCGTTCACTATCTTCCATGGCGATCTCGACCTTAACCTCTCTTTTATCCTCTTACGTACCCCAAGTTGATTATCTCAATCGACTCTCCATGAGGTGAATGATCTTTTCTTCTGCTCTATTAGTCTCATCAATTCCGAGGAGTTTCCCGGCTTTCCTCAACACCCCCTCCGGTTTGGTTAATTGGGTGATCAAAGTCATAATAGGAATCATTGGCTTTGTTATTTTCAGAGATAATTACTTTTGATCCGCATTCGTAGAAGCGAAAGTAGAATGAAAAGCGAAACAAACAAAATAAAGCGAAAAGAAAGAAAAGATAAATGAAGAAAAGAGATTTTATTGATGGAATTCAAAACAAACTTTTTTATTGATGATGGTGTCATTGAAAATAAAAACATGCATGCCCTAACAAACTATCCTGAGGCCTTGGGCAGAGCCAAAGGAGTGCATTACAATCATTACTTTGAACTAAAAGTGATGGGCAAGTCGACAGCTTCCCAATTCTCAACAGCAGTAACTTGATCTGGGTCTAGTAACCCTGCACTCTTGAAGCTCTGACGAATGTCACAGATGGGGGACGGCACACAGTTAAGTCAAGACAATTTAAGTAGCATCGAAAACAAGTAAACAATTGATTATAGGCATAGAATGATCTTAGTTAAATTAATGACATGTGAGCAACGATTTCTTAATAACATGAACTAAGAGAAATTGCATAAAGGCTAAAGTAAGTCTATCCTTTGCAATACCTCACGAACCCTAAACCCTAAACATACAATCTCATTTGTTATTCACCAAGAAATTAAAAGGGGAAGGTTGAATCACATAGAGCAATCCTCTCACTTTGAGAAAAGTGCACTAGGCACTAGTGAGAGTCAACTTGCCTATCATCAACAACTAACAATAAGATTTAACACAAAAATGAAATACTAGCAACAATATTAAACATCATCAAGCAAAGAACAACAATAAAATCAAACTGAAAATATTTTAATCATAGATATACAAACCAAAGGATACATAGGTCCACATTTTATAAAAAATAAACACAGGCTGTAATCAAAACGTGGGGGGTATTATAATCAACCAGATGTTAAAAAAAGGGAAGGAACTTAAAAAAAACAAAGCAACTCCAGCCCACTGGGCTGTGAAACGCCAAACAAAAAAAACAACAAAAAAAGGAAAGGAAGCCCAGACCAACATTTAAACAGAAAAACAAAACCTAAAGTTAAACTCTAATCCTGCGCTGTTCCATTCTTATTCGAGCAGAGAGGAGAAAAAACAGATCGGGAGAAAGAAGGTACCGAGAGAGAGAGAGAGAGGCGCGAGAGAGAGAGAGGCGCGAGAGAGCTTCGCCGGTGACGTTCTCGGTGATTTGAGCGGCGGATTCACCGGTGGTGTGGTTCGCTGGAGATGGTGACGGTGACGGAGACGACGGCGGTGGCGCGCGACGGTGGGGTGGTGAGAGAAGGGTGGTGGTCTCTGTTACAGTTGTGGTTCTTGTGTTTTTGTTGCTGTTCTGGTTTGTGCTTCTGTATTGTTGTTCTCTGTTTTGTGCTTTTTTTTCAATGTGCTCTGTGTTGTGTGATTTTTCAGTGTATGTGTTCTTCTCAGTGTATGTGTTCTGTGTTGGGTGTATTGAGTTTGTTGTGTATTTTTCTGTGTTTTGTGTTTTTTTCACTGTATGTGTGCTGCGTTTTTTTCCCTGCATCAGTGCTTGAAGCTCAATTTATAGTGCTCTTATTGTGGTGTAGGTGTGGTATTGAGCAGGAAATCAAAACTCTTGGGAGACCACTACTGAGGCAGCAGTAAGGGTTAAGGTGTATCTGCCCAAGGCTGCAATGTCTTTGCTGGAAATGAGTACCAAACAAGGGGACATGAAGAAGGAAGTTTGAGCTAGTAGCTCAAAAATACCCATGGCAAAGAACAACAAAGATCCTCTGCTTGCATTACGTATTTTTTTGTTTGACTTCCTTTGTTTATTTGATGTATAATTATTTGATTCTTTTTTTTTTTTTTGTAACAAAGGGGACAGATTTAAATAAATATATTACATTTGATTACTTGGTGATGTCTGCTATTTTGATAACTACTAACAACAACTAAATACCACTAACATAAATAGCGAAACCATTACGCGTAAATGACGAGACGCGAGCGCGCGCACACAAGAATCGAAATACGCGCACAGATAGAAATAATACGCGCAACAACGAGACTAGGTACGGGCATACGATTCGACGTGAATACGCGCGCACGGTGAGAATAAGAAATGCTAAATTGATGACGAACACATTTGTGCAGCCGAGACCTACAAAACGAGCCACATATTTTGGGGTTTTCTAAAAACGAGAAAAATGCTTATTAACATTGAGTATTTACAAAGACACAATTTTATTTGATTTTCAACTAGTCGGACGAAATTGGGGTATGACAGTGAGGTCTTCCTCAAACCTGCCATTCCCACTATAGGAATAACACATAGACTTTTATCACTATCCCCATCATGAACTTGCATCAAAAGCTTTATAATTTGTTCTCTATCATTCTCTCTTCCTATTTGTTCTCTCCTTTACACAACTTGTCCATTATCAACATAAATTCTCACAAGTCCAAACTTGATTCCATCGGCTGCTACCTTATCCAATTTATCCCTAATCTCTTGGATTTGATGCACCATCCTAATTCGAAAAACAAGTGAATTAGAGGAAGAAAAGAAGTTGCATACCTTCATTCTATCTTCAGTATCAAAGTAGATGTTCTGAATCTGCCTTAGCCACTCAGTCAGTCTATGTGGTTTGTCCTTCTTCTTCTCAGCGTCTATTAGCAGACCTCTGACAATAGACAAAGTGTCTTTGAGCTTTATTAGGTCGTCATACACACCATGGGCTCGAGAAATCTCTTTCGTCTGAATCTTAATCTAGAATGTACTATGTTTGTGGTTTCGGTGACTGAGCTTCTATTTGCTGCATATACAAACAATTAAGGAAATTTCATAAATGCGCGTTAGTACACATTAAACCGAAGAAGAAAAAAGGGGGGAAATGAAAAATAAGAAGAGAGAAAGCGCATTTTCGTTGTACCTGAAAAAGGCTAGGGTTTCGAATTTTCACGGGATTTAGAGAAGAGAAAACAATGAGCAACAGAAGAGTGAGTGTTTTTTTTGTGTTTGTGTTTATGCAGCAGCAAAAACAGTCTGCCACTGCTCAAAAGGAAAGCAATGAGGTGGAGGGTGGTTTGGTAATTTTGGAGGCTTTTGATATGGGTCTGTGATCTAACTTACTGAATAAACCGGTTTTTGACCAACTGGTTTTCAGAAACCGAACCGAACCAATAAACCAGTCCAATTTGGTTTCGTTTTCAAACCATGCACACCCCTAGTGGCGACTGAAGGAAGAGGAAAGTGATGGGTTTGGAATGTGTGGAAGGGTTGAAGGTTAAGTTACACAAAACTATGTTGTTGTGTATGGTACACAAGTTTGACTTTACCTGCTATACCAAGTGAAAAAATGTGTTGACCGGTTATCAGTTAATAGCAAATTTGGACCGAGTAAAGTGAAAAACTAAAAGTGAACCCAACATCCTTTTCGTTTGCAAACCAGACGCGTGAGAAAGGTTCCGACACAAATTACTTTACCGCTGTCCAACTTAATGCATTGACCCATAAATACTTTTGTATGTGTTTGTGTAATATTATGAAATTAATGAGTTGTTTAGAAAAAAAATTGAAGCCTATTGATAAAGCGGAGCCACAAAATCGGAAGAAGAGAAATCTGTGGTGTTGAAGGACATCTCTTAATTTTATAAGGCTGATTGGCCAAAATCAACTAGAAACGTCACAATTGCTGTACGCTCTCCGTAACCGTATGGCTGTTTAGTTAAAACATAACGGAACTGTGTGTTTCTTAGAGCATCTATAATGGTGGTTCTTATAGTGTTTTTTTCTTATTAAAGATCATTCTTAATAAGGAATATTTTTTATCTAGCAATTCCTAGGCCGGAGGACAATGATGCTACAAGTGAGCCTTGTTTTGCCAATCAATCCGCACAAGAATTCTCCTCTTGAAGGAATGTTGAAAGCTGAGATGCCAACCAAGTTCCTTAAAGGAGCGGATATGATCAATAATGCGCGCGATGATGATGAGAGTACAAACTCCTCATTGATGAACCAGGCGATACCAACGAATCGGGCCTCGCAATCAGATTTTGATATCCATTTACTTGAGCAATGTTGAGTCCCTGAGCAATGACCTGCAAGTCTGCATTCATGTTGTTTGTGTAGTCACACCCGCCTGAGAAACTTGAAATCCAATTGCCATTGTGATTCCGAAAGATCCCATACCCTGAGCGGCCAGGGTTGCCAAAGGAGCTACCATCAACATTAAGCTTAACATAGTACCGGAGGTGGTGTCCAAGGGATTAATTAGTCGCGGATACTTGTGAGAAGAGGGGTTAGGAAAAGCTTTGGTTTTAGCATCCAAGAGAGAATGAATTCTGCTAACAGCCCGCCAATTGTCCTATCTAATGTCAAAGAAAACTTCTTCATTTTTTTAGACCTCCATAACATCCAGCAAGCAATGATAAAAAGAATACCAAAATTGCTTGTGGCATTGGATTTGAACCAAAGGCATGGATAATCCTTATTTAAAGTGGGGGCATAAGCCCCCAATTAGGTGAACCTACATCTGTCCCTGATCAGAATTTAATTGTTTAATTTTTCTTTTAAATTTTTGCAAGAGCATGTTGCTTTCAATTTCAGATCTGGTTTCATTTAAAGTGAAGATGATATCTTTCAATTTCAGATTTGGTTCAATTTCAATTTGGTTAGAGATGGACTTTGAGCTTTGAGAGGAAGAGCATTCGAGATTTGAGAATTTTTTTGGTGAATATTCCATTCCAGATCTGAGAGTGAGGAAGAGAGGTGTAGATATGAGAGAGAAAGAGAGAGAGAAATATTACTTTCAACTATTGAACGGTACTGTGAAAAGAAAAGATGAAGATAAGTTTATGGTTCTGGGTAATTTCAGTGTTTTGGTAGTTTTCTCTAGGTTTGTTTTTGAGTTGAAGATGCTTACTCAGCAAAAAAAACAGCGACACATAAGCTCTGTAACTGACACATCAACATCGTTAATGCCAATTGGGTTTTCTGTAACGGAAATACTACAAAGGACTAACAGTGTACAAATTATCCAACTTGTTACACATAAATAACTTAAAGAATCTCTGGTGTAATTTAGCCAAACAAAAATGTCATTACTTGGAGAAAATGATTCATAACTTTTAGGCTTGAATATATTTTTACCCCAGCAAATATGGGGTGTTTTGCTTTTACCCCCTACAAATTATTTTTTTAAAAAAAACCCCTTGCAAAATCCTATTTTTTGGTTTTAGTCCTTCTGCTAGACAAGCGTTACAAAAAACGTCTACGTGGCTAACAGAAGTGTGATTTGGCATTTTTTCTTTTATATTATTTTAAATGTTGATTTGGGTGCCATGTAATTAACTTTTATTTTAATTTTTTTGGCTTCCACACTTCCTCCATTTCTTCGTCTCTCTCAAAGCCTTGTTTCTCTCACTCATTTCAACAACCTCATCTCTTTCACTTCTCAGCACTCTCTCTCATTTCCTTCTCGGGAAAAGCTTTCACTTCCCATCACTTCCAACAACTTTTCAAGAAGGGGAGTCAACTAAAGCTTTCACTTCTCATCACATGAAAACCTTCATCTCTCTCTCTCTCTCACTTCTCATCACTCTCCCTCATACCCATATCCTGAAAAATTTCATCTTGTTTTTTTTGGTTTGATATTTGGATTGAGTTGTTCTCATCCCATCAACCACCACCGAAGAAGATTTCTCACAACCCAAAGATCTGAGATCGAAGAGGAAAGTTTGGAAGCAAATTTTGGGGAAAACCCAAAATTGCTAATTAGGTAGGGCTTGCGATTCTGATTTTACGGTTTGTTTTAAGTTTTGTGGATTGTTGTTTATGGATTGTTCTTCATCTCAAAATCAAGGTTTTATGGGTTTAATAAATCTGTTGGTTTAATCAAACCGTATGCTGGTTTTGTGAGAGAGAGAAGATCGTTTCTAGTTTAAGATTTGGAATGAGAAGAAACAATGGTGGTGAAGAACGAGAGAGAGAGGAAGAAACGTCAGAGCTATGAAAAACCAAAACACTATTTGGGTTTTAATGTTTGGACCATTTTGTTCCGTTGAATATTAAAGATTTGATTGTGGAAGTAAGAGTTGAATGGAGAATAATATAGTGATAAGAAGTGAGAGATAGAGATAAGATGAGGTGGGGGAGAGAGGATAATGGAGGAATTTGTGGAAGAGATGAATGAAACGTGAGATGGGGGAGAGGATAATGGAGAAATTTGTGGAAGCCTAATTAAATAAAAAATCTTAATTTATTTGGTCAATAATTTAAATTAATTAAAATAAATATTAATGACATGGCAGCTCAGTCAGCATTAAAAAAATTAGAAATGAATAAAAAATGCCACGTAGACGTTTTTTGTAACGTTTGTAAGGACTAAAACCAAAAAAAAGGATTTTGCAAGGGATTTTTTAAAATTAAAAAAATTGTAGGGGTAAAAGCAAAACACCCCATATTTGCAGGTGGTAAAAACATATTTAAGCCTAACTTTTAATATTACATGACCATCACTTTGCTCAACAATAATAATCACCGAGGAGAAAGGAGTAATTGCTTGCATTCTCCACTTCAAGTACTCATTATCATAATCTTATCATGTAGTTATCAAAATGTATGAAAACAGTTAACAATGACAATTACCTCTGATGGAGCATAATAATAAGAGTAAGTTGTGTTGATTTTCTTTAGTGCTAAAGACTACCAAGATATCAGAACTTTAATTTTTTCTCTCTCTAAACTTGTTGCAACTCATCTGGTATCACTTTTATAGATGGGTTCTTCCTTGACCGACACTCTTGGACCCTTGATGGTTTGGATCGATATTAGGATATTGATTTTCCCACACCCCCTCCTACTCTTCGCACGCCCCTTAACTTATTTTTTCCAAAATTGACCTCGCGTGAGATGCTCGTGAAGCACGGGTTAAGTGAGTGCTCGCATGACGTTGTGCGAACTGGTTCGAACGACGTTATCCGTGTTAAGGAATTTATGTTGTTCGCATGACATCGTTCGAACGTGTTCGAATAAACTCATTCGTGTTAAAGAATATTGCAAACTGATGGTGTGAGGGTGTGTTTTTGCTGCCTCGAATGGCGTTATTCGAACCTGTTCGAAGGGATGCGTGCGAATAGGCATTCAAATGGTATCATGTGAATTACTGTTATGCAGAAACAGAAACTTAATAAACCAGAAAGAGAGTTTTGGTGATTTCAAAAGTTGTCTATCAATAGTTATACAACGTTTTGTACCAAAATTATAAACCTAACTTAACATTCACTACCATCACTATCTTTACTTAAATCTACACAAGGAGGGGTATGGGGGGTTGTGATTGTAGGATCAAACACTTCCACTTTTGCATCCGGCTAATAAAAAGCGAGTCTCAACCCTTTGCTATGGGTGCCCTATTAGTATTCCATATCAAATCCAGCACATGCATTGGACTTCCAGACTTCATAAAGATCTTCAAAAAGACAACAAAAAAACAGAATGTTATGTAATGTTTTGGAATAACTACATTATAAATAGAAGACACTTTACCTGTACAAAGTATTTGTGTTGTGGTACCAAAAGGATGTTGAACTGTCGGGCACTTCTGAATGGTGCAACATTAAAAGGAAAAATTGTGTAACAACAATTAGGTGACCAACAAGTTAGGACGACTTTGTACTTGTTACTAATTAGATACCCCATATCTGGTGTAGTCATCCAATTATCTTCAATATTATTCCCATGATGTGCCCTCAACAACGCCTTCATCAAAAATGTGACCTTACCAATACCATCATACAGTCGAGTGTAGAAGTCATTGTTTTGGTTAAGCTCCCCATCGATCGATTCGATCGATCGCCAAGCCTCCTCATCCCTTCCAAGAAATCGCAATACACCGGAATCCACAGTTACCATCACCAACCACATTAACAATTTTTTCAACATAGGGACGCATGTACTCTGACATCCCTATTATGTATGTATTAAAAACATCCATAACTGCAGCATCCATATCTGTAACAATAGGATTTGGTGTAAGAGCAGGAGCTGGTGTCAAAGTCTGTGTTGGTGTCAAAGTAAGAGCTGTTGAAACAAAGAGCGAGAGTGACTACTGTAACAATAGGTGTGGGTGTTGGTTTCTTATGTAGTGGAGGAGTAGGGATTGTAGTAGCACCGTCGACTGAGTTCTCTTTTTGCTTTGTGATGTATTAGGTCTTTGGACACGTTGACAAAGTAGGAGTTGGACCGTAACTCGTGTGGGTTTGTAGGCGTGCCCACTCCTACTTTGGGGGGGAGTAGGTCGTTTACGAGACTGAGCAAAACATCCACTAGATGAACCCTGGGGGGAGTCAAATTTGTCATCTACATGCTCCCAAAATGACTTGTCTCGCTTTGTTGAGTAATATATCAACATTCCCTTTCTTATCTTTTTTTGGTGCTCCCTTTGTAATGATTGTATCCGGCGGTGGACACATAGAAGCCGTGTCTGGGAATGCCAATTCACGTGCTTTTGCCTTAATCATAACTCTACTGGCGTGATCAGAGGCCTCAAACCTTCTTTTGATAGCTTCAAGTTCAATGTCTAGACTCATGGAATCATCCATTACCTCTGTCTATATTTTGAAATTCAACCTCTGCCAATGTTTGGTGAATCATGCTCAACCGAATTGGAGTGCAGTCCATCATAACCCTACAAAAAAAGCGACATTGATTTAGTGACAACCCGTCAAAACAAGTTGAGTTTGTAGACATAATAACAAGATGAGTGTACATCATACCTTGAAAGCTCACATGCACATGGTAGTCCGTGTTTAGTCCTGAGCGTGCATCGACATAATGATGGGTTAAGTGAAACGGATCCAGTCTGCTGCATCTCATCCAAAATATGGTCTATAGCATTAGATGAAAGTAAACCCTTAATTTCATCAAAAATCTTCTTCTTCAAGTGGTGAACTTTCACTCTACTCAAACTATGCTCGAAGTGCATTTTAAGGTCAAAATGTTGTATCCTAAGCATGGTCTGCATTCCATCCCAGCACTTACACAAATCTCCCCTACTGTCTCGTAATATTTGCTTCAAGTGAGAGTGTGCAGACTCAACTTTGTTGTTGGTAGTGTTGCCAAGGTGCATATGTTTATTTATCCATGCATCAATAAATTTTTCCTTGAAGGGGTCTAGCCAGGTGGTCTTCACATAATGTATGAAACTGGGATAAGGTCCTACCAAGTCGTGAAATAGACCCAACTCATAATCATACTCTTCCGTAGTCTTCGCATAGACAACAGATTGAAATGCACCCATAATGTCATTAACAATAGCTTGGTCTTTCACAATGAGCCTTGCTTTGGCCCTCACATTTTTCTTAATGTGAAATTGGCACAACAAGTTTGCAGATGTTGGAAATATTGCTGCCAAAGCATTCATCATACCTGTGTCTCTGTCAGTAAGTATGACTTGTGGAAGTTCATCCTGTTCCTAAATAAACCCCTCAATTTCTCAAGAACCCATGCAAAGTTATCCATCCTCTTCCTATTGACATAAGGAAATGCAGCAGAGTAAGTCTTCTCAGTTGAGGTTACACCAACGATCTCAACCAACGGATACCTGTACCGGTTGGTTTTATATGTGGAATCAATCAACAAAACAACCGGGAAGGTGTTTAGAAGCTCAATGGAATCTGGATGTGCCCAAAAGATGGAATTTGGTATTGTGAGCCCGTAGTCCCATAAGAAGTCCCTTCTAAGGGAGTCTAGATTCTTGATTTTTTTCTCGGATTTACTGGCTGTGGTTTCATTACGATCGGAGTAGGTTGCCCGAAAACCGATTTTTTAGCCTAAATTAGTCGTTCGACGTATAAAATCGTCACGTGTTAACGAACTACACACTAAACCTATTTTCAGGCCTTAATTAATTTTTATTTGACTTAAAAAAATAAATAAAAATACCATAGGGATCGTATATACGCCTGGGGGTGTATATACGACCCTAACATTATGGCCATCGTATATACACCCCCCAGGCGTATATACGATTGGCCAACCCCCACATCAATCGTATATATGCCTTGGAAGTGTATATATGATGGCCATAATGTTAGGGTCGTATATACAGCCCCAGGTGTATATACGATTTGTGTTAACTTTTTTAAAAAAAAATACGTTTTCAAAAGGGCATTTTGGGGTTTCACTTTTGTGTGGGGGTATATGAGGAAGTGGTGGGGGTAAAAAAAAAAACCATGATTCTTTAGTGTTGAAAATGCCATAAATAGTTGTACTGCTGCATTCATTTGTTGCCAAGTCTAAATTCTGATTTGCATGGTTATGCAAGGCCACCCTAAATGAGGCTGTATAGTTAGCATATTTGATATTTTCAATCCTTTATATTTGGTCTTCTAGAGTGGTTCAGTTTGTTCTCCCTTATAATAAATATTTATTAATGTTGAAGTTAATGAATGAGCTATACATGAAAGATTGTATGCAAAGCTCATATTAAACATTTCACCAATAATTTTATGGAAATACAAAAAATGGCTCTAAGTTGATAAAAAGAAAGCTAAACCAAAAAAAAAAACAAAGCATTCCAAGGAAGAAAACACCTAACCCAGCTTATATATTACGGTACTCCTTTTTAATCCAACAATATCACAATCCAGAGGAAGGGCAGTCCAAGTTACCTTATAATCAATTGAGTACAAAAGACATGGCCTGATAAATCCACTTTAAATTAATTCATCAAATGACAAATGCTGAGTATTAATAATCATGTTTGAAGTCTTAGGATACATCAAAGATTCTGATAAAAACAAATACTTTCCATTTGCAATACCATAATAAACACTATATTCTCTCTTGCCAGATGCTGCACTCACAACTCTTATACTGCATAAACAGTATTACCTGCCTTCAAACTGCATATCCCTTCCCATTCCAGTAATATAAGTGATAACCTGTCTTTCCAAGAAAATAAAGGAAACTTTACTTTCAAGAAAGAAATATTCACTTTTATTGATATAATACTACCAAATATGTAGTTATTTTATTCTCATTAAAATTCATACAAATTTAACAGTAGGAACTTTGTAAATGTTATTCTATTGGTCAAAATGTCACTTCAAGGAAGAGTCAAAATTAGAGACATCTATTTGTTACAAAATAATATACAAAGAAAGGGTACTAAAAGGAATGGAAATTCATCTCAACTTTTAGGAAGGAAAGTGATGAAATAATATGTTTACCTTTAGGAATGTTTATACCTTCATTAATTCTTCCTCTCATTATGGCTCTCAAATGTAAACTGTTTTAATTCAGGACAACCATATATCAAAAGATCTTCAAGGGCACTGAGTTGATGCATGTCAAGCGGAAGACTCGATAGTTGAGGACAGTAATATATACGAAGCCTCTTAAGACGAGTCATCATTTTTAGACACTCAGGAAGCGTCTTAAGATTTGGAAGTTCATACAATGTCAAGGTCTCTAAAGTGTTTGTCGCACCTTCAATCCATCCAGGCAATGTCAGAAGCTCTAGTGAATCTCCAATAGTCAAATTCTTCATCTTCAATCTTTGGATTGGCCTTTCGTTGTTAAGCCAAAGGTTTAACATCATACAGTTTAAAATTCCCAAAGTCTGTAAGTTCGGAAAAATAGAAAGACGCAGGGATTCAAGGCTGCCACATAAGTTAAAAGCCAATATTTCAAGGGAAGTGAGTTGTTGTACCCCAGTAAACAAAAGCTTCATATTGTCACATTTATAAAAAGCCAAAACCTGAAGATGGTACAAGCTTGCGAAATCAGTGAGCGACAAAATTGATTGTTTTGTGGTTATATACAGACGTTGAAGGTTGATTAGCTTCCCTAATCCTTTAGGCAATGTTTCAAGATTTGTGCATCCCAAGAGTGTCAAGACTTCCAAGTTATAGAGTTTGCAAATAGAACGTGGAAGTCTTTTGATTTTTTTGTTATGAGAGAGAATGAGAACACGAAGGTGCTCCAATTCCCCAACTGAATTAGGCAAAGTCTCCAACGAAGAATCACTTAAATCTAAATATCGCAAGAATTTGTATCTTGATATCCATGTATTCAACACAATTTCATTGTCAAGACCGACCCCATAAATGGGAAATGATAGAGTTCTTACACTTCTGGACTTTGGGAACAAAGTATGGTCAAGGAAATCATTTTCAACAATTGATAAATGCCTTGCTTGTTCAGGTATATTTCGAGTTTGCGAGTCTACCACCACAAATTCCGTTTTTGCAACATACATTGCAAGATCATGTATTAAATCATGGACTTTGAACACACACATGTAGCCAAGGTCTTCGAAATCCAGAAGAAATGATCTTGAATGTAACTCATCTATATATTCTCTTGCAATATCCTCGAGCTTTTCACTTCCATTCCGAGATTGAATTAATCGAACTGCCGCCCAGAGACAATTAATATCAACTGAAGTGATCAAATAGTCTTTGGGGAAAAGGGAAAGAAAGGCAAAACAGTGCCTCAAATAGGAAGGCATTTGATCATAGCTTAATTTTAATGCGGGCAAAATATCACCTTGCTTCTGTTCTAAATTCCATAACTCATGGTCTCTTACGAATTCCCACTTGCTGAAGTCAAATTTTGAGAATAGTGAACTCCCTAATGTTTTGACTGCTAGTGGAACCCCTTGGCATTTTTTTACAATTTCTTTTCCTATTTCCACTAGATTTGGATATTTTAATTCATCACCTTCCTTAAATGCCCATTTTACAAATAGAGATAAACAATTCTCTAGAGACAGACCTTCCAAAACATACGAGGGAACAGAACCCATCATTGAAGCAATTGAGCTGCTACGTGTTGTCACTATGATCTTGCTTCCTACTGCACCAACTTTTAACATATCTTTCAACTCAATCCATTTTGCACGGTCATCGCTCCATATGTCATCCAACACGAGTAAAAACTTCTGAGAAGAAATTTTATGTCTAAGATGACTTTGTAACTGCTCAATATCTAAGTGGCTAATGTTTTCTTGGTGAGCAAAACCAGGAGTTGGAGTTGGAGTTGAAAAAGCAGAGTTGATGATTTTAGTAATTATATTCTTGATGTCAAAATCATTGGAGACGCACACCCACATCTTCAATTGGAAAATTTCGTCGATCCTCTCATCGTTGAACACCAATTTTGCGAGTGTTGTCTTTCCCAAGCCTCCCATCCCAACTATGGGAATGACACTCATATTTCTATCACCATAACCATCACCATCACCCTTAGGATGTGGTTCCATCAAAAGTTTTATAATTTTTTCTCTATCATCGTCTCTTCCTATTACACTAGAAGCATCAACATGGGAATGAGTCATTTCTCTCTTATGCACAACAACTCTGGGATCAACACTAATTGTTGCAAGACCAAACTTAGTCCCATCAGCAGCTGCCTTATCCAATCTGTCTCTAATCTCTTTGATTTGATGTGCCATCTTAAAACGGAAAGCAATTGGATTAGAGGAAGAAAAGAAGTGGCGTACCTTCATGTTGACACTGCCAAAAGCTTTGAGAACTTGCTTTCTCTTGTTTTGGAACTCAAATCCATCCAAAACATCTTCAGCATCAAAGCAGATATTTCGAATCTGACTCAGCCATTCACGCAAAGCATGTTGTTGGTGCTTCTTCTCCTCAGCATCCAACAAGAAACCTTTGACAATTGACAAAGTGTCTTTAAACCCTTGCAGATCTTCATAGACACCATAGGCTTGAGAAGCTTCTTTGTAAGCATAAGAAGTAAGCTTCCCAAGCAGTGAATTAGCAATATCAAAGACAAATGATTCAGCCATGTTTATGTTTATATGGAAAGAGCAGAGAAGAAATAGAGTTTGGATATAAGTATAAGTTTTGTGGTTATGCCTTCCCTTCCCTTCCCTTTCCTTCCCTTCCCTTCAGATGCATATTTGTTATTGTTTATACAGTGAAGTCAGTCAACCTATGGAATAGTCTTTTTTATAACGCGTTCTCAATCATCAAAATTAACGTAATTATAGTCTAACGCGTTCTCAATCATCAAATTTTTCAACTGCTTAATAAATTTTTCAACTACCCGGTGTAAATTTTTCAACTGTTTTTTTAGACCTTTAAAGCTAACCTAGAGGGATTCTGTGGCTTACAATAGAATTTTGTTGAGTGGAGGGACCAATGCTTTACTACGTGGTGCATGAATTATGTGGTCCACAATGATATGAATAATAAAACAAAAATGTTATTTGGACATAACATTTTTGATAAAAATAGACAAAAACCAACTTATAACAGCGATTAAGCAGTTTTTTTGTATTATTTACCAACCTCGCTGTTTTTCAAAGTTTTCGAGGCGTTGTTTAAAAACTTGGTTAATTGATCACTTGGCTAATTGTCTAAAAAACTTGGTTAATTGTTGTTGTAAGTTGGTTTTTGTCGATTTTTGTCAAAAACGTTATGTCCAAATAACATAACCGATAATAAAAACAGGGCATTACTACCTACATCCGAAGTCACACCCCCACAGCTTCGTCGAACTTGGCGGCGATTGAGTGTCACCATCGTCGAACCAACTTCCGCTTTTCTTTCGACCGAGTAGTGATAATTATATGGAAATTACTACCTACATCCGTAGTCACATCCTGTGACATCCGGGGCTGACGAGGGCGGGGAGTGATCGCCGGTGCCCAAAAAGGTGGCATGGCAAAGAGCGGCTCTGGCAGCTTCAAAGCGAAGAGGCGCGTGAATGAACCGAATACGCACCGGCCGGAATGAGAGGATCCCGAGGTGTGCGGTATGGGACCTGCATGCAGATTGAAGGAAGCGCTTAAAAGAATTGATTTGGACCACCTATACCAACAAGAGATGCATCTTCTTTTGGGAGCCCATCTCATAAGAACTCCATAGTTAAGCGTGCTTGGCTTGGAGTAGTGGTGGATGGGTGACCTTCCGGAAGTTTCGGAAAGCATGCAAGTGAGACAAAGCATCTTTGAAAAAGACTCGTGTTGGTTCGTAGAAGCGATCAACACTTCCGGAAGCGATGCAGGATGTTCAAATGGTATCGAGAGCGCAGACCTCTCTCGATGCGGTGTGGTTGGGGGACGAACCAAGCGGAAGCTAGTGGGCATGTGACATTCGGGTGACGAGGCGGGAGTGATCGCCGGTGCCCAAAAAGGTGGCATGGCAAAGAGCGGCTCTGGCGGCTTCAAAGCGAAGGGGCGCGTGAATGAACCGAATACGCACTGAGAATGAGAGGATCCCGAGGCCGCGTGCGGGTATGGGACTGCATCTGATTGAAGGAAGGCTTAAAAGAATTGATTTGGACTACCTATACCAACAAGATGCATCTTCTTTTTCGGAGCCCATCTCATAAGAACTCCAAAGTTAAGCGTGCTTGGCTTGGAGTAGTGGTGGGATGGGTGACCTTCCCGAGAAGTTTTCGGAAAGCATGCAAGTGAGGACAAAGCATCTTTGAAAAAAGACTCGTGTTGGTTCGTGAGAAAGCGATCAACACTTACGAGCGATGCGGGATGTTACACATCCCGCGGCTTCTTCTTTTTTTTCTTTCAAAAACACCCTTTTCCAATCCATGAACATAATTTAGATAGTACTCCATTCGTCGTACTTTGTTTGCAATTTAAGCTTTTGTTTTGACACACTTTTTAAGAAAATTGATTAGGAGTTTAGGGCCCATTCGAGGTGCTTCTGAGTTTTTGGTTTTAAAAGCTCATTTCAAAACCAAAACCTGTTCGTGTAAAATGGGGTTGAGTTGGTTTTTTTTTTTTTAATTTCAAAACAGTTTTCCATCAAAACTCAAAACCACAAAAATAGGTTTTACAATTTTTGTTTCGTTCACCAATGATCATCAATATATCTGACCACCACCAACCACCACTCTGACCACCACTAACCACCGCCGACCACCACCGACCACCACTCCGACCACCATCGACCACCACTCTGACAACATTTCACACTACAAGAATAAGCTTGCATTGCCACCAAAGTTTGCCACGGAAGACTGACTGATAACTCATATTTATATGAGTTATTTATACTTATTAAAAGATAAATCATGCAAGTTCTCTAGCAATAGTAGGTTGATTCTATTAGTTTTTCTGTTAGTTTATTGTTTCTTAGTTAGCTAGGGCTAAATTACAAGTTTCAGTGCATTTTGGCACCAATTGGTGCTTTTGTGAGCGTTTTGATGCTTCTTGTGTTTCAGGCGATAAAAAGCCGAACGTCGCAACGCCCCTCACCACGCGTCGTAGCGGCAACAGAGCAAGAGTGAAATATCTCGATTATGGCGCACTAGCAATGATGGTTAAAGATTCGAAAGTCGAAGATCTTCTATTCCCATGTGTCGACAAGGACGACGCGCCTTAGTAAGCGCATGATGTCGGTTCTCGAAGTGCAAACAGGCTTGGTAGGTGGGCAAATGACATCAGGAGCATGTGACCCATTTGGCTATTTAATTGAAGACTTGTCTCTCTCTAAAAAAAACATACACACACCTGCATCATACCAGTCCATACATTCATCATCTACCTTCCTCCATTGTTCAGAAAGAGTTCTCAAAACGAAGTTCTGGACACATACTTCGGTTTTTGAACTCTACTCAACTCCATTTCCAGTCATAATCACTCATGTGAAGCTCGACGCGTTGTAACGTCTCTACAGATCGCATGCGGGAAAGTTACTTAGGCGTATCTCGTTGCACTCGTGTATCTTTTCCTCTATGTATGGTATTTGGATTTTAACTCCTTATCTTTTCAGAAAGATGCTCGGCATGAGCTAAACATTTTGTAGTTGGGTTGTTGTTTTGCATGTAATGAATTTCTAGTTAAATGTTATGAAGTATTGACGCTTACATGTTTTAAATCTTTGCATAAAAATATTTCCAGACTTGTTTTGAGGTTGGCCTCTTAAAATAGGTAGATTCATAGGTTCGGACATGGTCTATGAAAAGAACTCAAAGATTTATATGAACGAAAAGGTGCACTAAAGACATTTAGGCATTTTTATCTAAGTCTAGACATAGAACGGATAATAGTTCATAGAACATTCTTTGTGGGTGCTTAAAATACAGGAGCGAGCCTACTTAGAACCTAGACATAGGACATTCTAGTACTTGAAGCTCACGGCGTTTTGTCTTTGAAAAGCCTGACTCTTTTAACAGCGGCGTTCGGGCAGCGGTAACGTCTATCTGAGAATAACATTTTATGCGTAATAACGTGTAAACGTTATAACGCCCGACTAGAGAGGATTTACTTGCATGCAACAATCCAACTCATTCTCATCCATATTCACAACCACTATCTTATTTACTTGTTTTATTTATGATCCTAGTTTTAACACCAACTTTTAGTGCCGATTTGTTACTTGTTTCACTTGTGTTTTTAAGACTTGAACTTTGAAAGTACAACCAATCCTCGTGGGAACGATCTCTTACTTATATTCACTTTATTACTTGTACGACGTGTATACTTGCACTATATTTGCGAATTTACACCGCAACAAGTTTTTGGCGCCGTTTAGGGATTGTAGTTACTTTTATTGTTCAAAAGTACTAGAACACAAGTTGAAAGAATTTCTTGTGTTGTTTGTTGTTTCGTGTTTGAACAGTAGAAGCATAACAGTATGCTTAGTTCCAACTTAAGCTCTAGTTCAATGAACCAAGGAGTGAATCTGCGCCGAGTTTGATCCGAACTCGAAAGAACTTTCGTGCAACTAAGGAGACGACAAAGGTTAAGAAGGAGGCAACAACAACAAGCAGAACAACACCCAACCATGTCCGATCATAACACTGGTTCTAGAGGTGGACATACACCAAGAGGAGGTAGAGGACATGGTCGTGGATCACAAACTCATACAGAGACGATCGTTGTTGATGATGAACACTGGCAGAGGCAGCAACTCATCAATGCAAGACCACAAGACATGGTCAATGCGAGAGAGACAGGCCTATGCGTGACTACGCTGCGTGCTCACCCCCGCTCATTTACAAACAGAATTGCAAGACCAACTCTGCATCTTGGTCACTTTGAGTTCAAGCCAATGATGTTCCAAATGCCGCAAGCTGCATTGCAATTTGGGGGTTTTCTCAAGAAGATCCTTATGCACACCTAAGGCAATTTTTGGATGTGTGTAGCAATTTTATTATCCCCTGAGTCTCGAAGATGCTTTTGGATCAAGCTCTTCCCATATTCTCTTAAGGATAAGGCCAAAAGTTGGTTGAACTCCTTGGAACCAAATTCAATTCACACTTGGGATGAGCTAGGTGAGAAGTTTCTTGCAAAATACTTCCTCCCAACAAAAATGCTAAGTCGAGAAATGATATCACTTCCTTCAAACAAAGGGAAGGGAATCACTATTGAGGCTTGGGAAAGGTGGAAGGAATTATCGAGAATGTGCCCACACCATGGCATTCCGTGGTGATTCAAATGGAGACTTTCTATAATGGTCTAGATCAACCCACTAGGTTGATACTTGATGCTTCATCAGGTGGTGTCATTCTGAACATGTCCTTTTCTGAGGAATGCAAGCTTATTGATGACATAGCCACTCATAACTCTCATTGGCCATCCGATAGATTTACTCCACGGAAAGAAGGCGGTGTTCATGAGATAAGTGAAGTGGATCGCTCTTTTCGCTTCAAGTGGCTACCTTGACCAACATGATCAAAACTTTGAGTACACCAAACGTGGCCACGTCTGAGAAGCAGACTGCTGCAGCAGTTGAATCAACACCTTCTGGGGGAGTAGTGTGTGTCTATTGTGAAGAAGGGAATGTCTACGAAGAGTGCCCCTATAACCCTCAGTCTGTAAACTTTGTATCCCAGTACACAGGTAACAATTCTTACTCCAACTCTTACAACTCAAATTGGAGTAATCACCCAAATTTTGGTTGGAGAAACAACAATGCTTTGAATGCTAGCACATCTTGCTCTGCAATACCCCCAGGATTTCCCCCTCAACAACAACAACAGAGGCAGTATGTGCAGAATAACAACAACAACAATTTGGAAGCCATGATAAAAAGTTTCATAAGTGATTGTAAGACAACCTTGCAAACCCATGAGTCTTCAATCAAAACTTTGGAAAACCAAATTGGGCAGATAGCCTCAGCTCTTACTCAAAGGCAGAATGGATCTCTCCCATCTACAACTGAAACACCATCATCATCAAATCCAAATGGTAATAATGGGGTGAATGCTCAAGTAAATGCTATCTCATTGAGAAGTGGCACTGAATATCCTGAACCAACTATGCCTGAGGAAAAAGAGATGCCAGAGAAGGAAAAAGAGAAAGGGAAGGAGAAAAGCAAAGGTGGAGAAAAAGAGAAGGATACCTCAGATATTGTGATGTCTAAGCCAGACGTTACAACGTCTAGTTTTGAACCAGGAATCAAGACTGTGCCTAAGCTTGTACCTGAATATCCTCCTCCACCCTACCCTCATAGATTAAAGAAAGCTCATGAAGACAAGCAATTCAACAAGTTCATGGAGATGCTCAAGAAGTTACACATAAACCTTCCTTTGGTTGAAGCTCTACAGCAGATGCCAAACTATGCTAAGTTCCTGAAGGACATCATCACCAAAAGAAGAAGGCTAGGGGAGTTTGAAACTGTTGCTTTGACTGAAGAATGTAGTTTAATTATGCAGAATAAACTCCCTAGAAAACTCAAGGATCCTGGCAGTTTTACTATACCATGCTCCATTGGAGATTTTTACATTGGCAAAGCTTTATGTGACTTGGGAGCAAGTATCAACTTGATGCCCAAGTCCATTTATGATAAACTTGGTATAGGAAGCGCGGACTACTTCTTTAAGTCTCACTTTAGCCGATAAAAGTAGAGTCTATCCACGAGGGCATATTAGAAGATGTTTTGATTAAAGTTGACAAGTTTGTGTTTCAAAGTGGATTTTGTTATTTTAGATTTTGATGCAGATAAAGAAGTTCCTATCATTCCGGGAAGACCATTCCTAGCTCTTTGGAAGGACAATCATTGATGTGCGAGAAAGGAGAATTGATCATGAGAGTCAATGACCAAGAAGTCAAGTTCAATGTTCTCAACGCACTCAAGTATCCGAGCCTCACACGAGAAGAATGTTCTTATGTGGTTGCCCTTGACCATGTGGTTCAAAAACAATCCAAAGCGGCCAAGCCCAAACCACCATCACCAAAAGCCAAACAACCCCAACCTCACCTAAAGAACCATTCACTCATGACCAAAATACCCCCAAAACACCACAATCTAAAACCACAAGACCAACCCATTCCACAACCACCCCCACTCAACCCGAACGAGAAAAAGAACCATTACAACAACCTCGGCAAAAGAAAGTGGAAACTACTCGGCGTTATAACATCCGCCGTTGTAACGTCTTCTAAGCGATTGGTTCCAAATGAAGAGGTGGTTGCGATTTGGTAATTCACCAAGACGCAAGCGGTAAGGCTAAGAAAAACCTAAGTCCGCAATCTTCACCTCGACCCATTGCCACCAAACCACCAAAATTCACCAAAACAGTTCAAAGAAGAAAGCTCATTGAATGGGGACAAGTTTTATCATCCACCTCAAGGCTTAAATCTTTACCTAAGAAGCTCAAATCTAGGAGATCAAGACCTTTCAAGTTGGTGAAGGTGTATCCTAACAAGATAGTGAATCTGTTTGAAGAAACCACTTGTTCCACACTGAAGATCAATGATGAAAGGGTGAAGAAATACTGTGGAGCACATGTGGTGAGGGACAAAGTCTCCACCAAACCTCAAGACCTCTAACGCTAAAGAGGAAGTCTGGCTGAAGACTCTTAAAGCAAGCGCTCTTGGGAGGCAACCCAATGGTTTTAACTAACCAACAAATTTTGTCTTTTAAAATTTTGATTTTGTGAAGGAATGGAAGCTGAAGGAAGGAGAGATTCAAGTGTGGTAGACGTTATAACGTCTCAGTGTACACTAGACGTTGGCACGTCTGTTGTCTGGGCAAGGTTTAAATGAAAAAGAAGAAGGAAAAGAAGAAGGCGACCGGTCAAGACGGCATCCCCACTCGGCAGAGTGGAAGGCTCAGGTCTGGAACTTTGAACAAGTAAGTTAGCCCTTTAATTTTTAGCAGTAGAGTAATTGTAATTTTTAATTTTAGTAGTTTGTGTGTTTATGTTCTGTTTGATTGTTCCTTCCCCAAAAAAAAAAAAAAAACAAAAGATTTTCATCATTGAGCGGTGGGGACTTTGCTTTCAACTTTAAGTCGCCCCACCGCTCAACTTTAAGTGCGGGGGGAGATCCGTGTGTTCTAAGTTTTTTCTGTTTTGTGCAAGCATGAAATCAAATGCAAAATCAGTTTATATTCTTACTCTGTTAGTCATTAAAAATATTTCTCTTTGGGCTAAATCTGGTGATGACTGTGTGTGAATATGTGTGAGTAGCTGATGCATGTTTAGATGAATAGAATTGATTGCTGCTCCCACACAAACTCTGTTTTAAGGAAAAATCTAGTTAGCTAGGGAATATTTTATGCTGAAGCTAGTTTTGGTGAGCTATGTTGATTGTAAAACTTGATTAAAAACCTAGAGTAGCAGTAGAAGCTAAGTTTGGGGGTGTATCGGGTTGTACAAAAAGTGGGGTGTAAGGCGTAGGATGGTTAGTGCAGCGTAGTGTGAGTGCAACGTTGTAACGTCTACCCGTAACGTTATAACGTATGCCGTGTGTGTTGTGTTCTGTGTTCAAACGTTATAACGTCTCACCTATAAACGTTATAACGTCTACTCCAAAAAGACCAAAAAGAGTGTGTTGTTGTAAATAAGTGGAAAATCCACAAGTGCTTTGTGTTTTCTTTGCAATACACAGAAACAAATCTTTCGGGCAACCCAATATATGAAGTAAAAAAAAAAAAAAAAAAAAAAGAGAAGAAAAAAAAAAAAGAAAAAGAATTCCAAGTGGAATGAATCAAAGGAAGTTTGCTTTCAAGAATGGGGGTTTGCAGTCATTTGCGTGTGTGAGTCGGAAAAATAGTTGCACTAATCTAGTCCTAACACCCAATTAAGACCCTTTGTCATGCTTTAAATTAACCCTCATTTCTTATGTGAAAATGTTAGCCTACTATTTGTTTTGAAAGATGTTTTGCTCTCACCAAATGGAAACCACTCTTTCATAGGCTAGAATAGCTTCTGAACCTAGCTAGGAATAGAATTAATGCAGAGGTCACACACTCACTTTGGGCGATAATGAATCTAGAATTTAATTGTGCATCAGTGCGTGAGTGTGTGCAGAAGAATTAGCCCTCGAGAATAATTTTTGATCAAATGATTGAGTAGAATGCAACTCTTTGGTGTAGTTGATTTCATGCATTTTGTTAATTTTGTTTTGTCTTGATTGCTTGAGGACAAGCAATGATTTAAGTTTGGGGTGTGATAACTCATATTTATATGAGTTATTTATTCTTATTCAAAGATAAATCATGCAAGTTCTCTAGCAATAGTAGGTTGATTCTATTAGTTTTTCGTTAGTTTATTGTTTCTTAGTTAGCTAGAGGCTAAATTACAAGTTCTCGTGCATTTTGGCACCAATTGGTGCTTTTGTGAGCGTTTTGATGCTTCTTGTGTTTGTGCGATAAAAAGCGAGAACGTCGCAACGCCCCTCACCACGCCCAGTAGAAGCGGCAACAGAGCAAGAGTGAAATATCTCGATTATGGCGCACTAGCAATGATGGTTAAAGATTCGAGAAAGTCGAGAAGATCTTCTATTCCCCATGTCTTGACAAGGATGGACGATCGTAGCACCGCATCTGATGTCGGCTCGAAGTGCAACAAAGCTTGGTAGGTGGGCAAATGACATCGCAGAGATGTGACCCATTTGGCTATTTAATTGAAGACTTGTCTCTCTCTAAAAAAACATACACACACCTGCATCATACCAGTCCATACATTCATCATCTACCTTCCTCCATTGTTCAGAAAGAGTTCTCAAAACGAAGTTCTGGACACAGACTTCGGTTTTTGAACTCTACTCAACTCCATTTCCAGTCATAACCACTCATCGTGAAGCTCGGGACGTTGTAACGTCTCTACAGACTGCATGCAGGAAAGTTACTTAGGCGTATCTGTTGCACTCAGTATCTTTTCCTCTATGTATGGTATTTGGATTTTAACTCCTTATCTTTCTGTAAAGATGCTCAGCATGAGCTAAACATTTTGTAGTTGGGTTGTTGTTTTGCATGTAATGAATTTCTAGTTAAATGTTATGAAGTATTGACGCTTACATGTTTTAAATCTTTGCATAAAAATATTTCCAGACTTGTTTTGAGGTTGGCCTCTTAAAATAGGTAGATTCATAGGTTCAGACATGGTCTATGAAAAGAACTCAAAGATTTATATGAACGAAAAGGTGCACTAAAGACATTTAGGCATTTTTATCTAAGTCTAGACATAGAACGGATAATAGTTCATAGAACATTCTTTGTGGGTGCTTAAAATACAGGAGAGCGAGCCTACTTAGAACCTAGACATAGGACATTCTAGTACTTGAAGCTCGGCGTTTTGTCTTTGAAAAGCCACGGCTTTTTTTGCAACAACGCCGACGTGGTAACGTCTATACTGAGAATAACATTTGTACGTAATAGCGTGTAAAGCGTTATAACGCCCGACTAGAGAGGATTTACTTGCATGCAACAATCCAACTCATTCTCATCCATATTCACAACCACTATCTTATTTACTTGTTTTATTTATGTTCCTAGTTTTAACACCAACTTTTAGTGCCGATTTGTTACTTGTTTCACTTGTGTTTTTTTTAAGACTTGAACTTTGAAAGTACAACCAATCCTCGTGGGAACGATCTCTTACTTATATTCACTTTATTACTTGTACGACGTGTATACTTGCACTATATTTGCGAATTTACACCGCAACACTGACCGTCGCTAATTTGCCACGGATTTGCGATGAAAAGGGATTTATGGAGAAGGCGCTAAAAATCCCGCTCAAATTTGCCACGGAAAATGATAATGGTATCTAATTTGCCACGGACATGTGGTCGCAAGCCCGTGGCAAATATGAAACCCCAAATAAAACCCACGATTCTCTCTTGAACAATACGCAGAATAGGTTTTTCACTTTGTTTCCTTAGCTCACTCTCCTCCCACAGCTTCCTTTCTCTTCATCTTCTTCCTCTTGCTTTCTTCTTCATCTTCAACAACAGAAACTAGCGATTCAACAACACAAACCTTCGATTCTCCTTCTTCCTTTTCTTTTTCCTTCGTTTCTTTCTTCAATCGATTTTCTCTAAATAGAAACCCACGCAAGCATACACTTCATCTCTCTCTATCGCTCCCTCTCTCTCTGTTGCTCGCTCTCTGTTGCTCTCTCTCTGTCGCACTCTCTTTATCTCTCTATCTAGGGTTTATTACCATCTTTGCTTTTTATTGATTGTATGAATTTTAGATGGAGGATTTAGGGTTTATGAGGTTTTAAAACTTAATTTGGGATTATGGGGTTTTGAAACTTAATTTGGGATTTAGGGTTCAAAGATGATTTGGCTTAATTTGTTGGATTGACTTCAATCTTTAGCTTTATTTTGGGGCCACTTGCGTATAGTTGTTTTCTCTGCACTTCTATTATATTTAGTTTTCTTGACATGTCCTATGCATCTGGTTATATTATAGAGAGTAATTAAGATCCTTTTGAAATTTACCTTCAGGATGTGTGACTGAATCCTATTGGGTTATATGTTTTACTCTTTGGATGGTATGTTGTTTGGGTGATATTTGTCTTTTTATTGTATTTCTTGCTAAATATTATTTATTGGAATTATGTCATATGTATTATTGATAGTAACATTTACAAGTCATTTTTGTACATTTATGCCATTCTATATAACTTAAATATACAAGGATTCCTTGTATCAAATTCAGTTTGCTCAACCTTAGCAAATGCGAATTGCTTGACATAGCGACATTTTGTATCTCTGACTGGCAATGTCAGATCAATTCAAACCATTTTGCTTGCTAGTTGATGGGCATGCACAGGCAGCCAGCTGTTTGATGTGCATCTACTGTTAAAAGTTGAATACTTTTAGCACTTGAATTAGTAGTTAAATTATATTGGGGTTTGATTTGGAGATGTTAGTATTTATGTTTAGTTATACATTGTTTTCCAGCCTTCGCAATAGCGGCTATCCCGCTATTCGCTATTCCTCTTTAGAAGTTTTGGTGTCGGGAGCTCCGTGCCGCTATCCGAGGTAAGATGTAATTTAAGTCTAGCACATTTGTTTTGTTACTTTCAGTATATATATATACCTTTTAGAGTTCTGCAAGTAAAAGTTTTTATTTATTTATAATTTTCAACTTTTTTGGAGGTGATTGAATTGAAATAATAATCTACTTGGGTTTTACAGGGGACTGTTAGAGCTTTGCTGAGCTTCAGAATCCACGTGTTGAACTTGATGGCAAGGCTTGTGCTGATGTTGGACAAAGCAGTCTTATGGCTACTTATGATCATTTGTTTAGTTAGGTGATTGTTGTTGATTTAATTGATGTAGATTTTTTATGCTCGCTCTTACTTGAATTTACTCCACGTTTCATGTCAATTTTATTTTCAGTTATTACCTTATGTTAGGATATTTGACATTGATGTGTTAAGGTAACAATTTTCTCTTCATATCCTGTAGCTCGACATGGCGCCTGCTCAACTTCTTGTGACGGACAACGATTTTAGAGACAAATAATTTTGAAAGCAACTTTCTGAAACTGTGAAATCACTGCTAGCACTAGAAGTTATTCCAGTATTCAATGACAACGATGCGGCTAGTACTAGGAAAGCTCCATACGAGGTTTGTTGATCTGCTTGTCTGATTTATTAACAAAGTAGAACTTAATCTTGGAACTGATTACTTCAAACTATACTCCTTTGTGAAAAAATAGTGGCAATAAGTTTAAAACTATTCTTTTTTGATTACTTCAAGATGAACTTAATCTTTGAACTAATTACTTCAAGCTATTAGTCCTTGTATATTTTTGTTTGAGCATCAATTTGTGTCATTTCAACTTGAAAGTTGAGTTTGGATTTTGGAGTGTGCTTCCTGGACTAAAACTTTTTTCTTTGCACTTCTAAATTCTAACTAATTAAGTACTTCATGTGTTGCCAAATCATTTTTGCGACTTTCCTGCGCACAACATAGAGGTTGATTTAATTTCCAGCCAATTTGAACAAGGTAAAATGCTTTCCTATACAATGAAATTCTCTAAGATTAAGGTCACAACATAAATTAAATGATTGTAATTCTGGTTTTATTATTGTTGGTAAGAAGTTTGCGGTCAATGAGTTCGTGAACCCAAAGGATCATGACAAACCAGTACAAGTGGTCAGCATAACAAGCTTTGAGCAGAAAACTTGTCAACAAGGAAGCATGTAAGAGTCCTGGCATTTATATAGTTTTTAAATTTTAGTTTATTTCTTTTCCTTGTTTTCCAATTTTCTACTGTTGATACCAAATTGGATATGAAAATTTTACTTATTTACTAAAGTTTAAAATCTTGATGAATATGTAGTTTATACCATTTAATTGTATGAGTTAATATTGCAATTATAAATGATTTGGATAAATGTGGTTTTATAAGGATTTGGATAAATGATTTAATTTTTTTTATATTTGCCACGGATTTGCGACGTGTTTGCCACGGAATTTTGCGACGACTTTGCGAAGGAATTTTGCGACGGATTTGCGACGAAGGGATTTGCGACGGGGAATTTCGTGGCAAACTGTTTGTGCATTTGCGACGGAAATGTCTGTGGCAAAACATCGATTTTCTTGTAGTGTCACCATCGTCAACCACCACTCTGACCACCGTCAACCACCACTCTGACCAACACCAACCACCACATTGTCAACTGCCAACCACCACCATCACCACTCCAACCACCGTCGACCACCACTTTGACCACCATTAACCACTCCTCTGACCACCTCAACCACAATCAATCGCCACTTTTGACCACTACCAACCACCACTCTGATCACCGCTGACCACCACCCCGGTCATCGTCAACCACCATTTTGACCACCACCAACCATCACTCTGACCAGCGCTGACCACTGCCAACCACCACTAGCCACTACCGACCGATGCCAACCACCACCGACCACCACTCCAACAACTGTCGATCACCACTCTGGCCACCGTAAACCACTACTTTGACCACCATCAACCCCCCCTTTCGTCACCGTCCACCACCGTCAACCACCACTTCGACCACCGTCAACCACCACTCTGAATAGATTATATAGCTGCAATATTTTAATTTATTTCTAAATAAATAGATTATTTAGTTGTAATATTTTAATTTTTTTTCAAACCTAATGCTATATATTGTTTTAATTAAGACTATTTTATGATAAATATTTATTTTTATATTTATGTTTAAAGTGATTTTGATTTTTGAAAATTTTTTAACGGAAAACTGGATTTCATTTTGGTTTTTGAAATTTTTAAACTCAAAATAGAAACTGATTTTGGTTTATAAAAATTTCAAAACAGAAAACCACCCCGAATGAGGCCTTAGATTTTTTAAAAAGTATTGTCTAATTTACCATTTAACTTTTTATTAGATGAATGTGAATTATTATTAGATGAAAAAATTGTCATAATTAATAAAGATATAAGTGAAAAATAACATTAAAAGTTTCATTGAAAAGCTAAAACAACGATCAATTTAGGACAAATTGGTTTTGTTAAAACAACAAACAATTTGAGACGGATGGAGTACTCAATTGTAAAAAAAATAAAAATAAAAAAAGATTGTACTCTCTATTACCTTTTTCTTCTCCCTAAGTACCTTCACCATATTATCAAAATGTAATTTATATGGTAAGAAAGTCATTGTAAAGTGTTATTGTTAAAAAAAATAAGGTCATTGTAAAGTTATATGGTAAGAAAGTGATTGTAAAGTGATAGAAAATCTTTGGCTAAATATCACTTTTGTCCTTTATCTTTGCTCTAAGTTTCACTTTAGTCCTTTATCTTTTTTTTGGTCCGTTTTGGTCTTTTATCTTTCATTTTTGTGTCAGTTTGGTCATTTATCTTTATTTTGTTTCACTTTGGTTCTTTATCTTTCATTTATTATTTCATTTTGGTCCTCTTAAACAAAAATAAAAAAATGAAGAACACTATGAATGTGCTCAAGAACACCAAGAACACTTTAATTTCTTATTTCTTGAATAACTCATGCAATCTGTGACCAAAATATTTTGCTTAAGAGGACCAAAGTGAAACGAAGAAATGAAAGATAAATGACCAAAATGAAACAAAATAAAGATAAAGGACCAAACCGACACAAAAATGAAATATAAATGACCAAAACGGACCCAAAAAGATAAAGGACCAAAGTGAAACTCAGAACAAAGATAAAGGACCAAAAGTGGTATTTAGCCAAAATCTTTTGATAAAAAAAAGGTGATACAAAATCTTATATGACAGATAATTAATATTAAGTTACTATGTACTACTCCGGTCTTATTTTTTTTTAAAAAAAAAAAACATTTTTAGATTCATTAGATAAGCGATGTATAAATTACTATAATATAGTTTTTTTGACAAAGATCTATAATATAGTTTTTTTTGACAAAGGTCTATAATATAGTTTCTTTTATAAATGAGACTGGTACATAATACTTGTTAATATAGTTTTTTCTAGTGTTATTAAAATCCTACCCTACCAGTCGGTTGGATCGGCCGGACCAAATTCCAGTGGGGTTACCGACCCGGCTTGCATGCTTAAACGGAATTGCAGGTGAACCAGTTGAGTCGGCCAGCTCAAAGTCAAAACCGGTGAACCGGCCGGTCTAAACACGTTTTTAAAAAAAATTGCGTTTTTTTTTTGAAAAGGTGAAACAACGTCGTTTCACTCGTAACCAAAATTAAACACACATTCAGAACCAAAATTAACTTTAGTTGTGTTTGAGACTTATTTGTGTGCTTTTGTTATGTTTATGTTAAGACCTTTTGTTATTTTGTTTAATTAAGTACTTATAGACGTGATTGTGGTCTTTATGAATTTAATTTGAAGTTTTGAACATTGAAATTTAAAGACTTGTGTTAATTTTGTAGTTAGATATTTTTCTTTCAGATTTTTAAGTTATAAATTTATACATCATATATATTTTTAGTGTTTTTTAATAGTGTCCGACTCATGTGGTCCTACTAAAGGCCGTACTACCAACTGCAGAAGAATGAGAGTGAGCAAGATCGTACGACCGGTCGAAACTTTAATAACATTGGTGTTTTCTATTATGCAATGTGTTGTACAAGTCATAAAGCTACTCTATCTCTCTCTCTCATTTATCGGTTAACTTATCACTAATTTTACCGAACATTAATTTAATCAACTATAGGTTGATTCATTATCCGCTAGTTCTATCAACTAGTATCCACTTTTCTTTTCCCAAAATCTTAGCAAAAGTGTAGAATTCCATGACACTCTCCTCCTGCACCAAGAGTTCCCGACTATCACTAAGGGCTGGTAACATTTTTTTTTGTTCGAGGGTCTGGTAACTTCCAATACATCACCCGTAAATTTTGTAACAAAAAAACCACCTATAATATTAAAATACCTTGGCGAGGAGCATTCTGCAGTAAGTTCGCATGACTACGATAATAGTAGACAAGCAAAGCAGTTCCAATGAAATAGCCAACCCATAATTCCATATCTTTATAAAGTAAACTGTTACTTTCATCAAGGTTGACCAAGTTTAATCTATGAATGTAGTGTCTTTCCTAAAATCTATTGTAACAAATAGTAGCTTTTTTAGTAATTACTCTACTTTATATATTTTGATGTAATGCTTTACTTTATATATCAGAATTACTCTAAAGCATGTATTTTAGTGCAATCCAAGATATATTTTGGTGTATTTTGATGTAATCAACGATTTGATATTTTACTATAAAAGGCCAACGATATCAATATTAGGTAACTTAAAGGGTCTAATTGTTACATAAAAACTTAAAAAATTTAACTTGTTAAAAATAAATAACTTAAAAGTCTCAGTGTAATTTTGCCTAATTTTTAAAAACTAATTTATCAAGACCTCGTTGTTGGGAAGAGAGAAAGTCATTGTAGGTTTTTTTTTTGGGTCTTTTTTATTTAATTTTTTTGTTATAATAACACTAATATAATCTAGGCTTAGTATAATTTTTTTTTTCGGCCACCTACAAATGTGGGTCCCAAGCGGTCGCACCCCTAGCCTATGCCCAGGGCCGACCCTGATATTGATGTTGGAAAAGCACATGCATTAGACATCATAGTATTTTACAAGTGCTTCAGAGCCATCTCTCATTTTATAAGACGTCTATGAACTCAAAACAGCAAAAGGCATCAATTTTGTTTGTTATGATTATGAATATTACTGGGAATATCCACTTCCTGTGACTTTCAAGACTCTGTCAACTCAATATAAGACAAAAGGCATCAATTTTGTTTGTTATGATTATGAATATAATATAATTCTAATTCTATGGAAGTGTTCGTAATCACAAATTTACCAACTACAGATCATGAATCTGCTGGGCTAGAGAAAAGGCCCAAAAGGGTTATTAAAAGCCCAACATAGATACCAATATTTTCACTTTTAGTCTCTTCATGGTTCATTTAAAGGAGAGGACATTCACCATTAGACATATTGTTGAATAAACTGAATTGGTTGGATAGAGAGTGATAGTTATCTATTAAGGCTTAGCCATGTTTCTTAGTTCTTCGTTGATCTATGGAAAAGTAAGAAGCAAACAAGAGCCACTAAATCCTCCACTGAATCAGAATATCGTGCTATGTCTACCGAATACTCTGAAATAATTTGGCTTCATGGGCCTTTTGGCTGAACTTGGATTTCCTCATTTCAAGTGTGAATTTGATTAGTGATTTGAATAGCAAAATTTTGGGGAAGAGATGAATTTGATTAGTGATTTGTCAGCATATTTGAATAGCAACATCTCTCTATGCTGACAATTCAAGTGTCATTAGATTGTGGGGAATCCGAATTTCCATGAGCGTAAGCATGTTGAAGTTGAAGATGTTACTTGAAGAGGTCATATGTAGTTAGCTACGTAAGTTGCAGTTATCTAAAGAATGAGCTATACATTATGAAAAATTGCATGAAAAACTCATATCAGAATTTTTCACCAATAACTTTATGGAAATACAAAAATGGCTCTAAGTTAAGAAAAAGAAAACTAAACCAAAATAACTACAACACCTAACCCAACTAATATATTACGGTGGTCCTTTTTAATCCAACAATATCACAATCCAGAGGCAGGGCAGTCAAAGTTACCTTATAATCAATTGAGTATAAAAGACATGGCCTGATAAATCCACTTTAAATTCATTAAATGACATATCCTGAGCATTAATAACCATGTCGATTGTTTACTGTGATGTTGATTGGGCTGGGTGTCCTGACACTCGACGCTTTGTCATAGGATGGTGCATGTCTCTTAGTTATTCGTTGATCTCATGGAAAAGAAATCATTGCATGTGTGTGACTTTAAAGATAACTTGAATAAAATACAATCATTTTTTTTACATTCTTATGATGTGTCAATGTTTGATTGATTCCTAGTGTAAAAAATATGACACCTTAATATTTCTATTCCTTGGGTCTTTGGTGCTTTCGAACCAGGAACTTTGTCGTTGGATTGGGTAAGTATTATAACACTTACTCTGAACCGACCGTGTTTTAAGCTTCGGTTATATTCGTGTTTACATCACCTTTAGATGTGAGTCAACCTTTGCTGAAATTACGAAGACAACTAACAGAAAGAGACATCATATTTTCCGTATAATTTCATTTCCTTGGATATAATTATTTTTTACTGTTTGAATAATCAAATTCTTTCTGCATTTTAGAGAATTAAAAGAACTAACTATATTAAATGTAATGTAAATTTTTTATTTCAAATATGAATCATAGTTTAAAAAATGCGTGGAAACAGAAATGACCTGGGCAAATGCACATGTATCTTGCTGGTTGTTAAGTAAAAAATTAATGGTTGCAGTCATGATTTACAGATGTATTACAAATTATTAAGTCCTTACTGATCAATTGAAAATGAACAATTGAAACCTATATGACTTATAGTTATTTCCGTGACTGAAGCAATCTCAAAAAAGAATGACAAAACAGAAATTGCTTCTTTTCAGTATCCATGAACATCTTTCTAATCTATGAATTAATTTATCACACATGCCTGCTTTCAGTAGCTATCAGAAACAATCAAGTTGATTTAATTTATTTTTTAAAAAAGGTCTACTTTTCAACAATTAACAACCAAGCAAAAGAAAATCACTTATTCTAAAAGCAAAAAGGAATAAAGATAGACCAAAATAACAGCAGTTAAATCATTTAAATAAAAAGAGCAATAAAAACAACTGCTATTATCCAAAGAGGTTTGTTTAAGAAATTTGGAAAATAGAAATATACTTCCACAAAATATGGGGAACTCAAAAAAGAACATTAGCTTTTTAAGGAAAGAGGAAGTCAATAATATACAGTCAGTAATGATGTATTTTTTTTACCAAAGTCAGTAATGATATTCTTAAGATCCATTTATATCATTATTATTTAATTTTATGAAAATACAAAAACGGAGTTCGGTCGGAAGGTAAGTAAAGTCTAACTCCAATTTGGTCCATTCGGGGATCGAACACAGATACTAGCCAAGTTCTCCCTTTTAGATGGAGATACAAAAACGGCTTTAAGTTGACAAAAAGAAAACTCAACCAAAATAACAAAGCATTTCAAGGAAGAAAACACCTAACCCAGCTTATATACTATGGTGATCCTTTTTATTTTTAGTCCAACAATATCAAAATACCATGTAATCAATGGAGGATAAAAGACATGGCTAGATAAATCCACTTTAAATTCGTCAAAAGACAAATGCTGAGCATTAATAACCATGTTTGAAGTTTTAGGCTATATCAAAGATTATGATAAAAACAAATACTTTCCACTTCCAATACCAAAAACACTATATTCTCTTTTTCCAGAAGCTGAACTTGCTGCACTCACAACTCTTATACTGCATAAACAGTATTATCTGCCTTCAAATTGCTATCCATTCCCACTCCAGCAATATAAGTTATAACCTGCCTTGCCAATTAAATTAAGGAAACTTTACTTTCAAGAAAGAAGTATTCACTTTTATTGATATATACTACCAAATATGTACTTATTTTATTCTCATGCAAATTCACACAAAATTAACAGTAGGAATTTTGTAATGTTATTCTATTGGTCAAAATGTCACTTAAAGGAAGAGTCAAAATTATAGATATATATATATATATATATATATATATATATATATATATATATATATATATATATATTTGTCACAAAATAATATACAAAGAAAGGGTATTAAAAGGAATGGAAATTTATCTTAACTTTTAAAATGGGAAGTGACAAAATAACATGTTTACCTTTAGGAATGTTTATGCCTTCATTCTTCCTCTCATTATGCCTCTCCAATGCGAACTCTTTTAACGTGAGCAATCATGGGCCAGTATTCACCAGATTGGGGTTGAAACTTTCGGCATAATTTAGGACAACCATATATCAAAAGATCTTCAAGGGCACTGAGTTGATGCATGTCAAGCGGAAGACTCAGTAGTTGAGGACAGTCAACAATACGAAGCCTCTTAAGACAAGTCATCCTTTTTAGACACTCAGGAAGTGTCTTAAGATTTGGAAATTTTTCCAATGCCAAGGTCTCTAAAGTGTTTGTCGCACCTTCAATAAGCAATGTCTGAAGCTCTGGTAAATCTCCAATAAGCAAAGACTTCATCTTCAATATTTGGGTTGGCCTTTCGTTGTTAAACCAAAGGTTACAGTCTAAAATTGCCAAAGTCTGTAACTTCGGGAAAATAGAAAGAGGCAGGGGTTCAAGGCTGCCACATGATTTAAAAGACAATATTTCAAGGGAAGAGAGGTGTTGTACCCCAGTAAACAAAAGCTTCATATTGTCACAATTATCAAAACCCAAAACCTGAAGATGGGACAAGCTTGTGAATTCAGTCAGCGACAAAATTGATTGTTTTGTGGTTATATACAGACGTCGAAGGTTGATCAGCTTCCCTAATCCTTTAGGCAATGTTTCAAGATTTGTGCATCCCAAGAGTATCAAGACTTCCAAGTTATAGAGTTTGCAAATAGAACGTGGAAGTTTTTTGATTTTTTTGTTATGAGAGAGACTGAGAACACGAAGGTACTCCAATTTCCCAACTGAATTAGGCAAAGTCTCCAACGAAGAATCACTTAAATTTAAATATCGCAAGAATTTGTATCTTGATATCCATGTATTCAACACAATTTCATTGTCAAGACCGGCCCCATTAATGGAAAATGATATAGTTCTTACACTTCTGGACTTTGGGAACAAAGTATGGTCAAGAAAACCATTTTCAACAATTGATAAATGTCTTGTTTGCTCAGTTATATTTGGAGTTTGCGAGTCTACCACCACAATTTCCGTTTTTGCAATATACAATGCAAGATCATGTATTAAATCGTGGACTTTGAACACACACATGTTGCCAAAGTCTTCAAAATCCAGAAGAAATGATCTTGAATGTAATTCATCTATATATTCTCTTGTAATATCCTCGAGCTTTTCACTTCCATTCCGGGATTGAATTAATCCAACTGCCGCCCAGAGACTATGAATACGAAATGAAGTGATCAAATAGTCTTTGGGGAAAAGGGAAAGAAAGGCAAAACAGTGCCTCAAATAGGAAGGCATTTGATCATAGCTTAATTTTAATACGGGCAAAATATCACCCTGCTTCTGTTCTAACTTCCATATCTCATGGTCTCTTACGAATTCCCACTTGCTGAAGTCAAATTTTGAGAATAGTGAACTCCCTAATGTTTTGACTGCTAGTGGAACCCCTTGGCATTTTTTTACAATTTCTTTTCCCATTTCCACTAGATTTGGATATTTTAATTCATCACCTTCCTTAAATGCCCATTTTACAAATATAGATAAACAATTCTCTAGAGACAGACCTTCCAAAACATACGAGGGAACAGAACCCATCATTGAAGCAATTGAGTTGCTACGTGTTGTCACTATGATCTTGCTTCCTACTGCACCAACTTTTAACAGATCTTTCAACTCAATCCATTTTGCACGGTCATCGTTCCATATGTCATCCAACACGAGTAAAAACTTCTGAGAAGAAATTTTACATCTAAGACGACTTTGTAACTGCTCAATATCTATGTGGCTAATGTCTTCTTGGTGAGCAAAACCAGAAGTTGGAGTTGGAGTTGAAAAAGCAGAGTTGATGATTTTAGTAATTATCTTCTTGATGTCAAAATCATTGGAGACGCACACCCACATCTTCAATTGGAAAATTTCGTCGATCCTCTCATCGCTGAACACCAATTTTGCGAGTGTGGTCTTTCCCAAGCCTCCCATCCCAACTATGGGAATGACACCCATACTTCTATCACCATCACCCTTAGGATGTGGTTCCATCAAAAGTTTTATAATTTTTTCTCTATCATCGTCTCTTCCTATTACACTAGAAGCATCAACATGGGAATGAGTCATTTCTCTCTTATGCACAACAAGTCCGGGATCATCACTAATTGTTGCAAGACCAAAGTTATCCCGATCAGCAGCTACCTTATCCAATCTGTCTCTAATCTCTTTGATTTGACGTGCCATCCTAAAACGGAAAGCAATTGGATTAGAGGAAGAAAAGAAGTGGCGTACCTTCATGTTGATGCTGCCAAAAGGTTTGAGAACTTCCTTTCTCTTGTTTTTCAGAACTTCCTTTCTCTTGTTTTGGAACTCAAATCCATCCAAAACATCTTCAGCATCATAGCAGATATTTCGAATCTGACTCAGCCATTCAACTAAGGCATGGTCTTGGTGCTGCTTCTCCTCAGCATCCAACAATAAACCTTTGACAATTGACAAAGTGGCTTTAAGCCCTTGCAGATCTTTATAGACACCACAGGCTTGAGAAGCTTTTCTGTTAGCATAAGGAGTAAGCTTCCCAAGCAGTGAATTAGCAATAGCAAAGACAAATGTTTCAGCCATGTTTATGTTTATAAGGAAAGAGCAGAGCAATGCAGAGAAGAAATAGAGTTTGGATATTAGTTGCAGAGAAGAAATAGAGTTTGGATATAAGTTTTGTGGTTATGCCTTCCCTTCCCTTCAGATGCATATTTGAGTGCATGAATTATATGGAAATCTAGATATCCTAATCGGCTTGTCACTTGCGCGCGCAAGTGACATATTTTTTTTGTCCTTTTTTCTTTCTTTTTTGTTGTATTTTTTTTTTTACAATTTAAGGTTTTTTCTTTCATTCTTTTCTATTTCAGTTTTTTTTTTTCTTCAGTTCTTTTTGCTTCTTTTATATTTTAAGGAGTTAGGGTGAAAGAAAGAAATTAAATCTCTCACCCAGAAACACTAAAATTGTGATTGGATGTATGTTGCACCGAAAAATCCGGTTTGGACTTCTCGTTTGACAACGTGAAAAAAATAGTAAGAGCCGCCACCAATATTTATTTAGGAAAACATTGAAAAAACCTTTTTGGAAAAGCGGATGGCCTTTTGAAAACTCGAGAGATGTAGGTTAGGAAATTCGGATTACGCATGGGAAGGTATTAGCTTCACGCGTCTTTCTACCGAAAGGAACCATTAACTTGATGTGTGGTTTAGATAAAAGTTTGATTTGAAAACAATTTGTTCTACTTCTTTTCTTTTCTTTTCTTTTTATTTGAATTTTTGTTTTATTGAAAGCAGGAAGGGAAAAGAATGTTTTTGGTATCTTTGAAAATCGGACAAAACAAAGACTTTTTTTAAGGGTGCTTGACGGGACATGAACCCGGCCCTACGCACTTCACGCGAGGATGAGGATCAAAGCCTACGTAGTTCTTTTTTTGCGCCTCAAAGCGGCTTAAGAGTTTTTCGCGATTTGGTGAGTGTTAAGTAGCGGCCAGAACAACAACGATTAGAATGGCCACACTACTAACTCTCTTTTGAAAATAAAATCGTCATTAATGATCTAAAGCAGCGGCGCGCGTTTGACCGATTAACGACAATCGGTTTTATTAAATGAGGAAGAAAACGTTTTGCAATGACAGGAGTGTTTGTGGAGACCGAACAACAAGCGGTTAGAATGGTCCCACTACTAACTCGCCGAGGATAAGCAAATCACCATTAATAATCTAAAGCTAAGAAGCGCGCGATTGATAATTAACGACAATTGATTTATTTTTGAGGAATAAATAAGTTTTTGAAAGTAGGATTGAGCTTTTGCGAAGACCAGAACAACAACGGTTAGAATGGTCTCACTATTAACTCATTTTGAAAACAAAATCATCATTAACAACCTAAACGGCAGCGCGCGTTTGGTTATCAATGACAATTTATTTATTCTTGCTTTGAAAATAAAAGGGTTTTAAAAATGAATCTAGGAAATGAGTTTTAGAAAAGAAGTAGAAAATTTCAAATCAATTCTAAATCCATAACCAAATGCAAATGAATGAACAAAACTCATACTGCAACAATCAAGCAAACATGAATATATTGTTCATCAACTAACAACAAAAATAACATTTAATACTACAATGAAATACTAGCACCAATATTAAACATCATCAAGCAAAGAACAACAACAAAATCAACTTAACAATATTTTTAATCATAAGTATGTGAACCAAAGGAAACATAGGTCCACATTTTATTTAAAAACACAGGCTGTAATCAAAATATGGGAGGGGTTATTAGCAAACAGATAAAAAACTTAAAAAAAACAAAAGGGTAAGGCCTTTACGTTTGTGACCCAATACTGAAAAAAAAAAAAAAAAAAAACCAAGCTTAAGCTTCTTCCCCTGCCGTTTCACTTCATTCAACAGAGAGGAAAAACAGATCGAGAAAGGAAAGCACATCGAGAGAAAGCGAGAGAGTACCGCGCGCGAGAGAGAGAGGGAGACGTTCGGCGAAAGCTCGCCGGCGACGACGAGGAGGAGACGACGAGGAGATGCTGCAACGAAGGCGGTGGCTCGCGATGGTGACTGGCGGTGGCGTGGTGGTGACGGTGACGCGCGACGAGAGAGGAAGGACTTGAGAAACGACGATGGTGAAACGAGAGAACGAGAGAGGTTTCGGCGACGATGGTGCGGCGCTCACGGTGGTTTGAACGGCGAGGTAGCGATGGCGTGCGGTGGCGGCGTTGACGGCGTAGAGCTCGCCGTATAGAGAGAGAAAAGGGCTGAAGCTGTGGTTGTTGTGTGGTGGGCAAAATGGTTTTGGTTTGCAGAGGTGGTGGTTATGGTGAGGTAGTTTGTGAAGAGAGGATGATGGAGGTGAGTGTTGGAGAGATGAGTGTGGAGTTAGAAAACAAATGTGGTGTTCTTCCTCCCCTCCATTCTCTCTGTTTCTACTCCTCCTCAAAAATCATTTTTCTCTCAGGTTCCTCTTTTTTTTGATCCCCCTTTTTTTTTTTTCCTTCTCTGCTTCCATCTTTGTTATATATAGAGACCTTCCATTTATTTTCTGGTTGAGGATACAGCTAAAGAGCTTCTCAATAGTCTTTTTCATATTTCCTAATTCATGATTCTGTTTCTTCTGAATTTTCTTGCTGCCTTCTGCTTGTTTTCTTAATAAGTATGTAGAGCCAGCCTTGCTTGTTTGGGAGATGTTATTATGAAGATGATAAAAGAACTTGTATATTGTAACCGAGAGTAGAAGATGCTACTCTGATGAGTTATTCTTTTCTGTTTGGTGCTAAAAAAAAAATAAACAAGCAGCTGCATCTTGTATTTTTGCATTTGTTCTTTTTTCTACTGTGTTGTCTTTGTCTTGGACAACTTGTATTTTTGCTTCTTGTGTAACTACTTGACTACTTTTTTGTATCTATACCCCTTTTTTAAAACAAATGGACATATTTGAGTAACAAGACTATATTTGACTAAATAGTATATTTTTTTTTGCACCTCTTTTTTTGTAACTAATAATAAACTCAACTAATAACAATAATGATAATAGTTATAATAATAATAAGTATCGAAACAAATACGCGTACACGACAAGACGCAAGCGCACGCAATAAGAATCAAAACGCGCACACGAATAGAAATAATACGCGCACCAACGAGAATAAGTATGAGCACACGATTCAAAATGATATGCGCGCCCGACGAGAATGAGAAATGCTAGATTAACAACGAACGCAACTTGAACACATTTGTGCAATTGAATCCTACCAAACGAGACAACTATTTTGAGGTTTTCTAAAAACGAGAAAAATACTTATTAACATTGGGTATTTACAAAAATACAATTTTAATTAATTTTCGACTAGTCGGACAAAATTGGGGTATGACAGCTGCCCCTCTTTATTTGGATTTTATCAAGAAATATGAATTGGCCGAGACATATTTCGAAGATAAAATAGAAATAAAGAATTCAGAAATTATACCAATTTTGTCCACTTGGGGAAATTCGAATTTTTTTTTTTTATTTTCTAGTTTTTCTTTTTGGGTGAATGGATGCCAGCCAGAGATGACTGTAATGAATGAAGTGTCAACCCTCAGTAAGCTAACAAAAGCAGGAAATAGATTGGTGCCAACCCTAAGGCGGCAAAAGCAGGAAGTAAATTGGTGTCAACCCTCGGGTGGCATAGACAGCAAAAAATAAAGTAGTAAAGAAAACATTAAAGAAGGTATCGGCCTCTGGGAGCCCGACACTGGCAGGAAATCAAGAAAGTGATAAAGAAAGCAGTAAAGAAGGAGCGCTTGTGGCTCTGAAGGAACACTTGGGTTCTGAAGGAGCACTTGTGACTCTGAAGGTGGCCTGTTCGAGCGGCCTGAGGTTCAATATCAAGTTGTGGAACTGATACATCTTACCTTGATGGACTTACGCTATGCTTTATACTGACACAACTAGTCTGAAGGACATGAAGTCTGGGGTGCCGATTCGTCATGCTCCACGATGACTTGGCGAAATGAAGGACACGAGGTCTGAGGGGCCGATCCGTCATGTTTCGTGATGACTTGGCGAGATGAAGGTCGAGTTCAAAATCGCTGTTTGGACTGTTGATTTGAACTAAACTGAAGGACCCTAAGGTCCGATGATTCGCTTCGGTGCTCGATAACGACGGGATCCGAAGGGACGATTGGTCCCGGGGGACGCCATGGTCTGAAGGGATTCACAAATCCTCGTTGATTGGACCGTTGAGATGGCCAATCTTTGGCGTATTGAATTGAGGTACGCGGCTCGAATATGAGGTGAAGTCGCTTTTGAAGGGACGCTTGGGTCACGAAAAGGATTCGCGATTCCTCATTGGTTTTCTTGATCGATCCATGCTTCCATGACCGATCCAAGGTGTCCGCTCGAGCTAGCGGACCTTTCTTGGCTTCCTCGATTAGTGATCAACGTCATTGCACCGATCCGTGGTGTTCGCTCAAACTAGCGGACCTTTCTTTGCCTTGCTTGGCGGTCAATGCCATCGCAATAATCCAGGTACCGCACACGTTAACGAGATGCAAGGCATGGCGCATGGAGTATGAATGCATGTTACGCGAGTCTATTATGCAAATGCATGCTATGCGAGCGTATGCGATCGCGATGATTTAGTGGAATGATGAATGCAATGAGATGCTATTCTTGATTTTCTTTGGTCGACTTTTCTTTTTCGATTGTTTTTTTGTTCTCTCTTTGATCGACTTTCTTTTGATCGTTTGTTTTCCTTTTGCTCTCTTGCTCTTTTGCCCTGTTGGCTCATCATCTTCTTTGGTTCACCAATCCGCGACACTCATGGCACGAGGCGAGGAATATATTGAAACTGCGGGGCTCATGGGCGGTGTGGGTGGGCTTTAACTTTGTCGTTCAAGCAATCGTGGGCTCAATCACTTCCTCTTGCATGAATAACTTGTTTTGGGAATTGCTCTTCTTTCCGTGACTTTTAAGAATTTCGCAAGGATTTGCAATGCTATATGATGTATGCACATGCTTTACGATTCAGATCACCATCATCATAAAAGCGTTTATTTTGAAGCAGAAAAAGCGAGAAAATAATCAACAAACGGACATGAGAAAGTTTGAGCTTTATTGATGTAAAAAAATCTGGTCGCACGCGAAAGTTATGCCGATTATTCAATACATTTGAAAGTTTAAACTACAAAAAGACACGAAAAAGGAAAGAAGGCGATCTCTCGATCGTCGTCGTCTCGTGGAGAAGTGCTAAACATTTACGTCCTTGACTTTGGTCACTCCTCATCCAAGTCTTCAGAGGAGTTGTATGCCTTTCTTTACCTTTCATGCTCAAGTTTTCCGCCCTAATTTTTGCTGGATCGCCGCTGCGGGTTTTCGATCCACCGGTCGCTCCCGATTTTGCCTAGGCCGCCCTTTCGGGTTTTCAACCTAGCGAGCTAATTCTTACTTGGCTCGTCTTTCTCTTTTTCGTCTATTTCTTTCAGGCATAATACTTCTTTACTTAATCGGAATTGACTGGGTTCTTGAGATCTTCGCCGTCCATGTTGGTAAGTATCAGTGCCCCTCCAGAGAAGGCTTTCTTGACTACATATGGGTCATCATAAGTGGGCGTCCAATTCCCTCGGGGATCAGTCTGGATGGGCAAGATCTTCTTAAGCACAAGATCTCCGCTTGAATTCTCGAGGTAGGACCTTCTTGTCGAATGTCGTTCTTATCCTTTGTTGGTTACAGTGCCCGTGACACAAAGCTGCAATTCTTTTCCTCCATTGAGGTTAAGCGAATCCAGACGGGCTTGAACCCATTCTGCTTCTTCTAACTTGGTTTCCATCAAGACCCGCAGGGAGGGTATCTCAACCTCAATAGGGAGGACTGCTCACCCATATACGAGAGAGAAGGATTTGCCCGGTTGAAACGCGTCATCGAAGTTCGGTAGCCATGCAAAGCAAAGGAAGCATCTCATGCCAATCCTTGTAGGTTACCACCATCTTTTGCACAATCTTCTTGATGTTCTTGTTGGTCGCTTTGATCGCCCCTTCATCTTCGGGTGGTAAGGAGAAGAATTATGATCTTTGGATTTGAACTCGCATTACGTGTCCTTCATCATTTTGTTGTTCGAGTTCTTTGCCATTATCGGTGATGATCTTGCTTGGAAGACCATAACGGCAAATCGGATCTTTCTTCACAAATTTGGCAACCATCGAATCGGTTATCTTTCGAGTATGAGGCGAACTTCAACCCACTTGGTGATCTCTAAAACTTTGCCTTGATATAATTGTAACTTGAACGAATCTTGGGGTGCAAGCCTTTTGATTTTTCTTTCCCCCTTTTTTTTTGAGATTTTTTTTCTGGACAAACATATTTAAATAAATAAACTTATTTGTCCTAGAGCTAAAAAACTCGAGAAAACAAAAGCAATCGATCATTGATCGGAATGGATTTTTGGAGATTGTGGGTTTTTGTGGAGGAATGATGATTGGGTTTAATGAAGTGCTTGAAGCTAATGGTAGGATGATTTTTATTCGGCGTTGGCTGACGTTTGATGGTTTATGATGGTTATTTGCCTTGATGAGGTGTTTGGAAGTTTTATTCCTGGCTAAGGGTTGGTGGAGGGCGGAATGCCGAGGTCAAAGGGAAGTATTTGCAGTTTATTGAGACAAGGATCTCTTGTGTTTTGTGGTTACGTGCATCAGCTCACCACTTACATTTCTTTTGTATTTTTGGGATTTTCATTTTTAAATCCCTTTTTCTTTTTTCTTCTTGATTTTTTTTTGATTTTTTTGATTTTTTTTTTTTTTTTTGCTTCTTTGACTTGGGTGAGCTGATAAAAAGTGATGCGCCTTTTTTGATATTTGAGGTGATCCTTGTCTAGGGTGATTTTTGGATTTTTGGCTTACGATGGGTATACAGCATGCTTTTTTCGAGAATATGGGAAGATGATCAAACTTTATTTCAAATCATGATTGCTCGTTTTCTCAAAAATTAACTCAAGGACAATAATTTATTTACTCCTATATATTTGCTTTTTATTTCTTTTTGCGCTCTCCTTCCTTCATTGCGGTACCCACCTTTACTTCCTTCTTACTGTCCTCTTTGACTCCAAATCGACCATTTCCGTAGACTCCCCATGGGGCTCGATGACATTTTCTTCTTGCTCCATTACCCTCATCAGTTCTGGTGGAGTTTTCCCAGTCTTTCTCAACATCCCCCTCAGCTTGATTGATAGGGTGATCAAAGTCGAAATGCGGACTGCTAGCACTGTTATTTTGAGAGACAATTGCTGTGGATCTGCCTTTTGCCGAAGCGAAAAAGCAGAATGAAAAGCGAAACAAACAAGCAAACAATAATGAAACAGGAAAAAGGACACATGAAATATAAAGAAATGATTTTTATTGATGGAAATTCAAAAACAACGTTTTTATTGATGATGATGATTCTGAAAATAAAAACATGTGTGCCCCTAACAACTTGTCCTATAGCCTTGGGCAGAGCCACAGGGTTGCATTACAACTAATTACTTTGAGTTAAAAGGTCACGGGAAATCAACAGCTTCCCAATTCTTCACTTCTTTCCCAAGAAGACAAATGACGAACCGCACTGCACTCCACCTTCTTCCGGTTTCGGATCCACCACGGATGGCAAAGCAATTTGGTTGTGATTAAGCAAACCCGCACTCACGAAGCTCTCGGCGGATGTCACGAGCGAGGAATGCTCTGAGGCCAGGGATCTTGGCCTTTTGACTCAGCCAACCATCCGCCACTTCTTTCCTCTGCCATTTTCCTTCTTTTGGCTAGACTTGGATTGTATCCCAACCCGCAACGGTCCTTGTTCCTTTTTAGCTGGACGGGCGCAAGAATTCCTTGTCCAGATTTTCCCAAGCCAGACCCAACCTTATACCCTTGATCCATCATGATTTTAACAATCTTTCTTATTACTTGCCCAGTAAAATCTTCTATGGCATTAGGTGTTGGCCTCTCGTGCCCCGACAATGGGTTTGCAGTTATGCTTGGACCATTTTGCTTGAATGAAATCCAATTGGCATCGATTAGGTCTTGCACCACATGTTTGAAGACTTTACACTCCTCCACAGTATGACCAACCCCGTTTTCATGGAAACTGCGCAGTAGTATTAGCGTTGTAACTTCTAGGAAATGGCGGTGAAGTGGCTTCATTGAACGCGTGTTGACTAAGTTCTTGGAAGTTAAATAATCAAACAACTCAAGATATGTCATTGGTATTGGATCAAAAGCGGTTCGCTTTCTTCTACCGATAACCCCGAGCCTTGTGATCAAACATCGTAATGCGACTCCTTTGGGACGCCCAGTTCTCTGTATTGGTCCTCCTCGGGAGCTTTGAATTTTGGTGGCAAAACCAAATGCGGGACCAAACACACTCACATGCCTCCTTGGCTCGACACGGCACCTCTATCGCCGCCTTACTCTTTCTTCGAGTGTACGAGGTGGGTCATTTGGTGCGACCCCTCAAACATGTGTCCTTGGGGGTGACTCCCCATACAGTAATAATACCATCCAGTGAGGAGCATTGTGAGGTGGTGCTTTGCAAGCCAGGGGTGGGACCGAGGACAACATGAGGACTAGGAGTGCGAATCGTGGTCCTCGGCAGCCTCCCGAGCACGGCACAAGTGACTTGATTAGGCGCGACCACACACAAGCTGAGGAGTAAGTCTAACGATTCGCGGCATGTACCCAGCGAGCATATACCCAAGGATATCTTTGTGAAGTGTATTGATTTGACACATTCATTTCGAAGCAAAAACAAGGTGATTGACCCGGCTCCCGAGGAATTGTGGTCGTGGCATTTCGATCTTGGAGGAGGAGCGAAAGGAGTGACACCATCTTGACCCCACTACGGCGCCCACTTCAAGTGGTGTCCGCTCTTTAAACTTTGTAGCATGACCACCATCTCATGCATCTGGGCTTCCATTGCCCCAACCTTATCCTTAAGCACTTGGTTCTCCTGAGCCAGCTGCTCAGAGTTCAGAATTTGCACGCCCAAATCTTCATGTTCTGGATTACTTTCAGTTTCAATCTCCGGATGCTCTTGCGGATTAGCCATCAGCTTTGTTTGTAGTCGGGTGAAGTATCGGTGACGGCGAACCAGCTTGCCTGACTTGCTCTGACGAAACATTTTTTAATGAGCGAGGATATTAATGAATGCAATGCGTGCAATGCAGATGAGTGTTAGTGTTAGTTTTAGTTTGTCTTTATGCCGTGAACTACACGATTGTGCCATGTCTCGCCATAGGTTTAACGGTGGATTTTGATTTTTCTTTTTTTTTTTTTTGAAACACAAAAAGGTTAGAATCAATAAGCGAAACAAAGCACATTCCATGCATTCAAGTTTCACTTTTTGATTCCATACCATACCTATGACAAGATATTATTTTGTGATTCTCGGCAGACAAACTTTTAGTGGGATGCAATGATGCATGCATGAGCTGTAAAAGCTTATGTTAGATGCAATGCGAGGATGCATGCAAAATGATGATGATGTTTTTATGCATATGCAGATTAGGGCAAAATCTTTATTGGCATTAACCCAAATTACTTTTTTTTTTATATTTGGAAACGCGCGGGCGTATGTGGCTTCATATGGACCTAGTAAGAGAAAGACTACAACGGCAGCTCTTTCTCTTTTTTTTGAAAAGAGCGGGCCACATCTTTGCCTCGCATGCGGACCCCAAGAAAAGAAAGGCTACAACGACAGCTCTTTCTCTATTTTTTTTTTGAAAAAATCTCCTCTTTTTTTTTTTGGAAAACATGACTAGATTACAATGCAACACACAATTTGGTATGCCCCTTGTATCCTACGAAAGGTGGGGAAACCTAGGCTCTAAGGCAACTCAAATGTTCCTCACATGTGGGTTCTAGTCACTTTCTCACCAGGTTACCAGAGCTAATTCTCTCTCACAATAGCACCCACAACGATGGAACACCATCTGGTGTGAGGCATCATGAAAGAGCATACTCTGGCTGGAACTTTCGGGAGAGTCAGAAGGACAACGGTCCAATTGCCAGTCACTACTCGTTTCCACTCTCCTAAGTTTTTATCAGACCTTGGGTTTTAGGCCCCTCTCAAAGCAATAATCATAAGGTGTGAGTGTGTGTAGCTGCAGGCATACCGCCTAGAACTACCCACATATATTCCCCACCGCAAAAGGAAAACCTGGACAGTCCTGGACAAAAGCAAGCAACCACATATCATCTACCCTAGGGTTCAATATCAGGATACCAATGAACTAAACTAGGTTTCAACAATGATCATATGCATGACTTACCTCAAGAAAGGGAGCGGAGAAGAAGGGATCATAATAGAATGGGGGGAAATGCATGTTTTTTTACCTTAAGAAAGGGAGCAGAGAATAGGGGACATGGGAATTGAGGAATGCATGAACACAACATTGCGAACAAATAAAAAAAGTATAAGAAACAAGAAACACACATAAAAACAAATGCGTATGAGTGCAACGCGACACTATGACAATCAAGCATCACAAACAAAAGAGAGGAGAGAAAAAGGCGAAGAAAGCGGAAGAAGAGGAAGAAGTAGAACAAAGCTTTCAACTTAATCAATTTTAAACCACACATCAAGTTAACTAGGCTTGACCCTCGTCTTTTTAAAAAAGTGTTCCCCAGCAGAGTCGCCAGCTGTTGCACCCGAAAAATCCGGTTTGGACTTCTCGTTTGACAACGTGAAAAATAGTAGAGCCGCCACCAATATTTATTTAGGAAAACATTGAAAAAACCTTTTTTGGAAAAGCGGATGGCCTTTTGAAAACTTCGAGAGATGTAGGTTCGGGAATTCGATTACGCATGGGGAAGGTATTAGCGCTTCACGCGCGTCCTTTCTACCGAAAGGGAACCATTAACTTGATGTGTGGTTTAGATAAAAGTTTGATTTGAAAACAATTTGTTCTACTTCTTTTCTTTTCTTTTCTTTTTATTTGAATTTTTGTTTTATTGAAAACAGGAAGGGGAAAAGAATGTTTTTGGTATCTTTGAAAATCAGGACAAAACAAAGACTTTTTTTAAGGGTGCTTGACGGGACATGAACCGGCCCTACGCACCCTCACAAGGATGAGGATCAAAGCTACGTAGTTCTCGTTTTTGCGTCCGAAAGCGGCTTAAGAGTTTTTCGCGATTTGGTGAGTGTTAGAGTAGCGGCCGAACAACAACGATTAGAATGGCCACACTACTAACTCTTTTGAAAATAAAATCGTCATTAATGATCTAAGCGGCAACGGCGCGTTTGACCGTTAACGACAATCGGTTTTATTAAATGAGGAAGAAAAGCGTTTTCGCAATGACAGAGTGTTTGTGGAGACCAGAACAACAACGGTTAGAATGGTCCCACTACTAACTCTCCGAGGATAAGCAAATCACCATTAATAATCTAAACGGCAGCAACGGCGCGATTGATAATTAACGACAATTGATTTATTTTTGAGGAATAAATAAGTTTTGAAAGTAGGATTGAGCTTTTGCGAAGACCGAACAACAACGGTTAGAATGGTCTCACTATTAACTCATTTTGAAAACAAAATCATCATTAACAACCTAAACGGCAGCGGCAGCGTTTGGTTATCAATGACAATTTATTTATTCTTGCTTTGAAAATAAAAGGGTTTTAAAATGAATCTAGGAAATGAGTTTTAGAAAAGAAGTAGAAAATTTCAAATCAATTCTAAATCCATAACCAAATGCAAATGAATGAACAAAACTCATACTGCAACAATCAAGCAAACATGAATATATTGTTCATCAACTAACAACAAAAATAACATTTAATACTACAATGAAATACTAGCACCAATATTAAACATCATCAAGCAAAGAACAACAACAAAATCAACTTAACAATATTTTTAATCATAAGTATGTGAACCAAAGGAAACATAGGTCCACATTTTATTTAAAAACACAGGCTGTAATCAAAATATGGGAGGGGTTATTAGCAAAGCAGATAAAAACTTAAAAAAAAACAAAAGGGTAAGGCCTTTACGTTTGTGACCCAATCTTGAAAAAAAAAAAAAAAAAAAAAAGCAAGCTTAAGCTTTCCCGCTGCCGTTTCACTTCATTCAAGAGAGGAAAAACAGATCGAGAAAGGAAAGCACATCGAGAGAAAGCGAGAGTATGCATGCGCGAGAGAGAGAGAGGGAGGCGTTAGCGAAAGCTTCGCGGCGACGGCGAGGAGGAGACGACGAGGAGATGGGCTGCAACGAAGGCGGTGGCTCGCGCGATGGTGACGGCGGTGGCGTGGTGGTGACGGTGGACGCGACGAGAGAGGAAGGACTTCAGAAAGCGGCGATGGTGAAAGCGAGAACGAGAGAGGTTTGGCGACGCGATGGTGCGGCGCTCACGGTGGTTTGAACGGCGAGGTAGCGATGGCGTCGCGGTGGCGGCGTTGTTGGCGTAGAGCTCGCCGTATAGAGAGAGAAAAGGCTGAAGGTCGTGGTTGTTGTGTGGTGGGCAAAATGGTTTTGGTTTGCAGAGGTGGTGGTTATGGTGAGGTAGTTTGTGAAGAGAGGATGATGGAGGTGAGTGTTGGAGAGATGAGTGTGGAGTTAGAAAACAAATGTGGTGTTCTTCCTCCTCCATTCTCTCTGTTTCTACTCCTCCTCAAAAATCATTTTTCTCTCGAGTTCCTCTTTTTTTGATCCCCCTTTTTTTTTTTTTCCTTCTCTGCTTCCATCTTTGTTATATATAGAGACCTTCCATTTATTTTACGGTTGAGGATACTGACTAAAGAGCTTCTCAATAGTCTTTTCATATTTCCTAATTCATGATTCTGTTTCTTCCGAATTTTCTTGCGCCTTATACGCTTGTTTTCTTAATAAGTATGTAGAGCCACCTTTGCTTGTTTGGGAGATGTTATTATGAAGATGATAAAAGAACTTGTATATTGTAAAAGAGAGTAGAAGATGCTACTCTGATGAGTTATTCTTTTCTGTTTGGTGCTAAAAAAAAAATAAACAAGCAGCTGCATCTTGTATTTTTGCATTTGTTCTTTTTTCTACTGTGTTGTCTTTGTCTTGGACAACTTGTATTTTTGCTTCTTGTGTAACTACTTGACTACTTTTTTGTATCTATACCCCTTTTTTAAAACAAATGGACATATTTGAGTAACAAGACTATATTTGACTAAATAGTATATTTTTTTTTTGCACCTCTTTTTTTGTAACTAATAATAAACTCAACTAATAACAATAATGATAATAGTTATAATAATAATAAGTATCGAAACAAATACGCGTACACGACAAGACGCAAGCGCACGCAATAAGAATCAAAACGCGCACACGAATAGAAATAATACGCGCACCAACGAGAATAAGTATGAGCACACGATTCAAAATGATATGCGCGCCCGACGAGAATGAGAAATGCTAGATTAACAACGAACGCAACTTGAACACATTTGTGCAATTGAATCCTACCAAACGAGACAACTATTTTGAGGTTTTCTAAAAACGAGAAAAATACTTATTAACATTGGGTATTTACAAAAATACAATTTTAATTAATTTTCGACTAGTCGGACAAAATTGGGGTATGACAATGTAGTATAAAAATTCATCAATGATTGATATTTAATATTGGTTGATTCAACCTTAACCATTCACAACATTTTAAACAATATCCAACGGTCAATTTTAGTGTTTCACCGGTGAGAGATTTGATTTGCTCTCTCACCCTAAAAGCACTTTTACAGTCTCGAAAATTTTTAAATGTTTAAATATGCAAATTTTGTCCTTTAATAATAAATTCGGTGGAACTTTTTATAGATGTTGTTATTTTATTGGTAATTTTCATCCATCCCTGCACAATACCACATGTTTTACTTTTTATTTGTGTTTTTTTATTTTGATCATTTCGGACCAATGGGTATTAAAACCACTCTTTAATTTGTGTTTATATTTTTATCTTTCTTTAATATTTTAGTACATTGTTGTTACATTGACTCCCGTGAGAATTTCAGCCACATTTACAATCTTTGTATAATTACTCCTATTTTATCATGTGTTTTCCTTCAACCATGCATGATACCCCCTACGCGTTTCACTTTTTAATTGTGTTGTTTTCTTTTCATTCTAATTATGGATTAATTTTTAATATTTGCATTTGATGAATGTAAATTATGTTATTCAAATTCTCTAGATTTTCTCTTCTTATTTTATCTAAGGAGGGTGTGTGTCTTTGTTAATGTTCCTTTTAAAATCGATAATCTTTTTATTTAATTTATATTTATAATTCTATTTTTAATCACAGTTATTAGATTTTATATTTTGCAAACTAACACCATTTGCCCAATGACATAGGCTACTATGGGGCACGGGTGTCGATCCCGTGCTCCTAAGTTTAATTCTCACAGTTGACAAACTCAGTGTTGGGCTGTGCGAAATTGCTTTCAAGCACGACGGGATATTAATTAGTCTTTAAAAAAATTTAATTACTCGATTATACAATTAAATTTAGCCAACCCCGTGCATCGCACATGGTAGAACAACTTCAGTTCTGATGATGCCTTTACAAAAAACAAAAAAAAAGTAAAAGAAAAAAGAGAAAAAAAAAGAGGAAATGCTGCAGAAAAATAAAACAATGTCCCGCCAAAGTGACAAGATACGATGGTTTGATCTAAAAATATGTTCCGCTGATCTAGATAGATATGTCTTTTTGTTCTCTTTTTTCTTTAACTTTTTTTTTTGTTTTTTGCTTCAATTTTTTGGTTTTGTTTTTTATGTTTTTCTTTCTTTTATTTTTTTCCTATGTCATTTGTACACAGTTTTCATCGACTTTGCCAATGACTAATGTACGCTGAGGAGTCTGGCTGACCACGAGTATTCGACTTTGTCAGTCTGTGTGGTTCTCCCCCATTAGTGTTTTTACTACACCTAAGATTCTTTTTTTTCTTTTTTATATTTTATTGGGTACTTTCTGATCTTGAAATTTTTAATTGTTTAAATATGCAAATTTTCGGTGAAAAACGGTTTAGTTTAATGACAAAATATGTAATGTGTGATGCTAAACAATGTGCTCTGGTGTAGTTGAGGGGGGAAAAGATTATTTTGTAACAAAATGCATAAAGTGAAATGTTAAGCGGTGTGTTTAGGGTTACTTTATGTAACAGCCTGGGTCCTTTTCTATCTTAGTAGGCTGCCAAGCCCTGTACATCACGACCTTCTCTACCCCCAAGTAGAGTTTTTGCTTTCCGTGGGAATCGAACCTTGTACCACAGGACTCAAGTACAAGTTCAATGCATTCCCACTACCAATTGGGCTACTTTCGGATGTGTCACGTGTCACCATGTAAGCTAAATTAGTTTTAGAAGAAAAAATAGGTTTTTCCTTATATGTATTATTTTAGAACGATCCAGTGGCCCACACGTTTGGCCATGAGTTTTTAAACAGATTTTATTTCCGTTTGTTTATTATTTATTTTTTCTTCTTTTACTTTTTTTTTCCTATGTCATTGGTACGTAGTTTTCATCGACATTGTCAACGATTAATTTACGTTAGGGAGTCTGGCTGACCACGAGTATCCGGTTTTGTTGGTCCGTGTAGTTCTCCCCCAATAGAGTTTTTACCACATCCAAGGTTCTTTTCTTTTTATATGTTAAGAGGTACTTTACGGTCTTGAAAATTTTTGACGTTTAAATATGCAAATTTTCGTTGAAGAACGATTTAATTTCATGACAAAATACGTAATGTGTGATGCTAAACAATGTACTTTGGTGTAGTTGATGGGAAAAAAAATTATTTTGTAACAAAATACGTAAAGTGAAATGTTAAGTGATGTGTTTAGGGGTACTTTAGGATTCAAGAAAAAAATACAATTCTTCAAATACCGAAGTTTCATCGTAAATAATCAGTGTGGTAAAAAATGATAATAAGTTCGTGATAAAATACGTAAAGTGTGATGCTGACATTGTAGTTTAGGGTGTTTTAGGGTCCAGAAATTTTTTTGAAGTTCAAATACGCGAAGTTTATTCATCAATAATAGTTAGATGAAAAATAAAAAACATATTGTGACAAATAACGTAAAGTGTGATTCTACGCAGTGTGTTTTGTGGTACTTTAGGGTCCAAAAGAAATTTTACATGTCAAATTTGGTGTTCTCTTCTTTATTCTGATAATTTCACACCAACGAGTATTAAAAGCATACTTAAATTGGGTATTAGTTTTGAAACAAATACTTTGTTTTTAAATTATAATTAGTTATGATGTGTTTTATTGTCTGTTACATGATGTATCAGTCCTTTGATTTCGTTCTTATTTGCTAACTATGTCTTTGTTGTAGTATAGAACTAATGTAATATGTTACTTTGTTTAATAATAACTTTAATTTGGTCAAAAAAAATAATAACTTTAATAGTAGTCAAGTGTTTACATTATTTTTTGACTTGCTTTTTTGTCTTTATTTTCCATCTCGTACACTGAGACTAACTTCCTCATGAAACAGACAACATGGTAGAACAACTTCAGTTCTGATGCGTTTACAAAGAATAAGAATATGTTTCTAAATGCATTTGAATGTAGTTGCTTTGAGAAAATTTTGAATTTAGAGAAATCTCAATTCCTCATTTACATAGTTCTCCTTCATGAAAAATAAAAGTTAATCTAAATCTATCAAAAATTGGTAAAAGTAAAGTAATAAAATTCATTTGACAACTAATTCAGTGAATTGATAATAACTTTGTATATGGCTCTCTCCTTGAACACATTTTATTTAGTGATGTTTCCTCCTCTTTACCTTTTTCTCTCTCATTAAACCAAACTTAAGTAGGATCGATTTCCATTCTTTGTCTCCATTTTTCTCTGTGAGTAATTTCATAATGATTATATATTAAATCCATGGAAATGTAATCGGAAGACATTAAAGGAAAGAAGAGAGAGTAAATTAAAGTCGATGTCTGATTCAAAGCCGCAATTAAAGCCTGGGGAATGAGGCAATGAGACGCAATTAACAAACGTTAACAACTCCCTTATAAGTCCCAGAAGGGTAGCTCACATGGTTGAGTGAAAGGGACATTGTTGGTGGAAAAACGTAGGCGTACGGGGTTCGAACCCCGCTCCCCTCTCCCCTCTAACAACTAACACACTAATTCCTAACCACTTTGTCTATCTAAAAAAACAACTCCCTTATAAACATTCATAATACCAATTGACTATAGAGTCAAAATTTCTCCTCTCATAATATACAAGAGACAACACACCACAAATGTAGAAAAAAATTTGATGAATAGCGTAAAACAACTCGATTCATTGCCTTTAAAAAATTTAACTTTAAATCAAATTAAATATAGTCAACCCAGTGCATCGCACGGTAATAAAACTAGTTACTACCTACATCCGTAGTCACATCCCCATGACTTCTTTTTTTTTCTTTCAAAAACACCCTTTTCCAATCTAATGAACTTAATTTAGATAGTACTCCATTCATCGCAGTTTGTTTGCAATTTAACCTTTTGTTTTGGCACACTTTTTAAGAAATATTATGAGTTTAGGGCCTGTTCGAGGTGCTTCTGAGTTTTTGGTTTTTGATTTTAAAAGCTCATTTCAAAACCAAAACATGTTCGTGTAAAATGGGGTTGAGTTGGTTTTTTTTTTAATTTCAAAACAGTTTTCCATCAAAACTCAAAACCACAAAAATAGGTTTTACAATTTTTGTTTCTGTTTTTGTTTCGTTCACCATTGATCATCAATATATCTGACCACCACCAACCACCACTCTGACCACCACCAACCACCGCCGACCACCACCACTCCGACCACCATCGATCACCACTCTGACAACATTTCACCAACGTCAACCACCACTCTGACCACCGTCAACCACCACTCTGACCAACACCAACCACCACATTGTTAACTGCCAACCACCACCATCACTACTCCGACCACCGTCGACCACCACTTTTACCACCATCAACCACTCCTTTGACCACCTCAACCACAATCAATCGCCACTTTTGACCACTACCAACCACCACTCTGATCACCGCTGACCACCACCCCGGTCATCGTCAACCACCATTTTGACCACCACCAACCATCACTCTGACCAACGCTGACCACTGCCAACCACCACTAGCCACTACCGACCGATGCCAACCACCACCGACCACCACTCCAACAACTGTCGATCACCACTCTGGCCACCATAAACCACTACTTTGACCACTATCAACCCCCCCTTTCGTCACTGTCCACCACCGTCAACCACCACTTCGACCACCGTCAACCATCACTCTGAATAGATTATATAGCTGCAATATTTTAATTTATTTCTAAATAAATAGATTATTTAGTTGTAATATTTTAATTTTTTTTCAAACCTAATGCTATATATTGTTTTAATTAAGATTATTTTATGATAAATATTTATTTTTATATTTATGTTTAAAGTGATTTTGATTTTTGAAAATTTTTTAACGAAAAACTGGATTTCATTTTGGTTTTTGAAATTTTTAAACTCAAAATAGAAACTGATTTTGGTTTATAAAAATTTCAAAAAGCAGAAAACCACCCGAATGAGGCCTTAGATTTTTAAAAAGTATTGTCTAATTTACCATTTAACTTTTTATCTCTCTACCTAGATAAATGTGAATTATTATTAGATGAAAAAATTGTCATAATTAATAAAGATATAAGTGAAAAATAACATTAAAAGTTTCATTGAAAAGCTAAAACAACGATCAATTTAGGACAAATTGGTTTTATTAAAACAACAAACAATTTGAGACGGAGGGAGTACTCAATTGTAAAAAAAAATAAAAATAAAAAAAGATTGTACTCTCTATTACCTTTTTCTTCTCCCTAAGTACCTTCACCATATTATCAAAATGTAATTTATATGGTAAGAAAGTCATTGTAAAGTGTTATTGTTAAAAAAATAAGGTCATTGTAAAGTTATATGGTAAGAAAGTGATTGTAAAGTGATAGAAAATCTTTGGCTAAATATCACTTTTAGTCCTTTATCTTTGCTCTAAGTTTCACTTTAGTCCTTTAACTTTTTTTTGGTCCGTTTTTGTCTTTTATCTTTCATTTTTGTGTCAGTTTGGTTATTTATCTTTATTTTGTTTCACTTTGGTTCTTTATCTTTCATTTATTATTTCATTTTGGTCCTCTTAAACAAAAATAAAAAAATGAAGAACACTATGAATGTGCTCAAGAACACCAAGAACACTTTAATTTCTTATTTCTTGAATAACTCATGCAATGCGCGACCAATATATTTTGCTTAAGAGGACCAAAGTGAAACAATAAATGAAAGATAAATGACCAAAATGAAACAAAATAAAGATAAAGGACCAAACTGACACAAAAATGAAATATAAATGACCAAAACGGACCCAAAAAAAGATAAAGGACCAAAGTGAAACTCAGAACAAAGATAAAGGACCAAAAGTGGTATTTAGCCAAAATCTTTTGATAAAAAAAAGGTGATACAAAATCTTATATGACAGATAATTAATATTAAGTTACTATGTACTACTCCGGTCTTATTTTTAAACAAAAAAAAAACATTTTTTAGATTCATTAGATAACTGATGTATCTGGTCTATAATATAGTTTTTTTTTGACAAAGATCTATAATATAGTTTTTTTTGACAAAGGTCTATAATATAGTTTCTTTTATAAATGAGACTGGTACATAATACTTGTTAATATAGTTTTTTCCAGTGTTATTAAAATCCTACCCTACCAGTCGGTTGGATCGGCCGGACCAAATTCCAGTGGGGTTACCGACCCGGCTTGCATGCTTAAACGGAATTGCAGGTGAACCAGTTGAGTCGGCCAGCTCAAAGTCAAAACCGGTGAACCGGCCGGTCTAAACACGTTTTTAAAAAAAATTGCGTTTTTTTTTTGAAAAGGTGAAACAACGTCGTTTCACTCAGAACCAAAATTAGAAACACACATTCAGAACCAAAATTAACTTTAGTTGTGTTTGAGACTTATTTGTGTGCTTTTGTTATGTTTATGTTAAGACCTTTTGTTATTTTGTTTAATTAAGTACTTATAGACGTGATTGTGGTCTTTATGAATTTAATTTGAAGTTTTGAACATTGAAATTTAAAGACTTGTGTTAATTTTGTAGTTAGATATTTTTCTTTCAGATTTTTAAGTTATAAATTTATACATCATATATATTTTTAGTGTTTTTTAATAGTGTCCGACTCTCGTGTGGTCTACTAAAGACCCGTGTACCACTGCAGAAGAACCAGGTGACTTGATCAGACGCGATGGACCGGTCCGACTTTAATAACATTGGTGTTTTCTATTATGCAATGTGTTGTACAAGTCATAAAGCTACTCTATCTCTCTCTCTCATTTATCGGTTAACTTATCACTAATTTTACCGAACATTAATTTAATCAACTATAGGTTGATTCATTATCCGCTAGTTCTATCAACTAGTATCCACTTTTCTTTTCCCAAAATCTTAGCAAAAGTGTAGAATTCCATGACACTCTCCTCCTGCACCAAGAGTTCCCGACTATCACTAAGGGCTGGTAACATTTTTTTTTGTTCGAGGGTCTGGTAACTTCCAATACATCACCCGTAAATTTTGTAACAAAAAAACCACCTATAATATTAAAATACCTTGGCGAGGAGCATTCTGCAGTAAGTTCGCATGACTACGATAATAGTAGACAAGCAAAGCAGTTCCAATGAAATAGCCAACCCATAATTCCATATCTTTATAAAGTAAACTGTTACTTTCATCAAGGTTGACCAAGTTTAATCTATGAATGTAGTGTCTTTCCCTAAAATCTATTGTAACAAATAGGCCCTTTTAGTAATTACTCTAGCTTATATATTTTGATGTAATGCTACTTTATATATTGTAATTACTCTAGCTTATGTATTTTGGTGCAACTAAGCATATTTTGGTGTATTTTGATGTAATCAACGATTTGATATTTTACTATAAAAGGGCCAACGATATCAATATTAGGTAACTTAAAGGGTCTAATTGTTACATAAAAACTTAAAGGGCTAACTTGTTAAAAATAAATAACTTAAAAGTCCTCTAGTGTAATTTTGCCTAATTTTTAAAAACTAATTTATCAAGACCTCGTTGTTGGGAAGAGAGAAAGTCATTGTAGGTTTTTTTTTTGGGTCTTTTTTATTTAATTTTTTTGTTATAATAACACTAATATAATCTAGGCTTAGTATAATTTTTTTTTTCGGCCACCTACAAATGTGGGTCCCAAGCGGTCGCACCCCTAGCCTATGCCCAGGGCCGACCCTGATATTGATGTTGGAAAAGCACATGCATTAGACATCATAGTATTTTACAAGTGCTTCAGAGCCATCTCTCATTTTATAAGACGTCTATGAAATTAAAACAGCAAAAAAAGGCACGAAAAGACACGATGAGAATGAAATTCCCCTTGTGATGATAGAGGGCTTTTCAGACATTAGGAATGGGAGAAAATGAAGTTTGTACAATTTAGTAATTGTCAGTACTGACTAAGTTATAAACCTTATTTTTTTAATAAAAGGAAATTGTGAGTTAAAATTGAGTAAGATTGCAAAATTTACCAACGAACTTAGATTTGCAGATGCTTTCTACTTATTTATAAATTGGAAGGAAAATTCGCAGGAAATACAAATTTTCTGCAAAGTAATATTGAGCCAAATCTATAGAGACTAATTCACTCCGCAAGTAAATACCGAAGTTTTCTGCAGGCACTTTCGCAAGTAATTCGCAGGAAATACAAATTTTTTGCAGGCACTTTCTACTTATTTAATATTGTTGTGTAAATCAGGTATTCTCTATGTGCAACAGTAGAAACTAATTCCTCGAGCCGAGTAGGACTACAATGGGCGCCGACAAAGCTCTCCTTCAAGAGTTGTAACACTGCAATATTTAAAAAACTTGATTCAAACTCATGACATTGGTTAAGTTGAAAGAGACTTGAACCATCTCATTCACACGAAATAAGAAACTAATGTCAAATTTACTAACTATAAAGATAAAAAAAATTATACTTCTGGATAACCTATTTTAATGTTGGGTAGTTCTAAGGTGAAAGAGCAGATCAAATATTGCACCGGTGAAACATTAATTCTAGCCATACGATTTAGTCAAATAATTTAAATGGTTGAGATTTTTTGAGGTTTTTAATCTTTACCTACTAATATAGGTTATCTATAAATTGGTATTTTGACCAAAATCACTACTCTCTCGGTGCTTTTATTGTAATTTGAAAACATTGTTTTCTTCTAAAAAATTGCAAACGAAGTCCATTCGGGATTCATTGTTCATCTTCTTTTTTCTACTTCTCTTTGGAAATCTGAGAATGAGAATTGTGGTTCTCAAATTCAACAACCATTTCTCAAGCGAATCCTAGCCACTTTCTTCCTCTTCCGCGTTCTTCATGCTCTCTTCAATGCGTTCTTCAACCCCACTCGGTGGAGGAGAGTGTTCTTCTTGCTTTGTAGATGCAGTGTGGGGAGAAGAAGTGTGTCGATGGGGCTTCTGCTCCACACGGTTAGCGAAGAAGGTTTGAGTTCTAATCCATTCTTTTTCGCACTTCTTTGACTATTCAATTTTAGGGCAATTTGCTTTTCGTGTTATCTTAATTGCTTGATTCTTTTGAAATTTGTATCTGGATTTCGTTTAATTTTGCGATTTGCGTTAATTTTATAATTTAATTTTACAAGCAATTCCCATATCCGAGTTCCAAAGTGGAAAAGTATTGCTTCAAATAAATTCTATTTTTGTTCCAATGAAGGATCGAGATCGAGAGAGACATTCTATTCCACTGCGAGAAACCCCAAAACCCAGTTCCTCGCACTCGATCTCTCTTATCCATTACGATATTTCTTAATACAAAGAAAGAGCACGCCTTTGTCTTATGCGATTGCTTCTTATAGGAGAAAGGATTGAATAAACACTCAATCTAGGTCCTCGATTTTGCCACATACGTAATGTTATATGTGTATGCTTTTACCATTTATATTATTTGTTTCTCAATTTCTTCCTTCAGCATTTAGTGTATTTTATTGTGTTTTCTTGATCTGGATTTGGATGTTGAATAGTGCTTGTTTTATGTACTTTGCTATGGATTTCAAATTATGATATGAGTGCATAATCTTATAAGTAACATTTAAAAATGAATGTGTTTTACTGATTATTAATTAATGATTAATGAGTAGGTTGTAGATAAGGCCTTGTGTTTCTTTTTGGTAAACTTTGCATGATATAATAACTCTAGTCCAACTGATAAAAATATTAATTTGTTCATATTTAATCATAATATGTAGATCAATCTGAATATCATATCAATCATATGTGCTTGAATTGAATATGCAGTTTTTTCTCCCTTATTTGCCCTTTTGTTTCTTAGCAGTTACTTTGAGTCGTTATTTATGACTTTTCTAGTAAAATTGGTTTATCAAATGGGCAGTTATCTTTGAAAGAAGCAAAAGTTTGGAGGGTGAGGACTGAGTAATATTCAGCATGTTCAAGTTATCTCCAAGGAGGAGTCAAAGATCCAGCAAAGGCTTCAAGGTGAAGCATGCTCTACAATATGTGTTCTTCTTGGCGTTTGCATCTGGCTAGTTTACCAAATCGGACACTCTCGCGAGAAGAAAGCGTCCTATGGAGAAATAAAAGCTGCCAGTGAGTTTATCAAGTTTGGGAGGTAGGATCCTCATCCTCATGTGGAGGATACTTCTGTTATAGATGCAAGAGTCAAGGAGGATGAACAAGTAAATAAACATGAATAGCTTAACAAACTCGACGATGTTAATGGCGTGGGAGAGAATTCCGAGCACACACAGGATTCAGTGGACCAGACACAGGATACAGTGGACCATGAGGGTGAGGAAAATTCCGAAAATGCTAAGACTGACATGGAAGGTGAACAACATGTGGAGAAAATTGATCAATAGATTGGCAATACGGATAATACAGGGAGTGAAAGTGTGCTGAAAGAGAATGAAGAGAACAAAAATGAAGTAGAGGAGAAAGAAACTGGAGAAAATAGTGCGAAAAAGAGTCAACAAGAGAATGATGAGAACAAAAATGAAGTAGTGGACAGAGAAAGTGAAGAAATTAAAGTGGAAAAGAGTCAGCAAGAGAATGAAGTTGAGGACAAAGAAAATGGAGAAATCAAAGAGGTAAAGAATCAACAAGAGAATGATGAGAACAAAAGTGAAGTGGAGGGTAAAGAAACTGGTGATATTAAAGAGGAAAAGAGTGGTGACGAGAATAAAAGTGAAGTAACTGGTGAAGCTAAAGAGGAAAAGTGTGGTGAAGAGAATAAAAATGAAGTGGAAAACTTGTGAACGCGCCAGAAAACAGCAATGACACTAACCAGAATGTCTCAAACAACAATGAATGTATAAGAATTTGCGTTAATTTTATAATGTTAATTTTATGCGATTTGGTTCCATTACATATGTATAAGAACTAGTGTATATACTTCATGATATTGCATTTGAGCCTAAATTATATTTTAGAATATTTTAATGTATTATTCTCTAATTGTGTTTTAATAAATATTTGTTTAATTATATATCTACAATTTTGAATCCAAAATGAAGTTGGTCATAACAAATGATAGGATGATTTGTGATACACAACTGGATTGGCCCCGTGGCCCCGTCTGGAACAGAATATAAAAGCAACTTCTGTAATAGCAATTTATATGAGAAGTTATTGTTTAAAGATAGCTCAAATTTTGTAAGATTCTTTTAATATCTCCTTTTCCATGAGTGGTTTCTATGAGGACCTCTTCTGCAACTTTTGTTGCTCTTGCTTGCACACTGTTCTTAATTAGCTTATCAGTACTGATGTTTGACACTATCCGCGATCCACGTAAAAACCGAGGATGATTCATGTGCAAATCGAACATCAGTATCAGAATTTGGGGATGACAATTTTGCGGTGGGAAGTTGGGAGTAGAAAGAAGTAATGAGCTGGGACGACCACATGAAACTCCAGACACAAGTCTTCTTTGCCTCAACTGATCAAAGGAGCGAACGGGCAGCAGGCGAGAGCGCGTGTACAGCTATGGTTGTTGTAATTGCTGATTGGTTCCAAAACAACCACAATCTCATGCCCATAAAGTCCCAATTTGACAGTTTAATTCGGGAAGATTACAACTTGAAAGTCCTTTAATTGCATAATTCAGTAACAACAATAATACATCTACTTAAATTCTCTATCTTATTAAATTGGGGATAACAACTTAAGTTGATTTCACTATTCTACATTACTTTGACGTGACTCTTTTAACGACCAAAGTAATGGCAAGATTGCTGTTAATTGTCCTTTTAACAACTTGAAAGTCCTTTAATTGCATAATTCAGTAACAACAATAATACATCTACTTAAATTCTCTATCTCATTAAATTTAAAATTGCAATTCTGTGCGACAATTCACACCCAAGCTCAATCTTTTGACCCCTTTAGTTCTGTCCAAGACACCAATATGGTGACCCGGAAAGGAAAATTAATGGAATTCTCTTTATTGAAAATGAAATGGAATGTTTTGTAGCTTCACTCAAAATTCGAAGTCCTTTAAGTTGAACAACCGGCCCTGTCAATGATATATATACTAGTAGCAGATCAATGTCACCCTAAATGCTTGATATCAAAAAGTAGTATTTTAAGCTATGTTCACCAACAATGTAGAATTGTAACAAAAAAATCAATAGAGTAGAACAAACAAAACTTCAGTCATAATAAAAAATGCCCAAAAACAAGTTTCCTAATAGTCAAAAACCAACAAAACAATACTTCAAAAGGGAAATGATCCAAGAAATTAGTTCTGATATAAGTTGCCTACAATGTCTCAGAAAAAATTAATTGAAATTAACTTTCTCATTACTAAGTCTCTATCATAGTGTGCCATGCCTTTTCAGCCTTATCCACCAGGATGTCTTTATATTCATTGTGGTCACCCAACAACAAATCAATTGCCACCTTAATTCTCACAACATCTTCTTTCATCTGTCACAAAAAATGGATACAAATGGATACAATTAGTACTCAGACAAAGAAATAATACGAAAGAAATAATGACATGTTAAGTTAATATGATACTCTCGTGACATGAATGCTTGGTGTGAAAGAAGAACCCATTGCCAACCATTGTAAGAACCACACCTTTGAGAATCGCCGATCGTTTATTGAAAACGCACAAATATTACATGTTATTAATATTAATAGGTGTACATATATAGAGGATGAATATACATTGGTCGAAGTAAATTTAATTTTTTTTACCAAAATCCTTCATAGACTTGTCCAATGGGCTCGGCCATTTCCCAATGCTCGCTGTTGCACTTCATTTGCAAAGTTGTGAGGAAGTAGTCTGTTTGCATTATCTCGGGTGATGACTTGCCACTACAATATTCAAATAGAAAATCGAATAAGGTAATGAGTTCAAGAAATATTAAATACAACAATGACAATTAATTTACCAATTTTTAATCCTATGTTGTCTTGGGATCATATTATTCTTTTCAAAACCAGGATCCAAATAGTACAGAACTTGGTCTTCAATAGAGGCAACCATCATAAACCAATTGTCAACTAAATCTTCAACCGGCAGATAAACCTAACAACATTATAGTAAACCAGGTTAGACAAATTAAATCAGTGATGGATCTTGACAATATATTTTAAGGTGGCCAACATTGTTAAGTCATATATTTAAAGTTTAAGTTACACATAATTCAAAGATAAAAAAGAAGTGCATATTTTGTCAAAACAAAAAAGAGAGAGAAGAAGTGCACATAAATTGGTTTAATTCGGATAAACACTTAAAGGAAAAAAAAGTAATGGATGTAAGAGAAGCAAAATTACTATGATAAGAAAAGTAGTATAAAGGAGACAAAGAGCTACAACAACTATCTTATATGCTAAATCTTGTAAAAATTGTGCAACGTAGTAATTAATTTAATATAAAACAAAGAATCTCATTCACAATTAACTTACAACTATGGCTACCAACAAGTAAAATGGATAAACAAATAACAAAAGTATAATATTAATATAAAAATAACCAAATAATTCAAACACATTGAATCAAATGACTTCACAATATGTTTGCATAAATTTAATTCATAATGATATAGAAGAAGTAAACGCGTGCTTTAGGTTCTTGAAATGAGGCATCCAAAACTTTGCATATATGCTAATGAGTTCTTCAATTGTGGCACTCGCAATCTACATCTTTCTACAAAGCATATAAAAATTAATGTAAAAACTAGTGAGTCTTACCGTAAATTCACATACAATAATTAAGCTATTATTTTTAACAAATCTAATACCGCAAACGAGGGGGGAGGGACCATATAGATGGCGATGCAGCGCTCTTCTCATTGAAAGTCATCTTGAGGGACATCATTTGAACTATCTGCAATCATCAATGGTAATTATTACATGACTGAAAATAGCTGTTTAAAAAGTGGTCACTTAATAAGTGAAATTACCTCTGTGTGAATTATTCTTTCAGGGCATAGAGACTGAAAGTCGTCTCGTTAACCTTTGAGGGTTTCAACCTTGAACAATTCCTCACTTAATACATAAAAACGTGTTAGAGATACATTAAATATCATTTTTTGTCACAATGGAATTTCAAAAATGTTATTGCTTCTAATCAGTACCTGGGATCCTTCTTAGCATGAAAAACATAGTATGAAACACATTCTTCCACGGGTTGGAGTTCCATTTCTGGCGTCATCACGAAGTTGGTCTGAACAAACTGTCATTAAGCAATTGATTTCATATATAGTGTGAAAAAATAGAATATAGATCAGTATAGTTGAGTGATATATGCTCACCTTAGACATTGTTTTTTCCGAACCTTTGTAATAGGTGGAACTTGAGCACTTTGTGGATAGATTCAATGGTTTTCTAGTCACAGTTTTTGGTGATGTGCTTATGTCACCACCAATCTCTAGTTTGGGAACCTTTAAATTTCTCCTCCCTGGGGTTAAGGAAGTGAATGACAGTCTCCTCGACATTGCTGGTTTGTTGCTGGTTGGAGAGCACATTTTCTTCATCTTCAAGTTAATTTCAGGATTCTTGTGTATTTCCTCATCTTCTGATGATATGCACAAGATAACATTGTTGATGTCTTTTATTTCAGATCTGGATTTCTTGTTTGAAAGAGAAGTTTGCCTTTTCTTAGGTTGTCTCGGGGTTTGGGTAAATGTGGGGTTGCAGGTTTTTTTACCGGTAAGCTCGTGCAACTTAGTCTCCAGTATCACAACTTTGCTCAAAGTGATACTGAGCAACTTGTTTAACTCTTCCAATTGAGATGCTTGAACCTAACATGATTTGTTTCATAATTAACAAATTACAGTCGAGCATGTTTTGTGACATATTGCTAGAAAATGCCCGTGTAAGAAGTACCGCAGCATTAAATTATCATACAAACTACCACAAGTAGAAGTTATAAGCTTATCAGTTTTGATTTTTCTGAAAAGCCGAATATAAAATATATAACATCTAGTTTCAAATGTTATAATTTGATATTGTGATATGACATATCAGTACAGTGTGTGTTTTTTTTTGGCTTATTTGATTATGTAGTGTGTCTTTTATGCAGAACTTTCAAGCAAAATGTTTCAATTTCATCTGTAGTTATTGGAGCAAGTAGATTGCTAGTCTTTTATACTTGTATTTTTCCTAACAAGTTACTTTCTATTATTGTTGGCCATGGAAAAATATAAAGACTAGGAGGACATATGTTTCAATTTACTTAGTTACTTACTGGCAAGTAGATTGAAACATTATATTCTGTTCAAATAGATGACAATAACATATGTTGCAATTTACAAGACTTAGTCTCTGTAGCGATAAGTTTTTATACTGAACAAATGCAGTATGACAATAACTAGCAATCTACTTGTTCCAATAATTACCATGTTATTAAAATATGTTTCATCTGTTCAATTTACAAGACTTAGTCTTTATACCGAACAAACTGTCAGTAAGTATAAAGACTAGGAGGACATATGTTTCAATTTACAAGAGTCTCTTTCAAGTTAGTTACTAGCAATATTCTTTACAACATTTAATTTCGAGCAGATGACAATAACATGCGATAAGTTTTTAGTTTGATAGCAAATAGTCTACAAAATAGAGGGAATCAGGTGTACCTGAAGAAGGCTCATGACATCATCAATGGTGTAGCCGCTCACCTCATTTGTTGACGGTGATGCTATTTGATCTCCAACGCGCGATTTTCAAAGCAACAACACCTTTAGTAGTCATATCTCTGTTTACCACCATGCGTGTAAGTGAATATAAATAAGAAAAACTAAAGAAAATATAATATCATGTAGCAGAAGTAGAAGTTAGTAAGTATTCTCTCATTGACAGAAAGTAGATGCGATAGAAGAAGTATATAGTAGTATACCAACCTTTCTTATTTTGGTCAATAATGACAGAAGATGTGCGAAGCCTTGATAAAAAAAGAGACGTGGTTTTTAACTTGGCTTTTTGTGCGAGAGGTTAGAGAACGGTTAGTGGGGGAGTAGTGTGAGAGTGGTTCCTTCTTTTTAGCAAGTTTTGAGTAACAATTTGCTAAAGCAATAGCAGCATGTGACTTTCTTTAACGGTTACTTTTTTTTGACAACATGGATGTGTCTTTTTTTTTTTGGTGATAGGTGGCTTTTTTTTTGCTAAAGCATTAGCAGCATTAATAATTTGCTTTCATGTTTATTTATTTATTTATTTAATTTCATTTATGGTAATTAGGTCGATCTTGAGTATCGGATATTTGAATCTTGACGTTCCAAGACCACATTATATTAATTAGGTGATCTTAACTGTTGGATCTCCAATTTGTTAGGATCCAAAACTTTACTATTGTGATTAGGTCGATCTTGACCGTTGGATCTCAGATTCCTGATGTCATATGACCGTCGGATTTGTGATGTCCCAAGACCTAATTATAGTAATTATGTCAATTTTGATCGTTGGATCTGTGATTAGTAACATCCCAACGATTTGGACCGTTCTTAGTAACTAGGTAGATCTTGACCGTTTCATCTGGAATTTGTAATGTCCTGAGACTTGATTATAGTAATTAAGTCGATCTTAACCGTTGGATCTCGGATTTGTGACATCCGAATACCTAATTGTAGTAATTAGGTTAATCTTGACCATTGGATTTCCGATTAGTGACTTTCTAAGACTTCTTTTTAGTAATTTGGTTGATATCGACCGCTGGATCTCAGATTTGTGACGTTCTAAGACTTGATCATAGTAATTAGGTCGCTCTTGACCATTGAATCTTTGATTTGTGATGTCCTAAGTTCTAATTATAGTAATGAGGTCCATCTTGACCGTGGGATCTTCTATTAGTGACGTCCTAAGACTTCTTCTTAGTAATTAGGTCGATCTTGACCGTTAGATCTCAAATTTATGACGTCCTAAGACTTGATCATAGTAATTAGGTCGATCTTGACCATTGAATCTTTGATTTGTGATGTCCTAAGTTCTAATTATAGTAATTAGGTCCATCTTGACCGTGGGATCTTCTATTAGTGACGTCCTAAGACTTCTTCTTAGTAATTAGGTCGATCTTAACTGTTGGGTCTCATATTTGTGATTTCCCAAGACCAAATTATAGTAATTAGGTTAATCTTGACCATCGGATCTCCGATTAGTGAGTTTCTAAGATTTGATTATAGTAATTAAGTCGATCTTAACCGTTGGATCTCGGATTTATGACATCCGAATACCTAATTGTAGTAATTAGGTTAATCTTGCCCATTGGATTTCTGATTAGTGACTTTCTAAGACTTCTTTTTAGTAATTTGGTTGATATCGACCGCTGGATATCAGATTTGTGACGTTCTAAGACTTGATCATAGTAATTAGGTCGATCTTGACCATTGAATCTTTGATTTGTGATGTCCTAAGTTCTAATTATAGTAATTAGGTCCATCTTGATCGTGGGATCTTCTATTAGTGACGTCCTAAGACTTCTTCTTAGTAATTAGGTCGATCTTGACCGTTAGATCTCGAATTTGTGACGTCCTAAGACTTGATCATAGTAATTAGGTCGATCTTAACTGTTGGATCTCATATTTGTGATTTCCCAAGACCAAATTATAGTAATTAGGTTAATCTTGACCATCGGATCTCCGATTAGTGAGTTTCTAAGATTTGATTATAGTAACTAAGTTGATCTTAACCGTTGGATCTCGGATTTATGACATCCGAATACCTAATTGTAGTAATTAGGTTAATCTTGACCATTGGATTTCCGATTAGTGACTTTCTAAGACTTCTTTTTAGTAATTTGGTTGATATCGACCATTTGGATCTCGATTTGTGGACGCTCTAAGACTTGATCATAGTAATTAGGTCGATCTTGACCATTGAATCTTTGATTTGTGATGTCATAAGTTCTAATTATAGTAATTATGTCCATCTTGACCGTGGGATCTTCTATTAGTGACGTCCTAAGACTTCTTCTTAGTAATTAGGTCGATCTTGACCGTTAGATCTCGAATTTGTGACGTCCTAAGACTTGATCATAGTAATTAGGTCGATCTTAACTGTTGGATCTCATATTTGTGATTTCCCAAGACCAAATTATAGTAATTAAGTTAATCTTGACCATCGGATCTTCAATTAGTGAGTTTCTAAGATTTGATTATAGTAATTAAGTCGATCTTAACCGTTGGATCTCGGATTTATGACATCCGAATACCTAATTGTAGTAATTAGGTTAATCTTGACCATTGGATTTCCGATTAGTGACTTTCTAAGACTTCTTTTTAGTAATTTGGTTGATATCGACCGCTGGATCTCAGATTTGTGACGTTCTAAGACTTGATCATAGTAATTAGGTCGATCTTGACCATTGAATCTTTGATTTGTGATGTCCTAAGTTCTAATTATAGTAATTAGGTCCATCTTGACCATTGAATCTTTGATTTGTGATGTCCTAAGTTCTAATTATAGTAATTATGTCCATCTTGACCGTGGGATCTTCGATTAGTGACGTCCTAAGACTTCTTCTTAGTAATTTGGTCGATCTTGACCGTTAGATCTCGAATTTGTGACGTCCTAAGACTTGATCATAGTAATTAGGTCGATCTTAATCGTTGGATCTCGGATTTGTGACGTCCCAAGACCTAATTATAGTAATTAAGTCAAATTTGACCGTTACATCTCCTATTAGTGACTTCCTAAGACTTCTTTTTAGTATTTTGCAATTGGGATTGGATGGAGCAAATTGGAATTGGAATAATGTGCCAAGATGGTTGATTTGTTCTAATTTTCCATTTTGCCCCCAGATGTAGCATATATTTTTTAAAGTTTTGACCTTACACATAAAAGAAGACCCAGGCACATTATAATTAGCCATGCTTCTCAGGTCTTAGTTGTTTACTGTACTTCTAATGGTTATGAGAATCAGTGTAAATGAAAAAGAAATAGAACTTATACTTGCAATAATATATGCGAAATTTCCCATTCTAATTACTTTTCCTTTCATTAAGCATGTAATAGTTAGATGGTTAAAAGTTTACAACAATTATTCACTTTTAAGCCTCCGGATAAAAATAGTTTTGGTCAGACTTGCAAACTTCAAGAAAATCGTAATGATTAACCATGCTTTGTGAAATTCAATTGACAACACTTTATATTTGAAGCCACCATCTGTTTTTGGTCCTAGCATTCAACAAGGAAATTCATCTTATAAATGAGTTTTTAAAAACAAGCGAGAAAAAGGGCACCCCGTGTCCATCGTTCAGATTTTTCTATTGCGCTATAGTAGATACTTACATAGTCGTAACTTATTGTGTGTTGTAGATTTGGTTAGCACAATCCAAATGAGTTTCGTTCCAGAGGTCCAATTAGCACATCACTACAAACCACCATACACGCCCTCCTAATCCATCAACCAAGTTTGGCTTGGCAAGGAATAAGGGTCAAAGATCACACCTCATCTCTTCACGCACGCTTCCATGCTCATTGAGGTCACGTATTTATGTGGGTTGTTGGCGAGTGACACACAAATTCACTTAAAAACTTTGAAATATCACAAAATTATAAATAAGTTATTTTAAATAAAATATTGTTTCACAAAATTCACTTAAAAACTTTGAAATATCACAAAATACGGGCACTATCAGATATAAAATGTTAGATACTAATGATCGGTCTGTATTTGCACATGTCATGAAAATAAGTCGAACCACCTAATGACAATATGTGCCTAATATATAAAACAAATTGAAGTACCAATACACCAAAATAAATGACCAAACAAAGGACAAATATGATCTATTTGCATTCTCCAGCACCTATACTCAGACTCCATGACATAGATTGAATAACTTCAAGTCTTTGCACTGTACAACATTATCTTCCTGCAATAAAAAAGTATCATTGTGATTACAAAAGAATATTGCAATGAGAGTTGTCATGAAGGAATCCAATTCTAAGTCTAATTCCAAACGTGTATGGTAAATAATTTGCTAGTTTCAAGCAAAATCTATTAACTTGGTTTTGAAAATGTCAAACATTCATGTAAAAGCATTAGAGTTTAGGACAATAAGTATCCCCACTTGAACAACTAAGAAATCTTGTTAAAATGTGCTAACAGAGTAAGACTCACAAAAGTACGCTTTTAATGCTTGTGATCAAGGCTAAAACAAAACTTTCTCCCAAGTAAAGAAGTTTTCAGTGTCTTTGTTATGAATTAAAGGTGATAAAATTGTGGAATTTAAGAGTTCAATATATTTATAAATTAATTGATTTCTATTATGCTGCAGGTTGTCAAATAAATTCATCTCCTATGCTCTAAAGCACTATTATGATTTACTTCGTTTCTATCTTCTTGAATTAGATTGAAGGGAGATGAATTATCTAGAGTACCACTCTTCTGAAAATAACTTTGCTAATGCTATAAATATATACAAACACAAATTGGATATTTAGTAGTTGGCACTTTATTAGTAATCAAAGTAGTCAATCATTTTAATTAAATAGGAATTTAAGAACCAAATTACAATGTACCAGTATGCTCCCTTGCATCCTTTCATATTTCTTTCGCTAATGCAATTTTACAATTCAATCAAGATCATTATGCACCTGCAAGTACTATGGATAATTATAACAATGAATGATATATAACACAGTACCATTACATAACAACAATAAAGAACATGCTTACAGAGTCACTATTGAAGTCATTGTTGTCACCATCTCCGTGTGATAAATGTGTTGTTCTAGCATGATGTTGACGCATCAGACAAGTTTGCTTATTATGACCAACTTTCCCGCAAGTAGAACACTGAGTCCGCTTCCTTTTCTTTTGATTATGCGACGAAGATGCTCCTGTGCATCCTTTAGTTCTAACTACAGCGGGATCCTTCAATATTTCATGGTCGTCTTCTTGACCTGAATTTGTGGGTGCACTAACATGTAAGCCCCTTTTTGTTTCCATCTTACGAATATTAGCAGCTGCTTGGTCCATATTGATAACTCTATTTTATATAGAGTATTTCATATGTTTAAACTTAGTATTTGCTCTCTTTCAAGTAATAATAAAGAGTTTATATAGTATTTAGTGTGATATATGATATCTTGAGTGATTTGAATGGTTATAGTTAGTTATAGGCCATTTTGGATATATTGTGGTATGTTTGATGTTTTGTTCGATGCGAGTCTCAATGCTAATCGCATCAATGCTCCCGTGACCGATCCTCGCATCATTCTCGCGCTACTTGGTGAATAAGCGCACTGTTTCATATGCATCCACATGCAAAGTGATGACCTCCCGCCGCGCTTCCCGATGCCATCCAAACTTGTATAGTAGGCGCCTACCATTCACACATAGCTATAGGCTTAGCTTTGAAGAGTCACCAACATAGGGACACTTGTTCTATCACCATGGAACCGCCCTATATGATTAAGTCAAAGATTTCAACATGGATAAACCTCTGGAAAGCAACTACAGCTATGATCCACTCAAGATGACTTCAACATGAAGGAAGGAAGCACCTCACTTGAAGGCTATAAAAGGACCTCACATCTTCATTTGGAAATATATCACAATCCATAAGTTAGATCAAAATTTCAATATACATAGTTAGTTTTTATATTTTTAGAGGAAGAGGAAGGAATTCATAAATCCTCCTTAACTCATTTTCATAGTGTTTGTATAGTGCTAAAGAGTAATGCTAGTGCATTGCTAGAAGACTTCATACAAAGGTTTTCAACATTTGTAACTTTACTCTTGTTGTTTCTCTTTTGTGATTTCTATATATATAAACATGGTCTATTCAGGTTTATATATATCTTGCAATGTCTCTTGTTAGCTAAACCTTTCTTAGTTGGAATGTTCTAATCATTTAATGAGCTTTTAAGTAAGTATGTTGCATGTATGTATGTTTGTACTTTAGTTCTTGCTTGATAATCTTTTCAAAACTTATTTTGAACTTGATCACTTAGAATAAGTAGATTTGTAAATGACCGTAAATGGCTTACAATTAAGAACTCAAGAACTAATATGGGTGAGTGTTTTACATAAAGAAAACTTTGTGAAAACCATGCTAAGTCCTAGACATAGGATAGTATAGTCCATAGGATAATTGTGGGTACTTAAAATACAAGAGTGAATTCACTTAAGCAAAGTGAATACTTGTTAGGAGGCAAGATTGGCACTAACACCCCTCTTTCTTTAATGCATAGAACAAGGATCATAAGAGTCGGTAATGATACTCTCAAGAAAGTGACCGAAAGGCACATAGCTAATGCAACAAAGATTCAAGCATTTTGCATCACATCCGCATCATACACCTATAAGTAAATTACTTGATGAAGACATTCCAACTAGCTTTTCTCTTTTACACTATCAACATTTTTACTTTGCTTTCTTTCTAACTTAGTTGTGATCATCAAACAAAATCCAAAATTATTTTGTTACTTAGTGACTTTACACTTTATTACTTTATATTTGTTTTAAAAGTGAGTTTTTCAATCTCTGTGGGTTCGATCTTTTTACTACTTGTTTTTGGACAGTGTATACTTGCACTCAAGTGTATGTGGCATTTCCACACACCACATATGCTCGTTGAAATCATCACCACTCTCACTTACCAACTTACTCAAACGCATATATCGAAACATAAGAGCACTATATCTGGACGACTTGTCTGTGTCCCAATGATTCGCATAATGTTTGTTTGTGCTAGATGTTGCTTCCTTTGCATTCTTTGTCCACCTAGCCGCCACCAAAGTCTCTCGCATTTCGCAATATCTAACAAAACCAACAGTGCAATAATATGCTCGCGTGGGAGGCCAAATGATTTCATCCTCTTGCAAGAACATTTATACACATTATCATCTGGATAAAATGATACTTTCCACTCCCTCTTAGATGCTTGGTACTTACAAATTGTGTATATGAAATATGTGTAAGTTTGATGGCGTGTGTCACAACCATATCAATGAGACCTTTCAAGAATATCTTGAAATATAGAAAATATCTCCCTAGTAAATAACTTCCCAGCATAGCGCTCCATGCTTTGACGTATTGTTGTAGCACAGGATCACCGTAAATAGAAGCAAAGTCTGCTTCAACCTCCTTGTAACGCATGTAATTGAGGGATCGATGAAAATGTAGTAAAAAAATCAGCCAAATTATATCGTGAGTGTAGAAACCTCCCAATATCGCATGTAACCCTCACATCGAGAGGTAGTTCTGCACACTCGCAAAAAAAATTTGCGTATGTGAGCATGCGGCCCACATCTTTCTCTTTGCATATAGTTCTAGAACCCACTTGTTGTCATGCAACTCAAATGCGTCTACCATTTCAACCCACTTACGATTTAAACTCACCTATCTCATAGTCACCAACATGCATTTCAGAATCGACCAACAAATTTCAGGAATTCCAACGTTGGACGTTGCATTACGAATTAGATGCCAAGCACACAACCTATGATAAGCATTCGGAAATACTCTTTGTATAGCATTCTTCATTGCAAGAGCACCATCAGTAATTACAGATATAGGTGACTTACCTGATACTGCTTCCAAAAACTGTTCAAGAACCCACACGTAAGTTTCTTCTCGATTCATTTGCAACAATTGCACCAAAGAAATATAATATCGTGATTATGGTTATTAACTCCAGAAAACACCACTAAGGGGCAGCGATATTTGTTCTTTCCATATGTTGCATCAAATGCCAACACATCACCATAAACTTTGTAATCCATTTGGCTTATACCATCGCACCAAAACAAGTTTTCAACCCTACCTTCGCCATCAATAGTGTGACGATAAAACATCAAAGGGTCGTGTGATGCCAGCCCTTTAAGATAATGTAAAGCGTTTTTACCATCACACTGTTGCAAAAGGCGTTGTTTTCCTATCTGATTATATATATCTTTTTTACGAAACCCTATCTTTTCGTAACCTCCTGACTGGCTCGCAAAACAACCATAGACTTGAGATGGGCCTATACCAACCTTTAACATGTCGTTCACCTGCATTATATCCGACTCTTTCATTCTTCGATGCGCAACAAGCATTCCAGAGTACTCTTTATGTAAAAACTCATGGTTGTGTCAATCAGTAAAAACAGTTATCCGCCAACGTTGTGACAACAAATCAATATGCACCCGAAATTTCGCTTCACATCTAGACCGAGTCTCGGGTTTACACTTACGCTTACGGTTTTCTATTGTTAAACCTCTATCCTCCCTAAACCCTTGTCTGTGGCAGACAAATGTTCGCTGCAATATTTCATTTTTATTGCTTCGGAGGATATTGCTTTTGCGGACTGCAAATCCATTCAGTTTGGCATATCGGTTGTAGAACTCATATGCGATATCCAAGGTTGCAAACAAATTTACTTGCTTCATGGGGGCTTAACTCCTTCAGATCCATACTAAGAATATCCTCCATGCTATCAATATTTATAATTGTTTCAATACCTTCGTCATCATCAACACTAATGGAATCATTGTCAGTGATCTCACATGTCGCTTCATCTTCTACCCCAACGTCAACGTCAATACTAATGGAATCATCATCGCCGGTGGTCTCACATGCCACTTCATCTTCTACCCCCCGGTGACAAGTCTTCAAGTCCCTACCACAACAAACAATATAATTTCAACAATAGTATCAATCAAATATAGTAATATTAGAATTATATACAAGTTCTCATTCTACCTTCTATAAAATACAGTAACATCAAAATTAATACAAGTTCTCATTCTACCTTCTCAAATGCAATTGATTCATCCATCTGCATGTGTGCTTCAACCCGAAAAGATGGAGTATGGATTCCTTGAATTCCTGCACATTTAAACCATTTAAGTAAAAGATAATCAACTATGCACATGCAACAAGCAAAGAGTGGGGTAACACTCCTATGTGTGCCTTCTAATCGGTAAACAAGACAAGACTAGCAAAACACAAATAAATTAAGTAAATCTTGGAGACCATAGTTGCAAGTCTTGTACATACTTCTTTTGTGTTACTGAGAAGTTGCCTTTGGCCGAAAGGGCTTTTTAGGATACTGTTGAGTTGGTAATTTGAGTAATGAAAAGCTTAAGGGAGGTTAACCGTTTCCTTTGTTATTGTCACATCTGATAGCAGTAAAATTTTTTTACTAATAAATGGAAAGATCATATGCTTGTAGTAGGTGTGGTTGGAGACTATTTCAATAATAATGTATTATAGCCTAGGGTACCTAGAGTCTTGGCATAAAGTATATATTTTATGATTATCGGACTGTATTTGTATCTGTTAGCATAAGGGGAAAACATAGGGAAAAAAACCACATTCTAAGATTTGATTTGCATCCACTATTTGACATGCTGTTTCATGCTTCAACATAGATCAACATTTGCTTGGCCGACATTTTTTTTCTGGTTTGGCCTGACCTTTTAAACAACTGGTTCTGTGATGATGTCTTAAAGTTGAGTTCCTGTAGCATAACATCATCCAGATTTTTTGTTCTGTATTAATTCGGCCTTAGTTTGAACAAGTTATTACCTAGTTGTTTCCAAGGTAATCTATTACCAACTCTTTTTCCATCCACTTGCTTTGTTTGATAGGAATTTGTCAAGACCAAGCATCCCCAACTTCACTATGAGTCAAAGTTGTACATGATTCTTCAGGGAGGATGTTGGGGTCTATCAGAGGAAGTAAGTTTCATTCGTTTCTTTTTCTTCTTGATTTATAATTCTTCAACTTCTTTTCTTGTAGGCAAGACAGCCATGAAATAAAATTTGTAGTTTATGAGTTTGTCTAATTAGCGTGTTTATCTTTAAATTTTGTTTTTTGAAGTTGGTATACCCCATTTAAAATGGTTTGGAGTTGATGGTGACTATAATGCTATGGCTATTGACCTCCTTGGACCAACTCTTGAAGACTTGCTTAACTATTGCAATAGGAAATTCTCTCTGAAAACGGTTCTCATGCTTGCATATCAGCTAGTAAGTTTGACTCAAATTTCATTAAAATTGTACTTTTATGTTTTAATAGAAACTAGAAAGCTACTGAATTTCTATGTTTGATCAATATGATCCACCTAGATAAACAGAGTTGAGTATATGCACTCTCGGGGTTTCCTGCACCGTGATATAAAGCCTGACAACATTTTAATTGGTTTAGGGCGTAAGGGAAATCAATATACAATTATCAACATTGATTGATAAAGCAACTGAAACAGTTGGGAACACTAGGATGAAGTGAAGATCAACCCAATGTGGCTTAGGCTGGCTGGGCCACAAAAGGTGCAACATGATAAAACTATTGGACTTTCTATAGAAGTAACACACATATTATGGGCAGGATCCTTGTATTAAAATCCTCTAAAGTATATGGATTTCAAAAGTAAAATGTAAATAACAAACATTTAATGAGAATATCAGGCAAATTAAAACAAGTGGATATCTACTAGTATCTTGAAAAATCTAGACCACTTAATTATGTATTAACACATTCTACTCTATGCATTACATACATTAAAAAGTAATCACCAAGTGATGTTAGTATCAACAAGATGAAAGTTGTGCAAACTTTTAATGTAAGTTCTATCACAAGCCTACTTTCAAGAAAGGAGTGTTAGCAAAACTTTAATTTGGCCACATGACTTAAGAACTAAAATATCATTGAAGGACAAATCCCCAATAAAGAAAGTACTAAAAGAACAGAACATTACTTGTTACTTCATTTGTTAGTTTCTTTCTTTGTGTCGGCTTTTTCCTCTTTCTATTAGTGCTCTGCTTGGATTGGTCTTAGCTTTAATATCCCGATTTAATTGAGGGGATGATGACTTCCTATAGCACAACTCCACAAAGCTCTTTCTACATCAAATGGGGTAAAGGAGGTCTCTTCTTAACTTAGTTCCTGTAAATTATTTTCCCACCAGATATTCAGTAAATTAACGCAACTAAACTCCTAACACGCAAGGGGTACAATACAGTTGCTTTATCAATCAATGTTGATAATTGTATATCAAATGGTGATCGATGATCAGATCACACTACCATAGAAACCCCAAGATGCTCTAACACCAAAATTAAAACCAATAGAGAGAAAGAGATAATGCAATAGCCATTCATGTGAAATTTGGAAGCAAGAGTACTTGTCCTCTTTTAGGTTGATTGATACTGAGAATAATGGTTGCATTAAAAATAATAAATGTAAATAAAGTAAATCGGCAAAAAAACATATACTCTATTGAAGACAATTTGTAGTCCAAGCCAATCACAGCTCTAAGACAGAGTCACGTAAATCAAATAGGCTTATTTATATTCACCCAATAAACCTAATTTAGCCAACAAGATCATTCAAAACCCTATCCAAGTATCCCTACATAACAAACCAAAATGGAATTTAACAAAATCTGATTCTGAACCCCATATCGAATAACCCGATTCTAAAATAACAGAACCCACAATCGTAATTTCAAAGAGCAAAATCGTGGATAATAAAATCAAACGACATGATCAGAGCATTCTTTAAGTCTTAAATTGCATATGAATTGAATTGAATGTTTACATAAAAATCAACAACTCCATGGAAGAACAACAACACAGCAAGGCACGCACGACTCGTGCCAGGGTGCGCGAGGTTTATTAGGATTTGAATAGCCACTTGTGTTTTTCTAGATCAGTTGATTCTAGAAGAAAGGCTAACCTTAAAGTGGCCGATGATGGAAGGGGCGCTGGCTGATGGGCAGGGCCGGCCCAAACAAAACAGAGGCCCTGTGCGAATAATTAAAGTGGGGCCCTTCAATGCAAAACTCAAATTTCAGTACTTAAATGGTAAATAACATTTTTTTCCGATAATTAAGCGTAATAAAATTTTCTTCATCAAAAGCACAAAACAATCCTCATGTTTCAATTTTCATCATCAAGTAAGCTAAGAAAAATAAAATTTGGGACATCAACCTGCTACATTAGTCAAGAGACATACAAATCCATTATCAACAACATTGAAAAGGAAAAACAAAGTCTCATTCATCCTATCCCCTTTATAAACTACAATACAGTGAAACAAAATTGGGAATTAGGGAAATTGGGGAAAATGAATGAAGAGATTAAGAGATAAAATAATGAGAAGATTCAATCATTCGCCTTTTCAAAAATACAACTCTAAAGCGAAGAAGGTAAGGTCGCTGCCGACGTCGCGTCTCTCGTCACGTTTCTAAATTTCAATCTCCTTCACCCAAGTAGTGAAAAGGAATCACACAGTAATAAGTAATTGACAAGATTACAATGAATTCACAATAACAAAATCAACTCTCAAAGCATTGAAATTGTAATTTAATTTTTAAAACCCTAAATAGCAAGCAAAATAGAAATCAATTTATAGATTACAGAGGTGAGAGGATTTAATTTAGGAACTTCTTGGTGAACGATTAAAGGGCAATAAAGTGAACCATTGAAATCGGAGTGATGAAAACGATTGAGCGGAAAGGATTGGATGAACACTTGAATGATTGAGGAGATGAAGAGGATCTGGATGTGAGGCGGCGATGGTGGGCCTTGTCTTCGTCGCCGTCGTGTCCGGGGGAGGTGGTGGTGGTGGTGAGCGATGATGTTGCGATCTGCGATGGTGGAGGAGAGGAGGTGAGGTGGCGTTTTCGTTTTCCTTTTCTCCTTCGCGTTATGTTGATCTGTTTCACGTTTCTCCTTTTTTTTCAGTTTACCGGAAATAGAAAAAAAGATTTCAGTTTACCGGAAATAGAGAAGTTACAAAATATTGGACCTAAAAGTTAATTTTTTAACCTATTTAATTTTTGACAATAAGATTTTAAAATTATAAAACCTACCCCATGTTTACTTACAATAGTAGGTCATTTTAATGTTTCACCGGTGAAATATTTGGTTTGCTCTTTCACCATAGAATCACCCTTTAATGTTTTATGATTTTTTTATCAGTAAGAAAGAGAAAAAAACAATAAACAACCCAACTAGGGTTTTTATCTAGCAATTCCTAGGCCGAAGGACAATTATGCTACAAGTGAGCCTTGTTTTGCCAATCAATCCGCACAAGAATTCCCCTCTTGAAGGAATGTTGAAAGCTGAGTTGCCAACCACATTCCTTAAAGGAGCGGATATGATCAATAATCGGCGCCTGATGATGGGAGGTACAAATTCCCTCATTGATGAACTTCAGGGCAATCAACGAATCAGTCTCGCAATCAGATTTTGATATCCATTTACTTGAGCAATGTTGAGTCCCTGAGCAATGACCTGCAAGTCTGCATTCATGTTGTTTGTGTAGTCACACCCGCCTGAGAAACTTGAAATCCAATTGCCATTGTGATTCCGAAAGATCCCATACCTTGAGCGGCCAGGGTTGCCAAAGGAGCTACCAACATTAAGCTTAACATAGTTTGCCGGAGGTGTTAGGATTAATTAGTCGCGGATCCTTGTGATAAGAGGGATTAGGAAAAGCTTTGGTTTTAGCATCCAAGAGAGAATGAATTCTGCTAACAACTCGCCAATTGTCCCATCTAATGTCAGAGAAAACTTCTTCATTTTTGGACCTCCATAACATCCAGCAAGTAATGATAAAAAGAATACCAAAATTACTTGTTGCATTGGATTTGAACCAAAGGCGTGGATCGTCGGTTGACAAAATCAAAGCGGCACCAAATAGGATGTGATCGGTTACGGTCTCTCAAAGTATGAAGGAGTGTCTCATTTGTAGCACCACATCTATGAGAAGATTGATCCTTGGTAGTGTTAGCCGCAATTGATTTCTAATTTTTTTATATATATAAAATCTTTAGTCTTTCAATCTGTAATTGATTAATAATAATAATTTTAATTGAATTAAATCATTTGTAACTATTTCTGATATAGACTCTGTTTGGTAAAAAATAGCGGATAGCGGATGAGCTAGCGGATAGCAATTGATGTGTTTGGTGAAACTAGCGGTTGAACTAGCTGATAAATGTAAAATGACATAAAAATATATATTTATTTCATTCATGATTACATTAATTTAATAAGGATAGAGAAGAAATTTAAGAAAAATAACAGGGGTAAAAATATCAAAAAAGTGAGACGCTATCCGCTAGCGTTTTTTGAAACGCTACTTGAAGTAGCGTTTGAAAAAATGTTAAACGCTACCCGAAAAACGCTAAACGCTAGTGCTTACCAAACACGTGTACTCTTCACCCGCTAGCTTCATCCGCTACTTTCATCCGCTATCCACTAGCGGATGAGACGTGCCAATCAGAGTCATAAATAAATACTGAGAGGTTGGAATCTTATTATACTGGACATTCAACGTTCTTCACCAAAAAAATAATGGATATCAACGCATGATTTGTGCAATTAATATTGAGATGTTGTAATTTTTTATTCTCAATCAATTTTTAAATTTTGAATGATCTATAATTGTTATATTTATTAAAATTGCCACTCCTTATTATAAATACACATGATTCAGTGTTTTGGTAGTTTTCTCTAGGTTTGCTTTTTGAGTAGCTGACACGTCAGCATCGTTTATGCCAACTGGGTTTTTTTGTAACGGAAATACTAAAAACGACTAACAATGTACCAATTATCTAACTTAAAATACTTGGTACATAAAAACATAAAAGACTAACTTGTTACACATAAATAACTTGAAGAACCTTTGGTATAATTTAACAAAAACATAAGTGTCATTACTTGGAGAATTATTCATAACTTTTAGTATTAGGAGGACATGATATTGTCTATCACTTTGCTCAACAATAATAATCACCAAGGAGAAAGGAGTAATTGCTTGCATTCTCCACTTCAAGTACTCATTATCATAATCTTATCATGTAGTTATCAAAATGGATGAAAACAATTAACAATGAGAATCACCTCTGATGGAGCATAATAATAAGAGTAAGTTGTGTTGATTTTCTTTAGTGCTAAAGACTACCAAGATATCAGAACTTTAATTTTTTTTTCTCTCTAAACTTGTTGCAACTCCTAGACCGACAGTCTTGGACCCTTGTTGGTTTGGATGGATATTATGAATGTGTGTGTATTCGAAGGGACAAATGATTGTTTAGTGTTGAAAATGCCTTAAGAACTAGATAGTGAGAACTTTTGCAATTTCTTTCGTATTGTGCAAGGACTGTGCGAACAAATATGGAAGTGTGATTTTGGTTGTTGGATGCTTGTTAGAGTTAAGTCTTTTATGAAATACCTAATTCAATCTTGTCATAAATAGTTGTACTGCTGCATTCATTTTGTTGCCAAGTCTAAATTCTGATTTGCATGGTTATGCAAGGCCACCCTAAATGAGGCTGTTGTATAGTTAGCATATTTGATATTTTCAATCCTTTATATTTGGTCTTCTAGAGTGCTTCAGTTTGTTCTCCCTTATAATAAATATTTATTAATATTGAAGTTAATGAATGAGCTATACATGAAAGATTGTATGCAAAGCTCATATTAAACATTTCACCAATAATTTTATGGAAATACAAAAAATGGCTCTAAGTTGATAAAAAGAAAACTAAACCAAAAAAAAAACAAAGCATTCCAAGGAAGAAAACACCTAACCCACCTTATATATATTACGGTGCTCCTTTTTAACCCAACAATAACACAATCCAGAGGTAGGGCAGTCCAAGTTACCTTATAATCAGTTGAGTATAAAAGACATGGCCTGATAAATCCACTTTAAATTCATCAAATGACAAATGCTGAGAAATAATAACCATGTTTGAAGTCTTAGGATACATCAAAGATTCTGATAAAAACAAATACTTTCTATTTGCAATACCATAATAAACACTATATTCTCTCTTGCCAGATGCTGCACTCACAACTCTTATACTGCATAAACAGTATTACCTGCCTTCAAACTGCATATCCCTTCCCACTCCAGCAATATAAGTTATAACCTGCCTTGCCAAGAAAACAAACGAAACTTTACTTTCAAGAAAGAAATATTCACTTTTATTGATATAATATAATACTATCAAATATGTAGTTATTTTACTCTCATTCAAATTCATACAAATTTTAACAGTAGGAACTTTGTAAATGTTATTCTATTGGTCAAAATGTCACTTCAAGGAAGAGTCAAAATTAGAGACATCTATTTGTTACAAAATAATATACAAAGAAAGGGTACTAAAAGGAATGGAAATTCATCTCAACTTTTAGGAAGGAAAGTGATGAAATAATATGTTTACCTTTAGGAATGTTTATACCTTCATTCTTCCTCTGATTCCGGCTCTCCAATGTAAACTCTTTTAATGTGAGCAATCATGGGCCAATATTCACCAGATTGGGGTTGAAATTTTCGGCATAATTCCGGACAACCACATATGGAAAAATCTTCAAAGGCACTGAGTTGATGCATGTCAAGCGGAAGACTCAATAGTTGAGGACAGTAATATATAAGAAGCCTCTTAAGACGAGTCATCATTTTTAGATACTCAGGAAGCGTCTTAAGATTTGGAAGTTCACTCAATATCAAGGTCTCTAAAGTGTTTGTCGCACGTTCAATCCATCCAGGCAATGTCAGAAGCTCTGGTGAATCTCCAATAGTCAAACTCTTCATCTTCAATCTTTGGATTGGGCTTTCGTTGTTAAGGCAAAGGTTTAACATCTTGCAGTCTAAAATTCCCAAAGTCTGTAAGTTCGGGAAAATAGAAAGAGGTAGCGATTCAAGGCTGCCACATGAAATAAAAGACAATATTTCAAGGGAAGTGAGTTGTTGTTCCGTAAACAAAAGCTTCATATTGTCACAATTCGAAAAAGCCAAAATCTGAAGATGGTACAAGCTTGCGAAATCAGTGAGCGACAAAATTGATTGTTTTGTGGTTATATACAGACGTTGAAGGTTGATCAGCTTCCCTAATCCTTTAGGCAATGTTTCAAGATTTGTGCATCCCGAGAGTCTCAATTCTTCCAAGTTATAGAGTTTGCAAATAGAACGTGGAAGTTTTTTGATTTTTTTGTTACGAGAGAGATCGAGAACACGAAGGTGCTCCAATTCCCCAACTGAATTAGGCAAAGTCTCAAACGAAGAATCACTTAAATCTAAATATCGCAAGAATTTGTATCTTGGTATCCATGTATTCAACACAGTTTCATTGTCAAGACCGACCTCATCAATGGAAAATGATATAGTTCTTACACTTCTAGACTTTGGAAACAAAGTATGGTCAAGAAAACCATTTTCAACAATTGATAAATGTCTTGTTTGCTCAGGTATATTTCGAGTTTGCGAGTCTACCACCACAAATTCTGTTTTTGCAACATACAATGCAAGATCATGTATTAAATCATGGACTTTGAACACACACGTGTAGCCACCAAAGTCTTTAAAATCCAGAAGAAATGATCTTGAATGTAACTCATCTATATATTCTCTTGTAATATCCTCGAGCTTTTCACTTCCATTCCGGGATTGAATTAATCCAATAGCAGCCCAGAGACCATGAATACCAACTAAAGTGAGCGAATAGTCTTTGGGGTAAAGGGAAAGAAAGGCAAAACAGTGCCTCAAATAGGAAGGCATTTGATCATAGCTTAATTTTAATGCGGGCAAAATATCACCTTGCTTCTGTTCTAAATTCCATAACTCATGGTCTCTTACGAATTCCCACTTGCTGAAGTCAAATTTTGAGAATAGTGAACTCCCTAATGTTTTGACTGCTAGTGGAACCCCTTGGCATTTTTTTACAATTTCTTTTCCTATTTCCACTAGATTTGGATATTTTAATTCATCACCTTCCTTAAATGCCCATTTTACAAATAGAGATAAACAATTCTCTAGAGACAGACCTTCCAAAACATACGAGGGAACAGAACCCATCATTGAAGCAATTGAGCTGCTACGTGTTGTCACTATGATCTTGCTTCCTACTGCACCAACTTTTAACAGATCTTTCAACTCAATCCATTTTGCACGGTCATCGCTCCATATGTCATCCAACACGAGTAAAAACTTCTGAGAAGAAATTTTATGTCTAAGATGACTTTGTAACTGCTCAATATCTAAGTGGCTAATGTCTTCTTGGTGAGCAAAACCAGAAGTTGGAGTTGGAGTTGAAAAAGCAGAGTTGATGATTTTAGTAATTATCTTCTTGATGTCAAAATCATTGGAGACGCACGCCCACATCTTCAATTGGAAAATTTCGTCGATCCTCTCATCGTTGAACACCAATTTTGCGAGTGTGGTCTTTCCCAAGCCTCCCATTCCAACTATGGGAATGACACCCATACTTCTATCACCATAACCATCACCATCACCCTCAGGATGTGGTTCCATCAAAAGTTTTATAATTTTTTCTCTATCATCGTCTCTTCCTATTACACTAGAAGCATCAACATGGGAATGAGTCATTTCTCTCTTATGCACAACAACTCTGGGATCAACACTAATTGTTGCAAGACCAAACTTAGTCCCATCAGCAGCTGCCTTATCCAATCTGTCTCTAATCTCTTTGATTTGATGTGCCATCTTAAAACGGAAAGCAATTGGATTAGAGGAAGAAAAGAAGTGGCGTACCTTCATGTTGACACTGCCAAAAGCTTTGAGAACTTGCTTTCTCTTGTTTTGGAACTCAAATCCATCCAAAACATCTTCAGCATCATAGCAGATATTTCGAATCTGACTCAGCCATTCACCCAAAGCATGTTGTTGGTGCTTCTTCTCCTCAGCATCCAACAATAAACCTTTGACAATTGACAAAGTGTCTTTAAACCCTTGCAGATCTTCATAGACACCATAGGCTTGAGAAGCTTCTCTGTTAGCATAAGGAGTAAGCTTCCCAAGCAGTGAATTAGCAATAGCAAAGACAAATGTTTCAGCCATGTTTATGTTTATATGGAAAGAGCAGAGCAATGCAGAGAAGAAATAGAGTTTGGATATAAGTTTTGTGGTTATGCCTTCCCTTCCCTTCCCTTCAGATGCATATTTGTATTATTGTTTATACAGTGAAGTCAGTCAACCTATGGAATAGTCTTTTTTATAACGCGTTCTCAATCATCAAAATTAACGTAATTACTGTTTTAAAGCTAACCTAGAGTGATTCTGTGGCTTGCAATAGAATTTTGTTGATTGGAGGGACCAATGCTTTACTACGTAGTGCATGAATTATGTGGTCGATAATGATATGAATAATAAAAACAGGGCTTTTTTTTTCCACCCCCCTCATTATCTACTACACCCCCATAATTCAGAAAAACCCAAAACTACCCCTGTCTTTTAAAAAAAAAAATAATTCGGAATTACCTCTAAATAAAGTAATTTCGGTTCAAAACAACGTTAAATTTTGAATTACCTCTAAAAAGGTAATTACAGTTTCATCAAAAATTAAAAATTTGAATTCTCTCTAAAAAGGTAATTCAAATTTTTTTAATTTTTTTAAAAGTTTGTATATTAAATTAAGATTTAAACGCGTTTTATTTTGGAAATATGATACGAACGATTTACGATTTAAATAACAATACGTCAAAATATATAAAATGACCAACATAAAATAGGAGTACAAATACAACTATGGGTCCAAAATGTCTAACAATGGTGAAAATAAGCACGTGAAGTAGGTGAGCAGGCGACATCTAGTGGCATCGGCCAATGCACCGCTCTCTCTGCACCTCTCCTCTAATGTCTTTGGGACAACGGGCTCTCGATGATATGGTGGATCCCGAGTTGGCTCGGGTGTGGCTCGCACCGAGTAAACGCGCGCGTTACCCGATCGTATGCAAGGAAGGTAATCAGGATCGCACTCGTCGTGGTAGCCCACCTGTCTACTAGCCTGCCAAAAAGTCTCGTAGATCCAGCACTGAAATAATTAAATTAAAAAATAATCAGTTATTAATATATGAGTAATTTAATTAAAAGCTTTAAATTAAAAAAATAAATAAATGATTACCTGGAGCAATGTCGCGTATTCGCCGAAATGCTTGGTCGTATAAAAGACCGCTTTCGTCAACTGAGTGTACATGCGAGAGCGAGCTATATTTATACCCAAGACCAGCGCCGCCACTTGCTCAAGATCTCATAGTAGATACATCACCTCACTGGCAGTAAATGATGACTCTTGTCGGCCAGAATGGTGGTGCTAACAAGAAGAGCATGTAGCAGATCTGCGGGTACCGCTTCATAAGCACCCCGTGCCATGTTCTCCCTGTAAGAGTCCTCTACAAAGGAGATCCTCGAATCGCCTCTGTTATCCCTAAGCTCACGGATGACGATGCTTCGATCCATGCCCAAAGCGGTCCACACCAAGTGAAGAGCCTCAACAGAATCAAAATCGGCTCGTGGTCCAACGGGTGCCATCCAATGGCAAGTGGAGCAAAGCCACGGCCACATCGTCGTGGTGACCGTCATCTTCCTAAAGGGCATGTGGAATGGCGAGTCTCGGGATGCCACCTCTCCACAAAGCGAGATATCAACTCATGGTTGATTGCCCCAGAAGGTGTGATGTCCAACTCGAAAGCTTAGCCCGACGCAACCAAGTGGTCTACCCGTGGGTGGTGCTCGTGAGTCTAACTCTAGGAAACTTCGGTGTGAGATACAACCTTTAGTTTTCGAAAGTGGAAAAATTAAAATTAAACCATACGTTATTAAAAATGAGTAATTAATTGTTGTTAAGTAAAATTAAAATAAAGAATTAAAATATTACCTCGCCTCTATCTATCCAAGACGCGCAGTGCGTATCCCAGTGTAAATATAATGGTGTGTGATCCACAACTGGGCAGGTGAACTCCACTTTGAACCTCCTCCTCTCCGAACTTCCTCCTCCTCCTACCGATCTTTGGCCTCATCCTCTTGCTCCTCCAAAGCCTCCCAACTGTCAGCAAGAATGTCATGATACAGCTCTGGGTGCTCTTGTTGGTGCCGCATATGGTACTCATAATAAGGGTGGTCACGGTAGGGCTGCTCATACCGGGGTTGAGGCTCAGGCTCAGGCTCAACCATCTCTATCACTCTGGCGCGGGCTCTCTGGCGCCTCTGACGCTCAGAAGCATGCCCAGCAGCTCTGAGCCTCTGTACTTAATTTAGATAGTACTCCATTCGTCGTACTTGGTTTGCAATTTAAGCTTTTGTTTTGACACACTTTTTAAGAAAATTGATTAGGAGTTTATGGCCCGTTCGAAGTGCTTCTGAGTTTTTGGTTTTTGGTTTTAAAAGCTCATTTCAAAACCAAAACATGTTCGAGTAAAATGGGGTTGAGTTGTTTTTTTTTTAATTTCAAAACAGTTTTCCATCAAAACTCAAAACCACAAAAATAGGTTTTACAATTTTTGTTTCTGTTTTTGTTTCGTTCACCATTGATCATCAATATATCTGACAACCACCAACCACCACTCTGACCACCAACAACCACTGCCGACCACCACCGACCACCACTCCGACCACCATCGACCACCACTCTGACAACATTTCACCAACGTCAACCACCACTCTGACCACCAACAACCACCGCCGACCACCACCTTCCACCACTCCGACCACCATCGACCACCACTCTGACAACATTTCACCAACGTCAACCACCACTCTGACCACCGTCAACCACCACTCTGACCAACACCAACCACCACATTGTCAACTGCCAACCACCACCATCACGACTCCGACCACCGTCGACCACCACTTTGACCACCATCAACCACTCCTCTGACCACCTCAACCACAATCAATCGCCACTTTTGACCACTACCAACCACCACTCTGATCACCGCTGACCACCACCCCGGTCATCGTCCACCACCATTTTGACCACCCACCAACCATCATTTTGACCAGCGCTGACCACTGCCAACCACCACTAGCCACTACCGACCGATGCCAACCACCACCGACCACCACTCCAACAACTGTCGATCACCACTCTGGCCACCGTAAACCACTACTTTGACCACCATCAACCCCCTTTCGTCACCGTCCACCACCACCGCAACCACCACTTCGACCACCGTCAACCACCACTCTGAATAGATTATATAGCTGCAATATTTTAATTTATTTCTAAATAAATAGATTATTTAGTTGTAATATTTTAATTTTTTTTCAAACCTAATGCTATATATTGTTTTAATTAAGATTATTTTATGATAAATATTTATTTTTATATTTATGTTTAAAGTGATTTTGATTTTTGAAAATTTCTTAACGGAAAACTGGATTTCATTTTGGTTTTTGAAATTTTTAAACTCAAAATAGAAACTGATTTTGGTTTATAAAAATTTCAAAAACAGAAAACCACCCCGAACGAGGCCTTAGATTTTTTAAAAAGTGTTGTCTAATTTACCATTTAACTTGTTATCTCTCTACCTAGATAAATGTGAATCATTATTACATGAAAAAATTGTCATAATTAATAAAGATATAAGTGAAAAATAACATTAAAAATTTCATTGAAAAGCTAAAACAATGATCAATTTAGGACAAATTAGTTTTATTAAAACAACAAACAATTTGAGACAGAGGGAGTACTCAATTGTAAAAAAAAAAAAAAAAAAAAAAAAAAAAAAAAAAAAAAAAAAAAAAGATTGTACTCTCTATTACCTTTTTCTTCTCCCTAAGTACCTACACCATATTATCAAAATGTAATTTATATGGTAAGAAAGTCATTGTAAAGTGTTATTGTCAAAAAAAATAAGGTCATTGTAAAGTTATATGGTAAGAAAGTGATTGTAAAGTGATAGAAAATTTTTGGCTAAATATCACTTTTAATCCTTTATCTTTGCTCTAAATTTCACTTTGGTCCTTTACATTTTTCTTTGTCCGTTTAAATATCATTTTTGTGTCAGTTTGGTCCTTTATATTTATTTTGTTTCACTTTCGTTCTTTATCTTTCATTTATTATTTCATTTTGGTCCTCTTAAACAAAAATAAAAAAATGAAGAACACTATGAATGTGCTCAAGAACACCAAGAACACTTTAATTTCTTGTTTCTTGAATAACACATGCAATGCGTGACCAAAATGTTTTGTTTAAGAGGACCAAAGTGAAACAATAAATGAAAGATAAAGGACCAAAATGAAACAAAATAAAGATAAATGACCAAACTGACACAAAAATGAAAGATAAAGGACCAAAACGGACCCAAAAAAAGATAAAGGACCAAAAGTGGTATTTAGCCAAAATCTTTTGATAAAAAAAAAAGGTGATACAAAATCTTATATGACAGATAATTAATATTAAGTTACTATGTACTACTTCGGTCTTATTTTTAAACAAAAAAAAACATTTTTTAGATTCATTGGATAACTGATGTATCTGGTCTATAATATAGTTTTTTTTTGACAAAGATATATAATATAGTTTTTTTTCTACAAAGGTCTATAATATAGTTTCTTTTATAAATGAGACCGGTACATAATACTTGTTAATATAGTTTTTTCCAATGTTATTAAAACCCTACCCTACTGGGGTCGGTTGGACCTACGGACAGATTCGAGTGGGGTTCTGCGCGACGCTTGCATGCTTAAACGGAATTGCAGGTGAACCAGTTGAGTCGGCCAGCTCAACGTCAAAACCGGTGAACCGGCCGGTCTAAACACGTTTTTTTTTTTAAAAAAGGTGAAACAACGTCGTTTCACTCAGAACCAAAATTAGAAACACAAATTCAGAACCAAAATTAGTAACTTTAGTTGTGTTTGAAACTTATTTGTGTGCTTTTGTTATGTTATGAATTTGGTTATGTTAAGACCTTTTGTTATTTTGTTTAATTAAGTATTTATAGACATGATTATAGTCTTTATGGATTTAATTTGAAGTTTGAACATTAAAATTTGAAGACTTGTGTTAATTTTGTGGTTAGATTTTTTTCTTTCAGATTTTTAAGTTATAAATTTATACATCATATATTTTTTTAGTGCTTTTTAATAATATCCGACTCATGTGGTCTCTCTCTTAAACGCGTACTCACTGTGGAGTAACTAGTGAGCAGGTGATTTGCCCAAGCACGATGGCCTGGTCCAACTTTAATAACATTGGTTTTTTATATTATGTAGTGTGTTGTACGAGTCATAAAGGTACTCTATCTCTCTCTCTCATTTATCGGTTAACTTATCACTAATTTTACCAAACATTAATTTAATCAACTAGTTCATCAACTATAGGTTCATTCATTATCCGCTAGTTCTATCAACTAGTATCCACTTTTCTTTTCCCAAAATCTTAGCAAAAGTGTAGAATTCCATGACATTCTCCTCCTGCAGTAAGAGTTCCCGACTATCACTAAGGGCTGGTAACTTTTCTTTTTTTTTTTGTTACAGGGTCTGGTAACTTCCAATACATCACCCGTAAATTTTGTAACAAAACCACCTATAATGGCGAGGAGCATTCTGCAGTAAGTTCGCATGACTACGATAATATATAGTAGACAAGCAAATTAAAGCAGTTCCAATGAAATAGCCAACCCATAATTCCATATCTTTATAAAGTAAACTGTTACTTTCATCAAGGTTGAGCAAGTTTAATCTATGAATGTAGTGTCTTTCCCTAAAACAATTAAATTAGGAGATTAAACCAAAATGAACGGTGCAATTTAACTACAAGGGATATTTCAAAAAAAAAACAATAATAAATAAAAAGAGAGGCTTTGGTTTCAAACAAAAAGTATACAATAGTTCAGTGCATTTCATGGCATCTAAGTTGCTAGATATAGCCACCACTGTTTTGCTTCAAGGGCTGCAAAGGTTCTTCAAATCCTCTTCCTTTGCATACCAGTTTGGTATTATCTTTGAAACATGGGGATAAAGATCCTTATATGAGTTCCTAATGGTTCCTTCTGCAACTCCTGTAGCAACTGATATATCTGCACCAAAGGAATACATGAGACACATACAATAGCAATTAGGTCCTATAAAAAGTGCTGCATGTACGTACATCCGAGCCGAATATTCTTAAGAAAATTATTCGAACTCAAATTTAAATCCAAATTTAAAACTCAACAGATCAAAACACACAAATTTGGAGAAGCAATTTTTACAAACAATTTCTTTTTGGTAACAAATAGGCCCTTTTAGTGATTACTCTAGCTTATATATTTTGATGTAATGCTACTTTATATATTGTGATTACTCTAGCTTATGTATTTTGGTGTATTTTGATGTAATCAACGATTTGATATTTTACTAAAAGGGCCAACAGTGTCAATATTAGGTAACTTAAAGGGTCTAATTGTTACATAAAAAACTTAAAGGGCTAACTTGTTACAAATAAATAACTTAAAAGTCCTCTAATGTAATTTTGCCTAATTTTTAAAAACTAATTTATCAAGGCCTCGTTGTTGGGAAGAGAGAAAGTCATTGTAGGCTTTTTTTTGGGTCTTTTTTATTTAATTTTTTTGTTATAATAACACTAATATAATCTAGGCTTAGTATAATATTTTTTTCGGCCACCTACAAATGTGGGTCCCAAGCGGTCGCACCCCTAGCCTATGCCCAGGGCCGACCCTGATATTGATGTTGGAAAAGCACATGCATTAGACGTCATAGTATTTTACAAGTGCTTCATAGTCATCTCTCATTTTATAAGATGTCTATGAACTCAAAACAGCAAAAAAAGGCACGAAAAGACACGATGAGAATGAAATTCCCCTTGTGATGATAGAGGGCTTTCCAGACATTAGGAATGGGAGAAAATGACGTTTGTACAATTTAGTAATTGTCAGTACCGACTAAAGTTATAAACCTTATTTTTTTAATAAAAGGAAATTGTGAGTTAAAATTGAGTAAGATTGCAAAATTTACCAACGAACTTAGATTTGCAGATGCTTTCTACTTATTTATAAATTGGAAGGAAAATTCGCAGGAAATACAAATTTTCTGCAAAGTAATATTGAGCCAAATCTATAGAGACTAATTCACTCCGCAAGTAAATACCGAAGTTTTCTGCAGGCACTTTCGCAAGTAATTCGCAGGAAGTACAAATTTTTGCAGGCACTTTCTACTTATTTAATATTTGTTCTGGAGTGGGCTCAAGACCCAATGCAGTCTAATAGGCCCAATATGGCCCAATACTGTAGCTATAAGTATGACACGAATCTCACTACAAGAAAATCGTTGATTTGCCACGGACATTTCCGTGGCAAATGTACAAATTTCCGTGGCAAATCAACATTTGCCACGGATTTGCCACGGACAAAAATTGGTGGCAAAAACGCTCGTCGCAAATCGTTTGCCACGGATTTTCCGTGGCAAATGTTTCCGTCGCAAATCCGTGGCAAATTTTTCTGTCGCAAATCCGTGGCAAATTTATCCGTCGCAAACCCGTGGCAAATCCATCGCAAATTTCCGTCGCAAATTTCATCGCAAAATCCGTCGCAAAAATTAAAAAAAAATTAAATCATAATTTTAATTCTTCAACCCATTCTGCCCAAAATATTACATTCAAATTATTGCAAAAGCAAAAATTTAGTAATATAAAGAAAAATTGGTATTAAAAATCTAACATGCAACAAAGGAAAGGCTAATATTCCTAAACAGGAAAAGAATACTGACATCTAAGATTTAAAGTAATGCAACAGAATTTTATGTTCAGTTGTGTCTCTATATTGGGAGCCATATTCATAAAATTCATGAATTATCTATGAAGTAAGTTTTATCTCCAAAGCATATCCCCCATGAATTTTAGAGCTGGAACACGTCCACCAAGGGTGCCTGGCATAATCTCAAATCAGCAAGTTCTGGATCATTGTGGATAGTTTCAATTGCACGCATTTGATCCTGCATTTACATAAACAGAAATCAAGCAACAAAAGTGTATATATAATGCCATATTAAGTTTATTGTGTAAGCGATTATCAGCATATTGTGTAAGAGATAAAACAATCAGAACAAAATTCTAATCAAGAAAGTTTGACCAATAGTAAAGTGTGAAACCATAAAAAAAAATGCATGACTACCAATCTAGACATAGAAAAATGGATGAACAATTTCTGGTTACCTTCAATTTCATTGAACAAAACTTGCAGTCAGATGTAGGAGGTATTACTTGATTAATGATAAGCCTTTTAACGGGCACTCTTTCTTTCTTCAAGGATGCATGTAATCTTGACGATTCACTAATTGCCATAACCTTGAAGAGGTTATAATCAAACAATTACAATATGGTTGAAGCACAATTATATATAGATAAGAGTAAAATAAGGTTATAAAGAAGAGGTGAAAAAGTAAATGCAATGCCAAAAAGTATATTACAATTTTATTTGAAAACAAGCAAGCAACTCCATTTGTATGATTCTGCTTGAGAAATTATTATGGTTGAAGGTAAATGCACTTTTAGAATGCTATTATGCGGTTCATGTTTGATTTACCAGAATCAGGTAAGTTTCAGTTCATGATGTTCAGCTAGACCAAAACAGGGCATAACTAGCTACCAGTAGTCATTTGTATAAATATTACTCACTGTACCAGAAACCATTTTACCAACTTATTAGTACACTCCTCACTTTAATTCTCTCTGGTTTTCTCTAAAATTAATAGGCCTCTCCTATCAGCAATCTTGCAAAACACAAGCTTCACATTACCGTGGGAATTGTTACTATTATGAATTCGGTGGCGTCTGAATCACAGAAAAGGTCCTGTATTTTTGCTATTCTCTCCTTTGTTTCTTCAAGTGCCCTTAACTGGAAGTTCAGATACAGAATAATTAGAATTTCAAAGGGAGTAAAATTATCATAAAAACAATGTAATAGCTTACAGAGTTGTTTTGAGGTTCTTCTCTTCCCAATAAGGATTTGAAGACTGAACCTAATTTCATCTTCAACTGGACAGTGCAATAGATTTAGTAAATTTCTGCCCTGGTTAAATATAAAGTCAGATAGTTCAATATTCAGTATGCATACAGATTATACCTTAATAAATTTTCCTATAGATCCATCCAACAAGTCAGGCAATGACAGTAGCCGAAGTGTATGGCCCTATAAACAGATTTAAGAGTTATGATATGAATATGAACAATCATTTTGTTCTAAATTAGTTAAAATACGTTGTAAAAGACGTAATAGTTATTACTGCATCGTTGGTATTTTGTATCAAAAACTATCCGATTGAACATACTATATTCTTGAGACTCAAGGAATTGCATCACCGGATTGTAGCAAAGATAATAATCGATGTTGAAGCAAAGCAAATTTTTTACATAATAAATAAATAGACAAATAAACATACCTTAAGAATTGCAGAAATTTCATCCATTCCAGGTGGAGGAGTGTTCAACAGCTCTTCCAGCTTAAGGTCATCTAACTATGGCAATGTAATTAACAAGAGAAGCAAATGTCATGTAACAAACAAGGAATTAAATTTTGGTGGAACAAAAATTAGAAAAATATTGATTTACTGTGAAATAATTGACCGCAAATAATTAGGATGAAATAAAAATGTCAAAAATCACAGCAGCCAATCAGAATTCGTCATGTTTTCCGCACGGACCCCACTGTTTCAGCATTCAACATGTTGAATAAATTCAACACCAATTAATCCACATATCTTTCAACTACCCATTCAACACCCCATTACACCCATTAATAAATTTTTCAACTACCCGATGTAAATAGTCTAACGCGTTCTCGATCATCAAATTTAACTTAATTACTGTTTTTTTAGACCTTTAAGGCTAACCTAGAAGGATTCTGTGGCTTACAATAGAAGTGAGTGCTTTCCCCACACCCCCCCTACTTATTCACACCCCATCAAACTTTTAATTCCAAAATTACCCCCATTCAAAAAAAACAAAAAAACCCACACCCCCTCCCCCCTTCTCACTCTCCCTCGTTCTCTCATTCTCCCCTCCCCTCCTTCGAACCCTAACCTCTCTTTCCCTCTCACTCACATTCTCCCAACTCACTCAATCTCACCCAATCTCTCACTCAATCTTCTCCACCAACACTCTCAAGAGTTGCTGGGTTATTTTCTCCTCCCCTCACACTCTCTAATCGTTCCATTTTCTTCAAGGTATGCCTCTCCCCCTTCTGCTCATTTGGTTTTTTTTTTCTGTTACGCAGAATTGTTCGAACGAGCACCCTCGAACACATGAAAACGAAGGTGTTCGAATGAGGTTGTCGCGAACACGATTGAACGACCTCATTCGAACCGTTGTAATTTGGCAATCGAATCGACTTGTTCGAGCGGGGTTATTTAACAGTTCGCATGTAGCCGTTGAGCGATCGTTTGATGATGAACTTTCTCACTGATTCTGTTTTGTTTTGTTAATTTGATTTAATTGTTTCTGTTGATTGTTGTTTGAGATATGGTGAGGAGCAGAGGTGGTGCAGCAGCTGAACCATCGGAGCGAGCCGGTCGGCCACCTCCTACGGGGCACATATCCTCACTGATTTTTATTCTGGTCAGGTAAGTTATTATTTTATAGTTGATTGTTGTAAATTTGTTTATTAAGTTGTTGAATGTTTTGGCTTATTGTGTCATTTCGAATGCACGAGTTCGGTCGATTCTGACCAATCCCACATGGACACATTACGGCGGTGTTTCATGTGCGATTAGTGGACACTCGGCGCCTTGAGGTTGGTTCCCTTGGTTGGGCTTGGCTTTCCCATTCTCCACAAGTGGGTCTTGAACGCATTCATAGGCGTTAGCGGCCGGATACATCATCATTCCACTTCTTCCGTGGGTGAGATGAGCATCACCCTTGATGATGTATCCCACCGGTGCCGCACATCCCCATTATCGGCGGTTTCTATGACATGCCGATGGACTTCATGGCGGGAGAGCGGCTCTGGTTGACTATTTGGGTGCCACCGAGGATGCATTTGCCCAAACTTCGCCCGTGGGTCATGTCTGTTGGGCTCAGATGGGTGAGGATAGGATCTACCACCCGACCATAGGCGAGAGAGGAGGTGGGACCATCTTCGCTAGGGCCTACATGTTTGTATCTTTTGGGTTGCACCTTGTTTGCCGACAAGTCAGGCAACAAGGTTAAGCTTGGCTACCTTGGTATGCTGATTGATTTGGAGGCTGTTGGAGACTATTTGGTTGACAGATGCTACCAGAGTTGATTGATTTAGTTGATGACATTGATGGGGCCATCGATGATCATGTCCCGAGCGGTCAGAGCATGTTTGGCGCATGAAGAGGTCGCTCAACCCCTTCCGTGGGTTTAGGAGGAGGTTTGGGAATGTGTATGAGAGGAGGAGGGGGCGCAACACCCAGTAGGAGATGTCATAGGGGGATATATGTTTACATTTTTTGTATAATTTAACTACTTTGTTTCATTTGGTTTTTTAATTTGATATTCCCTTTACGTTTGCGCAAATTTATTGTCATTACAAAATACGAAATACATGAAAACCAAATACGAAATACATCAAGTACGAAATACATAACACCAACATAAGCAAACAACTTACTACTAAAGCGACATGGAAAACATAAAGGAATTTCTAAGATTATGCGGGTGGTCTTGAAGAAGATGCATGATTTCTTCAGTAGTGTGTCGTGTGTCCACGCATGACTCTAAGATTTGTCTCCCATCTGAACGTTAGCTAGATGTTCCATCATCATTGCGACGACGTCGTCGCCTTTTGATCTCCATGATTGAATACATGGGCGGTCCCATCATCTCTACAATTGAACTTTTTGAAACGTATACGCTCCACGTCTTTACGCCACGCCCCTCCGACAAATCTTCCTCTCGGCCTTTTCCTTGGTTGGGCGAAGGTGATGTCCTTACTCATCCTGCGCAGAAGACATGGTTAGGACAACGAAACACTGACACCATGTTAAATCGGTGGTGAGTGATCCCATTGTGGTGAAAGGTTGTTAGGAATTTGTCGTTTGAGTCTTGGGTTGAGCACAATTGCCATTCCATTTTATTTGGTCAAAGAAAGGAGAGAGAAGGTTTTGGTGAAGAAGCGGTGGGTTGGGAAAGAGAGAAGGTTTTGGTGAAGAAGCGATTAGGGTTTGGTGAAGAAGGTCCGAGGATGTGAACCCCTTTTATAATAGGCGTGGTGAAATGTCACCGTTGATTTCATTTTTAGATCACAAACCGAGCCGTTTAAATTCTATCCGTTCGAGCACAATTTCCAAAACGATTGACATCCACTCCTTTATATGACACATTTGACTGATTGTAAACCGTTGATTAAAACTGTCAGTGGAATCTGAGGCGTCCAATACCTGCTATTCTGCAACAATTCTGCAGCAGCACTTGTTCGATTCGACCATGTTCGCATGACCACCATCGAACCTCGTCGTATGACCCTATTCGAACAGTGAAAAACGCCCGCCGGGTGTCGCCCATATTTAACACACTCGAACGTCCTCGTTCGAACCTGTTCGAAGCCCCGTGTTCGAACAGGTGAAATTTTCTTAAAAAAAATAGGTCTTTTGGTCTTTTCACACCCTTATGGGGTGTGTTTAGAGTAGGAGGGGGTGTGGGAAAAGCAAGAGCCAATTTTGTTGAGTGGAGGACCAATGCTTTACTACGTGGTGCATGAATTATGTGGTCCACAATGATATGAATAATAAAAACAGGGCATTACTATTTACTACCTACATTCGTAGTCACACCCCCCAGCTTCGTCGAATTTGGCGGCGATTGAGTGTCACCATCGTCGAACCAACTTCCGCTTTTCTTCCGACCGAGAGAGTAGTGATAATTATATTGAAATTACTACCTACATCCGTAGTCACATCCCCGCAGCTTTTCTTCTTTTTTTTCTTTCAAAAACACCCTTTTCCAATCCATGAATTTAGATGGTACTCCATTCGTCGTACTTTGTTTGCAATTTAAGTTTTTGTTTTGATACACTTTTTAAGAAAATTGATTAGGAGTTTAGGGCTCGTTCGAGGTGCTTCTGAGTTTTTGGTTTTTGGTTTTAAAAGTTCATTTCAAAATCAAAACATGTTCGTGTAAAATGGGGTTGAGTTAATTTGTTTCTAAATAAATAGATTATATAGTTGTAATATTTTAATTTTTTTCAAACCTAATGCTATATATTGTTTTAATTAAGATTAGTTTATGATAAATATTTTTTTTATATTTATGTTTAAAGTGATTTTGATTTTTGAAAATTTTTTAACGGAAAACTGGATTTCATTTTGGTTTTTGAAATTTTTAAACTCAAAATAGAAACTGATTTTGGTTTATAAAAATTTCAAAACAGAAAACCACCCCGAACGAGGCATTAGATTTTTTAAAAAGTGTTGTCTAATTTACCATTTAACTTTTTATCTCTCTATCTAGATAAATGTGAATCATTATTAGATGAAAAAATTGCCATAATTAATAAAGATATAAGTGAAAAATAACATTAAAAGTTTTATTGAAAAGCTAAAACAACAATCAATTAAGGACAAATTGGTTTTGTTAAAATAACAAACAATTTGAGACAAAGGGAGTACTCAATTGTAAAAAAATAAAAATAAAAAAAAGATTGTACTATCTATTACCTTTTTCTTCTCCCTAAGTACCTTCACCATATTATCAAAATGTAATTTATATGGTAAGAAAGTCATTGTAAAGTGTTATTGTCAAAAAAATAAGGTCATTGTAAAGTTATACGGTAAGAAAGTGATTGTAAAGTGATAGAAAATCTTTGGCTAAATACCACTTTTAAGTCTTTTATCTTTGCTCTAAGTTTCACTTTAGTTCTTTACATTTTTTTGGTCCATTTTGGTCTTTTATCTTTCATTTTTGTGTCAGTTTGGTCCTTTATCTTTATTTTGTTTCACTTTAGTTCTTTATCTTTCATTTATTATTTCATTTTGGTCCTCTTAAACAAAAATAAAAAAATGCAGAACACTATGAATGTGCTCAAGAAAGAACACTTTAATTTCTTGTTTCTTGAATAACTCATACAATGCGCGACCCAAATGTTTTGTTTAAGAGGACCAAAGTGAAACAATAAATGAAAGATAAAGGACCAAAATGAAACAAAATAAAGATAAAGGACCAAACTGACACAAAAATGAAAGATAAAGGACCAAAACAGACCCAAAAAAAGATAAATGACCAAAGTGAAACTCAGAACAAAGATAAAGGACCAAAAGTGGTATTTAGCCAAAATCTTTTGATAAAAAAAGGTGATACAAAATCTTATATGACAGATAATTAATATTAAGTTACTATGTACTACTCCGGTCTTATTTTTAAACAAAAAAAATAACATTTTTTAAATTCATTGGATAACATATGTATCTGGTCTATAATATAGTTTTTTTTTGACAAAGATCTATAATATAGTTTTTTTTTGACAAAGGTCTATAATATTGTTTCTTTTATAAATGAGACTGGTACATAATACTTGTTAATATAGTTTTTTGCAGTGTTATTAAAACTCTACCCTACCAGTCGGTTGGACCGGTCGGACCAGATTCTAGTGGAGTTACCGGCACGACTTGCATGCTTAAACGGAATTGCAGGTGAACCAGTTGCCGGCTAGCTCAACGTCAAAACCGGTGAACCGGCCGGTCTAAACACGTTTTTAAAAAAAAAATGTGTTTTTTTTTAAAAAAAGATGAAACAACGTCGTTTCACTCAGAACCAAAATTAGAAACACAAATTCAGTACCAAAATTAGTAACTTTAGTTGTGTTTGAGACTTATTTGTCTGCTTTTGTTATGTTATGAATTTGGTTATGTTAAGACCTTTTGTTATTTTGTTTAATTAAGTACTTATAGACGTGATTGTGGTCTTTATGGATTTAATTTGAAGTTTTGAACATTGAAATTTGAAGACTTGTGTTAATTTTGTGGTTAGATTTTTTTTCTTTCAGATTTTTAAGTTATAAATTTATACATCATATAAATTTTTAGTGTTTTTTAATAGTGTCCTCATTGCATGCGGTCTACTAAAGACCGTCATTACCAACAGAGCAGGTGAGCAGAGTGACTTGATCGGCACGATGACCGATCCGACTTTAATAACATTGGTTTTTTCTATTATGTAGTGTGTAGCAGTGTTGTTAAACCCGGACCGGACCGGTTCGACCGGGAAACATGAGATGGCTCGGTTCGGTTCGCTGATCAGACCGCTCCTGCAATTGAACCGTAGTTGACTCGGTCAACTCGCCTCAACTCGGAGAAACTCGCCGTTGACTCGGTGACCCGCTTGACCCGTTCAAAGTTGATTGTGACAGATTTCGTGCATTCTTATTAAAAAATGCAGAAGTGGGGATCGAATCCCTGCCATGCTATCCCTACAAGCGAAGCCTAACCATCTGGGCTGTAATATATTGTTGTCATGTCTTCTAAATACATAACACTTAATGCATATTATATTTCCTTTTTTAGGAAACACTACTTTTAATGGTATATCCTTTATTTCATGACTTGATTCAATTGTGACATAAATGTTTACAAAATAAATCTTAAAAAAATATAGTTTTGAACAAAATAAACGTTGACACAAAAAAATTAATAAAATCTTAAAAAATATATTGTAGTTATTAATATATTATTTTAAAAATAGGTTTTTTTTGCATTTTTAGGGTACGAAAAGAAATCATAGTTGTGTGATGTGTGATTTTATACACAGTATGCCTATTTAACAGTCTCTAGTACAATCACGGGTCATACGCCTGCCAGCTCACACACTCGATCCAATTATCGACCTAACCGATCCAATAACCTGACCGAGTCGATCACCGGGTCGGTTTTAATAACATTGGTGTGTAGTACGAGTCATAAAGCTCCTCTATCTATCTCTCTCATTTATCGGGTAACTTATCACTAATTTTATTTTTACCGAACATTAATTTATCCGCTAGTTCTATCAACTAGTATCCACTTTTCTTTTCCCAAAATCTTAGCAAAAGTGTAGAATTCCATGACATTCTCCTCCTGCACCAAGAGTTCCCGACTATCACTAAGGGCTGGTAACTTTTTTTTTGTTACAGGGTCTGGTAACTTCCAATACATCACCCGTAAATTTTGTAACAAAACCACCTATAATGGCGAGGAGCATTCTGCAGTAAGTTCGCATGACTACGATAATATATAGTAGACAAGCAAATTAAAGCAGTTCCAATGAAATAGCCAACCCATAATTCCATATCTTTATAAAGTAAACTGTTACTTTCATCAAGGTTGAGCAAGTTTAATCTATGAATGTAGTGTCTTTCCCTAAAACAATTAAATTAGGAGATTAAACCAAAATGAACGGTGCAATTTAACTACAAGGGATATTTCAAAAAAAAAAACAATAATAAATAAAAAGAGAGGCTTTGGTTTCAAACAAAAAGTATACAATAGTTCAGTGCATTTCATGGCATCTAAGTTGCTAGATATAGCCACCACTGTTTTGCTTCAAGGGCTGCAAAGGTTCTTCAAATCCTCTTCCTTTGCATACCAGTTTGGTATTATCTTTGAAACATGGGGATAAAGATCCTTATATGAGTTCCTAATGGTTCCTTCTGCAACTCCTGTAGCAACTGATATATCTGCATCAAAGGAATACATGAGACACATACAATAGCAATTAGGACCTATAAAAAGTGCTGCATGTACATCCGAGCCGAATATTTCTTAAGAAAATTATTCGAACTCAAATTTAAATCCAAATTTAAAACTCAACAGATCAAAACACACAAATTTGGAGAAGCAATTTTTACAAACAATTAAAGCAATCCATCCGTTTGTATTTCATGGATTCATGTTTAGTGTCACTGACCTTTGAGAGGTTTTTTGTCATCCGAAAGCTGAGTAATGATGTATATAACGGCTGCAGCAATTGATATGGGACTTCTCCTGGCAGATTGAGGATGTTATTAGCATCAGCCATAACAATATAATAACATCCATCTCAAGATTACGAAAATAGAAAGAATCCATACAAAATTAAGGTGCGGCGAAAAATAGACTGAGTTTTATGATAATTAAACCTACAAGGGTGAGTCTAGAGTGAACCATCATTATATATGATTCACATTCACCATACACCAACCATTACATATAGTGATAATAATCATTTTAAAATTAGTCGTTCTAATCCAGAGTATGACTGATTAAAAAGCTCAGATGAAATATTTAAAAAAATTCAAAGTCATCCATCTCTCTGAAATCAACCTCCTCAGTAGATGTACTGAGGACATTGTTGGCGCCAGTGCCATCCTACAAACAACGCCAGTCACTCTTGTAAAGATCACCACTGACAAGGAGGCCACCAAATATTCTTCCAAAGACAACTACACATCACTCTCACACTTTCTAACCCTAATCCCTCTTTCTATTTATACTCAATCTTCTGTGTTTTCTGGTGCTTCAGTTAGCAAAGAATTGTAGATAAAGAACAAAGAAACAAAACTAAAAAGCTGACGAAGTATTCAAGGCATCAAACATCAAAATATAATGCGGGAGGTGTCTTCCAAACTCGCAAAGATGGTAGCTTTGTATAGGCTTTACCTGAGTTTGGTTACTTCATTGTTATGAGTTGCTCAATTGTAAAAACCAAAACAAAACAAAAAAAGGGCAACCCACTCTGACCTGTTAAATTAAAGTAACTAACCTCACCAGAGTTATGCTTAAAAGATACACACTCCCCTTCCATTTTTTTTAGAAAAACACTAACCACTCTTATTTGTGAGGAAAATTGCACTCACTTCCTTGTGTTTGTTTAAATGATACCACCCTCTATTTTCAAATGATATAGGGGAGGTTTGTGTGTAGTTGGGGGGGAGGTTAAATGTCTTTTACAGATTAGAAGGGGTGTAGATGTCATTTAAGCATATTCTAGGGGAGGCACTGACGACATATTGGGATGGTTCACTCTAGAAAGATCCAGCCTAAAAACATGAGACTGGATTCATGCAGAGGACAATGCCATTTAGTATGTCCTTTAAAAGTCATTATTGGAAATTTTAGCAATGCAACAAACAATATATTCATATACAAGCCCAGCCGTAGTTATAAACTTCTAATTCCATAACTCACCCTTAGACTAGTTCTTGATTAAACAGAAAAGGAGTTTAAAATCAAGGCAACCTGTAACCATATCCTCATGCACCACCTTAGAATTAGAATATTTATTTAATCACGTAAACGAACAACAGAGTTTGCAACAAACATGCCAAAGACTTCTCAAAGTTTCCCCTTCCCATAAGCCTTGCAATCTTCACGGTTTCCATTTCTCCTACGGGTTGCAGAGAGGTCTCTAATCCATAATCACACCCATCGTTTTACATTCAAAGAGCATTGAGGTTAAATCTAAACCTAATCTAGGCAGTCTAGATTCTCGGATACTTATTCAACCCTAATCTAAAGCTGTACCATAGATTCATTTATCACAGAAACACTGCCCATAGTTTTCACTTTTTCCACTAAATTTCCCCTTAGAAGCGACACCATATGACGAGCCAACCTTTAGCAGTGAACATCTATTTCATCCTCAAAAGTCCCAAAAAATAAGGCAAACTAAAATTTACCTTATATCAAACTCCTCTGATTTCTGAACAGCTTCCTGAGCAGCTTTAACAGCTTGATTATTCATACCAAGATTAGAACAAAATCGCCTCTGAAGTTTGAGGTAAAATAATGTTAGTAATACAAAAATAAGATTTATAAAAGAAAGTAGAAACCTGTGCTACACAAGTACACAACAATATAGAAAACTCACCATAAAGTCCCCAGCGTGAATTGTTCCCATCTCCACAGATTGACCATTCTCCAAACCCAGTTGTTTCACTATGTATTCTTTTGCTCGGCCAATTTCCTTCTTTGTGGCTCCATTGGCAACCGAGCAAATTTCTATTTGAAATCCACCGGTTCAGGGAGGCTCATTTAAAGAGGAAAGATAAATAGGGAAGCATCTATATGTTAAAAGAATCATAGGATGTACCCTTTACGGTGCGAGGCTTGTCTTCTTGTCGACAAGCAATATAGAGGCAAGCAGCCAATAATGCATCTTGATTTCTTCCTCTACTAGACTTCTGATCTTCGACCCGCTTATATATCTCATTAGCCCGGTCCTTCAAATCAAATGCAATAAAAAACATAAGAGGAGTAAAATACTAGCTTTACATTAAATTTGAAGTTTGAGTTAAGAGAGAAGAACCAAAATAACAGTTTCACAGTGCAATTAACATGATGCATGGAATCTAAAGACTGTTCAGACAAGCGTGACATATCAGAGGGCAAGAGGAAACATTATCCGTCCTTTCTCGCTGTCGGTAGCATCCGTTCATCACTCCTTTTATATATTTATTAAAAATGTGGCACCCCCCAATTTTTTCCCAAGATCCGCCACTGCTCATCAGTACTCCGCCACTGCTCATCATTACTCATTTTATTAACATTTTCCAGGGAAGTTTCGCTAACTTCTAGCAAAGTGAACTTCAGGGAATAATTTCACCAATTATATAAATTTTCAAAATGAGGTTTTATTGTTTGCCTAGCATTTCTACATGCCCAGTGTCCCGTGAATTTCTCAAAATGTTCAAATGCTAGATGATGCAAACCACATTGGAAGTAGCACTGCATTACAAACTCTTGTCAAAAAGTATGGTAACCCAATGCCAATACAATCCAATTTAACAAATGCCACAATAATAGATGGACAAGATACTTTCCGAAATCTTTGTGCTCTAGCATACATGCCTAGGGTCAATCATAATCTTCAATCAATCACATATGAGTGCCTACATACAAGCTTTTGAAACTTGCATGGTAGTTGTAATTGTAATAATTAAGAAAATATGATCAAAAAAAGTGATTCCAGACAAGAACATGAGATACCTTGATGGTTGCAACGAGTCCCAACCTGAAATTCAATCAACCATGTCAGCTAATTTCTCAATTGCCACATTGAAGAAAAACATGAAAACTAATCTCATCTCATATAATAAAGAAAAAATAAAATTGTGAGAGTTCAACCACAATAAATTGAAGAAAAAAAAAACATTGAGATTTTATTTTAGCACAGTTAATTAATTATTTTGAAGAAGGTGAAGCAAAAACGCTGATGTGAAATAGTGAGGAAACCCTAACTAACCTATCAGACATGGTGGCGATAGTTTTGAATGCAAGGATCAAGCCGCGATCGGGATTGTTGCCACGGTTCTGCCAGCGACCAAGTGAAGAGGAGAGAAACTCACCGGAGGTACCGTTAGGTTTGGCAATGACGGTGGAGAGGCCACCATCGGTAAGGAGAGGATTAGAAGGACCTCCAACACGAACAGGATCATTATCACCGGATTCGTTAGCGAAGGTTCGCCACTCAGAGGTCTCATCGATGGAGTGAGATTCCAAAACAAGACCACACTCTGAACACACCGTATCCCCCGCCGAATGATCGAAAACCACCTCCGTTTGCCGCTTGCAATCGCTGCAAAACGCATCCGACATGGTTCTCTCTCTTCTCTCTCTAGGGTTTCTAGAGGAAAGGGAATTGTTTCAGTTGAAATTAGATAGATTAGAAAGTTTCAGTTGAAATTAGATGGATTAGAAAGTGAGATTTTGATTTTGCATCGTTTTTTTTTTTTTACGTTCTGAGTAGTTTTCTTTCTTCTTCGTGAGGTGAAACGGAAGAGAATTGAATGGATGGTTTGATTGAAACTGTGTCTTTGGTATTTATAGAGGGTGTTGAAAGAAAGAACAAAAAACAGAAAATGATATTAATTAAATTAAAATTAAAAATTAAAGTGGGTTGGGTTTTGAGAGACTGGTTGGTTTCGGAAGGTCATGTAGTTTTCGTGCTGAGTTGGACGATTTGAGCGTGTTTGGGTGTTTATTAATAGTACTAAGATTTAAGATTTTTTTTTGTAAAAAAAAAAAAAAAAAGATTTAAGATATTTTTTTGTCAAAAAAAAAATTAAGATATTTTCTCAATTATCCCTCTCATCATGGACTTGTTAGTATATGTTTAGGAGCGAAAGTAACACACGCAAATAGATAATAATATTTATTGTATTTATTATTTTATTACTTGTGTCACTATTTCTCCTATTTAATACAATAAATATTTTTTGTATAAAAAAATACAACATCTACCTTGAGAGAATTTAACTCTTTTCTTGTGTTTCTATCCTCATTGCAAATCCTTACTGGTGGTGGATTATGGTTTGTTGAGTCGATGCTTTCTCTCGGTATGAAAAAAAGGAAAGAAATCATCAAAAAATGTGATATCTAAATATTTATTAATGTGATAAAAGATTGTAAGATATAAAAGATAGTATAGTATATGTCAAAAAAAAAAGATAGTATAGTAACGTGAAAACAAATTGTAAGAAAGTGTGCTTTTAGTTTTAGATTATCTTGATATATTTAAGATTTAATTTATACATTTTTGGTTTAAATGAGGCAGAGAATGGGTTTTAGTTAGGAGTGGATTAGATGGATGAAGGTCCGTGTGTTCTCTAATTCCATGTCGGTGTTGGTTAATGGTAGTAGAGCTATCAATTTGGGCCCGGCCGAGTCGGTCGGTCCGATGGCCCGATTTTTTGGGCGGGTCTGGACTCTAAAAATAGTAGCCCAAAATTAACGGTATGTTTTTTGGCCCGGTCCGATTGACACGATGATGTTATTGGGTCGGTCCGGCCTGGCCCATGGACTTTGGGCCGACCCGTTTTTTTTAAAAAAAAAATTAAATATGACAAGTGCTATACATGTTGTTTTTACTATTATCCAATCAAAATATGACAAGTCAATTATTTATTCCACGCCTTCGATTTTGGAGCTTAACGGATCGTCCTTCGTCTTCTCTTCAAACCGTTCTGCAACTCCATTCATAAATTCTTGAAGGGATTTGACTCAAAAAAAACACCACCACCAAATACCGATCCATAACTGTTCGAGATGTCATTGTCTTCTTCTCTATTGAAATTGTCTTATTTCAAAAAAAAATACCAATTCGGTATAAAGGCAACCAACATCCTAATCTAATCCTAATCCTAATGAATCACACTCAAGAAACAAATAACTTAGTGGCAAAGCGAATAAGATTTGGTAACTCAAATTTTGAGTTGGTAATATCATGAGAATTTAATCAAAGTATACCAACTTTCCATCTTTTTTTTCATATATATGAAATCAACTTGATATGCAAGTTCAAGCATTTGTGTTTGAAGTTCTAGTTTTGATTCTGATTTTTACATAGTGGTTGGAAATTCTAATTTTGATTTATACAAAATTTTAAAAAGTCGATGATTTGTGGCCCGGTGGGCCAGCCCCGTTGGTCCATGGGCTGGTGTTGGGCGGGCATGGGCCTTACATTTTGCAACCCATCCGAATATTGGGCTGGCCCGACCATGCCCATATACACTGTTTGGCTCGATGGGCCTGGGCGGGCCGACCCAAGCCCGACCCATTGACAGCTCTAAATGATAGTACTATGAAGAACTTTCAAGTTAGAAGAGGTATTGGGCAGGGGACCCACTTTCGCCTTTCCTATTTTTGATTGTTGTCGAGGGCTTGGCGGCTATGATGGCAAAAGCAATTGAGATAGGGTTTTTGTTGACTATAAGTTCTCAATTTTGCAATTTGCCGATGACACTATTATGATGGGAAAAGCTACATGGGGGAATCTTTAGAGTATCAAAACTATCCTTAGAAGCTTTGAACTTTGTAGCGACCGAAAAATCCGGAAAAGTATTCTTCGAAGTTCGAAAAATGAAGCCGCCACCAAATTTTAGTTTAAAGACAAATTTGGAAAATCCCTTTGAATTCGAATAAAGGCTAGGTTTAGGTTCGGGAGTCGTTTATGTGCGGGGAAGGTATTAGCACCCCGCAACATCCTTCAAAGAAGGCTACCTATTAATTAATTGTGTAAGAAAGTTAATTTAAAATGTATTGATTTTTACCCTTTTTACAAATTAAGACTAAATAAAAGACTATGATAAATAGTTAGTTGTTTTGGTTATTTTTTGAGAAAGTAGGAAATTAATTATTAAAGAAAATTAAAAAAATGGTTTTATTAGTGCAATTGACAGAGGTCGGCCGCCCTCTTCTCCTACATACCCCTTGGTGGGGGATCAAATCACATGTAGTTCTTGATAAAAAATATTTGTGTGTTGGGTATTTTTTATTTATGAGAAAATGATTTTTGATGTAATAGGAAAAACACAGTAATTTGTTAAAATAGAAATGAGGGAAGTGTAGTTAGCTGGAAGGATATTGCATAATTAAAACTGGGGGTGCAATTAGTTGAATGAATGGTATAATTAAATAGGTGGTGTAAGAAGAAAGTTCAGTTCGCATAGGAGGGCCCAGTATGCGGAACTGGGCTTAAGTAAGGTGGGGGGCATGCGTGAATTAGAGGTGGGTGAGTAACAATCTGAATATTAAAAATAAATTAAAACAAAAACTGAAAAAAAAAAAGGGAGACACTATATAAACCTAAACCCTAAATTGGAAACCTTAAAAAACATTTCCTCTTCTTCTCCCCACAACAACAACAAAGGCGTCATTTGCCCTTCTAAGAGAGAGAATTAATTCCGCGAGATTTTACGGTCAGGAGAGATGAGAAAACAAAGAAGACCGTGAACAACGAAGCTCACTCCGGCAGCGACGGCTGTCAGGCGAGAGGGTTTCGCCGAAGAAGAGGGTTGCAGGAGGTAAGCTGCGTGGTGGCGCAACGCCGGCGGTGATTCTAACGGAGGGAGTACGACGAGCGGAAGCGGAGGTGAAAGGCGATGCTAGAAAACACGGCGAGAGGAGGTGCTTGGTCGTGACAGTGATCGGTTTTATGGCGGCTCGCGGAGTGAAGTTGCTTAGGAGAAGGCAGCCAGGAGGAGGTTCTGCGGTGTCGGTGAGTCCACTTCTGGTTATTTTCTTTACGGTTCCTCTCCATCTGATTTTCTTCCTTCTTCTCATTAGTTTTGTTCTTTATTCTATTAATCATGTTAATTTTGATTAAAAATGCAAGATACGACTGAATCTGTACCCGGTTTTTCTTTAAAAACTAGTTAATACTACTTGTATTCATTTCTTTATAAGCAAACAGAATGCTAAAAAAAACAAGTTTATTCCTAGTCTTTGAGTCCTAAGCAATTTACGAGCCTCACAATTTTTTTGGGCCTCTAGTATTATTGGTTTTGGTATAATCAGATCTATACAATATGAGGATAGAGAAACATACTGTTAATACTTTGTTCAGTCAGAAATTAAAAAGAACACAAACAGAATATCTTTTATGCATTATCTTAGTCTATCATGTGTACCAACCTAAACTCCAGCCTCTGTTTGTGACTCCTGTTGTATATTCTTACTGTTCTCCTTGAACTGCTACGGTCTCTTGAACGCTTCTATGACTGTTTCTTCTACTCAAACTTTTTTCAGATCTCAGATCTTGAGAAAAACGTACTTAGGTGATTAGGGTTTCAATGTGAAGCCCTAATCCTTATTTCTTAGTGATTTTGTAGTTGTTGTCTGTGTCCATAGACTGAGTGTTGACTGTTTATTTATACTAAAAAAAACTAGGTTAAGCCATTAATGATTTTGATTGTGTTTTGATCTGATTTTCAGGTTTGGGCTTGGACTTTTTGGAGATGGATACTTGGTGAGCAAGGAGAGGAATTAGGGTTAGGGTTAATTTGAGAGAACCAGCGGCTGAGGAGTGTTGAGTAGCTGTTGATTGTTTTTTTTTTAGTTTGTATTTTCGTTTTTTCTAACTTTTTGTATTTTTTGGATTATTTTTTTTTGGGCTTTTGGACAATTTGGACAAATTTGTAATATAATTTCGTAAATGTGATTTCATGTATTATTTTTGTGATTTATCTTATTTATTTTTTGATTATATAAACAAAAACTGAATTGGGTCAAACCCAATTAGAACTAGGCCCAATCACGCCGATTCTTAACATAGGCCCAAATTGTATAAACAAGTCTAGATTGTATCTCTATTGATCAAACAAGCTACTAAGTGTTGACCCAATTAATGAAAATTGCGCCCACGAGTCTAAGAACTAATCTCATTTATCAGACTCAAGACATGTGAACTAGTTGTAGGAGAGCAGACAAAATTGGGGTATAACAAACTTGTTTCGGGGTTGAATGTCAATTTTCATAAGAGCAAATTTATTGGAATCAACGTATCAGAGGAATTTTTAAAATCGACATCATCGTCTCTTCATTGTCGCACAAAGTCTATTCCTTTCAAGTTATTGTGTTCCCGTAGGGGAAAATCCAAGGTGGAGTTCAACTTGCAAACCGGTGGTTGACAAGGTTTGAAAAAGATTAGCTTTGTGGCAAGGGCGGTCTTTATCTATGGGTGGTCGGGTAACTCTTATCAACTATGTTTTAAATAGTATTCCTCTCTATTATTTTTTTCGTTTTACAAGGCATCGAAGACAGTGGTTAAGAATTTGATTAAGCTACAAAGAGATTTTTTGTGGGGTATAAAAGATGAAGTTAGGGAAATGTATTGGGTTGCTTGGGATAAGGTTTGCAAATCTAAAGAGGAAGATGGTTTAGGTATTAAAAATATTGAGTTGTTTAATATTGTTTTTTTTTTTCTAAAAGGAAATGGTGTATATTGTCGGATGAGGAAGCTTCGTGGAGGGGTATTCTTACTCATAGATATGGTGATTGAGGCTCTATTTTTTTTCAGCAGAGTGGCATCGCCTAATAGAAGGTTAGATTCTTTGTGGTCGCGTGACTTTCGACTTGTGGGAGAGGAGCGGATCTCTGAGGGGTGGTTTGATGCGAGTGTTAGAAGGGGATTGGGTTGTGGAAATTGTGTATATTGTCGGATGAGGAAATGTTGTATATTGTCGCCATATCTATGAGTAAGAATACCCCTCCTATCTATGAGTAAATGGTATATATTGTCACCATTTCCTCAACCCTAAACCATCAGGCAGCAGCTTAGCGAGCAAGGTAATGATTTGAAGGTCATCTTGAGTGAGGTGAGATTAAATTGTGGAAGTGCAGATTTTTGGAGTTGGATTTTGGAGCCTTCAAATCGTTTCACTGTTTGGTCTTGCTATTATTATTTGATGTCAACCGATTAAGTTTCTCTAGAGGATAGCAGCAGCAAGTTTCAGATTTTAAATCTCTTTGGAGACTTCAATTCCATCGAAAATTCTAATTTTTGAATGGAGATTAACTAATAATTCTTAATCGGTTCGTGACTTGTTGTAGAGACATCATATTATTCACTCGGAGGAGGAGGCTGTGTGTGTGCTTTGTAACAATAGAGAGGAAGCTCAACATTTGTTTTTGGAGTGCAACTTTTCTAGTAAGGTGTGGTCCGAGGTTGGTCGCTGGCTTGACATCCAGTTGCCTATCTCATATAACTTACCTCCATTTCCTTTATCTTGCCGAGTTTTGTGAAGGAAAAAAGGCAAATGGAGTAAAATATTTGTTTTGGTTGACAATTTATTAGTGGCTCTAGCTAGCTTAGAATGGTGCTTCTTTTAGTGGGAAAGAAGCCAAACTTGAATCGATTGTGACTCATAACAAGTGTTTGTCTTTGTGTTGGTTTGTCTTTGGGGTGGGAAGAGATTCTAGTTTATCACCACATTCATGGTAGAATAATGCTCTTATTTGTATTAACAATTTTTGATTCCATATTGTATTTGTGGTTTTGGAAACCCCTAGTGCTCATTTTGATGTTGCCCGCTTTGGTCGCTAATTTTTTTAAATGTTGCCTGTTTTGGTCCTTACTTCTTTTAAATGTTGTCAATTTTGGTCCCAACTTGTATTCAGTGTTTATCATTTAGTCCCGACTGTTGTGAAATGTTTCCAATCTATCACGTACTCTTTACAATATGGTCATTTTCATTTCAAGTAAATACAGACATACACAAAATTGAGCTCATAGTAAAAATGGAAATTTTGCATTAAACATCAAATTCATTAGGAGTTTTTACACAAACATAAACCACCTAAAACAAGTTGCACATAAAATTAGGCGACCTTAAAACAAATTACAAATACTCCATAACTATAAACAATATTAGAATATATTAAAAACACTCAAAATACAACTAGTTCCTATTGACCACAATTTACTTCATGGCCAAATACACATTCAACAAAAGTGTAAAAACAAGGAAAATTAAGAACAAATTCTTCTTTTTGTCAAAAAAGAAAAACTTATAGAATCTCTCATTATTGAGCTTTTTCTACACCTTAGTAGTCTTCTTCCCTTTTTTCCAAAATTTCACCATTCTTCTTCTTTCCTTCTTCCAAAATTTCAGCTTGCTTCTTCTTTCCTTCTTCTAGAATCTCTATGCCAAGTGCAACATCATCTACCATAGCCTTGTTTTCAACATCTTCATTATTCTCCATTTCATCATACCAATCAAAGAAGTCACAAGTTTGTGGAGTCTGCAAATAAATTACAAACAATGAGTAGCCATTTCAAAAACCCTAATTATTGAAGAAACGAAAATTAATGTGATATACCATCCAAATTGGACACCTCCAGAAATACTTTCCCTTGTTTACACCTTGCCTAATTTATATAGGATTGTTTTCGAGCCACACCTTCATAGCGAACCCTTTAATATCGATGAACACGAAGTTGAACTTGTAGCCATGAGTGCTTTCCCTTTCCCTCTTGAAGCTCCGTCCCTCGATGATCTACCTCTGCGCATTCTGACCTTGAAAATATCCCTTCAATGGCGTCGCAAGATGAGATTTGGTGAGTAGTGGTTTCTAGTTTTGCAATGAATAGTGAGGAGAAGAGAAGAGGATTCAGGGATTTGTTGTGAAAGAGAAGAGTTGTGGGTTTCTATTTTTAAATTTTTTGTTTTTTATTTTTCGAGCGTGTACACTTATGTGGCAGACAACAAATGAGGTAGAATCCAGCATAGCATGTCAGCACATAAAAAAATGTCACATAACCCATATCATGTCAGCGCCATTAGTGAAAACTAACAACATAGATTAAAAGTGCAAACAAAAAATAAACATGGAGACCAAAAGTACCCAAAAATTCTAAAGAGACTAAAAACAAAATTCATATTTATAGGAACTAACAACATATTTAACCCTATTTGAATGACTCGCATTTATTTAATTTCTTAATGGCATCGCCACGCGCGTGGCAACCACCCACGGTTAGTTCTTGGCGTGACATGTGATGATGTAGATGGTGATGTGGCACTGACTTGCCATGTGGCACAACCATCCAATGAGATGATGACACATGGCAGTGATGTCAATGATGATGTCATGCTGGCGTCATCTTCGTTAGCCACATCATCTTTTTTGGATGGAAAGTTAATCGAGGGGCTAAACTAAAAATGTTTAATATTTGCGAGAGTCGTTTTCAAAGTTTTTTTATAGGGGTCTAAATGGATTCTTGCCATATTTGCATGACTGAACATATATTTAAGCCTTAAATAAATAGAAGTGCAATTGTTTATTCCGGACAAAGTTGGGGGTATAATTGTGATATAGTACCGGATATTTTAGTACGGGTCAATTTCTCCCTCTTGAACTCTCGGTAACAGTCATATCACTACCCACCACTGATTTGGTAAATGGTAGTAATTGATATTGATTCCTGAAATTTTCATCTTTTTCTCATCTCTTACATTGAGAAGTTGAGGGCGTTCCAGAGAGATCGATCTCAAACACTGGAATCATGTTCTAGAAAGGTAATCAATGTTGCTTCCCACTGTTTTCATTTTTACACTCTTTCTATTGATAATAATTTAATTAATTGTTGAGCAATTTTGTGAAAGATGGAGATTAGAACTTGTAATATAACTCGTTCTGGAATTCAAAACCTATTTCTTTCATAAATTGCAGCCTATTCAATTTTGGAGCAAATAGCCAACAACACTTAATGGATTCTGTGCTTGGTAATTGGCCATCTTACGACCCTCACAATTTCAGCCAGATCCGACCGTCGGATCCTTCTAGCTCTTCTGTAAGTTGTTGTGTTTTTTTTTTAAGTACATAAAACTTTAGGTATTTGATAATTCAACAATATGAAAATTTATATTGTATCACTCTGATTTTGTATGATGATGATGATGGTGATATGATCTTGTGCTTTTGGTTTACCACCATATATTTTACACTTATCTATCGTGGTTGAAAGTTCAGTGAAAAAATAATTTCCTTATAAAGTGAAAATTTAGTTCTTAACCATCAAGATCAGACTTTCTTTTAGTTCGTTACTCCCTTCATTCCAAATCTATTGATGTTTTAGGTAAGTACACACAAATTAAGTGTGGTTAAAACTTCGGTAATTTTGGAACAAAAATAAAAGGCTAAAATATCAATAGTTACCGAACGGAGGGAGTAAGCATTGACACTTAAGATTGAAAGCGCGTCTGGTGTCCAACACCAGCACAACACTGACACGTGAGGTTACATTCAATTAAATCACTTCCATTTTCTCAAACTTTTATCGATCTCTACGTGTCGCCTCGTTTCCGATTATGCGTGCTTGTATAAGTATTAAGTTATTGAGAATGAGAAATCCTAGCAACACTCTTTGTTTACACTTTCTCTCCAATATTGGTTAAAAGTCATATGGTCCCACCACTTTGGAAACAAGACCCATTAGTTTAGTGGGACCACATGAGTTTTAACCAATCTTAGAGTGAGTGTTGGAGAGAGTCTGTAAAAGAGAGTTTTGCTAGCACATTTCTCATTGAGAATATATGAGCTTGGCCGTGATTTACTTTGCAGTTTGTCCTGCATTGTACTATGCCCTTAATCTATAAATACATATGCATAGGAAGATTGTGTCTTAGACTCATAGTTTATCTCATTGCAGTGTACTTTTCTCCTACTTTCTTTACTCTCTTGACAAGTTGACATAGCTGAATGCTACTATAAGTTTGTTTCTTTTTATCACAAGGAGGAGTATCTTGTGCCATTGATTTTTTCTTCTTCTTCAAATTACTTGGATGATCATAGTTCCCAATAGAGTAGCAGTGTGGTGCAAATTTTTGTTGGCCTGAGGTTATTCTCGTCGGCATCATTGTTATATGCAGCATTTTCTCTAGGAATACCCATTTCATCGCAATAACTTTACGGTTTGTCTTTAATTTTTCCTTTATATTTCTGCTTTTTTGTCAAAATAACCATGGAGGAATTGAAAGTTTCAAACTTTTGAAGCAAGGTGTGATATTCTTTTTTCTTGTTTTTCATCAGTTATCCTAAAAATCAATACTGCAAAATTTGGCTTTCTTGTCCAATATTGTAGCAATAATAAATTCTTCAGCAACAGAAGAGTTTCACTTTTATTTCTAATTAGCTGAAAAAACTAGAATCCTTATATCCTTATATATCTATAAAACTATCGGTATGGCTTTCAAGGTTCGACCACGTCAGCGTCCTTGATACCCAGCACAAATTTAGTTGTTTTCACAGATTTTACAATCTCATGAATATAGTTGTTCTTCTCCTCCCTATAGACTTGCTTAACATATTGCACAAACTGTTTTAAACTATGACATTACAAGCAAATATTACCCATTAAATGAGCTATTAGCTATTGGAAGTTTGGAACTGAAGGATATAAAGTATGCTTACAAAATATATACACAGTTATTGCTTTATCTTAACAAATTATCGATAGGGAAGATGCTCCTTTAGTCAATTGTATTTGATAAGGAACCTTAAATATGACAGAAACATTCCGAATGGATCAACATTTTTCTTAGCTTTGCTCTTACCATGTCAGGAATAAACCAATTCATAGAGCAGTGTCTGTGTGTTTGTGTATCGGTCGTTTCTGATTTAGCTGGGGAGTGAAACTTTCAATTTTAAAGCCAAGTTTTTTCCTTGTTCAGTTCAAAAGTGTTATGGATCACCTAATAATATATTTTCATTTGTTTTCTTAAAACCAAATTTCTATTTCATGCAGAAAATGACACCAGCCACTTACCATCCTACTCACAACAGGACTCTTCCACCTCCTGATCAAGGTAGTTAGAAAGACTCTCTTCAACTTACTTCTGTTGTAATGTTTTGCTGTATTTATTTGGTTGATAATCTATTTGAAAAAAAAAAATGTATCTTTCTTTTGGTAACCTGTGGAAAATTCTTTTGGCAGTGATAAACACTGAAGCTAAAAATATCCTCCTAAGACATATTTATCAGAATGCTGAGGAAAAGGTTAGTCTTGAAAGTTAAAGCTCTTATATTTTAGTGCCCGTTTAGATTGGTTTATTTGGGCTTATTATTGGCATAAGCACTTGTAAGACTGTTTGGGAGAGTTTATGAAAACAGCTTATGACATATTCATAAGTTGTTTTCAGCTAATTTCTGTAAGCTCCTCAAGATAGCTTATGAAAACAGCTTATAGCTTATAGAAAAAGGATTTAACATTATATTATCTTGCATTATAAAAATAGGTTATGCATAAGCTCTTATACGATAAGTGCTTTTGCCTTAAGCACTTAAAAACAGGTTGTGCAGTACCACCCATCCTAACAAAGTGACCTTACAGCTTCTCATGACCATTTTTATTGCAGTTGAAACCGAAAAGAGCTGCATCTGGTAACCTTTTACCAGAGCATGGATGCAAGCAACCTAGAGTTTCCACCTGACACTTTTTCATTCACCAACTGTTACATGGGACTGTCAGCTCCTTGTTCAAATATATACTTTTATTTTTCAAAGAGTTTGCTGCTTGGAGTGTGTAAAAATTGATCCCACAACCATCAAAATGTACAGATTGAAATGATTATGCTTTTGTTTGTATATTTTTGTCAAAGGGTCTAGATCCCCTCTGGTGACTTTAGAGGGACGTGAGATTTGGACCCTTGAATCAAAAAGGCGTGGGAGAGGTTTTTTAAATGAAAAATGAGTAGAATTTTTTTTTAAGTTCTTTGAAAGAAGAGTGAATTCAATTTAGAGGTTCGAGGCTAGTGAATTTAAGAACTTAAGAACCACTCAACCTAAACTTTGGCTTGACATGTATCAGAAACCAAGGGGGGTGGGTGGGTTTTTGGTGTGGAGAGGATTTTGAGGGGGAAGGGTTAGTAATTTGGGGTGGTGGACAATTGTGTCCAAACAGTTAAAAAATGAATTCCAATACCTCCTCTTTTGAACACAAACGTATTTGGAAATTAAAATTGACCACTGTTTTTCCCACACCCCTCCCTACTCAACGCACGCCCCTAAACCTAAAATATTCTAAAATTACCCTCACGTGAAAACATCCTCAAGCTATATTTTAGAATGGTTCGGAAGACATAAACCGAACCGATTCGGTTGGTTCCATTCGAACCAGTTCAATTTCACACAGGAGGGTGTGTGTCAAAAATTACAAGACTCGATCCATTCTGGTTGATCTGGTTCGGATGATTGCGTCCAAACGTGTAAAATTCTGCACTTCATGTAATTATGGGTCCGAAACTGACATCTTCTCCCAAAATAATGATGATAAGACATGAAACACAAAGCTTTTCTCCTTCTATAAGTTGTGCAATCCGCCATAGATGAAACACAAAGCTTTCTGGATATAAGAAGTATAATATAAAATATTTTTTATAATATGGTAAAAGCATGTGTTGATTTGATATTTCAATCTTCTAGTATGGATGGCAGTACATGTGATAAGTCTTTATCTTTCTTTTTCGTGCAGGTTTTGTTCGGATGACCTAAACTGAACTGGTTCGGTTGGTTCCATCCGAACTAGTTCAATTTCACACAGGAGGGTGTGTGTCAAAAATTACCACATCGGTCCATTCTGACCGATCTGGTTCGGATGCTCGCACCCGAACTGGTGAATTTTTTTGAAAAAAAGACGATTTACCTATTTCATTAATGGTATTTTGGTCTTTTCACAGTGTTATGGGGTGTTTTTTTGGGTAGGAAGGGGTGTGTGAAAAACAGTGGCCTTAAAATTTTTGTTTTAAAGCAAAATCATAAGATAAGTAAACACAATGCAACTTATGCAAATCTCCGACTATAGTAATAGTTGTTTCAAAAATAAAAATTAAAAAAAAAAAATCTAAATTCCATATATAATATTTTAGGAATCATCGTAATTGACTCATAATTAATTATTTATATTGAGTACATGAGTTGTGGCAAGAAAATAATAAATATCTCGATCTCGGTGACTATAACCTAGCGCTATCAAAACATACATGCATATTACAGAATGCTACATCGTTTGATATGATAATGTTATGTGATAATTAGTAGCCATATAGTTCATTACAAACCAAAATGCATTAAAACAAAGTGGGATGCATATTTTATTTTTGATATCGTAATGAATAAATCATTTAATATATGTTCCTCAAGTTAACCATGCAGATACAATGTGTTTTTCTGATTTAGATCAAGTCAGATCTCAAGTCAAATATTATCTACATGAGTGATATTGAAATATCTTTATGATCTTCAAAAATAAATCTATGGTTCTGGCTTCTTTATTTTAAGCTCAAATAAGTTTTAAATTAATATCGTCATCATGATGTCATAATTATAAACATATATATTAATATGATCATGGTGATATCATTAGTTATAAATTTGATTAAATATTAAAAATTATAAGTGGATATATTAAACTTTTAAACACATTAATTTTATGACGTTGTGTGATGTGATAAAAAATGATAAACACAATTTTTAACTTAAAATAATTAATTTAAAATATTATGAATTTTAAATGAATATCATCATCTTGATGTCATAAAATGAGGTTTTCATTAATGAAGTTATATGCGTCTAAAATTAATGAAGTTATAAATTTATTAATAATATAAAAATATCAAATTTATGACTTAATGTGATGTCATAAAAAAATAAATCTATAGTTCTGGCTTCTTTATTTTCTCCATCTCTATGGTTCTGGCATATAACATTGACCGCAAATCTTCATCAAAAGAGGATATATTACAATTGACAGGGCGGAGTAGATCGCTCCATATGCACTCAAGGCGAAACTCTATATGTTGGAATTCATATTCTTAAGGGACGCTTCAAACAGGAGGAGAAAAAGCACCTCTTTTTCTTTTGCTATGGTTTTGTCCCACTGGTTTTCTGGAAAGGTTTTTAACAAGACAATTCCCACTGAAAGGATATTGTACTTTTTTTCTTTCACTAGATTTTTATCCCACTAGGTTTTTTCTAGTAAAATTTTAATGAGGTATATCCTCGATCGACATTCAAAGGGGAGTGTTGTAAATATTAGTTATTCAGTGGATGTCCATCTTGATCTTCAACTTACTCTTAACTCTAATTGGATTATTAGTATTTATTTTGATCTTTCACTTGCCAGTTGTGTTCTATAATAGGACTCATTCTATTGTAAACAATGACTAATGAAGAGAATATAAAACTCTCATATTCTCCATCTCTGTTTTTCTTCTTCTTCTTCTAACTTTTTTTAAGTTTAAAATTTCAAATATCTATTTTTATTCAAAATTTAATATTATATCCCCATTTTGACTCAATATAATACTATATCCTTGTCTCCTCGTTTCTTTAGATTTGGTTTAATATGATTTTAATTTTTTAGTCTTTTTATTTTGACTGTTTAATTTTTTAGTCTTGTTCGCAAGGATCCCAACACCTATTCTCCACATCAAATCAGACTCTTATTTTGCCTTCGAAACATAAATCTCGCTGCGGTTGATTAAGGAAATCGTGATCTCGCTTTATCTCTCTAAATTATACTATGTTTTTCTTCTTTAGGCGCCATATAACTGCATAAATAACGGCGAATCCATGGATTTATGCGTTAAGTTTTTATAGCTACATTTTGGATGAGATGGTGAGGGTTTCTTCCAACTTAACTAAGGTACTGCGATCGAATCCAGTCTTGGACATGCAGAAGTGTTAAATCTCTTGAGGGAGAGCTTTGCCGCCCATTGTGGTCCTACCCGGTTCGAGGGATTAGTCTCTGCAGTTGCGCGTAGAGGATACCCGGTTTTCTACCGATGAATATAAATAATGTTATCATAGAATGTTACTTGTGTTATAACTTTAAGTTGTTTGTGTTATGACTTGATCTAATATTTGTGTTTAGGTTGTTGTTTATACTCCAACTTTAAGTTATTTGTGTTATGACTTGATCTAATTTGTATGATGTTTTTATTTAAAAGTAATTCATTTAATCAATAGTGAGACAACCCGTCCGATAGGTGAGGCCACTAAGATAAAAAGTGAGAGGTGGTAAAATGGAGATAAATCAAATACGTGGGGTTATGTGGTGCTCAGTGGTGGGGTAGACAAATCACCACCCATAGAATATTAGAGTTGTCAAATTTTTTATAGGCAAGACATTATATAAAATGGAGTACTAACCCCAACTCTTATTTATACAATGAGCCTCATTAAACCTCCTAGAGTCAAAACTCATCCGACCCAACATATAATCGAGAAAAGCCCAAGAAATAGAGTCACAACCTTTTCAAAATCGACTTTAAAGAGCATGCATTATTCATTTTCTTCTTTTCACCAAATCAACTAGTTAATTGACCACCAACACCCCATCCAAAATCTGGCGACCCGAAAGAAACGTCGATTGACAGAGTGAAATAATACCCAATAACACCTTTTTCAATCTACTAGCTAACACTTTAGCCAAAATTTTATAAATGCACCCAATGAGACAAATCGGGAGATACTCCTTAAGATCTTGAGAAATCTCCTTTTTGAGTATAAGAGTTAGGAAAGAAGCCGTGATAACTTTGGGCATCACATCATTAGCATGGAAATCCTCAAAGAAATCCAAAATGGCATCATCCTTCTCAACCTCTCAACTATTTTTTTTATGAAATCAAGATTAAAACCATCAGGTTCTGGGATTTTATTCCCATCACATCCTCACACTTCTTCTTTCACCTCCTCCTCTGTGAAAGAGGCAATTAGATGACGATACTCTTCATCACTGATCTTACAAAACTCAATAGCACTGAGAATAGGTCTATAGAATAGCGGTTGAACATAACTAGCTTCAAAGAATCTTTTCACTTGCTATTTCATCTCTTCCACCTCCTCCATCAGGTTGGCCCGACCTATTCGGGTCAGCCCGTTCAGGCCAAATATAACTTTTTAGTTGAGTTGAGTTGGGTTAGAATAAATTCGGACCACTAGTTTATTAGTCCATCCCTATGTGCCTCAAATGAGTTGGCCCATGAGCCAAAAATTTGTACTCGATAGATATTTTTTGGACGCATATATTAAGCTATGTTGCACAAAATAAAATTACACTAAATATGTACTAACATTTGGGATGAATTGGTATATAAAATATAGTATTTAAGGAGGTTTATATAAGAACTCATTACAAAAAATATAGGATTTGATCATAAAGCTAATAACTAACTAAAAATCATGGGTCTATAACTATAAAGTTATTTGTTTATCTATTACAAAAGACATAATAGCTAATTATTATATCACACAAAAAAACATTCTCATTACAAAACCATCATGGGTCTATAACTATAAAGTTATTTGTATAATTTTTTTGACTAAGATTGATATTCATTCATTCTCAGAGAAGAGTTTGATGGTTGTGGGGTTACCTGGATTACTCGTGAAGGGAATACAGTGGCGAATGTCATTGCCAATTTAGCTCAACGTGGAGTGATCTCTGGGAATTGGCTTCGTCAACTTCTTGATGATCTCCGCTTGAAATGTTGCTAGTGATCGTCAACAGCGATGGATGATCTTGAAAAAAATGGAGAAGCCAAAACAAGCGATAAATATATAAACCAAAATCACTACAAAAACGTCATTTAGCGAGGGCGTTGCGAGGAATATTAGGTCCTCGCAAACTCGAAAAATTAGCGACGGACATAGCGAGGAAAGCGAAAGGTCCTCGCAAATTAGGTAATTAGCGACGGAAATAAGGCGAAGAGCGACGGTGGCGCCGTCGCTAAATGCACGCGCCAATTTCAAATTGCGCTTTGCACGCAATTCAAGAGCGATTAGCGACGGATTTGTTGGGTCCCTCGCTAAATTTCTGACTGTTGCAGTGTCTCGGTTTACGCGCGGATTAGCGACCGATTTTCCGTCGCTACGTGGCACATTTTTGACCACACCGGAGCGTTCGCTCTCTCTCTCTCTCTCTCTCACTCTCATTGTTTCTCTTTCACTCTTCTCTCTCAATTCTTCTCAAACCAAAACCCTCTCCACCACCATACAACCACCACCACCATACAACCACCACCACCCACGCCCCCCAATTCTTCTCCTCTGTCTGTCTCTCTCTCTCTCCTTTCACTCTTCTTCTCTTCACCTCATTTCCACCACCACCCAAAAAACCACCACCACCACCACCCACGAAACCACCACCACCACCACCCACGAAACCACCACCACGAAACCACCACCACCACCACCACCAAAGCTCCTCCTATTTATCTCCTCTCTAGCTCTCTCTATTACTATTTCTCATTTCCTTTTACTCTCTCCATCTTCTTCCACCACACACCACCACACAACCACCACCACCACCACAACCACCTCTTATTGTAAGTTTTGATTTTCAATTGTTTATGATATTGTTTTAATTTTAATTTTTTATTGAATTTGTTTTAATTTATTTTTCCTTGAAATTGAAATTGGTTAGGATTGGATTTTGGTGTTTGAAGTTTCACCACCGCACCGGAGTGCGCACGAAATCACCGAACCACCGCATACTTGGACGTAAATCTAATAGCGGTTAGTTTTAAATTAAATTTGTTGTTATGTATTAGAATTGAGTAATATTGTTGTGAGTTATAATTAAGGATTGAGTGTGAATTGTAAGTTATAATTGAATATTAGGATTAATTGTTATTGTGAAATGTTAGTTGAATTGAGTGTGAAAAGTGTTTAAGTGTTTTTGGATGAACCCTAGGTTAGTTGGTGTGTGTTCTTTGATGGAAAAGGGTGAGGTCTTCGTTTCACTCACTCACCCCCATATTTTGCTCGAAATCATCTCCATTGAGATAATTGCGAGACAATACTAACTGTGTAAGGTTGGGAGTTCAAATAACTTCCTACACTACTTGGATGGAAAAGGGTTTTGTCTTTGTCCTTGACCCCATATTTCGGCTCAAATCATCTCCTTTGGGATGATATCGATGCCACTAACTTGATATATGTTATTGGCAATGTTATGGGAATGTAACACGTTTTTAAAATGTGTGTAGATGAATTCGTATCAATTTAATCGTGATTGGGTGTATGATCGGTTATATTCGAGAAGAGCGGGTTTGAAAGAATCTTTTGTTGTTGGGGTTGAACAATTTCTTGTGGTAGCGTGGCAACATGATTTGGCTAGAGAGGAAAATGGGGTTAGATGTCCATGTTTAAAATGCGACGGTGTACCTATTGGACCCGATGAGGAAATCGGATGCCACTTGTATCAATGGGGGTTTAGGCCTAATTATAGGATTTGGGTGACCATGGAGAACAACTTCCAAATTTTGAAGTTGGAGCTTCAAGCATTCTCAGTGTTGGTGTTTCACGTAATGAAAATATTGAGTGGATGAATAACATGATTTGTGATGGTATTATTAATGTTGGTAATATTATATATTGTTGTGGGTTCCCTTTTTTTCATAGAAATGGATTCAGGAGGAGGCTCTGACCCACCGAGACAGGATAAAGGGAAGGGAATAGCAAGAGGGGAGCCCAAGAGGAGGCGTAATCGTAGTGCTAATAATGAGGTGGTAATTAATCTTGGAAATATGAGGTCGAGTACATTGGTTGGTCCGCCCATGACTACCACCTCGGATGTCCCACCAGCCCATTCTCCATCGGGCCCCAATTGGTTTCATATTCCCTCACATGGACATATGCCACCTCTTGGGTATACAAGCTGGGCATATGCCACTTCACGGGTATCTGTTTGGGCATATGCCACCTTCGGGTATATCTGACTCCGTATATGCCACTGGGTATCTGACTCAGTGATATCTGGTGGACTCTTCCCCACCTCACGGGCATACAGTGGGCATACGCCACTGAGCATATAGGCACATCGATCGAGCATGTGAGTACATCGATCGAGCATGTGAGTACATCGGAGGATGATCATGTTGGTGGTGATGGTGCTAATGAGCGGGAGTGGAGGTGGTTGATGACGAGAGAGTGGAGGTGGTTTATATCAACAACAAAAAGCTCTACATCATTTATCCATATGGTAACACGTAAGTACTATATTTGTTGGATTTTTTTTAATTTAAGTTAATTATGCAACAACTTATATATATATATATATATATATTTGATTGTTTGATATATTTTTATCGTATATATGTAGACTTGTTTCCGTCGAAGGCGACTTCATCCAAAGATCACATATGTCATCCAGAAGAAATATTTTCAAACTTACCATAAAAAGTGGAGTAAAGTTGATGACAAAGTGAAAGATGAGTTGTTGGCTTTTTTTAGAGTAAGTGTCTATTAATTATGTCATTATGTACCTATATATATTGTTAGTTTTAATTTAATGTTTGGTAATGTTTAATATTATTACTAATACATACTTTCATTATGCTTAATCTGAGAATAGAGTGACATGGCACCAACGAAGATGATGAAGAGGTCAGGAGGTGTTTTCTCCCGAGGTTTGGTCAACAATTGTCGGATTTGTTGTACAAGTTGAGGCGTGGAAATGTGAGGCCTCCTTACATGGGAGAAAATGTTTGGAATGCCTTCAAGGAACATTGGGAAAGCAGAGAAGTTCAAACATAATTACGAAAAGCGGCGAATAGAAACTCGAGAAAAGAGTGCGGCTCGCTTAAGCGTGTTGGGTCCATAAGCCGTGCTCAACATGCTATTCGATTGGTAAATTATTTTAAATATATCTGTGTTTTTTACATTACTTAATTAGTTAGCAAATGTTGAAAATGTTTTTCATTTTACAGCTAAGAAGTTGGGGGACGCCCCACCGCTTCTTTGAGCTTCACGGAGTTTACCCATGTAAGGAAGGGTACTCAAGATCACTTTGTTGAGGAGCGTCGAGGTTACTCGAGTAAATACACATCTTGAATTGTATTATATATACATATATGTTGCTTTGTTAAAATGAATGGAGCACTAATTATGCTATGTTTTGTGGTTATACAAAGCAGAGGCCCATTCTCAAGAGATGGGTTCAGTGACTCGGGAAGCTGGAACCACAAACACACTGGTCAACTTACTCTCCGATTTGATAGCTCTCTCGAATGCACATTGGGAGAAAGTAGCGGAGTTGGAACAAGTGGTCTTTGTATGAGTGCAGGGCCCTTGGCTCCATTAATGAGCCCGTCTGGTTTTGACCCCACTAGAGCTTCTAGAAGGCGACCACCATTTTCTACTCAATCGATTCGAGAGAGAGCGATTTAGGAAGATGAGGAGGAGGAGGCGCATGCTACGCAAATGTGTTCGGAAGAGAGTGAGAGGCAAAGGCTGGAGTGGCAAAGAAATGATGGAGATGCAAAAGCGAGAGTGGGAGCAAAAGATGGAGAATGACATGAGGAGGATGATGGAGCTTTATCGGTCTCGGCAGAGTGCGTCTCGGCTTGTGAGAAACTTGGTGAGTCGATGAGTCCGAGTTTCGAGTTTTTGAGCCATCGAGGAGAGTCGATGACTGGTCTTTTAGTACTCTTTGTATTATTTTTTTACATTTGAGTATTTTGTGTTGTATTGACTTTGGATTTTGAATGAAACATTTTAGAAATTTTGTATTTATATATTGATTTAGGTATTTTATGTTTAATTAGTTATTATTAATAAATAAGCGAGTTTTAAAAAAATTAATTTTTGGACTTTAGCGAGTGAATTAGCGAGGAATTAGCGAGGAATGTATACACGTGGCGGTCACCCGGTTGGGTGTTCAGCGTGTCGATTAGCGAGGAATTGATGTGTCCTCGCTAATTAGCGAGGAATTAGCGAGGGGCGTGGGCGTGGGTAATTAGCGGCCGAATCGTATTTTCTCGCTAATTGCATTAGCGAGGAGGAATTAGCGACCGAGGCGGTCCTCGCTAATTCCCTCGCTAATGGCAATTAGCGAGGAATTGGTCACTTTAGCGACGGAATATTCCTCGCTAATGTTTTTTTTTGTAGTGAATTAATTGTGTTTCATAATAGTTTGCTTGGTTTAGTGGTCAAAGTTATCTTTGTCAATTTTAATGTCCTGAGTTCAAATATTGCTTAATGCAATTTTTTATACTAATTTTTGTTAAAAATATACAAATAACTGCTAAAAAGAGGTGTGACCATCACAAGAATTGAACTGGGGACTCTAAATACACCAATAATGCTCTTATCCGCTTGACTACTAATACTTTTGTTGCTTAGTGTTCATTTGGTTCTATATATTCTAACTTTTAGTATAAAATATATCCGTGTATATATTAACTTAATGGGAGCCGGGAGGTACCGTGGCTCCCCCCGGCTCCTATAAAGATCCGCCACTGATCGTCAACGTCTGATGACTTTTTAGGGAAATTTCGAGGTCCTACTTGCATGAATTTCTGTTGCGATGGCTTGAAGTAGGCCTGGACATCGGGCGGTTTCGGGCGGTTTCGGGCCTAAAACACGAATCCGGCCAAAACCGCGGTCCTGAAACACAGACCCACTTCCGCCCAAAAGCTTTCTCGGATAGTACGGGTTTGGTTGAGCGGGTTTGGCGATTCTAACGGGTGGTTAACTTCGGTTTTTAACATATACGGTGGTAGAACTTCTTCTCTCTTTCTTCTCCGGTCATCTTCCTTGTTTTGCTTACAAAATGAAATCTCCGGTCGTCTTCCTCGTTTCTCCGTTCTAGAATATTGTTATTGTTATTACAAGAGAGAGAAATGTGATAAAAGGTCTTGATAAAGACACAATTGTATCTCTCTCTCTTATGATCTTGTAACATGTGTAATTTTAATAATAAAATAGTATATTTTTGTCAAAACTTGCGTGTAGGAATAACCAAACCACTGAACGTCTGAACCATTGCAGTATTTTATGAAGATGAATTTTGCTTTATAGTTGGTAGACTGATAGGTCAGTAGCTTTGGGACAGATCGCATGCAGGCAACTTGATAATACATGACAATACATCTAGTAGATCTGATTCTTTGTGGCAAGGATTCGGACATCGTGGTTCAAATTTTAGGAAGCTGAGAAACCGACCAAATATAACCATACAAACCCATTTGTAGCGATTTCAACCCGCAACCCGTTAGTAACTGGCCCGTTTTTTTTCATACATTGCGGTTTTTGCGGATTATCGGGCGGGTCACAATTCTTGTCCAGGCCTAGCTTGAAGATCACCTCAATTTTATGTTATTATTGTGGTGCTAGGGTTTCCCTTTCTTTCATTTCAGGATAAAACCTATCATACCCTAGTTTTCTCTGCATAACATTACTTTTGATAATTAATGCCCAACAACTTGTACTTGTTTTTCATCATTTTCTGACCTCAGTCGAGTTATGTTGTGGGCTGACTTTAGTTTGGGCCATTGCATGTGTTGATTCTTGCTCGAAATGAGTTGATTGATGCTATTAGATAATTGTTTGGTAATCTAATTGTTTAATTTCAAATATTTGAAAGAAATTATTGAACTAGTCACGGTGATCCTTATTGGATCATGGCCCTAGTTAATTGACGGGAGGGGATTTTCCTTATTGAATTATTTGACACTCTCAAGTGTTAAATCTCAACCATTCAATCCCCTCTCTCACTTTTTATAATATTTCTCTCTAACTATGTATCTTATTCAATGTGAATCAAATTTCATCTCTTGTGATAAAGTCATAAGAGATAAAAACGGAGGACAAGAATATAATTTTAGTGAGTTTTGAGGACGGGAAAGAATAATTGAAAAAATAAACTTATCATTACAAACAAACACAAATTAACCTCAACATAACTTAAAAATCTTCAAAACGATAATCTCTAGATTATTTTACATGACAATCACTTTCTTTTATTTATTTAAATTATCTGTTGCTAGATGTCGATGGTCCATTTAGTGCACTTAATAATTTCAATGGTCAATTTGTCAGCTGCGTCATGCAACACGTATCAGTTGCCCTTTGAGTTCACGCTGGTTTATAGTGTTTGAATATGCAATACAAGCCCAATATTAGTTTCTTATGAAAATTCCATTATTGAGAAAAAAAGAAAAGAAAATTCCATTAATAATTAGAGAAGTGTTATCCTTGATATTCTTAAAAAATATCAAGTTAACGTCTTGAATGACATTCCGTTTTAATTCTTCTCTTTTTATAAGGCTCCGAAATTGGTGATTAATTTATTGATTAAGATCCAACGAGATTTCTTATGGGGGATAAATGTGGATAGGAGGGGTATGTATCGGGTGGTGTGGGAAAATATTTGTTGGCCAAAGAAGAAGGGAGGTGATTAGTGGCATATGGGGCGATGGCAGTGGCGGTTTCCTGATGGTTTCTTTACGGATCCTCTTATGTTTGAGGAAGCTTCAAACTTGTCAGTGATTTTGCAAGATTATGCACCTAGAATTAATGGTTGTTTATGATAGCTGGGTTTGGTTGTTGGAAGCGCATTACGGTGAAGTCATGTAATCATTATTGTTGCAAGCTGCAACAAGCGTTGTCCGGCCTGAAAACGTAATAGGTAAAGCAGTTGATACTTTCTGGATAGACTTTTGGAAATAACAAGTTCCATCGAAAATTAATATATTTGGTTGGAGAGTTTTTTCTAATGCTATCCCTACTCGCGAGTTGCTGGTCCACTGTCACGTCATTGGATCCGGTGAAACCTCGTTGTGTCCGTAAGCAAGCTAGCGAAGAGTTGTTTCATTTGTTATGTAACTGTGTTTTGGCAAAACAAATTTGGGAGGTGATTGGCTTCGGGTGGAGGTTGCTCCTTCTGCGAGCATTATGATCATTTCATTGACTTCAGTTCAGCATTCACAGGTACTAAGGCATCCAAAACAAGACACATCATTTGGCTAGCAGTGTGTTGGAGTATTTAGCTGGCTAGAAACAATTTAGATTTCAAAGGGGAGGACCCTTTGTTAGATTCCATTGTTAACCACATTAAATATATTTCGTGGAGTTGGTTTATATATGAGGCGGGTAGCCATTCAGGTTATTCTGCTTCGACTTGGTGGAATAATGTCTTGCCTTGTATCAACAATTTGTAATTGTGGTTAGTGTTTGTTAATAGAATCATTGCTTATAAAAAAAGTTAACGCTTCAAATCTTATTACGAATCTATCACAGTCTCACAAACATGAATCCACAAACAAGCACCAATAGTATTATGTACCACAAAAACAGTATATAGTTTGAGGTGTCTCCTTCATATACATAATAACCTTAAGGGGTTGAGCTAGTAAACATGATAGAATTTGTATTTGGAAGGTCTCGAGTTCATGTGTCTCTAGTTCTCTTGAGTTGAGGTAAAGGTAGTTACCTTCATAAGTGTTCAAAAAGCTCAAATATTTTCTCTGCTTTAAACTGAGCATAGTCATTCCCTCACCCTAGATTTTTTGTAACAAAAAGAATCATATTTTTTTATTCAAACACGTCTTATTTCCATAATTTATTAAAAAAAACAAAAAGATTTATGATAGAAGAGAGCTCAAGAGGGACTAGACCAATACCATTGACAAAAGAGAATAAAAAGTCAAAACAATAATAGGGATCCCCTAACAAAGCTCTTTAAAATATTTCATCCTAGAGAGGAAAATAAAAGCACTAACTCACAAAAACTCGCTAAAAGAAGTTTTCATTGAACAAAAATTATAGCCTACATTTCTTGGGTAAAATTCTATTATTATCTAAAAGCTCACTAAACAAATCCTCTTTGATACATTTCGTTCAACACTCACTTTATATTAGGTGAAGTCCATATAGACTTCACCATTTTAAAAAATGAGACTCATTAATTTAGTAAAATCAACATGAATATCATTCAATCATAAAATAATTGTATCAACATGATGTGACACGAGTGGTACATACTTAGATTTCCTAACTATTTGTCCCTGGGTTTGATCACTAGTCGGTGTATATGAAAAAATATTTATTGAAAAACTCAACTTCTTAAATAGATCTCAAATACCTTAAGTAATTAGTTTTCACTATATTGCTGATACATTGATTGGTTTAAAAAATATATATTGTTGTGCGAAGAGTGCCCAGCCCCAAATAGAACATTAATAATGGTCGAATCAGATTAGTGATGTTTTTTTTTTTGTATACTAATACTGGTGATGTGTTTTTTATTGACAAGGATTGATGATGTGTTTTTTTTTAAAATGATGATAGATGATGTGTTATTGGCTTGAATAAGTTAAAGTTAAACGATTAGCGTAATATATAATTTTAGGCTTAAATGTATGTCTGATCCCTGCAAATATCCAAAAAATTCAGTTTCGTCCCTGCAATTACCAAATGTTTCTAATTTGGTCACTGTCGTTAGTTTTTGGTTAACACCATTAGTAGATGCTGATGTGGATGTCAAATCATAATCTCTTTCATTCCTCTTTCTCTGAAATTTGATTTTTAATTAAATTGAAACCCTATTCATCTTCTTCATGAATCCTCCACCCCCATTTTTCTTTCACAAGAGCTTTTGTCACCATGAATCCACCCCAACATCAACATTAAGTCCATATATTATTCACAACTCAAACCGAAATCAATTCACCAGCTTGTTACAGAATAGCTAATCAATAATCCACTTGCATAAGTGCAGAAAAAGAAAATCCCCAAATCGCCAGAACGAAATCCCCAAAATATTTGTTAGATAATCCCTTAAAAAGCTGGATGCAGGAAACAAGAAATGTAACTGCAGAAAAAATAATATATCCACTTGCATATTCATAATCACCTATGGAAACATTTAATCCAATAACAGCCCATTTTCACTCCAATTTAATCCATCAAGCTCTTCCTTTTTCTCCATTATATGCAGTGTGAATCAAATTCCTCCATTATGCCAGAGTGAATCAAAACAAAATATATCAAAGCCCATCTAAATAGAATCTAAATTTGGCTAACACCCTTGTTTTTTCTTTTGGTGTGATGGGTTGGAAGTTGTGATTTTTTGGGTTTTAGTTTGTGAGGTTTTGATTTGGTGGAGATGAAAATTGAGGTGGGTTTAGGAGGAGGTGGGTTCTTATTTGATTGTGTTTTAATTTGAAGATGAAAAACCTATGGTTTTCCTAAGAAGGTGAGAAGAAGATGAGAGAAGAGAGAAGAAATAAGAGAGAAAAACAAAGAACAGAATTTCAGAGAAAGAGGAATGAAAGAGATAATGATTTGGCATCCATGTTGGCAGTCACGTCTGCATCCACTAACGGTGTTAGCCAAAAACTAACGATAGGGACCAAACTAAAAACGTTTGATATTTGCAGTGGCTTCTTTTAAAAAAAATTAAATTACAAAGACGAAACTGAATTTTTTGGATATTTGCAGGGACCAAACGTACTTGTAAGCCATAATTTTATTATTCTATTTCTAGCGTGATATTAAATACTCTTTATGAAAAAAATATTGAAAATAAATATGACTTACTTCAATTTTGAACCAAATAAGCAAAAGCTGCTGATATTTTCTATTTAAAAAAAACCATATTTATTTTATCAGTTATCCAAATAGCACTTAGATGATACAGTAGGACTCTCTTCTAACTTAATTAAAGTCTTGAGTTGAAATTCAATCTTGGATATGCAGTCGTGTTAAATTTCTTTACGAAAAGACTTTCTGCTATTGTGGTCTTACCCGATTTACAGTGGTGGATCTTGACCAAAATGTTGGGGTGGGCCGCCCATGAAAGAATTATTGAAATTCAAAAAAGTATGAATAAAGACGCAGAAACACCAATACAGTTCAACTCAATTCGTACTAACAATTTTGTCATTTAAGACTATCGTCATTTAAAAAATTTAGTTATTTCAACTTAAATGAAAAAAGAAGATGAACCATCCATTTTAAAAAAAATTTAAGTTGAAAGTTCCAAATTATTATATTACAGTTGTTTTAAAAGACTAAATTCTTACAAGATAAATGATAGGTAGCCTCCGTCACGGTCACATCATCTCTGTTAGTGCGAATTAAATTTTTTTGTAATAAAAAATGAAAAAATGACTAACGTTGTACACATTATGTAACTTAAATGACTTAAGTGTTACGAAAAAAACTTAAAGGACCAACTTATTACAATTAAATAACTTAAAGGACTTTCGGTATAATTTTACCAAAAAATGATATGTATTTTGAGGTCACGCTCCTCAAATGCGCGTAACATAAGGCGGTGCGAAAAGCAGATATAGTTCTTTTTTATTATATTGAAAAGAAATGTTCTCCAAGAAAGGAATAACGGGGATCTGACTGATCCTGTCAGAAAAGAAAGATCGAACTTAAAAAGGAAAAAGAAAGAAGAACTCAAATACTTTTTTTCCCTCTCTCAAGAATTTACCGTAATAATCAGATTTTATGACAGCCCACGCCCCACCGTAAGAAATTGTTAGAGGCTTACTACAGCAAGAAACAACGGCTATATTTTGACATAACTAGCTTTAAGTAACTTATAATTTTTGTTAGTAATTTATAATATATTTTTTGAAATGCTTCCTAAAGTAGTGTTTGCGTTTATTATTTATGTTTTTATTATTGTCACTTTAATTAAATTTTGTATTTATTCTCCATTAAACAAATATTTTCTTTCATATTTAAATATTAATTACATTACTCACTGTTGGTTGTTTTGACAATTTCAGCGACATGAGGCGTCAGCTTCTGCGTTTGAACTCGGGCGTGAGCAGTAGTGGTTTGTACGGTGTTTATTTGTCATTTCATCTAAATAGACCTAAAAAACATTAGCTACAAATGTCTATTTATGTTATTTTATATCTAGTCTCTATTTGACAATGTCATCCGCTAGCTTATAACGGATAAACCTTCTGTAAGTGTCTGGTATGACTAACTATAGCATTGTTTTGAAACGTTACTTGAAGTAACGTTTGACCTTATAACTTATATCATTTCATTTCATTTCATTTCATTTTTCTCTCATTTTTACGTTTGCTACTTTAATTAAATTCCTCATTTATCCTCTATTAAATGAATATTCTCTCTAATATTTAAACATTAATTACAAATGTTTGTTTCTGTCATTTTATATTTATAAGCTAGTTAAAAACTTCTCACAAAATATTTATAAGCTAGTTCAACTGCTAATTTTACCAATTAAATCCAATCCATTTGCGTATCCGCTATCAGCTCATCTGCTATGAACTAATTTATCCACTATCTGCTAGCTTATCTGCAATTTTTTACCAAACAGAGTCTTATAAGCTAGTTCAACTGTTAATTGATCAAACACTTTATATTCAATTTACAAGTGTATCCGCTCTAATTTAGCTTATCTGCTATACGCAATGGCGGATGCAAGGTATGGTGTATGGGGGCATTTTCCCACCACAAATATTTTTTTAATATAAAAACATATAATAATATTTTATTTGCCTCCCTTAAAAAATTGGCTTTCTCTCATTAATATCTAATTATCCAAACACACGAGTCCAACTCAATTGAGTACACAATACCAATTAAAAAATAGAGCTTACTTCTAACAACTACAATAGTTGAAAAAAGTTTGTCTGCATTGAATTTTGTGAGGAATGAACTGTGTGTAATCATGAAAGATCAATATCAATAGTTGAATAATTCATTGGTTACATATATTAAGGTTCTGTTTGGCGCGTCCCATCTGCTAGCAGATAGCATATGAGACTAACGTATTTGACTAGCGGATGAAGAATACAAGTGTTTGGCAAGCACTAGCGTTTAGTGTTTTTCGAGTAGCGTTTAGCGTTTTAGCATTTTTTGAAACGCTAGAGGATACCGTATAGCGTTTCACTTCTATTGACATTTTTATCCTTATTATTTTTCTTAAATTGCTTCTTTTTCCTCATTAAATACTTTATCATCCTTAAATAATTTAATCATTAATTAAATATCCTTTTAAGTCAGTTTACATTTATCAGCTATTTTAACAATTAGTTTTACTAAACACACATAACTTGTTATTAGCTAGTTTATCCGCTATCCGGCAACCGCTAACTCAACAGCTATCCACTAGGGTATCGACTATCTATTACTTTTTACCAAACAGAGCCTAAGAGAAATATTTTTGTATAGTATTGGCAATGAAAATATCATACAATATTTTTAGAATATGAAAATGTCTAGATAGCTAGTGTAACTAGTCGAAGCTTGAATATCTTTTTAGGAGTTTTTCTTCACATACGTGATTGTGTATTTTTTGAAAACTCTTAATTTTTTTCTTTTGAGAAATATTATAGATAGATTATTTACTAGCCCTACTGATGAAATTTTCTGGATCCGCCACCGACTATATGTTATTATTTACCAAACATAGCGTTAGACTTATTTTGCCTACATTATATATTTTATTTTTATTTTTCATTTTTTTGACACTTTATGTATGTGTTTATCTTTTTAACATGCAATTATAGTTACCTAAAAAAAATGCAATTATAGTTTATCTTTTGGGTTTTGCTTTTCTCACTCTCCCTCCCACTCTTTCACACCCTTAACAAATTTTATTTCAAAAATAACCTCGCGTGAAACGTTGTGAGGACATGTTTAACGACGGTTCGAACGACCTTGTTCGAACACGTTCGAATGACCTCGTTCGAACAAGTGAAATTACGCACAAGAGGGTGTGAAGTCAATATTTAACTCACGCGAACGATGTCGTTCGAACGGGATCGAAGGCCCATGTTCGAACACATGAAATTTCTTGAAAAAAAAGACGCGTTGGTTGGTCTTTTGGTCATTTCACACCTTTATGGAGTGTGTTTTGAGTAGGAGGGGGCGTGGGAAAAGCAACACCTTATCTTTTTTGGGTACAATATGTTTTTTTATACACCATCAACAAAGGGATAAGTAGTAAAAAGTAATAAACACTTAATTTTTTTGACAGAAGTAATAACCACTCAATAGTACATAGAAGAAATACTATTGATTTTGTCAAAAAAAAAGAAACACTATTGATAATAATTAGCGTCATGACCCGTGCGATGCACGGGGCCAAAGCTTTAGGTTCTACGGATGAATTATAAGAGGAATAGATTAGATTAATAGTAATTGAAGTCAAAGTTTAAGGACAATGGACAACAAATTGTTGAACAAAAAAATAATTTGTGTTAAAGCTAGAGTAAATGGTTAGCCCATATTAAACAATATTATCATAGAATAGGAACATTTAATCAAATATGTTAAAGTAACTCAAAACACACCACTCGGAATCGCACTTTACGTATCTCGTAATGAAATTATTTTTTTCCAGCAAACCAGGTATTGAGGAACAAACTTTACATAGTTGGATAGTCACAATTTTTTCGAAAGCTAAAGTAACCTGAAACACGCTACCTACTGTCGTACTTTACATTTTTTGACAGGAAATTATTTTTTGGTTTGACCAAACCAATTACTTATAAACGAACTTCGTATATTTGTACAATCTAAATTCAACTGTTTACATATTTTGGCACAAAAGTAATTTTATATTTTGTTATGAAATCAACTGTTTTTAAATAAAATTGGTTACTAAGGAGCAAATTTTTTCAGACACTAAAATACCCAAAAATACTCTACATAGTGTTACACTTTATATAATTTGTTGCCAAATTCATGTTTGATTCCAAAAATTTGATTATGGAAGAGCAAATATCGTCTATTTAAACAATTAAATTTTCTATTTAATCGTGAAAGTCTCACTTAAATATAAAACATGAAAAGAGAGAGAGAAATAAAAATATGAATGAAGGAAAAAAGAGAAGGAGAGAGAGTTTGGAGAAGGAAAAAAAAAATTGAAAGGGGTGGGGGGGTAAGGGTATGGGGTGGGGAGGGGGGTGGGGTGGTTTGGGCGCCAAAAATGGGAAAAATGGAGGGAAAAAGAGGTAGGTCCCACTTGGGAGACTACCTCTGGATTTAAATATAGAGATTTTATAAAAATAACAAGTTTTTTGAATTATTTAATTTATTCAAAACAATCACAAAGAAGCATCAATCTAAAAAGGAATCGAGTCAAAAAAATTCTAAAAACGAATTGACAATTTTTTAAAGATTTTTTTTAAGCAATTTTTTTATGAATTGATAAAATATTTAAATAATTATTGAAGATTATTAAATGTATACTACTTTACATAAAGCCTAACAAACCTGTAATGCTTTTCCATTAAGAGTCAAGGGTAAAATATTTATTTATAACAAATAAAAATATTTATAAAGATAAAATATAAATACTTAAAATGTGATATTTCCTTATCTCATTTCATAAGTCATTTTCTAATCTTTTTGTTGCATTTAATTATTTTTTACCAACACACTGTTAATCTTTTTGTCGTTTTCTTTAATCTCTCTTATTAGGATTGAAGAAAGTGGTAGGATAAAATATTCAACAGAAATTAATAAACTAGATAAATTAGTTATTCAATGAATTTAACAGTGAATTTTTTTTTTATAAATAGAATTAAAGAGTGTAATTAATGAATAATTAATTTAATTTCATTGTTTCCATAGATATTCTAGTTCCATAAAAAAAAGATAATTCTAGAAGAATATAAATTACCATAAAAAAGAAGAATATAAATTTGTGAAAGTCAATACTAATTAACTTTTTAATGGTAGTCAATTAATTAAAAAAACAGATTTCAGTCAAAAAAAATTAATTAAAAAGATCCTATAAAAGGATGGTGTAGCAAGCAAATGTTATTTATTCAACCAACACCGTTGGTCCAATGGCTTAAATTTTGTGCTCTCGATTTTAATTTCTGGAACACAACATCTGACCCTAAGCACAATCCAAAATTACTAGCCAGTACAACATCTGGTCCTAAGCACAATCTAAAATTACTCTTTTATTGAAAATGTTGGGACACTTGATGGGGGCCAGCAATGATACAAACCAATAATGTAATTGTTATTTAAATGGAAAATAAGATGCTAGTAGTAAAGTCTTATTTCATCATCAGTAGGGGTATTCGCGGTGCGGTTTGCTTTGGTTTTGAGACAAAAAGTGAACCGAACCGCAAAGTAAAATTATATGCGGTTTGGTTTGGTTCGGTTGACTTCCTAAAATAAATCCGAACCGAACCAATCCAAACCGATGCGGTTTGGATTAGTTCGGTTGGTTCGGTTTTTTCCAAGATAAAAATAATTTAAAACGGAGTTAAAATTAACTAACATAAAAAAAGCTAACATATAGCTTTAAGAAAAAATTTACTCAAATATATGTAGTATATACATCACTCTCTTTTAATTTTTTTCAAATAGCTAAGACAATGTTTATAAAATAATTTGAATTAAATATTTTGTTGTAATTTTTAAATATAGCATAATTATATGGATTGTTTGTAAGTGAGTCAAAGAATTAATTGGATTTGGGCTAGTAAGTGAGCGAGAGTTGGGTTGTAGTTGCATTTGGATTAGTGAGTTAGTAAGGAAAGTTGTAATTCAATAAGCCTTAGTGTTAATTGCGGTTTGGTTTGGTTTGGTTTGGTTTGGTTTCGGAAATCAAAACCGCGAACCGAACCGAACCGCGCGATGCAATGTAAAAAAGAACCGAACAAAACCGATCAACAACGGTTTTTTGCGATTTTCGGTTTGGTTTGGTTCGGTTTGCGGTTTCCCTATTGGTTTGGTTCGGTTTTGTACACCCATAATCACCAGAGTCGGCTCGAGTAGTAAGTAACTTGAGTTATGAGAATCAATCGAAATTAGTAGGTAATTAATTAAATCTCAATAATTTCAAGGATAATTCTGGAAAGACAAATTAAATAATACTAATTAGAAAGCTCATGGGGAAATTATAATATTTATTCAAATAGAAAAATATATACTCATTTTTTGTCAAGATCAGAGTATCTACCGCCGAAATCCGTGATTAATCCCCCCGCTGAGTTGGAGGCACCTTGAAGGGTGGGACACTCGAAAAATTTACTCCTTTTAGTCTCATTTATAATAAAAAAATGCCTTTTTTAAAGGTATTAAATAAATTTGGTCAAAAAAACGTGTTATAATTTTAATACTAAATTAAATAAATTAATTATTCAATGAATCTAATAAATGTTTTTTTTACTTATAAATAAGACTGGAGATAGTACAAGTCTTTTGAGAAGAATCGAAGCGACAAAGGCTGAATCTCAATATATGGCAACAGTAAAGCCACTTTACCACTTACAATACCAGTCGCAGAAATGCTATTTAGACCAGAATTGTTGACAAAAATACTGACCAATATACAGATCCATACAAATACGGTGGGACTCAATCATAATTTACTTTTAAAATTGTCCCACTGTACTTGTACAGATCCGTATATTGATCAGTATTTTTATCAACAATTCTGATCTAAATAGCATTTCTCTGTCAGTCGCGTAGGACAAGTCTTATTTGAAGTGAAGTCTTGCATTTGTGCGCGTAACAGTGTAGAGCCAAGAGCCAAGAGCCATGCGCGTAACAGCCAACCATTATATTTTAAACATAAATAAACATTAGCGTTTCCTTTGACTGTAATGTAATGTGCTGTTCTGTGGCTGTGTGCACCAACATACATACACATCATAGAAAAACGAGTTCCATACCGCACACCACCTCATCAACTTTGAAACTCCAATAAACCTTCTTTTCACGCCTTCTTCCCCCTTTCTCTTTCTCTTCTTATTCTCTTTCTCTTTCATCTTACCCTTCCTTATTCCATCAACAACAAATAAAGCAAACCACTTTATTCCAAAACCCCTTTACCTTCTCTGTTTCTTTGTTCTGCTATTCCTTCAATAACATCTTAGTTTACGACCCATTTGGGGTGCTACCCTTTTGTGCTTTTTTCATTTATTGAATACAACAATATCATCATAAGTTTACAACTTTGAACAAAACATAAAATGGTTCATCACTATCGTTACCATCAACTAAGAAAATCAACAGACTTCATCAAAGATGAGGAATCACAGAATCTTATCTTGGATTGTTCAAGTTACAAGAGAACAAGACCAAAGTTGTTGTCTTTTCTCTTCCTCATCACTTTTCTCTCTTGTTGCTATGTTTTTGCACCCCTTTTCCTTGGACCTTCTTTCTCTCTATCTCTTTTATGTAAGTATCTTAAACTTGTTTTGTTTTTTCTAATTTCTAACTTTCCTTTCCTCTGTTTTTTTTTTCCTTCATATTTATTGATTTTTTTTCTTATTTTTCAGACTCTCCTGGAACTGAAAATGATGAAAACCAAGATGGGGTTGATGTGAATGCTTCTATTTGTTCTTCAGTTTCTAGTGGTAAGTTTTATCTATTCATTCATATCTCTTTCCTTCTAGCTAGTGTTGTTTTTGTTTAGCTATTTCTTCCTTTTTCTCTGCTTGTGTATGTGATTTTCCATATATAATATATTCAATTTTAGATTTTCAATCATATAGTATTATTATCAACATAATCAAAATATTGTCAAAAAAAAATCAACATCTATGAAGCATAGACACAGACACCTAACACTAACACACATAGATCGTTTTAATTTGAAAAATAGAAGTAATTGAAGTGTAGTGCTGGTGTCGGTGTCTGATACAACACTTGTCTAACACTGGACACATCTTCAACCTGAACGGACACCAACACTTGTCTGACACTGGACACGTTTTCAACCTGAAGGGACACTGACACTTGTCTAACACTGGACAGGTCTTCAACCTGAAGTGTTGGTCTTATTGTTTAACAGTTTTTGTTCCTCTTTGTTGTGTTAATTTTTCCCATATTTGTTTCTCTAAATAATCTTTGTTACATTTTTGGTAATGCAGGAACTATATGTTGTGATAGAAGTGGTTATCGTTCTGATATATGTGTAATGAAAGGTGATATAAGAACAAACTCACCTTCCTCTTCAATCTTCCTCTACAATAATATTTCAAGGACTATTGAAGACAAAAATGGTGAAGAAAACCAGCTAATTCTCCAACATGAAAAGATAAAGCCATATACAAGAAAATGGGAGACAAGTGTAATGGACACCATTGATGAATTAAACCTTATCTCAAAGAAGGTAAATATTGGTAATGTTGCTGGTTGCGATGTTCAACATGATGTTCCAGCTGTGTTTTTCTCTAATGGCGGCTACACCGGCAATGTTTATCACGAATTCAACGATGGAATCATACCATTATACATAACTTCTCAACATTTCAACAAGAAAGTTGTGTTTGTTATTCTTGAATATCATAATTGGTGGATCATGAAATATGGAGACATCCTATCTCATTTATCGGATTTTCCACCGATCGATTTTCAAGGAGATAATCGGACTCATTGCTTCCCAGAAGCCATTGTTGGTCTCAAAATCCATGACGAGTTATCCGTGGATCCTTCATTGATGAAAGGTAAAAAGAGCATTGTTGATTTCAGAAACCTTTTGGATAAAGCTTACTGGCCGCGAATTAGGGGACTTATTCACGACGAGGAAAAAGAAGCACAAATGAAAATCTCTTCACCTCAACAATCACAAGATTATGTTAAGCAAAGATTACAAGAAAGTTTATTGAATAAACCAAAATTGGTTATTATCTCTAGAAGTGGATCAAGAGCTATAACTAATGAGAATTTTCTAGTGAAGATGGCTGAAGAAATTGGATTTAAAGTGGAAGTTTTGAAACCCGGAAAAACATCAGAATTGGCTAAGATTTATAGAACATTGAATTCAAGTGATGTTATGATCGGTGTTCATGGAGCAGCAATGACACATTTTATGTTCATGAGACCTGGTACTGTGTTTATTCAAGTGGTTCCTCTTGGTACTAATTGGGCAGCAGAAACTTATTATGGCGAACCTGCAAAGAAACTTGGTTTGAAATACACTGGCTATGAAATTCTTCCTAGAGAGAGTTCTTTATATGAGAAATATGGTAAAGATGATCTTGTTTTAAGAGATCCTGAAAGTATTAATCAGAAGGGGTGGGAATATACTAAGAAGATTTATCTTGATAGTCAAAATGTTGTGTTGGATCTTAGAAGATTTAGAAAGAGATTGCTTAGAGCTTATGTGTACACAGTCAACAAATCAAAGATGAATATCCAACACCAACCAAAGTGAATTTATATGGTTTGATTCTTCAACATTCTTATGCATATTAAGATAGAATGAAAAGTTCCTAGTAGTACAATATGTTGTGTACAGAAAGCATTTAGAAGAATATATATACTAGGATGTGTAATTAAAAGGAGTAGCTTGTGATTTTGTCCTTTTTGGCTGGTTAATACATTATTATGTGTGACATTGTTCACTTCATATGCAAATTTAGTTTGTGTTTGATTCGATGGCGACAAATGAAGTGATTTCGGTTACAACTGAGTTGAATGTAAAACGATTTATGTTTGGATACATTCACTTTAGAGTGAAGTCGATCAATGAATTTGAGGGAAAAATCACATTTAAGAGGCAAAAGGCTTCAAATCACAACCCTAGAATTCATTCTAGAAATACAATCAACTATACTTTTTGGTATAAACCAGGTATTTCTCTGCGCGCAACTGTAAAGAAAAAAATCAACTATACTTTAGAACACCAAAACATGTCAAAATAAAATTCTATTGAGAGGTTAAAGTTGGCCGTGCTATTAACTTGAAAGAGCAAAGTTTGGTCTTTCATTTTCATTCCTAATTTCAATCAATTATTGTGGGTTTTACCCAATTACAAATTCTCTGAACAAACTTTATATGCTTCATGATTAAAGTTTATACAGGAATACCCGATAACACTTTAATGAGATGATTTGAGTCTCTTCCACCTTAACTAATGTCTTGCATTCGAATCCAACAGTGTTAAATTTATTGAGAAATAACTTTGCTGCCAATGTGGTCCTACTCAGTTCGAGAGATTGGTCTTTACAGTTGTGTGTGGAGGATACCCGATTTATCAAACAAAAAAGTTTACATAAAATTTATTCTTGAAGAATGTAATTTATTGGATAAGAGTACACATGTTCCTTTGGAACTTGAGTATCCGATTTAAACTCCTTGCATGTTCCTCTGGGATACCAACATGCTGCCACTAGGGAATTGGATTCTATGCTTATACATATGTATATTTTGTTAGCTTAAAAATCTAGACCATTATCTTGATTAGAAGACTATAACTTGCTAGTTCCTTAACTACAAGGAAACTGTGTTCATGCTAGTGCCACTAGACTTGGAGTACTTTTCCCAATTAAATTATTATATCCATTTTCTAGATTGAAAAATAGTAAATTAAAGGGAATAATAAGGGAATCTAAAAAAGGCACATCATATCATATCATAGCAGTAGAAAGCTGGCATATGAAATGAAAAGACTCTGTTTAGGTTCTGCACTTGCATCACGAGCTAGGATATGTCACCATTCATTCTTAAAATTGTAAGACAGATTATCCTTTGTAAGGTTATGTAAGAATTCTTAGAACCAAAATGTACGTAATATATGTGACATTTCTGACATGTGCCAACGTTATGATTGAGGGTTGTGTGTGTCTGCATGTGATGATACCTTAGTGAAGACATTATTGAAATTCTGCAGTATGGCAAGTCTCTATTATGGACGTACATGTGATGATGTGTTAGGCAGTTTCAATAGGAACCACTAACTAACCGTTATTATCAACTATGGAATGGAGGGGATGGTAAGCTACATGTATTGTCGCCACACTATACATTACCATACAATTATATTATATAGATAGATAGATAGATATGTACATCCTTTTCTATTATCATATGTAATCATCATTACAACTAATATTCCAAACCAAACAGTTGTCAAGGGGTTACAATTCTAAGAGTTTAATTGGTATAGCTCGTCGGGGTAATTCTTTTACATTGTCAACTAATCAAAATTCATTCATTCTATGAATGACTTTTAAGGTAGTTGAAACACCTACTTGTTTTTTTGCAGTGGAATGGACTTAAACGCGAGTTTGGAGAGACGCTACAACTAGTAGCGTGTATTCGGTCATATGTTTGAACTTTGAAAGGTAGTGAACGAGGTTTCAAACACAATATAAACATATGTTATTCCGTGTCATTTCATGATTGGCCAATAATATATATATATATATATATATATATATATATATATATATATATATATATATAATTATAATTATAAAATTAGAGCATCAAACTAGAAAAATAACTTTCATGGAGCATCTCCAATTATAGAACCCATTTTGGCAAGCCACCTAATTCTTCTGCTGTGCTACACAAGTTAAGAATATTTATATTCTTAAAGTTAAGAATTCGCTTAAAAAAGAAAGAACTCCCATAAAAGCCTGCATTGTGAAAATGAAAAAAGTTGATGAATTATTGATCAAAAAAAGTTGATGAATTTAGTATTAGACTTGAGGGTATCCAATGAATGCTGTTGTTTTTTGACAAACTGGCATCCCTTGCTTGATTGTAGAATTTTTCATACATAATAAAAAAAAGTTGTATAAATCAATAGCAGTTGTTGATCCAAAATGGATGACAGAGATTTTTCTGTTGTCACAATTTGACTCACTAGATCATGTTAAAGTGACAAAATTGGATATTTAAAATGGTGTGTTATTAATCATAATTTCGTAATTACAAGAATCTCACCTATGAAAAAAGAAAGACAGATACAGATAGCCGCCTCCTTGAAAATATAATATCTAGTATATCTACACATTAATCTCCCTTCTCCCAATTATGATTATTTTTTTAAAGCAAAAAACTCCAACCAAATTGGAGCTTATCCTAAACTAGACTATAGTCAAGGTCAGCTCATGTTGGCATGCTTCGAGTCAAAGCTTCCACTCTATCTCTATTGCCACCTTTTTGAAGTCTTGCTCTCTGGATGCACAGGTGGAGGTGTTCTTGCATTTCTTTCCTTCTCATCTATATACACATAATAACACCAAAAAAACACTCTGGACTTAGTATATTAAAATAACATGATGGATTATGATTCTATATCTATATCTATATCTATATCACTTATAAAGTGGGAAATGCCAATAATTCTGAAGGTTTTAACACTGCTAATATTGACTTATTTAGGCTTATTTACGAACATAAGCATCTCTGAAACTGTTTAGGAGAGTCCAAGAAAATATCTTGCACCAATGCAAACACTAGACACGATATAGACATGGACACATAGACACTGGTAATAATAATAATTTGGCAAATAAAAGTAGTTGAAGGGTCGGTGTTGGTGTCCAACATAATATCTAGTGTTTTAAAAACCGAACCAATCGGAGCGGTTGATCCGGTTGACCCATGACCCGACAGCTTACACGGTTCGGTTATTACAATGGTTAAAAACAGTTTTATCCAGTTTAAAACGGTTGAACTATGACTTGGAGGTCTCACCAGTTTAATGTCCAGTTCGGTTTTCAAAACATAATATAATATCAGACACTAGACACGTCATCAATCTAGAGTATCAGTGCTACAATGCATGTCTATAAGTTTCTTTCAGCTTACGACTGGTATGAAAATAGTTTGACTTTTTTTTAATAGAAACAACTTATAATTAAGCACTTATATAATAAGCGTATATACTTTAAGTGCTTAATTAAGTTGTTTATCTAGATAAAACATTGACTTACATGCTGGCTTCCCTCCAAGAGAAGATCTGCGTGATTCTTGAATCCCTGTTAGAGATTGTCTCCTTTTTGTCCTCTCACCAACTGTCAATGGTGACTTTATCTGACTTACATGGCTACTTCCCTTAAGTGGTGACTTCACTTCAACCATACTCTGTTGGCTCCTGCAAAAATTTTCACATTGGAATCTATTGAGCAATACAACACTTTCTCACACCATCAAAGTGAAAAAAAAAATTTAAGAAGTTAAAAACACACACACCTCTTATCAGGACCATTAATCAGTTTACCAATTGTTCTCAGTGATCTTCTTAACTGTGATCCTTTCCCCTTTGTTGTGACAGAATCAGTACCAAATCCATTATTATTATTATCTACCATTGGTGCTGGTTCAGGTGTTTGAGGTAGTTTAAGAGGTTGAATTTGAACTCCACTATCAACTTTTATCACCCTCTTCTGATAAGCAATCTTTGTAGGACTTGGAGGAGGAGGTTTGAAATTTCCATTGCTCAATTGTCCATTCAATTTTGGCACTGCTTCTGGATCTTGCTGTTGACCGTATTTTTGCTTAGACATTGATATTGCTTCATATTGTAGAGTCTTGCTTAGATCTCCACCTGCTAATGCTTTTGATTGGAGACTCTCTTTCTTGATAGTTCTTGGACCTTCCAAGCTTAATCTTCTTGAACGAGGCAACAAAGGTGATCTGGCTCCACTTTTATCTTCAGTATTATTCACAGGTTTTTCAGTCTTTATGGTGGTTCTGCAGTTCTCAATACTAAGTCTTCGCGGCCGCGGTGGAGTTCTATCTAATGGAGTTTGAGGTTCTTTAGTTCTATTGTACATCGTTTTTGAATTTTCCTTATTTGCCAATGCAATCTTAAGGCTCTCAACCTATCATTCATACAATAATAAAGAGTTAAACCAGTTTACAATCACTTCGAAAAATGTGTCTGGCGTCTAACACGTACCGACAACGACACTTCAATTACTTGTATTTTACAAATTAAAATTGGTGTCTGTGTCAGTGCTTCATAGGCGTGGCTTTAAGTAGACATTGTTACCTGTTCTTTAAGTTGCATAACTTCACTGCTTTCTTTGTTCATCTTGGCTGCCCCTAATTCTACAGTGGAAACCCTCTGTGCAAACTTTAGAGTACTCACTGTTTCACCAAAGGAATCTGCTTCCGGACTCACATGAGCAAACATCAATGTTTTAGCATGTCCACCTAATGCAGAAATTTCCAAGAGAAAACAATTGAACATATTGCCATATGGTGAAAAAAAAACCAATGTAGTGCTTTTCTTTAGCATAATTGTGTAGTGTACCTAAGGAGTCTTGCAAAAGAAGTGTGAGTTTGCTGTTCCTGTAAGGAATATGAGAATTCTTCTGTGCCAGGGCTGTGATCACATCACCCAAACAAGAAAGAGACTTGTTGATAAATTGTGCTTCCTTTAATCTTTCTCCTGTGACTTCAGACTTGTCTACTCTTTCACTTCCAGCAAGGTCTACTAAATGCAGGCAACTGCGAATGGAGTTCCCGGATGTATCTTTGCCATTAATATGCACAGTAAGTACACTGAAACACATTGAAAAGCCTTATCAGTGCCTTGAACTAAATTGCTACTTCTATGTTTAGAAAGCATTATAGAAGAGGAATGAAGCTACTAGTAGTTTTGGAAATGTGAAATTTTCACCTGTGGGAACGACTACTCCTATTGTTGAGTGCAGTAGAACTGACAGCGCGATTAAACTCGCCAAGTTTCATGAGGGTCATAACATCAGTTGTAGAATTCACCGAACGCAATCTAGCATCAGGAAGGCTCAACCCATCATCATTGCAGCTCCGGATCTCTAATGTGAGATTGGTTAAGGTGACAAACTACTTGCATATAGTATGATCAAATTCAAAATACTAGTAATGAAACTGTGAAAATATTTGTGACACTATGGAATAATACTGATCAAAGGATATCTGTTGTCTGTTTTGTCCTCTGCAAGTAGGTCTCTTACTTGTTCATTGTAAATCTCCACCATTTGGACATAAATGTCATACTTTATATTGTCTCTCCTTTCATTAGACATTTGAAACAAATCATTAAGAGCAAGATAATTTATCCCCAAATCCTTAGATGTTCCACCAGAAGGACCACTCTGCCACATGAGAAAGATATTAGATGGATCATTGGCTAAGATAATAATGTAAAGGAACATATCAGTATTTATCTTACTTTAAATCAAATTCAATAAAACATTATTGATAAAAAAATTCAATAAAACATTATGCAAAATGATTTGAAGTATCTTACCATGGTGTAAGTCTTCCCGGATCCAGTTTGACCATAAGCGAATATACAAACGTTGTACCCATCCATCACGGATCTAATTAATGGTTGAGTATCCTTATAAACCTCAGCTGAGTACAAAAGAGTAAATTTCAACAAAGAGAATGGAAGAAAATGTAGTCAAATTAGTGCACAAATTCTATACTCTTTAGCTTGTGGAACTCTCTACCTTGGCAAGCTGTTGGACTAAAAATCCGATTAAACTGAAAAAGTTTGCGTCCATCTTTTAGTGTTTTTGATGGATCTAAAATGAATAGAGAACCATCTTCCCCAATGAAATCAACAACATTCTTGGATTCAGCCCTGAATGCGGGTCTGATTCTGCAATAAACTCGAATATTACCTGAATTTTAAATTTAAAAAGGTAAGTAAAAAAAATTAACTTAGAGATCAAGGATACTGCAAAAGAAAGTGATCCTTTAAATTTTAAGCACAATTATAAAATCTAAAAGTAAATCAACCTTTCAAGTCCTGGACCATGTTGTATAGCTTTCTATTCTCTTCTACTACTTTGTGATAACCAAGAGCTTTGGTTGACATGTCATTTATTTGAATTCCTGAATTCATGAAGCAACACAAAACGAGACTATCAACAGAGTTATCATATGCATGCAAATCTGTTAAAAATACAAAAGCTTATGTAAACAATACACATTAATGGTTATGTGTTATATTTCCAACTAACTAGCTTTCATTTTGTTAATGGTGATGTAAAAGATAAGAAACTTGCAGATTTAATGGCCATTCATACCTATATCATAAAAAAATCTCTGAACTTGTGACTGCATCACTTCGAAGTCATTCCTAATTTTCAACTTCAAAGCCTTGAGATCCTGAATAAAAACACATGGTTTACAACCATTATCTCAAAAATGAAGTAGACCCTTATTGCAGGTCGCGCCATGCTTTTACTAAAGATATATTCTATGCTATACCAGAATTCTTCGACCATATTATTTCATTTTCAAACAGATTGAATTAGAGGCATGCAAAAGAAACTGTACAAATGTGCCTACCCGAAGTTCTTTTTCCTGTATCCTTAGGAGATGCTTCTGATTACAAATGCACTTTCCAAGGCAACCTCTGTAACACTGTACAAAATGCACATTGGCCAAATTAGATATAAATGTAGTTAAAAAATGGAAAAAAGTTAATTGAAGATCTTATTAGGGAAAGTGAACGTGCCATACTATGATGATCAATTTAATTCCTTTTCTAAGACAAATAATTCTCTTGTGCTATTGAGAAAACAGAAGGTACCTTGGAATTTTCAGGTGTAGAGAAAACATCTGATTCTCTGGTTGTGGAGATGGATCGAGGGGGCGAGCTACTCCTTTTCAAAATATTTTGCTGTCATAAATCATCATAGCAGAATGAGCAAGCAACCCAAAATATTTTGCTGTCATAAAGTATCCTTTCAGTTATCTTAATTTTACATAATTAGGAGCTTAAAGACTAGTCAAGAATATGAATCATTAAGAATTGGCATAAAAAGGATTACTTTTGATCGTTTCGTACTAACCTCGGGGAGCTTCATAGCTGGCTGTTCCCCGCAACTAGTCATGATCAGATTAAAAAGGTTTACTGGATCCTGCAGTAAATATTAAATGCTATTTCAATCTGTTAAGTTTAATTAAACTGATCTGTTTCCATGATTACAAGTACAACTTATCATTACCAGGTCTCCGTTTCGAAGAGAAGCAACAAGTTTTCCATCAATATTTTCTTTAGCATCAAGCATACGGTCAACTAGTATCTTCACAAGTGATTCAACAACTTCTGCTGCATCCAATGAAGATAGTATCAAGAATGCAATTATGCAACTAATATTATCCTATGAGCATGATTGAGAGATTGAACCTTCTTGATTCTGAGAATTACTCTCAGCCGGAGGCGTTTTCTCTGACGTGGCAGACAAATCCAAGAGCCTACATGCATCGGAGGGTAATGCAGTTGTGGCTCTTGGATTCATTCTACTGGCCGATTGCATAAGTATAGGAGATTTTAGGTGTTTGTTGGATCCACCCTGGTTGTTCATCATCTTTGACTCTTGAAACCATTTAAGCGATAGAATGCAATCAACAATTTTTCCTGCTGATCCATTCTCTACACTTTCCTGAAAAAAAATAACCATATACTTGTTCAAACTTCAATTTTAACCATACTCATACCCATAAATAAAACCAAAAGCTTTAAAGCATCCAATGTTTCAAAAAAAAGTCTGAGACAATGATTTTAGATGTCCTCACGTTTACAATTATGGTCGCATCAATTGCATATGACTGCAATTCTCCACAATATCCAATGTCGATATGTGACCGCGACAATGATTTAAATTTACTAAAAAAGCACTAGTTTTTGTTTTCATTACACAATTTGCACCATAAATGGATAATGTGGTAGAGTATAAATAACATTACCCTTTCAAGATCAGAAGCTTCAAAAGCTGGAAGCTTTAATTCTTCTGCAGCAACCAGAAAGTTGCGGACATTTTCAAAATACTGATAGGCAGGCAAAGGCTGAGAATCCCAGGCAAATGATTGTGAAACTACTTGAGTATCCACAACCTTCAAAAAAACATAACATCACATAATGGTATAAGCATTTTTGGTGACAAAATGCCATTTATGCATAAATACAATCAACATCTATATCTATATAGTACACAAAAAAGTAAAAAATGACAAACTCAAACAGTCAAAATTTTCAAAATGAACCTGCCATTTATGTATAGATATAATTAATCATTAATCATTCGATATACATTGGATTGGAATTGTAATTGTAAAATTGAAATACCTTTGGTACTGCACCTGGATGGATCTTGTTAATTGCCTTACAAAGAATGAGACCATTTCTTAAGCAAGAAATGAGTTCTCTCTCAGTAGGTTGGTTTGATATACCAAGATGACCTACTTGACTTTCTAGCCACTCAGTTGCCTCATAACGTCTCCTAGCTACACAATTTTATTGTACCATAACATAACATCATAATCATAATCATAATCACATTACAAGAAAATGGAATAACAACTTAACATTGAGATTATAGCATTGTAATGTAACTTACCCGCTTCTTCAGCTTTTCTTGAAGCCATTTTAAAATCACGAACCCCATTAATTCTTGTATCCATCATCATGATCATCAACAAGAGTAGAAAAAACAAAAAGCCAAAATCTTTGTTCCTGTAGAGTTAAACAAAGAAAATGATCACACAGTAGAAGACAAAAACCCTATATGGCAATTTTCTTCAAGAAATCAAACCTACCTGAAGAAACAGAAGAGAGAACATACAAAAAGAAAGGAACTTTTTTATGTGGGTCTTCACTCTTCAGCAAAATAGAGAGATTTTAGGAGTTGGAATGGGACAGTGTTTTGGTTTGGTTCGGGTAAAAGAGAGAGGTTAGCTTTGGGTTCCAAACCTTAGCTACGGAATCGTAACGTTACTTCGTTGATTTTGAATTCAAACTGGTAGGCCACGTTCTTGGGCCCGCCCGCGGCTACAATCCGTTTTGTTAACCATCAAGTCAACTGATCCAACGGTGCTGAATTTATATGTTTTTGATTGAAGTTCTCAAATTCAGGTCTGAATTTGTGCGTAGGTGAATAAAGTAATTGGAAATAAAATCCAAAAATAAATAATTTGGTTTTAAATCATAAATCCTAATTAATGAATTTTTGACTGGGATAAAAACAATTATTTCTATACGTGTGAGTTCATTTTTTTTTTGTTTAAAAGAAAATTAATGATGAGTAATAGATGTTGGAAGAATTTATTTTATTTTTAAATAAATTGTTCCTTTGACGGGATGTTTTTTTTTTAAAAAAGTTTGTTTGCTCCTTTTTGAACGCACACATACTGTTTGATAAAATGGTTGAATTATATTTAGTGCACTTTATATGGAATTACCAAGGTATCTTATCATTCAATTGTGATTTGATGACATTTTTTAGTTGTTTTTCTCCTGAGTGAGAGTTTGCATTAATGGATTGTTTCAATGATTTTTCCGTTATGTCCTGAAATATTCGTGGTGATTTGAGCAAAGATTCACGTAGGCAGGTTTGTGATATTATCCATGTTCATTGTCACACATTATTTTGTGTGTATGAGACCCATGTCTAGTTTGCTAAAGTTGAGCGTTTTTGGACGTCAATCGGTTAATAATTTTTTTCTTAAGAGGTCAGTGGTCAGTCAGGCGGTATTTGGGTTTTATCCCGTGCTAATAACGTTATTTTCGCAGAATGATCAAACTACCTAGGCTATCACTTTCTCTTTGAAACATAGAAATTCTATTTGGATTTGTACCTTCTTTATGCTTCTCCTTCTTTTGCTACTCATTGCATTTTATGGGATTATCTAGCTGGTTTAAGGAATAATATTGTTCGTCCTTGTTTGATGTTTGGGGACTTCAATGAGATTCTTTTTTCTTATGAGATTTCTGTTGGTCAGTTTAATGCATCTAGAGCTTCCCTTCTCGCTGACATGTTTCCAAATTGTAATTTGTTAGATTTTCATGCAACGGGTGGTTTGTATACTTTTTGCAAGAATGTGCAACTTGCTGGTCATGTCCGGAAAAAATTAGATAGAGTGGTTGCAGATATTGATTGGCATTTAGCCTTCCCCAATGCTAGAGTTGAAGTCCTCTTTCAGCATGGTTCAGACCATAACCCGCTTCTTGTCAAATGCAGGAACGCCCAGGGGCATATTCACAAATTTTTCTATTTTCAAGCAGCCTGGATGTCTCATCCTGATTATGATTCCTTGGTTGCTAATACTTGGCATAAGGTTGGAGGAGATGCAATTTTAAACTTGACAAAATTAGGGAGCAATCTATCATCTTCAATAAGGATGTTTTTGGTAATATTTTCAAGAGGAAGTGACATTTGGAGGTTCGTAAGGGTGTTCATCTTGAGCTTGACCATTCCCCTTCGAATGATTTAATTTACTTAAAGAAAGATCTTCAGAATCAATATTCCAATGTCCTTAGAGAAGAGGAGCTTTTGGTTTCAAAAACCCAGAGAAATTTGAGTGAAGTTTGGAAATAAGAATCCAAAATTTTATCATTCCCAAATTTTAGGAGAAGATGCAACAAAGTTACTTGCTTTGATATTGATGATATCATTTGCGATGATGAAGAGGTTTTGGGGAAAGAAGCTCATCGCTTCTTCAACCAAGTTTTTCAACAGACTTCCCATTGTGACCCTCATAGTCTTAACATTGACTGCATTTCCAAAATCCCCCAGGAGTTACATGATCTTTTATTAACATCAGTTTCTATGAAGAAAGTGAAAGATGCTCTATTATCCATGGATCCTTTTAAAGCTCCATGTCCTGATGGGTTTTAACCTATTTTCTTTTCGTAGCTATTGACAAAGTTATTTCTAAAGATGTTTGTGAGCTTATTGCTAAGGCTTTTCATTACGGAATTATTGATGGCTATCTTACGAAACTCTAAGAGTTCCTATTCCTAAGGTGGATGATCCAAAATATTTTAGAGACTTTATTGGCCCGTTACAATGTAGTTTTATTCCTAATGAGAGGCACTACTAATAATGTTATGATAGCCCAATAGTTGGTTCACTTTACATCAAAAAGAAAGATAATAATGACTTTCTTATGTTTAAAATTGATTTTGAGAAGGCATATGATAGTGTGGATTGGAATTTTCTCTAACTCACTCTCTCTCGATTTTGGTTTTCCTCCTCCCATTATCCAGTTGATTATTAGTGGGGTTACCTCATCTAGCTTAACGGTTAAATGGAATAACAAGAGGTTTGAGAATTTCTCTCCTGAGGGCCTTGTCGGGGATCTCTCTCCCTTATCTTTTTCTTCTTTGTATGGAGAAACTCGCCATTCTAATTCAATCTAAAGTAGAGAACCATTTGTGGGAGCTTATCATGATTTGTGAGCTTGGCCCAACCATCTCTCATATTTTCTTTGCTGATGATCGTCTTCTTTTCACCAGTGTTAAGTCCTCTCAAGTTCAACTAGTCAAGGAGGTGCTTCACTCTATCTGTTTAGCCTCAGGAATGAAGATTAATGTCCACAAGTCTTGATTTCTTCCTTCAAAGAATCTTACTAGAACAAAGGTTATCAAGTTTGAAAGGATGTTGGAGTTTCAACATACCTACAACATTGGGCGGTACTTGGGTTTTCCTATGCTGTCAGGTAGAGTTACCAACTTTTGTTTTTCTTTTATTATTGATAAAGTTCATTATTATTGATAAAGTTCACAACAGACTAATAGGTTGGAAGGGCAGGTTGCTTAGCAGAGTTGGGAGAGTAACTTTAGCTAAGTTCTTCCTTAGCTCTATGCCAGTATACACTATGCATAATCTCTGAATTTCTAAAGGCATTTTTTGATAGTTTGGATTTAGCTATTAAGCAGTTTGTTTGGGGAGGTAAGACTTGTCACTGGGTCAAATGGGGGACAACTAGCACACCAATGAATAGAGAAGGTCTTGGTTTGCAAAGGACAAGATCAGCTAATATAGCTATGTTTGGCAAACATGTGTGGGAGTTGATTCATAATCCTTACAAACTATGGGTTAATCTACTGATTGCTCGTTATACTCCTAATTCTAATATTTTCCTTGAATCCAATAGCACAGGTGCCTTCTTCTATACTCGACAATCCCTGCTAAAAGTTGATGATGTTTTGCAACCCAGCTATATTTTCATAGTTGGTATTGGTGATATATCTCTTTGGTATGAGAAATGGTTGCATAGGGGGCGGTTATGTGACTCGGTTCCTTTTGTTGATATTCATGATACTCACCTCTCGATTAAGGACAGGGGCGGAGCTTTTTGGAGGCGGGTGGGGGCCACGGTCCCTACAAAATTTTTAATTTTTTTAAATAAGATGATATATGGTAAAATTGTAGAATTAAATCAAGTTATATAATATATGCTTCGTAAAATAGCACAAAATCACAAATGGTCCCGCGGGGATGGTTACTTTTGATAAGGTTGAGCAGTTGGGTTCAACACTCGCAAGATACTTTTACATTATACCATTTTGTGTTTTCCATAAACCTAGTTTCCCTTTTTGAACCCATTCGATTATGGGCAACCGAACCAAGCACGATTTCTTGAAAAAAACCCAAATGCAACAACTTTTAGAGATGAAAACGAACAAAGTTTGGTAGGGATAATACCTAATGATGTTGAGAAGATGATTAGAAGGTTAATGATGTAGGATGGGGGATAGGATTTGGAGTGGAGAGATCAGATTGAGAGGTTTGGAGTGTTTGAGGGGAGTGTGTAGGAGATGGAGGAGAAGAGGGTGAAGGATATGGAGGAAATTTTTTAGAAAGGTAAGGTTAAGTTGGTAATTTCATAGGGGGCGTGTAGTGAGTAGGAGGGGTGTGGGAAAAACAAGAGCCTAATGCTTTTGGGAAGAAACGGTGACAGTTGGGTTTTTTTTTTGTTTGTTCAGGTAGCTAACGGCGCTGGACCGAGAAAAAAAGGTAGTCAACGGCGGAGACCTGAAAACAGAGGCGGAGTTCGTGAACGGAGAAGAGAATGACGGTGTTGAAGGAGTTGTTGAAGAAAGGTATAGGAGAGATGGCCTTCAACACCGGCGGAGGTGCCATCAACTGGTTTCCAGGACACATGGCAGCCGCTACACGTGCCATTCGTAACCGCCTTAAACTCTCCGACCTCGTAATCGAAGTTAGAGACGCTCGCATTCCCTTATCCTCCGCCAACGTCGATCTTCAACCTCACCTTTCATCTAAACGACGCGTCGTTGCACTCAACAAAAAAGACCTAGCCAACCCTAACATCATGCATGTAAGTAAATTACTATTACTATTACTAATAATACCACCCCCTTTCTCTTTACATGAAAATTATTGATTAATTGTTTTGTTTTTGTTGGTAGAAATGGGTGAATTATTTTGAGACGTGTAAGCAAGATTGTGTTCCTATAAATTCTCATAGTAAGAGTTCAGTTACGAAGCTTCTGGAAGTTGTGGAATTTAAGTTGAAGGAAGTGATTTCGAAAGAACCTACTTTACTTGTTATGGTAGTCGGTGTTCCTAATGTTGGCAAATCTGCTTTAATTAATTCTATTCATCAAATTGCTCGATCTCGCTTCCCCGGTAAGACTTTTCAGATCAATCTCAATCTCAATGAATTGAAAAATATCTTGTTGCCATTGCCAATGCCAATTCAAGTGTTCATTTCACTGTCGTTGGTTTGTTTTCGTAGTGCAGGAGAAGATGAAGCGAGCTACTGTGGGTCCGTTACCGGTGTTACTCAAGATATTGCAGGGTTTAAGGTCTGCTCCTCTAATCTAATCTCTTTCTTGATGAACTCAAATAAATTGTTTAGCTGTTCTAGATGTGTAAATGGCTTGGATAGAGTATTTGAACTTGGAGCCATGCTATATATCCTGAGAATACCAGCTAACATTTCTAATTTGGTGGAAAACATTCTGATGAATGGAATTAAATAGCTTCTTACAATAAAAGGCTTTGTTGCAAATGAAAGAATTGATGGAAGACACTCACGTAATTGACGGAAAACACTCACGTATAGCCTATAGTAATTGCTCGCGAAATTTCACGAACAATCTTCGGGACACGTAGCATTTCTCTTGAACTTAAGTAGCACAATGCTGCCTTTGAATTCTTGTGTATTTTTTTTTCTTGTTTTTGTTATCGAGGTTTGAATTGGAAGTTTCAATTTTATGATCAATAATGTGAAAGTGTATAATTGTGTAAGATATGTTTTCAATGTAATGAAACTTGCAAGCAGGAAACGCATACTAACAAATGTGCTATAATTGTCAAAATAACTGAGATTCTGGTCATGGTAGTCCAAAGATGTAATTTTATGGTCATGGCAGTGCTGCCCATAGCTAAACTACAAGTTCCTGACTTGATGTTTCAGATAGCACAAAGACCGAGCATATATGTTCTAGATACCCCAGGCGTTCTGGTTCCAAGTATCTCAGACATAGAGACAGGGTTAAAGCTTGCTCTTGCAGGTACTATATCAATTAAAGTTATCTATCCTAATTATTATTTTTTTGTTGTTAATAAAACTTTTCATTTCATAATACCAACACGTGACATTATTTGCTACAAGTAAGTCTGAAGTTGTATTTGTTTCATCTTCACATGTTTGATTCCTGTTGATTAATTCAAAGCTTCTATTAGACTTCTTCTGTGGACTCTGAATTATGAAAAGGAATTTTGATAGATGCTTTAATTTGCTTTTTTTCCTCTCAGTTTCCCATCAGTCTGCAAGCTAATATGCAAATTTGTAAAAGGCTGAAAATGGATTACCTTATAGAGTTATGCTTATGCAAGAAAGGTATTGATATGAAGGATATGAACCTTTAGTCTCTGTTTCTCGTTTCTCAATAATTTACATAGAAAATGAATGAAGCTTGATATTAATGTTATGATGGGTGACTTGATTAAAAGTTGTGATATACAATGAAAATTTTGAAAGTTGCTTACGAACACATTATTGGTTAACTGTTTCGGATGCATGTTACAAACACGCAAGGTTACAATGTGAATATAGCGTTTCATTCACTAAACATGGTTGCAACAGCATTTGCACTGCTGATTTGTTCTCATTTCCGTGGATTTAATTTTGAGGTTCTGATTACGTGTTTCATTAGGATACTGGATAAGAGAATAGTTTGTTGATTGATAAACATTTGTAGTCCCGTTTCTGTATCGAGCTTCTGCTTAAATTATTTTTGTTTTATTTATATAATCAATTTATTGCTCCCTGTTTCCCATTTTTCTTTGTGGAATTGTTAGAGGATGATCCTCTACTCAGATTGATGAATTTTGTCTTATTAAATAACTGGTACCATAATCTGTCATTAAGGAATATACTGAATTTTATTTCTAAAATTTATTAACTATCGAGGTTTTAAATAAGCATCATCATACCATAAGCACATAGCTAGTTTTATTGTGTACATTTTTGCGCCAAAAAGGGAAAACATTTACTAGCATCCTACTTTTGGTCAATGAAACTCTATTGAGGTGGGCACTTTGAAAGGGTGAAAAAAGTTACTACAAATAAAACAAAATTTTGACCTTTCGAAGTACTGGGTAATTGAAAGTGTATTTGCTCATGTAATGTCTTTGTATTTCTTCCATATTCCTTTTTTTTATTTTTTATGTTTTGGTTTTAATGTTCTTGGGATGATTGTGAATTAGGTGGTGTATGAATGTGGCATATTTTGTCATTTTATTAATGAACCATCTCTAGCACTGGCATTCTCATTAGATCTTAGCTGTTCTTAACTTGCCCCACATCTCTCATTGTTATTACTTTAATTGTCCAAACAATTTTGGCATTTGAATATCTCATCTCATGATCTTTTTTGAGCATCAAATTACCTTGAAAAGGGTCTGGTCTGCATCTTTTGCGTTTCTGAATAGGATATCCTTTGTAGCACATGTCCGTGTATGGTTTTGGTCATTTAAACTTGGTTGCTGTATTGACAGGGTCTGTGAAAGATTCAGTGGTGGGTGAAGAGCGCATTGCCCAATACTTATTGGCAGTTTTGGATACCCGTGGGACTCCACTTCACTGGAAGCACCTGAATAACAGGAGAATAGATGGGATTACATATGAAGAGGAGGAAAATGATAGATATAACGTGAAGAATCTTAGATGGAAGAAAAGCCTGCCAAACAGATCTGACTTGATATATGTGGAGGTATAACAAACAGTATTAATGGAATATGATACTTTGAACTACGAGTGCTGAAAATTTTCACACTGCGGTTGCCCAAGTGTGAATTATATTACACTTCTCAAATGTGTTTTAAACCCATTTGATAGGGGATCTTTTTGCTTTAGATGTTTAAACCCATTGGTGTCTGAGTTGTTTGATCTTTTACTGTTGTCTGGATTAGGTTAACTACTTTGTGGGAAGTTTCTTAATTTAAATCCACTGATGATGTACAAACTAATCATTTTTTTCGCTGTGCTACCTATTTTAAAAACTGTTAAAAGCTTATTGTCCTCATAAAAAACCTTGGTTTTAACAAATGCTTGGCAATATTTTTGTTACTTGTCTTGGGAATATCTACTGATCTAGTATCTCTCTTGTTAATTGCAATCAATGACATCAGTCTTGTTTGAAGCTAAAACTACCGGTAGGTTAGTTTTTGCTTCAAAACACAGATGCACGTGTGATGCAAAAACAACAATTTTTTGTTGCGGGTCGAGCGCATATTCCTGTGTGTTTGTGAGGATACCCTTGTTTTATATGATCTTTACTTTGTCTGCACTTGCAAATATTTTGTTGTTTTTAGGACTGGTTGTCTCTTCACTTCAATCTGTCCTACTTTGTTATGCATTTCAAGTTACCAAGAAAGGTTTTATTCGCTTAGGTTTCTCACATTTAGTATTGCAGTTTGTGATGATGGACCTTGAACAATATATCACTGTGATTAGCATGCTGTTGTGTGATTTATTTTTCTTTTTCATTTTTGACTTTCCTTTGTTCTTATTCTATCATAGGATATTGTAACACAAGTTCAGCGTGCACTCTATTCGACTCTAGCAGAATTCAATGGGAATGTAGAAGATGAGAGTGACTTGGAGAACCTTATTGACCAGCAGTTTGGTGCACTACAGAAGGCATTGAAGATTCCTCATAAGGCATCAGAAGCACGGTTGATGGTAGCCAAAAAGTTCCTTACTCTGTTTAGGGCTGGTAAACTAGGACCTTTTATTCTTGATGATGTCCCTGATATTAAGCCTGTATAAAGATGTAGAAACTTTGACTCCTTTTTCTTATATGTACACCATATATTAGTGCAAATTTTGCTGCAACTTGCAAATAGAGATGGATTTAGCAAGGGATTGAGCTTCCTTCACGTGAATTGACACCTAATATATCCCATAACTTAGCAAATAGTGAGTTTACCGTATACATTTTCTAATATGAGAAATGCTAGCAACCCTTTCATTTGGACACTCTCTCTAACACTCACTCTATGGTTGGTTAAAATTCATGTGGGTATCACCACTTTGGAGTTAAGACCCATTAATTTAGCGAGATCACATTAATTTTAACCAATCATAAAGTGAGTGTTTGAGAGAGTGTTGTTAGTACTTTTCTTTCTAATATATACCATGGAGTGAACTGATCATTTTTTGAAAATGCATACTCAGAATAGTGAGTTTAGAGACTTATTAACAGTTATATAGGTCATGTTGAAACTTCTGCAATAAAAAAGCGACCTAGGCCATTTCATATGTAATACTCCTTCGCTTCCATGTTTTTTGACATTTTAGCAAATGACATATAGAATAAGAAAATACTACTTTCGGTTCACAATATAAGAAATAAAGTGTTTTTTGGTGGTCTAAATATAATAAATAAATAAATAATATTTTTAAGATGTATTAAATGGTCATTCTCAACTTTGCCCTTATTTAAGTAGTGTAATTAAATGTGATATCACTAACTTGGGGTATAAATCATCATTTAGTGAAAAATATGATTTTAGAAAGAAGTTAAATTTTTAGTCTTTTAAATGAGAATAGTTGATTTCAATGTCATTTCTTAGTCTGTGTGATGTATGAGTTTGTTATATTGTGGACTGAGGTAGTATTAATTAGGTAATGTAGACTAATATTCTCTCCTCTAATATTTTGTTCTCCACAACTTTACTTTTATAAATTATTCTCCAAAAAGTAATATAGCTAAAATTAATTAGGTAATGGACATTTAGCATCGGTTATTTAAATAATCGATGCTAATAGTATGTTTTCAAGACATAAACAACACTAACGAAATGTCATTTAGCATCGGTTTTATGAAAGTCCGATGCTAAATGTGACATTTAGCATCAATTATTTAACCGATGCTAAATATCTTTTCTGCACTAGTGGGCCTCTCCAAATAGATTTATAGATTACAATTATGTGATGTGGAAGTGATATAAATAGTGGGAATATTCACTCTTGGAAACTTAAATCTATCAATATTTTGGATAGTGAGAATTTACATTTTTAGAGAGAGAGAGAGAGAGAGAGAGAGAGAGAGAGAGAGAGAGAGAGAGAGAGAGAGAGAGAGAGAGAGAGAGAGAGAGAGAGAGAGAGAGAGAGAGAGAGAGAGAGAGAGAGAGAGAGAGAGAGAGAGAGAGAGAGAGAGAGAGAGAGAGAGAGAGAGAGAGAGAGAGAGAGAGAGAGAGAGAGAGAGAGAGAGAGAGAGAGGGTAATCTAAAAATTCGCTAAACTATCAAAGCCATTCTAAAAATTATAAAAACACCACTAAAAATCTAATAAAATCAAAAGAAGGATATGTAAATTTTTTTAGATTTTTTAGAGATTATGAAAAATTAAAAGATTTAATAAAAAATAGTCCCTTCTTGGGAGTCATGAACCTGTCTTTTTTTTTTTTCGGAATTAATGGCTGTGGTTTCGGAGAAATCCAAGTAGTTTGCCCGAAAACTGATTTTTTCGCCTAAACTACCTACCCGGCGTACAACATTGTCACATGTAATGAATATCTACACACCAAGAACCAAAGGATCAACATTATCCATATCTATTTTATTTTTATTTTTATTTTTAAATTAATTAAAATTTTCTAACATATATATATATATATATATATATATATATATATATATATATATATATCTATTTAAAAAGCAGATTTATTTAGAAAAAAATAACAAAACATAATTATCTCTATAACAGGCAATTCCGTTTTGTTAATTTTGTAAAACAGAATTATCAATTTTAGATATAAATCCGTTGGCCAAATTTTAATTAACATGAAATTACGTTAATTCTAACGCCTAACATTTTTCAAAACGGAATTACCTCTTCCAACAGGTAATTCCGTTTTGCAATTTTCCAAGGGTATTTTGGGTTTAACAAATTTGGTGAGGGTATAATGGGTGAGTGTAAGGGTAAAAAAAAACCTTGATTTTTTGGCTTCTAGTTTATTGTTTTGGGTTCGGACAAATGGTTTTGGACAATTTGGCTGTAATTGTAACTTAAACACATATAAATAATTACTAGGCTGCTGCCTGCTGATTTTCCTACTCTCTTTATTAAGCACCATACACCCTAATTCTATTAAATGCCAAAATACCCCTTTTATTTTGACTAAAAACTACTCCAAATCACCAGAATTTTGACATTTCCTAGATTTATCTAGTTGAGATAAATCCGTATAGTTATATTTTTGTGAACCAAATTCATCTAGTTGACATAATTTCAAAATTTTTTTAACTACAAAATTATCTAAATGTGATAAATCCGTAGTTAATATTATAACTCAGGAAATATGTGAATTTGATAAATCCAGAAATTTTTGCAATATTACAGAGTTATCCTTCGGGGATAATGCAAGATTTTAATTTTTTTTTTCAACTACAGAATTATCTAAATATGATAAATCCGTAGTTAAGATTATAACTCCAAAAATATGTGAATTTGATAAATTCAGAAATTATTGCACTACGAAATTATCCTTCGGTGATAATTTCGGATTTTAATTTTTTTTCAACTTTGAAATTATCTAAATGTGATAAACCCGTAGTTAATATTTGATAAATCAACAAATTTTAACTACGAAATTACGAGGGTGAGATGATTGAGAGGGGGTTTATAATATGGTGAGAGGTAAAAATGGGGGTTTGGGTAAAAAGACGGGTACCTTATGGGGAGGTGGGGTGGGGTGTTACAAAAATCACCAGCCTAATTACTATTAAAATATTTAGATCTTTTTCATATGTGATTACATAATTACCGATCATTCAATAAAAAATATCTTTCAGACTCATGGCTATGGTGGAAAGGAATTCATGTGAGATAGAGAGGATTTGTTTTAAGCCATCATTTTAAATGGACGAATGAGATTAAAGCATTTTTCTAAAATAAGTCTCTCTCTCTCTCTCTCTATTGGGGTTGACTTACTGTTTCTATAACCTGGATTGTCTTTCGATTGAAAAATGGGCTTGAAGGCGGATCATTTACCAAATCTTCGAGTTTGATGTTTTAGTGTCAAATTGCCGTAATTTATTAGTTATTTTTCTTAGCTTTCGGGTTTCTTCATTCGGAGACAAACAAATCTTGCTGCTTCGCGCACTATCTCGGGCATCAAGATTATATCTTTAGTTCTCAAGTTTTGATTTGATTCCAACTTGTATTGAGACTATTTTACGTAATGAAATGCTATATAAGTTCGTTTGTGTCAAAACAATGCAATTTAATGCAATTTATTCTTATTTATAATATACTCTCATTCATCCGAATTTGGATCTTTGAAATCTTGTGAGACAAGAGTTATGAGAGAGTGGCGTTAACAAAAGATAATGACATTACTTGCATTTATTATTATATTGTATGTCTCTCTCTCTCTCTCTCTCTCTCTCTCTCTCTCTCTCTCTCTCTCTCTCTCTCTCTCTCTCTCTCTCTCTCTCTCTCTCTCTCTCTCTCTCTCTCTCTCTCTCTCTCTCTCTCTCTCTCTCTCTCTCTCTCTCTCTCTCTCTCTCTCTCTCTCTCTCTCTCTCTCTCTCTCTCTCTCTCTCTCTCTAATTTAAAGCACCTACTAGTTTGAGTGAGAGGGATAGTTGGTTAGTCATTTAGAGGAGGTAGATATATCCGATTAAATGTCCCGAATGCAAGAGACATGGAAAAATTAAATGAGCCAGTCAAATCCTATTGTAAAGATTCGATTTATGGATATGGCTATGGATGGCCATGTAGCTAGATATTTTGCAAACCCTAATGGATGCTCCCACGCTTTTAGTGTGTTTTAAAAAAACCAAAATAGAAATGGTACTTGTTTCTTAAATGCGAGACTAATTTTGACGGGGAGAGATTGGACGCCTTTAAGGTGGGAAAAGACACGTTTTTACTTATTTTGTGTCTATCTCTCTCGTCGTCGTCGATTGATTTATCTCTCATCTTATGTTATTGCCTCTCTCGTATTTTTTTCTTCAAAATAAGTCTAAAGGTAGCAAATGTACTGATAACTAAAGGCACTTAATCCAGTTCCATTTTGATGGACTACAAGGAAGCAAAGGTATACTACCTTTCTCGCGTAAGAGGGAAAGTCATTCAGACTTTTTGTCTACGTTTCTCTTATATTATTATCTCTAAACCTAACTCTCTTTTTTATCAATAAAAATTAGGAGAAGTACTATTTCCTTCTTGGTGTTTTTTCCTTAATGAGAGTTTTGCATCAGAAGGTTTTAACAAAATTCCATAACCCTTTCTTTTGCTTAAAAAAAAACTCTCTTTTCTCATTTATCTAATTTTACTCTAAAACCATGGTGACTTTCTTGCACTAAAGTTAGAGATAAATTATTTCCAACAATTATGCATGGAGTGATATGTTAGTTGTGGTGTATTAATTGAGTGTTCTGTAGCCGAGTTGAATCAAAATCATTGTTTTGTTAATACCAAAAAAAGAATCATTGTTTTCTTTTTCAATTGCTCATATATGGTTAAAAAAATGTTGACAACCTTGATTTTTTGTTGTGTATCTTCTCGAACCTTATCATTGCGCCATAAACACTCTTTATAAGAGGTGAGAGTGATATAAAACTAGATAATTTTTTTTTGATAACTAGATACTTATAGCATTTTTCTTTTCACAATTCCTCATTTTTATGTATTAATTACAACTTTCAATATATGACATTTTATTTTTAAAAAGCTAGTTCAACTGTAAATTTTACCAACACTTTAGGTTCTATTTGGCGCGTTCTATCCGTTAGTGGATAGCGGAGAAACTAGAGGGTGAAGAGTACGCGTATTTGGTAATGTTATACCCCAATTTTGTCCGTATTCTTTTTCCAGTTTTAATCGTTTATTTTATTATTTGTGCTGAAGTCGCGCAATTGCGAGAATCATTAAAAATGTGTCTCATTTACCAACCCAAGTCAATCTCAACTAACCTCTTCCAAATGCCGTTGTTTAAATTAAGAATGCACGTGAATGATCGATCTTTTCGCACATTCTTTAATTGAATTTTCGTATTTGGCCTAGTCGAACTTAATTGGGTTTATCCGAGTCGTTTCCTTGCAAATGAGTTTATTCGAGTTATTTTCTCGCAATTTGGCTCATCATGCGGACTTCTTTTCTATTTTTATTATTTTGTCCTTATTTTGAGCACATACATATATATATATATAGTCCAAAAAATACCAAAAAATCTATTTAATTTTATTTACATTTTAAAAAGTGTCTAATTGTCCAAAGTGTCAAAAAATACAAAAAATGATAATATTAAAAAATACAAAAAATACAAATACGGAAAAAGCAAAAAAATAGAAAATAGGAGCAGCATCAGCAATCTTTAGGGGTCTGTTCTTGCTCTCCAAGACTGCTCAGCAAACCCACGTTATCAGAACCTGCAAAGGCCCAGTCAAATCAGTCAAAACCAATTAAATGCTAACCCTAAGTTTTTAATATAAATAAGTAGTCAGCCCACTGTAAAAAAGGACAGAAAACGAAAGCAAGACAACAACACTGCAAAAAATCACCTAAACAAGGATTAGGGTTCAGCTAATCCACTAGTAAAAAGAAGAGTCAAACAAGGAAGCAGCAAAATCAAACAGCCAGGAACACAATCAGCAGTCGCAGAAGCAGTAAAACTAATAATAGCAGCAAACATAAAAATCAGAATTTGCAGAAATAGGTTGGTATGTCCGTCTTTTTTTAAAGCTTGAGAAATATGTCGATCCGTTCTTAGCCTCTGAAATGCTCGAATATAGCAGTATGTGTTTACTATCATTTTATTGCTAAACTATTGATTAATAGGTATATGTTTGCATGAGGTCACATAATATAAAACCACAAAAGAATCAAATCTAAATACAAACAAAGATTAAAATCTAAAGAGAGACAACATCATTTCTTTTGAAAATTAGATTTGGGTTAGATTAAAGATAATTTGTTAATTATGTTTTGCCTCAAACAAACAGGTTTTAATTTCAAAAGGTTAGAGACCTAGTTTTCCTTTTCTCAGATTCATCAAAACAAAATGAGAAGAAGAAAACATAGAAAAAAAAGAGAACAATAACAAACCTAGCAATCGGAACAGATTAGCTTTATATGCTTCTTTTTAGTTTAGATTCCCTTAGGATAGCTAGTTTTCAGACCGTCAAAAAAATAAGCAGGACCAAGCCACCCAAATTTCAGTTTTGAGAGATAGAAAAAACTCAAAAAGCTTCTACCCTCTCCCTCGCCATCGTTTTCGCCTCACCGGAACCACCACGAACCCGCTAGTCTCAACCCGAAACCGAATGACCCTCTTCCATGGAAACCGGCAAATATTTCGCCGGACTTTCTCTCTCCCTCACCGTGAAAAGAGGCGGATTTTTCGCCGGAGGTTACTCCCTCTCTCTGCGACGCCGCTGGGCTAGAGGAAGGAAGGATCAGTTTTTTAGGTTTTTTAGTTTTGGGCCCATATAGTATTTTTCTGTTTTTTATTTTTTCAGAACGCTAGTCGCACCCCCTTGTTCACGCGCACACCTCCCCCCACTTAAGCCCAGTTTCGCATACTGGGCTCTCCTATGCGAACTGGGCTTTCCTTTTCGCACCTCCTATTAATTATACAACCCCCTGCGACTAATAAAACCCCAATTTACAATTTTCACCCCTGTTTCTCTTTTTAATTCTTTTCCAACTCAAACACAAATAATTTTTCTCTCGAAGTCAAATAAACGGCTAAGTCGGTTGTACAAGTTAGTCATTACCTTAGGCCAATGAGTACATGCTGATTCAAGAACCACGAAAACTTAATAAATACAAATAAACTATTTTTCTTAAATAAGCGGCTAAGTCGGTTGTACAAGCAAGGTTAGTCATCGTTCTAGAACTAATGAAGTTTATGCATGATTCGGGAGTTACAGAATACCTATTCTAAAACGGACCCACCTCACGCCAAACCAATTTCTTTCAAAAACTCTAAAATTATTTTCAAAAGTAGGGGACTAAGTCGGTTTGTCTAAATCGGGTTAGTCGGTGTCCTAGGGATCGATGAGTTATGCAGTTCAAGGAATCCTAGGACCCTACACTAAAAACACCAACCCACAAACTTTTTCGGGAAGAACTACGTAGCTTTGATTCCTCCATTGCATCCGGAGGTACGTAGGAGCAAGATTCAACTCTTGTCAAGCACTAAAAACAAAAAATTTAAATAAGTCTTTTTTACAAATAAAAGGGTAATCATTAAATGAATCTTAATTAATTAGACAATGGATGTCGTGGGGTGCTAATACCTTCCCCACACATAATGACTCCCGAACCCTAACACGACCTTGTCCTAAACTTAAAGGGATTTTCCGAATTTGCCCTTAAACTAAAATTTGGTGGCGGCTTCCTATGAACCTTTCGAAGAATCCTTTCTCGGATTTTTCGATCGCTACAGGTAAACACTAGCGTTTAGCGTTTTTTCAGACACTACTTCAAGTAGCATTTTTCAAACGCTAACTGATAACGTCTCATTTTATTGTTGTTGACATTTTTTCCCTTTTTATTTTTCTTAAATTACTTCTCCTTCCTCATTAAACATTTTGTCATCAATAAATAATTTAATCATTAATTAAATATCATTTTATGTCATTTTACATATATCAGCTATTTTAATCGCTAGTTTTACCAAACACATCATTTGCTATCCGTTAGTTCATCTGCTATCTCATCTGTTATCCGCTATCTGCTAGCTCATCCTCTCTTCTACTATCTGCTCATCTGTTATACGCTAGCTTATCCGCTCATCCGCTATCCACTACTTTTTACCAAACAAATTTAATCCACTACCGATCATTTGCAATAAGCTAGCAATTACTGATCACTATCCAACTTTATTTATTATCCATTAGTTTTTCAACAAACAAATTGTAAGTCGGCACAACCAACTTGATATGTGATCCCATGCAAAATTATTGTAGCTCTGTGACTGTGAGGTGTGGCCCTTTCATACTACAATGAAAATGAATGCTTCCCTCACTTAACTGAGCATGTGACAGGACATTTGATAAAGCAAGGATAAGGATATAGTAGAGTAGGAAATAATTAAACAATAATGTTATGTAGTCAAAAATCAATACTAATTAACCAAGTTTTTAGATTATTAGTCAACTTGCTTTTTCACAGTTTTCGAGGCGTTGATTAAAAACTTGGTTAATTGATCACTTGGTTAATGACCTAAAAAACTTGGTTAATTGATATTATAAGTTGGTTTTTGTCTATTTTTGTCTAAATTTTTTTTGTCCAAATAACATTGTAGATAATTAAATTCTACATAGTCACCGATCTACGAAGATACTTAGTACGACACAAATACGATACGATATAGATATAGGGATACATGATATTTTGAAAAATCAAGATATGACACCGTCAAGATACGTACATGTGTATAATATATATGTGTCTCAATGTTTGTAGAAAGATATTCAGATTACTATAACACAAACATATTAGTTGTCAATATATGACTATCACCATGTTGGAAAAAATTACTTTCCAATCATAGCAAGTTGACACTTACGTATAATTTCTCCACTCTTATTAAAATACATTATTTCTACTATAAATGTGTCAACAAACTTCATATCTTTAAATATTCAAGATAAATCGTATCGAGGTATATCAAAGATATATATATTGAATATATATTTGAGAAGCATCGAGTGTGTATCATATTGGATATGTATCTGACACGATACATATCCATTTTTGAAGTTTTTAAGTTTCATAATCACCAATTGTTTGCGTTTTGAATCCCGCCGTTGATAAGAAAAATCTGTTGTGGTATAGGTGAGCCATCACATCAGAGTTGCATAAATCATAATCATAATAAATAATAAATAAATAAATATAAATACGTACAGAGTGATTGTTACTACATAACAACAAATACATATACGTACAGAACAGATCGAACGGGAGAGCAGAGCACAGCAAATACATAACTTACATATGTGACGAGGGAGCTGAGAGAAAGAAAAACGCAAATCAATAAGGGCTAACAAAACTGCATGCTGCTGCAATGGTGATGATATGGGAAGACGTAACAGTAACTATTGGTGGTGCAAAGAAGAAGAAGAAGTTGCTTGATGGAGTCACTGGTTTTGCTGAACCTGGTAGGCTCATGGCCGTCATGGGTCCTTCCGGCTCCGGTAAAACCACCCTACTTCACTCTTTTGCCGGTGATCTCTCTCCCCCTTTTAAACACTTTATATTTACGTTGTGTTATTTAATGGTTCACTCGTGACTCGTGAGGGAGTTGATTTGTTCTCTCACCCTAAAAGCACCAATAAAATAGTTAGTTTTTTTACACAAATAAAATAGTTAGTTGTATGCTGTTCAAATACGTGATTGATTAAACTAGCCCCATAACCCGTGCGATGCACGGGGTTGGCTAAATTTCATCGTATAATTGAGTAATTAATTTTTTTCGAAAGAATAATATCGCATCGTACTTGAAAGAAAATATTGCACTAGTTAACATTGAGCTTGTCAACTGTGATAATCAACAGGCTAAGGAGCACAGGGTTGTCCCCCGTTCCCCAAGGTAGCTTATGCCATTAGGCAAATGATGTTACTTTGCAAAATATAAAATCTAATAACTGTGAATAAAAATTAAATTATAAATATTAATTAAATAACAAATATTATAAATTTAAAAGGAACTTTAATAAAGACATTTAAATTGAACATCCTCCGGAGATAAAATAAGAAGAAAAAGTCTAAAGAACTTTAATAATTATCAACATTCATTAAATACAAATACAAAAAATTAACCTATAATAAGAAAGAAAAAAGGACAATACAATGAAAAAGTGAAACACTCAGATATCATGCATGGTTGAAGGAAAACTCATGATAAAATAGGAGTAGTTATACAAAGTTGAAAAAGATTATGAAGGTTTTATTGTAAATGTGACTGAATGACTCGTTGAAAGAAGATGATGAAGGTTCTATTGTAAAGGTATTGAAATTCCCACTGGAGAATCTGATCAATGCAAAGAACACTTGCATGTACTCGAATATTAAAGAAAGATAAAAATATAAAAACCAATAAAAGAAAAGATTTAATACCGTTGGTGCAAAATGACCAAAATAAAGAAGACAACAAAATAGAAAGTGAAACATGTGGTATCGTCTTTGGGTTTGATGAAAATTACCAATAAAATAGAAGCACATATAGAAAGTGAAAAAGAATACGATTGATGATCTATTGTAAATGTGGTCAAGCCCCGTAGATAAAATTAAATTAAAACTATAAATTAAATAAGAAGATTATAAAATAAAAAGAAAGGGTTATTAAGGAACGAACTTCGTGTATTTGAACATCTACAAATTTTGGGGTCCTAAAGTACCCCAAAATACCTTCGCCAAAGATCCCACTTTACGTATTTTTCACAAACTTATTATTATATTTTACCAAACTTCTGGTATTTGAAGAGTTAATTTTTTTCAAATCCCAGAAGTATCTCAAAACGCACTACTTAACATTTCACTTTAGACATTTTGTTACAAAATAATTTTTTTCACAATCAAGTACACCAAGAGCACCATAAATCACATTAGTCACACAAAGAGCACCATAAAAACCACGGATGAAAATTCCACCGCAATCACGGATCAAACCACCAAACCCAGCAACACTTGGATTACTAATGACACTTTAAATAAAAGCTAAATAGTATAGAAACCAAATATAGTTTTTTTTTTTGTCAAAAAAATATACTTTTTTTGTTACGCAACCAAATATAGACTATTAACTCTCCCTTGATTCTTTTGTCAAAAAACTCTCCCTTGATTTTTCTGTAAAAAAAAAACTCTCCATTAATTCTGATATCATGCATGGTTGAAGGAAAACCCATGATAAAATAGGAGCAGTTATACAAAGTTGAAAAAGATTATATATGAAGGTTTTATTGTAAATGTGACTGAAGGTCTCGTTGAAAGAAGATGATGAAGGTTCTATTGTAAAGGTGACTGAAATTCCCAGGGAGTATAGTCAATGCAAAGAACACTTGCATGTACTCGAATATTAAAGAAAGATAAAAATATAAAAACCAATTAAAGAAAAGATTTAATACCGTTGGTGCAAAATGACCAAAATAAAGAAGACAACAAAATAGAAAGTGAAACACGTGGTATCGTCTTTGGGTTTGATGGAAATTACCAATAAAATAGAAGCACATATAGAAAGTTGAAAGAGTACGATTGATGATCTATTGTAAATGTGGTGAAGTTTAAAGTAGATAAAATTAAATTAAAACTATAAAATTAAATAAGAAGATTATAAAATAAAAAGAAAGGGTTATTAAGGAACGAACTTTGTGTATTTGAACATCTACAAATTTTTGGGGTCCTAAAGTACCCCAAAATACACTGTCAGCATCCCACTTTACGTATTTTTTCACAAACTTATTATTATATTTTACCAAACTTCTGGTATTTGAAGAGTTAATTTTTTTTCAAATCCCAGAAGTACCTCAAAACGCACTACTTAACATTTCCCTTTAGACATTTTGTTACAAAATAATTTTTTCACAATCAATTACACCATACCACACTTTTTAGGATCTGACTTTACGTAGTTTTTCATGAAATGAATTTTTTTTTTACCGAATCGATTATTGAAGAACAAAATTTACATATTTAAGCATCTAAAATTTTTCGAGACTGTAAACCACTCTTTAAAATATAAGAGACAAAAAAAACCTGAAGAAAAACCAAAAAGAAGAGAAAAAAAACAAAAAGAAAACTAAAACCAAAAAAAAAGCTGTAGAATAAAAAAAAATGGAACAAAAAAAAAAATTGGCTTTGGCGCGCAGATGCCAAGCCGAACAAATTGTTTTCACCATCAATTACACCAAACCACACTTTTTAGCATCTGACTTTACGTAGTTTTTCATGAAATTAATTTTTTTATCAAATCGATTATTGAAGAACAAAATTACATATTTAAACATCTAAAATTTGTTGAGACTGTAAAACACTCCTTAAATTATAAGGTGAAGGAAAAAAACTGAAGTAAAATATAAAAGAAAAAAAAAACTAAAGAAGAAGAAGAAGAAGAAGAAGAAGAAGAAGAAGAAGAAGAAGAAGAAGAAGAAGAAGAAGAAGAAGAAGAACAAAAAAAAACTGAAACAAAAAAATGGCAATTCGGCCAAAAAAAAATTTGAAACAAAAATAAAAAGGCAGTTCAACCAAAATAAATAAGCTGAAAGGCAAAAAAAAACCATTTTGGCAGGCAGGTGACAAAACTATTATCAATTGTTAGTATGTGTAAAGATAGTTATTTTTGCTTATAATTAAGTTTGAAGGGAGTACATCAATACGGGGTTAAATAAAACTCATCATTAAAATAAAAGTAAATATACAAAGTTGAAAGAAAATGATGGGGAGTTTTATTGTAAATGAGACCGAAGCTCCCACAAAAAAAGTTAAATTATAAATATAAATTAAATAAAAATATTATAAAATTTAAAATAAACTTTAACACAGACATTGGAATTGAACATCCATAGATAATAAGAAGAAAAAGTCTAATTTTTTTTAATAACGTTACCTATATTTATCATAAATATAAAAACTTAACCCATAATTAAAGAGGAAAGAAGACAACACAATATCATGGCGAGTTTGATTTAAAACTAAACACCAATTTAAGTATACTTCTAATACTCGTTTGTGCGAAATTATCAAAATAAAGAAGAAAACACCAATTTGGACATGTAATTTTTTTTCTGGATTCTAAAATACCCTAAAACACAATGCCTAGCATCACACTTTATGTATTTTGTCATAAAATTTATTTTGTTTTTCATCAAACAGGTTATTGAGGAGTGAACTTTGCAAATTTAAATATTTTTAAAAAAATCGGGACGCTAAAATACTCAAAAATACACTGTTAGTATCACACAAAAAAATGAAAAAAAGAAAGAAGATAAAAAATTAAAGTAATATAAAATAATTAAAAAAACAAAAAAAAAAGTAAAGCAAAAAACAAAAAAGAAAAACCAAAAAAAGGAAGAAGAGAAAAGAAGAGAAAAAAAAAAGTTGGCGGCAAATGTGACCAGCAGTATATTGTTAATGGACATAACATGTGTCAAAAATCATTAACTATTTATTGAACGTATTTGAATGCGAATAAACATAATTTTCATATGTCCAGTTACTTAGTATATTTGAACATTTGTAAATCGTGGTTAATTAATTCAACAGATGGTTAATAATTGATTAATCATTTATCTACTAAACGTAATTAACCACTTATTTGAACTGTATTAATAAACTATTTTGTCGTCAATTTTTCATCTCAATTTTTTTTGTGAAATCATAATTTCTAAGCTTTATTTACTTTGTATAAAAAATTATATAATTAAACGTAGAGTTGAAAAAAACTCTACTTTTTACAAAAAAATAGACCTTTAAAAAATTTCATATAGCTCAGGAACTTACAAAGTAGAGACCTTTTTTTTTCAACTCTACGTTTAATTATATAATTTTTAGGTTTAGTTGCTGACAATAATCCTTTTAATATAATTTTTTATACATAATAATAAGTTTATTTGTAAACTTTTTGTAAATAATTCTTAAATTAAAAACATCAAATTAAAACAAATTTGTTTTATGATTTTCAAGAGAAATAATTTTTATTATTTTAAATTTTTTCAAAATAAAATAATATATCAAATAGTGGACAGTTATTTTTTGGCTTATAATTGTGACTCGGATTTATCAAATTATTTTAAATGTGTTTCTAAGGACCATTTTTTATATTTTTAAATTAATTTAGAGTCTTATGTACAAATTGTTAATTAGTTCAGAAACCTATTTACAAATGAAAAATGCTAGCAATTAACCTAATTAAAAAAACTATATTAATTCAGGAACTTGATTACATTTTTTTAGTTTAGTGACCCATTTAAAAATTTCTAAATAGTTAGGAGACCTACAAAATAATTAAACATGTTGACCAAAAAATAATAATAATTAAACATAGAGTTTTTTTTTGAAAGCAACTAAACCTAAAGTTAGTAAGTACAAAGTCAGCTTAAGGATTATTTTCACTTATGCAAAGGTTATAGTTAATATATGATAATAAGTATTTTTATTTTTTTTAGGAAAATTTCCTGCAAATGTTGAAGTGACCGGCAACATTCTAATCAATGGGAAGAAGAGAAGCTTGCACTCCAAAGAAGTGGTAAGATATATCATATGTTAATAAAATAGAATACATTAATAGCAACGGTTTTATCCTTCTCATTTGTGTTAGTAAAAATAAGAAAAACAAATGAATTTTTTTTTGTAATTCATTTATTACAAAGTTTATTTCGTATCAATATCGATTAATTTCATATTATTCAGTTAGTAATTTTTTGCTATTTTTTTAAAGTCATATGTGGCTCAAGAGGAACTATACTTGGGAACTTTGACCGTAAGAGAAACTCTCACATACTCAGCAAACATGAGGCTTCCTTCTAAAATGACCAAAGAAGAGATAAATCAAGTGGTGGAAGAAACAATAATAGAAATGGGTTTGGAAGATTGTGCAAACAACAAGATTGGGAATTGGCATTTGAGAGGTATTAGTAATGGTGAAAAGAAAAGACTTAGCATTGCTCTAGAGATTTTAACTCAACCACTTGTCCTACTTCTTGATGAGCCTACTAGTGGACTTGATAGTGCCTCAGCATTCTATGTCATCCAAGCTTTAAGCAACATAGCTTTTAAGGGAAAGATAGTTATTTGTTCAATTCACCAACCTAGTAGTGAAACTTTCAACATTTTTGATGATTTGCTTTTGCTCTCAAGTGGGGAAACTGTTTATTTTGGAGAAACAATGATGGCTTTAAAGGTAACCAATTTTACCACTCTATTTCAACAGAGTAATGTTATTAGCCAAAAAAAAATTTAGACAAAAATAGTCAAAAATTACTTTACAACACTAGTTAACCAAGTTTTTAGGCTATTAACCAAGTAATCAAGTTTTTAGTCAATGACTTAAAAAACTCTGAAAAAGCAGGGTGGTTAATGGCTTAAAAAACTTGGTTAATTGGTGTTATAAGGTGGTTTTTAGCTATTTTCTGGCTGAAAGTCTAATATATATATTTATTCAAACAAACAACTTATAAAATTACAATTTTAGACATCTTACTTTTTTGACACATCACCACTTTTATTTTATTTATCATTTTTTTAATTCTACATTCTCTTCCCTTCTCACTCACTCTCTTTCAATCTCACATTTCCAAATATTTCTTACTACTTATACATCTATAATTAGTGGCCCCCACACCATTTATTTAAAAATATTTATTTTCCCAATTTTTTTAATTCGCTATATAATCTAATATAATTAAATTAATATTAAATAATCTACAATTTACTATCTAACCTAATATCTATTTATCTATTTATACAAACAAACCACACTTAATCTATTTATACAAACAAACCACATTTAAATTACTCAAACAAGTCTCCCTATTTATTTGACAATTCATCTGACTAATGACAACATTGTAATTTACTATATATCATACTTTTATCAAATTTCTTCTCTCAATTCATTTTCTTCTCAATCCCACTTTTTCCTACTTCTCTTACTTTTTTTTTCAAAATTCAAAATTCAAATCAAACTCACCAACTTTCTTTACCCACTATCTACTAATCTAATATCTATTTATACAAACAAATTATACTTAAATTATACTTGTAATTTACTATCACATTTTTTTTTTTCAAATTTCTTCTCCCAATGCATTTTCTTCTCACTCCAAATTTTTTTAACTTCCCCTCTTTTTTTTTAAATATTTTTTTTTTTCGAAATTCAAATCAAATCTACTAATAAACTAAAATAATCAATCTAAACTACGAGATAACTTAACTAATATATAAAAACACGAGATAACTTCACCGATATATAAAAACACGATATTATATTATATATATATATATATATATATATATATATATATATATATATATAAAGGAAAACTTAATGACTATTTCAACTAATGATTAATATTTAAACAGGATAACTTTAATTGATATATAAAAAACACGGGATAACTATAATCGATATATAAAAACAAGGGATAATCTGATCGATATATTTGATAATCTATCTTTTACTATCTACTATAATGTACTAATCAACTAAAATAATCAATTGAAACTATGAGATAATCACATCGATATATATAAAAAAATGGGATAACTATACTAATATGTAAAAAAAAACACGAGATAAGCGCAATGATATGTATAAACATGGGATAACTCGCGATCGATATATAAAAACACTTCACTAAAATATTTGATAATCTACCATTTATCCGTTATCGTCTACTTTAATCTATTAATCAACTAAAAATAATCAATTGAAACTATGCGATAACTTCACTAATATATTAAAAAACACGTGATAACTTTATTTAAATATAAAAAAACACGGGATAATTGCAATGATGTATGTAAAAACACGAGATAAATTTGCAGATGATATATATAAAAACACAGGATAACAACAACATCGACACTAATATATAAAAGAACACGGGATAAATGCACAAATTGTTTTTAAATGATACTTTTACATTTTTAGATTTTAATATTTATCTAATTTTTATTTGAGACTCTTTTTTAACTACTTTAAATTTGTCTTTTTTCACGGGTATTGTCGCACTATTTAAATTATGTCTAAGTTCGTTCATGAAAAGAATATTATAGCACCCGTGCGTACGGGTATGCTACTAGTTTTTGGCTAAATAACATTACTCATTTCAAAAGCAAGATGACTCTAAATAGTTTTACACGTCCATAGCTCCAATTATATCTCACCCTATAGATATTTGTTAAGTCTGATTGGATGATTGTGTAATTTTTTTTACCCTACAAGTGCATAGTTACTAAACTCTTGGTTGAAATTTGGGTAAATTCTAGTAGGGTGGGCTACATTGGCCGATACTTGAAAGATCATTTAAAGTATCCGTCCATGTGGGCCACATGTCAAGGTGGTCCACCCTAGAATCATCTAAATTTGAGTATCTAATTAAATTTTTCGACTAGTTTTTTGCTGATGCAGGTTTCCCTTGTCCTACGAAGAGAAATCCTCCCGATCATTTCATTATGAGCATTAATTTGGATTTTGACTTAATTAATGAAGCTCTAGCCAGATGTCATGTAAGTATATAAATTTTGTCTTCTAGACTTGCAGTGTTTCAATTATTTTTGTTGATCATCATGCTTCTAAATTTGAATCTTCTCATTGACAGCCATCTTCATCAAATTCAGAAGTGACAATGAAAGTTTCAGAGATTAGAGGTGCACTCATTGAAAGTTACAAAAGCTCAGAGCTAAACATCAATGCTAGAAAAATAATTCAACAAATGATAACCAATGTAGCAATTTTCTTGTCAATTTCTATCATTCATGGCATAAGTTTTATAATGCAAAATCACTAAAATGAAGCATGAATCCAACAACTATTTTGAATGTAAAAATGCAGGAAGATAAAGTAGTTGAGTCTGATGTAAGGAGTAGTGTCACCTGGTGGAAGCAGCTGAGCACATTGACCAAACGATCTTACATAAACATGACTAGGGATTTGGGCTACTATTGGCTTAGGATAATATTCTACATAATGATTGGAATTAGTATTGGAACCCTCTTCTATCACATTGGCACAGAAAACAATTCAATTTTGGCTAGAGCAAAGCTAATATCATTCACATATGGCTTCATGATATGTTTGTCATGTGGAGGATTGCCATTTTTCATTGAAGAATTGAAGGTAAAGACTCCATCCTTTTACTATTTAATTAGTTATCAAGATTTTAAAATGTAGTCTAGAAAATGGTCACAATTAAGTCACATTGAGATCGAGGAGAATCGCTGTAAAATGTTGTGGAGACATCAAAAACTTTGATGTCACGACTTAGGGGAAATGATCTCCTCTAGTGACTTTACAGTCCACTCCACCATTGATTAGAAAATAAAAGAATTAATCCTCTCCCGCGACTTAGATCATGGCTGCGATCATTTTTATTATTATTTTAAAACCTTAATAGTTAAATACTAGGTTTAAATATATGTTTAGTCCATGCAAATACATGTTTGATCTAGTTTAGTCCTTATAAAAGTAAAATTTTATTTTTCGTCGATGCAAATATGTGTTTTACATCAAGTTTAGTCCCTATAATATGTACAATATTTGATTTTAGTCTTTTTTGCTGCTCATATTGGAGGGACTCAAATCAAACATTTTATATATTACAAGGACAAATTGGATAAAACATATATTTGCAGGGACGGAAATCATTTTTTTCACACAGGGAAAAAACTGGATAAAACGTATATTTATAAGCACAAAAACAAACTTTTGTTTTTATAGGGACTAAACTGGATCAAACGTATATTAACAGTGACTAAATATATATTTAAGTCTAGACGCTAAAAGTCACATTTTTATTCCGTTGTCTATCTAATATCAATAAGAAACAGGTGTTCTATGGCGAAAGGTCCAAAGGGCATTGTGGAGAGGCTGCATTTGTAGTATCAAACATTATATCATCATTCCCTTTCCTTCTTCTAATATCAATATCCTCTGGACTAATAATTTACAACATGGTGCAATTTCATCCTGGTTTAACTTATTGTACATTTTTCTGCATCAACTTATTCTGCTGCCTATCTATTGTTGAGACTTGCATCATGGTTGTAGCCTCATTGGTGCCCAATGTGATGATGGGCATAGGAATGGGAACCGGCGTGATAGTAAGCAAATCATTTATTTTCTCCTCTCTCTCTCTCTCCTCACAAACACACACACACATACTACCCCGAACTTTTTAGATTTATTGAATAATTGATGTATCTTGTCAATATAGACTAGATACATCAGTTATTCAATAAACGTAAAAAGTGTTTTTTTCTTTATAAATAGGTCCAGATGGAGTATATAAGAATTTGATGATTAATTTAATTAATGATATTTTTGTGTAGATTTTCATGATGATGCCCTCCCAAATATTTAGACGCCTACCCGACATTCCAAAGTTCTTCTGGCGCTATCCTATGTCTTACCTTAGTTTTGCTACTTGGGCAGTCCAGGTACAATATTTCAATAATGTTTTGGGAATATGTAATTGGTGTAAACATACGCTGGAAGCTTTTTTACGACCACAACTAATAACGATGCACGCCTTCTAATGTCTTATATTTATTCTTCAACTATAGGGACAATATAAGAATGACATGTTGGGGGGCTTGAGTTTCGTCCTCTGCTACCTACAGACCCAAACGTTAGTGGAGAACAAATATTGCAAGTTGAATTTGGGGTTCCATTGAGTCATGGAAAATGGTGGGACATAACAGCATTGATCACCTTATTATTAGTTCATAGACTTGTTCTTTTCATAGTGCTTCGATATAATAATCGAGGGATATCACCCTTGTTATGGTTTTATGCCAAGGAAAGTCTACACTTTGCAAAACAATATGTACATATATAGTATTAGTAATAGACCATCTATATCTTCCAAGAGAAATGAAGCGCCACATCCACTATCGTCTCAAGAGTGTCTTGCATCTCCAAACTTTGCAATATAATAATAGTTAAACATAATGTTAAGTGTTATAGACAAAAATACAAATTGAAGACATATTTTATTTCCTGTTATTTTATATATATATATATGTGTGTGTGTGTGTGTGTGTGTGTGTGTGTGTGTGTGTGTGTGTGTGTGTGTGTGTGTGTGTGTGTGTGTGTGTGTGTGTGTGTGTGTGTGTGTGTGTGTGTGTGTGTGTGGATTAGTTCATTTCATTAAGGATATTATATGATACCTATAGAAGAAAAATCAATGTCAAACATGTGTAATTAAGAAATACTATTTTATTTTAAGAGACAAAAGACCATACAAAATATTGGTTCCACGTTGCCGATGTGTAGCGACGTTTTTGTTTTGTTTAAAGAGCCTCAGTAATACCTTCTAATGCAAACCCTCCTTAGGCAGGGTTGGACCAACCTATTTGGAGGCCTAAAGCGAACATTTTAATGAGGCTCAGTCTAGTTGGAGACCCAAATTAATAATCAATATATGTGAAATTACTAGTTTATATATTTTATTTCTATCAATATCATATAATTTGTAAGTTGATGTAGTGGTAGCCTTTTGGCTAATTTATAGTATTGGTCCTGTGTTCAAATCCCCCATCAAGATAAATATGTCATTGTTTTTAAATTTTAATAATAATATGCATGCAATGCAAAACTAAAATTTCAAAAAATTAAGTTTGCAGGATTCAAACCTGCAATCCGTCAATTGGAGTAGAGACATTCTACCAGCTGTACTATACTGAATATTAGTATTTTGCGGCCTCTTTCAATATAAGATAGCTAATTTGAGGCACTTTTTAGCCATAAAAACAATTTTTTTGGTTTTTTTTGTACCCCACCCTTCTCCATATACTCCCACCCAAAAGTGAAATCCCAAAACGCCCTTCCAAAACGTATTTTTTTAAAATTTTTGTAATCGTATATACACCAGGGGGTATATATACGACTTTACATTTGGGCATCGATATACACCCCAAGGCGTATATACGATTGGCACACCTCACCCTAATCGTATATACGTCTTGGGGTGTGTATATACGATGCCTTATAACATAGGGTCGTATATACACCCCCTGTGTGTATATACGATTTGTATTTTATTTTAAGTCCAATAAAAATTAATTAAGCCCGAAAATAGGTTTAGTGTGTAGTTCGTTAAAACGTGGCGATGTTATATGTCGAACGAATAATTTAGGCTAAAAATCGGTTTTAGCAGCAACATACTCCGATCGTAATGAAACCACAACCATTAAATCAGAAAAAATCAAGAATCAAGACTCGTAGAAGGGACTTCTTACGGGACTACGCCTCAAAATCCCAAATTCCATCAAGCATTATTTTTTACTTAATTTTTTAAATTTTTCATAGTCTCCAAAAATCTAAAAAATTTTGTATAGCCTTATTTTGGTTTTGTTAGATTTTTAGTGGTGTTTTTATAATTTTTAGAGTAGTTTTGACTATTTAACGAATTTTTAGTAGCCTTTTAGTAATAAAAATTAAAACAAATCGTATATATGTCATTTTTGACATATATACGATGCTCATTTTTAACACATCGTATATATGTCCTTCAGACGTATATACGATTGCATCTATTATTAACTAATCGTATATATACGTCTTGGGACATATATATACGATGGGTTAATTTGACCATCATATATATGTCCAAAATAACATATATACGATTGACTTTTTAAAAAAATAGATTGCAAAGGGCATTTTGGGGTTTCACTTTTGGGTGGGGTATGGAAAAACATCCCTTTTTTTTTAGGCCCAAAGCAAGGGCTTGAGCCGCACTCGCTTACCTTGGGTCGGCTCTATCCTTGAGGATAAATCATCAAAAGGAAAAAGAGCACTCTATCTAAAACTAAAAAAATAAAAAGAAGTATAAATAAGACCAAGGGGGGACTAGGCCGAAACCCTTGCCAAGAAAACAAACAAGCAAAAGAAACAACACTACAACAAAGAAGAAGAAAGCCAATGAGACCAAACCCCAAGGATAAATCATCTAAATCGAAAAAAAAAGGAAGACTTTGCCTATTACGACAAAAGTCATCTAAGATGAAGCTCGGAGGCAAATTCCACCAAGCTAAGTTCTGCTAACTAGACCAAAAACGACTAATTTATCAGCGCAACTGTTTCCTTCTCTGAAAATATGAGAGACAATAAAGTTCATATCTGAACAAAGCCTCAAGGTGTTGCCCCAACAGTTTCTCAATCTCCAGGGGACAATGTTAGGGTTCTTAAAAGCAACAACAACAGAAGAGGAATAACATTCTAGCCAGATTTTACGCCAGCACTTATCATAAGTAGTCTCAATAGCTATCATGGTTGTCAAAAGCTCAGAATCAAGGGCAGTGCCATTGCCTAGAAAAGACGCAAAGTCAACAAGCAAGTGGATCGATGAAATAAAAATGTTAAATATGGTAGTGGAATTTTTTGTTGATCCAATATGGTAGTGGAAACGAACCACTAATTACCAAATTAGGCAGTAGCAGAGCTTGACTAAAAATCTTGGGTGGGTCACTAATGAACGAGATATGGAAACTCAAATACATGAATAAAGATGCAGAAACACAGAAAAATACCAACACTCAATGTTGGATTAGGATTACAGGTCTGGCTCAAGAATATTGGAGACCCAAAATTATTTTTTCAATTGCTAGTTGTGTTGGAATTCCAATTAAACTAGATGACACCACAAGCAAAAGCTCATTTGAGAGATCTTTTGGTCATTTTGCTCGCGTCTTGGTTGATATAGATCTGAAATCAAAATTTAGAGATCACATCCTAGTTGAGAGACCGGGTTATGCTTTCTCCGTTGGCATAGAATATGAAAATTTGCCTTCATTTTGTTCAAAGTGTAATACTGTTGGGCATACCAATGGTGCTTGCAAAGGCAGGACTCATCAGATAAAACAGGTTTATGTGCCCAAGCATAAGGATCCTAATAATGAACAGCCTCAGCAGCAAGGAGAGTCTGCTACTCAGATAAACCAACAGCAAGGGGACTCTTCTACCTGTAAATCAAAGAAAGAATGCAACATCTTTGCCTGCACCGGTCACATCGAGGATTCCTTGCCAATTGAACCTAGAGACACGCATTCTACCACGGCTCCTGCAAATGAATCATTTATCCGTGCCTCTGATACTGCGGATGTTGCGGCTAGCACATCTGCAGTTAGCCGAACGGGTAGTGATTCCACTCAGCCTCCCACCACTAAGCTTGATTCGTCTCGCGATAGTTCTCCGTTAACTCTTTTGAGGAGGCCGTCAACCCAATCCCCATGACTCGCCTAGATGCCCCCTTCTAATGTCAGAGGTTCTGACATGAGAATTTTAGGGAAGTGGGGATGTCTCATGTGATGAGGATGCGCTCGTTGTCCTAGAACACATCGCTACATAGAACCCCGTAGTAGAACCCGACATGAATATCTTATGGAAACTCGGGATGGATCTTCGATGATGTTGGTGATCCGTGACTTCGACTCGCATGGAGCAACTACGCCGCATCAGATTGGCCGCTTGTCCAAGTCTCAAAAGAAGAAAATCGATGCGAAACAACATTTGGTTGTTGGTTACAATACTCGCTCCAAGGCTAATTGCGCCTCGATTCCTTTTAATCGGCTTGTTTCTACCTTTGTATCTCTAGCTTGACTATCTTCTATCTTCTATTAGTTAGATTGGTTATTGTTTAGCCTGTAGGCTACAATGTTTTAGGGGCCATCTGACTCAATGGTTATCGTTTTATTTTCTTTGCTCGCAAGGGTTTCGGTCTAGTCCCCCCTTCGCCTTCTCTCTGCTTTTTTTCCTTTTCTTTTTTAATAAATTCGGCAATCGCTCGCTTGTCAAAAAATTTCACTAGAATGAAAGAAACTCACAACAGTGATGAAAAGGTGATGTCAAGAATTGGAAGACGATGTAGAGAAAAGCAATAAAAAAATTAAACGCAACAACCGTTGATGAGAAGCAAGACGGGTGAGGAACAAAAAGATAGAGACCATTCCTTAATTTCACATGAACCACTCACAAGGCAGAGAAACTTACCTTTAAAAATTCGCTAGAATGAAAGAAACTCACAGCAGTGATGAAAAGGAGATGTTAAGAATTGGAATAGAGAAAAGCAATCAACAAATTAAACGCAACAACGCTGATGAGAAGCAAGACAGGTGACGAATAACAAGGTAGAGACCATTCCTTAATTTCGCACACACACGCCCACACACTCACACACACACACATACAAACCCACACACACACACACACTCACTAAATGGACCTCTACTTTGACAAGCGACGACACTAACACAGAGTCGTAAGGTAATAATCGGAATGCCTCAATAAAAATATTAAAAAGACATCACAGGTCCGTGTTAGTGTCGTCGCTTGTCAAAGTTGAGGCATTTGAATTATTACCATCGATTTATCATCAATTTTGAAGATATGAGATGATATCAATTACCACTGATTTTTGAGGCTCACCAATAATATCCTTTGCCATTTTACTTTGTAAGTTTCCTTTCCTTGTTCATTCCACACATCTATGGCATTCTCAAGGAAAACAATACTTTGGCCAATGGATTCTGCAATTGAGTTCATAATCCAAGAATGAGCCAACATGTTGCATCTAGTCCAAGCTTTATGTTGCGTCAAAGACACACTTAGAGCAAGTGTACTCTTTCGCAGAAGTAGTATAAAGAGTATCGTATCCACAGGGATTAATTAACAAGTACCTACTCAAGATTATTTAATGTTTAGACGAACCAATAAAGTTGAGTGTTATAGAAACTAAAATAAAAAGAAATAAATAGCAAGAGATAAAATACAAGTTTAATAAATGGTGAGAGGCCTAGGATCACAGTTTCACTTGCAAGCTTCGATTCCCCTATGTCTAACCCTACCTGAATTCCCTTATTTTACTTTAATTACCAATCCCTTTACTAAAACTATTAATCCGTTTGGTCATTTGCGATTAATATTCTTTTTCCTAAATTAACCCTTGTTTGGTCATGCAAGAATTTAAATTCAAGAAAAGCATAAAGAACAAAAAGGTTGAATGATTGGAAGACTAAATTATGGTTTGGTCATGCCCTAATTATAGCCCCAATTATCCTATAGGTCCACCAACTAATTCATAAAGACGGCCACGATCAACTAATTGATTATAAACATGCAAAGGGTAGCTAATCCTAATCATGTGATAAAAACAATAGGACAATATCAATTAAAATAAAAACAGGAATTCAAACTAGAAATTAGAACATAAAAGGTCTCTAATCATGCAAGATTCACCTAAGACCCTAGAAGATGATTTAGGTATCCATAATAATCAAAAACAATAAAATAGAAATTAGAGTCATGAATTACAGAGATAAAAATAACCCGAAAATCTGAGAAATTCTTATTCTGAGTCTTCAATCTACTTTTTTCTCATCCGCCTCTCTCACATGTCAAAAAGTGATCCAAAATTATCCACTCTTCACCGCCTGCTTCGGTGTGTGCGGCTCTCCCCTTTCTAATCAGGTTCCAACCCCTTTTATAAGTGAAGCCTAGGGTTTTGTGCCTTCACAAATTGTTGCACTGCTCACTTCTTTCCCACGGCACCTTAATTGGCTTTGGGCCATTGCTTCAATTCATCCACGACACATTCTCTTTTTGTGCCACATAACTTTTTCTTTGAATTTCCAATTCTTTTAATTAATTACAAGCGCAACGCTATATATATATATATATATATATATATATATATATATATATATATATATATATATATATATATATATATATATATTGACTTTAAATTGAACTTTTATTCTTTTTATCTCGTTCTCCAAATCAAAATATAGAGAAAATTAAGTCGGTGATTTATATTATTACTAATAATTGCTCTAAAAATAACTCAAAAGTATATCTAAAAATGCACTAAATTGGAGTTTATCAACTCTCCCACACTTAACTTTTGCTTTGCTTGTCCTCAAGCAAATTTCTGGCTCAATATTAAAATTTTCAAATAAGTAATAGAGATAGTCAAATAAGGGATCCAAAATTAGAAGACAATAATGCATAATAGATAATATAGAACATATGAGGTGTCAATAGGTTGCCCAATTAGAGGCTCATGTCCCTGAAGAATACATTTCTGTGAACAAGGGCACTCACTCACAATCTCTCTAAGTGTTTAGGGACTAGTGAAAATATACACTCAAGTTTCCACAAAATGCACATTACCATAAACTTGTAATTTGACCAAATCTCCACTAAATAGTTCACATGCATGCAAAAGATGGGGTTTCATGGGTTGTAATGGGGCCAAGGTTAAGTCAATCAAGGTAGGAAATAAGAAGAAAGATATAATCAAATGGATAAAAACAAGAAGCAAATAGCGACCTTTGAAACCAAACATGGAGCTCCTATCTATTTTACAAATTTTGTCCAGACTCCAAATTAATTTCACTCTCATTCCTCAATCTTTTTATATTGAATCAACCCTCTTTGATTTTCCTTTTCTCTTTAGTAGACTTTTTTTTTGTTTTTTTTTTTATTTACCTTTTGGCTCTTGCATTCTTTTGATGTGCCTTTTCCTCCTTCTTGCTTTCCTTTTTTTTTCAAATTATCTTTCTATATTTCTTTTTTCATTTTTTTTTCTTAGGAGGGAAAGGTAAGTACATGAGAACTTTTATTTTGTTTCTTTTGTAAGAAAATATTCTTGTAGGCACATGATTCACTACTTTTGTTTTCTTCATCCTAACAAGATAGACAACTAAAGTATAGGACGAAATTGTAATTTGCAATAGTTGCTCCACATTCAATTTGAATTGGTTACCAAAAAAAAGGAAAAAGAAAAAAATTATATCTGGTTACCAAAGAAAAAAAATATAACAATTAGGCTCAAGGGGGCAACTAATGGATAAATTCAACAAACAACTCTGAGGCCAAAAAAATACCTAAATTCCCCAAATCTTTTTACATGATGCAAATCATTTTTCGCTTTGAAATGGTCAAAAGACAAATTCTAGAATGTAGCAAATTGGGAAACACACTCATAGAAAGAAAAGGGGTAAAAATTTATGATTTAGTAGCAATCCCCTTATAAAGGCTCAGATCTCACATTTAGAAGCTAGTTCACAAAAAGTACTCAAGAGGACAAATGCTAATTATCACCTTCCTAAGGACATCCTCACAGATTACAATTAACACAAGTCCCATCAAGTAAATTAATTATGGATCCCCTAAAGGCAAAATCTCTATTTTTTTTTTCAATTTTTTTTTTCAATTTAAGCATAGCTCATACAAAAACAAGCCAGAAAAAATGCTATCAACATATGTGGTGGGTATATGCATTAATAGAGATCAAGTGACAAAATAAACTCTCCTCCCCCACACTAGCATGAAGAATGGTCCTCAATGCAAAATGAACAAAAGGAAATAAATGAAAGAGAGAGAGAGAGAGAGAGAGAGTAAGAGTGACTTCCCGAGAGAGCTTGCAACTGAGCTTATTCCTAAAGACAAAACAAAAATAAAAGTAAAATAAAAATAAATAAAAACAAAACACAGGTTGCCTCCTGCGAAGCGCTTGTTTAACGTCATGAGCCTGACAATAGTTGGTGCTCAATCAGGTGGCTCTCCAAGAGCAAATTTTACATCTAACGCAGTACACCTTCTTAGTTTTCTAACCATGTGATTGACATTGTTTTTTCTTTTTCCATGTGGTGGTTGAAATTCAAAGGATTGTGGAATTTTTGTTTTATCTCCATCCACCACTATGCTAGGATCCTGCAAAATAAGAATTTTTTCCGAAAGGTCCTGCATCTTTAAATCACTAACAATGTTAGTTTCAATCACATCATCAAAATAAGGAGAGGTTAAAGAAGATAAATTTTCGTTGGAATATAAAGTTTTAATAACATCATCTTCTTTACCACTCAGTAAAGTTACCTTTCCCTTATTAACCTCAATTGCAACATCACCAATGGTTAAAACAACTTGCCCAAAAATTGGGGCTTTCTCCTCTTCCTCCAACTCATGAACCAATGGATCTTTCTCATTCTCCTCGCAACCGCTCTCATCAAGATCATCTTTTATTTCAATATAACTCCCTTCAAGTAGGAGCTATTTTTTTGATTTGACTCTCTTCAAAGAGGAGTCTCTTCATCTTTCTCGAGAGCTTCTTCCTCTATATTATCTTCCACTGAGAACTCTTCATCACTCCTAAGAATATTATCTTTGTATTGCTCAGTTTGTGAATAAGGAGTTTCTTGGACCTCTTGAGATAACATAGCAATGATACTTGATAGTTGACCATTCAAGCTTCTAAGTTCGTTGGTCATGGTTCCAAGTTGGCCCTCCATGCGGTCAAACTTTGCATTTATCTGCTCAAATACATCATTGGTGTATGGTATCTCCTCCTCTTGCCTTTGCACGTGAAGTGTCTCATGATTATCCCAGTGGGAGGAATAAGGAGGTGGTTCATAGTCATCCCAATAATCCAAATAAGGGTAATAAGTAGGAGGAGAAATCGGCATTTGGCATTGTGGCATATACCAATAAGAGTTCTCAAAATTTCTTTGCGCCCGCTTCTCTAAGATAATCTCCATGTGTTTTAAACATGATTTGGATTTTTCTCTGCAAAACAAAGTGAATCGCAATGAGCTCTTGGAAAAGTGTTATAATTTTTTTGTATTTTTTAATAGCATAAAAACAAAATTAAAATAAAAGCATAAAAATGACTAAAGCAATAAAAATCTTTTTCGTTTAATATTGTTAAATTAATCCCCGGCAACGGCGCCAAAAACTTGTTGCGTCAAAGACACACTTAGAGCAAGTGTACTCTTTCGCAGAAGTAGTATAAAGAATATCGTATCCACAGGGATTAATTAACAAGTACCAAACTACTCAAGATTATTTAATGTTTAGACGAACCAATAAAGTTGAGTGTTATAGAAACTAAAATAAAAAGAAATAAATAACAAGAGATAAGATACAAGTTTAATAAATGGTGAGAGGCCTAGGATCACAGTTTCACTTCCAAGCTTCGATTCCCCTATGTCTAACCCCGAATTCCCTTATTTTACTTTAATTACCAATCCCTTTACTAAAACTATTAACTGTTTGGTCATTCGCGATTAATATTCTTTTTCCTAAATTAACCCTTGTTTATGCAAGAATTTAAATTCAAAAAGAGCATAAAGAACAAAAATGTTGAATGATTGGAAGACTAAATTATGGTTTGGTCATGCCCTAATTATAGCCCTAATTATCCTATAGGTCCACCAACTAATTGCAGTACGGTCGCTGATCAACTAATTGATTATAAACATGCAAATGGTAGCTAATCCTAATCATGTGATAAAAACAGGACAATATCAATTAAAATAAAAACAGGAATTCAAACTAGAAATTAGAACATAAAAGGTCTCTAATCATGCAAGATTCACCTAAGACCCTAGAAGATGATTTAGTATCCATAATAATCAAAAACAACAAAATAGAAATTAGAGTCATGAATTACAGAGATAAAAATAACCCGAAAATCTGAGAAATTCTTATTTTGAGTCTTCAATCTACTTTTTTCTCGCCTCCAAGCTCTCTCACAATGTCAAAAACGGATCCAAAATTATCCACTCTTCACCGCTTCAACGGTGTGTGCGGCTCTCCCTTTCTAATCAGGTTCCAACCCCTTTTATAAGTGAAGCCTAGGGTTTTGTGCCTTCACAAATTGTTGCATTGCTCACTTCTTTCCCACGACACCTTCAATTGGCTTTGGGCCATTGCTTCAATTCATCCACGACACCTTCTCTTTTTGGGCCACATAACTTTTTCTTTGAATTTCCAATTCTTTTATATATTATATATATATATATATATATATATACACACATATATATATATATATATATATATATATATATATATATATATATATATATTCTTCTTGATGTCATTGATGCACTTTAAGCGACTTTGCAACAAAGAGAAAAAGAGTGCTTTCTATATATATATATAGACTTTAAATTGAACTTTTATTCTTTTTATCTTTTCTCCAAATCAGAAAATATAGAGAAAATTAAGTCGGTGATTTATATTATTACTAATAATTGCTCTAAAAATGACTCAAAAGTATATCTAAAAATGCACTAAATTGGAGTTTATCACTTTGTAACTTGGATGAAAGGAATCAAGCACCTCAATAGTTCCATCAACAAAATCATGTTTGTTCTTGCCTCCTAGTGCTCTTCTTATGGATCTAGCCCAACTATGATTGTTGGAGCCATTTGAGTTCAAAGATCGTGTGACAAAGAATGTAACCAGCACTCATCACCTGGGATGCACATAATAGGGACTGGTTTGGTCTGCACTGGGATCTCTTGGCATCTGGTTGGAGGGACCACCACCTCCACCGCCATCACCCCTACCTCTACTAGCCATAAATCACAATGAAATAGGGAAAAGAAAGGATAAAATGAAGGAAACAGAATGAAAAGCAAGGTAATCAGAGCAAAAATAGAAATGTGGTTAAGGCCTAACTCAACCCCACAAACCGGCTTGTAAGTGAGGGATGCCTCCCACTTATAAACTCTTTTTCAGGCCATATCACATCTGATGTGAGATTCTTAACACACCCCCTCACGCCCAGGACTGGACAGCTGGAGCGTGACCCGAGTGGCCCGATAGTGGGTGGCCCAACAGATCTTGGATTGACTCTGATACCATCTAAAAATTATAATGCAGCAGTAGCATAATGTAAACATATAAAATCATCAAAAAGATAAAATGGAAAAGTACTATTTCATTGTATATTTGAAGGTAGAAATAGTACACACCAGTACACTCTATATATAGTGGGAATATAGTGTTGAAATACAGAGAGAGAAAAGGAGTACAACTAATGGAATCAAAGGAAAAACTACAGCTGTCAAATCTAAATAAAAACGATAAAATCTTCTCCAAAGATATGGAGAATAGAACCTTCTACCACGTAGTGACTCATCATAGTATCCAAAGAGCATATTCTTCAATCATGATCATCATCATTCATATTTTCATCATCGTGTCCTTCATTTACTGTCAATGTAACTCTATCGGGCTCCAATTTCCTGCCATTTCGCGCCTTGCCACTTGACACCACGCTATTCTTCATAACAACACTTGCATAAGACATAGGCGCCAATTCCTTAGTATCGCGCCTTGGCAACATCAGTGCTAGCTCGAGCTCTAGACAGGCGCCATTTCCTTGGACTTGTGCGCCTTAGCAGAATCATTAATCTCAGGCACCATTGTCTTGACATTTGGCGCCTCATCACTCTTCAATTTTAACATTTGGTTGAAGTATACCGGTTTTTATGTGCATCCCTATCCCTGACCCCATCATTGTTGGGATGTTCTTCTATTCTCATATTCATTTGTTTCCCCAGTTTTCAGTTTCCAGTTTCCACTATGATTTTGGATTCTAAGGCACTGTGTTCTCTTCCTAGAGTGCGTTTGTTCCCGGTTAGAAATTAGATTCCAAGGAGATCAGGAATCCAATGACTAGGAATGTGATTGCTGAGTATTTTTTAAAACATGTTTGTTTAGTTACAAGTTTAGGAATCCAATTCTTGGGAACAATTTATAAACTTGTTTGGTTGATACCATACATTTTTGGGAATAAACATTGTAATTATCAAAATATCATTGTTTATATGACATATTATTTTAACTTTCTAAGTTATTAAAGATGAAATAAGAGTATAAAACTAAAGTGATTATTAACTTAACTTTTTTTTACAATGATAGATTTCTGGTTTATGTATCTGTCGTCAAGTTAAACATCATTTGTTAATTTTATCAACGATTTTTTAATTCTATTAAAAATGATTTTTTTAGTAGGTTATGATAATTTATAATATTTGAAAATATTGCAAATTATTTTTTTAAAAAAAGATACAAATTATTGGCAAAGGCAATTTTGTCATTTAACTATAATATATATCATATTCCGTCGTTATCTGGTGTGTACCAAACACAGGATATGATAAATATAATTCTATCCTATTTGTTATCATGTGTGTATCAAACACAATATATGAGAAATGTCTATTCTATCACTATCATATCCTGTCTTTATCCCTTCTTCTATCCTATTTGTTAATACATTTACTTCTGACTTCTTTCCCCATTGTATATGAGGATAGATAAAAATCTAGAGAAGTATTTATTTTTTATGTTTTCTTTTCCATTCAATTCCACTTAAGCGCTTAGTGAAAACAAATCTAGTTTTTTTTTTAAAAAAAAATTGAAAATGTCAAAATCACGGTTTATATTATTGTTTCCAAAATACATTCTTAAGAACTATATTAGTCACTATATTCCATCTTACTAAAATGTACACATAGATAGCATCTCCTTGAATTTTCTCATGTTGGAGATGATTTAGTCCTGCGAAGCTCAAGCTTAGTGTCAGGCGCACTTGAAAACAATATCTTAAATCTTCTATCTAAACAGTTTAGCTGCAACATCAAAGATTCGCATACATGTCGATTCTGCACACATAGAACTTTGAGTTGTCGAGTCTAGTTCAAGGTTACTAATTCCATTCTCGACAACAACCTGAATCCATTTTCTAAGGCTATCCCTATATATTCTAACATTGATCCCAATGGGATTGAAAGAGAAAACTTAGATATTAGCCCTAATTTCCATTCCCGACAACAATTGAATCCATTTTCTAAGGCTATCACTAGATATTCGACATCGGATCCCAATGGGATTGAAGCAGTAAAAACTTAGATATTGGCCTGTGATGTAGCTAAATAACTTGAGTCGATAGATGATTTTGGAAATTCTTGGGTCATCCAAAATCTTGTTGTACCTTTTTCGAAAAACTTTTCTCCAAACGCTAGTTGGGGATTAAAGTCCACCTATAGCGCCACCATTTGGACAACACTGTTGTCCTAACTCGGTCTCTAATATCTAGGTGTTCTAATATACCAACAATTGCTCTAATATCTATAGTCAGTTTCTCTGATTGTTTATATGCCTCATTGTCAAGAGTCTAAGTCTTTGTTGTTGAATCTATATAACATCCTCACCGCCTCACTACGGTTGCAACTCTACAAAAAAATCCAAGAGATAAGAATGAATCGATTAGCTCAAAACCTTCCTTAAATTTCCTAGAAAATCACAGCACCTTATATGAAGTTGTAGCAAAGAATGATAATAATAAATGCATATAAGCAAAAATGAATTGAGTTTCATATTCATAACATCTAGAAAACCAATTAAGGAAATTATTAGAATTAAGAATCAGAAATTTAAACAACTCGTGGTCGTTAACATTGGATTTCAGAGAAACTTCATGCTTATTAGGCTTGTGTCTCACCATTCTATTCCAACCCTGCAGCACAGAGGCCTTGAGCAACTCGCGCTAGTGTTGAGAAAAAAAATTCATTGTTTTTTCAGTGACCTTCAATTCAGAAGATATGGAAGAGAGTTGCATTAAAAAGTTAATATTTAAAGTAAATCCTCATAACACTAACAATACAAACACACAACAAAGTCATCAAAATCAAACTTCCCATCATAATAATAGTATGTCTGTTGGTGAAACAATATTTGCATGTCTTATTATTCTGAACAACTTCTAAGTTATACCACAATGCTTTTCTGTATGTCATATGCAAAAAATATATGATAAGCACCGTTGCAAAATCTCTTTCCCATGATCTATTCTACATACCTTCAAAATCCAAACACAATATCAACAATTAATCAAGTATCAATACGATGAAAGCCATACCAAATTGCATTTATTCATCTAGAAATCTATTTTATCATGTATATTTGTGATGAGTGATGACCAATATAGTTAGCTCCATTGATCCATTGAAGATACGTAGCCAGTTTATACATATCATAATTAATTGGTACACACCAGTTTTTTAAACCCACACTGGATTGTCCTGCTGGACTGCCTTAACCATGAATTGGTCCATTGGCCAGTCTGTTTTGTCCTTGAACGTGGTTTGTAAAATCTGAACTGCTCACTAGTCGTTTATGTATATCTGCCTCTGTGTATGGATCTTTCTTATATTCTATGTGTGAACACCCAATTTTAACCAGTATTTTCCGTTTTTTATAAAAATCCCAAAATATGCATTTTGCGCGCTTTTAGATTTTTTATCGTTAATACGTGCTATTTTGTGCTTGTTGGCGATTTTGCGTTATTTTTGCTATTATTAATTGGACTTTTTTATTACTACTATTAGTATCACTTAATTAAAAAAATACAAAAAACGAAAATTAAGATATATATATATATATATATATATATGGGGATGTATAAGGTGAGAGGAGTGTTTATTATGAGAGATGAGAGGAAGAAATTGACTCTATAACACAACATACGGTGGTTGTGATTAAAAGTGGGTAGTTATCACGCTGACTTTTTGTTTTAATCTCAACCATTCTTGATTTGATCTATCCACACACGACGGCTCCTCTCACCCTCTCATCATCATAAAAGTTCTCTCATAATATATGTTCCCATATATATATATATATATATATATATATATATATATATATATATATATATATATATATATATATATATATATATATATATATATATATATATATATATATATATAATAAAATAAAATAAAAAAGGGCATATACACAGAATGCTTGGAAAGGGGAAAAAGAATATATAAGAATATAGAGCCAAGTAGGCTATGCTTATACTTTGTCCTTTACAAAAAGGTACATCAGATATGAACTTATAAAAATCAATTACAAACGTGTGGTCCAATATATCATATTATTCAGCAAACAATAGCACAAATCGATTTGACTATGGTCCAATTGTTATTATTATTGACATAATGGATTTTAATTATATTTAAGTAACAAAATTTGGTCAAAAAAAGTAACAAAATAATATGGAAGGAAACACACGTATCAAATCAAATTGTGTAACATTTAAAATTTGAATTATTGTTAACAAACATATATGCTCATTTAATGTCTTTCGAGAGAAATAGAATCCCTTTATGTTAGATAAAAACATTTAACAATTGAATATAATTACACCTACAACTACATTTGAATTTTCGAAATTATAGTTATTTTGACCGTTTCCACTCATTTCAATTTTCGAGATTAAGTTTTCAAACTTAATTTTTACCTTCTCGACTTATTCAAATTTGAATGCCACTCCAGCACCATTATATATATGAGTGAAACATTTGCATTGAGGCAGTTGTTCTACTTACTTTGATTTCTTATTCCAAAGTTCACTACTTCCTCTGTCAAAAAAAAAAAAAAAGTTCACTACTTCCTAAATTTTTTGCAATTTTGCGTGTTGTTCTGTTATGGCTCCATCTACAAGGCAAGTTGTCCAAGCTGCCCCTAATGTTCATGTAGTGAAAGCTCTCATTATGTCTGAAATACTTATAATAGCAATAAGTTTGAAATCATGTCTAATTGAGTGATAAAACGGATCCATATGATCCAGATTTGTAACTGCAAGACAATTATGACCATGACAATACAATTAAAAATATTTGTCACCCCACAAGAACATATCACACAGATATTGTGAAAACATATTAAATTCTTGATATTCATAGATGTACAACAGGAGTTGGACTAACCTCTATGTGACCACTGAAGTTCATATTGATTATACTGTAAATGTTGTAATGGATTGAACTCCAATACGTGTGTGTCTTCTTCAAGCATATTGTAACTTCTGCAGCAATGTCAATGTCAATGTGATCGATGAATTAGTCACTAATTGAATTTTTTTAATGACTTAATTTTTTGCAGTTGATTGCAGTAGTAACTTAATTTTTACCAGTTTACAGAATGCAGCGTGACAACAAGCCCAATAAAAGAAAGCAAACAAATTCTAATGACAATCGTCATCCAGGTAGATTCTTTTTTTGGTTAATGCCATAATTTTCAGTTACATCTTGGTGTATCAGTATATTGAGAAATGCACGGTATCAACAGTTGTGAAGCATAAATATAAATTAAGAATGCAATTGATAGAAATTCTACTTTCTATGTTCATAGATAATACACAAAGCAATCCTACTGTTTCGCAACCACCAAAACAACGAGGTGTATCTGCATCCCAAATGATCATTGCAATATTTAATCCACTATAGTGACTTTAATTTGTTTTATAGTGACTTTAATTTGTTTTATGATCATTGGGATATTTTATCCACTAGATGGTGTTACTGAACTCCAAACAACACATGTAGTTGACCAACTAAAAAGAGTCTGCATGGGAATTCCAGGAGAAGATAGTCAATCATCAAGACATTTGAATGCAGTTAGTAATTCAATTGAGCGTGGACATGTTTAGTTGTTATCACAACGGATGTCTTTATATATTTATCATAAATGTCTATGGATGAGAGGGAAATGACTTGAGAGATGAGTGTGATTGACTGAGAGTATGAGGGTAATGCTTGAGAGGCCTGCAAGTATGCAGAATGCAATTTTTCTTTATAATAGGAGTCAATATAATGTTTGCAGACACAGAGGTTTGGAAGAAGCACTATTTTTGAGAGATGAGAAGATTAGGAGTATTGGGAGAGAAACGAAAGATGAGAAGAGAAATGGAAGAGTCTCAAAACAGAGGAGAGAGAGGATGTAAAAATAAATTTAATATTTTACTCTAAGTTCTTATTCTTTTTTGGGTACATACTCAAGTTCTTATTCGATCTGGTTGGAGTGGAATTAGAAGGACGTGATTTAAAGCTGATCCGCCAACAAGGGCCCAGCCAAGATGTGTTAGGATCCTACCGCTAATGATGCTCTAAAGTGCTTTATTCTCACAGCACCTTCTAATGAGATTTGGATCCTCTCATTCAATACTCTCTCAATCATCCTCTACACTCTCTAACTCTCTCTTAAGATACTTACAGTTAACAATTTATGAGAGAGATAGACTAAATCTCTTCTAATGTGCTTTATTAATAAAAAATACTAATAATTATGAAATTGGTATATTATAGACTTTGTTTAAAAAAACTGATATTTACATCTATATTGTATCTTACATTCATACCTAATCTAAAGTATGATATCTTTGTGTGTAATAATGTCAAAATCTAATATCTCTTAATAATTTATATTTTTTTTGTGATGTATATTTTTATTTAACAAAAATACTTTTCTCTCTCTCTCTCTCTCTCTCTCTCTCTCTCTATATATATATATATATATATATATATATATTTACGTTTTTTTTCTATATAAAATAATATACACTGATGTATCTACGATGGACATAGTGTAGATATCTATATCTATATATTTTTTTACCACATATCTCTTTTTTGGTTTAGGGGTCTTTGACCCCGCTCTGATGTCCAGGGGAAAAGGACCCTGAATAATTCGGAGTTCGGTCGGGGGTAAGTAACCACTTTCAATCGTAGATACATCGGTGTATACTAGTATTTTATCTTGCTGCATACGCACGGTGATACCATTTTTTGTTATAATTTGATATGAAACTATAAATACGTTGAAAGTTGCAAAATGTAATAAAAGAAAAGGAAAAACTTGATAAATGACTATATTGTTGGAGATGAAGTGAATCTCAGGAGAATTTCAGAGAATTTCGTAGAGAGTGTAACTAACTTCAGAATGTAATTTGATGGAGAGTAAATGGAAATTCTCTTATTCAATGAAGTTTCAAAATACAAGTATTTATATCAAGTGAAAATACAAGTAAGAGATAATGTGCCTACTAGTTGCCACATGAGCTGCCACCTCACTAATAGGACTTAAAAATTGAAAATACAATTCAAAGAAACTAGCAATTGAATTACAAGTAAAATACTTCAATACACCTTCTTAATTCACATTGCTCAAAGTCTTCATTCCTAGCATTGTTCTCAGTTCTTCAAACCTGCCTCCGCAGCGATGGTTTTGTCAATATATCGAAGAATTTGAATTTCGATTCTGCTGCAAGAAACTGAGCAAGCTTTTCAAAGCAGAACTTGCTCACGCAGTAAAATGATATTTCGCTCTATATGTTTAGATCTTCCATGTGCAATCTGGATTTCTAGCCAAATCAATAGCCGACTTGTTATTTATGAGTAATTTCATAGCATTTCCGCATCTTATTCCTATCTCTGAGCAAAGATACTCAACCAAGATGCTTGACAAGCCGCGAAAGAAGCTAAACCTACATATTACGCCTCGCATGAGGACAGAGCAACTATGCTTTGTTTCTTTGAACACCATGAAATTGGTGCTTTTCCATACATGAAGATGTAATCCCCTCAGACTCTTCCCGTCATTTCTATCCCCACTCCAATCTGAATCAGGTAACCAAACATTTCGTGATCAACAGAATCAAGTGAAACCAGGAACATAATACCATAGTTTTGAGTTCCTTTCACATATCCGAGATCTTTGCGTAAAGAACTAAGTGTGGAACTCTTGGTCTCTCCATAAACTCGCTTGATCGGACTAACCTAAAAGAGATATCGTGCCTTGTATTACAAAGGTACTCAGAGAGAACCAACCATTTGCTTGTAGAGAGTGGCATCAACATCATCTTCTTCTCCATCTCTCTCAAGCCTACAATTTGCTTTCAACCGAGTAGCAATCGATTTGCAATCACCATATCAAATCTTTTCAATATGTTCATAGATATTTTTTTCTCGTGCGTAAAAATACCTTCATCCTGCCTTCACAAATTCCATTCCTTAAAATAGGATAAGTATCCTAAGTTCTGTCATCTCAAACTCGACATCATCACCCTTTAAACTCATCTATCTCAAACTTTGATTGTTTCCTCAGAAACAAATGTAGATCGCCAACATACAAGCATACCGAGTAGTTGATGTTCACAGCACCTTTCGACATAGACACCATGTTCGGTTGAGCATTTTTGAAATTTTGAGACAAGAGAAATGAATCAATTCTCTCTTGTTCCAAGCCCTGAGGGCTTGCTTCAAGCCATACAAGGCTTTCTTGAGCTTAAACACCTTCTGCTCCTCGTCCCCTTAAGCTCAAATCTGTGGTTGGCAAACATACACCTCTTCCTCCAAAGGACCATTAAGAAATGCTGATTTTACATCGAGTTGATGCATAGTGATCACCTCTACTACTTGCCAAAGCTACCACCAAATTTTTATTGTTTCAATTCTTGCCATCTGGAGCAAAAATCTCATTGAAATCCATACCGGTTTCTCTGCAAAAATCCCTTGCTACCGGGCCTAGCTTTGTATCTAGCCACCTCACCATTTGGTTTGACTTTGGTTTTGTAAACCCATTTCAAATCAATTGCTTTCTTTTGTCTTGGCAACTCAACTAGTTCCCAAGTATTGTTCTTCTCAATTGATTTCAGTTCATCTAACATTGCTTCTTTCCACTGCTTATGCTTGCCGCAAAGCCACCCAAACTCACTCGTTCACCTTTCTCTCGCAAGCAAAGCAAAATGCAATAGATCACCCTCTGGTGTAATTGTTGAATCAGGGAACAATTCATAGCCATCAAGTCTCACTGATCTTTGCCTATCTCTCAGTGATCTTCTCACAGGTATTGCTGCATCAATTACTCACGGGTTCTCAGTGATGCTGTGCCCTTCATTCAGTTCACCTGTTTCTTCAACCTCATCAAAATCCACCAGAGTTGTCTTTTTACTGCTGCCTTCACTAGTTTCACCCCAGTTCCAGGACTTGGTTTCATCAATCACTACATCTTTGCTCTTCACAATCTTTTTATGAACTGGATCATACAATTTATAAGCACCAGTTGGATAGTATCAACAAGTATCATCTATTCAGAGCTCTATCATCCAATTTCTTCCTCAGTTGCTCAGGAACATGTCTGTAGCAAATTGAACCAACCACTCTGAGATGCTTCACACTTGGCCTTTTTCCTGACCAAGCTTCAATAGGTGTCTTCCCAATCAAACTCTTGGTAGGACACATGTTGATAATATACACAAGCAGAGGCTACTAATTCACCCATAAGTTAGCAGAGGATCCCTTCTCCTTCATCATACTTGACCATATTCGAATCGTTTCTATTCTTCCTCTCAAGAATGCCATTATCTTTGAGGTGTGTATGGTGATGTTATCTCATGTACAATACCCTCCTTTTCACGTAAACTTGCAAACTCAAGTGAGGTATACTCTCCTCCTCCATCCTGTTTCTAAGTATCTTGATTGCACATTCACTTTGCTTCTCAACCATTGTCTTGAAGTTCTTGAAGGTTTCAAACACTTCACTCTTCTTCTTGATTAGGTACACCCATGTCATTCTAGTGTACTCATCAATGAAGGAGACGGAAGTAACCTGTTCCTCAAGTGATCTCACATCAAACAGACCACACACATCGTAAAATATTACCTCAAGTTGTTTCTCACCGCCTGAGTTTCTGTCTTGAATGGATTCCTAGGTCTTTGACTCACAACACTTCTCACAAATCTCATTTGGAACTTTGATGCTTGGAAGACCATGAACCATCTCCTTTTCATGTAATCGATGCAAGCTCTTGAAATTCAAATGTCCAAACCTCCTATGCCATTTCCAATTCTCATCACAATCAGTAGTGGAAAGGCACCGTTGGTCCATCACTTGAAGCTTAACCTTGAAAGTTCTATTACTTTCCATAGGTGCCTTCAAGATCAATCGCTTGTTTATATCATACACCCTCAGTTCTCTATCTTCCATCCGCATAGAGAGTAATTCTTCTAAGTAATCGCCAAGACTTAACAGATTGCTTTCATCATGTTTGGAACATAGAACACATCTTGAATATAGGAAATCTTTCCATCTTTAGTCAAGATCTTCACTGCTCCAATACCTTCTCGCAAAGAACACTACTATTATCCGCAAACCCGATCCTCTTCCTTACTTGCCTCGAGTTACAGAAACCACTCCTTGTGACCACTCATGTGGTTAGAACATCCTCGTATCTAGGTACCAAGTGTCCGATTTCTCATCACTTTTCCCGGTTTCGCTTCAACAACATATCATTAGGATCTAACTAGAGCCTTAATCTGCTTCATCTATCCTAGCCATCAATACTACACCTTCAGAGTCTGAATCATCATCATCATTAGCATATTTGGCCTCAGCATCTTTGTTTCGTGGAACTTTCTTATTTTTACATTGATTCCTATAGTGACCAAATTGTCGATGCTTATAATAATCGAATTTTACTCTTATCGCCTTCTTTTTATCTCCATCATTCACATTCTGCTCACTACTTTCACATACATCTTTCCCCTTATTCCTCCATTTCCCCTTATCCTTCTTATTTCCTTTCGAGTTTTTCTTAGAGGTTTGAGCCACGCAGCTTGTTCGGTCTCTTTCTCCGAACTTCTTTGCCTAATTCTCAACTCATGTGCCTCTAATGAACCTTGAAGTTCCTCTAACTTCATTTCATCTAGGTTCTTAGATTCTTCTATGGCAGTTACTACGTAATCAAAATTCTCAGTCAACGATCTAAGAACCTTTTCTATTTTACTAATTTCAGTCACAGTTTCACCATTAGATTTCATCTGATTAGTAATCGTAACTAACCTCGTGATGAATCAGGCGATCGTTTCGATCCTTCATTTTCAAGCAAGGTTTACATCGCTTAGGAGACTCGCAATCGAACTTTCTTCAATTTATCTGCTCCTCCGTGCGCATTCTTCAGTATATCCCATGCATTCTTCGCCGTTTCACAATCGATGATCATCTCAATTACATTCGAGTCTACGCATTGATGAATCAGAAATAATCCTTTGCCATCCTTCTTCTGTAGCTCTCGATTCGCCGCTCGCGCGCTCAGTAGCATTTGCCGCAAACATCGAACACCATCATTGACGATTTCGAGCACGCCCGGTACTGGGAAAATTACTTTCATCTGTGCGCACCACCGATCGTAATTATTGCCGTCGAAGACCGGGAGATTCGCAGGGAAGTGATTGTTGCCGGTGTGATTGTGATTGTTCGCCATTGATGAACAATCTCACAGCTCATTATACAATTGTTGGAGATGAAGTGAATCTCGGGGAGAAATTTCAGAGAATTTGAGAGAGTGTAACTAACTTCGTAATGCACTTGATGGAGAGTAAATGGAAATTCTCTTATTCAATGAAGTTTCAAAATACAAGTATTTATATCAAGTGAAAATACAAGTAAGAGATAATGTGCCTACTAGTTGTTACACATGAGTCGCCACCTCACTAATAGGACTTAAAAATTGAAAATACAATTCAAGCAAACTAGCAATTGAATTACAAGTAAAATACTTCAATATATATTTTCAAATTATTAAAATAGTTGTGTTGGAAAATGTTTAAAAGAAAGACAGAGTCTTCTTAGAATATTAATTAATAATAAAGTAAAAATGAAGAAAAAGGAAAATGAGATTTATGGTAAAATATGCACCCGCTGGCACCCCTGGCGCCTCGTTGCAGCTCTTGTTGTCGATCCTGCTGTCGCTCTTTGTTGTTGATCCCGTTGTCGTAGTCTCTCGTTGTGGTTGTTTGCCGTGTTTACTCCTTTTTCTATGCGATTTAATATTAATTTAATTATATTCATTTATTATAAAAAATTATTTTGTAATTTTT